>OZ022506.1:40683657-42161120 GCA_963989385.1 Ctena decussata | reverse complement strand
GGGGGGAGCGGCGGAGCTGTTTTTCGGGGGCGAGAGGTGTGTAAGGGGCGGGGAGGCGGATTATCACAGTATATGCGTGCATACAAAAAACAACAACAACAACTTCTTTTCAGCTCAATGATTATTATATAAATTGCTGGGGTTTTTTTTGGATCAGTTTCCCTTTCTTGCCCACTGCTTTTTCAAAGAACAGCGAGTGGACAGTATTCACCTTTCCATAGTTCCATAGTATCCCCCCTCAATCCACTTCCCCCCCCCCCCCCCCCCCCCCTTGACAGACGGTACTTAAGTACGCCTCCTGCAGCTTGTCATGAATCAGTCTTAAATTTTGCAGACTTCTGGTCTGCAAATTCTCATGTGAGTTGGGCATTACGGTTACAACGTTTTATTTTTACTTTTATTACTTTTGCAAATGGGCATTAGAAGACCAACCTCTACCGATTTCCGATTTGCGTTTATCATTCTGGAACTCACTTCACATACTTCTTTTACATACGAAAAGGAGCTCCTGTAGCTCAGTGGGTTAGTGGGTTATATTTGGATCAGTAAAACAGAAGTCCAAATCCTTCTGCCTTATTTCAGTTTTGGGTGCCAAGCTGTCTGGTATGTGCTCCCATCTTCCCGCTCGTCCGGAGGATTTGGAAGTCAAAGCCGTTTTCCCCGTAGATCACTGTTTCTCGTCGAATTCGCTGAGTTTGGTTTGGACGCAGCAAAGCTAGAATACCGTATTAATCCTAATCAATACCCCTGCTCTAATAAACGCCCCCTTCAATAATGTTACATTATCTTGCATGAAAACCTCGTTTGCTTCTCTAGATTAGGTAGAACTTTGAAATGGGATCTACTCATGAAGGAAAGAATTTGTTCTAGTGGAGCAAATTCTTTCCTTTAAGAGTTGAGCCCCACCCCTTCTGAGAAGGAAGGCAAAAATTCAGAGAATAACATTTGTCCAAACTACTGTTAATTAGAGG
Source organism: Ctena decussata (assembly GCA_963989385.1). NCBI lineage: Eukaryota > Metazoa > Mollusca > Bivalvia > Lucinida > Lucinidae > Ctena > Ctena decussata. Next base: position 42,160,149 of record OZ022506.1, on the reverse strand, counting down.
TATTTTAGCAGTGACTGATTTATTACAATTTCGGCTCTAATTAACGCCGCCCCCTCCCCCACTTTCGTAAAATGCAACGCCCCCGGGACGTTTAATATGATTTATACGGTATATACCTATTTACCGGCCAATTAACCTTGAATAATCAGCTGTCTCTCACGGCAAGGTACTCTCTGCCAATGACGTCACCCAACGCTACATTGTGACGTAAGAAACCGTGACGTTACAACTTGGCGCGTCTTTCTCAGTTATTTGTCATTGAAAAACATGGAAAAGTTATTTTTTCACTATGGGCACAGCTGCCTTACAAAAATTATCTATTAAAAATCGATAGATAATTACAATATCTAAGCACTGTCAAAAAATCTTTTTGTAAGGCGACTGTGCCCATAGTCAAATTTGCGATCAAAGACGCGAAAAATCGCAAAAAACATCAAAATGCGCCTACCCTACCCCATTATATCGGCCTATTACATAAAAGAGGGATGTTAAAATAGCAAAACAAGTGCTGATGTTAACAGTAGAGATGTCAGACATACAAACTAGCACAATGCCGCTGTTCTTAAGCAAGTTTGATTTTTTGCCAATTTTCAGGGCCGATAAAGCAGGTTCACGAACCTTGTCCTTTGCTGACACTTACAGATTTTGCAATGTATGGTGCGATCATGCTACCAACTCTAGCGAAAGCTGAACTCGTCCCCATTCCAACATTACGGACCACTGTTGGATAGAGTTCAGCCGACCATACATATATCGTCTCCCAACCGCCGGTAACACCTAGCTGGCCAATCACAGACAAGGTAATTAAGAGCCAGTGAAGAGCTGAAACAACAAGAGGACAACGTATTCTTAAGGTAGTAAGAGTTTAATTGCTTTTAGTATCAAGCAACTTATTTTAGGATCCATTTTAGCCTCCTAGGGAGCCCCAGTAGCTCAGGGTTAAGCGCTGGCCTGTTTAGCTAGCTGTCTGGCTTCGACTCCCGCAGGAGGCGGACATCTTTATACCCATAAACGAGGTTCCAATGCACACAGCCTTTCCTTATCACCCTTCGATATATTTGATATGACAGGAATACTGTTGAAAGGGCCTGGATGTCCCTATTCGTCCATCCATTTAAAAATTCTTGGATGTTTTCAAATTATGACATACATGTATACTTTCGGAACCAACAGTTCATACGAGTCGTGTATTGCCCGTAACTCAAACCAAACATGCCCTGAGCTGATGGTGGTTTCAAACAGAGCATTCACAATTTTCCTGGTTGATGAAAACATGTTGACATTTCCTTCCACATCACTCAATATAGGGATAAAACCTGGATTTTCATGCAGTTAACGTTCGCCAGGTCCTGCAGAAGAATGCTTAGCCTCGGCTTTCAACATCTCTTGATGGACCTTGCGAACTTTAATGCATTGAAATATATGTTTGATCGTTACGATTGTATAAAGTCAACGAAATATTCGTTAAAATTTGCGAAAAATATGGCGCTGTATTTTGTCAGCGTTTGACAGTCACACGTCAGTGCACTTTTTTCTAAATATCTGTCTTCTGGGACCCAGCAATACGCATGTACATGCGATTAATGGATCTGCTGTGCGTGGCGGAATAATTTTAGTGGCGCCAAAAGCAGGTTTTTAACAGCATGTGAATTACCTTGTTGATACATGATTTTGACCCGATGTGGCCTGTTAATAGCGTATTCTTAACACCGTTATTCATGCAATATTATTGTATAAATATCACATGCTATTAATAGGCATATTTTAACGAACACAAAACCATGTATAAACAAGGCTTTTCATGTGTTGTAATGACATTCTTTGCCATTTTTCGTATGCAAGTGGCAAGACTGCATTTGCAGTTATCGATTAAAGACTTTAATTGCACGCCGGTGGGTCGGGGTTCAGACTCTGTGATAGCCCCTATATAAAGCTATATATTAGTTGGTTGGGGTCGGATGTTTTTCTGTTTCTTGGCCCACCGGGGTTCAACTGGTGGTCTTCTTTTGCTCCAGTGTTCCAGTGGTGTTGCTGACGCCCCAGGGATCTCCATGTGTCTCAACACGTTTTGGCTGTCGAGTCCTCATCCTTGATTTTAATTGCTGACCGTGATGACTCTCTGATGAGTTAGGGGACCTCCATACGAACCGAACTACCAACTAATTGTGTGCACCGCGGCGGAGGGTGAGGGTGAGGTTTGGGCCCAGTAAAACCGGTTTAAATCCCCCAGTAGTTATTAATGACCGTCCCAAGGCGGTACTTTGGTTGCGGTTGCATTTGTTTTATGTTCGGTGCTGTTTAACTTATTGTGTTCTCATTTTAACCCTTCTATAATAAAAATAGAAAATTGGTAAAATAGTTGTTAAATGTTTTTCGTATAATTTGCTTAGTCTATGGTAACCCTTTTGTTGGTCTAAATTATTTAGTTCAATAAAGATAGCTGAGTTGCCACATATTTGGGAAAGAGCTGCTGACTCGGCTCATCACTTGTAATTTATTGTTTGTTCGGATGTCTTTGTCAATCTTTCCCTTTGATGTTGGGGATAGGGTTTGGGATCTGATTCAGTCACTTTCTGAAGTGTAGTTACTCTTTAAATTTGTACGGAAGAGTTATACAAATTTGGATATCGTAAATATAAAAGTGCAGACGACATCGAGTAAAAACTTTTATGAGCATGATTTTGGTTTGAGAACTGCTGCTAAGAGTTGGACAAAACTTCACGATAGCCGACATGGCCTGAAACGAGGATTTTTATAGGCATGCATAGTGCGTGTGGGAATCAGCAAGGTAATATTGATCAGGCCTAAAAATAGTGCCCAAACAGTTTCGTTATTTTTGTAGCATTGTAGTTGAGTTTATGCAATAATAACCATCGAACATTTTTCTAATGCATTAAGATTTGCAAGGTCTCGTGGGCGATGTTGAAAACCGAGGCCTTCTTCGGCCTCGATTTTTAACATCTTCCTCGGGACCTTGCAAAAAGGCCGAGGGTTTCAACAGCTCCCTCAGGACCTTGCAGACGTCAATGCATTAGAAACATGTTTGATCCCTATAATAAAGATTCACGGGGCAACTGCCACCTAATATCCCGTAATATATACATGTATTACCCGATTTAGTTCATGACTGGAAAACTTTATTTCCCAAAAGTTTCCTTATAAGCTTCATTTATCACATGACGTCGCATCTGAGAGTGTAATAGAGCCATGCATTAAAAACGATAATCTACTAGTGGATTAAATATGCAAATTACGTCGTAACGTTATACGTTGACGTCAATAAAAACGGCATGTTTTCTAATGGCGAAATCGTGCCGTTTTAGTGCGAATTTCGCTAATAAAATGCGATTTTAGTGTCATATGATAAATAGAATCTTGCATTCGTGCTCCTGTATTATTGAATTTATTAAACTCGTTGGGGAAAACCGATAAGATGCTCGGCACAGCCTCGCATCTTATCTTTTTCCCCAACTCGTTTAATAAATTCAATAATACATGAGCACTCATGTAAGATCCTCTATATAAATTAGCAGAGCGCCTCAGAAAAGAAAGCTCCACAACAACACAAAGTATCGGGACAGACAGGCAGAGATAAGAAAACAGTACAGTGCAGACCAGGATCAGATTACTCCTATTGATTTAGGGTACACACTGTTTGATATGCCATCCGCATGCTTTGGATTCATAATTGCATGAATTTTTAAAATCCAACTTTTCCATTTTTAGGAAAATTATGAAAAGTATTTTAGGTCTCCCATTTTTTTTTTTTTATAATTTGTAAGACAGCAAATTATGCAAAAAAAAACTTACGTTGATCTTTCTTCAGCACGGGGTAGATCGTGAAGACACAGGTAACGCCAGCCATTAACATATAAATTGTGAACAATTTCTTACGCCCAATCTTCTCCATCAGCGGTATAGAGAGAAACTTGGCCGGAAATCCAACAACGTTGAGTAAGAAGAAATTAAGAAAATAGTCTCCTCCCAAATTACCAACATTAAGCAGGGCGCCGTAATATGCCATACCAACTATCAGCCTGAAATACACATACAGTTAACCGTCGATATCTCAAAGTCGAAGTTCATCGCAACCTATTGGTATATCTCAAAGTAAATTTTCTAGTCAAAAAAAAACACAAAAAAAAAAACAGGAAAACTCAGAGAAACGAATTTCAAGAGGAATTCTTTGTTATATCAAAATGTTACTTTTTACTGGTTTTATAGGCAATTTTACCGTCAGAGGCCCTTTGTATGAGAAAGTAATCCACGAGCTGTAGCAGGTAGATTCTCGACCACAGTCACCAGCGTATGCCGATCTATGTCATTATAAAATGTTTGCTTTTTATGGTAAATGCGGTCTGCATCAAGCTTTTTGTATCTGAACGGTCCGCCGAATTCAACCGAACATAACGTTTGCTACCACTTTACAAGAAATTGCAGTTAAATACCTTTACCAGTTTAAACATATAATGACTGTCCTCAAAGACAAAGTTTTTGTGGAAAACAGCTGCCAGATTCTGCCTGATGTCGTCTCCTCCACTGACTGAAGTAGTTCTAACATTTCACTTGTTAGCTTTTTACCGTTTCCTTTTGCTAGTTTTATTAATATCTTTCTGGCTTCTTTCTTTTTCCCGTTGCTCAGTAACCATCTTGGTGATTCAGGTATAAAGCTGAAAATTAACAAGGTAATCAACAACGATACAAAAACAACAACAATGCTGTCAGAAAGAGCTTAATGCCAAGGAGAATTATTCCAAACTTCGACCGCTTACCATATATAATATTTACATTTAGAAATACAGGCAAACAATTATATTAATGCTGTTGAGTCATTTTACTCTGGAGAAAATTTCCAGTATCGAAAATGGCACTTTTTATTTTGGTTTGGTGCTTCTAGGAAAGCTATCCTAAAGGCCTTGTTCCTGTTGTGTTGATCGTTGCAGAATCTGACTAACACAAGTTACAATCATGCACTTATATTTCATTTGTATTACTTATACTATATATATACTGAACCAAAAAAAGAAACGTTACATCTACTTTCAATACATCTTTACTTTGAACTGAATCAAGATTTTGTCAATTTTATTTTATGTCAAACTGATAAAAAGTATTCGAAGTTCGGAAAATGAATATCACAACAAAAACTGACCGATTAATGTCTCCAGATTAGTTTGAGTAAATGAGGCGTCAAATTTGGAACGTGCAATTTCGCGGTGCTTTTTGAAGACCCGTATTTCACTCAAATTGTCAGCAAAAGTGAATAAATCATTTCTGAGACTTTTATCAGACACTAGTTGTAACGGAAATGGTCCATTCGCTGCTTCTAAAGGATTGATCAGTGAAGCACAAGGCTTGGAATATCGCTTTTCAGGACACTTGACTCTCACTTTCATGATATGCACTGAAACTCCCATAGACAATGCTAGGTGTCATACCACGATTAATTAACCCGGTTGGTCAATTTAATTCAGCATGACCCATTGTCCAGAGAAGCCTGAATAAGATTCCCAAATTAAACTTGAAAATTTTATTGATACGTACTGGTTAATCAGGGTAAATGATTTGCTATACTTTTAATTGCAAGGGAGACAATTTCAAAGACACAAAATCTTTAACATCTTATTTCTTTGAACTGTTGGTTAAATGTCAGAGGGTTCATAGGGGCTCTTATTGGCAGTTACAAGGCAAAACCGAAAGTGTAAAAATTAAAGCGCTTGCGCATGCGCATTCAGCGATTCACATTGTCTGTGGAGTTTTCATTCAAAGTGGAATAACTATGCAACATTTGATGCAAATCAAAAACAGATTGGATCAAAATGTTGTCTGTCATCTAGTATGTGAGAGAATAGCGCAGCAATATTTGGAAATATTGTTCTTTAGCTGAAAACTCATGAATAATCTCTGTAACGTTTCTTTTTTTGTTCAGTATAGAATAGATGAAGTTAAGATTATTGTTTGTAGAAAACTACCAAAATTTATATAGAAAGGATAAAAGTAAGTTTATTATATGTAAAACCTACTATAAATCTAATGAATACAAGTCTGTTGTTCGCAAAAAACTGCATATATCATATATAAACGTTTGTTAATTGCTGGCAACAAACTACCAAATATACCATAGATTAGAATATAAGTTTATTGTTCGCAACAAACTACCAAATATACAATAGATAAAAATAAGTTTATTGTTCGCAACAACTTCCAAATATACAATAGATTAAAAGCAGTTTATTGTTTACAAAAACTTAGTATTCGGATACCAAATATACAATAAAAAGTAAGTTTGTTGTTCGTAACAGACTACCAAATATACACTATTCAAAAGTAGGGTTATTGTTCGCATTAAACTACCAAACATACAATAGATAAAAGAAAGTGTATTGTTAGCAACAAACTACCAAATATGAAATAAAATAAATAAGTTCATTAATAAAAAAAATCTTAAAGAGTTCCTTCAAGAGCAGAGAATATATTCAGAAGAAGGAACATGGGCCAGACTACGTAGTTTCGGTTAATAAAGCCTCTTCAGTGACCCTGACAATATCTGGTGACGAAACCAGAGAAAAGCTGTGATTTTTAAATCTTAATTGGACAGTCGATTTAATAATGGTTTGTTGAAACCTACCAAATGAAGAATAGATAAATAGAGGATCTTAGGATCTTACACGAGTGGTCCTTTCATATGAAATTTATGAAACGAGGCTTCGGCGAGTTGCATAAATTTCATATGAAAGGACCACTTGTGTAAGATTCTGTCTATCATATGTTCGTTTAAAATTGGATTTTATCGCCTTCTAATCAACATTATTTCAATTGGAAAATGCATTGTTGACACGGTAGTGGTAGATGACGTTACATTTGCGCGCCAACATATTATTACACGTGTGGTCATACGTTTTAATGACACGACGTTATCCACCTAATAACAGCGACGTCATTATGATAAACTTACTTTACTGATTGTAAAGACCTACCAAATATAGAATATAAAAATGACACAAGGGACAGCCATAGAAATTTCGACTTTCTGCCAATTACGAAATAAGTAAGACATAAGCACTAGGTACATTGCCCCAACTGATCCAAATACGTGCATGATGCATCCAGCCCAAACACGTTTTGATGGTCCAACAAATTCCATCCCTGCAACAAAACATGAAACATCTCGTTTTAGCATGCAAAACTTCTGTGATCAAAGTGAGTTCAATGTTACAATGCTCGTAACGACGTCGCCAAGTGGCACAGCGGTACATAACCATAGTTGCACACACCAGGCGCAAAGTGTCCGTTCATAATCGAAGTGAGTCAAAATTACTTATCTTTGAAGCTTATCCATTTCAAATGTCCAAATGGAAAGAAAATAAAACAAGCAAATGAAATAAAATATTTCGAATATTTATTCACTGAGTACCCACTTAGCCTGATCAACATTTGAGCCGCGACACGAGAAAACCAACGAAATGTTTGTGCGATCAGAGTCTTCGCTGTCTGCATGAAGATAGCTTAGATTCATACCTACCCTTTAAGCGCTTAGGGAAGACTCTGATCAGACTGGGGAGCGTCCAGGCTGATCTGAGTCTGCGCTGGAGGCACAACCACTTTGTTCGTTTTCTCGTGTCGCGGCTCATTTTCCTATCGAAATGACCCGTGCACTGCATTATGTGAAAACCACCAAGCAGGCACACGACGTTGAAAGAAACTGAATCAACGTTGAGTCAACATCATGACGATCCACGTTGTTTCAACGTAGAGTCCCCCTTGGCAAGCTGATCTGTACGAATGATATGTACATCACATGAATTTGCACAGTTGTACATGCTATGAAGTGTTCATGGCACTGCCCGAGTCATGTTTGCCAAGGGATTTGAAAGGGGTTAACGCTCTGAGCTCATAATCCAGCGATCTTGGGTTCGAGTCAGACTCAGATCGTAATTCTTTTCCAGCTTTTAGGTGTTTCCTCATCATGATTTCACTAATTTTCTCTTCCGCCTGAATAAACACGGTGCTCTTGAAAGGCCCTGTAAACACCAATGTCCATCATTCATCCATCCATATCTTTTACGTTCGAATGAACAAGCCCCATCCTCATCCGTCATTTTATGATTCATGTCAGTTCGTTTTCAGAACAATAAACCATATAATCCGGTTCAGTCTGTTTTAAGAACAGACATCTGCTTGATCCAGACCCGTCCCATCTGAACCATTAAACTGTAATAAAAAAGGGTTCTTCCCAAAACGAAATGGCATGAATCGAATCAGTGACGATGTTGATCGGATTTGCTAACTTTCGAATGCTGGATCTACCTGCAACAAATGCAGCCATCCAAGTGCCGAGGCACGCTCCTCCAATAATAAACTGTAGCACCACAAAGCTGTAGTATTCCGGACTAAATATGATGCCGACTGTTGATGCCATCAGTAACATCAGGCAGATGTACAGAGTCTTCTTTCTTCCTATGCTGTGGATAAAAATAGTAAAATATTCTTTGTTAAGTTTATTGTGTATGTGTACACTTTCCTGTTGCCGGGCCCCGTAGCGCAGTCGGTGGCGCGTCTGACTCAAGAGCCAGAGGTCCAAGGTTCGATATCCAGTCCGGCTTCTTACCTTCGTTTCACCTTCCGCTGATTCAAGAAGGGCAATTTTCAGTTACTGGCGAAAGTATGTGCACTTAGTTCTGATTGACCGCTTAGGATGTCTAAGCATGCCCAGGAATAGGTTGACTGACCGTCCAGATATGACCATAGCTATTTACAGTTGACGTAAAGCAACAAAACAACAACAACAACACTTTCGTGTTTTCTGCCATTTTTACGAAGTAAGACATCTTCCTGTTTGCCTCCCTGGTCGACGAAGCCCTTCAAAATAGGGTGTCCTGTTAGAGTCAATCCTCTGAAAGTGAATACATTGACATTGAACTGCCCTGCCGAACCCGTTAGGCAAGGCTCCTGGAACAGACACTATTATAACGGAGTCACATATAGTGCACCAAATATAGGCACGAATGGCAGATTAAGAATGGGGCTTATAGTCTTGATACATATACATGTACAGTATGTAACATATTTGAAGCTATATATATATAAACGTTTGATTCTGGAACTGCATTATTAACCATTTTTAATATGTCCCTTTTGTCGGATTTTCACATAACAGTGGGTGAAATAGGGTAGGGTAAGTCTTTTGTTTCATTGCAACATAATTAATTGAGCCGCGACACGACAAAACCAACAATGTGGTTGTGCGCCCAGCGCAGACTCAGATCAGCCTGGACATCCGCCCAGTATGACCAGATTCTTCGCCGTCCGCATGGAGGTAGCTTAGACCCTTAGCAACCCTTTAAGCGCTTAGTGAAGACTCTGATCAGACTGGGCGGATGCCCAGGCTGATCTGAGTCTGCGCTGGGCGCACAACCACATTGTTGGTTTTGTCGTGTCGCGGCTCAATTTGATTTACTAGCATACCGCCCATAAAATATGAACCTCTGTTGCAGAGTTCTCTTCAGAATCTTTGTACTGTTATCTCCCATTTTAGCGGGACAAGTCTTGACCTCATTGGAAATTTACTTGGTCTAACTTGAAAAGAATGAACATTGACCTGTCATAATTTTTGCTATATAGCAAATGACATTTTTGGAATCGCAGCACTGCTGCGCCTTAACTCATTTCTGTCAAATGTGACGTCATTAAAACGTAACTAACACGTCAGCGAGCTGTCCAAAGAATATGCTTCCAATGAGAACTCCAAAATACAGAGCCAGCTGCGCATGCGAGACCATCATAGCATCATCACATACCAGGTTGATCTGTAAAATAAAACGGAGTGGCTAGTGACAGACGACTGTCAGTAGCCAATATTCGAAGAATTTGCTAGTGACAGACGTCTGTCACCAGCCGTTTTCGTTGAATTTGCCGGTGACAGACGTCCATTGATGCTTTGTTAAGGACAGATATATTTTTGTTGGCTGGTTTTAAATCAAGTGCATGTATTCATAGGCGAATTTGGGGAATATGGCCCATTGAGGAATATGGTCCACCCGGAATGAATCGAATAATTTTAATGCCCAAAGGATACTAACTACAAACCGTATCCATACGGAATTATTCAAATACCATTACTTTCGCGTACCAACACAAATTTATATATCTCAAAGAATAATATTTTAGATGCTTTTAAAAAAGTGAGAATCCTACCTGTTTTTTTTTCGGTCAAAATTATACCGATGCACAAAATTTAGTTTCAGATTGAATGTGCCAAATCCATGTAGCGTTCAAGGCTTTCGCGGGATTTGTATCTATTGATCAACAAAATTCCATTTCCAAGCTGTAAGAAGCAATCATTAGTTTCAAAAGAAACTGGAAATTCAACGAATATTGTCTAGTGCCAGACGTCTGTCAGTAGCAAATTTAGCGATAACTGGCTAGTGACAGACGACTGGCAGTAGCAAATTCAACGAATATTGGCTAGTGCCAGACGTCTGTCACTAGCTTCTTCCAAAATAAAAACCCTCAAATTACATTCAGTATAATATAGGAACTACTATTGTTTATACTTTAAGGTGGATGGACTTGGTTTCAGGGCAATCGACGCCTTGTCCTCCCTTCTATATAGCGGTAATCACTTACAGGAGAGACTACGTAAAACATTCATCTGTGTAAAGGGTAAACTAATGGATTAAAAGAATACAGGTATGACAGGCCCTGGTTGTTGATTCTAATACTACATGTATCCTAGTGGGAACATGACGTCAAAATGACGTCGTACCGACGATGATGCGACGTCATCACGTCGCATCGACGTCAGTACGACGTCATTTCAACGTCATGTGCATGCTGGGATATGGAAAATTGTTTACCTGTAAGAGTGGTGCGAGTTTTACCAGAGTATTCATGGATATTATATCTTTTGTCCAAAAGAATTCATCTCTCATCAGAATAATAATAATAATATTTACCTGTTTTGTAAAGGTGTGTGTATAGACAGAATCATCGTAGACCCACTCTGTACAGGCAGCCTGACTGGCATTAACAGGCCTGCTGTAGTTGTCATACTCCAGATTCTGGCCAACATAGACATGACATCGGTCGTATTTGTACTTTTTGCTTCCTGGTATAGTTTCATTCATAAGAATCTGATGCTCGTAGGACTGTGGGTTATAAGTATCATTTGGATACATCGGCAGCTTACACCTGAAAAATGTACATGTTTTGATGTAAAAGATCTAAGGTAGAGCCTGGTTCGTATGTTTGCACAGATTATCCACGAACGCATTCGTGGATTATCGACATCGCAGACGGAAAACGCTACTCTTTTACCAGCGTGTGTCTGTATATTATTCACAGAGAGAGACATCATAAAGCAGAAAGATCGTCAATGATCAGGAATTGATACAGTCAAGTTCCACATCCCGTTCTCAAAATCAATAATGAAAGAAGCACACACACACGGAAAATTTGACACAAGTTCACGAAAGACACGCACGGTAAATCGAATGAGCAGCTGTATTCAAAACATGTGATCATTCAGCTACCCTAATCAAAACCAGCATCAACATCTATTTTTCTCTATTTATCTTTTAACTTACAAAACAAAACAAAACAAAAGGCAAATCGAGTAGCAAAACAGGTGACCAAACCGCCAAAGAAAATAGACAAGCGGGCATAGCTCAATGTAACATCAAGGAACCACAACAGAGGTACCGTCTTGGAACGGTCAGCAAAGATAAAGTCTTTTTGTATAGCAACATTTCAACACAGTGTCCATCAGGAAACCTACTGTTTGTCTGTATACATACCTACCAGAGGTACACTGTGGACTGCACCCCGGAATTGGCACTATGGGCTGCAAATTGCACCCCAGAGCGTCTTTTGCAACCCACAATGTTTGCATCCCATAATTTTTTGGGTAGTGTCCATTTGTTGAAAACTTACACCCCCTATATAGTTATAATTTAGGTGTGTAGAAATAAGCTTTGTGGGGTAGCTTTAACGTGGATTAAACCTGCATGATTTATAAGTTTTGTCCAAAGTGGGGAGAACAATGTGGGGTGCACCCCATAAAATTTATCAGACGGACATGTCCAACAATGGACAAATGAGTCTGTACACATTCTGGGTTGTACCCCCAATATTTGAAATTTAGTCATTTTAGCTTATTTGCAAGCGAATGAAATACATTCATCATGGGGTGCATCGCACAATGCAGAATCACCCCACAAGGCACCATATTCTATACAAAACACCCCACAATGTAGGTCTGGTAAGAGCCGTTCTTATGGGCTAAATCAAACATAGATATATTCTAGGAGAAACATTATGTACAGCCTCACAAACCTTTTTGCAAGACCTTAATATACCTTTTATGTTCTTCAGATGTGAAGAAAGCATTTCTACCATTACCAGCAAGGAAAAAGAATCCTTCTGTTTGAAATGTTCTTTCTAATTAATCAATCCTTTCTTCTTTGATTAAACTATGAAGTAATGTATATTAACGTGTGGAAAAAAACTATGTCGCACGGAATGATCTTGACTTTATTTTATTAAGTACCTCACCGGAGATTATTTTAATCACGTTTTCACTTTCAAGTTTCAATACTGGCAAATTTTAGTAGTATTTATAATCAATACATTATACATGTTGAAATGATTGACCTTATTTTCTGGGAGAAAGGGAAATAGTGAAGACCCAGGTAAAGGTAATAATAATAATAATAATATACACACCTATGATCCGGTGTGGCTAATATTACAACATTCAAAATCATCACAGCTTGTGCTATGATTGCGGGAATACAACACATAAAGACATGAACAATCTTTTGATATCTCCCAAACTCTCCCACCTCACGTAGAAAATCGTCAAACTGCATTATTATTGCCGCTGTTGTTGTTGTTGTTGTTGTTGTTGAAATCCTGCCCCCTCGGTATTCCTTCAAAACTGTAAAGGCTGAAGCGGTTCAAACGTCCACTATATTATGAACTATGGTATAGTTCCTTTAAAGTGCTATAATTTTTGTCCATAAACGCTATATTTGGGTTCCATACAAAGGCAAAGCGTTATATTAGAATAACATTATCCTGAAACTAAACTACAAAGGAATATAAGGCAAATGAGCATTAAATGCTCATTTGCCTTATATTCCTTTGTAGTTTAGTATTAAATGCTCGTTGGCCTTATATTCCTTTGTAGTTTAGCATTAAAATGCTCATTTGCCTTATATTCCTATGTAGTTTAGCATTAAATGCTCGTTTGCCTTATATTCCTTTGTAGTTTAGCATTAAATGCTCGGATGCCTTATGATTCCTTTTTAGTTTAGCATTAAATGCTCGGATGCCTTATGATTCCTTTGTAGTTTAGCATTAAATGCTCATTTGACTTATATTCCTTTGTAGTTTAGCATTTGCCTTATATTCCTTTGTAGTTTAGCATTTGCCATATATTCCTTTGTAGTTTAGCATTAGCCATATATTCCTTTGTAGTTTAGCATTTGCCATATATTCCTTTGTAGTTTAGCATTAAATGCGTATTTGCCTTATGCTCCTTTGTATTGAGTCTCAATGTCAGTCACCACATGATGGCCTTATATCCGGAATAGAACTCTAATCAGTTACGTTAGTATAAGGATCTCCTGTATTTACATGTGTGTACATGACACCGATGAAAAAAATTGGATTTAAAATGTTATTAGGTTATTCTAACAGAGCTGACAAGCTTATTATTATCACTCAGTTATCACTTCAAACAAATATTATGATAGTTATCTGAAAAATGTTTTCGCAAACGTTTAAGTTACGACCACTGAGGGATGTTCCATAAGTAATGAAATCGTTCATCTCATGGGCCAACTGTAGTATCTTTACGAGGTGACCCTGCATCGCTCACCTGAGTATTAAAAGCTTTTCTAGTACTGCACACCAGCGACATCAATTTTCAGTTCCATGACGATAGACGGTGTCACGTAATTGTCACGCATCAAAATCGAACGAAATACACGTAAACGCAGCTATTACAGTCAAAGTGGCGGGATTTCTTCTTGTGATGGCGGAAGAATGGAAAAAAAATCTGAAACGAACACTTTCTATTTCGTCGTTTCGTGTGTGTTAGGATCGAAATAGATTTTTTCTAGGAAGTGCTTTGTTCTTGCCCAATATATCACTTGCTGTCGGTCAGTTGTCAGTGAATATATTACTCGCGCTTTGCGGTCTTGATATATCCACTTCACGACTGACACCCAACCAGTGACATTTTGAGCAACAAATCATTGTTAGCAGGAATCTATTTCTTAAATACGTTTCTGCGACCATGATTGTTTATGTTTTCATTTCCTATGTCCAAAGAGAACAAGTCACCAGTGGTCACCCGTTTATCAATTGATCAATCCTGGTGAAGGAACACTATAGAAACATTTCCGTCAAACTGATTTGAAAATGAGACAACTATACTGAGAATTTCTAAACCCCCCCCCCCACCCCTCCCCTAGCAAACAAAAAAAAAAAGAACATATATTAAGAAACTAAATCCTACCGATTGTTTTAAGCGAGGCTTTCCCAAGAAACTTGTCATATTATTTTGAAATCGATCGAGGGTCTTTGAGATTATTTAGCTAATCTTAGCCGAAGGCACCGCGGGAGCTTGTTCGATCAAAGATAGGCAGGCTACGTCATCCGTTCGTCCACATTTTCAGACGATTCCTCCTCAAAAACTGCCGAGCAGATAAAAAAATTTGGAGTCTTCAGGATGAAATTTTGTTCAAAAGTTTATGTTCACGTGAGCAATACGGCTAGCCGACGGATGATTCAAATCCAAGACCATCTGAACCAAAACCGAGTGTCTCTAACCCCTCGACCAGGCGGCTCTAGAATTTTCTTATATGTTAAAAAAAAATCTTTTTAACTCCAGAAAAAAGAGCTGATGAAACCTTGAAACCTAGCATATAGCACTAGTTATTCGGGTATTATCATGGCTATTCAAATGATGACCCTACTCTCTTGTTGAGGCACTCCAGCAAGTGGTTTTTCGAAGTTTATACTTAAAGGATAAAGAAACAGCAAATTCCACTTACAAGGTTCAGTTTACTGCCATTTGTCGTAGTCAGATTTGTCCAGTAGAGTTTTTGAAATTCATTGGCATGCTCTCAAGCTTGGAAAGTAATCTCTTGCAATGTATTTTTTTTTTCAGTTTCATAATGGCCGCCTCAAGATAACCATTATTGCTGTAGGGGTGGCATGTTTCAAGCACATTCTTGAAAATTACCATTTCATATAAAATTAACATGAAATCAGTTCATCAGAATTTATGCTTATATCTTATAGCAGTTATTTTCATAAGTAATATCTTTTTGGAAAACAAAAAGATGCATAAGTGCAGCTGACACTGCAAACAACCCTTTGCTGAAATGGTCACATTCCAAAACAGATCAGGTGATTAATGATGACATCATTTCTGTTGTAATGTCACAATGGGTGGTTCCCAGCTTTATTAAAATCAAAATGAACCTCATCAAAGGCTGGAAACCAGAAGGAATATTTTTTACTATTGGAAAACCCACATCCAAACAAAAAATGATAAAAATAGGCAAAAGAGGTCATGCAATATGCTGCAAGTCAGTATTTAGCTACGAGAAATGGTTTTAGGTATGTTAAACCTAAAATTTTGATATTTAAGCCTCTTTAAAGAAAAAAGTTCCACTAAAAACCACTTGCTGGAGTGCCTCAACAAGAGAGTAGGTCGGTCATGACTTTTTTAAGGCAAGATAAAATTTATTGCCTTATGCAGTTGTATGGAAAAATGTTTGAACACAAGATTTGTCAGAAACAATTGAGCCGCGACATGAGAAAACCAACAATGTGGTTATGCGCACAGTGCAGACTCAGATCAGCCTTGTCATCCGCCCAGTTTTACCAGACTCTTCGTATAAGTGCTCAAAGGTTAGCTAAGGTTCTAAGCTACCTCCATGCGGACAACGAAGAGTCTGCTCAGACTGGCCGGATGCCCAGGCTCGCACAACCACATTGTTGGTTTTCTCGCATCGCGGCTCAATTAAAGTTTGTGGTACAGAACTTAATGTATATAGTCATGTGAATGAGTATAACTCTGAAGGATTTATAATGGCCTTTGTCTAAGATACGCGGATTTCAACAATGTCAGATATCGTCTAATCCAAAGCTGCTGGGACAAACGAAGGTAAATTTGATATAGACACTCTTTGGGTCAAGGAAATGAAAGATAACTGGAATGGTTGTGGCCACTTTACCAAGATGGCCGTCATGCCCATATATGATAAAATCCTTTGCAAATTTTCTCCGGAACCAAAATGACCAAAGAGATTTAAATTCATGGGTATGATACAAATTTGTAAAATGATTGCAAACATAGCTTTGATGAACAACTGCCAAACAAAAACAACAACAACAAAACAAACAAGAATCTCCCAGCTTTACTCGTGAGAAATGCGTCAAATTGGTGCGGAAAAAACATCAATATGGCATGACCATTTTATTTTTATTGATGTAAGTGATGGAGTCACGTTTTTTTCACGGAATTCTCAGCCGAGTAACAGAATATCTCAAAACGATTTTAATGCAAAATTTCATAAACATTGGCTTAAAGGTTTCAGATGAGAAACAGTCATAGGGCACAATAGCTCATCATCAGCACTTTGTGCCCAGGTAAGCTAAAGTACTGATTCTAAATACATGTACTGGCCTTTCAACAATTATAGGTTGCAGGTTTTGCTAACATGAAAAAGTTTTCGTTTGTAATATTGAACGTAAAAAGTAAGAAGAAACGTTTGTAGAGACGACTTCTGAAGTAGTGCAAACACGTGTTACCGTAAAAATGTAAACATTGGGACAGATGTCTAAGCATACAGTGCAGACCAAGATCAGACCAAGATAAGACTCCTCCTGAGCAGTCTGATCAGGATCGACACTCGTTTCAGGAGTATTTTGTCATTGTCAGAGCCAATATTTAAGCAGTTCTGGTAATAATATTTGGTGTCCCAAGTTTTAAAAAGTTTACGGTAAACTGTCTCTGAACCATTCGAAATAAATGTATCAGCTCATAAAAGTGCATGTAGGTATGTCTGTTTCGCAATCACGAAGACATTCTGAGCCGATCAAAGGGCAAGCTACTTCGGATTCATTTATTAACAATTTGTTTGTTCTGTATCCACATGATCCACGCCTGGTAAACTATCACAGGTACCTCCGCAGAGGTACCGATAAAATGTTGTGACAGGCATCCGGAGCTACCTGTGACGGACCAAAAATAAGAAAAAAAGGTAAGTATTCGTCTTTTTTGATAAAATACATTATAACCAGGGGGTTTATTGAAAATCAAAGAATGCTATTCGACCCTTATATACATTAAGTTTTGTCACACAGTATATCCACGGGAACTTTACATATATACAGAAGATATGACTTTTGAAGTGGCTTTAGGGTCAGGCGAAAGTACTCAAAACAAGAACAAATCGGTTGTTTTAGGTCCTTAATGCACTTTTCTTGCATAAGAATCTATTGATCTGGATACACTGACGTAAAGTAAACCTCCTTGCTTAAATATAAATGCCGATAAACTCCAAATAAGGCTGGATCGGTAAAAAAACAACTGGAGGTGCCTGTGACGGAATGGAGGTGCCTGTGATGTAAGAAAATATAGCGAAAATCTGAAGATTTATAGCGGTTGCAAATATTGATATTCTTCATCTCTAGACCAATGCCTTGAAAGAATCGTTCCTTCAACGTCGCAATTTAATCTATCATAATGCGAATATCAAGCATAGTTTTGTTAAAATGACAGACAATGATCATGAACTTATACAATCAGATTCTACATCCTGCTCTCAAAACCAAGATGGAAGTAAGTATACGTTGATAATAGTTCATAAAAGACACGCATGGTAAACCGAATAAAGAGCTCTTTCCCAGACAGGTGGAAATTCACCTACCCCAAGCGAAAACAACGCTAACTTCTGTTTTACATATATTTATATTTCAAATTACAAAAGTAACCAGAAAGCAAAGTGGGCAGCTGTACAGGACCTTACTGCCAGAATACTACAGACAAGCGGACATAAGAACACATAACATTGATGCTTCACAACAGAAATCCAAAATCCAAAGCAGATCATCTCAAAGAGTTATTGTCCGTTTAGTTTCCGTATCTGTTAGTCAAACATTGACGAGTTGAACGTAACTGTTGAAAAGTTACTGCCTATTCAGTGTTAGAATAGTTATGAAATGCGCTTAAATAAGAGGCAGCGTTTTTGTGAATGGTGATGACTGCCTGTTAGTCATTCCAAATCGTTAGAAATTGTTGAGGTCACACGCCATGCTAGCTACTCGAAACGTTTGCAAAAACAACGTTTCAGAAGATGACTTTTATGTAGTAAAAGTGCTCTTTTGTTACCAAATTTGATGCAGTGGCTGTTCGGAGAATTTGAATTACACGTTATTTACAGTAAGATTCCGATCACTTCAATATACTAAACGGTGTAATATTGAAAACATGTCACCTGCCGATAATGTAATCTGTAGGCCTTACGGATGTATTTGGATTCTAGCGCCAACAATTCAAAACTAGCCAGACTGAATCACTTGTAGCACCTATCACTCCAGTTACATGTACCACAAAGTTAACACATACAGGGAGCGTCATACGACACATGCGAGCGACACATGTGAGGTATCAAAAGGATCAACACTATAGATACCTGTACGTGTATGCCTGTTGACGGATATCGGCAATTTTGACAATTTGACACACCATACGTGTAGCTGGCATGACGTGTGACCTCGACAATTTCTGACAAGTTGGAACGACTCATAGCCAGCACATCCCGATCACAGTCATCACCAGTCACAAAATGTTGACTCTTATTTAAGCGCACATTTCATAACGATTCTAACACTGAATTAGGCAGATGATTTTCAGCAACTATGTGAAATTCGTCCATGTTTGACTAACAGAAGCGGAAACAAATTGGGCTATAACTCATTGAGATGGTGTTTTAGAAATTTTAACATGGAATTTCATGATATACGCATTATGATAGCTTAATGGGACGTTGAATGAATGATTCTTTCCAGGCAGTGGTTTAGAGAAGATGTCAATATTTCCAGCTGCAATAACTATTCAGATTTTCACTATATTTGCTTACATCACAGGCACCTCCACACCATTGCAGGCACCTCAAGCTGTTGTTTTGAAAAAATCAAGCCTTATTTGTAGTCAATCGACATTTACATTTGAGCAAGGAGGTTACCTTAACACCAGTGTGCAGAGAAAAATAGATTCGTATGCAAGATCACTGCATTTAAGACCAAAAAACGGCCAAATTCTTTATGTTTTGAGTACTGTGGGCTGACATCAAAGCCACTTCAAAAGTCGTATCTTTGGTTAATATGGAAAGTTCAGGGGGATATAATGTGTGACAAAACTTTATGTCTATAAGGGTCGAATAGCACTTTTTGATTTTTAATAAACTACCTGGTTATTTTATATTTTGTCAAAAAAGAGGAAAACCTACCGTTTGTTGTCATTTTTTGGACAGTCACAGGCAGCTCCAGGTGCCTGTCACAACTTTTTATCGGTACCTCCGCCGGAGGTACCTGTGATAGTTTACCAGGCGTGTGATCCAGAGAAACTATCTAAGCATCTTAATTAAACGGATTCAGTTTTTGTTGTTGTTGTTGTTTTGTTATTATTTTTTGTTAATTTTGTTGTTGTTGTTTATCATTATTATTTGTTTCAAGTATTCAGTGTAGTCTGCACCGATCAAGGCGACTAAGCCCACTACTATCAGAGGAGACAAATATTGTCATGAAGTGCTTGCTTCCCCTTTAGTCCAAAAGAATCAATTTCTCTCTGTGAAAATGTCGGAAAAACCTGGGTATATCCATGACAAGAGCGGCGGTGTAATGTAGTTTATCATATGACGTCGCATCTGGGAGTGTAATAAAGCCATGCATTAGAAACGATAATCCACTAGTGGATGAAATATGCAAATTACGTCGTAACGTTATGCATTGACGTTCATAAAACGTCGCGTTTTCTAATGGGGAAATCGTGACCTTTTAGTGTAAAATTTGCTAATAAAACGCAATTTTAGTGTCATATGATAAACGGAATCTTGCATTCGTGCTCCTATATTATTGAATTTATTAAACTCGTTGGTGAAAACGATAAGATGCTCGGCAGAGCCTCGCATCTTATCTTTTCCCCCAACTCGTTTGATAAATTCAATAATACATGATCACTCATGTAAGATCCTCTATGTAATGGAGAACGGGCTATACTACCAATCCAGCGGCCTCCGACTTAATACCGTATGAAAAAAAACAATGTTCAGAACTTGGAGAGAAAGAAAATCAACAGATATCTGAATGAACAAGACTGAGACCATGGAGACTGCTGATTTTCAATCCCACAGTACAATAAGTCAATCTATTTGCTAAATAAGGACAGTACAACTTGCTGTGAAACCTTTAAATTTTATGTTAACGTTCAAAGCATGGAGAGAAAGCAAACTGAATGGCAAGCAGGAAGAGTAAGCATTAAAAGGCTGATTCTCAATGGCACGATACAATAAGTCATTGTCAAGATATTCACCAAATATGAACTTTCTACCTTGAGTAATTACCGTGTGTGAAATCTGTTATGAAAAACTGAAGAAATATCAGGAAGAATAAGAAGGAAAAAGCTGGATCTCAATCCCACAATACACTTACCAGTCATCAACACGAATACAAAATATGAAGCATAACAGAAGTACCGCCTTGTCAGTATTAAATAATGACCAAAAAAAAAATCCAACACAACACTTTTTAGGTCTATTTCTCTAAAAAAAATATCAGTGACACGAAATACAGGACAGCCTTAACCAGCAGGCACTCAACGTTGAAGGCCTATGGTCGTGACGTTGAGCCTACGTTGATTCAGTGTTGATTCTACGCTTTGTGCGCAGTAGAAACCTTCTGACTGACATACTCGAGCCTCTCATTGACTAAGTATTATGAAAGATGCACTTTAAGTGCCGCCCAATACAGTTCTCCGTACAGAGAGTATTCCGCCCAATACAGTTCTCCGTACAGAGAGTATTCCGCCCAATACAGTTCTCCGTACAGAGAGTATGCCGCCCCGCCCAATACAGTTCTCCGTACAGAGAGTATGCCGCCCCGCCCAATACAGTTCTCCGTACAGAGAGTATTCCGCCCAATACAGTTCTCCGTACAGAGAGTATGCCGCCCCGCCCAATACAGTTCTCCGTACAGAGAGTATTCCGCCCAATACAGTTCTCCGTACAGAGAGTATTCCGCCCAATACAGTTCTCCGCACAGAGAGTAATACTCTCTATACGGAGAACTGTATTGTGCGGATCGCATTATATTTTGAACACCCCTCGTTCTTACAAAACTTGGAGTTGCACTTTTCATGAGTATGCATATTTTATATGACATCCAAACTTACGCCGTAAACACTCTCAAATATTTAGGCATAGGTGTTAGTGAGCACACTGCAAATCCAGATCAGACTGTTTTTGAATGAGAATTCTTATTAGAGTATCTACTGGTTGCCTCCGTCAGTATGAGTTTGGCAAATTTCCACTCAGAAAAAAAAATCAACTTCTTCGAAGTTAAGGTGGTAAGTTTGGGGTGATCCAATATTTAGGATAACTATGTGAGTCAAAAGTCAATGACATTTTGACCGTTTATTTTCTTGCATCGAGTTACCGCCATATTTTCAAGGTTATTGGTATTTTGCGGAACGGAACGGAACCGCTACTAGCCTTCACATCCCCCGCATACACCCACCATGCTGGTTTCTCAAACCAATAATTATTGGTTATTATAAATAAATGGGTTGCGAATTTGCATATTATTTTACGGAATAAAGCGCAGTGATAACCTCCCTTGTCAATCTTATAAATTAAAATTGCGTTTTATTCCGTCAAAAACCTATGTTCCGTTCCGTAAAATACCAATGGCCTTTTTAAAAGGCAAACACTTTCTTATGATTTCCTATTTGCTTCCCCGAGAAACAAAGACCTCTAAAATGGAATCAGTTCTTAAAAGAAAGAATTTCCTACATGTTGAACTTACTGAGAAGGGGGCAAAAATGAAAATGGCAGAGTTACTTTCCCTGAATGCGTACTTATTTAGACCTAATTAAATTTGGAAAAGTTCTATATACAAGTTTAATGTACACAGCAAAAGACCAGGCCAGCCTGTGGCGGCTTGTCGAGAGCTCGTCGACAGTCTCAACAGCTATATAGGTCGAAAACCAAGCATACTAAGTCCACTTTGTAAGTGGACTTAGTATCCTTGGCTTGGAAAAATGACGGAGGTCATGCGGAGATGTCACCTCAGTTTAAAGTCTTATTCGAAAGGCGCGAGAAGTAGGGGGTGGTGTGGGGGGGAGGGGAGGAAGCGGCGGGGTGCAAGAGTTGGACCAGCAACCCTTTGATTGATAGTCTAGCACCTTAACCACTACACTACGGCTGCTCTTAAATTCCGAATTCTGAAGGAAGATCTGTTAGGGGCAAGGAACACATCAAAGAATCGAAAATAGTAGACTCGCTTTGACTGAGTCTGTTCATGTGTAGTAAAGTAATGCTGCAACTTTATTCATGAATCATACATTTCAGAGGAATCCCTTTCAACTCCGATATTAATGATTTTTGTCATGATTTGGTATGTGTATTATAGTCCCTATAGTAGGACCAGTTAACACCGGGAACAAAAAAATCTGATTTTCACTAAGTATCATGTTTAATTTACTTTTTATTTTATTATTTTTTTTTTTATTATTATTATCATTCTTTTATTTTTTTATTTTTTTCTTTTATTTATTTATTTTTATTTATCTATTTATTATTTTTTGACAAAAGCAGATGTCTCCCCTCACCCCTGCGCTTTGCCTGCAGTTTCAGTTTTACAAAAAATTTTCTAAATGAACATCATGCCAACCTAAGAAACTGTTACATTAATGTCCTCCTGTGACCTAAAATGAGATGCAGGTCACAGGCAGCTTATGACATCCGTGTCTTGTTCGAACAAAATATCTGTCTTTGTTATAAAAAAAACATCTACTTGATCAAGACGTATGTTCACTTTTTAGGGTAAATCCTACTGTGACCTTACATTTTTGTGCAGCATATTGAGAGACATAATCTGTTTGAAACTCGTCAAGTGGAGAATGGCTATAAGCTTATGTTTGAAACCCGTCAAGTGGAGAATGGCTATAATTTAAGCTTATAGCCATTCTCCACTTGACGAGTTTCAAACAGCTTATGTCTCACTTATGTCTCTCAATATAGCCATTTACCACTTGACGAGCTTCAAACAGATTATGTCTCTCAACATGCAGCACAAAAAAGTAAGGTCGCCTCAAATGATATCCAAGAGGAATTATTTGCTTACGAAATCCGCGAAGATTTAATTTCTCACTAGTAAGATTTGGTTCAATATCGGGTGAGTACCTGCCTTTCAGGACTTTTTTCTGATGTTCATGTGTTGAAAAGTCTGATCATGTTGAACTGCCTCATATAAGGCCTGAGGGTCAGGTTATCTAAAAAGACTCAATTTTTGAGCTGACTGATACTGTAGCCATCCGGTAATAATTACCTGACTAATACCGTTGCATTACCGTAGCACTTATAAATGCTTGTTTCGGTTAATTTCGATAGGGTTTTCGGTTCAGGCTTGATAAAAGAGGCATAATTTTAAGTAGAACTTTGTGACTGTTTTTCATCAAAATTAGTTTTCTAGCACAGAAAATATTTGTTAATCGAGGCTTTTGTCACAGTTTTTTTTAAGTATATCAGTAATTTCAAGTAATATCAAAGGCCTAAATTCTGCAAACTGGGTGACTCTACCATAGGGAAAAACGGCTATTCAAAAACAAGTACAGCAGATTTTCTCCGACTGAAATTGCAGCTGGTTAAAGGAACGATCAAGGTTAAACCTCCGTGCAGGCACCTTCAGTAATCGTGTTGTTAACAAATGGAAACAACTTCCAGAAAACGTTCTAAATGCACCCTCCCTCAATGCATTTAAGACTAGCTTAAGTATACATTGGCATGGGCATCCATATAAGTTTGAAGCGGCATGTTATCAAACCGGCCACCCAATCAAAGATTATCGACAATATCGAGATGCATCTTCACAAGTCGAATGACTTACACTGATGTCGAGTATGGTGAGTTATGGTGAGTTATAGTGTTATGTCGTGTGGCGGCCGTAAAACGTCTCCCCGTACATCATCCATTATGCAGATTATATTTTATCTTTGACCTTTGAGAACAGAGGATATTTTGACCTTTGAGATCAGAGGATATATTCTGAGAAATAAGAAATTTTTGATTGGTTTCCAGATCATCGCATTTTTGGCTTGCGATGACGGTCGCAAGCCAGTATTCATGCGGTTTAGTGATACCGAGTTATTTTCGGAAGAAACAATATGTCACGCTTAGTCGGAAAATACCAAAAGAGTTTGTCATCTGACACTTAAGTCTTCAAGGCACGCTAAGTAGTGTAATCGGTTACCTGTTACCTGGAGCGAGTTTAAGTGTGAATGCAGTTATTTCCCTTAGACCCGCGAAGCGATAGGTATTAATCGATATTAGGAATGTCATATCGATGTCCATATCCCCGGATCTGTACAGGTGTTGAACTTCTCTGAAGCCGGTTTTTTGTCATCACTGTGTTTGGTATTTTATCAGCATAATAACAATACGAAGGAGCTGATGGAAACATTTTTATTTTTTTAACAATATTGGTTTTCTTGTTCTCATATCAAATCAATTGACTTTTCTCACTTGCTCACTTTTGTTGTAATAAGTCTCTTTTTCACATATTTAGGTCAATTTCGTAAGGATTGGCGAGAAAAATAGATCTGATTATTGGTCGTTTTAGTTTCTGACAACAAAAACATAAAACAATAATACTTATAGTAAATTATGATATTTCGATCCCTCTTTGACGTTCTCAGCTTAATGGAAAGATTAAGCCTGATACAGACACCCATCCACCCACGTTTTTTTTTTTCTTTGTTTTCTTTTTCTTATCATTTTTCTTTCTTTTGCCCCGCCACTGGGGCTCGCGAAATATATATTGGCTGCCTGATGCTTCTGCGGCAGCGGCTGCTAGACCTGAGTGTCATTTATAGCAGGCCGAGTTATTCTAGCAGTCCTTCAAATTCAGAGGCATTATCTCGACGTGACTGCAACGACTCCTTCTAAACCTTTTTAGGGACGCAAACCATATAGATCGGAAAGCTCGTTCCGGTTTGAGACTGCCTTTCTTCATGATTTTCGCCACAAACACGAAAATTTCTTTTTAACAACAAACAAAGAACTCGTCGATACGATTTGTCTATTTTAATCCACACCCGATTTACCTCATCTGCTAAAAATAACAGATGGAAAACCTATTTTGATAGTGCATGTACTTTGTTTTCATATTTCCGTTAAAAAGCACGTTTTTCTTTCACAAGTGCCTTGAACTTGGTCACATATCTTTTGCTTTTTATAAACTGATTGCATAAATATAAACCTCTGAATTTAATGCAAACTATTTGGCTTTGCATCCTAAGAAATAAACCAAAACCTGTGTAAGACACACTGTTTATATATAGCGCTTAGCTTACAAGCATTAGCTTTTCCAAGAATCATGCATCGGCGTCGCGAAAAAATAGGCCTTAGGGCATTGCATAATCTTACTAGTCAGAGCAGCCGGCTCACTCTCTAGAGCCGGTGCATTCTTGGGGTCTGATCAGTCTTTTTCGGCATATATATTCTTCATGATGCAGACATCTTTCATGCTGAGGATAGACTGATCAGACTCCGCTTATGCCGGAGTGGGCTGATCTGTGTTCAGTGTATCTGTAAAACCTAAAAGAGCATAAAAAAATAGCGAAGTTCAAATTCATTGTTTATATTTAGAAGCAGGCGCTTTTGACGAGTTTTTCCCTTATCACTCATCACATATACTGAAAAAAAATGTATCCCTTCTATCCGTGTGTGTGGCTTATATGTACAACTGACCGTGTTATATATGTAAAAGCTGGTAATGCAGATGCGTAATATTAACGCATACGCATTGCAACAGGCATTCCCATGACAGGAAGCGATATAATGTACACATTTTTAGCATCTGATAAATTTCCTATTGGCCATCAACATGTTCATGAATAGCTGAACTGGAAACCTCTTGCAATGATACAAGTACAGAAAAAGGGGACAATTCAGAATCGTTAAAATTTGAATCTCGTTGAGGATGACTGTTAGGAATTCATGTACAGCTTAATGACAATGGAGGGGCAGAGGCAGTTATACCCAGCAGCATCGCACCATCCAACCAACCGGGCTTCCTGCTGATTTGGATTATAGTAGGGCAAGGGCCTACTGTGCTTGCAGTAGGTGCGGGTGGGGGTTGTGTGGACATTTTTCTTGCTTTTATAACACTCTAATTTTGCCTTTTTACTTCACCTATACAAATGTACAGAGAAATATTTACACATGTCGACGATTTCCTTAGATGAACCTATATTGAACTGACGATGTTCATACATCCATGAACAACACTTATTCATGCGATGTTATGCGTAAGCGACGTCACGGATAATTCAAATACATGATGGGCCGACGTAACATTTGATATACGTCATGTCCTAGTGCCGGCTTTTGTACGTCATTATAAAACACGATGGTTAATAGCTATTCTTCGTCCTTTCCTCGGCGTTAAATTAGTCAGAACTTCACGAATAAGCAACAAAATTGATTTGAAAACATGGCATAAATATAAAAGATAAATTCATTTGTCGGAAGTTCATGTAAGTATGAACGCAATGGGTTCCATGCTTTGTTGTTCCCAAATGGTGTAAAGCAAGTTATTGTCTCAAACAATAGCAGCATGCATTTTCTTCTCAGAGTATCAAAATTTGTTTTAGTCACTGCCACTGATGCCACTAAAACCAAAAATAAACTTCAGTAATATAAATTTATTGTCTTCTTTTGATGCAAAGTTCAGATGTGCCAAGATTCCATAGACACGGGTTTGAAACAGTCTTTCCTAAAATTTGATTCAAATTGAATGCGACTAAGCAGCCGTAAAGAAAAGACTTGAAATATGTTCATATAGTAATTTTCCTTGAGACATGCCTAACGGCCAAAACTTTGTGTGTGTGTGTGTGTGTGTGTGTGTGTGTGTGTGTGTGTGTGTGTGTGTGTGTGTGTGTGTGTGTGTTTGTGTGTGTGTGTAAATATTTCCTCAATGTGTTTTTCAAAAAATTTTACACTTGTTTTAACCTCACACATGTGGATAATGCCACCATTCAAGAAGTTAAGAAATTAAATACTTTGCTAAATAAAAGTGAGCAACAGAAAGTGCACTCTTCAATAGCAACTAATGAAAATTTCGCTGTCTTAGCTGGGCAAGCCTTCCTTTTAAAAGGAAATTTTATAATCATTTGGACTTTTTTCGATACTCATCAGTCTTTCAAACGACTGCCTTATTAAAAATAAGAAATTACATTATGCTTATCTCTGGCTTTCATCGCCAGCTATTTTTAGGGTCACTGATAAGGCTTGGATAGCCGAAACTTCGAAGTATGGCGCATGTTCCTTCTTTAGAATGTGTTCTTTGCTCTCGAATGAACTCTTTAAGATTTTAATTTGGCTGTATGTCATAATTCCAGGGGAAATTCTATACATGTATTTAGCCATTTTCCGGTTACAAATTACAAAGTTCTCTATGAAAAACTCATGGCCACTTTACCTGTAGGTGGGTGGGTAGGGTGAAGGGGTGGGATGACGGGGGGGGGGCGCTTTTTGTGGGGAGAGGTGGGTGGGTAGGGTGAAGGGGTGGGATGACGGGGGGGGGACGCTTTTTGTGGGGAGAAACTAACGACGCTTTACAATTTGCAGTCACTTCTTCCTCGGTTTCAGATATTATACTGTAGCATTTTGTGGGAAATTATTGAATTCGTTTATGGAATAGATCTACTTCAGAATTAATTTGATTGTGAAAAATCTCCAGAAAAATCCTGCAAGTCATCTTTATTTTATTAATATTATTTTATTATTATTCATTCGACTAACTTTGTCAGGAAGCTCGTCGGGGTGACAAGATATAAAGTTTAAAACAGTCAGTTTTTGACGAATGTCAGAAAGGTATCAGACAACCTTGTGACAAACGTTGCCCCAAAAAGTCAGCGGCGGAACATGTGAACAACAACAACAGAAAAACCAAAATGGCTCCCAAATCCAGAGGCAGTCGGAATGACGACTTAAAACAAGAAGACATTCTGCAAGCAGTCGTATTTGCTGACAGTTTCAATACTCGATTTATGCCAATTACAATCAAGAAACCAAGGGTATAGCTTATCTTGCATTTCATGCTTTAAAATTATCGTAGGGCGAAATAATTTTGTATGCGCAATGTAAAATATTGTGGGTGGGGAAACATGATGCAACATCTGGTGTCGAAACGAAACGTGTATTGGAGAACAGAAACGCTGAAAATAATACAGAATGGGCCCCAAAACGATACAATTCACTACTTCCATAATTGAAACACCAGGATAAACTTCGTTTGGGGCAGTAGCCTGTGCTAAACTCTTTCCATAAGCCACCTGGCAGAACCAGTGACCATTGAGAACTAGGTCATTTTTTGTCTTGCCTGCGAAGCAGAAGCGGACATAGGTATTGCTTTTCTGGTGTCGGCGGCGTAAACTTTCATCGGGCTTTTGCGTTTAGGTCAGTTTCACAAAGCGCTGACAGGCGAGACACCGCATTCCGCGGAATTCTTGTTTTCTTTTGCAACCCCGAAGGGAACAGCCAACCATTCATGCTCGCCGGTGCTGGGTTTAAATTCGTGCAGCAGAGGCAGCCTCGCGTAGCCAGTCTACAGGGATCTCGGGGACGCCGAATTCGGCGTCCCTGGAAGCGAAAATTCCGACCCGGACGCCAATAATTGCCTTCCGAGGATTCCCGCTGACGCGGTATTTTTCCGGCTGTACTCCTTTAAAATCTCCTAAAATGTCAGTTTTCACAAGTTTTGAAGAAGACACACGTTGCTGACACCTTTGGAGCCATTAATCTGAACCGATAATCAATAAAATTGTCGTAAATGCTACCTGTTATTTATCTGGAATTTCACACCTTCTTAATCCCCACTACGGTAGCAGGGCACCTGTCAGTATTACTTTCTTAATCGCTAATAACCGGCGATCTTTTGATCAATATAAACAAATTTGGTCAACACGGTATCTTTGTCTTAAATCTACCGCCTCGCATGATTGGTCAGTTTACATCTTTAGAAGTACCGCTTGGCATTAATTGACAGAAGGTGCAACTTTTACAGTGGCTGTGTCAGCAAATTAAAATTATAATATATTACTCTCGACAATGGGATGAGAACCCGAGAGGGGCAACTGCCGTCTCATAAAAGAGAATCTTTTGCGAGAAAATTTTGATTGTCAGGTAGATCTAGCCTGCCGAAGTATGCGCCTTCTCTAAGGCACATTTTCTATTTCCCGACTGTTTGTAGTACGCTCGTGCGCTGTGCTTGATGGGCGCTACACATGTGTATTAAATCAGGTTTTTTTTAACTTGGAAACTGTAATCGGTAATTTCTAGTTGCTAGAAGTGGCCGTTAGATGTAATTATACTATATTTTAGCAAGGCCAGTTGTTGCAATTCCCGGAAACCGGTGACTTTTTAGATCTTCGGTTCGAGCACTTTAAAAAAATTTCCCGCCGTTTTTAATCTGTTTCCCGCCATATCTCGCGCACCATGTGCCGAACGAGTACCAGTACAGATCTATAAATAACGCTTTGGGGAAATCCGCGAGTTCTAAACAGACATTTCAACACGCGGTCTTATTGATACAGATATGCGCACATATTCGCAGTTAATGTATAATTCAATAAACAAAGGAAGATTTAACGACAGGTATGCATTCATTCAAGTGTAAATCAAACTCGATTTGGACATAAACAGTCAGTCTGTGTCTCAAATTAAGAAAGGCAAAATAGATCTACATGTAAACGGATTTCTGCGTTTGATGTCAGCGGGTGGGGTAAGGTGCGCCGATGTGGGAGGGGGAGGGGTGGGGGAATGGTTGAGATAAGTTGTAATTATTCCTGAAAGCAATGTTGCAGTTGACTGGACATCACTGAATAGTACTGAACTGTAGCTATTACATGTTATACTTCTGCTGAAGGGAAAAGTAAATTAAAACCTTTGACTTAAAATGGAAGATTTACTGAATAATTGTCAATGTCATATCTTTTAACATTTCTATAACATAATCATTTGATGTCCAATCACAAAAACATTGCCCTTTCCCCGTTCAGTCCTGTACAGGCCCTTTTCATCTTTTGTATCCCTCAGGGACAATATCAAAGGACAAATTTAACTAGATAAATAAGATTATTAATAGGCTAAATTTTATGTTAAAACATATGGGACTCCAATTTTTCAGGATGGGACTCCTACTTTTCAGATGGGACTCCTATTTTTGGAAAAGGAGGAGTGCCGGACTCCTATTTTTAAAATTCAAGTGAGAACCCTGAGTCTAGAGACAAAGCTTGCTACCAACCTGATGTTATGGGACCTTGATATTTTCTGGGATTAAATTTAATGCAAATATCCAGAATACGTGCTTTTAAACAGATTTTAACTTTCATCTAAATATTCTGATTTATCAGTAAAGAAATCAAAGGATTATCAAACTGTTCCATTATGGGTAAGGGAGGTAGCTTTGAAAATCGGAGGAACCATTATAAGCGAGTAAAGTACTGTATAAAATTTTCTAAATATTTGGACAGCAACATAATTACCATAATTGTCCTAAAAATGGAACTGTTTGGTTTTACAGTGCTTCAATGCATCCGAAAAGAGCAGATGGAATGGAAAAAAGTGCAGACCATGATAAGACTGCTCCTCTCCATATTTGGGTCTGCACTGATCACTCAGACCGGACTGTCCGAATATTTGCGATATTTGGAATTTTTATGGCAATTGTTTTGCAATGGGAGACAGGATAATTGCGGTGATATATTTGCCTCCAATTACAAAATTCTGACTTATCTGATATTGTGCCATTGTGGGGAAGTAGTAGTGTTGGTGTGGGTGTTTGAGGGTGTGTGTGGTGTGTGTGTTGGGGGGGGGGTGTGGTGCAGTAGTCATTATTGGTCAAGGGAGGTAATCCAACTTACATTAATAGAAAGTTAAGTAACTGGCAATACAGTTCTTTTAATTTCAGGTGCTGCTGCCAGTTGCCAATGGAACACTTCTAGACTACACTCTTGAGTTCCTGTGTTCGGGTGGTGTTCAAGAAACCTTCATATTTTGTTGCCATCATGCTGACCAGGTGAAAGAACACTTGAGGTAAATAAAGAATGATTTTTGACTACACTTGTACCTGTGATCAAGACATCATCAGCCCCGGATCCAGGGGGCGGGCTTTGCGGCTTCAGCCCCGCCACTTGGGTCTGGTTAGATTAAAATTATTGTTGTGACATCTCATTAGAATTGCCTCAGCGAGGCGATTCTTATGTGATATCACAACATATATTTCAAGACAAAAAAAGATTTTATCAAAAAATCTCACCAAATTTATCCTCTATTATGTCATTTTCAACCCCTTCCTCCCCCCCCCCCCCCACCCCTCCCTTCCCTGATACATATCGACACCTCCCAGCCCCACTAGTATGTGGTGGTCTGGATCCGAGCCTGCATCAGGATAAGAAGGTGTTATTTTTCCATAAAACCATCATAAGTCGTGATCCATCAGTAGAACCGTCTCGGTGAGACTGTTCTAATGAGGGGTCTCAGCATGTTTTCATTGAGAAATAAGAAATCATCTCTGAATTATCCTCAAACCTTACCTTATATGAAGCTCTGCCAAGCCAGATATTAGGAGTATTGTTTGAAGATAATTTGGAGATGATCTGTCTCAGTGGGGTATTACCAGTTTGCTTACCTGTGCTGTCAACTGATCGTGGAGTATATAGAGATAGTCAACCAAGCATTGGGTTGTGAGCATTACCAATAACATTAAAATTTAGTGATATTATGGTTCTAATGAGGGGTCACAACATACTTTTTTGCTGAGAAGTAAAATGGTATAGAACATTAACTTTTATCCTCAAAACCCTGTACTATTTGGGACTATTGTGTGATTTGAAAGAATCATATTCTGTTATTTTGGAAATACCATTCTGAACCGACATCTTGACTGTGGAAGGACTGACAGTATTTCATGCGATAGTATGATAGTGAACATCAGTGCTCCAGATATTGATAAGAAGGGGTGACAGGTTTGATATAGGGATAACTGTCCATTTTTCTCCATGAAATACATGTATATGTTGTGACCCCTCGTTAGAACTGTTCTACCCAATTCGTTCTAATGAGGGGGTTGGGGAAGGGGTTTCAATGTTTGTCTTTGTTGTCGGGAAATGAGAAAAATTATCTGAAGCTATGGTCCCAGTTGTTCAAAGCATCATTAGCCTAACAAGATTTTTAAGAGGTCAACTAGTTAAGTGTTTTAACACATTATACACAAATACACTGATATTTTTTGTTGAAAAAATGTGAGAAGCTTTTGCAGTGCAAAAGCTTTTCACATATTTTCGACAAAATATATTGGCATATTTCAGATATTAATGTTTGAAATTTTAACGTCCCATTAACATTAACTAACAACATCGTGAGTTTTGAACAACCAGGCCTGGTGAGTATAAAGTATCTATTTGGGCTTTGGTGTGTCAAGAAGCTGAACTACAGTATAAATCCTGTTAAGTGCCCAGAGGATTGTTTTTGAAAGAGGATTACTTAGAGCCTAAAAAGTAGTAAATCAGCCACTGCCAAACTAAATTCAGTTAACAGTATTAAGGCGAATGGACATACTTTTAGAGAAAGTATTTCTACAACGTTTTGCTGCCCTTCTAAGTAATGATCAAATTCTTTACTTTAAGAATAGACGCCATTTCAAAGAACTACCTGATCTAGCGAAGCAAATAGGAATTCATGCAAGTCATACAGTAAAAATACAGCAGAGTTGTTTCCCTTGGAAATTTATCCATTTACTGTCAGGTACTTAGAGTAAATGAGCCACAGCACGAGAAAACCAACATAGTGGTTGTGTGCCCAGCGCAGACTCAGATCACCCTGGGCATCAACCAAGTTTGACCAGACTCTTTGCTAAGCCCTACAAGGGTAGCTAAGGGTCTCAGCTACCTCCATGCAGACAGGGAAGACTCTGATCAGACTAGGCAGATGTTCAGGCTGATCTGAGTCTGTGCTGGGCGCACAACCACTTTGTTGGTTTTCTCGTGTCATGGCTCAAATACAGTTGTGTGTGTTTTGTTATAGAACATCATGATCGATGGAGAGTGGTTCCCAAGTGAATGTGCAGACCATCACAGCAGATGCTTGCTACTCCACAGACGTGACACAAGTTGTTGCCCTTTGTAAAAATGGCAGAAAAACATGGTGGTGTACCCATACACTTTAACTAGCAGTTTTTGTGTTTTTTTTTTGGTACAAAATGGGATAGTAGAAATTGCATGTTCAGTTTTTAGGATTTACTGTATTAAGTACATTGAGGTCTACGGATACACTGCCATGTTTTTCTGCCAATCTTTCAAAGGGAGACAACATTTGTGATTTCTTTTTTGCTTCTCTAGGGGACAAAACCTTCTAAAAAGGGGTCTACACTTAAAGGAAAGAATTTGCTCCTACAGGAGCAAATTCTTTCCTTTAAGAGTTGATCCCCATTGAAAAGAGAGGCCAAAATAAAGTTGCTTTTCATGAAAGGTTATCCATGGATGGATGGATAGATGACTTGAGATTTTTTGTCCTTTTCAACAGTATTTCAGTCATATCAGGAAATGTGTGAGAGTGATAATGAACGGCTTTGTGCAGTGATAATGAAAGGCTGTGTACAACGGAACCCCATATATGGTAAGAAAGGTTCTTGCCTCAAGCGGGACTCAAAACGGGGTTCACTAGATTGCATCCATGCACCCTAAGTACAGAGCTCCAGATAAGAGGGGGTATTGAGGATAATTTGAAGATAATTTTTTCTTTTTTTCTCGACGAAAACATATGTTGTGTCCCCTCATTAGAACCATCTCGATGAGACGGTTCAAATGATGGGTCACAAAATATGTTTTTATGGAGAAATATGGATAATTATCCCTAAATTATCTCTTTATCCCTTCTTATCTGGAGCCCTGTAAATATTTAGAGTTGTTATACTTATATGTGTTTTGGTACAGATCATCACGATGGATGGAGAGCGGCTCCCCAATGAATGTACAGACCATCACGGCAGATACCTGTTACTCTATGGGAGATGCTCTTCGAGATATTGATGCCAAGAATTTGATACGAAGTGACTTTATTCTCATGTATGGGGATGTAGTGTCAAATATCAAACTACAGAGTGTTGTGGAAGAACATAAGTGAGTTGATTTCTTTCTTGTGGCTTAAGTGGTACTTCTTGTGGGTGACTGTGTTTCAGTGATTTCGCTTTAAAACTTCAGCACTGCTTAAAAGATTTGTGACAGTGGTTCAGTCTGACACTAGGAATGACCTAGTACTATTTGTAGGTCATTGTGACAAATGATTTACGGTCCAGTGAGTTGAGTTCTCTTCCAATCTTCATCACTTATTAACAAATTATCATCATACTTAGATAGTGGGTCACTCTGACTTTGCAACTGACCTTATACTAACTGTATATCACTGTGACCTACTTTCTTGACTCAGTCAATTATGACGTACTTACTGAAATTGCTCTCGTGGAAGTCATGCATCAATCAGGTGTCCTATATTGTCTTTTGATAATTATACCCCCGACATAGAAAGGATGTTGAGGGATACATAGTTTTCATCATTATGCATTTCACTAAACTTGTAACGACAGTCTTATTGGTAAATTTGTTTTTGCACATTATTTGAGCCGGGACACAACAAAACCAACAAAGTGGTTGTGTGCCCAGCGCAGACTCAGGTCAGCCTGGGCATCCACCCAGTCTTATCAGAGTCTTGGCTGTCTGCATGGAGGTAGGTTAGACCCTTAGCTAACCTTTAAGCACTAGGCAAAGAGTCTGATCAGGCTTGTTGGATGCCCAGGCTAATCTGAGTCTGCGCTAGGTGCACAACCACTTTGTTGGTTTTCTTGTGTCGCGGCTCGTTTATGGAATAATTACAAACATGAAATTCAAAATTGTCTGATATCAGAATTCCTTAAAGACTAAACTGGTATTAAAAAGTTGTAAAAAAATCCATGAAGTATTTTTGCTATAAAAAGATAATAAATTTAAGAATTTTGTAAGAAGTTTTGTGAAACACAGCCTAGTGGTTCAGAAATATTGTCCATTTATTTATTAATTTTAGGAAAAGAAGAGAGAAAGATAAATCAGCAATTATGACGATGGTTCTCCGACAATCTCCACCAGGCCATAAAACACGGTGTCTAGAGGAGGATGTTATTCTAGCCATTGACAACACAACAAAAAATGTTATCCATTATCAGAAAGTTCAAGGTCAAGAGGAGGTGGAGTTTCCTGTGGTAAGAAAGATAACTACCGGTATATACTATATTTATTCAGCCATAAGACTGGATTGTTTCCCCTCTAAATGGCCGAGTGTGTGAAGATCAGATATCTTCTACATGGGTATTCTTTGATGTTTTTACCCTTCCAAAACAATAAAAAAAAATGTAGATTTATCTTATAAGGTGGATCTGAATTTGTGTGGTTGTCTAAGATGGGAAGAAAACTAAACAATCGAAGAAAAACGGTTTGCATCTGTTGCTCAGTTGTTTAAAGCATCATTATTGTAACAAAGTTGTTAGTTAAAGATTCATTAAGTATTCACAAAATCAATTGCAGAAATATCTTTACTGAAAAATAGTGAGCTTTTGCACCGCTCCTCAAATTTTTTTGGGCAAAAATGGAAGTATTTTCGCATATGAAACATTTGAAATTATAGGTCTCGTTAACTAAGGTCGTTAATTTTGAACACCCAGGCCCCGTACTCGTTAAAATGAGGTCATAGCAGTAATTTACAGGGGTCCAAATAAGGGTGTCTAGGTGCGAATTATGAGAATGAAAGTGCCTTTTATGGATGTGAGGTGGGATAGAAAAGTCTATCAAGGGGGTCTTTGTAAGGCTTGCCGAATGATGCCAAATAGTTATCTTGATACATGGATGTTTTCTATTCACACGTCACCATTATTTTGATCAGTCGATGACCAAACAGAAATGGCTAATTCCCACTTGTTTGTTACGAATTAAAAAATGTGCCAATATTCTAAAATCAGGTAATGTTGAAATAAACACTGCATGAAAATAAAGCTCTTAAAAGTAATACAGTCAACCCTCTTTAAAACAGCATGCACTACTGCAGCAAAATTCTTTATAATGTCATTTTAATATGCATGGAATGGCTTTATTGTTCAAACGAGCAAAGTCAGTTTAACATCAAAATGTTTGGGAACAATTGCTGTCTTTCTGAAGTGTGTTCACTGTATGTATCTTTTTTCAGGAAGTACTGTCAGATCACAAGGACATTCAGATCAGATATGACCTCATAGACAGCAATATAAGCATATGCTCTTCTCAAGTTCCACAACTCTTCACTGACAACTTTGATTATCAGACAAGAGATGACTTTGTTCGAGGAATATTGATAAATGAAGAGGTGTGTTAGTTGCATTTTCATCTATCCAGTTTTTAGCTCGCCTGAACGAAGTTCAGGAAGAGCTATTGTACTACCCCCGGCATTGGCGGCGGTGTTAGCAAAATGTTAAAGTTTTACGTTAAAGTTTTTTACCGGTATGTGATGGGCAAGGCGCTGTCAAGCGAGCTATCCGGTACCGGTGACTTATTTTAAAGGCTTGTTTATTTGGCTATAAAAATGATTGTTTTTCCATTCAAAACATTGTCAAAATCTAGATCTGTCTTATAAGACAGATCTAGATTTTGAAAGTGTTTTATTAAAGCAGAATTTTTGGGGTATTTTTAGATATTTGGGGTCATTCTAGAGAGGTTCAATCCGTTTATTACCCATCTTATAACCAAATAGATATGAGAAGTTGTTTTTGTCATGTGTAAGGGGAGTATTATTATTAAGAATGATAATTCTGAGATACTTTTCCAGGCCTGTGGAAATAGAAAAAATTCTTACTTGTCCAGGGACAAGTAAAAAGTGAAACTCCACTTGTCCGCCAAAAAAATTACTTGTCCAAGACCATAAATATGTTAAACGCATTATTTTAAGATTTATTCAGCCACAAACATAAAGCTCATTTATATCTAACAAATCTCATTTCTCATTTTAAATAGCCTCAAAGCCTTAAAATGTGAATAAAGGCATCTTTTCTGTACTAAATGTCTGAAAAAAAAATCAAAATATCTTTCTCCTGGCCTCTAAACATATAAAACTTTTTCAAGGTAACTGTATAAATTGGAATGGCAAACAAGGTGGACCCTGATCAGACTGCTCCTGCAGGAGCAGTCTGATCTGGGTCCACACTGTTTGCTAAGTATTTTTCTAAAACAAAAAATCAGTTTTTGTAATTGAAACGAAAACCATATACTTTCTTCATAGTTGTCCAAGGGCAAGTACAATGAAATTTTTCACTTGTCCTGGGTGAAATGGGACAAGTAGGACAAGTCGGGCATGGTATTTCCACAGCCCTGACTTTTCCATATGTCCTTGTTACCCCTCATTAGGATGTCTGCCAAAGCAGGGGCCGTATTCATAAAGCCACTTAAGTCGTTGCTATGCGGTTGCTAAGGCTAAATATCTATAAAGGAGATTCCCTACAACTACGAAATTTGGTCTGGAGGAACAGTCTTACAAAGACTGTTCCTCCAGACCAAATTTCATAGTTGTAGGGAATCTCCTTCAAAGAAATTTAGCCTTAGCAACAGCATAGCAACCACTTTAGTCATTTTATGAATACGGCCCCTGGTTGTTATGAGGGGCTCACAACAGATGTTTTAATAGTGGTATAAGAGAAAAACTGTTCCAAATCATCATCAGATACCCGCCTTGTCTTTAGCTCTATAATAGGGGCATTGATGAATCATTTTTCCTTCCAAGTTTTTTCTTTGGTTGATGACTGAAAATACATGTTGTTTGTTAGAGGTGTAGCTGTGTGTGTTTATACCTTACCATAACACAGTGATGTCACTTATAACCCTGATGTCACATATTTTGTGCACACGATATGCCATCTGTGGAGCTGCTAACATCTCAGTTTTCTGGTGAACCATTCATTGTAATGTCGTACAAATCTTTTCTTTAGCTGCAAATGACATATACACCAAATACATTGTACCCAGTTAACCTTAGGACAAAATTGATGCGAAACAACCAGAAAAAAAAATCACCACATATGGCTGACACTAAATTAAAAGTAAAAAGTATGCAAAGACCAGGAACTGAAACAATCAAAATCCAAATCCAGCCCTCAAACCATAGTTGGAAACAACTAAGATTACAAATAATCAAGATACAGAGAACATATGGCCAACCGAATGAGCAGCTTGTTCCCAAAAGGTGGCCACTCAGCAACCCAAACCGAACCAAAAATAATAAGAACATACATAAGGTAAAACATCACAGAAACTCTGACACCAAAAACAGGCAACAGAGAACCACAACAGAACTACCGCCTTGGAACGGTCAGTAATGAATTACTGGGGGGCTTAAATCGATTTTACAGGCCCAACCTCACCCTCAGTTTCTGA
Source organism: Ctena decussata (assembly GCA_963989385.1). Taxonomy (NCBI): domain Eukaryota; kingdom Metazoa; phylum Mollusca; class Bivalvia; order Lucinida; family Lucinidae; genus Ctena; species Ctena decussata. The sequence goes on along the minus strand of OZ022506.1, from coordinate 42,121,367 downwards.
AGTGGTACAAAACATTTAGTTGGTTGTTCGGTTCGCATGATAACCCTCTAACTCGTCAATGAATCATCACGGTAAAGACATAAATCAAATTTCAACACCATGAAGAAGCAAAGACGAGGACTCAACAGATACAACGGGCCGTCTGACAGGTGGAGATCCCTGTCCCGCCAAACAACCCCACTGGAAATCTGAAGCAAAAGAAGGTCACCAGTTGAGCCCCGGTGGACCAAGCAACAGACAAAAAGGCTCCGGTCCCAACCAACTAAAATATATAGCTTTAGGTCGGGGCCATCATAGAGTCTGACGACCGATCCCCCGATGTGCAATTAAAGAGTGCAGCAAAGTTATCAACCGTGATTGGGTTAATCACCAAGCATGCAGACTGTCGCATAACATTTAAATTATAGCCAATACGTTTGTGACGTATTATTATTTTTCGGAATTGATCAGAAAAATCAGTCCTACCCTTAATCTTTTTGAATTTGTATACTAAGTCACCATAAAATTCTGGCTCCGATAGGCCTTGGTGTAAAAGAAATTTTAATCCGACATCAAATTTTGAAACCAATTCATGGTGTCTGCGATAGAATTTAGAAAAAGCCTTTCTAAGCTTATGATACCGATAGCCCTGTTGAAGCCATTTTGAAGCGCAAAAGAAACAGAAAATTTCATTTTTAGCTCACCTGAGCACGAAGTGCTCAGGGTGAGCTTTTGGGATACTGTGATGTCCTTCGTACGTGTGGACGTCCGTCCGTCAACTTTTGCTTGTGTACACTCTAGCGGGCACAGTTTTGATCCAATCTTTCTGAAACTGTGTCAGAATGTTAATCTCCATAAAATGTAGGCCAAGTTCGAAACTGGGTCATGTCGGGTCAAAAACTAGGTCATTAGGTCAAATCTTAGAAAAACCTTGTGTACGCTCTAGAAGGCACAGTTTTCATCTAAAGTTCATGAAACTTAATCAGAATGTTTATCCTCATGATATCTAGGACAAGTTCGAAACTGGGTCACGTCGGATCAAAAAATAGGTCACTAGGTCAAATCATAGAAAAACCTTGTGTACGCTCTAGAGGACACAGTTTTGATCCAATCTTTATGAAACATTGTCAGAATGTTTATCTCCATAAACTCTAGGCCAAGTTCGAAACTGGGTCATGTGGGGTCAAAAACTAGGTCACTAGGTCAAATCTTAGAAAAACCTTGTGTACACTCTAGAAGGCACAGTTTTCATCTAAAGTTCATGAAACTTAATCAGAATGTTTATCCTCATGATATCTAGGACAAGTGTGAAATAGGGTCACGTCGGGTCAAAAACTAGGTCACTAGGTCAAATCTTAGAAGAACCTTGTGTACACTCTAGAAGGCACAGTTTTCATCTAAAGTTCATGAAACTTAATCAGAATGTTTATCCTCATGATATCTAGGACAAGTTCGAAACTGGGTCACCTCGGGTCAAAAACTAGGTCACTAGGTCAAATCATAGAAACACCTTGTGTACGCTCTAGAGGACACAGTTTTGATCCAATATTTATGAAACATTGTCAGAATGTTTATCTCTATAAACTTTAAGCCAAGTTCGAAACTGGGTCATGTCGGGTCAAAAACTAGGTCACCAGGTCAAATCTTAGAAAAACCTTGTGTACACTCTAGAAGGCACAGTTTTCATCCAAAGTTCATGAAACTTTGTCAAAATGTTTATCTTTATAATATCTAGGATAAGTTTAAAATTGGGTCATGTCGGGTCAAAAACTAGGTCACTAGGTCAAATCATAGAAAAACCTTGTGTACACTCTAGAGGACACAGTTTTGATCCAATCTTTATGAAACATTTTCAGAATGTTTATCTCTCCATAAACTCTAGGCTAAGTTCGAAACTGGGTCATGTCGGGTCAAAAACTAAGTCACTAGGTCAAATCTTAGAAAAAACCTTGTGTACACTCTAGAAGGCACAGTTTTCATCCAAAGTTCATGAAACTTTGTCAGAGTGTTTATCCTCATAATATATAGGACAAGTTTGAAACTGGGTCATGTCGGATCAAAAACTAGGTCACTAGGTCAAATCATAGAAAAACCTTGTGTATGCTCTAGAGGACACAGTTTTGATCCAATCTTTATGAAACATTGTCAGAATAGTTATCTCCATAATATCTAGGCCAAGTTCGAAACTGGGTCATGTCTGATCAAAAACTAGGTCACTAGATCAAATCTTAGAAAAACCTTGTGTACACTCTAGAAGGCACAGTTTTCATCCAAAGTTCATGAAACTTTGTCAGAATGTTTATCCTCATAATAGGTGGGTTAAACTTGAAACTGGGTCATGTCGGGTCAAAAACTAGGTCACTAGGTCAAATCATAGAAAAACCTTGTGTACGCTCTAGCGGACACAGTTTTGATCCAATCTTTATGAAACTTTGTCCGAATGTTTATCTCCATAAACTCTAGGCCAAGTTTGAAAGTAGGTCATGTCGGGTCAAAAACTCGGTCACTAGGTCAAATCTTAGAAAAACCTTGTGTACACACTAGAAGGAATAGTTTTGATCCAATCTTCATGAAACTATGTCAAAATGTTTATTGTCCATATACATAACCCCTTTATGAAACTGAGTCACGTCGGGTCAAAAACTAGGTCACTAAGTCAAATCTTAGAAAAACTTTGTGTACACCCTAGAGGGCACAGTTTTGATCCAATCTTCATGAAACTCTGTTAAAATGACTGAAATCTAGGTAAAGTTTGAAAGTGGGTTGTGTCGGGTCAAAAACTAGGTCACTAGGTCAAATATAAGAACAACCTTGTATACGCTCCAGAGGGCACAGTTTTGATCCAATCTCAATGGAACTTTGTCAGAATGTTTATTCTTACATTATCCAGGCCAAGTTTGAAACTGGGCCATGTCGGGTCAAAAACTAAGTCAAATATTGGGAAAACCTTGTGTACTCTCTAGAGGTCACAGTTTTGATCCAAACCTAATGAAATTTTATCAGAATGTTTATCCTCCCAATATCTAGGCCAAGTTTGAAACTGGGTCATATCTGGTCAAAAACTAGGTCAGATCTTAGAAAAACCTTGTGTACGCTCTAGAGGACACAGTTTTGATCCAATCTTTTTGAAAATTTGTCAGAATGTTTATCGTCACAATATTTAGGCCAAGTTTGAAAGCAGATCATGTTGGGTCAAAAACTACGTCACTAGGTCAGATATAAGAACGACCTTGTGTACACTCTAGAGGGCACAGTTTTGATCGAATATTTATGAACCTTTGTCAGAATGTTTATCCTCACAATATCCAGGCCAAGTTTGAAACTGGGTCATGTCATGTCAAAAACTAGGTCACTAGGTCAAATTTTAGAAAAACTTTGTGCACACCCTAGAGGGCACAGTTTTGTTCCAATCTTCATGAAACTTTGTCAGAATGTTTATCTCCATAAAATCTAGGTCAGGTTTGAATATGGGTCATGTCTGGTCAAAAGCTAGGTCACTAGGTCAAATCTAAATTAAGTTATGCTGCAAGAATCAGAACTAACATTGCAATGATGCCAGCCACAAACTCCTTGGAATACATTAGTTTCACCACAGTGAGATAATGATGCTATCATTCTATCATCTGTGTTTGCCTAGTTAAGTCTAGTTCACATACATCAAAGGAACTCAACATGAACAGGAACTTTTCGGAGAAGCGACTCTGCCATTTTCAGCTCACCTATGCCTTACAGTATTGGTGTTAGCTGCCTCTTTCATCCATCCATAAGCATTTTCAAACATCTCTGAAACCACTGGGCAGATTAAACTCAAATTTCATATGGAGCCTGCACATGGGTCAAAGGATTGAAAGTTTTTCAAATGATCTTGGTCACATGACCAAGGTGGCCGCCATTCCCATGTATGGTAAAAACTCTTATATAAATCTTCAGCAGGGCCAGTGAACTGATTAATGCTCAGGTGAGCGATTCAGGGCCACCATGGCCCTCTTGTCTTAACACAAGATCAAATTCTGTTCACTCCAGAACATTATTAAAATGTGATATTTTTACAAGTGGCAATGCCACTTATTAAAATAGAGCTTTTGGAGTTCTTATAGTGAAATAAATCGATCTTACTCTGAAAAAAAAAAGATCAAATGAGCTGTGACGCAACAAAACCAACAAAGTGGCATATGCAGCCAGCGTAGACTCAGATCAGCCTGGGCATCTGCCCAGGCTGATCTGAGTCTGCGCTGGGTTCACATGCCACTTTGTTGGTTTTCTCGTGTCATGGCTCAAATATCCTCTTTCTATTACAGATAATGGGTAACACAATACAGATTAGCACTGTAACAGATGCCTACTGTGCTAGAATCTCTAATCTCTACATGTATGATGCTGTCAGGTAATACTGCAATCTTAAATTGATTTCTGGTTTTCATTATACCCTCTTTACCAGTAAACTGCGAACTGTCATGTTTTACACTGCAGACTGAAATTCTTACAACTATGAATGGTCTTGTCTGCACTCTGCAGGTTCAGCCAAAGTGAATTTATGCCAAATATGCTTAAATATTTTGTTGGTTAAGAACAAAGAGTTTGTAAGGTTTTGATTACCATTGAGTCTATCACAGGGCTTTGTCCATCAACTTCCCATAAAATAGCCTGTCTGCACTCTAACTCTGTCTGACAGACATTCAGTATGATACATAGCTGGTATTTGCTGAAGAGTTGATGTCAGAATTTCCATAAAATAGCCTGTCTGCACTTTTACTCTGTCTGACAGACATTTGGTATCATATATAGATGGATCTCGCTAATTTTGAGGTCACAATTCCCCAAAATTAGCCTCTCTGCAATCTAACTGTCTGACTAAACTTGCTTGCATTTGCCAAAGAGTTGATGTCAAGAATTCCCGTAAATTAGCTTGTCTGCCCTCTTACCTGTCTGACTAACATTTGATATGATATCAGAGCTCTAGATAAGAGGGGTATTGGATGATAATTGAGGGATATTTTTTTTATTTCTCATTGAAACCATATGTTGTGACCTCTCATCTGAACCGCCTCGTTGAGACGGTTCAGATGAGGGGTCACAACATATGATTTTATGCAGAATTAACAAAAATTATCCCTAATTATCACCAAATACTCCATCTTATCTAGGGCTCTGGATATATGGCTATGATTTGCTAAAGAGTTGATGACAGAATTCCCGTAAAGTAAATCGTTTGCACTCTAACTCTCTGTCTGACTAACATTAGGTATGACATATGGCTACGATTTGCTAAAATGTTGAACAGATTCTCATTGTCAGGTATGCAAAATTGTCCTTATTACTGTATTGTGGGTATATATTGGGACACCTGAAAATACTAAATTTTCCATTTTGGACAAATGGAAAATTTATCGTTTTAGGTATCCCAATACTTAAGCACTATAGGGTAGTGCTTTCTTTCATCTGAATTGAGTTATTTAATGGGGAATGTTACATCTAGATTCTTTATTAGAATTGATATTCTATGTATCCATTTCAGCCGTGATGTTGTGAACCGCTGGTCTTTTCCTTTTGTTCCCGACAACTGTTCAAGGAACAACAAAGATTCTTTATCTTATGGTCGACACAATGTTTATCTTAGCAGGGATGTCACTCTTGCTAGGTAGGTTATCATTTCTTCATAAGGAAGGAAACTTTGTGGGCAACCAGAGCTCTAGATAAGAGGGAGTATTTGGTGATAATTAGGGATAATTTTTGTTAATTCCCCATAAAAACATATGTTGTTGCCTTCATCTGAACCGTCTCTATGAGACGGTTCAGATGAGGGGTCACAACATATGGTTTCAATGAGAAATAAAATAATTATCATCAGATACTCCCTCTTATCTAGAGCTCTGGGCAACCAAAAATTTGAGAAAGCTTCTTGGCATGAAGAGATAGATCTGAGTTACGTAAAATTACTAAAGTTCAATTTATTTGATATGTCAATTTTTCAGTCAGTAAGGTTTAAGAGTTGAATGACCTTGCATTTATAGATTTGCCAAGAATGAGAGCAGGGAAGGTTCTTAAAGACAAATATTCTCTATTATATAGAACACCCCCTCAGTATTTATTGGTTTTTATGACCCTGTTATGTCATAACCTATGTGAGATGGGATATTTCCTTTGATGAAATGGCAGTGTCACTAGACTGTTGCATAACAGGATTATGTTAGCCAATATACAAGAATATTTGTCTTTAAGGTAAAATAAACACTTCCATGTCTTCATGGGAAACAGTTTTTTTTACTTCTTTGCTTCTGTGAATAATATAGTCCTTTTTGAATCAATATTTATAAAGGAAAAGAGTCTGCTCTTAAAGAAAAGAATTTGCTTGTAGGGGATGGCTTTCCAGCAATTTATATATATAAAAAAATTATCCAAAGCCATATTCCAAACTCCTGATAATGACCGCTAACAATTTTGTATTTCTATAAGTATTGAGACAGGACTGCAACACCAAACAGTGTTGACCCAGATCTGGCTGCTCCTAATGAGAGCACTATTTTAGGCATGCCTTAGACGTGATTAAATAATTATTGCATTCCTCTAAGTACTTGGGCAGAAATACCTGATCATAGAGTGTAGACCCTGATCAGACTGCCCCTTAATCCTATTGCACTCAGGACAACCAAAACTCATAGAGTTTCGGCTGTTCTTAGTGCAGTAGTGTTAAGAGGAGCAGTCTGATGAGGATCTGCATGATTTGCTGTTTCAGCATTTATTGACCCAATGTCAGGTTTAAAAAATCAAGTTATTTACTCTAGCACATTCTGCAGCTAAGGTTCCATTGCTTGGAGGTTACTGTAGGTATTTTAGATGTGTATTATCAGATTTAACAGCTGTTTGCTGTCAGAAGAAAGTGAAATACTTTATTTAGATGAAAGGAAATGCATGTATCGTGTGTATAGTAAGGGGTTAAGATTTTGCTGGGTTGCGGATTGAGACGGTTCAGATGAGGGGTCACAACATACGTTTTTATGCAGAATTAACAAAAATTATCCCTAATTATCACCAAATACTCCCTCTTATATAGAGCTCTGCCAGTAGTTATGTTTCTGATTACCTTAGGTAAATGAGACGGATGATCTGAATGTCACATGATAGAGTTGCCACATTGTTGGGAATCACATGACGTGGCTCATATAATGTTTTCGTTTCTAGAGGTTGTAATTTGGAGGAGAATGTGGTGGTGGGTGGGGGAACTTGTATTGGTGACGACTCTTTTGTATCACATTCTGTCATCGGAAGAAATTGCAAAATAGGTATGTATCAATGGTTGTCTAAAGTCATACTGTGCTGCTGATAAAAGATAGTATTCAATCATAATTTGAGACAACAAAACCAACAAAGTGGCATGTATGCCCAGCAAAGATTCAGATCATATGGGCATTCACCCAGTCTGATCAGAGTCTTGGCAGTATGCATGGAGCTAGCTTAGACAGGTCAGACTGGGCAGCTGCCCAACGGTAGGCTGATCTGAGTTATCGCAAGGTGCACACACCACTTTGTTGGTTTTGTCTTGCCATGGCTCATTTAGAGATGACTTTTTAGCTTGCCTGAACGAAGTTCAGGAAGAGCTATTATACTACCCCTGGCGTTGGCGTTGGCGTTAGCGGTGGCGTCGGCGTTAGCAAAATGTTAAAGTTTTACGTTAAAGTTTTTTATGTGATGGGCATGGCACTGTCAGGCGAGCTATCCTGTCCCGGTGACAGGTCTTGTTGGACTTGATCTTATGTTCAATACAGAAATTTAGGGGCCTCCATTTGGTCTCACTTTGCTGTGGGTTCAAGCCTCATTTGGAATACAAATGAGAAAAGGCCAAGTTCTGGTCAGGTGATTTCTCCCAATAACTCTGGCTCACCCCACCTTTGCTTAATAGTGCTCAGCTCAGTGTGTGGAAAATATTCTGCGAAAGAGCCATTAATTGATGCAAGATAAGAAATAGAACAGCAAATTATGAACTATTGAATCTGAGAAGTGTGGTGGCTCAGTGGTTAGTGCACTTGACTCTGAAGCCAGAGGTTGTGGGTTTGATCCTCACCCAGAACAAAACCTTCCTATGTCCGAACGCGTTTTTCTAGCATCATTTTCAGGGATGATACTAACAAGTGTGCCGTCCTTTGGATCGGGACGTTAACTGGAGGCCCCCTGTGCAGGGAGAGCCATTCCCTGTGCAGGTTAAAGATCCCTACTATAGCTACATTGCTATATGTAGGCTTTCACCCTGCAACACAAAAGTACACCGCTGCTCGTAGTACTCTGAAAAGAGGGTGTAGCAGTATATATAGAAAGAAACAAAGAAAAATGAAAACCTGGGAAAAGAAAAAAAAAGCAAAAACCAAAAAAAATCAATCAGTTTCTACTATTCATATAATGGGATATACTCATATCATATGGAACTGTACTTAATTAGGAATAGCCATTCCCAAACTATCCAAATGGCAGCTTATCAACAATCTACCATACCTATTCAGCTATAAACCCTGGCCCAGAGGTTATAAAACTTGAGAATAATCTCAAACCCAAAATAAAGCATACTGATTGGCTGCTTCACATGCTCGGAAGCAGCCAATCAGTGTGCTTTATTTTGGGTTTGAGATTATTCTCAAGTTTTATAACCTCGAACCCTGGTTTTCTTTCTCAAGAATGATCTCAAATATCTATGTCAGTTTTACATAACTCTGCTAGAAAATAGGGTTTTTCCCATCCAAAACAATCTCAAAAATCTTACAAGATGGATCTAGATTTTTGGGATTGTTTTGGAAGATGTAACAAGAGGGATTTAGATTTTTGGGATTGTTTTTGTGCCATTACCATCTTATAACCAGATAAATATGGGATGTATTTTTTGCCTTAAATGACTACTTTTCAGGAAATATGGGATGTATTCTTGGCGTGAAATTACTATTTTTCAGGTAAAAACGTAACAATTAAAGACTCGTATCTCTGGAATAATGTGGTAATTGAGGACAACTGTACAATAGAACAGGCCTTACTCTGTGATAATGTGACAGTTTATAACAGTGTGAAAGTGTGTCCATTTTGTCTTCTCTCATGGAATGTAAGTAAAAAATAAAGACGTCGTCATATTAAATGTTGGGCCGCAATAATGATTTACTAAGCATCCATCCACCATTGCAACATTTCGTTGTTGGAGCACAAAATAATAAAAACACAAATGTTCGTCGTCATTTCTTCACAGATGCCAGCTCCGTTGATCTTTGTCACAAAATTTATCATAAAATTTATATTTTAATATGCATAGCTTTTCAAACCAGTGTATTTAGCTCAAGCACCTTTGTGCCATTTTCAGCCTATAGGTCACATGTCACGGGTATTTAATAGACTTATGGTGTATAGTTACACCTGCATGCTCTTATTCTCCAGTTTTACATAGGGGGACAATTTTTAATCTTCATTTGAGCCGCGACACGAGAAAACCAACAATGTGGTTGTGCGCCTAGCGCAGACTCAGATCAGCCTGGGCATCTGCCCAGTCTGATCAGAGTCTTTGCTGTCCGCATGGAGATAGCTTAGTCCTTCAGCTACCCTTTAAGCACTTAGCGAAGAGTCTGATCAAACTAGGCGGATGCCCAGGCTGATGCAGCCCTTCCAAACCGAAGTCTACTCTTAGAATCTGCTCCCAGGGAGCAGTTTTTCCCTTTACAGGGAGCAAATTCTTTCCTTTACAAGTTGACCCACACTGAGAAGGGAGGTAAAACTGGAAATGTTAGCAAATTGCTTCCCCTGCAGGCATAGCTGTTCACCTTAATTGGAAAATAAAAGTTCAGTAAAAGCCTTGGGGCCCAGTTGTGCAAATCATCATTAGCCTATCGAGCTTGTTAAGAGGTCCTCATTAAGAGGCCAACTCCTTAATTATTCTATGACTTTATATCCAACTACATGAACATTGATATTTTTTGTTGAAAAAAAAAAAGTAAAAAGCTTTTGTAATGCAAAAGCTTCCCTCATGGCTTCAACAAAAAAATATTGGCGTATTTGAGATTAAAGTTTGAAAATTCAACAAAATGTTAACGATTGATGTCGTTAGTTTTGAACAACCAGGCATCCCTGCTAGGCCCTGGTGATTTCATAAATAAATTTGAGTTTTACTTATATTAAACTGGAGGAAACATGGTTGTTATCAGGTTTTATGTGGAGAGCCCCAAAATCAGAAATCAAAAGCTTCATATGGAAAAGTTTCCCCATTCCAGCCAAATTAGACTCACAGACTTGTAGTACATATGTAACCATGTCTCATACAGTGCAGTGTTTCTAGGACATCTCTGACCTGTAGGACTTCCACACAGTACAATTTTGTATTTGGTGATTTTCCTAGGTGACCGTAGGACCTAATGCTGAAGTTAAACAGGGAACTACAGTTGTTGCTGAGCAGCTTGATGATTTTGGTGATGTTGTAGATGCCCCTCTGGATGGTAATTATTTTCTGTAGTTGTCCTAATATTCATACAAGCAAACAGTGTGCGCCCAGATCAGACAGCTCCTAAGGAGCAGTCTGATCAGACTCAGCATTGTTTGTTAGCAAGTCTATAATACATCTCCTAACTAAACAGATGATGACTTCAAAAGAAAAGAAATGGGGCATATTTAGACATCCCGGTCAGGGGTAAATTTAGTCAGTTCAGGTTGAGCCATATTCACACAGCCTAAATTTGGGTATACTCAGACAGTCCAGTGTGGGAAAATTCAGACAGTCCGGGCTAGTGCATATACTGACAACTCTGTTTGGGCCATTATCTAGTGTGTATTAAGACAGCCCAGTCTAGGGTGTATTCGGACAACACATCTTGGACATAATCGGACAGCCCAGTGTTGCTTTAATTCAGACAGCTTAGGCTCTGGTATATTTAGACAGGCCAGTCTTGAACTATTCCAGCAGCCCAGTCCTGGGTATATTTAGACAGCTTAGACTTGGGTATATTTAGACAGGCCAGTCTTTGACATATTCTGCTTAGTTTGGGTATATTGGGACAGTCTTGGGTATATTCTGACATCCCAGTCTTGGGAATAGTCTGTAAGTCTTGTTTTGAGTATACCCAATCAGCTTAGTCTTGGGTTAACTCAAACAGCTTAAGTCTTATACATGTTCAACAGCCCAGTCTTGGACATAGCCAGACAGCCTAGCTTTGGGAATATTCTGAGAGCCCAGTCTTGGTATAACAGACAGCCCAGTCTAGGGCATATTTAGACAGCCAAGTCTTGAGTAAATTCTGACAGCCCAGTCTTTGGTATATTCAGACAGCTCAGCCTTACAGACAGCTCAGCCTTACATATAGTCAGACAGCCCAGTCTCAGGTATATTCAGACAGCCCAGCCGCAGATATTCAGTCAGCCCAGTCTCGGGTATATTCAGACAGCCCAGTCTCAGGTATATTCAGACAGCCCAGTCTCGGGTATCAGTCTGGATTATATTCAGACAGCTTAGTCTGAAGCATATAGTAACAGCTCAATAATGTAATTTATTTCACATTTAAAACATTTTAGGTTTTGTTTGCTGGTGAAATTGGCAGATTAAAATCAGACACACTGTATAAAAATTTATCATCCTATCATCTTCCTGATATGATGGAAATACTGTTGAAAAGGATGTAAAAGCCTGTTCTCTATCCATCATCACAAGCTTGACCATCCTTCACCACATGAACTTATGCCAAATATTTCACAATATAAATTTCATAATCTATAATTACAGACAGCACATTATCAGAGTTTGGATGTGAAAGTAAAGCTTACCCCTACATGGCTGGTGATGACTTCGAAGACGTAAAGCCAGAAGATTTATATAAGTATATGTGGGGCCTTCGTTTGACCTCAGCTCCAAGCAGTGAAAATATATCCCTACCAGGGGCTCAAGCAGGGGGATCGATTATTACACAGTCAATTTTACAAGATGATACAAAATGTAAGTATAACTGAATATTTAACAAACCAGCTTTTCAGAGTTTTACTTTATTCCCACTGGGCAAACAGCTTTGAATTAACATTGATTCAACATCATGACGAGTTCACATGTCCCCTTCCACAGTTTTTTTTTTTTTTACTTAAAAAGGAAGATTTTATTTCTTTAAACACAAGCCATACAAAAATATACAAGAATTGTTAATTGTAAAAAAAAAAAACAAAAAAAATGGAAAGTTTTCATTATTGCAGATTTTGCATCTACAAAGATTTGTAAAAGTACTTTTGCGAAATTCTTAAAGCTTTTATTATTCTGTTCTTCAAGTGTAGACCTCATTTGAAAGGGTTTCTTTATCAAAGGAAGCAGACAGGAAGTCACAAAAGTTGTTCCCTCATGTCAAAATGGTGTACAAACATGGAAGGGTACCCATTTAAATTAACACTAATCAGGGAAAGATAGTCATTCTAAAAAATTTTGCAGATTATAGAGTTGATGAATTAAGAAGGAATTACAGTTTTATTGTTCTTTCAACAGTATCTCGGTTGAGATGGACGGACGTTGTGGATGGACGTTGAAAGACTGTGTGCAATGGAATCCAGTAAATGATAACACACATTCCCTCTCAAGTGGGATTTGAACCTGGACTGCTGGCTTACCTTTCCCGTGCTTAACCCACTGAGCTACAAGGGCTCCTTCCAGTTTTCCGTAATTTATACATGTATATGTAAAAATTAATTAGTTCAGTCTTTAATTATTTATTTTGTTTTCTTTTTTCTTCAGTATTTCATTCAGAACTTCTGGATACTTTGAAAAGGGCCAAGGAAGAGAATATAAGTGTGGAAAATCTGATTCTTGAAATAAATTCACTGAAGTAAGTTTTTAAATTAAAGAAATGAAACAAAGTGGCTGTGCACCCAGCGCAGACTCGGATCAGCCTGGGCATCTGCCCACATGTAGGTGGCTTATGCCGTTAGCTACACTTTAAGCATTAATCAAAGAACTCTGATCAGACTGGGCAAATGCCAAGGCTGATCTGAATCTGCACTTTGCGCACTACCACTTTGTCGGTTTTCTTGTGTCCCTGCTCAAATATTTCAGCCATTACAGTGATTGTTGAGTAATAAATCACTCTTTAGAGGTCAGTTGCAAAGTAAATCATATTACGAGAGTGGAACGCGAGTGATATATCTGTTTACAACTAACAGGCAAACTGATTTATTACTCGACAAATCACTGTTAATGCTGAACCTGGCATAAAGTAACATCGTACGATAGTCTTCTTGGATGTTGCACATATTCTTGGATGTTGCACAATTTTGTTTACACTTGACCTTTATTTCATACTCTTTAGCCTTTGCCAATCATTGCATTGACCCCATTTCTCTCAAACTGTAATACCTGCAATCATGAAACCTGATATAAAGTATTATCTTCTGAAGGTCTTCTTGGATGTTGCACAGATTTTAACCCTTGAATTTTATTTCATGGTCTGTTGACTGTGCCATTTGACTGCATTTCTCTCAAACTGTAAAACCTACAATCATGAAATCAAGTCCAGAGGTATAAAACTCGAGTACATACTCAAACTCAAAAATAAAGCACACTGATTGGCTGCTTACGAGCACATGCTCGGAAGCAGCCAATCAGTGTGCTTTATTTTGAGTTTGAGATTATTAGCTCACCTGTCAAGGTGAGCTTATAGTATAGCCTTAGTCTGTCGTCGTCGGCGTCCACACTTTTAAACATCTTCTTCTCATAAACCACTGGGCGGATTGAAGCCAAATTTCATATGGAGCCTTAACAGGATGGGGGAACGAAAGTTTGTATATTTGGCCCAGGTCACATGACCAAGATGGCCGCCATGCCCATATATGGTAAAAACCTTTAAAAATCTTCTTCTCCAGAACCACTGGGCCGATTGCCTTGAAACTTAGTATGTAGCATCTTGGACTCTAGTACTACAAAATTTATATAAATCATGACCTTGTGTTGACCTTGACCTATTTTATGGCAAGGTCAAATTTGGTCCCTTAGGCTTTTGAATGGGAAAAGCTGAAAAAGTGCATTTTTATATTGCTGTTGTGCTCTGTGATACTGAAATGCAGTCATTGTCAACCCCTATGAAAACTAGAGGTCAAGGTCATTAAGTGACCTTGGCCAAAGGTCATTTGTCCGTTGTGTGTCAACATTTTTAGAGGACTTCTCCTCTGAAACTACTGGGCCAATTTTAATTAAATTTCATAAGCAGCCTTCAGGCAAAGCGGGAAAGAAATTTTATATATTTGGCCCAGGTCACATGACCAAGATGGCAGCCATGCCCATATATGGTAACAAGGGCTTCGCAAGCGGCGCATAATACACCCGTTTCAATATCCTAAAGGAGTTACAGAATGAACAAGATTGTTTACAAAAGGATAGACAGGCAGACAAACAGGGGCAACCACTCTATAATTAACTAGAACTGTCAGCGAATCTGACTATACCCCCCCTTAATTGCTTAAATCAATGGTGTTATTTTCGTAACAAAAAGCATAAAGAGGGAGAGAAATCATTGTTACCATGTATACCAAATATGAATGGTTGCTGTGAAATCTGTTACAAAAAATTACATTATTCAAAGTCAGGAGATAAAGAAAATTGGAAAAATATAGGGAAGAATAAGCAGAAGACTGGTTCTCAATCCCACAATACAACAAGTTCTCATCAACCTGCATACAAAATTCCCTACTCCAACTTACAGATGCATAGAAATCTTTTGCGCAAAAAATGCATTTTCAAAGTAAAGAGAGAAAGAAAATCAGACAAATACAGGGAATAAAAAGAGGAGAAGTCTGGTTCTCAATCCCACAATACAGTAAGTCATCATTAACCTGCATACCAAATATGACCAATCTAGCTTGCATGGTTGTGGAGAAAACTTTGATGAAAAAGTTCATTATTCAAAGTATGGAAATAAAGAATATTGGACAAATACAGGGAAGAATAAGCAATAAAAGGCTGGTTCTCAATCCCACGATACAACATATCGTCATCAACCTGCATACCAAATGGGACTACTCTAGCTTGCTTGGTTGTGGAGAAATCTTTGACGAAAAATTTCATTATTCAAAGTAGGGAAAGAAAGAAAATCAGACAAATACAGGGAAGAATAAGCAGGAGAAGGCTGGTTCTCGATCCCAAGATACAACATGTCGTTATCAACCTGCATAGCAAATAAGACTACTCTAGCTTGCATGATTGTGAAGAAATCTTTGACGAAAAATTTCATTATTCAAAGTATGGAAAGAAAGAAAATGGGGCAAATACAGGGAAGAATAAGCAGGAGAAGGCTGGTTCTCAATTTCACAATACAACATGTCGTCATCAACCTGTATGCCAAATATGACCAGTCTAGCTTGTATGGTTGTGAAGAAATCTTTGATACAATATCTTTGAACAAGGGAGATAACCTACATACACTAGGTATACCTTTTTTAGTTCTACTTTTTTCCCTTGACAATATATTACATGTACAACAAAAGTTTACACAAAAGTAGCCGATGAGAACTAATGAAAGGGATTCACTCTTAAACGAAGAAAGCGAGAGCAGCCATTGTTGTACGCGACACATCGTTAGGACTTCATACACATTGCTATGAGGTTTTATAAAGATATCCCAAATGGTTATCTAGTTATGGCGCGTACAAGACTTACAGGGATAAAATTAATCAAAGGGGCATAACTTCAAAAGTAAGAAAGGGGGAGCAACCATTTTTGTACGCGACACATTCCCCCACCCTAATACATATGCCTACCAAATTTCATGAAGATATCCCAAATGGTTACTGAGTTATGGCGTGTACAAGAATGTTTACGGACGGACGGACGGACAGCGCCACGACATAATACGTCCGTTTTTTTCAAAACCTTTAAAAATCTTCTTCTCCAGAACCACTGGGCCGATTGCCTTGAAACTTGGTATGTAGCATTTTGGACTCTAGTCCTACAAAATTTATATAAATGATGACCTTGGGTTGACCTTGACCTATTTTATGGCAAGGTCAAATTTGGTCCCTTAGGCTTTTGAATGGGAAAATCTGAAAAAGTGCATTTTTTCTGTTGCTTTTGTGCTCTGTGATATGGAAATGTAGTCAATTTACACACCTATGGATATGAGAGGTCAAGGTCATTTAGTGACCTTGATCAAAGGTCGTTTGGCCATTGGGTGTCATCATATTCAAACATCTTCTCCTCAGAAACCATTGGGCTGATTGAATCCAAATTTCATATAAAGACTTAACAGGATGTGGGAACGATAGTTTATATATTTGGCGTAGGTCACATGACCAAGATGGCGGCCATGCTCATATATGGTAAAAACCTTAAAAAATCTTCTACTCCAGAACCACTGGCCCGATTGCCTTGAAACTTGGTATGTAGCATCTTTGACTCCAGTACTACAAAGCTTACATAAATGATGACCTTAGGTTGACCTTGACCTGTTTTATGGCTAGGTCAAATTTGGTCTCTTGAGCTTTTGAATTGGAAAAGCAGAAAAAGTGCATTTTTCTGTTGCTATTGTCCTCTGTGATATGGAAATTCAGTCATCGTCAACCCCTACGAATACTAGAGGTCAGGGTCATTGTCGTCGTCATCTGTCGTCAACATTTACAAAGGACTTCTCCTCAGAAATCACCGGGCTGATTGAAGCCAAATTTCATATAGAGCCTTAACAGTAGTAGTAGTACAGTCGAACCTGTCTTAAGGGGTCACTGTGTTAAGGGGTCACCTGTCTTTAGCAGCCACTTTTTGGGGGTCCCTTAGACCAAAATACAGTGCAAATGAACCTGTATTAAGGGGTCACCTGTCTTAAACAACCAATTTTTTAGGGTCCCATGGGGTGACCCCTTAAGACAGGTTTGACTGTATTTCAATTCTCATATCGACGTTGCCCCCGCACCTCAGCGGAACGAATCCATAGCCGCAGTAACAGTATAAAGAAACAAAAGTTTATATATTTGACCCAGATCACATGACCAAGATGGCCACCATGCCCATTTATGGTAAAAACCTTAAAAATTCTTCTTCTCAAGAACCACTGGGCCGATTGCCTTGAAACTTGGTATGTGGCATCATGGACTATAGTACTACAAAGTTTATATAAATGATGACCTTAGGTTGACCTTGACCTATTTTATGGCAAGGTCAAATGTGGTCCCTTAGGCTTTTGAATGGGAAAGGATGAGAAAGTGCATTTTTCTGTTGCTATTGAGCTCTGTGATATGGAAATGCAGTCAACTTCAACTTCTATAAATACTAGAGGTCAAGGTCATTTAGTGATTTTATAGAAGTGGCCATGATGGAACAGTTTACACACTCACTATCCAATCCTATAGAATTGCAGCCTGTTTATTAGCCTGCCTGAGCCGAAAGCTTTCATTTTGGCCACTTGACCTGAGCATATACTGGCAGGTGAGCGATCGTTGCCCTTGGGCGACTTGTTCTCAAGTTTTATAACCTCGAAACCTGGTATAAAGTATCAGGTTATAAAGGTCTTGTGGGAAGTTTCCCTTGTTTCTATCCTTGAACTATACAGCATGCTCTGCTGACAGTGGTGAGTTCTTCATCAGCCTAAAATTCAAAATTGGGTCAGCCTTAGTGTTGAAGTCCATTACTGTCAAACTATAAACCCTTTTCTCCTATTTCCGTAGCACTAAATGGAAGTCGGAGAAATAATGTTTTCACTAGCGCATTTTAATAGTTTAATAAAGTGCAATAAAATGTGATGATATTGAGGACCTACATGTCAAAAATGAAGTTAAAGCATAAAAGAAATGTTAGTTAAATCTTTCTTTAAAATCACTGCCCACTGTAAGGAACTTTCTCCTGAGGTCCGTAGGTCAAACTGAAGTTTTGGTTCATGAGGTCAAACGGTGGGAAAAAGATGTAAACTATAGTACAGTTCAAAGAAGTGGATTTGCTTAATTCACTTGTGTAAAAATTTTCTGGTTCAGTGAAAATTTTAGTTTTCAGATATCATTTTGAACTCAGGCCCTATAGTTTTATGAACACATATTTCCTGTTATCTATCTAGTGAATTTCATTGTGGAATAAAAGAGTAAAATTGCAGTGAAAACAGAAAATTTCAATATCTGGTGATTTGAACTGGGCTATAGATATTGTACTAGCAATGGGAGGTCACGTGATCAGCTGTTGACATAGACGCCGGCAAACTACGGAAATAGCAGAAACTATGGAAGTAGGAGAATTGGGTATACTACCTATGTTCAAACCTGGCAAAAGTTTCCTCCATACCATGGTCCCTTGTAATGCTGCTTTTCCCCATTTATCTATAATTCATGCTCTTGGAACTCTGAAATTTTTAACTCCAACATTGATTCAGTACTTGCTTTTATTTCCATACTCTCCAACTATAATACCTTAATCCATTAGGGTGCAGTTGTTCAAAGCAATGTTAGCTTAACAAAGTCTTTAGACTTTGATTTGGTAAGTCTTCTAGTATATATAAAATCAGTATGCTAATATTTTTTGCTGAAAAAATAAAGAGATTTTGCACTGCAAAAGTTTCCAACATTTTTATGCCCCCGCTATGGCCATGAAATGGCGGAAGGGCATATAGAGTTTAACCTGTCCGTGTGTGCTTGTGTATGTGTGTGTGTGTGTGTGTGTTTGTATGTATCATGTGTTTGTATGTTTCCAGAATTGTGTCTGGGCTATAACTTTGTCCTGCATGGTGGGATTTAAATCAATCACCTTGCAGTAAGGGTAATAAGAAGTGCAAATTTTTTCCTGTATTTTCAGACATGCATACAACATCTCCATTAAAGACCTCACTGTTATGTTGTTGAAGTCATTGTTGGAACAGCCGTTGCTAGGCAACCCCAGTTGCACAGTACCTCAGGCAGTAAAAGTACTACAGGATGTGAGTATTTCTATAACGCTGTTCTAGTTAATACCATAAAGTGCCAAAAATGAAAATAACTGAATTGCAAATGATGGATGACTTACGATTTACACCTCCTTTTCACCAAGATTTCAGTCATATCAGGATGATGGGAGGGTGATAAGAAAAGGCAAAGTGTAATGAACCCAGTTTACATTTAAAAAAAAAAAAAAATCAGCCTTCAGCATGAATCGAACTTGGGACAGTTAGATCAGCAGGACAGCACATAACCCACTGAGCTCTTGAAAATTTCTGCTAGTTTTAAAAAGTGATTTTAAAACAACTTTTGTGATATTTTGTTTGCTTCCCTGGGTGGCATAGCTCTTCCACATGGGGGCTTCTTGTAAAGCAGAAGATTCTGAGGAGCAAATTTTTTTCTTTATAAGTAGCCTCCAGTGAAACCAAATATAATTTTTTTTCTGAAGAATTACCTCCCCTGGAGGTTTATATGTTAACCCTGATTATCTTTCAGTATGTTCAGAAACATCTACCATTACCAAATGGAGGCTACTTGTAAAGAAAAGAATTTGCTCCTTGAGGAGCAAATTCTTTTCTTTATAAGTAGCCTCCAATGAAACCAGAAATATTTTTTTCTGAAGAATTACCTCCCCTGGAGGTTTATATGTTAACCCTGATTATCTTTCAGCATGTACAGAAACATCTACCATTACCAAATGGAGGCTACTTGTAAAGAAAAGAATTTGCTCCTTGAGGAGCAAATTCGTTTCTTTTTATGTAGCCTCCAGTGAAACTGGCGATAAAATATCCTTAGAATTACCTCCCCTGGAGGTTTATATGTTAACCCTGATTATCTTTCAGCATGTACAGAAACATCTACCATTACCAAATGGAGGCTACTTGTAAAGAAAAGAATTTGCTCCTTGAGGAGCAAATTCGTTTCTTTTTATGTAGCCTCCAGTGAAACTGGCGATAAAATATCCTTAGAATTACCTCCCCTGGAGGTTTATACATTAACCCTGATTATCTTTCAGCATGTACAGAAACATCTGCCGTTAGTTCAGAACTACGTAAAGAATGCAGAATCACAGTTACATTGTCTACAAGCCATAGAGGTGAGGAAACATACATTGTATTCTACAGCCAAGTGTCAAATGTGTTTCCCCAAAATTGTATTTTCCAAAGACCCAATGCATTTGCAAGTGAGTGGGGAATTTTACTGTAGCAATACTGCTTATAGTATTGTCTACAACCCATAGAGATGAGGATAGATATTCTAGTACAGTTGACTTTCATGACCTCCAACACTGGTATCTAAAAGTATCTTCTCACCTCAAAGCCCTCTTTGCATGAGTGAAAAGCAATGATCTGCTTGGGGAAGGGCAGGTGGTTTTTCCCTGGAGCTCAGAATTTTGCCCACCTCTGCATGACAATTGACAAGTAGGGCTGTAAAACACGTCAAAATAAAAAAAGAGAAGAAACCCTCAAAGCCAGATTGTTGTACTAACTGTAGTTGAAGTTCCTATAAGTTCTCATGGATTCTCAATCTGCCGTGTTATCAAAGCTATAATTCTGGTTGGTGAGTGTCCTAAAAAGTAGACTATATGATGTACATCGTTATTTACCTTTCCACAAACTAAGACTACTTTAAACAGGTATACACCCCTCCATTAACTGTCTTTATCATATGATGTTGCATCTGAGAGTGTAATAAAGCCATGCATTAAAAACGATAATCCACTAATGGATTAAATATGCAAATTACGTCGTAACGTTATACGTTGACGTTCATAAAAACGTCGCGTTTTCTAATGGCGAAATCGTGATGTTTTAATGCAAAATTTGCTAATAGAATGCAATTTTAGTGTCATATGATAAATAGAATCTTGCATTCGTGCCCCTGTATTAATTCAATTTATTAAACTCGTTGGGGAAAACCGATAAGATGCTCGGCATAGCCTCGCATCTTATCTTTTTCCCCAACCTGTTTAATAAATTCAATAATACATGAGCACTCATGTAAGATCCTCTATACATACTTAAAGTAAAATTACAGACTTATTGTGGGACATTGAACATATGCAATATTGTTTGTGGGGCTATCTCACATGCTAAGTTGTCATTGTGTTTGCCAGTTATACACTATCAGGTGACTTTTCAGTGACATTCTGGGTGTCGCTCGGCAAGGTGAATTGTCTCGGCCTGCTGCTGATAGTTTGTGGCAAGGGAGTTTCCATCTGTGCTGGCCTAGGATTAACTTTCTGGGCTTATAAGTAAGAGGTCATGAGGCAAGCCAAGGCCAGATTTTGGTTTAAACAAAATTTATTCGATATAAATTACATATACAGAACACAGTACTAAACATTATATGAAAGTCATCTCCTTATATGAAAGTCACCTCCTTGTCACCCTTGTACCATGACATCAAACTGACATCATGCAGGCTGAGCAAGTTTATTGGATGTCAGAATGTTTAAATGGTGTCCAACTAAGGTTAGGGTTGTTAGGGGTAAAGATTGAACACAGCTATGAATATTTTCAGCACTTAATAACTTTTCAGAGCTCTAGATGAGAGGGAGTATTTGGTGATAATTAGGGATAAATTTTGTTAATTTTGCATAAAAACATATTTTGTGACCCCTCATATAAACCGTCTCAATGAGACCGTTCATATGAGGGGTCACAACATATGGTTTCAAAGAAAAAGAAGAAAAATGTATAGACCTTTTTATGGAAGGGCTATTTTTTTTGGATTTACTGGTTGTAGTTTGAAGCATAAAAACTGACATGTAAATATGAGAATTGAAATGCCGATTTTCCTTACTTAAAGAAAAGAATTCACTCCCTTAGGAGCAAATTCTATTCTTAAGTGTAAGCCCTGGTTTGGACAGTTTTGTCGCCCAGGGAGGCAAACAAGTCATAAAAGTTGTCTCCCTTGGTGAGAAATGACAAAAGCCATGCACATTAGTCTTTGATTTTCACAGGAGTTTGGTTATAGCAGTTCTCAACATATGCCATTAGTGATGAAACTTGTACATTATCTCTATGATGCTGACGTCTTGTCAGAGGATGTCATTATACATTGGTATGAGAGGGAACCAGCAAGCAAGGAAACCAGTCAAGGTCATCAGGATATCAGAAAACAGGTAGGATTGTAAAACAATAATTATCTTAAAAAAGTTATCCAGAGGAGGTAACTGTGTTAATTATACCCCTGGCATAGATTAGTGTATACCGTATTAATCCTATTAAATGCCCAGGGGGTGTTAATGATACACTGAACTCTAAGTGTCAATAAGAGGTTTTAATGACAACACTAATACACTGCATTCACTCCTGCAATATGTAACATCGTCACTATGACTACATGGCGTTAGTGACGTCATAATATAAATAAAGTAACTCTGAGTTAACAGGTATCAACTGGTTAGATTATATCCCTTAGATATAAGTGATTTCCATTAGCAATGTTTAACAGGGGGCGTTGCATTTTGAGAAAGGTGGGGGATTATTTAGGGCCTGAAGATGCAACAGCTTCTCATGTTTTCAGCAAAAAATATTGTCGCATTTGATTGGCGTCTCGTTAACTAATGATGTTCGTTTTGAACAACTGGACCTAGGCCTCTTGGATACTGATATTACCATATTTAACAAGTGTATGTGATATTACAGGTTAAACCTTTCATCACATGGTTACAAGAAGCTGATGAGGAATCATCGGAAGACTAGCTACAGACTGATACTCTTGTATGGTGGCCTGGTAATGTCAACAATCGCAGAAGACTAGCTACAGACTGATGTTCTTGTGTTGTGGACTGATGATCTTGTTTGGCGGACTGATGTTCTTGTATGGTGCAGTGCTGGAAACAGCCAGTGGCCCGGTGGCCAAATGCTCCTAATTTTTGTTTCGGGCCACCAGAAATCTCCAAAATATGACCTTTAGTGGCCCAAATTTATCAGTCGGGCAATACTAAATGATTGGAAACTTTAGCAAGTGGATAATTTGGGCCTCTGAAAGTTAGGCCAGCTATACTTTTGGGCCACCACATTAAACTTGCGAGTTTCCAGCACTGATGGTGGACGACTGATGTTCTTGTATGGTGGACTAGTAATGTATCACAGAAGACTACAGACTGATACTCTTGTATGGTGGCCTGGAATGGCCAACAGTCAGAAGACTAATTGCACACTGATATGGTGGTCTTGAATCTGGAATCCTCAACAGTCACAGAGGACTAGCTACACACTGATATTAGTGTATGGCCCAGAAGACCTGCTGCGACAATTTATCAATTATTAATTTTGTATGATGGCCTGGTAATGTCAACAGTTGAAGGATTAGCTGCAGAAAGATATCCTTGTATGCTCGCCTGGAACCTGGAACAGCCAACAGTCACAGATGACTAGCTAAGGACAGATATAAAATGTATGGTGGCCTAGAATCACCAACAGTCACAAAAGACTAGTCAAACAATGATATTTTTGAAACTGTAACAGTCATGGCCCAGTTGTTCAAAGCATTGTTAGCGTAAAAAAGACATGAGTCTTGTTTTGCAAAATCAAGTGTGCTAATATCTTTTGCTGAAAAAAATGTAAGCTCCTCATATTTCTTCCATAAAAAATGGCAGCATCAGGGCTCCAGATAAGGATTTTTGGTTAATTGGGTATTACCCACTAATATTTTTGTTAATTGGGTATTCCGAATTTTAATTGGGTAATGCAACTTTCATTACCCACTGATTTTGCTTTTAATATGGGTATTCTGATTTCTGTGCAATTTGATAAAATTGGAGTTAGCAATAGTGCTTCAATGTTAACATTTTGCATCACCATGATTCTGCATAGGTATCTATCTGTATATATGGTCAACACACCTATCAGCCACTGAATAAAAAAATCGTTATAGAAATAAGTCTCAGAAAACACTTTTGTAGACCAAGGTCTGACAGTCCAAGATCTGTGTTTTCACTAACAATATAAATCCTGGACAGGCTGGCCTGTAAGAACAGTATTCTCTTGCTCCTATATTGAAGTTCAGCCCTTTTCACTAGAATATCTGAAGGACGCCGAACTTGGCGTCTCGGGATGCGAAAAATCCTTCCCTGACGCAGATAATTAGCTCCCGAAGAGAGAGACTGGACTTTTCAATAAGTCAGGATTTAACTTTCAAAGAAGCCACGCGTTGGCTACACCTTGGATAGAAAAACAGAGGGGTTGTTAATTTGTACCGATAATCAATTAATCAAACCTGTCTTTACACATGACGTAACGAAAATCGTCGTAGGCACGTGTCCCTTAATCGCCAATAACTGAACCTTAATCCGGCAGTCTTTGATCAGTATAACTAGTATTGGACAAATTGTGTCAACACTATATCGCTGTATTAGTTCTACCGCGTCGTGACCAGAGTCTGTTCATCGCTTCGCGCTGGTTGAATATCTGTGTCGTAATTGCGTAGCCAGACAATTAAAATTATTATGCATGTCAAATGCTGTGATTCTGAGAGAAGGATCCAGGTTCCCCAAAGGAAAATTTAGAATTCCAGGATGCCTGTCGAAGTTCTGAGTCTTAATTTTCCTGAACACTTACTCTATTTCCTGACTTCTGTATTTCACTCATGCCTGATGTGCGTAATGGGCGTCATGCCTAAGCATTAGACCATTTTTATTTGCAAAATGCAAACGGTAACATGAATTTGCTATGCGCTGCCATCGGAGATAGTAATTATACGATAAGAAGGCCGGCCAGATTAAATTCCCGGAAACCGGCGATTTTTTAGAAATTCGGTTCGTTTACTTTAAGATTCTTTCCCGCCGATTTTTTTCAACATGTTTCCCGACATTTCTTGCTCACCATGTACAGAACGAGTACCGGTATATCTATAAATAACGCTGTGGTAACACAGACAGTTGAACACGCGGCATAGGAATTACATCCGATGCTTTTGGTTTACACATGACTGCCTTGGACAACACCGTGGTTACGCTTCTGTCTTTTGGGTCATTGTGTATCGGGAATTTTGTCTGCGTATTGGTACGCTTACAGGAAAAGGTCAATTGTGTTTTTCAGTTATTTTATTGGGTATTTACGCAAATACGCTGCTTATCTGGAGCACTGAGCATTTTTGCATACAGTGGGTATGAAAATATAATGTCTAGTTAACTTTTGAACAGCTGGGCCCAGAAGAATACGTGTAGCTACAAAATGACACACACATTTGGAAACAAGAACAGTTAGAAGAAAAACTATAAAATAATATTCTTATATGATGGCCTGGAAACTTTACCAATCAGACTGACAGAAGACCAACCATATAATGACAATCTTGTATGGTGGATTAAGAAACAGAACAATCAGATTTTTTTCAAAATGATGTTTCCCAGAAGGCTTAAGGGATGAATCTATAGCATGCCCTTCTTGGCATTGAGTCTGTCCATGTCCTTGCCAAGTCAAAGGAGAGGGGTTTTTTGTGGTCTGAAGGAATAATTTGCAGAGTTTGTGCATATCATGCCATCTTACAAGAAACTGTTGGTACTTGAGGCACATGTATACACTTTCAGGGGAAGCAACTATGCCATTTGCATCTTTGTCTCCCTTTCAAAATTGGGGTCAACTCATAAAGAAAAGACTTTGCTGTAATAAAAGTAAATTGAATGGGTCCTGAAATGGTTTGCTTTAATAGAAGCAAGTTAAATGGGTCAATTGTTAAAGGAAAGAAACTGCTTCCCTGGAAGCAAACCCTTCAATGAGAATTTGCTCCCCTAGAAGCAAATAAAATGGGATCACCCTTAAAGGAAAGAGCAAACTCTTTCCTGTAAGAGGACTCCATTTTTGAAAGTCTTTTTTCCTCCATAGAAGCAAATAGGAAGTCACAAAAGATGTTTCCGTTTGTACGAGGGGTGATCATTAAATAATGGAAACTACTATTATTTCATTAGCTATGTGTCAAAACAGTATTCCAAAAATATAATACCTAAGAAGCAAGCATATGACATAAAATTAAGTTCTAAGGAACTGCTTAGGAAGTTCATTGCCATAGCAACGGTGCGTTATACTTAAAAGGGTTTAGTCTCTAAATTTTGGCATATTTTCATGTATATTTGCTGCTGATTAGTAACAAAGAATGGATAAAAATTTGTGATGGTGTGATGGCTTGGTGCAAGTCTAAGATACTAAAAGAAATATATAGTTATTCATGACTTGCTCTCAAACCTGGCAGATATACAGACTGTGAAAGACTTTTGATCGAGCAAAATTTGACATTTTTCTCTGATTTTCAGGCGGAGGGACCAGAATTATGACGCCATTGCATTATAACAAGCAGAGTCTTGGAAGAGTTGTATAGCAGAAAGAACCAAAATTATCCTGTACTTGATAACTGATCAATTAACTTTCGCATAATACTGGAAATTACGGAATAAAATGTCAAACTCCCTAAAAATCAATTATTTTAACCCCTGCTTTAGCTTTAATTCATGCCAGATTTCAGAACATTTTCATAAACAACCACTGTATGTATGTTTCTAAAGCCAAAACCTAACTTAAACGGAAGGTGTTCCTAAATTTTCAATTTCTCTTTACATATCGTACATAATAAGCATAATATAAGCACTTCCTTACCAAAATTACGTCAAATAAATTCACAGGCAGTACCCGGCATGAATGTAACGTCTTGTGTTGCTATGGTAACCGGTTAGAATTTCAATTTCAAACTTGGACGTGAAAGCTCAAAAGACACTCTTTGGTTTTTACATGAAGGATACTTCTTTCAGTAAATAATCAACTAATCTACAAAGATGTTTCCATTATTTAATGATTAATCCATGTAACAAGAGGCCCAAATGGGCCTGATTACACTCACCTGGCTATTGTGCAACGGAACCATTCTGATACAAAATTGGTCCAATTCCACTGAGAATTTCTCATTTTCACATTTTGCTACTTTTAGTAACAGAGGCCAACTTGCCTGGTTTTTATATATTTACTTTTGAAACACCTCAATGCAAGAATCATTTTGCCACAAATTTCATCAAAATCTATTCAGGGGTTACTGAGATATTGCCAGTTTCATGTTTTGTGCAATTTTTAGTAACGGCAGATGGCGGCCATCTTGGATTGCTAAAATAGAAAAGCCTTCATGCAAGGACCATTTTGACACAAATTTGGTCCAATTCCATTGAGATTTTCTGATATACACATTTTTCTATTTTTAGTAACAGAGGCCAATATGACTGGTCTTACAGTTAGATATTTTTGAAACATCTCAATGTAAGAATCATTTTGACACAAATTTCGTCAAAATCCATTCAGGGGTTACTGAGATATTGTCATTTTCATGTTTTGGGCTATTTTTAGTAACGGCAGATGGCGGCCATCTTGGAATGCCAAATTGCAATTAATCAAAATGACTTCAAGCAAGAAACATTCTGACACAAAATTGGTCCAATTCCATTCAAGGGTTCTTGAGTAATTGTCATTTTTATGTTTGTGCTATTTTTAGTAACACCAGATGGCGGCCATCTTGGAATGCCAAATTCCAATTAATCTAAACGGCTTCATGCAAGGAACATTCTGACACAAAATTGGTCCAATTCCATTCAAGGGTTCTTGAGTAATTGTCATTTTTATGTTTGTGCTATTTTTAGTAATGGCCCCCATGGTGGCCATCTTGGATAGTCAACTGGCACAAAATTGAAATAATTCCATTCAAGAACCATTTCTGACCAAATCTGGTCAGAATTGGTTGCATTTTCTTTAGATATTGACATTAGAGCAAAATCGGCCTTGTAAACGCTAAGTAGGTCACTGTGACCTAATTCCGCTATAGATTTTTTTTTATTTTTACAATTTTTAATACCAAGGTCCTACTTATGTTCCATGCAAACTTTCAACCAAATATACCAAATGGTTCTGGAGAAGAAGTTGATTTTGTTGTTTTTGCTATTTTTAGTAATGGCGGCCATCTTGGATTTTCAACCTGACCCAATTTTACAATTCTGAGACCCTGGAGTCAGGTCATGCTCCATGTGAAATTTGAGAACCATGGGACCAGTAGTTTTAGAGAAGAAGTTGTTTGAAGTTGTTTAAATAGGTCATTTTTTGACATTGGCATTTGAGCAAAATTACACACGTTAACAGAAAGTAGGTCACTGTGACAAAACTCCGCTACAGATTTTTTTCATTTTTACAATTTTGAATACCAAGGTTTCACTGATGTTCCATGCCAAAATTCAGACAAATATACCCAGCGGTTCTGGAGAAGAAGTTTATTTTGTTGTTTTTGCTATTTTTAGTAACGGTGGCCATCTTGGATTTTCAACCTGACCCAATTTTATAATTCTAAGACCCTGGAGTCAGGTCATGCTCCATGTGAAATTTGAGAACCATGGGACCAGTAGTTTTACAGAAGAAGATGTTTGAATATTTGTTTTTAGGTGTTGACGGACAAATTCCGTGACGATGCACGACTGACGCATTGGTATGACAATAGCTCACTATGGCCCTTCGGGCCAGGTGAGCTAAAAATGGTAGAAAATTATGGAAGTGTACACACACACCTTAAATTCCTGTCTAGCACTAATATACTTGCCTGTGCTTTGTTGAATATTACCCCAAAATTCAGGCTATTAATAGAGATGTATGATGCCATTTGACTCCAGGTATTCTGTGAGCTAAAGCTATAATGCATAAAAATTAATATAAATAGTGATATAAATAAAAACATTGGATTTGAACACTTATTCCTTGGATTTTGAGCCTGTAGCTGCATACATTCACCATAGCAAAGCAACTTTTTTTCCAGGTTTTCAAGTAAAAGTTTAAATAAAATTGGAGAGCCTTGCCAAGCCATTCTGCTTTTTCATGTCATTCCTGATAATCATAATATGAGCCGCGACACAACAAAACCAACAATGTGGTTGTGCACCCAGCGCAGACTCAGATCAGCCTGGGCATCCGCCCAGTCTGATCAGAGTCTTCACTGTCCGCATGGAGGTAGCTGAGACCCTTAGCTATTCTTTAAACGCTTGTCGAAGCATCTGGTCAGACTTGGTGGATGTCCAGACTGATCTGAGTCTGCACAGGGCGCACAACCACATTGTTGGTTTTGTCGTGTCGCGGCTCATATCAAAAGACACTAGCATAGTTGATCATGCATCCTTTTTGCTAGAGTTCATTATGCATCTTTTTTTGCTAGTTGATTAAAAACAACAAAGACTGAAAAGCATTCTTTGATTGATCTTCATGAAGCTGTGTTAATACTGTTGCATGATGTTGTGACATTATTCAGCCATTCAAAAGCTGAGATCATTTCAAAGGTCAACATCTCTCCAGTCAGGCACCAAGAGAGATACAAAATGCATTGCATGATAACATTTGCATAAGCACATTGTCGCATTAATGTGGTGCTAAGCTTATCTTGTCCCTGCTATAGGTCACTTTTTATAGTTTCATGATAAAGTTGATTATCATGCAACAACAACCAAAAAAAATACAAGACTAACAAAAGCACCATGTGGCCCTGTATCTCTCCCTGAGAACCCAGCCCAACAACAGATGATTTGAGCCGCGACGCGACAAAACCAACAATGTGGTAGTGCGCCCAGCAAAGACTCAGATCAGCCTGGGCATCCGCCCAGTCTGATCAGAGCCTTTGCTGTCCGCATGTTGGTAGCTTAGACCCTTAGCTACCCTTTGAGCACTTAAAGAAGAGTCAGATCAAATTGGGCGGATGCCCAGGCTGATCTGAGTCTGCGCTGGGTGCACAACCACTTTGTTGGTTTTCTTGTGTCGCGGCTCATTTATATACAGGCTAATCCTGAAGTTAACACCCAAACCATAATTGAGCTAGGACAACATAGTACGTGCACCATGCAAAGACTCAGATCAGTCGGGGAATCTGCTCAGCCTGATCAGAGCCTTTGATTTTTGCTTAAAGGGTAGTTAAGGGTCTAAGCTAGCTTTATGTGGCTTCCCAGGCTGATCTGAGTCTTTGCTTAACACATTTGCGACTTTGTTGGTTTTGTCATGTCACGGCTCATATGTCTATTGTGGACTAAGGAACGTTTAAAGATTTGTCATTATATCTGCATTGCTAAGACAGTTATAGCCGAAGAGACTTCGGGTGGCATATAAAATCGCACTGTCCGTCCGTCAGTCAGTCCGTCCGTAACAAATCGTGTCTCAGCGATAACTTTAAAACTGCTGAAGCAAATTTGATGAAACTTCACAGAACGATAGAGCATAATGAGAAGGTGTGTCGCGCACAAGATTTAGGTTCCCACGCCCAAGGTCAAGGTCACAATTGGGTCAAAGGTCAAATTATATCTTAAATCGTGTCTCAGCTATAACTTATAAACTACTGAAGCAAATTTGATGAAACTTCACAGAAAGATAGAGCATAATGAGAAGGTGTGTAGCATACAAAAGTTAGGTTCCCATGTCTAAGGTCAAGGTCACTGTCAGGGGTTAGAGGTCAAATATTGTCTCTGTGATTACTTTAAAACTACACAACTGAATTTTATCAAATTTCACAGAAATATAAAGCATAACGAGAAGGTTTGTCACATATGATATTTATGTTCCCAAACCCAAGGTCAAGGTCGCTGTCGGGTGTTAGAGGTGGCTGCTGAAATTGATTTCATCAAACTTCACAGAAAGGTAAAGCATGATAAAAAGGCATCTCACTTGCAAGTTTTGGGATTCCTTGCTCAAGGTCAAGGTCCCAGTCAGGGTCAAAGGTCAGTCTAAGGGGCCTTTGGGGGCATTTGTTACATACTGTAACATTTCTTCTTGTTGTTTTTTTCATGTAAGAAACTTCCATGTATAAGCTACAAGAGCAGGATAAATAAGTCCCTGTTGCTTCATTATCATGTGAGATGCCACACAGCAAAACCAACAAAGTGGCATGTGCCCCCCAGTGAAGATCAGTGTAGCCATTCTTCCAGTTTGATCAAAGTTTCCCTTTCAGCATGGTGGTAGCTAACACTTTTAGCCATGCTTAAAAGTGCTCAGCTTAGACTCTGATCAAACTGGGCAGATGCCCAGGCTGATCTGAGTATTTGCTGGGTGCACATGCCACTTTGTTGGTTTTGTCATGTTGCGGCTCATATATGGACTGGCACGGAGAATGTGAACTTCTTGCCAGAGGTCGAAGTCATTAGATAACAGAATCACTGTCATATGGAATGGTAACTCAACCCTACCAGACTCCAGAGATGTCCCAGTCTGATTGTGTGTCATCAGAATTGATGCAACAATTAGGGACTTTTCAGATTTACTGACTTCTTACTCTTATTACTACACAGCAGGCACATTAACTCGAAATGACATTGTACTGACGTGGATGCAACATAATGACATCGCACTGACGTTAGTACATCTTTGTGACTTCATGTGCTTACTGGATAGAGTCTGACGCCAGTCTACTCCTAAAGGTATGTCCATTTCCCTCAAATTGCAATCCATGACAACAAACAATTACACTACTCAAAAGATAAGGCATTTGCTAAGCTTATGTTTGTCCTCTCCAAGTGTAAAAACATTTGTCTTACCTGCTCAAACAAGAAAAAACAAGAGAATCATGAGGCCCTGAATAGCTCAGCAGAGCAATTGGTTCACATGCTTTTGAGGAGATGTTTTAAATTGTCAAAATATGAGAGTCCTGGGTCAGAATGACCTTGACCTTTTGTACTCAAAAATCTTCATGTACTCGTTCAGACAAACTTTAGCAATAGCAGGTTTGAGCCCCGCCAGAGGCGGAGTTGTTTCCATCGTAAACGGGGTTCCATTGCACACAGCCTTTCATTATCACAATCTCATCATCCTGATATGACTGAAATACTGTTGAAAAGGACGTAAAATCCCAAGTCATCCATCCATCCATCCATCAGACAACCTTTATATACCAATTTTTAGGCCAGAATCTTCAAAACGTTCCATGAAATCTTATGTTCTAGCATTTTCCCATATTTGACCATGCCTCAGAAAAGGTCAAGGTAAACCAAAGGTCATCATTTAAACAGTCTAAACAGAAGATTTTTAAAGGTATTTACAATATATGGGAATGGTGGCCATGTTGGTTATGTGACCTGGACAGTTTGAAAAATTTTCTTTGAGGCTCTATATGAAATTTGGTTACAATTGGCCCAGTGGCTTTTGAGATGATGTTTGATATTGTCGAAATATGAGAAACCTGGGTCAAAGGTTAAAAAATGACCTTGACCTATTGTACTCATCAACCTTCTTGTACTTATTTTGATAACTGTATAGACCAATATTTAGGCCAAAATCTTAAACAGTTTCCATGAAACATTTTATGGACTAGCATTTTCCCATATAAAAGCACCATGAAATTAATTCGACCTTGCTGTAAAACAGGTCAGGTTCAACCAAAGGTCATCATTTGAACAATGTCAGTAGATCTCAAGTGATCTCAGGTGATGTTACATACCAAGTTTAAAGGCTATAGGTCAATCGGTTCTGGAGAAGAAGATTTTTTCCAGGGTTTGACCATATATGGGTTTGGCAGCCATGTTGGTCATCTGACCTAACAGATTTTCGTTCCCTCAACCCTTGGAGGCTGTATATGAAATCTGGTTACAGTTGGTGCTGTCGATTTTGAGAAGATGTTTGAAATTGTCCAAATAAGAGAAAATCGAGTCAAAGATCAGAAAATGACCCTGACCTATTGTTCTCATAACCCTTCTTGTTTAGATACGACGATAAGTCTTGCAAACGCAGTCATAACTGCTTTATTAATTGAGGTAGGGTAATCAAATTACACCATTAACAGCTTACGAATATAATATACATATGTGCTAAAAATCATACATGTGACTTTCCTTTCTTAGATATGGGAGGCATTTGAATGCAAAGGTGTAAGTGATACCGGCGGTGAAATTGCACAAACACGTCGTCTTTACAAGAGGTGAGGGGGAGAAAATTCCTACATATATGTTTATAATTCTTTCAAATTACAAGAATTCATGTTCTAAAGATATAGCCTTATATTTAAGAACTCAAATAAGAGACAGTTATCGTTTCACATTACCAAACTAGAAATGTGTCCATACGACACGGATGCCCCCGCCTAGTGCCCTAAGTAAGATGGTGCCTTGTTTAAGGTACTGGCACTTGTAGCATAACTAGGTTCACAAAGGCAGACTTTTGTGGTACATGTTTTATTGTTATCCTTGGGCAGATGTATTGTGCTTCTTGGATCAAGAGAAGTGTGTGTGTGTGTGGGGGGGGGGGGTCATGACTGTGATATGTGATCACATTCTGTATCTTATCACAGAAATGGATGCCATGCAACTTGCCAAAAGAAATAGCCCAGAAACAGTCACTTTTCAAAAACTAACAAACGGAAACCAGTATTGTATGAAATGAAGTCGAAAAAGGGCTAAAACTCCCACAATAATTGAAGGATTATAACAAACATCAAACTTGACCTGTATTTTATGATTATATACCTGTGTATAAAATATGAATTCAATACACCAATACTTTCAAAAGATATCGAACGGAAACCATTTCTTCATACAAAATGAATTCGAAAAAAGGCCATAACTCCCACAATAATAGAAGGATTTTGCCCAACATCGAACTTGACCTGTAATTTATGATTATATACCTGTGTATAAAATATGAATTCAATACACCAATACTTTCAAAAGATCTCCAACGGAAACTAGTTTTTCATACAAAATGATAAGTCGAAAAAGGGCCATAACTCCCACAATAATCGACAGATTTCGCCCAAGATCAAACTTGACCTGTGTGTTATGATTATATACCTGTGTATAAAATATGAATTCAATACACCAATGATTTAAAAAGATATGGAACGGAAACCATTTTTTTTTTCATGCAAAATGAAGTCGAAAAAGGGCCATAACTCCCACAATAATCAACGGATTTTTTCCAACATCGAACTTGACCTGTAATTTATGATTATATACCTGTGTATAAAATATGAATTCAATACACCAATGCTTTCAAAAGATATCGAACGGAAACCAGTTTTTCATACAAAATGAAGTCGAAAAAGGGCCATAACTCCCACAAGAATCGACAGATTTTACCCAAGATCGAACTTGACCTGTATTTTATGATTATATACCTGTGTCTGAAATATGAATTCAATACACCAATGCTTTCAAAAGAGATTGATTGGAAACCATTTTTTTCATAGAAACAGAAGTCCAAAAAGGGCCATAACTCCCACAATAATAGACGGATTTTACCCAACATCGAACTTGACCTGTATTTTATGATTATATAGCTGTGTATGAAATATGAATTTACTAGAATTTTTTGTCTAGGAAAAAAACAGATGTCTCCCCCCTTTTTGATGTCAAAAGGATCAGTCATGAAATACAATTTCAAACGGAAACTTTAAATACAATTTCCAAGGCAAATACTGGTCATTTTTCATGCAAACAATGAGCTCGTATCCAGTAAAGATATCCTGCCAATGCAGTTAACTATTGCACACTCATAACTTGGTAAAAAATAAATAATCATAGATTATTTCCTTGAAACAAACACCTGTACACAAGAAGTCCTTATAAAGTAATTTGGCATCACGAGAAATCCTGCTCTCTGTATATGCAAAAACAAAGGCACAGATGAGCTGCATGGTTATTGTGCAACTGATCAGTGCCTTTATTTTCCCTATTAACATCCTACAATCTTTCTATTTCATAAGTCTCCTGTCAAGGGAAAAAACATGAAAGGTAGAAAAGCAAGGGAAATAATAATAAATGCAAGAGTTATGGTTCTTGCACTCTGCACATCCTAAAAAGTTATTTGATATTTGTATCAAGTTTTGTAAAGATAGCTTGAATGGTTTTCAAGTTATACGGTGGATACAATTTTGTGATAGACTAATAGACAGACGCCAAGGGAAAAACAAGAGCTGTCGCCTGACAGCATAGCTCGCCTGAATTGGTGCTTGCCCATCACTCAGCCGCTATGGTGGTGTGGACTGCTATGCATAAAACTTCATGCAAGCATGTCCATAATGAAAACACATTTATAAACAAAAGCTATCTCAGAAATAAGTCTTAAAACCAGAGGGCCAATGGCCCTATATCGCTCACCTGAGCACTGAGGTTACAGCAACAAAACACCATGCACAACAGCAATAAAAAACACCATTTATGTAGAGGATAATATCACAAACATTTATGCAAAAAAATAAGCTTTATCCCCCATTAATGGCTTCTCAGAAGATCTTAGGCAGCAAAAAAAAAAAAAAGTGAAAATTTGGCCTTTCAGCTGCAATGGCAACCAATCAAAATCGGGTAATTGGGAAAAATTCATATGGCTGGTAGAGGACTACTCCAGGAACATTTCTGTGAATTTTTGTCAAAATATCTGCAGTAACACAGAAATGAATAGCAAATGTCCACTTTCCTCATTATAAGTCTATGGAAACTTTAAGTTACCATAGCAACAAATTCACATGGGCAATGATAATATAAAACATACTTTAGGTAGAGGTTAAAATTATTAATATGTATGCTAAGTATCAGCTTCATCCCCCTCATGGCTTCACTTTTCCCATTATGAGTCAATGGAAACTATAAGTCGCCATAGCAACCAAAGTTCTTATGGGATTGGAAGAAAAAGAATAAAATTTATGTAGAAACTACTGTCCTCAACATGTTTGCACAATATCAGCTTCATCCCCTATATGGCTTCTGAACAGACGATTTTTTTTTTTTTTTTTTTCCGAAATTTACACTATATTTTGCCATGGCAACCAATCAAATTCAGCGATTTGGAGAAAATTCATATGAATCGTAGAGGACTACTCAAGAAACATTTCTGTAGAAATTTTTTTAAATAACTGCAGTTAGTTAGACAGCAAAAATTGCCAATTTCCATTTTCCTCCTTATAAGTCAATGGAAACTCTTTGTTGCCATAGCAACCAAACTGCTGGAGCAATTGCCATGAAAAACAATAATTCTATAGAGGCTAGTACTAAGGTTCTTTCTGTAAAGTTTGAGCTTTATTGGGCCACACAGTTTCTGCGAAGATGATTTTTTAATATTTTTCTATTTTTAACCATTCGGCTGCAATGGCAACCGGCCAAATTGCGCAATTTGCATAAATTTAACACGGCTGGTTAAAGACTACTCAAGGTACATTTCTATGAAAGTTTTGTCAAAATATCCGCAGTGGCATAGCAATAAATGCAAATTTTCCATTTTGCCATTATAAGTCAATGGCAACTTTCAGTTCCCATAGCAACCAAACTGCTAGAGCAATTGCCAAGAAAAACAGTACTTTTATAGAAGCTAGTACTAAGATCCTTTCTGTGAAGTTTGAGCTTTATTGGTTGCATAGTTTCTGAGGAGATGATTTTTGAATATTTTTTCTATTTTTTAACCATTCGGTTGCAATGGCAACCAGCCAAATTGTGCAATTTACATAGAGTTCATGTGGTTGACAGAGGAATACTCAAGGAACATTTATGTAAAAGTTTTGTCAAAATATCTGCAGTGACATAGCAATAAATGCAAATTTTCCATTTTGCCATTATAAGTCAATGGCAACTTTCAGTTCCCATAGCAACCAAACTGCTAGAGCAATTGCCAAGAAAAACAGTACTTTTATAGAAGCTAGTACTAAGATCCTTTCTGTGAAGTTTGAGCTTTATTGGTTGCATAGTTTCTGAGGAGATGATTTTTGAATATTTTTTCTATTTCTTAACCATTCGGTTGCCATGGCAACCAGCCAAATTGTGCAATTTACATAAAGTTCATGTGGTTGATAGAGGAATACTCAAGGAACATTTCTGTAAAAGTTTTGTCAAAATGTCTGCAGTGACATAGCAATAAATGCAAATTTTCAATTTTTCCCATACAAGTCAATGGAAACTTTAAGTTGCCATAGCAACCAAAGTTCTGAAGCGATTTGGATAAAAAACAGTATTATTGCTTCCCCCTGCCTATAGATGCTATATATGAAATTTGGTAACAATGGGCCATGTAGTTTCAGAGGAGATGTCGTTTGAAAATATTGACGGACGGACGGACGACGGACGGACGGACGGACGACGGATGCCTGCCTATACTATAAGCTCACCTGTGAGCCTTCGGCTCAGGTGAGCTAATAAAATTAGAATAAAAAAATGAAATGAAATTTCAAAGTCCATGAGCTTGAGGTAAAAAAAAAAAAATGACGGGTGTGTGTGTGTGGGGGGGGGGGGGGGGGGGGGGGGGGGGGGCTATGTGGACTGCTATGCATAAAACTTCATGCAAGCTTGTCCATAATGAAAACACAAAAGCTATCTGAGAAATAAGTCTTAAAATAAAATTAAAATAAAAAAAGTGAAATGAAATTTCAAAGTCCATGAGCTTGAGGTAAAAAAAAACTGACAGGTAGGGGGG
The DNA here is from genome assembly GCA_963989385.1 of Ctena decussata. NCBI lineage: Eukaryota > Metazoa > Mollusca > Bivalvia > Lucinida > Lucinidae > Ctena > Ctena decussata. Next base: position 42,084,147 of record OZ022506.1, on the reverse strand, counting down.
GGGGACTGACAGGTAGGGGGGGGGGCGCTAGTATGTATCAAAACCCTGAACCATTATCTAACATCAGCCCAAGTATTAGTATCAACTGAGTCCATCATCGTGGCACTGTGAAATACTGTGAAATTATGTCTTCATAAATATAAAACTTTAACCAAAATCTTTGAAACAAAATTCTAAGTCGATGACCTTGACTTCAAGGTCACCCAGTGGGGTAAGTATAAGGTGTTTTGTAAAAACTCAAAAAAGAGTCTAACATCAGTTCAAGTATAAACTAAATCTCTGCAAAGCATTATGAATCAGTATGCAATTACAAAACTTTAAAAAAGACAAAAATTTCCTAAGTCCCTGACCTTGACATCAAGATCACTGAGCGGGGTTGGGATAGTACTCTGTAGATCTAACTACAGTGCAAATATAAAAAGAATTCATCTCTGGGTTCAGGAGATATGTGTCTTTAAAAAACTTTAAACAAAACATCCAATCAATAATAAAAGCATCGCAAACGACTGCGTGATACCCCGCCACTGCAAACCTTTATTACACACCGATTTTTCCAGAATTATTTTTTTTCTCTATATAACCCCAGGGCAGGGGCAACCTAACCCCACTGAACATGGATAATAATCTTTGTCATGATAAGACACTTCATTACTCAGATCACTTACAATAAGCCTCCGATAAATCACTGACCACTCTAGTCAAAAACAATTTCAGTGATTTTAAGCATGTGGCCACAGGGTAGGGGCAGATAACCCCTAAAGGGTCAAATCACCACAAGAAGCTTTTATTGCTTCTTTCATCAGATGTATATTTCTGAAAATCCGTTTCACATGAAGTTATATGGATATCATCATTTCATGCATGTATATAGCCTGGGGGGGTGGGGGGGTGGGGGGGTGGGGGGGGGACGAGATAACTCACATGGGGTAAATTTGAGCATCACTGGAAGCTTTCATCACTGTGATCGCTTGCTGTAAGTTTCAGAAAAATTGCTTCAAATTCTGATTTTATATGAAATTTTTCATGATTTTATACATGTATATAGCCCCAGGGCAGGGGCAGATAATCCGCGATGATAAAATTTCTGTGCTCATATAAAGCTTTTCTTACTTTGATCATGTTCGTGAAGTTTCATCATGATACTCCAAGTAGTAAAGGAGCTAGAGGCCAGAAACCATTTTTTGTACATTGACAAGTGCCATAACTCTGTCAGAAATTATCGAAATTTGCCCATTAACAATCCCAAGCGAGACATTCTTGATACAAACGCACATGCAAAATTCGAAGGAAATCCGTTGAAAAATACTTAAGTTATCGAACGGAAACGAAGTGCGGACGGACAGACAGACGGACGTACATACTACGGACGGACGGACTGACGGACGGCCAACGTGAAAACATAATACCCCGTCACTAGCGTGTGGCGGGGTATAAAAAGACAATATTCTAAGTCCATGACCTTGACATCAAGGTCACAGAGGGGGGGTGGGGGTAGTACCTTCGAAAACTTTAGACCAATATCTAACTTTAGTGCAAGTATCAAAGGAATCCATCCATGGGTTCAGGAGATATTGGGCTTTATAAAACTTTAACCAAAACATCCAGTCCAAAAAAACACCAATTTTCTAAGTCCATGACCTTGACATCAAGGTCACAGAGTGGGGTGGGGGTGGTACCCTGTTAAACCTTAGACCAATATCTAGCTACAGTGCAAGTATCAAAAGAATCCATCCAAGGGTTAAGGAGATATAGGTCTTTAAAAAACTTTAACCAAAACATCCAATTCGAACGCGAACGCGGACGCCGACGCCGTGGTGACAACAATAGCTCTTCCTGAACTTTCGTTCAGGCGGGCTAACAATATGTTTCCCTACCCTGAAGCAGGGATTCATAATAAGTAAAAAGTATAAATGCAAGAGTTATAGTTATTATGCTCTGCACGTCATGTAATGTTGACTGATATTCATATTTAGTTTTTGTCAAAAAATATAAATGCAAGAGTTACAGTGCTCTGCACATCATCTATTTATATGTTGACTGATATTTGTATGAAGTTACATGAATATAGCTTAAACGGTTTTCAAGTTATAGAGCTTAAACGATTGAGACACGATTTTGTGAATGACAAAGTTCCAAGGGAAATAACTCATATAGTATAAATGCTGTGCTCTGCAGGTTGTCTAGTGTTGACTGACATTTGTATGAAGTTTCGTGAATATAGCTTGTCCGGTTTTCAAGTAATAAAGTGATTGAGACACGATTTTGTGACTGACAAAGGTCCAAGGGAAATAACTCAAGAAGTATAAATGCAAGAGTTATGGTTCTTGCACTATGCAATTCTTCTAATGTTGATTGATATTTGTATGAAGTTTCGTGAATATAGCTTGAATGGTTTTCAAGTTATAGAGCAGACACGACTGAGACACGATTTTGTGACTGACAAAGTTCTAAGGGAAATAACTCAAATAGTATAAATGCTTAAGTTATGGTTCTTGCATTCTGCACTTCGTCTGATGTTGATTGACATTTGTATGAACTTTCATGAATATAGCTTGAATGGTTTTAAAGTTATAGACGGACTCGACTGAGACGCAATTTTGTGATGGACAAAGTTCCAAGGGAAATAACTCAAAAAGTATAAACGCCAGAGTGCATTCTGCACGTCGTCTGATGTTGATTGATATTTGTATGAACTTTCATGAATATAGCTTGAATGGATTTAAAGTTATAGACGGACTCGACTGAGACGCAATTTTGTGATGGACAAAGTTCCAAGGGAAATAACTCAAAAAGTATAAATGCCAGAGTTACCATTCTTGCACTCTGCACGTCGTCTCATGTTGATTGATATTTATATGAAGTTTCGCAAATATAGCTTGAAGGGTTTTCAAGTTATAGAACGGACACGATTTGTGACAGACACACGGACAGAGGCCTGGGGAAAAACAATATGTCTCCCGACCCTAAAGGGGGGAGACATAAATATACCAATGCTTTCAAAAGATATTGAACGGAAACCATTTCGTATGTACGTACGCTACGCTAGGTACGCTACATACGTACGGACAGCGGTGATACTATATGCACCCCCATTTTAAATGGCCGGGGCATAAAAACTAGAATTTTACTATAATTCTGTAATATTCTCTTGTTGCCTAGCAACCACAGTTGTTATGCCCCTGCCATTTAAAATGGGGGGCATATAGTATCACCCTTGTCCGTACGTACGTACATACCTACATACGAAATGGTTTCCGTTCAATATGGCAAAATGGACACACAGACTCAACACGAAAATGAGCCTTCGCAATGTCCTTTGGCAGTTTTTTTGGCATGCCAAAGATTTTGCCACCGCTCACGAAGTTGCTGCCGAAGCACGAGAAAATCCTCTGGCGGCTGTATGATGGCTTAAGATGCTCTCACGAACGACCCGATGTTATTACGATCAGAGCCGAATTTAAACATTTCCATTATCTTATGGCCATCGGGTGTCAATTTCGGGATAGTGTGACGCCTGCAATAATAGGGGCATAAGACACGAAGGCACTCGTCACAGGACAGCGTACCTTCCTAAAATACTATCTACAAATAATCAATTGACAATTACACAATCTCATTATTCTTAAATGCAGATACTAAGTTAAAAAGGCTGTAATTCTGACAAAATTTATTTCATTTCAATCAAAAATCCATATGCACATCTTCATTAATCTTCATTATGCCCCCAACAATTGTACATTGTTTGAAAAGAACCCATTCAAAACTGTAGGATGGGTTGGTTACACAAACACCTTACCCTATAGAGCAAAAAGCTGCCCAAAATGACTAAGTTTAAAAGAGTGTAATTCCATCAGAATTAATTTTTCCCCATCAAAAACCCACATGTACATTTTCATTATTTCCACAACATAAGGTTTGAAAAAGATCCATTGAAAACTGTGGGAGATGATTACACAAATTCCATAACCTACAATGGAAAAAATGCCTAAAATGACCGAGTTCAAAAGGCCAAATTTCTGAACAAAATAAATTCTGCCTCTATCAAAACTCCATATGCATATTTTTGTAATGTCCACAAGAAGTATACAAGGTTTGAAAATGAAAAAGGTCCATTGAAAAATGTGGGAGATGATTACACAAACTCCATAACCTACAATGAAAAAAAAAAATGCCTAAAATGACCAAGTTCAAAAGACCGTAATTCTGTCAAAATGAATTCTGCCAAATAGAACATCCATGCACTGTACATAATCACGGTGGTAACATCAATGTCGCTACCCATGCTTTCGACTGAGACGGTACCATACAAACCGGCTGTTGAACGAGAATTCAGTCTTAAGCATTACAATTAATGACAAATGATACTTTTGTTGATCGAGCTAATGTTGTGGATTGTCTCGGTCGACAGACATTTTTTGCATGAATTGTAACTGACCGGCTCGGTCGACAGCACAGCTTGGAAAATTGGTATTACCACCTTGATCATCAGAGCTGTTATAAAATTCCACCATTGCAGGTGTAATATGCCAAGTCTCACATCACAACGTTTGTCTGCACAGGCTGATCAGAATCTTTGCTTTTCACTATTCCTTCACATTAAAAATGCAACTAAAGGGTTTATCATAGTTCAACATCTGGAGATCCTTATCTAAATGATCCCTACTTAATGAATTAGTTCTTCTGAAAGGTGAAGCAATATTGATACCATCACCTACTACAGGTTAAAAATAGCTGATTCTTATTTTGTCCAGGCACTGCAAGGTTAATAAGTCTCTTATTCAGCTGCCCTTAAAACGGGATCAGAGAGGCATATTGCTGAATATGAGACTGAATATCAGTCTAATCCCCCTCAAGAGTCCAAAAATAGGCTTTTTCGGCACTAAAGGGCAAGTAACTCTGAAGCTACATGTCCGATTTTGCCCAAATTCGAACTTATACAAGATTTTATGCTTGTTCTACTTATCTGTAAATTTTGTAATGATTCGAAAAAAGCAACAAGGGCTATCATTCTCATAAGGTAAAAAAACAGGCTTTTTCGGCACTCAAGGGCAAGTAACTCTGAAGCTACAAGCCTGATTTGCCGAAATTGAAAAAATTGTCCGAGACTTTATGCTTGTCCTAGTTACCTATAAATTTCGTAATGATTTGACAAAAAATATACTGGCTATTCCCCTCACAAGGCCAAAAATAGACTTTTTCAGCACTCAAGGGCAAGTAACTTGGATAGGCAAAGTCGAAATTTGCTGAAATTCGAACTTGTCCGAGATTTTAGGACTGTCCTGGTTACCTGTAAGTTAGATGAACAGTCAATAAACAATGAACCGAGTTAGTCCTCACAACATTTTCCTTATTAATAGCTCAATGGGAGCTATCTGTTGCCATAGCAACCAGAGTTTTGATCCAACCTGCTTCAAAACATAATGCAGCCAATCCCCCACAGCAATGATGCTTCATGTGAAATTTGATCAAGATTGGCCAACTGACCTCTGAGATATTCTTGTTACAAAGTGTGAACGACAGACCAAAAAAGACCATTTTTCAAAATTCCCGACTTTTCCCTGACCTTAAAGAAAATTCAGTTGTCCCTGACTTTTTCCCTGACCTGTGGTCATCTCGGTTTTGCATAAGGTTTTGAGTGCACTATTGAGCTGTTTCAAGGTCTGCTAATAGTGACGCAAGTTTGAATTAGCTGGCTGAAACAGGGGGGTCACATTTAGGCTTGTAAGGTTCAGACCTTTCCAACACATAGCCTGAACCCGGCAATGGATCAATATACCAACGTTTGACCAATAGATCACCTGCTCTAACTCCACCCATTTGAACTTCTTCAAGATATAATTTCTTTTTATTTTCCAACACAGTCCTTAAAAAACTTGAAGTGAAGTTTTTCTCTGCCATTGCTTTTGTTATTCCAGAACAGAAATATTTGTAATTAACTGTTAACCACAAAGCAATGAGAGTAGTGTAATGCATCTGCTTTTTCTCTACAAACAATGGAAATCGTGTGCTTTCAAGCAATATATCATTCTCAGGGTCATAAAAAGCAAACATAATATACTGTTTTGAGATTGCTATGGTTGGAATGAGGAAATTGTCAAAATCAGGATTCAACCTTTTCTGGACAAATCCAAATACAATAGCTTCAGATATGATCTGAGTATAGTGTTGTATTAAATGTACACTGTCTTTTATTTCGAAGAATGATGTGGAACCTTCAGAAACCGCATCTTCCTCATCTGATTCACAGGTTATCTTCAGAGCAACATCACCTTTATGTCCCAATAACACATCAGCACTACCATGCCAAACTTTTTTGTTACCTGAAAACACAAAGCAAAGTCCACATAATAGACTGCAGACACAGGCCTACACTTTTACTCTATATGGTTTATAAGCCCTGTAGGGTTTTTTTTTGACAATCATGAGCAAGACAATATTTTAAGGTATAACAGCATGCACTATTTTATAGTATCAAAGTAAATTACATTGTTACATCATGTATATAATATACTGAGCCGAACTTATAATGCAACATGGATTTGTTTTTTTTCTCAGACTAAGCATAATATGGGCAGACAATGGATACTGTTTAATTAATTTAATACCGACACTGCAACTGTATAGGTTGTTTGGTCCCATATAGGACCGGCGTTTCACACCTTTTCTTCAAATCAGGTAATCTTGCAGTGGGTATTTTTATGTCAGTAAGGTTTACAAATTGACCGTGCCACAACATTGGTCAAGGTCATCAAGGGTCATCATTTGAATTAATTTGGATCAGCCCAAGTCCCCAATACTACATGCCAAGTTTCAAGATCATCAGCCTTTCGGTTCAGGGGAAGAATATTTTTTAATGTTTTTAACACACAGGCATGGTGGCCATCTAGGTCATGTGACCAGAACTATTCAAACAAAATTTTGTTCACTCAACCCATAAAGGCTCCAAATAAAATTTGACTTTGATTGGCCCAGTGGTTTATGAGGAGAAGCTGTTTTTCTAGTGTGGACAATGTTTAATTATCAGTGACCTTGGACCAAGGTCAACATACAACTGTGACCCTGAATATTCATATATTTTGCAAAAATGACTAATTCAGGTCACTGTATGTGAAACATTGCTAAATACATGTATGCACAATTTAGGAATTTTCATGTATTTTAGCAAAATTAGGCCAAATTGACCTTGCCATAAAATAGGTCACGGTCATTCAAGGGTCATCATTTGAACAAACTTTGATGGCCCCCGAGTCCCAAGTACTATACCAAGTTTCAAGGTCATTGGACTCACGGTTCTGGAGAAGAATTTTAGCTCACCTGAGCCAGCGGCTCCGGGGGAGCTTATAGGATGGTAAGGCTCCGGGTTCCGGCGTCCGTCTGGCGTCCGTCAGTCGGTCAACAATTTCAAACGACTTCTCCTTTAAAACCGCTGGGCCAGTTGTAACCAAATTTCATATGTAGCCTCTAGGGGACTTAGGAACGAAAGTTGTTCAAACTGTCCTGGTCACATGACCAACATGGCCGCCACGCCCATATATGGTAAAAATCTAGAAAAATCTTCTTCTCCAGAACCAATAGGCCGATGGCCTTGAAACTTGGTATGTAGCAGCCGGGCCGCGTAGCGCAATCGGTAGGGCACCCGACTCATAAGTCAGAGGTCCTGGGTTCGAAACCCGGTCTGGCCACATACTTTCGTTCTCCTTCCGCTGATTCAAGAAGGGCAGTTGTCAGTTACTGGCGAAAGTATGTGCACTTAGTACTGGTTAACCGCTTAGGAGGTCTAAGCCTGCCCAGGAATAGTGTGGTTAGGTTAACTGACCGTCCCGACATGACCATAGCTGTTTACTGTGGACGTTAAGCATCAAATCAATCAATGGTATGTAGCATCGGGTACGTGAGTGCTACCAAGATTGTTCAAATTATGACCTTGGGTTGACCTTGACCTTTTTTTTTGGTAAGGTCAAATGTGCATTCTGTAGCTTTTATATGGGAAAATGCTAGAACATAAGATTTCTTGGAAACTGTTGAAGATTTAGACCTGAAAATTGGTATATACAGTCATCTGAATGAGTACATAAAAACTATTGTGTAGAAGAGGTCAAGGTCATTCTCTGACCTTGGTCTCTCATATTTTGACATTTTCACACATCCCCTCAAAAGCCACTGGGCCAATTGTAACCAAATTCCATACAGAGTCTCTAGGGGGCAGGGAAACGAAAATTTGTTCAAACGGACTGGGTCACATGACCAACATGGCCGCCATGCCCATTTATGGTAAAAACCTTTATAAATCTTTTTCTACAGAGCCAATAGGCCAATGGCCTTGAAACTTGGTATGTAGCATCAGGTACACGAGTACTACCAAGATTGTTCAAATGACCTTTGGTTGACCTTGACCACTCTTTCGGTAAGGTCAAATTTGCTTTCTCTAGCCTTTATATGGTAAAATGCCAGAACATACAATTTCTTGGAAACTGTTAAAGATTTTGACCTGAAAATTGGCATATACAGTCATCTAAATAAGTGGATGAAAATTTATATGTACAGGAGGTCAAAGTCATTGTTTGACCTTTGACCCTGGTCCCTCATATTGTGACGATTTCACACATCTCCTCAAAAGTCACTGGGCCAATTGTAACCAAATTTCATATGAGCCTCAAGGGGCTGAGGGAACAAAAATATGTTCAAAGGGTCCTAGTCACATGATCAACATGGCCGCTATGCCCATATATGGTATAAACCTAGAAAAATCTTCTTCTCCATAACCAATAGGCCAATGGTCTTGAAACTTGGTATGTAGTATCAGGTACGCGAGTACTACCAAGATTGTTCAAATGACCTTTGGTTGACCTTTTTTACGGTAAGGTCAAATTTGCTTTTTGTAGCTTTTATATGAGAAAATGCTAGAACATAAGATTTTTTGGAAACTGTTGAAGATTTAAACCTGAAAATTGGCATATACAGTCATCTAAATGAGTACATGAAAATTTATATGTACAGGAGGTCAAGTCATTCTTTGACCTTAGACCCTGGTCTCTCATATTGTGACAATTTCACATATCTGCTCAAAAGCCACTGGGCCAATTGTAACCAAATTTTATACAGAGCCTCTAGGGGCTGAGGGAAAGACAATTTATTCAGACAGTCTTGGTCACATAACCAACATGGCCGCCATGCCCATATATGGCAAAATCCTTAACAAATTTCCTTTTCAAGAACCAAGTGATTGATGGCCTTGAAACTTGGTATATAGCATCAGGTACTTGAGTACTATCAAGATTGTTCAAATGATGACCTTGGGCTGATCCTGACCTTTTACAAGCCAAGGTCAAGTATGGGAAAGTGGTAGAACATAAGAGTTCATGGAAAGTTTAGAAGATTTGGGCCTAAAGATTGGTATATACAGTCGTCTTAGTTAGTACATGGAAGATTTGCGGGTACAAGAGGTCAAGGTCATTCTTTGACCTCCGACCCATGTCTCTCATATTTTGACAATTTAAGACATTTATTCAAAAGCCACTGGGCTAATTGTGACCAAATTTCATACACAGCCTCCAGGGGCTGATGGAACTAAAAATTATCAAGCGGTCTAGGTCACATGACCTACATGGCCACCATACTCAGGTGAGCGATTCAGGGCCTCATGGCCCTCTTGTTTGACATTTTCAAACAATCTCCACAAGAAGAAAACACTGGGCCAATTGAAACCAAATTTCATGTAGTGCCTCCAGGGGTTGAGGGGACAAAAATTTATTCATACTTACCACATATGGCAAAAACCTTTACAAATCTTCTTCTCAAGAACCAAATGATCGATGGCCTTGAAACTTGGTATATAGCATCAGGTACTTGAGTAATACCAAGATTGTTCAAATGATGACCATGGGCTGACCCTGACCTTTTTTTAGTCAAGGTCAAGTATGTGAAAATGCTAGAAGATAAGATTTCATGGCAAGTTTAGAAGATTTTGGTATAAAAATTGGTATATACAGTCGTCTTAGTTAGTAAATGGAAGATTTGGGGTAAATAGGTCAAGGTCATTCTTTGACCTCTCCTCTGACCCATGTCTCTCATATTTTGACAATTTAAGACATCTCCTCAAAAGCCACTGGGCTAATTGTAACCAAATTTCATACACAGTCTCCAGGGGCTGAGGGAACGAAAATTAATTCAAGCGGTCTAGGTAACATGACCTACATGGCCACCATACTCAGGTGAGCAATTCAGGGCCTCATGGCCCTCGTTTAAGGTTTTTACCATATATATTGGCATGGCAGCCATCTTGGCCACATGACCAGGACCATTCAAACAAACTTTCATTCCCCCGTCCCATACAGGCTCCATATGAAATTTGACTTTAGATTGGTCGTGTGGTTTCTGAGGAGAAGATGATTTCTAGAGTGGATAATGTTTGACTATCAGTGACTTTGGATCAACGTCAACAGATGACCTTGACCTGGAATATTTACAAATTTTGTAAAATTGATTCATTAAAGTCACTAGATATGAAAGGTTGCTAAATATGTATAATTTAGGAATTTTCTAGTATTTTAGTATAAGTAGGCACAATTGACCTTGTCATAAAATAGGTCAAGGCCATCCAAGGGTCTTCATTTGAAAAAACTTTTGATGGGCCCGAGTCACCGATGCTACATACCAAGTTTCAAGACAATCTGCCTTTCAGTTTTGGAGAAGATTTTTTAATGTTTTTAACACATACGGGCATGGCGGCCATCTTGGTCATGTGATCAGGACCATACGAACACACTTTCGTTCCCCCATCCCATTGAAGCTCCAAATAAAAATTTGATTTTGATTGGCAGAGCGGTTTCCTTTAGTGTGGAAAATGTTTGACTATCAGTGATCTTGGAACATGGTCAACACATAACCTTGACCTTTGACTATTCACAAATTTTGTAAAAATGATTAATTCAAGCCAAACTGTATAAAAGCTTGCTAAATATGTACAATTTTCCCAAAAGAAAACGAATATGGGATCCCGATGGGATCCACCATCAAACCTAATTGGATCCTGATGGAACCAGTAGGATCCCACATACCCGGGATCCTGATGGGGTTTATCAGAATATCACTTCTCCATCGTGATCCCACTTTGCTTTCCACAGTATAAATTCCTGTCTTCATTTCCAGAATCCCCCCCCCCCCGAAGTCCGTTATCGTCGCGAAACGGATGACATATGTCATGTTATGCAATAAGTCCCCCCCCCTCGAACTCCGTTATCGTCGCAAAACGGATGACATATGTCATGTTATGCAATAAGTGTACCAAAAATTATTTTTATTTATTTAAATCCTACATCATCAGTAATGTTACTATTTTAACTCAAGCAAGTTACTATTTAGATCTAGTTTCCCATATATTTTTCTAACAACTTCGACTTTTTCGCTTATTAATTTAGAATTACATATTTGCTCTCGATTTCTTCAGCGCGCACCCGGGGCTCTTAACGGGGAGAATACAGTACTGAGAAACTTGAGTTACTTCCCTTGAAAAAAAAAATCTTCAAGTCTGTTTTCTTCCTACAAGAAGTCTTTATTCTAGATAATAAAATCATCAGATCGATATTTTTTAACATTTTGAAATTGGAGCTTTGCTGAGCTTGACCTGGACCTTCATATTCAGATTTCTTTTTTATTGACTCTCCTCAAACTTGGGAATATTTATGTCCCCCCACCAAAGGTGAGGGGGATGTATTGTTTTCAGTGCGGATCCTGGGCGTCGGCGTAACACTTTCTTGTATGAACAATATCTCTTGAACCAATGGATAGAATTTCACCAAACTTGCATGGGTATATCTATGGGACAAGCTTAAAAGCTGATTAGATTTTTGTGACCTTGACCTCATTTTCAAGGTCACAGGAGGTCTTAAATATTCAAATTTTTTCACTAAAATTAATATATCTCTTGAGCCTTTGGCTTGATTCCCACCAAACTTGCATAGATATACCTTTGGGACAATATAACTCTGTTACGATTTATTTCATTTAATGATATATGACTGTTCTCAAATGTAACAGTGTTTTTCTAATGATTTTGAAGAAACCTTTACAAATTATAAGAATATGGAGTTTTTCAATATTTTGAATCTTGAGCTTTGATGATCTTGACCTTGACAGTCAAATTTAAATAGCTGCGTCTACTTTGTGTTTTATTTCATTAATGGATATATAACTCTTGGCAAATATAAACTTTTACAAAGTTTGGTACATTGTATAAGATATTCCGGTGTTTCAACATTTTAAAAAGGCATCTTAAGTGATTTTGACCTTGGCCACCATATTTAGACTCCTTCATCTGTTCTATGTTATATTTCATTAATTTATATGTGGCTCTTTTAAAATACAGCAAATGTTTTTTTCTCATATTCAAAAACAAGAGGACCATTGGTCCTGTAGCTCACCTGAGTCCATCCAGCCTCAGTACTCAAGGGTAAGTTACTCTAAGGCAAATTGGACACATAGGTGGTATCACACCTGTGACCCTCAGGGTGGAAAACGAAAAAGACAAGAATCATCCAACCTGGCCCAAATTTGAACTGGTCCGATATTTTTTGGCTGTCCCAGATACTTGCAAGTTTGAAGAAGTTACAGTCAAAACTAAAGATGCTATGGCCCGGACAACATTTTCCCCATTATAAGTCTATGGGACCTTTTTGTTGCCATGGTAGCCCCAGTTTTAAACCAATCTGCCCCAAAACAATATTAAATCAATCCCCCACCCCACCCCAACAATGCTACATAGAAAATTTGATCAAGATTGGCAACTTACTTTAGCAAATATTAGTGTTTAAAAGTGTGGAAGTACGACAGACCAACTTCGGCTCAGGTGAGCTAAAAATAGCAACTGTGACCTTGATCTTAGAATGCTGAAATGCAAACTTGTTCAAGATATTGTCATACTAAACATTTGTGTGAAGTTAAATCAAAATCGGACCATAAATGAAGGCTTTAGACAAAGTTTTTCTAAAAATAGCCACTGTGACCTTGACCTTGATCCCAGGACGCTGAAACGCAAACTTGTCCAAGATATTGCCATGCTTATCAATTGTGTGAAGTTAAATCGAAATTGGTCCATAAATGAAAGTGCTAGTGCGATGATAAAGTTTTTCTATAAATAGCCACTGTGACCTTGACTTTGATCTCAGGATGCTGAAACGCGAGCTTGTTCAAGATATTGTCATACTAAACATTTGTGTGAAGATTTTAATCAAAATCGGTCCATAAATGAAGGCTCTAGAGCGATGACAAACTTTTTCTAAAAATAACCACAGTGACCTTGACCTTAACCCAAGAACGCTGAAATGAAAACTTGTCCAAGATATTGTCATACTTATCACTTGTATGATATCCAGTTGAATTCAGTCCACAAATTGAAGGCCCTACAGCGATGACAAAGTTTTTCTAAAAATAGCCACTGTGTCCTTCACCTTGACCCACAGACACTGTAACGTTCTTGTCCAAGATACTGTCATACTCATCACTTGTGTGAAGTACAATTGAAATCATTCCATAAATGAAGGCAATAGAATGATGACCAGACAACATTTTCCCCATTATAAGCCTAAGGGAAAATATTTCATCGTTCAAGGGCAAGTAACTCTAAAAAAAATGATCCAACCTAGCCCAAATTCGAACTGGTCTGAGATGTTTTAACTGTCCTGGATGCCTGAAAGTTTGAAGAAGATGCGATAAAAAATGAAGAAGCTAGGGCCCAGACAACATTTTCCCCATTATAAGTCTATGGGAAAATATTTATCGCTCAAGGGCAAGTAACTTTAAAATGAATGATCCAACCTGGCCCAAATTCGAATTGGTCCGAGATGTTTTGGCTGTCCTGGATACCTGCAAGTTTGAAGAAGTTCCCATCAAAAATGAAGCAGCTAGGGCCCAGACAACATTTTCTCCATGGTAAGTCCATGGGAAAATATTTTATCGCTCAAGGGCAAGTAACTCTAAAATGAATTATCTAACCTGGCCCAAATTAGAAATGGTCCGAGATGTTTTGACTGTCCTAGACACCTGCAAGTTTGAAGAAGTTCCCATCAAAAATGAAGAAGCTAGGGCCCGGACAACATTTTCTCCATTGTAAGTCTATGGGAAAATATTTTATCGCTCAAGGGCAAGTAACTCTGAAACCAGAGGACCATTGGTCCTGTAGCTCACCTGAGTCCATTCATCCTTAGCACTCAAGAGTAAGAAACACTGAAGTAAGTTGTACAATTCAGCCTAATTTCAACTTTGACTGAGTTGTTATGCTTGTCCAGGTAAATATTAGCAAGTTTGAACCAACATGTTTGTAAAACTTTTTGCCTAAATATTGCAGTAACACAGAAATAAATGCCAATTTGCACTTTTCCCAATACAAGTCTATGGAAACTTTAAAATGCCATAGTAATGAAACCATGTGGGCAACAATAAAAAACAACAACAATATTTACGTAGTGGCTAATGTCATGAACATGTATGCAAAGAATCAGCTTCATCCCCCTATATGGTTTTTGAAGAAAAGATTTTTAAATATTTTTTTCAAAAATATTTCCTTAATATTGCCATGGCAACAAATCAAATTCGGCAATTTGGACAAAATTAATAGGAATCATAAAGGACTACTCAAGCAACATTTCTGTAGATAAAAAATCCAAAAATAACTGCAGGGAGATAGCAAAAACTGCAGCTTTCCATTTTTCCCATTATATTTCAATGGAAACTATAAGTTGTCATACCAACCTAACCGCTGAAGCAATCGTCATAAAAAACTGTAATTCTATAGAGGCTTGTACAAAGATCCGTTCTGAAAAGTTTGAGCTTTATCGGCCACATAGTTTCTGCAAAAAGGGTATTTTAATATTTTTTCTATTTTTAACTATTCGGTTGCCGTGGCAACCAGCCAAATTGTGCAGTTTACATAAATTTCATGTGGTTGATAGAGGACTACTCAGGGAACATTTCTGTAAAAGTTTTGTCAAAATATCTGCAGTCACATAGCAAAAGATGCAAATTTTCAATTTTCCCATTATAAGTCAATGGCAACTTTAAGTTGCCATAGCAACCAAACTGCCAGAGCAATTGCCAAGAAAAACAGTATTTTTATAGATGGTAGTGCCTAGATCCTTTCTGTGAAGTTTGAGTTTTTTTGGTTGTATAGTTTCTGAGGAGATGATTTTTGAATATCTTTTCTATTTTTAACAATTCGGTTGCCATGGCAACCAGCCTAATTGTGCAATTTACATAAATTTCATGTGGTTGATAGAGGACTACTCAAGGAACATTTCTGCGAAAGTTTTGTCAAAATATCTGCAGTGACATAGCAATAAATGCAAATTTTCTATATTTCCCATACAAGTCAATGGAAAATTTTATTTCCCATACAAGTCAATGGAAAATTTAAGTTGCCATAGCAACCAAAGTTCTGAAGCAATTTAGATAAAAAACAGTATTATTGGTTCCCCCTGCCTATAGATGCTATATATGAAATTTAATAACAATGGGCCCTGTAGTTTCAGAGGAAATGTCGTTTGAAAATGTTGACGGACGGACGGACGACGGATGCCTGCCTATACTATAAGCTCACCTGTGAGCCTTCGGCTCAGGTGAGCTAAAAAGTGATCCAACCTGGCCCAAATTCGAACTGGTCCGAGATGTTTTGACTGTCCTGGATACCTGCAAGTTTGAAGAAGTTGCGATCAAAAATGAAGAAGCTAGGGCCCGGACAACATTTTCTCCATTGTAAGTCTATGGGAAAATATTTTATCGCTCAAGGGCAAGTAACTCTGTAAAGAATCGTCCAACCTGGCCCAAATTCGAACTGGTCCGAGATGTTTTGGCTGTCCTGGATATCTGCAAGTTACACGAAGTTGCGATCAAAAATGAAGAAGCTAGGGCCCGGACAACAGTTTCTCCATTGTAAGTCTATGGGACGTTTTTGTTGCCATGGTAACCACAAATTTAAACCAATCTGTACCAAAACTATATGCAATCAATCCCCCACCCCAGCTATGCTACACATAAAATTTGATCAAGATTGGCAAGCTACTTTAGCAGATATTAATGCTTAAAAGTGTGAACGGACGACGGACGACGGAGAGCGCACCAACCCTATACTATAAGCTCACCTTGTGAGCCTTCGGCTGAGGTGAGCTGAAAAGAGGCCCACGGGCCAGAAAGCTCACCAGATCTCAAGCTCAAAATTGCTATCAAGGCTCAAAATTGCTGTAACATTTGTACAGGTCAATACAAACTATACAACTACTAAGTCTCAGTCTGACAGTCTGTTGAGTTGATAACGAAATATATAACTATTTTCCGTATGTTGTTTGTAGTAAATGCCATTTTTTTATTTTTCCCATCATAAGTCAATGAAACTCTAATTTGCCAATGCAACCAAATGAAAGAGCCTATTTTCAGACAAAAAAAAAATTAAAAAATTTCGATTCCCCAGCCCAAGGCTACTGCAGATGAAATCTGGGCCTTATCGGCCTAGTGGCTTCTGAGGAGATGATTTTTTAAGTAGTTTATTTCCTTTTTTTTGCCTTTTGGTTTCCATGGCAACTAATAAAAAGAGCAGTGGGTCAAAAACATACAGCTGATAGTAAACTTCTCAAGGAATATTTCTATAAAAGTTTTGTCAACATATCCGCAATGGCTTGGCAGTAAATGCCATTTTTCAATTTTCCCCATTATAAGTCAATACAAATCTAAGTTGCCATAGCAACCAAACTAAAGAGCTAATTTTCATAATAAACCACAAACTTTCAATCTCACAGCCTAAGGATACTACAGATGAAATTTGGGCCTTATCTGCCCAGTGGCTTCTGAGTATATAATTTCTGAAGTATTTTTTATCCATATTTTTGCAGTTTGGTTTCCATGTCAACCAAGAAAAGGAGCAGTGGGTCAAAAAAACATACAGCTGATTTAAGACTTCTAAAGGAACACTTCTATTGAGTTTTGTCAACATATCTGCAATGGCTTGGCAGTAAACACCATTTTTCAATTTTCCCCATTATACATCAATGCAACTCTAAGTTGCCATAGCAAACAAACTAAAGAGCCGATTTTCATAAAACAAAAAAAAACTTTCAATCCCCAAGCCTAAGGATACTTGAGATGAAATCTGGGCATTATCGGCCCAGTGGCTTCAGAGGAGATAATGTTTGAAGTATTTTTTATCCATATTTTTGCATTTTGGTTTCCATAGCAACCAATAAAAGGAGCAGTGGGTCAAAAAACATACAGCTGATATAAGACTTCTTAAGGAACATTTCTATAAAAGTTTTGTCAACATATCTGCAATGGATTGGAAGAAAATGTCATTTATCAATTTTCCCCATTATAAGTCTATGGGAGCTCTAAGTTGTCATAGCAACCAAACTAAAGAGCTGATTTTCATAAAAAACACAAACTTTCAATCCCCCAGCCCAAGGATGCTACAGATGAAATTTGGGCCCAATGGGCCAGGTAGCTTCAGAGGAGATGTCGTTTAAAAGTGTAGCGTAGCAAGGTTCACGTCAAGTTACTTCGCGTTGTGTTTCATTAGAGTCTTTTAAAGTTTTAAATTAACAAAGATTTATTAATTTCATATTTTATTTTTAAATGCAAAAAAATGAGTTTCAGTATAAAGCAAGACTGAACTGAACTGAACTAAAACTGATGAGTCTTGAAAGCTCTGGTAATATCTTTGTCACATTCCACAACATTCCAATACATTTAATAACGCATAAACACCCCACCTATTATTTGTACAAAGCATCAATCATGTTACTTTTATTTAATATTGTTTGTATATCAAGTCAATCATTAGGGTAGAATAACATTCTTTTAAAATGTCGAAGCACTCTGTGAGTGACAATAATGATAACATGTACTAGGGTTTCTGATGAAATATTAAACAAACACCCTAATGATTGACAAGTATGTAATTTGAACTAAAAATATTCCTAACACCTGCCAAACATCTGTGGAACAGCGCAGAATCATCTGACCTTTAAAAGTTGACCAAAACTCATATGACATTTGTCATCAAATTCCAAAGGCCTGATGTTTACTTTGACTTGAACAGTGTCCAATTGATTTGAATGGACTCCAACAATAATAAACTCATGTATTTATCAAAGTATGCAAACTTATAACTGTTCCTAAACCTACTACAGTAGAACTTCATTGGCTCGAACAGGCTTGGGACCATGGAAATCAGTTCCAGCCAAGGGTAGTTCTAGCCATCCAGGGTTAGTTTCCATATAAAGTGATCTCTAGGGACCAAGAAAAGAGTTCTAGCCAGGCAGGGTGAACGAGCCATCAGGGTTCGAGCCATTGAGGTTCTACTGTATTTAAAAGAATACACTTTCATACTATCAATCAAGGCAATTAAGATGATTATTTTAATTAATTAAGAAGTACATGTATACATGTCAGGGGGCCACTATGTAACACACCTCCCCTTTTTAAGAAATTTATTAATTTCTCAAATTAATAAACTGATAAATGACAGGATACATGTACTTAACAATCATAATACCCAGCTGACCAGAGCTCATTAAATCAACATATATTACAATACAATAAACACTTCATGTAATTAACAACATTTAAATATATGAAAAGACATGTTACTAAACTGATATTAAGTCACATTTTAAAGTCACAGTTTTTTACTGTTCACAGTACTTCTAGTCTCTTGTGGTGTAAACAATAGTTGGCACTTAACATTGAAAATAATAGCATAATTATAACAGAGGATATTAACACATTATATACAATTTTGATAAATTATAATTCAAGTCAGAATATGTCCTTCTTTTCAACTGTCACCTCACTGTCGCTCGTCGTTCACTTGTGTGGGCTTGGATGGAATCGGGATAATGGGTACCCGATTCTTTGGGCGAAATACTCCATCATTCAACTGTTCGGTGGTGTATATGTTAATCACCATGGCAACAGGATATACTGCTGTTGTATTGTGTCCATATTCTTCTTTCATGATCTCAATGTCACTGATAGTTGTCTGCAAATAGAATGTTTCATCTACATAGTAGATAATATTTAAGAAATCAGTTCTTATTATCTTCAACCGTGCATGTCAAATACTTGATTCTAACTTAAATTATAAGTATCTTCACCTCTGCACACCTTTAGGGTGTACAGGAGGACTTTGTATTACCCTTAACCTTAAAATCTTCACCTCTGCATACCTTTAGGGCATACAGAGGACTTAATTATTTTTTTAAAAGCAATTAAAATTAAAGTACATATATGACGATTATATACAAATGATGGTGCCAATAGTTCCATGGACCACTATTAACTTTTCTTTTGGTCACTTCTGACCCATGCCATCGTGGCATCCATCTGCCTGAGGGAATTGGATTGTCCCTCCGAAATGTGACTAACATTTCCACTGGGTCTTGCAACAGACATCAGTTCAATATCTTCTCCAACAACATTCGAAGGTATTGGTTTCATTACTGTGATCCCATGGTCATGCAAATTAGCAAACCCCTTACATTTAATGTGGCTGAATCTTTTTATAATGCAAATAATAGTCATGATGACTACAATTATTATAATAATAACAATTATGGTAGTAGCAAATGTCCAGGTCGGTTATCTTCAACATTAATCTTTTTATAAGTGTGCATCTCGCGCAGAAAACCTTGCATTGGAATCTCTTTAAGTTCTGTCAAACGTGGTGGGAGTTTAATTGGTGACAATTTTTCAAAGTTTGTTTTGGAGTCTTGCCAAATCTCAAATTGGAATCGGAAATATTGCGCAATTTCAAAAGAGATTGTAAAGGATCTGACCTTTCAAAAGTGCTTCGTTTGTCAAAGTACTCAGATAACTGTAAATATTTATTGGAAGCCTTGCATGTATTGTTAAATGTTACAATCCCAAATGGTGGTTTGACTTCAATATCTGAGGGTTCAGCAATGTTTGACTGACAACTAACTGTAAACTTCAAGTGTAAATTTGTTGTTATAATCCAAATACCAAATGATAAATATTTTGTCATTGGCAATTTTGCATTTAAAATGACAGTTTGTTTACATAGTTGTTTAATGTCATCCCGAGCTTGCATAAACAAAGCCATAACACATAATTTGTGTAAGTTTGTTTGATAAAGTGCTGTTTCAGGGTCACAAAATTGTGTATGTTGACTATTGCAAACATGATAACTATTTTCAGATAACAATGAGAATTTTGTTTTATCCTGTGATACCATAAGCATTTCAGTTTCTAATTCATATTTTACTAAATAGGGAGTTGAAGTTTCATTTTTATAATTACTATACAATGGTAAAGGTAAGTTATGTACTTTATAAACTTCATATTTTTCTTTTGTGTTGATTAAGGGAATTTTCAGTACAACTCTGATTTCATCATCTTCCATGTAAGTTACACATGTAAGCGTCTTATAAAAATACCAAATATCAGTTATAGGACTTTTTGGTAACTCAAAGTTGTTTGGGCCGGGCCGGGTAGCGCAATCGGTAGGGCACCTGACTCGTAAGTCAGGGGTCCTGGGTTCGAATCCCGGTCTGGCCACATACTTTCGTTTCTCCTTCCGCTGATTCAAGAAGGGCAGTTGTCAGTTACTGGCGAAAGTATGTGCACTTAGTACTGGTTAACCGCTTAGGAGGTCTAAGCCTGCCCAGGAATAGTGTGGTTAGGTTAAATGACCGTCCCAACATGACCTTAGTTGTTTACCGTGGACGTTAAGCATCAAATCAACCAACCAACCAACCAAAGTTGTTTGGTAGTTTTGATTTTATCTCTACAAGTAATGATCTTAGATTTCTAGGAGAAATAGTACTTGTTGATAAGTGTAACATTGAGAGCATATTAAGTTCAGTCTTAATATTTTCTAGGTAAATTACAGCATTTTGAGTAGTTTGCCTTATTTCATCAAGAATCATCTTAAACTGTAAATATGTATGAATAAATTGTTCAAGCCTCATAAATTTTTATTCAAATAATGATCCTAACTGTATAACTTTTGCGTCAAGTTTTTGAACAACTATTATTAAATCCATAATAGATCTTCTATTTTCTGCTACTTGTATTGTAGTCAAATTTAAAATAGATAAACTCATGTCTAGATCATGTATAACTTGTTCTTGATTTTCTGCCAAGTTTTTAATATTTCTATTCATATTTTCAAGGTCAGCTTCTGAAACTGTGCCAAATAATGTACTCATTAATTGACCTACAATTGGTAAGATTGACCGCTTACTTCTTTGATTATTTGGTGAGAATATCTTATACTCATCAAATGTATCATAGACAGATTTGTATGTGTCAGATAGTAAATCAACCTCAATACTCAAACTTTTAAATGTTTCTGCATAACCCGTTAAATTCCATTTAGTATATCTGTTAGTTATTGTTTTAATAATATTATCTGTATTATTAAGGTCAGTCTTTATTTGATTGATAAGCTTATTATATGGTCTTAAATCATGGACAAATGTTACAAACCAGTGAGCGTCATTAATATATATTTCATTTGTCTTTTGAAAAACTACGTTTTCAGAAGTGAACATGCCACAGGAATAGCTAATTATCATAAGACCTATGATGAATACACAGTACATCATATTCATCTGAAAAACATAAAAAAAATAAAATTCGGTTACTCTTAGCGAATTAACTATGATTAATTCACTGAATAATCCTACTGACTATTTACATAGCAAAAACGAGGTCTAATTACAACTGATTTGAAATTTACCTCAATATTTTATTTCAAACAAGTAACACCTAGATCAACCGTAGGCTTTCGATACACGATTCGTTCAAGCCAGTACAAACTAAGTTCAAATTCAAATCTCTTATCCCATAGAAGCCTTGAGACATTTCGGTTTCACCGATTAAAATATAATCGTCAACAAGCATCTAAACCTTCACTTCCATATATATCTAACAAAACATAACTTAAATTTGGACTGTCTGAAACAAACAACAGAAACATTCTCTTAACAAAGAGAAGCATGCTATTTATTCAACGGGCATTCCATGAAAGCAAGAGAATCACCAAGCTTTCATATCCCAATAAATTAGCAACATACATTCGAAACGAAACTTGGTATGCATAATTAAATTTCAGACTTGGGGTCGAATACTTTCAAAAGTATTCGAATACAAATACAAATACTTTGCAATTTAAGATTACAGAATACAAATAAAAATACTTTTTTCTGAATGTATTCAAATAAAAATACAAATACTTTGCAAATGTATTTGAATACTTTTGAATACTTTAAAAAAAAAACGGAAATTTCATTAACCAATAGTTTATGCTGAACTTTCATATCTCTGGTAGTC
The DNA here is from genome assembly GCA_963989385.1 of Ctena decussata. Lineage (NCBI taxonomy): Eukaryota > Metazoa > Mollusca > Bivalvia > Lucinida > Lucinidae > Ctena > Ctena decussata. The sequence continues at coordinate 42,061,812 of OZ022506.1, read as the reverse complement.
CAGACTCTAGAGGTTTTACTACATGAAAATAATTTTGATAAACAAAATTATTTTTTTTTGTCCTGTCCTAGATATCTTCATATCTATTTTAAGAACATTATAATTCAATGGTACAACTGGATATCTTTCTATGTTTGCAAAATTGGCCTGTTGATCTGGATCTACACTATTTGTCATTTTGATTCTAATCATATAGCAATAAATTGCATCAATTTCAAAGTAATCATGGCATTTTAATTTATTCAGCAGGATAAGGGTTAAGGACAGTGGCTGTGCAGGATTTTCTTAAATTGTATGAGATTAGGCATTTGTTGTGATTTTCATCTCTATTTCAAATGATGTCTGACTGAACTTTAAGCTGGGATCATAATTGTGTATTGTAATTTTTGAGAAACAAGTGTCAAAATATTGTACAGGTGTAGCATAGCTTAGCTGTCAGTTCTGTGCCTTGTCCCTATTTAATACTGTCCTGGGGCAATCTACTGAAAGATGACATATAGGTATTATATTTGCTAACTTGGAAGTTTAATCTAATGGTGCTTCAATGTTTTCTTAAAGAAATCCAAGAATACAGAATACTTTATGAATACTCAGAAAATGTATTTGAATAGTATTCGAATAAGAATACAGAATACAATTACCCCAAGTCTGTAATTAATAGATGTACAAAGTCCATGTGACCAAATCGGTCATACATAAAGTTCCCCTTTAATTAAAGTTGACCAATTCTTAGTCAAATCCAATTCTAAACATAGGTCATCATAATGAGACCTATAAAACCCACATAGATGGACCTTATGAGACACTGTCATCAACATGTCTGATACTGGGCTAGACACAATGACATGACCTATCTCAGAAAGGTTACAGAATAGATTGCTTAAATAAATTATCAAATCATTAACTTCTTTTTCATGTCTAATTTTCATTTAAAGACAATTCCATAACTACTACTTTACCTTAAGACTTTGACCTGAATGAGAGCATTCTTTCGTACCAAGATTATTTTAAGCAGAAAATTATCGTAAATAAATCCAATATTTTTATTCTCATGACGGGCCTAACCTACTTATTTCAAATAATTATTTTTGTGATTTTTTTTATAGTTTTTGTTGGATTTAATTCTATAAATTCATTTATTTTTCTTTTTATTGTTTTAATCCACTCTTTACAAGTTTTAGGCTTACCATCATATTTGACTATGTTTGAGATTCCCTGCACAGTTCGATACCTTTGTTAGCTTACGATTTAAAGCCTGAAATACCTCGGCCACAGTCGGTTCAGCCATTTTGATTTACTGTTATAATTTAATTCAAATAATTGTAAAAAGTTAGCCAATCTACATAAACAAGTGAAAACAGAACAAAACGCCTACCTTTCTAGTTGAGGTTCTCTCCATGTCCTTGATTGAAGAATGCCAGTGGAACAATCCTGGGCGCAGGCATCAAATCAAAAGCCTTGTAGCGTAGCAAGGTTAAAGTCAAGTTACTTCGCGTTGTGTTTCATTAAAGTCTTTTAAAGTTTTAAATTAACAAAGATTTATTAATTTCATATTTTATTTTTAAATGCCAAATAAAAGCATCGCAAACGACTGCGTGATACCCCGCCACTGCAAACCTTTTTCAAACAACAATTTTTCCAGATTTATTTTTTCTCTGTATATCCCCAGGGCAGGGGCAGCCTAACCCCATTGAACATGGATAAAAAATCTTTGTCCTGACAGGACACTTCATTACGCTGATCACTTACAATAAGCTTCCATTAAATCACTAACCACTCTAATCAAATACAATTTTAGTGAGTTTAAACATGTGGCCACGGGGCAGGGGCAAGGGTCAAATTCTAATCACCACCAGAAGCTTTTATTACTTCTATCAATGTGTAAATCTCTGAAAATCTGTTTCACATGAATTCATATAGATTTTATCATCATTTTATGCATGTATATGGCCCGGGGGCAGGGGGAGATAACTCACATGGATAAAATTTGAGCATCACTGGAGGCTTTCATCACTCTGATCATTTGCTGTAAGTTTCAGAAAAATTGCTTCAAACTCTGATTTTATATGGAATTTTTCATGATTTTATACATGTATATAGCCCTAGGGCAGGGGCAGATAACCCCCTATGATAAAATTTCTGTGCTCATACAAAGCTTTTGTTACTTCGATCATGTTTGTGAAGTTTCATCATGATACTCCAAGTAGTGAAGGAACTAGAGGCCAGAAACCATTTTTTGTACATTGACAAGTGCGATAACTCTGTCAGAAATTATCGAAATTTGCCCATTAGCAATCCCAAGCGAGATATTCTTGGTACAAATGCATATGCAAAATTTGACGAAAATCCTTTGATAAATACTTAAGATATCGAACGGAAACGAAGTGCGGACGGACCGACGGATGGACGTACATACTACGGACGGACGGATGGAAGGACGGACACACGGACGGCCAACGTGAAAACATAATACCCCGCCACTAACGTGTGGCGGAGTATAAAAATGAGTTTCAGTATAAAGCAAGACTGTACTAAATCATGACCGAAACTAAATTCCAATACTGAACTGAACTGAACTAAAACTGATGAGTCTGGAAAGCTCTGGGTATATATAGGCTTTGTCACATTCCACAACATTCCAATACATTTAATAACGCAAAAACACCCCACCTGTTATTTGTACAAAGCATCAATCATGTTACTTTTATTTAGTATTGTTTAAATATCAAGTCAATCATTGGGGTAGAATAGCATTCTTTTAAAATGTCGAAGCACTCTGTGAGTGACAATAATGATAACATGTACTAGGGTTTCTGATGAAATAGTAAACGAAACATCCTAATGCTTGACAAGTATATAAATTGAACTTAAAATATTCCTAACACCTGCCAAACATCTGTGGAACAGCGCAGAATCATCTGACCTTTAAAAGTTAACCAAAACTCATATGACATTTGTCATCAAATTCCAAAGGCCTGATGTTTACTTTGACTTGAACAGTGTCCAATTGATTTGAATGGACTCCAACATTAATAAACTCATGTATTTATCAACGTATGCAAACTTATAACTGTTCCTAAACCTACTATTTAAAAGAATACACTTTCATTCTATCAATCAAGGCAATTAAGATGATTATTTTAATTAATTAAGAAGTACATGTATACATGTCAGGGGGCCACTATGTAACAAAAGTGTTGACGGACGACGACGACGACAGATGACGATAGGCGACGACGGACAACTGCCTATCCTATAAGCTTCCCCGGAGCCTTCGGCTCTGGTGAGCTAAAAACTAGAAATGTTTTTTAGAGAAAAACTGATGTCCCCCCACCAGCCCATTTCCCATCCCCTCTAATGAATAAAAAGCCTGTACAAGTAAAATATCTAGGCAAGTTTGGAGAAAATCCATCCTCTGGTTCTAAAGATATCCTACATTGATGACTATGTCCTTTAGAAATGGGCCAAGGTCACCAAATACTAACTATGTCTTAAATGTGTCACAATGATATATTCATGCAACTGATGAATATCAAAGATATACCGTAATCGACCTTATTAGCGCCCTGTGCGCTTAACTTTTTCAAAATTGCGGCAAATACTTGTAGTAAACTTTCTTTCATATAAGCGCACATTTTAATAGGTTATTATATATTGAATAGAACGAATTTAAAGGTAAAGCATCAGAGAAAAGCTGCTTATAAGCAGCTTTTCTCTGATGCTTAACCTTTAAATTTGTATGGATATACATGTAGAAGGATAGAGAAGATTTAGCAGTAAAAACTTAAATATTCTATTGCATTTTCAGCTCTTGTAAACGAGAAAGCAAAGGGATAAACCAGTAAAAATATGTGCATTAATAGTCCTATGCCTCACAAATTGCCACGGCGTGCGCTTATAGAGGCATGTGCGCTTATTAGGTAGAATACGGTAACTAATTTTTAGTGGAAACAAGAGGGCCATGGTGGCCCTGAATCGCTCACCTGAGCATTAATCAGTTCACTGGCCCTGGTGAAGATTTATAAGAGTTTTTACCATACTAACATTTGACCTAGTTTTTGACCCAACATGACCCAGTTTCAAACTTGGCCTGAATATGGTAAGAATAAACATTCTGACACAGTTTCATTGAGATTGGATCAAAACTGTGCCCTCTGGAGCGTAAACAAGGTCGTTCTTATATTTGACCTAGTGACCAAGTTTTTGACCCGACACGACCCAGTTTCAATCTTTACCTAGATTTCATTAAGATAAACATTCTGACAGAGTTTCATGAAGATTGGATCAAAACTGTGCCCTCTAGGGTGTACACAAACTTTTTCTAAGATTTGACCTTGAGCTGACGTGACTCAGTTTCATAGGGGGCTTAGATATATGGACAATAAACATTTTGACATAGTTTCAGGAAGATTGGATCAAAACTATGCCTTCTAGTGCTTACACAATGTTTTTCTAAGATTTGACCTAGTGACCTAGTTTTTTACCCGACATGACCTACTTTCAAACTTGGCCGAGAGTTTATTTAGATAAACATTCTGACAGAGTTTCATGAAGATTGGATCAAAACTGTGCCCTCTAGGGTGTACACAAACTTTTTCTAAGATTTGACCTTGAGCCGACGTGACTCAGTTTCATAGGGGGCTTAGATATATGGACAATAAATATTTTGACATAGTTTCATGAAGAGTGGACCAAAACTATGCCATCTAGTGCTTACACAACGTTTTTCTAAGATTTGACCTAGTGACATAGTATTTTATCCGACATGACCTACTTTCAAACTTGGCCGAGAGTTTATGAAGATAAACATTCTGACAGAGTTTCATGAAGATTGGATCAAAACTGTGCCCTCTAGAGCGTACACAAGGTTTTTCTATGATTTGACCTAGTGACCTAGTTTTTGACCCGACATGACCCAGTTTCGAACTTGTCCTAGATATTATGAGGATAAACATTCTGACAAAGTTTTATGAACTTTGGATGAAAATTGTGCCTTCTAGAGCGTACACAAGGTTTTTCTAAGATTTGACCTAGTGACCAAGTTTTTGACCCGACATGACCTACTTTCAAACTTGGCCGAGAGTTTATGAAGATAAACATTCTGACAAAGTTTCATGAAGATTGGATCAAAACTGTGCCCTCTAGAGCGTACACAAGGTTTTTCTATGATTTGACCTAGTGACCTAGTTTTTGACCCGACATGACCCAGTTTCGAACTTGTCCTAGATATTATGAGGATAAACATTCTGACAAAGTTTCATGAACTTTGGATGAAAATTGTGCCTTCTAGAGCGTACACAAGGTTTTTCTAAGATTTGACCTAGTGACCAAGTTTTTGACCCGACATGACCCAGTTTCAATCTTATCCTACATATTATGAAAATAAACATTCTGACAAAGTTTCAAGAACTTTGGATCACAGCTGTGCTTTCTAGAGCTTACACAAGGTTTTTCTAAGATTTGACCTAGTGACCTAGTTTTTGACACGACATTACCTACTTTCAAACTTGGCCGAGAGTTTATGGAAGTAAACATTCTGACAAAGTTTCATAAAGATTAGATCAAAACTGTGTCCTCTAGAGCGTACACAAGGTTTTTCTTCGATTTGACCTAGTGACCTAGTTTTTGACCCGACATGACCCAGTTTCAAACTTGTCCTACATATTATGAGGATTAACATTCTGACAAAGTTTCATGAACTTTGGATCAAAGCTGTGCCTTCTAGAGCGTACACAAGGTTTTTCTAAGATTTGACCTAGTGACCTAGGTTTTGACCCAACATGACCCAGTTTCGAACTTGGCCTAGAGTTTATAGAGATAAACATTCTGACAATGTTTCATAAAGATTGGATCAAAACTGTGTCCTCTAGAGCATACGCAAGGTTTTTTCTATGAGTTGACCTACTGACCTAGTTTTTGACCCGACGTGACCCAGTTTCAAACTTATCCTAGATATTATATGGATAAACTTTCTGATTATGTTTCATGAAATTTGGATCAAAACTGTGCCTTCTAGAGCGTACACAAGGTTTTTCTAAGATTTGACCTAGTGACCTAGTTTTTGACCCAACATGACCCAGTTTCGAACTTGGCTTAGAGTTTATGGAGATAAACATTCTGACAAAGTTTCATAAAGATTGGATCGAAACTGTGTCCTCTAGAGCGTACACAAGGTTTTTCTGATTTGACCTAGTGACCTAATTTTAGATCCGACGTGACCCAGTTTCAAACTTGTCCTAGATATTATGAGGATAAACATTCTGACAAAGTTTCATGAACTTTGGATGAAAACTGTGCCCTCTAGAGCGTACACAAGGTTTTTCTAAGATTTGACCTAGTGACCTAGTTTTTGACCCGACATGACCCAGTTTCGAACTTGGCCTAGATTTTATAAAGACTAACATTCTGACAAAGTTTCATAAAGATTGGATCGAAACTGTGCCCGCTAGAGTGTACACAAGCAAAAGTTGACGGACGGACGTCCGGACGTCCGAACGTACGACGGACGACGGACATCAGGGTATCCCAAAAGCTCACCCTGAGCACTTCGTGCTCAGGCGAGCTAAAAATAAGCATTTGTAAAATGGGGTCAACGCAATCAAAAGACAGTAAACTCTTCAGACTGACCCAAAGGTTTATCTATGAAAGTAAAGTGGAAATCAAGCCAAAGGCTAACGAGATATATAAACTTCAGTGAAATTTTCACATATCTAAGTCCTCCTGTGACCTTGAAAATGAGATCAAGGTCACCAAAATCTGACCAGCTCTTTAGGTAGTCCCAGTGATGTATCCCAGCAAGTTTGGTGAAATTCCATCTATTGATTCATGAGAAAAAAAATGCCATCTAAGTCCTCCACGCCAGTGACCTTGAAAATGAGGTCAAGGTCACCAAAATCTAATCAGCTCTCAAGCTAGTCCCGGTGATGTATCCCAGCAAGTTTGGTAAAATTCCATCCATTGATTCATGAGATTTGTGGTAACAGGAAATTGCCATCTCAGTCCTCCAGTGACCCTGAAAATGAGGTCAAGGTCATCAAAATAATCAAATCAGCTTTTAAACATGTCCAAATGATGTATCTATGCAAGTTTGGTGAAATTCCATCCATTGGTTCAAGAGATATCGGGTACAAGAAATTATCACCTAAGTCCTCCAGTGACCTTGAAAATTAGGGCAAGGTCACCAAAATCTAATCAGCTCTTAAACTTGTTCAAATGATGTTTCAATGCAAGTTTGGTGAAATTCCATCCATGGGTTCAGGATATATAGTGGACACATGAAATTGTCATCTAAGTTTTCCAGTGAAAATGAGGTCAAGGTCATCAAAATCTAATAAGCTTTTAAACATTTCCAAATGATGTATCCATGCAAGTTTGAAGAAATTCCATCCATTGGTTCAAGAGATATCTGGGGTACAAGAAATTGTCATCTAAGTCCTCCAGTGACCTTGAAAATTAGGTCAAGGTCACCAAAATCTAATCACCTCTTAAACTTGTCTAAATGATTTATCCATGCAAGTTTGGTGAGAAATTGTAATCTAAGTCTTCCAGTGAAAATGAGGTCAAGGTCATCAAAATCTAATAAGCTTTTAAACATGTCCAAATGATGTATCCATAGTGGGTACAAGAAATTCTCATCTAAGTCCTAAATGAGGTCAAGGTCACCAAAATCTAATCACCTCTTAAACTTCTCCCAATTATGTATCGATGCAATTTTGGAGAAATTCCATCCATTGGTTCAAGAGATAACGCGCATACAAGAAATTGTCATCTAAGTCCTTCAGTGACCTTGAAATTTCAGTCAAGGTCACCAAAATCTAATCAGCTCTTAATCTTGTCCCAATGATATATCCATTCAAGTTTTGTGAATTCCATCCATTGGTTCCATTGGTTCAAGAGATATCGCGCATACAAGAAATTGTCATCTTAGTCCTTCAGTGACCTTGAAAATGAGGTCAAGGTCACCAAAATCTAATCAGCTCTTAAACTTGTCCCCAGTAAAAATGAGGTCAAGGTCATCAAAATCTAATCAGCTTTTAAACATGTCCAAATGATGTATCCATGCAAGTTCGGTGAAATTCCATCCATGGGTTCAGGAGATATAGTGGGTACAAGAAATTCTCATCTAAGTCCTCCAGTGACCTTGAAAATGTGGTCAAGGTCACCAAAATCTAATCACCTTTTAAACTTGTCCCAATTATGTATCCATGCACGTTTGGTGAAATTCCATCCACAGGGGTGAAAGAGCTATCGTGCATACAAGAAACTGTCACGCTGACGGGATCCGAACTGAAAACAATATGTCCCCCCTCACCTTTGGTGGGGGGGACATTAAAACTGCAAAAGTTGGTACATTCTCTAAGTCCCCCCCCCCCCCCCACGAGACCAGGGGAAGGAAATTCCAGACTGTTACACCTGGCATACTCGATATAACAACCCACAGTCTATACGTGTACCATGTTTCAAATTTTTGGGCCTAACAGTTCCAGAGAAAAGTGTGATGAAAATTTTAAATACTGAAAACTGGAGAAAGAAAGAATGAACAAATAAAGGAAAGAACAAGCATCAGCAGATACAACCACCCATTGTCCATGTGTACCAAGTTTCAAGTTTGCGAGCCTAACAGTGTGATAAAAAGTTTGAAAAGTGTGACAGAATCACCGGATGGCAGAATGATGGAATGACAAGGCAAATCCAGTGAAGCCCCACCTGTTGGTGAGTTCTTTAATGGCTTATTTGGCCAATTCTTGAGGCTTAGCATCCCAGTCAACAGCTACTTAAGGTCATGTCAGGATGGTCAGTTACCAAATCATACTTTTTCCTGTAATAAATGACGACCAAAGAAAACTAACAGACTAAAAATGACATTGGTGAGCTAAAAAGCAAAATTACCAAAACTGCTATCTCCAAAACTTCCCAGCAGCTTTTCACCACAACAGTCACAAACATTCATGTAGCTTTTATTCTTGGCTCCATCGTCTATGACATACCATTTACTCACTGCCAACTCACTGATTAGGTGATGAGACAATATTACAGTCCATCGTGTTTCATCTTTTCTTTCACTAAGTGCTTCTTCTAAAAGCTTGGTTTCTATACCTGCAGACATAGAAAGAAAAACTATCAAACATTTGACAGCATATTATCATAATTTCTTTGACTGAATATATTAAAGTTTACCCCACACAGATAGCCACTCTAAACTAGAAATGTGTCCAAATTACACCGATGACCCCAACTCACAGCCCGCTGGACTTGAAAAATGTACACGTCTGTTCGCCATGGCGAGTGAAATATTCCATAGACGAGTAGGAGTTTCCTGCTGAATTTTTACTGAAAATGTCTTAGTGGAATTCCCAGGCGGAAAAGATCGAAGTGAAAGTTTATGTTAAAGGCTTCACTTTACAGGCATTCGATTTAAACTGCAAATCATCTCTAGAAACAATTTTATTCTGCCTGTACAAATCACTTTTTGCAACAGGAAGTGAAACGAGGCAGCTGTCATTTTGAAATTCTATGTTAACAGAAACCACGGCAGAACTGAGGGTGAGGTTGTGCGCACGTTAAACCAGGCTTAACCCCCCCCCCCCCCCCAATAATGTTCGCCCGCTTTCTTTTGTTTTGCCTAGATGTATATTTTATTTAGGATTGCCCTGTGGACACCTTTTGGGAAAGAGCTTCCACTATTGCTTTCCGCATGTGCTAAACTCGTTCTTGTGTTGTTTCAGTGTTGTCCCCTTTCCCTCTGGTGTTTTAGGCAGGAAGTGGAGCGCGATTATATCAGTTCCTGATCTTGCTCATTTAGTACTTTGAACTTTTATTATATTCAATACAAATACAAACATAATGGCAAATGGCTAGTGACGGAGAAAAACTGAATCTAATTTTCTTTATCACATAGAATCTTGTGTCACACCCATTTCCGGTTTCCCCGCCATGACTGAGACATCACCACCATGCCAAACATTCTTAAAACTACCAACTGCCAACAGCTAGTAAAACATCATATATCTTAGTATTTTGACCAATACGGTAATTTCTCTATTAGTTCGAACACCCTAGCAGTTCGAACACCAAAAGTTATTTTCAACCTGCCTATTAAATGTCTCCCATTTAGTTCTAACACTGGTTGTTTCTCTACATACTAATTTCAAATACTTCGAACAAGGAATGTAAGAATATGCTTCAACAAGATCTGTCCCCGTACAGGATAGCTCGCCTGCAGTGCCTTGCCCATCACATAAAAAACTTTGACGTAAACCTTTAAAGTGTGACGCCCACGCCAACGCCGACGCCAACGCTGACGCCCAAGTGACAACAATAGCTCTCTGTACTTTCGTACAGGCGAGCTAAAAACTTACTTCCGTCATTGTTGCTGTTGTTTATAACTTATAATCCTAACAAGTGCTCAGCCAAGATAGGCCTTTCCTATCTGTCACCATGCAAAATTGGTCCCGGTTAGCCCTTAATTCCTCAGAAATTAATAAAATGATTGTTTTTTAAAAACATGATTCCTGTAGCAGACCCTTTCAAGTTCATTTAAATTCTAATTTTGACTCCTACAACAAATGCTTTCATCGATAAAACTGAATGAGAATGACATGCCCATCACTATTTTCTGTCAACATTGCCGCCATTTTTATATGCCGACTCAGTGTAGTGTGTTAGTAAAAATGATAATTCATTTTTGTAAGTAAAATTCGTTTTGATAAATTTATGAAACTGATTATACAATCAATGTCTAGTTGGTTCAGTCTTTCCGATAATCGGTTTACAATCGATAGTGATTTGAAACCGATTGCCCAACACTACAGTGATACAATAATAAACATTATCAAGGGAAACCAAACTTAGAATAAGTTTATATCAGGTCTAAATCAAAGGATCAATATGGAATATCAGTCACGGCAAACGCAGCATAAAATATTTTCCAGGACATTATAGCGAGGATGAAAGATACCAAATTTCAAGGTGGACAAAACGCGTTAGGACGTTTACCTGGTTACACACAAGTCTTCAGGGATATATTAGTAAGCTAAACAATGACCAATGAATGGTTAGAACGTAGAAATAAGTCACTCTTTTTATACATGGTCTATGCGTGAAGCAATTAATGTGAAAAAGACGTTTTGCCGCTCAGAAAATGTGAATCTAACGGTGAATATTTTGTGAGCTGTTATCAACGATAAAACCCATCACTTGATAGTAATAACGAGACGGTTCGCTGCTGCACAGCGCATCGGTACAATGGGTTACCAAAAAAAAACAGTACTATGGCAACTATATATACTATGCAAAATATATTTAGCAAATTTTTATATTTTCCAATTTTTCTCATTACTGAAGTGCAACATTGAGCGATATTAAATTGAATTGAAAGGAACCGTATTTGGGGCTTAAGATACCATGTAATTACAAAAGCCATCTTTAAAAACGATATTGGGGAAAAGCGATTAGCGCGGAAGGGGTCATTAGCCGAAATTCCCACCCATTGAAAAGCAACATAAAAATGGTAAGCATGTGATTTTTGTACGGTATTTCTCAACATTTTCATGCTCAGTTTTCTTGTCAAAGCTATTGATTGTGTAAAAGATATGGTTATGCTTAACAACTGACGTATCTTAGCATGCGCCATTGACGTTAAAACGTGTTAATTCGGCCCAATGTGCAATGATTCACGGGTGCTTCAGTTCAATGCAGAATCAAAACCCGAGAAAAACAATAGGCTAGAATTAAAGGTCACAACATGATTAATTTAACTGTGGAGTTTCTTCATTGAAGTATAACGTAACTGTGAGAAAATGATGACGTTAGTCTGAGACTTTTGGCTCATTCTCAGTAGCCAGTAAGAATTTTCTTTCTAAATTGTTTACATTATCATATTGGTAGCTGCCAAACAAATATACACTCAAAACGGATTCAAGAAATACCGATTAGAAACAAGTTTTAAAGACGATAACGTAAAAACAAGGGAAAACGTCAAAGTTTCGAACTTTGTAAACCTCATACTCTTAGCATATTCAAATGTTTCAGAGCGTTTTCCTTTATTTTAACAGCAAACCAGTCGCCTCATTATGGTTGTGGCTTTTGTACATGATCATAAATGTCGTTCAGATATAATGGTCATAAAACCTGACGTCGCGATAGTTTAAACGCTACAATTGGGCAATCTTGATTCTTTTACCTGCCAGTCCATCTTGAATGATCGGCCTTTATATCTTTATGCAGTAAAGTGAGAATAAAATCCTAATATGGTGGATCTGACACATACAAAAAATTGCTATATATATTGTGCATAGTATATAAATGAAGGATTTTGTTTCGCGTATATGGGCTGAAATGTGTTAAAAGATAGGCCGAAATGACTGAAGTCTGGCCGAAATGTCTTAAAAATTTGAGCCGAAATGACTTCAAATGTGGGCCGAAATGTCCATGGCACAACCACCAATCCAACTTCTTCATAGCAAAATACAATGATTACAAATTCATTTGTGGGACTTCCTACAATGCGTGTGTGGGATTCGATTCAAGTAAATAACATTGTGTTCGCTTGTTTAATCATTTATTTTTCGCATTTTAAGACCTCATTCAAAAATCGGAGAATGCTATATGATGGACCATTTTCTAGCTTCATTTACCTCCAACCGATCTGCTAAAAACATATCCTGTGGTTTGAAATCACATTTGATGTGAGTGCAACTGTGTGTATTTTCAGGCCATGTTGTACCATACAGCGTACATTTGTTTTATAAATTGTATAATAGTTTCATTCGTTTCAACAGTTTTGTTATGATTAATGACACATGTATGTGACAACCAATCATATCTATTTGCCTGTGATCGGAAAATAATGGATATGCTATGAAGTAGAGAGATAAGCGATGAAGTAATGGGATTAGCTATGAGGGAACGGGATCATGCTATGAAGGGGAGCAGTCAAGTAGATCACACTGCCAAAGACACTGTTCAGCAATGTACCCTAAGGCATTTGACCTAATAATAAACATTACCGCATTGCCAGACTATAATAAAATTTCCTTTTAAAAGGAATGCTTGCAAAGCTAAAACAGTGGAATTTTCATGAGTTGTTATTGAAGTGAACCCGTTTGTTAGTGCACTTTCTGTTGCTTACTTTTATTTAGCAAAGTATTTAATTTCTAACTTCTTGAATGGTGGCATTATCCACGGGTGTAAGGTAAAGACAAGTGTAGAATTTATTTGAAAAACAAATTGAGGAAATACACACACACACACACACACACACACAATAACAAAAAAAAAACAACAGTTTTCCAACGTTTTGGCCGGCCGTTTTAGGCATGCCTCAAATTAAATAACTATATGGACCTATTTCAAGTCTTTTCTTTACGGCTGTTGAGTCACATTTAGTCTGAATCAAAATTTTAGGAAAGACTGTTTCAAACCCATGTCTATGGAATCTTGGCACATCTGAACTTGGCATCAAAAGAAGAAATAAATTAATATTTACTGAAGTTTATTTTTGGTTTAAGTGGCATCAGTGGCAGTGACTGGAACAAAACTTTGACACTCTGAGAAGAAAATGCATGCTGTTATTGTTTTGACAATAACTTGCTTTACACAAAGCACGGAACCTATTGCGTTCGTATTTCCATGAACTCCCGACAAATGAAATTTATCTTTTATATTTATGCTATGTTTTTAGATCAATTTTGTTTACTCATTCGTGAAGTTCTGACTAATTAAACGTCAAGCAAAGGACGAATAATAGTTACGTGTTTGGTAATGAAGTACAGCAGCCGTCACTATGACATGACGTACATCAATGGTTATGTCGGCCAATCATCTATTTGAACTATCCGTGACGTTGCTTACGCGTAAGATAGCATGAATGTGTGTTGTTCGTGGATGTATGAACATCGTCAGCCCAGTATAGGTTCATCTAAGGAAATCGTCGTTGAGTGTAAATATTTCTCTGTACATTTGTATAGCTGAACTAAAAAGGCAACATTAGAGAGTGTTATAAAAGTAAGAAAAATGTCCACACACCCCAACCCGCACCTACCGCAAGCACAGTAGGCCCTTGTTCTACTATAATCCAAATAAGTAGGACGCCCCGGCACTGGAAGTTATACCCAGCATCATCGCACCAACCAACCAACCCCTCCCTTGTCATAAAGCTGTGAATGAATCCCTAACAGTTTTAAATTTTAACAATTCCGAGTTTCAAATGTTAACAACTCTGAATTGTTCCCTTTTTCTGTATCATTGTTCAGACTATTCATGAACATGTTGATGGCCAAATGGAAAGGGGGGGGGGTATCAATAAGGTGGACTTTCTGCATCCTACCAAAGTTTTATTTTTTTGACTGATGGTATACTCCAGTGTGTCTAGTTTATTGAACCATATGTGACTTTGCGCGGAAAGCTCTGGTTACTCAGCTATGGGTCTACAGAAGTGGGTGGGGTAATTCAACATGGTTTTAGCTGTTCTTGTAAAAATGTTGTCAAAAAAGACTTCCTTTGACATTCAGCATTTTTTGATAATTTTGTCTTCTATATTCAATATTTTTTGGCATCATTGCTAAATAAACTGACCAGAAATCATCAAACTCATGTCAAGGAAGCACCTTGACCAGTACCATTGGATGATGTGACCAGAATTTCACAGTGACCTAGTTTTTATGGTTGACTGAACACATAAACTTGCTTAGCAGATGGTTAGATTCAATATTATGACCTAGAATTACGAAACTTTAGTCAAATTAATATCTTAACTGCTATATTAAGCCCCACACATCCACCACTAAAGGTGAGAGAATACATACTGGCATCAGGTCACATGATCACATGATCAACATGGCCACAATGCCCAAATATGGCAAAAAACTTTATAAATCTTCTTCTTAAGAACCAGTTGACCAATGGCCTTGAGACTTGGTAAATAGCATCAGGTACTCAAGTTCTTCCAAGATTGTTCAAATGATGACATTGGATTGACCTTGACCTTTTTACGGCAAGGTCAAATATTGGAAAATGCTACAACATAGGATTTCATGGACAGTTTTGAAGATTTTGGCTTAAAAATTGGTATAAACAGTTAACCTAATGACATGGCCACAGTGCTCATGTACAGTAAAAACCTTTCAAAATCTGCTTAAGAACCAGTTGACCAATTGCCTTGAGACTTAGTAAGTAGAATCAGTTACTCAAGTTCTTCCAATATTGTTCAACTGATGACCTTGGATTGACATTGACCTTCTTTACGGCAAGGTCAACTATTGGAAAATGCTAGAACATAAGATTTCATGGGAAGATTTGAAGATTTTGGCTTAAAAATTGGTATATACAGTTGTCTTAATGAGGTCATGTAGAATTATGAGTACAAGAGGTCAAGGTCATTCTTTGACCTTTGACCCATGTCTCTCATATTTTGACATTTTCAGGCATTTCCTCGAAAGACAAAGGGCCAATAATTATTATAAACACATTCCAGGGGTTGATTGAGCAAAAATTCGTTCAACCGGCGGTCCAGGTCACATGACCAATGTGGCCGCCATACCCATTTATGGTATAAGCTCAATATTTTTCTCCTCCAGAATCAATACACCTATGGCCTTGAAACTTGGTAAGTAGGATGGAGTACTAGAGTACTACTAAGATTGCTCATATGATGACCTTGGGTTTACCTTGACCTTTTTTGCGGCATGGTCAAATATGGGAAAATACTATAACATATGATTTCATGGTTCTTAAGAAGAAGAGTTTTTAAAGGGTTTTACCATATATGGGCACTGAGGCCATGTTGTGGCCATGTCATTAAGTCAAATGTATACACCATTTTTAAGCCAAAATCTCCAAAACTTCCAACCTTATGTTATAGCGTTTTCCAATATTTGACATTGCCGTAAAAAGGTCAAGGTCAATCCAAGGTCATCATTTGAACAGTCTTGGAAGAACTTGAGTACCTGATGCTATTTACCAAGTCCCAATGCCATTGGTCAACTAGTTCTTAAGAAGAAGATTTTTAAAGGTTTTTGCCATATTTGGGCATTGTGGCCATGTTGACCACGTGACCTGAAGCCAGTATGTATTCTCTCACCTTATGTGGTGGAGGTGTGGGGCATAATATAGCAGTTAAGATATTAATTTGACCAAATTTTCGTAATTCTAGGTCATAAAATTGAATCTAACCATCTTCTAAGCAAGTTTATGTGTTCAGTCAACCATGAAAACTAGGTCATTGTAAAATTCTGGTCACATCATCCAATGGTACTGGTCAAGGTGCTTCCTTGACATGAGTTTGATGATTACTGGTCAGTTTATTAAGCAAGGATGCCAAAAAATATTGAAAATAGAAGACAAAATTATCAAAAAATGCTGAATGTCAAAGGAAGTCTTTTTTGATAATATATGTTCAAATTAAACCAAACAAAATGATATGGAAATACATTTTAGATGTTCTGTTAATCATTTTATCAAACACTGTCTGTCTGTTGCACTCTTCTAACAAATGAGAACATTTTTACAAGACCAGCTTAAACCATGTTGAATTACCTCACCCACTTCTGTAGACCCTTAGCTGAGTAATTAGGGCTTTCCGCGCAAAGTCACATATGGTTCAATAAACTAGACACACTGGAGTATACCATCAGTTAAAAAAATAAAACTATGGTAGGATGCAGAAAACCCACCTTATTGATACCCCCCCCCCCCTTTATCAGATGCTAAAAATGTGTACATAATATATCGCTTTGCGCCATGGAAAGGCCTGTTGCAATGCGTAAGCGTTAAGTACTCTCCGACATTACCGACTTTTACATACATAACACTGTCAGTTCTACATACAAGCAATTAAGCCACACATTTATTGTAATGCGTATCTTGGATGCACACGGCAGAAATTCTGTTTACTTCCAGCATATTTATTCGTTTAACTGTCTGATTTTTTTTCCCACATAGTAGACTTTTTTTCCAAAGTGTTTCCCATTTTCATCCTCACGGAGCATGTATTACGGTGCACGAAGTCGGTGCAGGGGGGGGGGGGGGGGCATTCTGTTTGGACATTGGTTTCCGCTATATGTTTCTCTGTACCTGACTGTGCCGCTTTTGGTAAATTCATGCGCCGTGTGGCTGAGGAGGGGGAAACCATTGATTCCAGTGTGTAGTTTTTAGGAAGTGACTGTACTCTGGCACCATGGATGCAGTGCCACGTAAGTGGAAAAAATATTCAATGTTCGCTGTATTTTTTGTCTCACCTGCTTTAGCAAGGTGCGATATAGGCGTCCGGTTTTCCGTCCGTCCGTCCGTCAGACCGTACGTCCGTCCGTACGTCCGTCCGTTCACAATTTACGTCGACCCTAGCGTTTAAGTCCATTCAAAGGACTTTTTCTCTGAAACCACTGCATCCATGGTTCTCAAATTTCACATGCAGCATAATGAGACTGCAGAGCTTCAGAATGGTAAAATTCAGCCGGGTCAAGAATCCAAGATGGCCGCTGTTACTAAAAATAGCAAAACCAACAAAATCAATTTTTCTCCAGAACCGCTTGGTATATTTGGCTGAAATTTTGTACGAAGCATAAGTGGAACCTTAGTATTCAGAATATTCAAAATGAAAAAAATCTGTAGCAGAATTAGGTCGCAGTGACCTTACGTTGACCCTAGCATAATTTACATCGACCCTAGCGTTTAAGTCCATTCAAACGGCTTATTCTCTGAAACCACTGCATCCATGGTTCTCAAATTTCACATGCAGCATGATCAGACTGCAGGGCTTCAGAATGGTAAAATTCAGCCGGGTCGAGAATCAAAGATGGTCGCCATTACTTTAAATAGCAAAACTAATAAAATCAACATTTTCTCCAGAACCGATTGGTATATTTGCCTGAAATTTTGTGAAGCATTAATAGGACCTTGGTATTTAGAATTATCAAAATGAAAAAAATCTGTAGCGAAATAGGGTCACAGTGACCTTACGGCAACCCTAGCATAATTAACGTCTACCCTAATATTTAGTTTTTCATGTGAAGGCACATAGCAGGTGCGACATAGCATTCCGCGGAATTCTTGTTATTATTACTATTTTTTTTTTACCTCTGTGGAGCCTTTATCCGCGGTGTTAAGATAAATCTATATGTAATGCATGATTTACATAGTCTCTTATAATTCTGTACAAAATGGTTTGGTGTATTTTTATATGTCTGTATATAAACATGTATGTACTGTGATGTTGTACACCAAAATGAGACTTTAGACTATAAACTCTAGATAGATGGAATACATTTTTTCAGTCAATGTGATAAGAGAAGAAAATTGTCAATAGCGCTTGTTTCTAAATCTAAACAATAAATTTGAACTCTGCTCTTTCAAATTTTACAGATACACATATCAGCCCACTCCGGCATAAGCGCGGCATAAGCGCAGTCTTATCAGTCTATCCTCAGCATGAAAGATGTCTGCATCATGGATCATCCTGAAGAATATTTATGCCGAAAAAGACTGACCAGATCCCATGAAGGCACCGACGCTGGACAGTGTGCCGGCTGCTCTGACCAGTCAGATTATGCGATGCCCTAAGGCCTATTTTTCGCGACGCCGCTGCATGATTTTTGGAAAAGCTAATGCTTTGCGCTATTGCTATATATAAACACTGCAGTACACACTCTCCAGGTATTTTCCGACTAAGTGTGACGTATCATTTCTTCCGAAAATAACTCGGTATCACTAAACCACTTGAATACTGGCTTGCCGCCGAAACGGCAAGCCAAAAACAAAAAACATCGATACCATTCTTACCAGATGTAGGCTTTCCATAGACGGACTGTTCCCGTCTGTTGTTTCGTTAGACCTCTCCACACCGACTGGAATGGCTTGCATTGTGACATGTCGAAAATAGAATGTGAATTTATCACCAACAGATAAAAGCAAGGTCTTTCTATACACCCAAAATAGAAAATTAGAAAGTTCCTGATAAAATCGACTTGTCGTAAGAAACCTTCACAAACAAAACAAGAGGTCAATGATGGACCTAAATCGCTCACCTGAGTTATGATGAAACTAGAAAATGTGTTTATGAAACACTATGCCCCCAACCGTATGCTTGTCTCTAGAGAAGGTTCATCCAATAATGCTTGTACCTTTGTACCATAGGCTTACAATGCACTAAGTCGAAAAAGGGGCTTAACTCAGTCAAAAATTTACGAATTGTTTTCGAAAGTTAATCAGGTCATCTACACCTTGGGCAATATCAATATCAACCTGCAAAAATCATGATCCTAGCATCAGGGGTTCTCCAGATATTTTGCTCACAAGCATCCATAGGCAAATAATGCACTAAGTTGAAAAAGGGGCATAACTCAATCCAAAATGTACAAATTATTTTCAAAAGTTAATCAGATCATCTACACCACAGGCAGTATCTTCCTGCATAAAATCATCAGGTGTTCTTGAGATATTTGGTTCACAAGGTTCCATAGGCTTACAATGCACTAAGTCGAAAAAGGGGCATAACTCAATAAAAAATTCATGATTTCTTTTCAAAAGTTAATCAGGTCATCTACACCACAGGCAGTATCTTCCTGCAAAAAATCATGCTCCTAACATCAGGGGTTCTTGAGATATTTTGTTCACAAGGTTCCATAGGCTAACAATGCACTAAGTCTAAAAAGGGGCATAACTTTGTCAAAAATTCACGAATTTGTTTCAAAAGTTAATCAGGTCATCTACACCTTGGGCATTGTCATCCTGTAAAACCTCATGATCCTAGCATCAGGGGTTCTTGAGATATTTTGTTCACAAGTTTCCACAGGCTAAGTCGAAAAAGGGGCATAACTCTGGAAATACATGACCGGCGGAAAAATAAAATAAACAAGAGGGCCATGGGGCCCTGAATCGCTCACCTGAGCATTAATCAGTTCACTGGCTCTGGTGAAGATTTATAAGAGTTTATACCATACTAACATTTGACCTAGTTTTTGACCCAACATGACCCAGTTTCAAACTTGGCCTGGATATTGTAAGAATAAACATTCTGACACAGTTTCATTGAGATTGGATAAAAACTGTGCCCTCTGGAGCGTATACAAGGTCGTTCTTATATTTGACCTAGTGACCAAGTTTTTGACCCGACACGACCCAGTTTCAATCTTTACCTAGATTTCATTAAGATAAACATTCTGACAGAGTTTCATGAAGATTGGATCAAAACTGTGCCCTCTAGGGTGTACACAAAGTTTTTCTAAGATTTGACCTTGAGCCGACGTGACTCAGTTTCAAAGGGGGCTTAGATATATGGACAATAAACATTTTGACATAGTTTTATTTATTTATTTATTTATTTATTTATTAGAAATTTCTTGACAACATATATATATATGAGTCAAAGGATTGGACGTAGGCTAGGCCTATATTTGTCCTCTCCTAGGTGGTGTTGTACTATATACATAGGCAAGAAGAGTAAATATGTGTAAATCAAAGCTGTAGGTTTGCATAAGGAGTATCTTTTTAATATTTATATGGTTGAGCTATACATACATACACCAGTCAGCTTGAAGTAACCAACTGGCTGGTGCACATATGCAGTTACGCAAGCCTAAAGATTTGGAAATATAACTAATCGACTAGTGCTTATCTTAATTATATAATAATAATAATAATAAAAATAATAATAATTCAAAATATAGTAAATGTGGAAGTGGCAGCTGTGTACACCATTTACACCGTCTCCCCATAGAACGTGCATGGCAGAAGAACACGAAAGTCGAAACAGAGTTGATGGAGAATACGGTGAATATAACGGTAAACCGAGTTCTTATCCCAATTATATCTCTTTTCTTCATGAACAATCTATAGTGTAGTTTACCGTTAAGGTATTACAATGCCTAGTTTCATCTTGAAAATTGATTTTTTCGGTAGTTTAAGTCAGTACTAAGGGAGGTAATCAGTAATAACAGAGCTCCAGATAAGGTGAAATTTTGTGGATAAGTTCAAGATAATGCCAACCTTCCAGTGAGAACCGAGATGGTTCTAATGATATTTCACAGCACATGCCACATGAAGCACAAGAGAGAGAAAACATAACCAAAATATCATTAAATTACCTCCCTAGAGCACCTCTTAAATTATATTTATGCACACAGCTGCCAGCATGCGCACAGTGCCTAAGCAACATTGAATCAAAGCTGACTCAACATAGTGATGTTGATGCAGCTTTGACCCAATGCTGATTATACTCTGTGTGCCCAGCAGAAGCTATAGTATACAGCCTTCGAGATTGTGACGATAATCGGTAAGTTATGAATAGGACAACTTCACAAGATATTATGATAATCCTTCTATCTCGGTTTAGTGGTATCCTTCTATCTCGGTTTAGTGGTGCACATCCACTCTGTCTGCATCTGAATAAGCCAAAGTATTATCCTTGACATGTGCTCAGAAGCATAGTTTTGATCCAATCTTCATGAAACTATGTCAACTCATCCTACATATTATGAGGATAAACATTCTGACAAAGTTTCACGAACTTTGGATCACAGCTGTGCCTTCTAGAGCTTACACAAGGTTTTTCTAAGATTTGACCTAGTGACCTAGTTTTTGACCCGACATGACCTACTTTCAAACTTGGCCGAGAGTATTCTGACAAAGTTTCATAAAGATTAGTTTTTGACCCGACATGACCTAGTTTCAAACTTGGCCGAGAGTTTATGAAGATAAACATTCTGACAAAGTTTCATAAAGATTAGATCAAAACTGTGTCCTCTAGAGCGTACACAAGGTTTTTCTATGATTTGACATAGTGACCTAGTTTTTGACCCGACGTGACCCAGTTTCGAACTTGTCCTAGATATTATGAGGATAAACATTCTGACAAAGTTTCATGAACTTTGGATGAAAACTGTGCCTTCTAGAGCGTACACAAGGTTTTTCTAAGATTTGACCTAGTGACCAAGTTTTTGACCTGACATGACCCAGTTTCAAACTCATCCTACATATTATGAGGATAAAGATTCTGACAAAGTTTCATGAACTTTCGATCACAGCTGTGCCTTCTAGAGCTTACACAAGGTTTTTCTAAGATTTGACCTAGTGACCTAGTTTTTGACCCGACATGACCTACTTTCAAACTTGGCCGAGAGTATTCTGACAAAGTTTCATAAAGATTAGATCAAAACTGTGTCCTCTAGAGCGTACACAAGGTTTTTTCTATGATTTGACCTAGTGACCTAGTTTTTGACCCGACATGACCCAGTTTCTAACTTGTTCTACATATTATGAGGATAAACATTCTGACAAAGTTTCATGAACTTTGGATCAAAACTGTGCCTTCTAGAGCGTACACAAGGTTTTTCTAAGATTTGACCTAGTGACCTAGTTTTTGACCCAACATGACCCAGTTTCAAACATGGCCTAGAGTTTATGGAGATAAACATTCTGACAATGTTTCATAAAGATTGGATCAAAACTGTGTCCTCTAGAGCATACACAAGGTTTTTTCTATGATTTGACCTAGTGACCTAGTTTTTGACCCGACGTGACCCAGTTTCAAACTTATCCTAGATATTATAAGGATAAACTTTCTGATAATGTTTCATGAACTTTGGATCAAAACTGTGCCTTCTAGAGCGTACACAAGGTTTTTCTAAGATTTGACCTAGTGACCTAGTTTTTGACCCGACATGACCCAGTTTCAAACTTGGCCTAGAGTTTATGGAGATAAACATTCTGCCAAAGTTTCATAAAGATTGGATCAAAACTGTGTCCTCTACAGCGTACACAAGGTTTTTCTATGATTTGACCTTGTGACCTAGTTTTTGACCCGACGTGACCCAGTTTCAAACTTGTCCTAGATATTATGAGGATAAACATTCTGACAAAGTTTCATGAACTTTGGATGAAAACTGTGCCCTCTAGAGCGTACACAAGGTTTTTCTAAGATTTGACCTAGTGACCTAGTTTTTGACCCGACATGACCCAGTTTCGAACTTGGCCTAGATTTTATGAAGACTAACATTCTGACAAAGTTTCATAAAGATTGGATCAAAACTGTGTCCTCTAGAGCGTACACAAGGTTTTTCTATGATTTGACCTAGTGACCTAGTTTTAGACCCGACGTGACCCAGTTTCGAACTTGTCCTAGATATTATGAGGATAAACATTTTGACAAAGTTTCATGAACTTTGGATGAAAACTGTGCCCTCTAGAGCGTACACAAGGTTTTTCTAAGATTTGACCTAGTGACCTAGTTTTTGACCCGACATGACCCAGTTTCGAACTTGGCCTAGATTTTATGAAGACTAACATTCTGACAAAGTTTCAAAAAGATTGGATCGAAACTGTGCCCGCTAGAGTGTACACAAGCAAAAGTTGACGGACGTCCGGACGGACGTACGACTGACATCAGGGTATCCCAAAAGCTCACCCTGTGCACTTCGTGCTCAGGTGAGCTAAAAATACGGGTCTGCTTATTTTCCATACTGATCATGCGTATAAAGTTTCAAGTTCCTAGCTCTTATTGTTCTTGACTATATGTAAGGGTACCTTTGTACCATAGGCTTCAATGCACTAAGTGGAAAAAGGGGAATAACTCGATCAAAAATTCACGAATTTTTTTCAAAAGTTAATCAGCTCATCTACACCACAGGCAGTATCTTCCTGCAAAAAATCATGCTCCTATCTTCAGAGGTTCTTGAGATATTTTGTTCACAAGCTTCCATAGGCTTACAATGCACTAAGTCAAAAAAGGGGCATAACTCGGTCAAAAATTCACGATTTTTTTTCAAAAGTTAATCAGGTCATCTACACCTTGAGCAATGTCATCCTGCAAAAAATCATGATCCTAGCATCAGGGGTTCTCGAGATATTTTGTTCACAAGGTTCCATAGACTAAGTCGAAAAAGGGGCACAACTCTGAAAATACGTGACCGGCGGAAAAAAGAAAAAATACGGGTGCGCTTATTTTTCATGTATGTGCCACACATAAAATTTCAAGATCCTAGCAAAAGCAGTTCTTGAGTTTCCCAGCTGCCAAAAAGCGTTACGGACGGACAGACGGACAGACGGACGGACATGCCCAAACCAATATGCCCCCTCAACTTCTCCGAAGTTGGGGGCATAATAACAAGGGAGATCATCTAGAGTGTACCCACAGTTTTTTAATTACCTGTAATTTTTAATTATATATAGTCCGGTATATAATTTTCTTTATCCCAGTCAAATCTATCTATCTATCCATCTGGCTTGCATATATATCATATCATATCCATCTATCTAAATGGCCTGTATGTATGTATGCATGTATGTATATGCATATATCTAAAATAGTTTTGTGTCAAAATTTCAGTTGTCTTCAAAACACATCTTGTTGCGTCCACCTTGAAAAGGATTTTGGACAAACTAATCTTGTCAAAGACGATCAGCTGGAGTTGAATGAAGCTAGACAAAAGGCCCATCGTACAATGTACGTGGCCCTAAAGTCGTCAGGGTCCTAAGGTCGTCATCATTTTTTAAGCTTCATTCTTTTCCATCTTTGTCACAGAAATGTTTAGAAGCTGGCGAAATTTAGAAGATAAATATCTTAATTTTGTTATGCTTTTTAAATTTAAAGCTGGTTTTAAATGTTCTTCCAGCTATCGAAGAGGAAACAAGGTAACCCATTTTTACTTAAAATTTCAAGTTTGTCAACGAAGCAAGCTGGTTTTGATATTGGTCTGGCGAACCAAAATTGTCAAGCTACATGTAGATGCATGTTTCAGATGTATGTTTGCATTCGCCCAAACGCATTATACATTAAACCATCAAGATTTTCTTACCTTGGGCAGTGAGAGAGGAAATTAAATGAGACAGACATCAAAGAACAGTGATGACGACCTTAGGTAATACATGACGACTCTAGGGCAACAACTAGGCAACAAAATATTAATTTCTTCACTTCTTATGTGCTCTTCTTTCATTCCAGTTTGACAAGCATATATTGTGATAATTACGGTATAAATTAACATCGTTTTGATGGTTTGTCTTCATTCGATGGCTGAGCGCAAAACTGACGTAACTGCATTATTTTTCACAAAATGACTTTTTCACACTTTTTTTATCGAAAGTAGGTGATACATCTGAAAAATAATTAACCTCATACTCTTATTATTTTCCCCATTTTTGCTAAAATATAAAAGGTAGCTAACTCAGAGCAGACAACAAGTTCCGGCAAAACTGACGCAAGTACATTGATTGATTGATTTGATGCTTAACGTCCACGGTTCTATGGTCATGTCGGGACGGTCAGTTAACCTAACCACACTATTCCTGGGCAAGCCTAGACCTCCTAAGCGGTTAACCAGTACTAAGTGCACATACTTTCGCCAGTAACTGACAACTGCCCTTCTTGAATCAGCTCCTAAGTGGTTAACCAGTACTAAGTGCACATACTTTCGCCAGTAACTGACAACTGCCCTTCTTGAATCAGCGGAAGGAGAAACGAAAGTATGTGGCCAGACCGGGTTTCGAACCCAGGACCTCTGACTTACCAGTCAGGTGCCCTACAGATTGCGCTACACGGCCCGGCGACGCAAGTCCACTTACTGTATACAACAGTTTTGCGGGATAAAATCAGTCAGCAGCTACTTCCACTTTGTCTGCAAAAGGGTTGTAACTCATGTGACTGATTTATTTTTAGGGACAAAAATTATGGAACAAATACCACAACAACTAAACTAAACTTGTTTCTTGTTTCAAAATCACTTTGTATCTACATGGTAACATTGTGTTGGGGGAGAGGGGGGGGGTGCAGGGGATCATAGTTATGAGGATTAGAACACATACACACACAAGAAAACCTGAAATGGTTTAAAACAAAAACGGGTTTCTTGTTTCAAAATCACTTTGCATAGGTAATTTAAATTACATTTGTTACAGCTCCTCAGTTGGAAATCAACTAGGACAAATATTTTCTAACATATTTTTTAGAAATTAGAAATACACTGTACATCGAAACACATCCTGTCTCTGTTACAAAATAGTTTATTCCTGTAACAAAAGCAAGGTACATGTACAACCTATCTATCGGGTATATGAATCATCTTGGGCAAATGCTTTGAAACTAATGAAACAAGAATATGTGTGCATACTAAAATTTTGGAAAGAGAATACATTTATATAGTCAGATTTTGGAAACACAGTGAAATGAACAAACCAATAGATGTACTTTCCTTCTGTATTGATTGATTGATTTGATGCTTAACGTCCACGGTAAACAGCTATGGCCATGTCAGGACGGTCAGTTAACCTAATTACACTATTCCTAGGCAGGCTTAGACCTCCTAAGCGGTTAACCAGTACTAAGTGCACATACTTTCGCCAGTAACTGACAACTGCCCTTCTTGAATCAGCGGAAGGAGAAACGAAAGTATGTGGCCAGACCGGGTTTCGAACCCAGGACCCCTGACTTATGAGTCAGGTGCCCTACCGATTGTGCTACGCGGCCCAGCACTTTCTTTCTGTCACCATACATGATGCAAATCAGCTAGGACAAATACATGTATTTTGAAACAAATTCATACCTAGTATACAATGTAGATTGATGGCTGACCTGCAGTTTTACACCTTTTTCAACTGTATTTCAGGTATACCAAGTCAAAGCCAGTGATATAGTTTGACGGAAACCATGTTTCTGTTTCAAAATCACTTTTGTTAGGTTTTGAAGTATATGGCTCCACTACAGGAAATCAGTTGGGACAAAGAGGGTCTGCAGGGATCCTTCGGCATCTTTTTTGAAGTCCCTGACTCCTCCTTTTTATTGGGACTCTTGTTTTTCTGAGAGCGTTTTAAAATGTATACTTTGAAATCCAGTGAAACAAGAACATACAGTTGCACTTGGAAACAACAAGAGGCCCAAATGGGCCTGATATCGCTCACCTGGCTATTTTGCCACGGACCATTCTGACACAAAATTGGTCCAATTACTTTGAGATTTGCAAGAATCATTTTGCCATAAATTTCATCAAAATCTATTCAGTGGTCACTGAGATATTGCCATTTCATGTTTTGCGCGATTTTTAGAAATGGCAGATGGAGGCCATCTTGGAATGGGTTACCCTAAAATGCGAAAAGGACTCCTTTTCGCGAAAAGGACCTAGATTTCACGAAAAGGACCCAGAAAACAGGTATTGGGCTGGTATTTATTGCTTTTTCGCTTTAATTGTTATTACTTTATTGTGTTTAAGCTGAACTTATTATTACTTTATTGTGTTAAAGCTGAAATAGTATTTTGGTGTCAGTTAATTACCTTGGAGCTATATTGTTGGCAGAGATAATTCAGAAAAACGTGAAGTTTGATGCAGTGGCTGGGGGCGGGGGAGGGTAGGGGCGCAGACGAGTTTTTATTTATCTATTTTTTTTTTTTTTTTTTTTTTTTTTTTGCATCTGGTTGCGGCTCAGTGGGGGAGGGGGGGGGTGTAGGTGTAAATCTGATTGTAAAAAGAAAATTGCTAAAATTACTAGTTAACGTGTTTGTTTTCTGACTGAAAATGGCCGATGTCAAGATACATATATTATTCAGATTCTTTTTCTGTTCTGAAATGATGAGATTCTGGGAGGCTCGTATATTTATCATTACACCAATACTTACAATTGAAACGGTAAGCCTATGTATACATGTCTATTGAATTGCTGTTAATGACGCCTGTAAAGCGATGAGTGAAGGTGTGATAATCCAATTAATGCCAGCTACCCGTGTATCCATAAAAGTGTGCCGATAATTCAATCAACAGCTTGATAATACAGACTAGATAATCATATGATTTTGACATGAAATTAAATGTCTTTTTTTTGTGTGTATTTTCAAACGATTTGACTTGAAAATTTGATGAATTAAAATATAATATAAATGTAATAACTCACACAGACCATATAGTCATCAGCGTAAGTGGTAATAAAGCAGAATACCATTTTTTAAAGATGTATATTTCTTTAAATGGGTGGTCTTATATTAACGAGTTCGAATCTCAAATATTTGCTCCAATAATCTGAATTTGTTCAAGATTTGAACATGTATTTAGGAAAAGTTTATTTTCAGTGACTTCTCTACTCCATTTCAAGTAAGCCACTTTGCGGCTAGGATGCAGATTACATGGAATTATTTTTTTTTTTTTTTTTTTTCATTTCTTCCGAATGCACGAAGGTATTTAGTATATTGATACGACAAGTTTTGTTTTCGATACTAGGACCAAATGACATATCATCAGTTTAACATATAAATAAATAAATAAATAAATGAAATAAAATAAATTACTTGTTTATACCGAGCTTTTTTTCGTCAAAAAGAATTCCTTTTCCACAAAAGAGCCTAAATTTTGAGTGAAATCCACACTCTTGTAGCTTAAAAGGAAACATTATTTTACATACTTCCGATATAGTAGAAAATGTATATAAAAATTGAGAAATTGTAGCAGTTCGAGTCCGTTTCGTTTCTGAGGCGTTAATCGTAAAGGACTTCTAGCTTTTCGTGCGGGTTACTAAAACTTGAAGCAAATACGCTTAAGTACTATGATTTGACTTGATTTTGTGCTTCTTATTAAAGAAATAATTTTATGTAAGGTAAGCATATTAGAGCACAAACCAATCAGTTAAAACATAAATATTCATAAAATAATATATAAAAAAAGTTTATATTTGAGTCCTTTTCGTTTCTGAGGCATTTAAAGCGAAAAGGACTTCTCAAGGGTTCTATAAGGGTTACTAAAACTAAAAGCAAATATGCTCAAATTTAATTTTATTTTGTGCTTCATATTACGGAAACCACTTTGTACAACGTAAGCATATTACAGCAGAAAACAGTCAGTTGAAGAAAAAAATATTTGAGTCCCTTTTTCGTTTGTCAGGCATTTAGCAAAAAGGACTTCTCGTGCAGTTTTCGTTCCGGCTTCTAATACTTTGAACAAATATGCTAAAATTAAGTATTTTGACTTTGAGCTTGTTGGTAAGACAAAATTAAAAAAAAACGTGTCATGTAAGTAAATGAGCGCATAAATCAATCAGAAAAATCATTTATATTAAGGAAAAGAAAAAAGAACAAGGACAAGAAAACATACTCTGAGTATATCCTTTTTATCCTTGAAATAAATCAATAACAACATCGTAAGTATTTTTCTAACCATTTGAGTTAAATTTTATCAGCATTCCCCATACTGATAATAAAGGAACTCCTTTTCGTGAAATTTAGGTCCTTTTCGCGAAAAGGAGTCCTTTTCGCGAAAAGGAGTCCTTTTCGCACTTTAGGGTAACCGTCTTGGAATGCCAAAATGCAAAAAATCAAAAGCCTTCATGCAAGGACCATTCTGACATAAACTGGTCCAGTTCCATTGTAATTTTTCAATTTTCACATTTTTCTATTTTAAGTAAAAGAGGCCAATTTGGCGGGTCTATATTTATTAATTTTTGAAACATCTCAATGCCAGAATCATTTTGCCACAAATTTTGTCAAAATCCATTCAGGGGTTACTGAAATATTGTCGTTTTCATGTTTTGTGTTATTTTTAGTAATGGCAGATGGCAGCCATCTAAGATTGCCAAAATGCAAGAAATCGCAAAGGCTTCATGAACGGACCATTCTGACACAAAATTAGTCCAATTCCATTGAGATTTTCTGATTTTCACATTTTGCTATTCTTAGTAACAGAGGCCAACATGACTGGTCTATATGAAGTTATGCTTGAAACATCTCAATGCAAGAATCATTTTGCCACAAATTTCGTCAAAATCCATTCAGGGGTTACGGAGATATTGTCAGTTTCATGTTTTGTGCTATTTTTAGTAACGGCAGATGGCAGCCATCTTTGAATGCCAAAATGCAAGAAATCGCAAAGGCTTCATGAAAGGACCATAGTCCAATTATATTGACATTTTCGAATTTTCACATTTTGCTATTTTTAGAAACATAGGCCAACATGACTGGTCTATATTTAGTTACGTTTGAAACACCTCAATGCAAGAATCATTTTGCCACAAATTTCGTCAAAATCCATTCAGTGGTTACTGAGATATTGTCATTTTCATGTTTTGTGCTATTTTTAGTAACGGCAGATGGCGGCCATCTTGGATTGCCAAATCGCAATTAATCAAAACGTCTTCATGCAAGGAACATTCTGAAACAAAATAAGTCAAATTCCATTCAAGGGTTCTTGAGAAATTGGAGGCTCTATATGAAATGTGTTCACAATTGGCCCTTTGGCTTTTGAGGAAATGGTTGAAAATGTCAAAATATGAGCGATCTGGATCAAAGGTAAAAAAATGACCTTGACCTCTTGTACTCATAATTCTTCATGAACTGATTAAGACAACTGTATATACCAATTTTTTAGGCCAAAATCTTCAGAACTTTCCATGAAATCTTATGTTCTACAATTTTTCCAATATTTGACCTTGCTGTAAAAGGTCAAGGTCAACACAAGGTCATCATTTGAACAATCTTGATAGTACTCAAGTACCCAATGCTACATACAAAGTTTCAAGGCCATCGGTCAATTGGTTCTGGAGAAGAAGATTTTTAAAGGTATTTACCATATATGGGCGTGGCGGCCATGTTGGTCATGTGTCAAGGACCGTAAGGAAATTTTTTCATTCCTGCAACCCCTCGAGGCTCTATATGAAATTTGGATTCAATTGGCCCAGTGGTTTTAGAGCAGATTGTTTGAAATTTGTCAAAATTTGAGATTTCTGGGTCAAAGGTCAAAGAATGACCTTGACCTCTTGTACTCATAAATCTTCATGTACTCATTAAGATGATTGTATATGCCAATTTTTACGCCAAAATCTTAAAAACTTACCATGAAATCTCATGTTCCAGCATTTTCAGATATTTGACCTTGCCGTAAAAAAGGTCAAGGTCAACCCAGGGTCATAATTTGAACAATCTTGATAGTACTTGAGTACCCAATGCTACATACCAAGTTTCAAGGCCATCGGTCTACTGGTTCTGGAGTAGAAGATTTTTAAAGGTTTTTTCCATATATGGGCGTGGTGGCCATGTTGGTCATGTGACCTGGACCGTATGAACCAATTTTTATTTCCTCAACATCTGGAGGACCTATTTGAAATTTGGTTACAATTGGCCTAATTGTTTTTGAGGAGAGTGTTTGATATTGTCAAAATATGAGAGTTCTGGGTCAAAGGATGACCTTGACCTCTTGTACTCATAAATCTTCATGTAGTCATTAAGATGACTGTATGTACCAATTTATAGGCCAAAATCTTCAACAGTTTCCAAGATATCTTATGTTGCAGCATTTTGCCATATAAAAGCATAAGGAAGCAAATTTTTGACCTTACCATAAAAAAGGTCATGGTCAACCCAAGGTCATAATTTGAACAATCTTGGTAGTACTCGTGTACCCAATGCTACATACCAAGTTTCAAGGCCATCGACCTATTGGTTCTGAAGAAGAAGACTTTTTCAGGTTTTTACCATATATGGGCATGGCGGCCATGTTGGTGCTGTGACCAGGACCGTTTGAACAACTTTTCGTTCCTAAGGTCCCAGTAGGCTCTATATGAAATTTGGTTACAATCGGCCCAGCGGTTTCAGAGGAGAAGTCGTTTGAAAGTGTGGACGGACGACGGACGGACGGACAACGGAGCCTTACCATCCTATAAGCTCCCCTGGAGCCGCTGGCTCAGGTGAGCTAAAAAGGGCAAATGGCTAAAACAGATAGTATCAGCTTTACCTGTTTTACTTCGTTGACACAAGAATCTGAGTGAACATATAAATGCGTATGTAGGACACATATGCTCAGATTTTGTGGTCTAAAAATGCCTCCAAAGTATTTTCTGAAGAACAGTTGTAAGTCATTTTAGCTGTTTTGCAGTGAGATTTGACTTTAAGACATTGACAACTAATGAATATGAAGTTAAAGTTTATGAGTCAGTTGTTTTGCAGTACAATTTCATTATTTTCGATTACTGAAGAATGACACAAAAAAGGGTGGTATTAAAGTCAACTTACCACTGTTTTGCGGTAAGATTTTGTGTTTCTGAATATTGAAAAATATACCACAAAAGGTTGTAACTCAAAGTGTTACCAAAACACGAACATCAATAAAGCTATCACAAAAAGGGCTTCCTTGTAGTTGCTAGCATTTGTAAGGAAGTCTTTTTTATACAGAAGGGCAATTTGAAACAAGACCTGTGTGTCACAAGAAAAAGTTTTTTGCTTCTCCTGAAAAGTTATGTAAAATGTAGTTATGTCAGTTTTTGTGCTCAGCCATCAATAAAAGCAAATGAAACAAAAATCACCTAAATCATAGGACAGAGAGTGGTAGCAGAGTTGTCTATAAAAACAGGTTAAAGTTTCAATTGTGCCAAGTTTGGTGTGAAAAAGCAAAGTACCCATTAGTAAATGTTCCAGAAATATACAGCTTCTACCCTTTTACTGTCACTTTTTTACCTCAAATAGAAATATGAAAACACATTTACTCTTTGTGCAACTCAAGTATTTTGTTGATAATTTCATAAAAATAGAAAAGTAGAATAGAATAAAAGGATTTTCGATGCCAAGAGACCTCAAATATTTCAATTGGTCAGTCACATCCCAACAATTTTTTATATTCCATTTCCCACACTGGTCTGGCATTCAACACAGGCAACGAAGACAACGTCAGGGATCTCCCCAGAGCATTAAGGCATGTCGCTTCCAACATGCCTTCCTCTTCAAATTACCTTTGCAACATGCCTTAATTTCCGATGAAAATTTATTAAAGTGCTATTATTTTCATTTTTAGCCAGTAAAGTTGTTTCAAATGCATTAAGGATCATCAATAATTTATTCATAATGTAAATTTAGGCTAATATTGACAAAACATTGCAATATTAAGGATTTTAAAAATTGATCAACAAGTCAAAATCTGATTTTTGTGCTAAAAGCGACATGCCTTCTGAAATTCTGGGGAGAACACTGCAACGTACAGGAATCTTGCTTGTTCCGCTCATCAGGATAAGTTTGTTTCAGAAGTATAGTCTCACGGAACATCCGATCCACGGCTCTTGAAATAGGAATCAAAAGTTTTACTGAATTCATATGCATATTCAAGAAATGCTTGATAACAATTTTTGGACTACAACGTCTATGCAACGAATCGGTAAAGAAACTTATTCAATCACTGCATTTATACTAGATGGAATTTCTTCAAAAATCTGGTCTGACTAAGAGGTATAGCAAACTGCCGGGTCCGTAAGAATAATAGTTTAAAATTAATCTAAGAGATATATGCGAAAACAATCAAGTTTTATAGTACGTTGCCTTCGTTGGCTGTGTTGAATGCCAGACCAGTGTGTTTCCGCTGACAACAATGTCATAGATGTAAAATGATATAGAACTTTTGACCAAAAACAAAAGAAAACATGTGCAGTCTTATTGGGATCTTCAATGATCATATTTTTTGCTAGCTTAAAACTTGTACCTATATACCACCATTGCTGCAGAAAAACAATCTGACAAGATTCTGGACCAGGCTCTGCTTTTGAATAAGCGAATCGGTTTTTAAAGCGACATTATTATAATATTCTTTCTGTTTGATGATCATTTAACAGCAGAATTAGTAAATATCTGTTAATTTGTTTCTTAACATTAACCATTTCTTTAAATAAAAACATAAACCAGAGGACCATTGGTCCTGTAGCTCACCTGAGTCCATTCATCCTCAGCACTCAAGAGTAAATTGTACAATTTGGCCTAATTTCAACTTTGAGTTGTTACGCTTGTCCTAGTTAATATTAGCAAGTTTGATGAAGTTACAATAAACAAGAGGGCCATGAGGCCCTGAATTGCTCACCTGAGTATGGTGGCCATGTAGGTCATGTGACCTAGATCGCTTGAAAAAGTTTAGTTCCATCAGCCCCTGGGGGCTGTGTATGATATTTGGTTACAATTAGCCCTGTGGCTTTTGAGGCGACGTCTTAAATTGTCAAAATATGAGAGATAGGGGTCAGAGGTCAAAGGATGACCTTGACCTCTTGTACCCGCAAATCTTCCATGTACTAACTAAGACGACTGTATATACCAATTTTTAGGCTAAAATCTTCTAAACTTGCCATGAACTTTTATGTTCTACCATTTTCCCATACTTGATCATGCCTTGTAAAAGGTCAAGGTCAGCCCAAGGTCATCATTTGAACAATCTTGATAGTACTCAAGTACCTGATGCTATATACACAAAGTTTCAAGGCCATCGATCACTCGGTTCTTCAGAAGGAGATTTCTAAAGGTTTTTGCCATATATGGGCATGGCGACCATGTTGGTCATGTGACCAAGACTGTTTGAACAAATTTTCATTCCCTCAGCCCCTAAAGGCTCTGTATGAAATTTGGTTGCAACTGGCCCAGTGGCTTTTGAGCAGATGTGTGAAATTGTCAACATATGAGAGACCAGGGTCAAAGGTCAAACAATGACCTTGACCTCTTATACACATTAATTTTTATGTATTCATTAAGGTGACTGTATATACCAATTTTCAGGTCAAAATCTTCAACAGTTAATTTCCAAGAAATCTTATGTTCTGGCATTTCCCATATAAAGGCTAGAGAAAGCAAAGGGGGGGGGGGGGGGGGGGGGGGGGGTATCAATAAGGTGGGTTTTCTGCATCCTACCAAAGTTTTATTTTTTTTAACTGATGGTATTCTCCAGTGTGTCTAGTTTATTGAACCATATGTGACTTTGCGCGGAAAGCCCAAGTTACTGAGCTATGGGTCTACAGAAGTGGGTGGGGTAATTCAACACGGTTTTAGCTGGTCTTGTAAAAATGTCCTCATTTGGTAGAAGAGTATAACAGACAGACAGTGTTTGATTAAATTATTAACAGAACATCTAAAATGTATTTCCATATCATTTTGTTTGGTTTAATTTGAAAACATGTTGTCAAAAAAGACTTCCTTTGACATTCAGCATTTTTTTTATATTTTTGTCTTCTATATTCAATATTTTTTGGCATTATTGCTAAATAAACTGACCAGAAATCATCAAACTCATGTCAAGGAAGCACCTTGACCAGTACCATTGGATGATGTGACCAGAATTTCACAGTGACCTAGTTTTTATGGTTGACTGAACACATAAACTTGCTTAGAAGATGGTTAGATTCAATTTTATGACCTAGAATTACGAAACTTTAGTCAAATTAATACCTTAACTGCTATATTAAGCCGCACACATCCACCACTGAAGGTGAGAGAATATATACTGGCTTCAGGTCACATGATCAACATGGCCACAATGCCCAAATAAGGCAAAAACCTTTATAAATCTTCTTCTTAAAGGCAGGAGTGGACTATAAAAGGCAAAATTAGCTACCTATTCTCAGTTTTCCAATAGCCACCAAAGGGTAAACATCTACAGTAGCTCCTGTAGATTTATTTCTAATTTGATTGGCTGTTGGTTTGCTGGGGTATTTACCTGTGAAAGTATTGGCAGCTCTTATTGGCTAAAAACAGGACAGTGGTATAATTTGCATAGTAGCTAAGCCACGTCCTCTACTCCTCATACAGGTAGCTAATCCTCTACCGGGGGGTTCAGAAATCCTGCCTTTAAGAACCAGTTGGCCAATGGCCTTGAGACTTGGTAAATAGCATCAGGTACTCAAGTTCTTCCAAGATTGTTAACATGATGACCTTGAATTGACCTTGACCTTTTTACGGCAAGGTCAAATATCGGAAAACGCTATAGGATTTCATGGGCAGTTTTGAAGATTTCGGGCTTAAAAATTGGTATAAACAGTTAACGTAATGACATGGCCACAATGCCCATGTACGGTAAAAACCTTTCAAAATCTTCTTAAGAATCAGTTGACCAATTGCCTTGAGACTTCGTAAGTAGAATCAGTTACTCAAGTTCTTCCAATATTGTTCAAAGATGACCTTGGATTGACCTTGACCTTCTTTACGGCAAGGTCAAATATTGGAAAATGCTAGAACATAAGAATTCATGGGAAGTTTTGAAGATTTTGGCTTAAAAATTGGTATATACAGTTGTCTTAATGAGGTCATGAAGAATTATGAGTACAAGAGGTCAAGGTCATTCTTTGACCTTTGACCCATGTCTCTCATATTTTGACATTTTCAGACATTTCCTCGAAAGCCAATGGGCCAATAATTATTATAAACACATTCCAGGGGTTGATTGAACAAAAATCTGTTCAACCGGCGGTCCAGGTCACATGACCAACGTGG
The DNA here is from genome assembly GCA_963989385.1 of Ctena decussata. Taxonomy (NCBI): domain Eukaryota; kingdom Metazoa; phylum Mollusca; class Bivalvia; order Lucinida; family Lucinidae; genus Ctena; species Ctena decussata. The sequence goes on along the minus strand of OZ022506.1, from coordinate 42,025,631 downwards.
CCGCCATACCCATTTATGGTGTAAGCTCAATATTTTTCTCCTCCAGAACCAATACACCTATGGCCTTGAAACTTGGTAAGTAGGAAGGAGTACTAGAGTACTACTAAGATTGCAGAAAACCCACCTTATTGATACCCCCGCTTTGACCTTACCGTAAAAAAGGTCAAGGTCAACCCAAGGTCATAATTTGAACAATCTTGGTAGTACTTGTGTACCTGATGCTACATACCAAGTTTCAAGGCCATTGGCCATTTGGTTCTGGAGAAGAAGAGTTTTAAAGGTTTTTACCATTTATGGGCATCGCGGCCATGTTGGTCAGGTGACCCAGTCCATTTGAACAAATTTTCGTTCCCCTGCCCCCTAGAGGCTCTGTATGAAATTTGGTTACAATTGGCCCAGTGGCTTTTGAGGAGATGTGTGAAATTGTCAAAATATGAGAGACCTGGGTCAAAGGTCAAACAATGACCTTGACCTCTTCTGTGCATTTATTTTCATGTACTCATTCAGATGACTGTATATACCAATTTTCAGGTCTAAATCGTCAACAGTTTCCAAGAAATCTTATGTTCTAGCATTTTCCCATATAAAAGCTACAGAATGCAAATTTGACCTTACCGTTAAAAAAGGTCAAGGTCAACCCAAGGTCATAATTTGAACAATCTATGTAGTACTCGCGTACCCGATGCTACATACCAAGTTTCAAGGCCATAGGCCTACTGGTTCTGGAGAAGAAGATTTTTCTAGGTTTTTACCATATATGGGCGTGGCGGCCATGTTGGTCATGTGACCAGGACCGTTAGAACAACTTTTCGTTCCTAGGTCCCCTAGAGCTACATATGAAATTTGGTTACAATTGGCCCAGCGGTTTCAGAGGAGAAGTTGTTTGAAATTGTTGATGGAAGGACGGACAGACGACGGACGGACGACGCAGCCTTACCATCCTATAAGCTCCCCCGGAGCCACTGGCTCAGGTGAGCTAAAAAGAACATGTTTGTAAAACTTTTTGCCTAAATATTGCAGTAACACAGAAATAAATGCCAATTTGCACTTTTCCCAATACAAGTCTATGGAAACTTCAAACTGCCATAGCAATGAAACCATGTGGGCAACAACAATAAAAAACAATATTTACGTAGTGGCTAATGTCATGAACATGTATACAAAGAATCAGCTTCATCCCGCTATATAGTTTTTGAGGAAAAGATTTTTTAATATTTTTTCGAAAATATCTCTTTAATATTGCCATGGCAACAAATCAAATTTGGCGATTTAGACAAAATTAATATGAATCATAGAGGACTACTCAAGCAACATTTCTGTAGATAAAAAATCCAAAATACCTGCAGGGAGATAGCAAAAATTGCAGCTTTCGATTTTTTTCCTATAATGTTTCAATGTAAACTATAAGTTGCCATACCAACCTAACTGCTGAAGCAATTGCCACGAAAAACAGTAAATCTATAGAGGCTTGTACAAAGATCTGTTCTGTGAAGACTGAGCTTTATCGGCCACACAGTTTTTGCAAAAATGATATTTTAATATTATTTTCTGTTTTTAACCATTCGGTTGCAATGGCAACCAGTCAAATTGTGCAATTTATATAAATTTCATGTGGATGATAGAGGACTACTCAAGGAACATTTCTGTAAACTTTTGTCAAAATATCTGCAGTGACATAGCAATATATGCAAATTTTCCAATTATAAGTCAATGGCAACTTTAAGTTGTCATAGCAACCAAACTGCTGGAGCAATTGCCAAGAAAAACAGTATTTTATAGAGGGTAGTACCAAGATCCTTTCTGTGAAGTTTGAGCTTCATTGGTTGCATACTTTCTGAGGAGATGATTTTTGAATATCTTTTCTATTTTTAACCATTCGGTTGCCATGGCAACCAGTCAAATTGTGCAATTTACATAAATTTCATGTGGTTGATAGAGGAATACTCAAGGAACATTTCTGTAAAAGTATTGTCTGCAGTGACATAGCAATAAATGCAAATTTTCAATTTTTCCAATACAAGTCAATGGAAACTTTAAGTTGCCATAGCAACCAAAGTTTTGAGGGGATTTAGATAAAAAACAGTATTATTGTTCCCCCCTGCCTATAGATGCTATATATGAAATTTGGCAACAACGGGCCTTGTAGTTTCAGAGGAGATGTCGTTTGAAAATGTTGACGGACGATGGACAGACGGACGCCTGCCTATACTATAAGCTCACCTGTGAGCCTTCGGCTCAGGTGAGCTAATAAAAGACAATACCACCCATGACGACACTAGGGCTGCACTGATGATGACTCAATGTCCCATTGGTCCTAAGGTCGTCAGGCCGACCCTTCCACTGAAAACAGCCTGTTTTTCAGTGTTTTCTTCATTAAACTGACCAGTTTCTTTATTGAACATCCCTTCAGAATGGCTTCTCTTGTCTGTACCATAACGCAACTATAAATAGCTGTCGTCATATGCATGAGGTACTCGTTTGAATACACAGAGGTGACGACCTTAGGGCCACGTACGTTAGCATTCTCCAACTTTTGAAAGAGATCTTAAAATGATAAAATAAATGATAAAACAAGCGCACTGTGTTAATTCCACGAATCGAATCCCACACACGCATTGTAGGAAGTCCCACAAATGAATTTGTAATCATTGTATTTTACTATGAAGGAGTTGGATTGGTGGCCATGCATGGGCCAAAATGTCCGATTACCAGTCAACGGACCCAAGAATTAGGACTAAGACATACCATCACATTTCTGGATGACTGTTGAAAGCCTCTTTAATGCCAGTAATTCACCTCTACCTTCAGGCAGATCATTTTGATCTTTTAAAAAACTTTTTAATATTCTCATTCCATCGGCAAATATGTCAGCGAAAGCAGCGAGTTTCCTATCAGTTGCTTCTAGATCGGTGCTTCTCACTATTTCCACGTAACATCCCGATTCTTGATTCTTGATTCCTGTCGAAAAACTCGCACTGTTAGATCCATTTGTGTAAGTACATTGCAACATAGCTAAAGAATTGCTTATATGCTCTAAATCCGTTGCTGATTCGTAAAGCCTTCCAGCTATGTCGTGGGGAATTGAAATTTCAAGTTTTCTTTTCTCTTTTGCAACTTCCATTTTCTAGATTATTGGCGTTCTTGATTCGACTGTTCCGACTGTTCTTGAACGTCGCACTTTTTGGCTAGCGCACTCGGGCGCAAGCCAGTATTCAAATGGTTTAGTGATACCCAGATGTATAGACAATTAGAATACCTAAATTTAGACTATTTCATACCTGGTGCTGTACACCCAGTGGTTTATACCAAGGATGCCAATGTAAGGGACGCTAAAAGATTATCTGTTAAAACTAAACTGGTAGTTGGATCTTTCATCCTTCAAACAAACCGAGCAAAGTTCAACAATTCAGAAGTGTCAAAATTATGTCTATTATGTCATGAAGCGGATGAAACTATTGAACATTTCATATTTACCTGTCATATTTTGGACTCAGTGAGAACAGAAATATTAAGTGAAATAAGTGACATCTTGGAAAGTAATTATAATATACAACTGTCAGAACTTTCATTGGATAAGCAACTAAGGATAATCCTAGACTCAAGTTTTCTACAAGATCAGTCCTGCCAGACAAATGAAGATATATATCTACTAGAACATCATACTAGGAGGCTCTGCTTTGCGCTTAGCACAGAAAGGCATAAATATTTATTGACACACAAAATCAAAGCTGATAAGAAGAACAGAAAGTGCAAGGGTGGTCGCACATAGAGATTTCAGTATTTTAAAACTGTCTTGGTAAAGGTAAAGGTTTCCAATAGCCTAATAGCCGTAGGGGCAGTGGGGGTTAGAGACCCACTGTATCTTGGGCACAGCTGATGAAAGGCGGAGCCCATCCCTCTCCTTTCGCTGCCTTATCCTTCCCTGATTCGAAAAAGGTACCCATTTACTGCTGGGTTGACAGAGAGAGTTTTCCAGTCGTGGTATGGCGATAGTGAGCCGCGAACTCACGACCTTACGGTGACTTTCTGCGCAAGCAATCGGAACACCGCTCGGCCAATTCCGTGAATCAACCTCGGATGTATGACGTGGGACTACTTACGTCACACGACTGTTGTTAGGAACAACGATATAAACAAAGATGGCCGCACTGTCGCACCGAGTAAATTATAAAATGAGAAAAAGCAAATGTATTTTCTGTCTCGTCATTAATAATTGACTATTTTGTTTTAACAACAGCAAAGCATTAAATGAATGTCCGTGCAACAGCTGAAAAAGGTCGCAGGTCGAGAATTAATTCATTCGTAGACTTAGAGATCTACGGCTTCGGCGTATACTTTCGGCCGAACAACAAAATGTTGGATTTTGCTGCATATTGCTCCGCCTTACATACGCCCGAGGTCTGATTCATGGAATTGGCCGAGTTCCGAATGTCTGCGCAAGGTTACGGGACGGTTCGTGCCAAAACCAGTTCGTCCCGGGACGTTTCGTCCCAAACGTCATTTATTATTGGGACGTTTCGTCCGGGACGTTTCGTCCCAAACTTAAATTGACGATATTTTGATTTTGATACGATATATTTATTCGGTATCAAAAATATACTATTATGCTGTTCAGTTTTATTAAATCAAACATTTTATATGGTATTAAAACTTTAGTATTACACAGATCGAATATAGAGTAAAGTCGGGTATTATCGACCCTTTAAGGTTAAAATTAAGTTACAACAATCACAAACATTATAAGTCCCAACAATAATGTAACGCTACCTATAACAATTTTCAGTGGTTATTTTCAACCAATCAAACGCAGTCTAACGTAATGGTTATGAGAGTTATCAATTCTGGAAGGACGGTTGTGAACTCTGTAATTATCGACCCACGGAGGCTATTACCGACCCCTTAAATATTTTGTTAAAAAGGATGAACACTAATCAAAGTGACAATGCTACAGAACTATTTTTTACCAGTTGATACCAAAGACAGTTCCACAGCATCAAAATATCATGGTTTAAACTTTATTTCATTGTATAATAACATGAACTTTATTTCATTGTATAATAACATGCTAAACAAGATTTATAAGCTGCATACATAAGTACATTATACACATAGGATTCAGAAGAAAGTCAGTTGACTTTTGCGAATTTATTGATCTTGATTCAAATATGTATATTTCCATATGATAAAGTATTCATTTCGTATAATATGAAACTGAATTTAAACTCGATTAATCCTTTGTATTTTGCAAGCCAATGGAAGCGAAATACTGCTGTTATACGAATATAAATAGTAGTATATGTGGACAGACTCTGGTATAGATTATCTTAATGCTAAGTTAAAAAGTCTTATAGTACATAGTCATACTATCGTTTTTGCGCTATCAAATATTAATACATTATCACATTATCACAGATATTTCTTATTATATCTAAAACAAGAATAAGATGATGACGCTCTGCTAAGTCATATAAAATATGTATTATTTTATTTTTATTGTCAGTATAGGTAAGTTAGCATCTTCAGGGTATTGGAAAGTTCAGTACAGAAAGTTATCAACATGAAAACTATGCGGAGCATATATCCAGAATCACTTTATTATAGGTGCATAGTAAATTAATGGACTCATTTATTAAGCAAAACATGATTGGGGGGAGTGTGGTGGAATAGTGTCGATAATTGCAGAATTCTATATTTCATTCTGTTATTATCGACCCCTCACGTGATGTCATTATCAGTGCTCGGAGACTAGCAGATTCCCGCTGAAACAAATCACGGCCTTACTGGATCAAAGTTTAAAATGAATTTTTAGTAGGAATGTTTGTATACATTGAATGGTCGTGGTATAAGTAGTATATCTATCATTAACAATGTTCGTAGCAGCTAAAAACCGAGGAAGAGGTGACTGGACCATCAAACTTTTCTTCACCCAAAAATGTCCTGTGAGTGAGAATTACAATTTGACGGTACGGTATTATGACAATTATATGACGTAGTTTATGTTAAAACTGCAGTCAGTACTCTGAATTAATTAGAGTTAAGATTACATCAATTAAAGTAAATACGCGGTCGATAATTGCCCTGGGTCGACAATACCCGACATTACTCTACATCCAGAATGATATTTTTACCGGGACGTTTCGTCCGAGATGTTTCATCCCATATTTTATAGATAACTGTAGGACCATATAGAATAGAATAGAGCATGTCAAAATTCACCAGATAGCATGGCAAAGTCACAAAGTGGCAAAAGAAAAAAACACTATAAAAATTTATGTAAAATTTATTTTTATACACTAAAATACATATCACAAGCTATTCCAAAATTTATTTGTCAATGAAATACTGTATAAAAATATACTTTTGGCATAAAACATTGCATGGGACGAATCGTCCCGAAAAAATGGGACGAAACGTCCCGGTACGAACTGGTTTTGGCACGAAACGTCCCGAGCCACTCTAACCACTCGACTACCGCGCCTCTCGAAACTGTATTGAGAAGCTGCTTTTATACTTGTATATACAAGAACTGTAAATATTTTATAACTTCAAACTGTATATACGTTTTAATGGGTATTACATTAACAATTTTAACGTGAAAACTTTTATGGATTAATGTTCTCTGTGACTCCAAGAGGTTCCTCAACACTGAGGGGAAAGACAACAACAAGAACAAGATACCGAATTATTTTCGGAAGAAACGAACGTCACGCTTAGTCGGAAAATACCAGAAGAGTGTGTACTGCAACAATTCGTTTTAAACTTTTTTTTAGGGCCGCAATTAAGCCAAAGAGATCGGAATGTTCGTTCCAGTTTGATCCAGCATTTCTTCATTTTTTGGCTTGCGGCTTATGTATTCAGACAGGTTATGACTTCCTGTCATGCGCACTCAAGCGGAAGACGCTGATTTGTTCCCAGCTTCGAGAATGATTCATAATTGCAAATGGAGAACCAATATATGGAGAGCGTCTACGGGGCGCAACTTCGTTTGACTGTTTCTTTTACCTAAGCACCGTAAAATAACGACACGCCACAATCTGGCACACCAAATAATCGAACATGTCTAGCATCTTTTGCCTTACTAAAAACATGAGTTATTATTATTTTTTCATTTATTTATCCGGTGTATTTGAATGTTTCTTTAGTCCAGGAGCCCAGGAGAAAAAAAAGAGGTTCGCTCTCCTTTAATAGTAGAGTTTGGCAACCCTGTGCATTAAAATATACATTTATTTTACCATAGATTTTGGCTCGGAGACATTTCGAGAAACGCCCAGGAGACTCAAAAATGACCATCTGCTCACCTGAGTAATTTCTACAGAGGATAGGCCTATCTCTTCTGTTGTGCTTCTTCCGACACTGAAGCCAGCCTTTTGTTCAGCGATAATCTCTTTAACTTGGGATTTGAGCTTGTTAAAGATGGCTTTCAGCATGACTTTATTTTGAGGCTGATGGTTCTGTAGTTCTGACAGAGTTTACCCTCTTGAGGGAGCATAGTTACCAGCGACGGAGTCATTGGGGTCGGCCATTCTTCTGTTCTTCAGAACTTTTTGTAGACCTTTCATGGTCTTCCTGCCTGCTTGAACAAGTTATACTAAAATATAATCAACCCCGGCAGACTTTTCCTTTTTCAGTGCAGCTACTACAATCTAAGCTGCCTCGCGAAGGATCGGTTGTAGATTTTTTGTGAGTGCCAAGTGCAGTCCAGAACTGTATTGTCACCATGTCACATGATTGTATAGCTCTGAGCAATATTCTGTCCATCTGCTGAGAATTTGGTGGTCTTTCAGACATGTTCCAGACGAGTCCTGGATATTTGTTGATCTACCCTGTTTCCCTGAAGTTAGATCCTTCACCATCTGTTACGCTGATATTTTTGTTCAGGCAAGTTTCAATCTCCTCGAACTGTCCTCCTTTGCTTTCTTCAGGGTCTTTTGAACACTCTTGTCGGCTGTCGTGTATTCTTTCACTCGTTCTGTTTCATGCCGGCTCTTCTTCGAATCTCTCCTTCATCACAGAGATATCTAGAACGCCTCTGGTGACCCAGGGCGTTGTCCTCTGACGTTCCTTACTAAGTATCTCACTGGCTGTGTCAGTCAATGTTGTATTGTAGTTTGTTATCATGCTATCTATGTCTGTCATCCTCCCTCAGACTGATGAATGGTGCAAATTTCCCGCCTATTGTTACTTGGAACGTGCATGTCCACATCTGGGCTTTTCAACTTCTCACGGTGAAACCTCAGTCTTGGCTTGGTTGTCTTTCTGGTCTCCTTCAGACGAACTTGAGAGGTAATCATCAACAGGTAATGTACACTTCATATGTCTGTGCTGACAAAGCTCCTTGTCCTCCTCGTTGGAACCGCTTCCTCACCAAGATGTAGTTTATCTGGTCTTAATGCTTCCTGTCTCGGCTGTGCTATGTCCACCTTGTGGATGGTTTGTGGGGCCCAGGTTTTTGTCAGTACAGATTGTTAAAGATGCTAATTTAGGAGTCTGAGACCCCGCGCATTTGTCTCGGCATTGCAGTAGGGTCCTATACGTCTCTCCAGACTGTTTGTGATTCCCTTCCACTTGGCATTCCAATCACATTGTACAACCAGAATGTCCTTCGTAATTTACTGGAGTTACTGGTAGAAATGGTCTACCTTCTTGTCATCTTGCTCAGATCTTTATGATTGTGTTGTGACATTGCTAGGAGCTGCTCGCAAACGGAGAGTCTGCTGCAGACTGGCTGGCAAACCTTGTGTCTATCATCCGTTGACAATTCACCAAAGTGCATATCTCAGAGTTCCAGTATGTTCCAGAAGTACCTGTTCATTTTGTGGATCAGCTCTTCAAGTTTCCCGGATGGCCTCAGAGCCCTCACATACCAGTTTTCTAGTGAGATGTTCTCCCTACCTCTCATTTTCTCGACCTTAGTCACATCAGTCGCACACTTATCAACTACATGTACTTACTAACGTCAAACGGTAGGCGTGATCATTCTTAAGCTGGGCCCCGACAGACCCAGTATTTAAGTATCATTGGGGGGCCGGGCCGCGTAGCGCAGTCGGTAGCGCGTCTGACTTTTAAGCCATAGGTCCCGGGTTTAATACCCGATCCGGCCACTTACTTTCATTTCCCCTTCCGCTGATTCAAGAAGGGCAGTTGTCAGTTACTGGTGAAAGTAAGTGCACTTAAACTGGTCTAAGCCTGCCCAGGAACATGGCCATAGCTGTTTACCGTGGACGTTAAACAATAACACAACAACAAAAAGTATCCTAGGGTCTGCCTTCCAAAATGTTACTTGGGCAAAAGTCAACCTGATGGAGACCATACTTCTTCAGGCTGATTATGTTGACCACAACCGAATTCCAAGAAAATTATACGGCTCGCCTTGGTCATGAGCACGTGTCGGTTGGCTAAAAGTATTATTCCACCCCGGAGGACGTTTACTCTTTGATGTTGAGTCTACACCAACCCAAATTGACCCCTAGGCTTGGGAGACCTATGGAGGTGGAAGTGGCTCCTTGGTTTCTCCAAGTAAGCCACTAAATATAATATAACATACGGAAAGGGCCAAGCTGATTAGGCCTATCCTAATCAACAGTGATCTCTGAAATCTAGATGTTGTACCAAGCTGAGCAAGACTCGCTCGGGTCTTGCAGCTAACACACGACTGTTGAACTCATGTTGGTGCTCTATACTGGCCGTTGACTTCTTCTAGGAAGTCTTCAACCCAGTGATGCTGTTTTCACAGGTGTTCTTTAGCACGTTTTGTCCACAGACCTAGCAATGAATTCATAGGTGGACTGCCAACCAAGGCTAACGATTGCACCTACCCTTCTACATGTAGTTCTTATTACCTCCCAGGCTGATGAGATCCATCTGCCCACATGCAACCGTTAGTTTTGGACAACATGATACCATGACGATTAGGTTATACTATGCGCTTATACACTTTTAAGTTCGAAAAAGCCCTGGTTCCACAAGTTTTTGAAATGAAATTTTATCTTTATACAGCATAATCGAATCATATTGTACATTTTGTAAAATTGTATTTTACATATAAATATGTCCATATAAAACGTACATAAATATGTAACATATATAAATCAGTAGCACATATCAACATGAATATATTCTCCTTTAAAAAGCTTCCACTTTGTAAGGAAACTTTATAAAATGTCTATTTACTACATTATTTTGATACAGATTATACAGGGCTGCGGCTTAATGAAGGGTAGCCTTTTTCTTCAGGGTTTATATAAAATTAATATTTATGACTGACATGTGTAGCAAACTTGCATCAAATTGGACGTTTATATATTTATTTAAACATTTCAGTGTTCATCAACAAAATTCCAACCAAAATGCTTTATTCCATGTCAATGAGGGACAGTTGTAGTTTAAATTTAAATAGTTTGGATTAAGAGAATTTTGCATTCATATATCTCATCTTACCGTGGCACGCCCGTTATCTCGAACAAAAATGCTATGCACTTAAAAACTGTCACAGGCTATATGCAAAACCTCCATACTTAAATAAAATCAAAATCTTTTAGAAGTGATTCAGAACATAACATTTTTCAAGGGTGGGGTCAAAATTACGAAAATTATACTACTTGTAATTATCCCTTCGTGGGGCCCCTTTGGTGACATTTACATCACCTTGGAAGGTCTAATTTATTAGAACACATTTGTGGCAACATATATATGGGTGTAATTTAATACAAAATTAAGACAACCGTTTGTTTTTCGAAATTAAAAAAAATCAGAGAAAATAGTCATTTTTTGTCATTTTTACAAATTCACCCCTCTAGCGCCCCAGAGGGATTTCTCAAAATGTCTCCGGGCTTTATCATGTCCAGAGGGGTACAGGCTATAACATCCACATGGTTGCCAAACTCTACTCTTTAGGGAGAGCGAAAGTGTTATCTAGCGTAGCTACAGATTTCGGGCCTAGCACTACTTCGTTGACCACTGTGAAATAAGGTCATATAACGACATGCGCAATTCGCGGGCATTATGTAAAATATGGACTGGACTTGGACAGTAGTATAGAGCTACCCTCAGCTCCATTACTTGTTGCTGTTGCTCGCCATCTTGGATGATGTCACTGCCGGTCGGCCATGTTGGATGACGCACCATCCGGTCGGCCATGTTGGATGGTCTATATATCCGATTCGCTATCTTGAATGACGCAACATCTGGACGTCCATCTTGGATGATGACATAGCGCGTGACTCATACGAAATGGGGCTCGCCCTATTGTCTTTTCATTACCCTCCTCTTGTGGGTTAAAGAATGTGTTATTCGATATTGTCTTATTGTTTTCGGGTGTCTATTTTTATCTCAGTTGAGACATCTCGGCGCCTGAAGACGTCTTTTCCCGCAAAAAAAGTACTTTTTCCCGACAAGGTCGTCATGTGGATTAACAATGCGATATTCGATAGCTCTTGTTTTGTTCGAAATCTTTCGTCTTTATTCTCGGTTACTATTTTTACACCGAGGTCGGCGGAGGGTTTGGTATAAAAAGTGGTGCAATCTGTCCTATTTATTTTTTTTCTTCCCGCCAGACACGATGAGAGGGTGAAATTTGTTAAAATTTCCACAAACTGCTAAAATGTGTCTGTATTACAAAAGGTTCGAAATATTCATATCATTGGTCTATATATAGGATTTTGCTATAGTGACTAGAACAAACCAATCGAAATAACATATATATTTATAAACATTGCATCAGTTGTTTTTGGATCCTCTTGTAGTACACTTTATTATATTTAGTTCTTAATATATGCTTAAAGTGACCACATGGCTATCACGCGGAGACTATCTCGTTCTTATTGCGGTAAATACGTGTATGTTTTCGACGGAGTAAAGTATCTCAAGAGAAAAGATGCAGTTAAGAGTATTTGTAGTTTCCTGAAACAGAGAAATGGGAGATATTACGTATCGTTAGAAAATTACCACTTAGGGCGAAAACTGTTTTGGAAAAGAAAGTTTATCTGGAGTGTGCATCGACTTATGACGCAAAAGAAAGAAAACATGATTGCTTGGAGAAACGCTATTGCTGGCGCAAAGCACAGGCAACGTTGTGAACAGTTAATATCACAATTACGAGGACGTTTGCGAGTAAAGCAATCTAAGTTATACACTGACATCAGACTTAAACTAACATGCCCACACTGCAATATTCTGTCATTGAAATATGCCAGTGGCCCTTGTGAATGTCATCTCTGCGAGGATTGGTTTGGATGCGGAGGTCAAACAAAATGCAGGGACTTACTGAAGTGTTCATCCTGTTTCTTTTCAAAGGACATTACTAGACGGCGCTGTCGGCACTTACCTTACCGATACCAATAGGAGTAATATAAATGTTCAAAACTGGTGATAACTGGTTTTAAATAGTGTATCAGTTATATATCAAAGTGAGCTGTTAAAAGTAGTCATTTAGTATGGCTCAAGCGCAGTTGGATGTTGTCGGTTTTCGTTTGTGTGAAGATGGGATTTTAAACTGTCATGTACGAAAGAATCAGATCGTTAGTTTCATCGGAGAAACACTGTGAGAAGGCGAGACAACGCGAATGAAGTCGTCTTAAAAGAAGGAAAGAAAACATTTTCTATGTCATTGGATACATTCGAGATGCTGTGCGACTTAAAAGTTTCTGGATTCTTCTTTAAGAGGCAACTGTTGTGGAGGACGACAGTGATGAATCGTGAGTTCGAAAACGCTGGAGTCTGCTATCAGTGTAAGCCCCCCTGTTACCTGGAGTGTGGAAAATGTTTTTGCCTTTTGAGATATTTGGGAGAAAAACACGGTTGTTTCGATCCTGACGAAGGTTTTTTCGAACAGGAAACATCTAATCTGCCTCTATGCGATGCCTGTGAAAATGAACTATCTGAGAGCCAATGAAAATTCTGATGTCTCGTAGGAAGTTATATAAAGACACGACAGACAGGGTTTTAAATCATTTTCTCAGCAGACATGTTTTTGACTCTGATGTATCTCTTCCACGAATATATAGCTAAGAGTATTGTTCCTTACTACAAACTTCGATACGAGGCTAGAGAAGCAGCCAATCAGTTGATAGAGACATTCGAAAACCATCCAGATACATTTTTGTCACTTTTGAATGACACCAGCGTATTCATCTTGCTTTAAATACAGTCTTGAACTATAAGAAATGGGAAGATACGTAACTTTATATTTCGAGGGAAGTCGGACACCTCATCTGGAGATGAACTGGAACTTTAACCACAAAGGATTGATTAACTGGGCTAGTGACAACTATAAATATTACCACAGCGGCGCGGAACCGGAACCGACATTATACCAAGTAACATCCGACAGCAAATATACTAGGCAACAATTTCACGATACGGTCATGCATTACTGGAAAGAACTAAAACCTAAGCTCAGAAGCGGCAATACACATTTCTTTCCTCTGGATGGAGAAATGATGTGTATGAACTTACACGACAGCCAGTATTACGAAAAGTGGTTCAAGAAACTCGTTCATTTCGCCAGAGAATATTACGATGATGGATCTGACCCTGTATTATATTTGGAAGTATGGTGAAACCAAGTACACTTAAAATGATTTCTTTTTTACAAACTGAACCTATAAAAACCGTCGTTGTTTGATTCGCTGGTTATTACTTTGGTGAGTGTATAAGAAAGTACAGATGTCAATAGTGTCATCATTTTGAATAAGCAAAAGGATAGCCTGACTAACAACAAAATAAAACTATCGCCATGGACGTATTACCGGAGACTTGCTTATTCGGTATGAAGCTGTATCAAGACAGGTTACTAACTTTCCACCACTGGCCTAAACAGATCATTCCCGATAAATACTCTTTGGCGCAGGCTGGATTCTACTACACGGGACAAAGCGATTTTACCATATGCTTTGCGTGCAGTTTGAAAGTGAACCAATGGGAGAGGCAGGATAAACCGTAGGACGAGCACAAACGTCTTTCTCCAGACTGTATATATTTGAAGATGATTGGTTACGGTGAACCTTGTCAGGATGAAAAGTCTTGCGATGAGAATAAAAAACTCGCATTTGGCTTTGCTTCAACCTGTGACACATCCGGAAGGCTTGAACAACCATTTTATTCCAATCCATTTTCGAGCAAGTGATGGAAACAAAGACAAACTCAACCGATTGTTTATCCATAGGTGTACTGGAAGATGAGTTTACAATTCTGTATGCTCAAGCAGTGCGAGATAACTTACAAAAAATGGCTAAATATTTTTGCTATTGATGTCGAGTTGGACATTTATCACAGACTAAGCACAGTTGTACTCAATTGTTAGCGGAACAAAAATTGGAATCATATTTCGAAGTCGCAATTCGTAATCTCAGTGACCTAGAGATAATCCATCAGTGGCATGATGACAGATTGGATGTACTGCCTTTGTTAGAAGTGTATAGAAACTGCACAGACTGTAGAAAGAAGGTGTTTCAAACTGTATTGAGGATTATTCATTTTGCGACGTAATGATTATTGAATATGCGTTTCACTTATTGTGTATGTTTTGTGGGATTACTTGTAAATGATAAATTAAATAAATTCATTCGCATAAGAACTTTTTTTGTTTATCGTATATTCTGTGAAATATTTTCATCATTTGTATGGGCTTTTATGTTTGATCAACAGTTGTGTTTCAGTCATATCCAGTCTTAAGTGTAACCTTTTCGAAACACCACCCCATCTTCTCTGACTAGATGCTATATGTTATATGTTTATTTTTCATAACGGAGAGTAGTTTTAACTCTCTTTTTTCCATCCACACGCATACAGTCTACCTGTAATCACTGATCTTAAGTTTTCAAAGTGTTGATATAGCCTGGTTTAGTGACTGAAGCAATGCCCGCGATAACAGTATAGGCAGATTCTCGTTATCTCAAAGTCTGAAGAGACCACACTTTTTTTTGCAAAACCATCCCAAGATTGATATTGAGATATTTAGAGTCGACTTGTACTGTGTTGAAGTCTTGTAGGCAACTTTATTCAGCATCCTTTGTTGTTCTTTGCGATTTATAAATTAGAATAAGAAAGTGTTATTTTTTTATAATGAATTTTATTTACATAAACACACACACACATGGTTATCAGAGTAGACATTCGAACAGAATTTACATGAACAAATAATACCAAGTGTTTGGAGATTCTTTATACAGAAAGAAACAAAATATAGGAAATAAAAACGCATTCACACACATACTCACAACTACATACTGATTTCATAAACATTTCCACGAACATATCTGGTTATCAGCCTGTACACAGCAAGAATAAGCGTTTGAAATGAAATTGTACACATATTCATCATTCGCGCATGCATTCGTGGAATCAAACACACTCACAATGTCTTGCATGGTGTGTCCATGAAATCTTTGACGAAGAAATAAAATACAGTACAGTTCGCATAAGGTCGAATTATCACTCTGTAACTGTTTGTCATTAATCTCTATGGTTTTGGCATTAGTATCCAACCAGCGCACAAAATAAACACTGTTTGAATTGGGTGATCTACCGTAACTGTCAAAGAACTCCATATGACCACCTCCGTCATCATAAAACGCGTACCAATGTTGACCCACTCGAGAATGAATGTCGGTATTGGCGATGAACCCGTATGAATAACTGAGAGTTACTTTAGGAAGTCGATCTGCTGCGAAAACTCCAATCACTTGTCCATTTAAAACCGGGTCGCATTGTATCATACACTTCAGCTGTGACGTATCCATTAGGACAGAATGACGTCTCTTTCTTTGTTGATTTCCAAATTGCCAGGGCTACTGCTATAAACCAGACAGCTCATTGGTTCTGAAAAAAAAAGAATAAAACAAATGAGTCATCTTGTCTTTTTTTTTTATACATGTTTGATTATTTATGTTATTTTGTCGGATTAGAAAAAAAAATCGTCGTTTCAGCAAGAAATAACCATTAGAATATTTATTTTCAAATAATAATAAATGTGTTTAATCTTGTTTCAGTTCCTGGTCTTTGCATACTTTTTACTTTTTTTGTAACAAGGAATCAACAAAGAAAAGGGTACCTGTTAATCCAGTCTTGAATTGCACTTCCAGGCGAACGTTTCCATTCTTGACTAACGTCAGGTAGTCTCCGTGATGCGAGAAGATGGGTTCCAACTGGAAGGCAAACAGTGTTGATCCGTCTATAAAATGTTGCCTGTCCAAAGCATTGCCTTCGTCTTCCCTCCATTTTCCGGCGCACAGGAGCAAATTGGCATATGCCCTCATGGTTGCCGTACCGTCGCTCTTGGTAAAATCGAGTTTTAAGGGATTTCCTCCTACCGGTAATCCGTCCGAGTATACGGCAATGTGTTGAATGCCACAGTTCTCGAAGTTGAAGGGATTCGTCGTGTAGTCTCCGTTCAAGGCTTTACTCTTGACGAACCCAATAATCACCTTTTCCGGTTTCCTTCCTTGAAACATATTTTCTCAGTTGAAAGAGGTGCTGCCCGTAGCGATGCTCTGAGATCGACATTCCGTTCTGGTAAACGGATACAATGCATTCTGTTTCTCCAGCATTTGTGCGTGACCGTATATGACGGCGGGGTTGACTCTGATCTTCTTGACGAGAATATAGATATCCTCGATGTCGATTTTAAAGTCAACGCTGGCATCCTTCGCTAGTAAGGCGAAATTAACTGGACTCTTGTACATTTTCACTTTTACGTCCACTTGATTGAGAAGAAAACGAGACATGGCAAACAAATCGTGGAAAATTGGCCCTTGAAGGTCTAAATATTTAGATTGTGCAATATACTTTGCTCGCAAGAACAGGCCATTATTACTTCCAGAAGGGTCTGTGACTTCCGGACTATCGCTGTCATCTTGTATCCACAGCTGGGTCTGCAACTGAGAGGCGTGAGCGTCTCCACCATAATTCAGTAATGTCTGAATGTAGGCCCGGTACTGGTTATAGTTGCAAGTAATACTGGCTTTATTCTGGAGCGTGACTTCTGTGGTCGAAAATAAGGCTTGTACAAAATAAATTCGCCGGTCCCACATGTTCTGTTGTCAAGGCGGCTCCGTCGGATTTTCGTACCTTTAGTCTGACATAGATCTGGGAATTCTTCAGATCTAGATAGTCCATTGAATTTTGACCGGACATTTTAAATTCGAATGGACCATCCGAGGATACTTGGGATAAAGGTCGAATTTCTTCGTAGTAAATGTCAGTGACGCTGGTCTGGGTACTAGGTAAGTCGAATACAGCTAGCTCGGACACCAGTCCTTCTTTAAACTGTTCTTCGTTAAAGATCGACATTGTTCTTTTTTGTGATTTTTACTTGATTTCGAAAATATCTGGTTTACGTTTCTTTCCGACACTTCTAGCTGTTGTAGATTTTTTTCTTTTAGTTCCTTTGGATTTTTCTCTCTGGTTTTTTCGTTTCAACCCTCTCCGACGAGTTTTGTCTGTAGACTGAATCGCTTTGACCACATCAGCCGGGTTTATAGCTTCACGTTCCAACTCCGATTTAGCTTGGGCCGTCGTCTGTTCCGCGGGTAAAACGGCTTTAATTGGGTATTTCCTGTTGTCTGTAGACGTTGATTGGTCCACCGCAATCACGTGAGGCCGTCTTCCACCTCCAGATTGGTTTAGTGATGTTCTTCCAGTGGCCAGTCTTTGGGAAAAATCTACCCACATTTGTGTGTTAGGTACGTATAGCTTCATAATGAGTTTTCAATAAAATGGATAACGTTTCAAGTGCAGTGTTAAGCGCACTGGCTTTACTAATACTGAGGCGCCAGTATCGTCGTCCTGCTTTATATGGATTTCGAATTCGCGCAGTTCTTTCTTCTTGACAGGCAGGTAGTAAGGTGTGTCCAAGTCATAGTCCCATTCGTTTTTCTTATTTTTCTCTAATCGTCTCAGCAGAGGACGTTCTTCCCCTTTCACGATACTTTCTCCGCAAAGGTCTGAATAGATGTAAAGTCCTGCGCTGGCTCTCGTCGTTTTGTTTTCCTTCTCGTGAAAATCAACTAAGGCTACTTTCCAGAATCCCTCTAAATATAAGGGCAATTGCAAATGTATTTTGAATCTGAAGGTTTTATTATCGTCAAAATAATCGTCACTTTCGTCGCTTTGCACGTAAATATATCTTTCGTTTGTCATCTTGTTTTATCTGAACATACCTACAACGGGTTTCAGTAACAGCGGCAATAAGCGGCGGTATTTGTTGAGTAATCGTTGTTGCTTCGGACGAGTGAGTTCCCTAGAAACCATTCATCGAATGATCGCACCGTAACGGTTTAATTTCTTTTTATCTCTGTTCCGGATGGGACAGGTTCCTCTTAAGACGTTGTAAATACCTTCCAGTATGGCTCGCAGCTGCTTGGTAGACAATGTTTTCAATATTGCTTGGCGTTGATTGTCTGTTGAGTGTACGAGTAATTCAAACAAAGGCAAATGTTTCTGTGCCATCTTGAAGATCCACTATGACGATGAAGAGCTGGATACAGAACTATTTAAACTTTTCAAGTCTTGTCCGCTCACCCAAGAGTCAAATTTGGGTGCCAATCCTTTCCATCTCACTAAGTATTCTTTTTTGTTACCTTTTCCTCTCGATCTTATTACTTTTTCTACCATATATGTCTCCTGCTCGTAAGCTTTAATCAACTGGTTCTGATAAAATGTCCCACTAACAATTTCTCCGGAATAATCCTTCAACTGATACTGTGGTATATTTTCGCGCATAAATCGATTATTAACCACAAACAACTCGCGTGACCAGCGTTCGTCGTACTCTCGCTGAAACTGTCGCCGGATGAAAGACACTCTCACCAGGTTACCTACTTTGAATCTGTATGAAGCAATGTGTGTCAATTTCTGGAAAATTGTTTTCGAAGTTTTGGGCGTTGATTGATATTGAAGTTTCCATAGCTCTACCGAATCTTTTTTTCTGACACTCGCTGGAGAGCGTTTGATGGAGCGGTGATACGTCTTGTTATAGCTGTCTGTGATGGCTGGAAGAATGTCTATCCATCGATGGATTTGCTTGTGAGTCATATACCGAACAATACGCGATTTGATGGTCTTAATTGCCCTTTCGGCATATGACGCTTTTACGATATTCTGCGTGACGAAATAATGGATACCCTCTTTCTTTAAAACCCTTTTTACGTCTTTGTTAGCAAATTCTGTCCCTTTATCGCTTCGAATATTGGTAGCTTTTCTCCCTTTGTCAAATATTTGCTGGAATGCGTGCACCATTTCCTTACCAGTTCTCGTGCGCAGAGCCACTGTCCATACAAACTTGGACAAGATGTCTACAGCTTATAAGAAATAAGCGTAGCCGTCATTTTCTTTTTTGTAATATTCCATGTTGGGAGTATCCCCGTCCCACTGATAGTCTACATAAGGGGCCACCACTCTACGGCGTTTAAACAGGCCGCGTTCTCCTCGATGCACGGCGTAGTCTTCCTGTTTCAGCAACCAGTTTCGTATTTTACTTCTTCCTAATACAAACTTTCCTTCTTTTCTCACGGCTCTATATAACTTGTCAACCCCACCATAAGCTGCAGCGTGTTTAGGGTCGTAATAGATGCTGGTTAGGTAATCTTCGTACTTCAAAGCTTGAGCCATTTCACTTTAATTTTTTTCGTACCTTCGTCTTTTCTTTTAACCGGGGTGCCTGGAGGTGGTGGAAGTTTTCCTTCGCCGTTTTGCTCTCTTCTAGAAATCGTCAGTAAACTGAGAGGAACGTTAACGCCTTTCAACAAAATGTTAAATTTCTCCACTCCGGGAGGACGAAAATCTTTGTAATCTTTCAGTTGCACTTTTATCAGATCGACTATGTTCGAGTTTGGTATTTCCTCTCCGGATATAATTACCTCTCCTTTCTGATTCCAAGTAATATAAGGAAGTATGTAGGTTAATAATGCCCTTGCCCGGCCTTGCAATGCCTTTGGAAACAACTTTATTACTCTCTCAATGTCTTCGTTTTGAGAAAGCTGTTTCTTTAATGAATCTTCGGTTGGCTCAAGACAAAACGATGTAACTTCTTCTGAAGATTTCTCTTGCTGTTTTACCGTGTCGTCTCCTGTTGATGTACTAGGAATTTCCTGCTTAGCTAACAGAAGTCTTTGATACCTGTCATACGGCAGCAAGATCATTTTTCGCATGATGACAAGTTTATATCATTAAGCCTAAGCTAATTATGAAGACTTTGTGAGCGAGACGTTTCTTTTTATATCGGTTGATGAACGACGGTGTCTTCACCCGGAAACACTTTGGTTCTCACTCGATATTCTTTCTCGCCAGATGGCGAAAAATCTAAGACCAAATATCCGTACGCTTGTGAAGTCGCTTCCCTGTAAGCATCCAGTAAAAATTCACTTCTTCCCAAGAACGCTTGACGTGCCAAACACTGCAGTTGCGAAACGTCTCTCGGGTTTTTCATCAACACCAAAATATGCGTGTTTAAGTTGATCGTGCGACTGTGCTTTCCTTTACAGTACTGATTCTGGTTGAGGAAAAGTATACTCATATGACGATGGTGCATTCCTTTTACAAACAAATTCGCCGTTTCACCTGATGACGTCACATTTTCCATAAGATCATCCAGTACGCTTAAATTGCATATCGTCTCATCCGAAAGACTGTTCAGGTCTTCTCCGCTGGGTAACCCGTGATTGAAACAAATAAAGGGAAGTTCTCTTTCCATAACTTTGAATAATGGTTGATAGATTCCATAACAATACAGGACTTTTTCTGATGGGCTAATAAACATCTCATCTTTATGACGTAGCAGACGAAATAGCCATGTTGTCTTTCCACTAAGAGTAGCTCCAGATACCGATAGAGACGTACATTCCGGGAAGGAATACATGTTGAAAAATGATGAAAACAACTGAGACAGATACGTTTTATACCACACAGTTTATTCATTAGCTTCCAAGAGTTCCACTAAAACATCCATCAGTTCCTGGTCCTTGACTTCAGTGTCTTTTTTCGGGCAAGGACACAAAGTAATATCGAGGGATTCGGTATGGATGCCGTCTTCCAAAACTTTTCCCTTACAATACAAATAAGAAAATCCTCTTCTCTCCTGTACGTACGTATAAATACTGTTATTTCTTACTCTGAAACCACGGTTTTGACCACTTTGAGCTTTGCGCGATTTCAATACATGACGAAACTTTGTCATTGGAGCTTTTACAGTTCTTTTGCTGACACCTTTCGAACTAAATTTGTATTCATTAAAAACCATTGATCTAAAAGGGCATCTCTTTCTTTTGATTTGTAAGCTTCGCTGCAACAACCTGAATGCAACAATTCTCGAGGAGGAAGGTCTCTTCGTCGTGGACTTTCGGACGATGTAGGTCTTGCTACAGAGACCGATCATTTCGTCTCCTTGATACTCCAGTTTAAAGAGCCCTGGTGTTCGCTTGTCGTATTTCGCGTGTTTCGTACAGCAGGTGCGGGGAAACCAGTGATATTGCGCATCAGCTTCAACTTCATTGTCATTGCAAAACCCTGTCAAACCTCGCTGGTATTTCTCCTGCATCTCTGGTTTGATTACCTCCTCCAGACTGGACCCGGAAATGGCCATGTACGCGCTGTCGGTGTCCATTTCGCAATATTCGAAATCCGCCCGGTCCACATACTGATCCATAAAATCGTAATAAAACTCAAGCATGCGGAGCTTGGCATATTGGAGAATGAAATAGCCAAGTTGGATTGGTAAATCCAGCTTGATCTTGCGCTTGGCCATCTCCACCTCATAATATTGCTCTTCTGGGGCCAGGCACTCGAGTTTCTGGAACAACGGATCGTTCACCTTGAGGCAGGTTTCGTTCTCCCCTTGGACATACTTGACCTCTCTGTGCTTCGACTTGTCCATGATGAGAGAGCCGTACCCCGAGTTACCGATGACTTTCATCGTGTCAGCGATAATTGTGGTGTTTGGGTCAACGTCCCCTTGACGCCGAGCGTTGCTGACCTCTTTGACAAACTCGCGAAAGCACCTTTGCTGCTGGAACTCCACCACCTGGTAAATTTTGGTCACGATCATGCAACGGTTCAGGTACCATTGCAGAAGCGGGGTAGCCAGCAGAATCTGTTGGGCTTTCATGCCGCCCACGAGTAGTCTTCTGGGTTTGTGCGAGAGTTGATATTCCCAGATGTGAGCCTGCATGTGCTCCCCTATGGCGTCGAAAGGGATATCCGTCGTGCAAAACAAGGGAGACATCTCTCGAAAGAAGTCATAAGGAGTCAGGGATGGATGCTGAAAATAACTGGGCCATTGTTGGGGCACCTCGATGTCCACTTCAGCCATGCCAAACAGGTCTCCGCTATCCACCCCTTGGAGAACAAGGTCGTCTGTGATCTTTACTTTGTGGTTTCGAAAGAAGCCTGGGCGCTTTGAGTCGATAAAGTCATAGATCTGGGGCTGCTGACGACAGTACTGGTGAAACTCGCACTCCCACATTTCGATGACCTGATGTTCCCTTTTCAAGTAGGCCGTGGTGTCCTGGGTCTTGCGATACTTTTGCGCCCGGCTGGCTAGCCACGTCTCGTCTCGGATCCCTCGGGTGACCTCGCACAGATGCCCGTGCCAATAGCATCCGTAAAATTGGAAGATGGTGCCTTTGTCTCCCGGGTTGATGGCAGGTACGAAACCATCCACGGGGTACTTGCCCACTTTGACTTCTCGTCCCATGTTTAATTTATGTTGAATGGAAATGTTATGGATGTAGGCCAGCCAGTCCATCCAGTAATACGCCGACATATACTTGTCACGCAGCTCGGGTCGGAAGTCATTGTCAGCTCGACGACGCACAAAAGGTCCCACGGGCATAGGCTGGTCGATAGCTTGGAGATACAGGGCATTGGCATCGAATCCGAGAATTGCACCGCATGACTTCTTGCCTCGTATCCGGGTTTGTCCGGCGAGATGATGTCTCGTAAATATGACACTGGGTCCGCCGAGGATGTTGTGTTTGATGGTCTGATAGAGATCCTTGTTGTATTCATCAAACAAGGCGAAGTTGGCATTTTCCTTCCTGGCCGTCTTGAACAGGAGTTGTCGGGCGATGCCGGGAACCGAAATGGCCGTCTTGAACACGTCGACTCCTTTCTGGAAGTAAAACTGTTGGAACTTTTCTACAGCTTCGACAAATGGTTTGACGTCCAAATTATTGTACCAGATGAGGAAGTCCCGAAATGTGGTCATCTGTTGGTTTTGCCAGACTTTCTGGCAGTACATGTATTCCTCATCCGAAATGTTGATTCCCTTCAAATGGCTGTAAAAGGCCTGATGAGGGGGTAAAGACGTTGCCTCGAGCTTGCGGATGTCGTCGAACCATTCGTAGGGGAAGTAGCCTTTCTGTTCGGTGACATGGTAGGCCTTGAGGAAGCCTGCATAAGACGAACCGGCAGCTAGGAACTGGCTCATGTCCTGAAACTTCAACGACTCCGTGGCGATACACATGTACGCGTTGTTTTTCTTCACTACGAATGCACTGGAGTCCTCGTGCATGTTCAGGTGTTTAGCCAAGCAGCGTTTGATGAGGTTCAGATCATACTTGGCGGAATTGAACCCGATCACGGGGACCTGCGACATGTAGGACTTCGTCTGGTCGTAGATTTTCATGAGCGGGTGTGATTTCTGGCGTGCTTCCTCGGATTCTTCGTCTGCACTGCTCTCTTCCATGCTGTCTTCAAGAGCTTGATCGGCTTCTCAGAGTTTTTCATTGATAGCCTCCAAAACCCACCTCCATTTGTCTTGGGCCAGTTAAAAAACACTTTGCGCTATTTGGTTCATTTGGGACATCATTTTTGCCACAAGCTGATCCTGGTCTGGTTCCACGATACATACGGGCTCGTTATGCCCTGCCACATTGCTGCAGATAGACACGCTTGCGGGAACGTGTCTTTGGGTCCACTGAAGAAACATGGTAGGCTGATCTTGAACCTTTTGTAAGATAGCCTCAAAATCAAAACAGATGAACCAAGGAAAGGCCCGATCTTTCTCTGGCACGTGGATGTCGTATTGCTCGAGTCTGTCAAACACGGTGTCTTTGACCTGATGAAATCCTCCCGGATACACGAATTTGGTCTTGTTGGTACAGACGTTTTGGTGTCTGTGAAGATTTCCAGCATGATGGAAATGTCGGTCGCAGGTCTGGCACTGGTACTTTTGTGCGTACATGGCGAAGTCCCGAATGTATGACAAATGGTTGTCGTACAGGTTCACGTACATGCTGGTCTCGTGCTTACCCCGAGATTTGTAGATGGATCTGGTGAAACCGTCTTCTGACAAGCTGTATACTTCGAGGTTCACGCCGAAACGGGCCTCAAAGGCTGGAAAGTCTTCAAACGTCAAGCCTTCGAAATCTTCTCTGGGCTGTTCAGTCCATTGCCGAAACAATTGCTTGGCTGGGCCATCTATGCATCTGATTTCGTGACCACGATGGAGAGCGAGACAACGAAAAGCGCAGATATTGTCCTTGTAGAGCTTCCCATTGTTTTGATTTTTCACCAGTGGATAGAGGCTGTTCTTTTTCAACAGGAAGTCGGGTAGCTTTCCTTGACCCAAAGGATAGTAGGTCTCAGTGACTAGAAAGTGTACATTGGTGACGAGCACAGGGATCCATTTAGTGTCTGGTCGGTTCCTCAGCAGTTCGGTCATGATGTCCTTCCTCTCCATGTCACGACGGAAGCGTTGCAGGTCGACTCTTCTGGAAATGTAGAGAGGTCTATCGAATATTCCGTTGTTGCTGTAAGGCACAAAATACCTATATCGGCCTGTTTCTCTATTTTGTAGAATAACCCCAAACACGAGATTGAGACGAAAAGCCCTCTGTTGCTGACGGTAGATGTCTTCTGCCATTCTCATCAGTTGGTTTAGGTCGACATCATTGGTCAGGGGAAAGTTGTAGATTGAGCGCAGAGGGCCTAGATTGTGATTTTCCAAAATATGAGGGGCGTTGGCCTCATAGACTTCTCGCAAAGCGTCGTTACCATCCCAGGGAGGAAGTTCATCACGACCCCATGGTCGAGGCTGTAAGGCTCCACCCACTTGATTGTAGTGCTGATGCCTGCCATGCAAGTACAAGTCATGCCGATTGTCGATTACCTCGGAGCAGCGCCGGCATCTGAATTGGAGAGGCCGAGCTTCTGTGACGGACGTCAGTTTCGCTGCTGGTAGAGTAGAGCGTGTCTTTATAGCTAGCTTAGCTCTCGTTTGGTCCTTTGCTTTTGTCTGAGGTGATTTTGCCTGATGGGCTTTCCCGTGCGACAGAAGATGACGCCTAAGGCCATGGGCGGTGGAACACCGTTTGTTACACTTGTGGCACACAAGTTCAGTTCCAGCACACGTTTTCTCGTGACGTCTTCTAGCGCTTTCGTACCTGAAAGTCTTGGTACACTTTGAACAAGGAAACGTCTCATCAGTGTGGTCTGCTTTTCTGTGGCGTTCCAGAGAAAGTTTGGAAGAGTAGCTCTTACTGCATGCGTGGCAGTAGTAAATGGGGGAACAATGGTTAGATCTCTGACAGCTCTCTGATTCCTGAAGATATATAAAAAAAAGCTATTTTAACCTTTGGTGGTAGGTACAAATTAAACGTTTTTGTTTTCGTGGGAAAGAATTTCATAACACACACACGCTAGCACGCACAATATATGATGGATAACTACTTACATTGATATCTTGATCTGATAACGAATGTTCAAGTCTGTTTTCTTCTGGTTCCTATAAGAAGAGAGAATAATAATAATTATATTGTCTTATCTTCACAAACAGCAAAATCATCAAATTACAACATTTAATTATATAATGACTTTCTCCTGTTTCGTATTAAAACAAATTATGATTAATCTTAATGGGGTCCCTCCCTGAAGATAATCCTTTATAAAAAATATATATAGTCCACATTATTTTAAGTAGTATTAGTTTAATTGTGTATCCTGTATCTGTTAGGTTTCCAAAGATTAAGCATTTAGAGAAAAACTGACCAGATTAAGTGGAACAAGAGTGTGGCTGATAAGTGAAAACTTTTTAAAAGACAAGAAAATTCTTTAGTTACTTACAAGGACTGTTCCGTTAAGGAAATCGAGATTTCTGTGTATGCTCTCGTGTAACTTTAAACTTTCCTCGTCAGCAATAAAGACTCCGCACCATTTACAAGGTCTGCCCATCTGAAATGTTAGCATAGATGCTTTGTGAGGCAGGCATAGATAGATAGATACATACATACATACATACATACATACATACAGGTCAGACTCACAGACATTATTTATCATACGGAAAGACAGTTGCACACAAAGAAATACATACATACAAACATACATACATACATACAGACTGAAAGATAAACAGGTTGGACAGGCAGACATACAGACAGATATATATATATATATTTTTATGAGCCAGGTAGCAAATACATTTTTTCTGATATAGACAGAGCCAGGCAGATACAAGGTTTAGACAGACAAATAAACTGATACATTGTTTCTGGTACAGACAGACGGGTATATAGATACATTGTTTTTTTTTTGTTTTGTTTTTATTCTGACAGGCAGATAGTTTAAACTAATATGCAGACGATAATAATTACTTCCCTTTGACAAAGAAGACCAAAAAAAACACACTCTGACAGTCACAGTTGAGCAGCTACTGAATAACTTAACACAGATAATTATCTGTTGTAAAATATTCAAAAGTTGAACTTTCAATACAATCGAAATTTTACAATGAGATATCGTATTTCTAGCACAGTCACCACGCTTTTGTGTAAACGTAAATTCGTTTATATTTGGAATAGCGCTGAAACAGATAACTTTCAATAAAGAAAAAAAGATAAATGCAATGAAATTTTCGTGTTTCACATAATATTCTAGTCAGAATTGGATAATTCGGGAACATAAGCTGTCAGAGTCTTGTTGTGTTTTCAATTTTGTTTTCCTGTCTGAAATTCTGTATACTGTATGAAAATTTCAGCAGGAAATGAACGCGACAAGATGTCTCATACGTCATTTCACACAGGTTTGATTTAAAAGCATGGAATTAATATATATTTTTCAAATAAACACGGATTTAAGAAGGCAGTGCTATGGGGTAAGTTTTATGTCATTATTTTATTTATTTATCGTTTTAGTAAATTGTAAGAAAATAAAATCTTTTCTGGGGCCCCGTGATTCAGAGCGCTGAATTCAAATAAACTAAGCCTTTCACCACGGTGGTAAGAGTCCCGGCTCGGCCAGATGTGAGAAAGCCAAATTGTGCTTACGGAAGTTTAAGTGTTTTTTCTTCACCTTTCAGATTGACTGAGCCCGATATAAGTGAAAATATTCTTGAAAGGATAGTAAAAACTTAAAACCAAACCAAATTCACATTCTTTTGTTTACCTGCAAGATTTGCGAGCAAAACAAAATAGAGTGTGCTTACCTTTCTATTTGTTGACTGTACCAAACATATATTCGAGAAAAACACGACACTGTGCTATTAAAATCACCTACAAATCGCAGATAATAAAAAATTAATCCAAAGTTCAAATTCAGAGAACTACATTCTTTCTAGTTCAAAACAAAAATAAAAGTGATCCTGCAGCTTAAACTTGGCAGTTCTTATACGAGGGTTGATCCAGAAGTAATGTCACTGCAGCTATAAAATCGTGTAAAATAAAGAGAGAGCAACAAAATTTCGTATCCAATACCTTAATCTATTTGCATTATGATCTGAGAATATCATAAAAATACAGTGCAAAGTAACTGAGATATCGAGATAGACAGAAGACATGGTAACGAAACGCGCCGCACGTCAATGACGTCGTTGACGCACCAGACGAAGTTTCGATACTGTGTCATGTCCAAAGTAGCATATTCGTTGTTCCAGCAAAGCACTAATGTCTGTTCACCCATGTATATCTCTTCTTTTAATATTACTTGAACAGCCTCGCTGCTCAGGTTTAAGAATTTACATTATATTTGAATTGCAGGACATCGTTCTTCATTTATGAGATGAGAACAACAGTGACGTTATTTTTTTGAAATTGTACATAAAGGTCTTCCGGTTTCGGACTAGCCTCTAGGGACCCATCTGCACCCGTATCGCGCTGATTGCACCTTGTCACAAGCCTGATAATATTTGTTATATCACCACATGTCTAATAAACAGCTCTAGAGGCTGTATTGGTGATATTCCAAATTTGAGGCAAAACCGCATATATATCCGCTGACGCGTTTGTCAGAAATCTACATTTTTACTCTCGGCAGTAACAAGCATTAGCACTAGCTAGCGAATTTCAAACTGCAGTGACGCTATTAAAATTTCAACTATGGGCGGCAGAAATATATTTGGTCATCGTATCAAATTTTCATCTGATTTGGCGCGTTATTTTGATTTTGATTTGTGATTGCCTTTGAAACCTTATGTTCATGTAATTAACGTTATTCTAACGTGCGGCGCGATGGCGTCGGTGGCATACTTTGAACGTCGATATATTTGGAAAGGAAAAAGATTCGAACATTATATTTATTCTGTAAATCAGAACTGAATTACAGTGTAGCTTGATATAATTTTTATAATAGTGCTACGATGAATAAGCGCGCAATGGACACAGTGACATTACTTCTGGATCAACCCTTGTAAAAGCAACTAAACGGCCTATGCGCACATGATCTAGTCTTTGGATCTAAAAATCTGCCGCAGTATTTGAAATAAAACAATTTGAATAAATTTCACCCTCTCGTCGTGTTTGGCGCGGGAAAAAAAATAAATAGGACAGATTGCACCACTTTTCATACCAAACCCTCCGCCGACCTTAGTGTAAAAATAGTAACCGAGAATAAAGACGAAAGATTTCGAACAAAACAAGAGCTATCGAATACCGCATTTTGAACCCACATGGTGACCTTGTCGGGAAAACTGTTTTTGCGGGGAAAAAAATAAATAGGACAGATTGCACCACTTTTCATACCAAAACCCTCCGCCGACCTCGGTGTAAAAATAGTAACTGAGAATAAAGACGAAAGATTTCGAACAAAACAAGAGCTATCGAATATCGCATTGTTAATCCACATGACGACCTTGTCGGGAAAAAGTACTTTTTTTGCGGGAAAAGACGTCTTCAGGCGCCGAGATGTCTCAACTGAGATAAAAATAGACACCCGAAAACAATAAGACAATATCGAATAACACATTCTTTAACCCACAAGAGGAGGGTAATGAAAAGACAATAGGGCGAGCCCCATTTCGTAAGAGTCACGCGCTATGTCATCATCCAAGATGGACGTCCAGATGTTGCGTCATTCAAGATGGCGAACCTGATATATAGACCATCCAACATGGCCGACCGGATGGTGCGTCATCCAACATGGCCGACCGGCAGTGACATCATCCAAGATGGCGACCGGAAATGACGTCATCCAAGATGGCGGCGAGCAACAGCAACAAGTAATGGAGCTGAGGGTAGTTCTATACTACTTTGGACTCTGGACTTCGGACTGTGTTAAACCTGGACTTCAGACGTTGTAAAACCTGGCACCGTAAAACCCGGCATAAAATGTTTCCATAATAGTTGTTATGCCTGTACAAACAGTGTAGAGTGTAGAACCAAGTTACTACTGGTTGGAACTGTCTAATCAGGGTCTGTGCCAACAGTCTTATTTTATTTTCAGTTATTTAAAAGCAGTTACTGGTTTTACAGACAATGTGTTTGATCGTATTTACTAGATACTGTTTCTTAATTTTTCATAAACGCACATTGAAAATTAGTTTCTTAGTTTTTTATAAACATACATTGTAATTCAGTTTCATGAAAGTGTCTTATTGAAAAAATCAGTTCAGGAAACACTCTATGTGTGGGAAAATATCAGTATCTTACAATTGCCATCAAATCGTCCTTTTCTAGGCAATGCAGTTTTAAGAGTTACCTTCCTTTCTAAATAAAACTTACTAAAATTCAGAGGGATCGGGCCGCGTAGCGCTGTTGCAAGTGCGTTTTGACTCGACAGCCAGAGGTCCCGGGTTTTGATTCTCGGTCCGGCCACATACTTTCGTTTCTCCTTCCCCTGATTCAAGAAGGGCAGTTGTCAGTTACTGGTGAAAGTATGACACTGTGCACATAGTACTGGTTAACCGCTTAGAAGGTCTAAGCCAGCCCAGGAATAGTGTGGTTAGGGTAATAGACCGTCCCGACATGACCATAGCTTTTTATCGTGGATGTAAAAAAATAAAATAACAACAAAACAACAACTACTAAATTATAGAAGACTTCTTTGGTCTTTTGCATTAAATCCTTATGCTTTTATGAAATATTTTTCATTAGCAGTAATACAAAAAATGACCTTTTCACTGAAGGTTATCATATGATTGTCAGACCAGCCAGAATGTAGCGTAACCTCATTGTTTACTACAGTTGTGGACGTTTTTAAATGAAGAAAGTGTCTCCAAGTAAGATACCATCTCAAGACCACAAAATACCACAAACATTGAACTACATGTAGTTCAGAAACATAGCGCTAACTTGACAAGCCTTTCCTTTTAAAAGGAAACTTTATTTCTTCACAGGCATAACAAACAAAGACCTCGTCCGATTAAAATTGTCTATTTTTATCTATATCCGATTTGCCTCATCTGCTAAAAATAACATGGAAACTTTATTCTATTTTTGATAGTGCATGTACTTTTTTTTTTTTTTTTTAAATATTTCCGTTAAAAAGCACGTTTTTTTATAAATGTCTTGAACTTGGCCACATTTCTTTTGCCTTTTATGTAAACTGATTGCTTAAAAAAAAATGAAACTTTGAATGCAATGCAAAGTATTTGGCTTTGCATCCTAAGAAATATACCAAAACCTGTGTAAGAAACAGTGTTTATTTATAGCTTAGCGCAAAGCATTAGCTTTATCAAAAATCATGCAGCGGCGTCGCGAAAAATAAGCCTTAGGGCATCGCATAACCTGACTAGTCAGAGCAGCCGGCACACTGTCCAGCACCGATGCATTCGTTGGATCTGATCAGTCGTTTTCGGCATATATATATATATTCTTCATCTTTTGTGCTGAGGCTAGACTGATTAGACTGCGCTTATTCCGGAGTGCGCTGATCTGTGTATCAGTGTAAAATCTGAAAAAGCAGAGTTCAAATTTATTGTTTAAATTTAGAAACAAGCGCTTTTGACGATTTTCTTCCCTTACTAAAAAAAATGTATCCCATGTATATGTGTGTGTGGCTTATATGTACAGCGGACCGTGTTATGTATGTAAAAGTCGGTAATGTCGGTGACATTGCAACAGGCATTTCCATGGCACAAAGCGATATATTATGTACATATTTTTAGCATCTGATAAATTTCCTATTGGCCATCGACTTGTTCATGAATAGCATGAACTGGAAGCCTATTACAATGACACAGGTACAGAAAAAGGGACAATTCAGAATTGTTAAAATTTGAAACTGTTATGGATTCATTGACAGCTTTATGACAATGGAGGGGTTGTTTGGATCGTGCGATGATGCTGGGTATAACTTCCAGTGCCGGGGCGTCCTGCTGATTTGGATTATAGTAGGTGCGGGTGGGGGTTGTGTGGACACTTTTCTCGCTTTTATAACACTCTCTAATGTTGCCTTCTTACTTCAGCTATACAAATGTACAGAGAAATATTTACACTCTTCGACATTTCCTTAGATGAACCTACACTGGGCTGACGTTGTTCATACACCCACGAACAAAACACATTCGTTCAATCTTACGCGTAAGCAACGTCGCGGATAATTCAGATAGATGATTGGCCGACGTAACGTTTGATATATGTAATTTCATAGTGACGGCTGCTGTAGCTCATTACCAAACACGTTGGTTAATAACTATTTTTCGTCCTTTGCTTGGCGTTAAATTAGTCAGAACTTGACGAATGAGTAACAAAATTGATGTAAAAACATAGCATAAATATAAAAAATAAATTTCATTTGTCGGGAGTTTATGGAAATACGAACGCAATGGGTTCCGTGCTTTGTTGTTCCCAAACTGTGTAAAGCAAGTTATTGTCCCAAACAACAGCAGCATGCATTTTCTTCTCAGAGTGTCAATTTTTTTTTCAGTCACTGCATCTGATGCCACTTAAACCAAAAACAAACTTCAATTAATATAAATTAATTGGCTTCTTTTGATGCCAAGTCCAGATGTGCCAAGATTCCATAGACATGGGTTTGAAACAGTCTTTCCTAAAATTTTGATTCAGACTAAATGTGACTCAACAGCCGTGAAGAAAAAACTTGAAATAGGTCCATATAGTTATTTTCCTTGAGACATGCCTAAAACGGACGGCCAAAACGTTGGAAAACTGTTTTGTTGTTGTTGTTGTTGCTCTCTCTCTCTCTCTCTGTGTGTGTGTGTGTGTGTGTGTGTGTGTGTGTGTGTTTAAATATTTCTTCAATTTGTTTTTCAAATAAATTCTACATTTGTTTTTACCTTACACCCGTGGATAATGCCTCCATTCAATAAGTTAGAAATTAAATACTTTGCTACATAAAAGTTAGCAACAAAAAGTGCACTAACGATCGGGTTCCCTTAAATAACAACTCATGAAAATACTATTATTTTACTCTCCTAGATGGGCAAGCCTTTCTTTTAAAAGGAACTTTGATTTCTCTCTGAATCAAGTGAGATGAAGAACCAGTCTGCTCTCCAGTTGAGAACCTGTCTGCTCCACTGTGGTCTGCTCTCCAGCTGAATCAAGTGAAGAACGATATCCTACATTTTTCTGGCACAAAATTCTTGCGTTGTCCTCCTTTTTTCATGCAGGACATATTTACCTAAATGGTATGGATCACTTTTCATCATAATTTCTAGTTTCTGTACAGTTACGAGATAGAATAAACAAAGTGATTTGCTTATGTTTAAAAAATGAATCAAGTATGTAGCATAGCTCTGAACAATGCTCCGAGCATCAATCAAGCGTACAGTATTGCAATCCATAATATTAAACTTATAGATCTAGATATATATACTATTTAAAGTGCACTCAGAAAGCATTTATTTTATCTATCTATCTCTATATACTGCCATACGCCCTCGCGGACATTCTAGGCAGGTGTGCGCATTTGTCTGTTAGTATTAGACAGGTTAAAGGATGAAAATTATAGACAAGAATGAAGGGGGTGATAGTGAAGGATAAAAACAGATGATAGGTTAAAATAGATAGGAGTAGCTAAAATCAGTTTAAAACATGCTTTATGGGGATTATGGTCTGGATTGTTGTAGTTTACAGATAGCAGCCTTGAAGGCATCCAAACTCTGTAAGCATACAACAGACTCCGGGAGGGCATTCCACTGGACAATGGCAAGGGGGGAGAATGAATACTTGTAATAATCTGTAGAGGTCGACACATGCCTAAAGGTCATAGAATGGCAGTATCTAGAGATTCTGTTGTTATACTGCACATACTCTGGGAGAGGAACTGCTACAAGTCCATAGACAATTTTGTAGAAAAGACAAAGACGAGCGTCAACCCGCCTTTGAGCCAATCTTCTCCATCCCAGTTTTTATAGCATCTCAGTTACAGAAGCCCGGTTCGTTTAATTACCAACAGTCCAGCGAGCGGCTTCGCTGGACCATTTCTATTTTAGAAATATGTTCTTTGGCATGCGGGTCCCATACCGCAGAAGCATATTCTAACTGGGTCCTGACAATGGTGTTATAGGCTGACTCCCTGACATCTTGGCTTTTACTTTTAATGTTACGGCGGATGTAGCCTAGGGATCGGTTTGCATTGCTAGCAACACGATCGATGTGGGACCTCCAAGTGAGATTACTTGAGATATCAACACCAAGGTATCTGGCACAGGTAACAGTCTCCAGAATATGACCATGTAGAGCATATTCTGAGTTGAAGGGCTTTTTAGAGCCTGTCACCTGCACCACCTGGCATTTTAAGGGGTTGAACTGCATATCCCACTTGGACTCCCACGCAGACATTGCGTCAAGGTCCCTTTGGAGAGCCGAGCTGTCTTCTTCTCCGTTAATTGTTAAATACAGAGCCGTATCATCAGCAAAAAGTCGTACCTGGGAAGAGATCCCATCGGGTAGGTCATTTATATACGCGAGAAAGAGAATCGGCCCCAAGACCGAGCCCTGGGGTACACCAGAGTTTACCGGTATTAAGTCCGACTCCTACGTAGTCTGGCCCATGTTCCTACTTCTGTATGTATTCTCTGCTCTTGAAGGAACTTTTTAAGATTTTAATCCTCCCCGTCAATAACCACCCGCTGGGATCTTTTCCCAAGAAAGGCTTGAATCCAGCTCAGCACTTTACCTCTTATACTGTGTTGGTGCAGTTTCCAGAGGAGCTTATTATGGTTTACTTTGTCAAATGCCTTCGAGAAGTCGAGAAGTATTACATCGGTATGTTTTCCCGCACTAGGACTCCTTGCAAGGTCCTCAATCAGCATGACGAGCTGGGTTTCACAAGACATTCGCATCTGTCGCAAATGTCTGCAATGTTTTTCTTACTCACTAGACAGAGTTTGTTCTATTTTTAACGGTGCTGGAAAATTCTGTCTTGCCCATGGGCTGGGACAGCTCACACGAGCTTGAATTCGGCCATTACTGAAACCTTGTACCGCACCGCACTGGGGTAAAATAGAATACCGCACAGCCGAAGATTTCCGAACCCTTCCGAATTTTACGGACTCTACCGTAGGCAAAGGGTATGTTACTTAGTATAAGCTGATTCTGTCAATAAGTTTTTTATTAATGTATTGGAAGTATATACATATTAAAATTATGCTGAAACCTTGATTGCCCAACCTCGAAAAGGATTTTAGTATCAGTTTTATCCATATCAATAATTCTCAGGATAACTATCACAGGGTAGTCACTTGTGTTTAAATTGGGATGTTGGGATTTTTTTTTTTTTTGTTTTGGTTCAACTGTTTATGATATGTACTTTAAATATATATATTATTTTGTTTTAAGGTAATTTATCCGTATGATTTCCTAGATCTAAACAACTGGCATATACATATCTATTTATCTGAAAAAAAATCCTACAGGGGTTGGAAGTAACTCTTAAAATGTGTCTGTGTTGCAACTACCAGAGAAATAAACGTATAAATTCTTTGAAGAAAAAGCCTTGACAGTATAATGTAAATTTGTCATATTATTATGCATGCTCAGAAGATATTCTAAATTGAGGCTTTGCTTGCAGAAAATAGAAAAGTGATCCTATGTTTTGTATTGAGATGGAAAAGTATTTTCGTTGACATAAATTCGACATAGAGTAAATATTTATTTATAGATTCACTATTATACCCCCCGCAAACTGTGTTTGTGGGGGGGGGGGGGGAGGGGGGTATACTATTTTGACGTTGTCCTTCCGTCCGTCTTTCCGTCCGTCCGCAACGCATTAAATTTGCTCCAATTTGTTTCAAATTTTGTCCATGGATGCAGCATAAGAAAATATTGGATACGTATTTTTCAATTTTTCCTCGAAGGTTTTTATTGCGGAGTTATGCCCCTTTGTATATTTCGTGAAATAAGTTTGTTGTCGCAACTCCTCCTAGATGGTTTGACAGATTTTCTTGAAATTAAGTATGTGAACAGATATTGGTATGAAGATGTGCATCAGGGTTTTGATTTTAAATTCTGCCCCTTTTTGCCTGAGTTATGCCCCTTTTTGATATTTTTTGCCCTATTTTATAGGGTTTTTGCATTAAATTTGCTCCAATTTGTTTCATACTATTTTGACGTTGTCCTTCCGTCCGTCTTTCCGTCCGTCCGCAACGCATTAAATTTGTTCCAATTTGTTTCAAATTTTGTCCATGGATGCAGCATAAGAAAATATTGGATACGTATTTTTCAATTTTTCCTCGAAGGTTTTTATTGCGGAGTTATGCCCCTTTGTATATTTCGTGAAATAAGTTTGTTGTCGCAACTCCTCCTAGATGGTTTGACAGATTTTCTTGAAATTAAGTATGTGAACAGATATTGGTATGAAGATGTGCATCAGGGTTTTGATTTTAAATTCTGCCCCTTTTTGCCTGAGTTATGCCCCTTTTTGATATTTTTTGCCCTATTTTATAGGGTTTTTGCATTAAATTTGCTCCAATTTGTTTCAAATTTTGTCCATGGATGCAGAATAAGGAAATAGTGGATACGTATTTTTCGATTTTTCCTCGAAGGTTTTTATTGCAAAGTTATGCCCCTTTGCATTTTTCATGAAATAAGTTTGTTATCGCAACTCCTCCTAGATGGTTTGACGGATTTTCTTGAAATTAAGTATGTGAGCAGATATTGGTATGAAGGTGTGCATTAGGGTTTTGATTTTAAATTCTGCCGCTTTTTGCCAGAGTTATGCCCCTTTTTGATATTTTTTGCCCTATTTTATAGGGGTTTTGCCTTTTTTGCTTCCATTTTATTCAAATTGGGTTACTAGATGCAGCAAATGGAAAAGCTGATACATATTGTTCAGTTTTTTCGGAAAGGTTTTCCTGCTGAGTTATGTCCCTTTGTAGTTTTCGTAAGAAAAGTTTGTTATCGCTACTACTCCAAGACCATTTGACAGACTTTCTTGAAATTAAATATGCGAACACATATTGGTATGAAGATATGCATTAATCCTTTTTGCATGAGTTATGCCCCTTTGTATATGTTTTTCCCTAGTTTGAAGTTTTTTTTATGCCATTTTCACTTCCATTTTATTCCGATTTGGTGCACAGATACAGTAGAAGAAAGAGTTGGCACATATTGCTCTGTTTTTCTCAAAAGGGTTTTCCAGCTTTGTTGTGCCCCTTTGTAGTCTTGTTGGCCTTTTCCCAATCAGACGGTATTTCACTAGAGTCTAGTGACTGCTGAAATATCCATTGAAGTACTGGGGCTATTTCATTGACTGTTTCCTGCAATACTAATATCGGCATTTTATCAGGTCCACATTGTTTCTTAGAATTCAGTCTTTTCACACTTCGAATGACACCATTTAGAGTTACATGTATTTTAAACAATGACTGATAGGGAGACTGTCCTTTATCTGGTATACTATCTAAGTACTCCTTCGTAAAACGACCGAGCAAAACTTCTCATTGAACATTTCGGCATTATCCTTTGCACATTCCGCAATACGACCATTATCCTTCAAAGTTCCTATACTAACACTGTCCTGTTTACGAGACTTTATTTCCAAAACGACATTGACGTTTTATCACTTTCTGGTTCCAGCAGATTATTAATGTATTTATAATATTTGTAATACTGGAAATTTTTGTGGTGTCTTTAGAGAAATAAGCAAAAGTTTTATTCTAGATTTTTGTAGTTATTTATATGGGGAATGGTATGAACTATTAATGGTGTAAAAGTTTTTTCCGACAAATTTAGTTTTATGACAAAAAAAAAAGCGAATTATTGCAATTTCGGGGGTATGAAACTGGGAAATTTTTATCAGTTATTGGCTTGCGGTCTCGGCCGCAAGCCAGTATTGCTGTCGTTTAGTGAGTTATTTTCGGAAGAAACGATACGTCACGTTCATTCGGAAAATACCAGGAGAGTTGGCATATACTAAAATATGGAGTGGAGTCAACCTATGGAGTGGAGTGGTATTTTGGAAATGTTTTGCGTGAACTTATCTGACTTAAAATGTCTGGACAAGAAACCATGACTCATCATTTTAGGGCAATGACCAGTCGCAAATGCAAAGGGGCATGTTCTGATTTCTCTCCTGGACTAGCCAGATTTGTGAAATGACATAATAGCTTGCTTGAAAGCATAATACATGTACTATGAACCAAGAAAGGCCAGGCCAAGTATACTTTGGGGAACAATAATTAAACATTATGGCTATTCTGTATATTTATCGGAGTCAGCAGCATTAAATCTTGGCAGTTTGAAATAGGTTTGCCGGCTGAACCTAAAAGGTATATGAATCATGCCAAATTCCTACCAAATCCAATTGTACCTTCTGACTGTTTGAAAAGAAGTATAAGAACTTACTCACTGGCTTACTAGCTGGCTGGTGTGGTAGGCCACTTATATACTTACTTGATTATTGGGTATGTATTTCCGTTTACACAGCCAGCTTATTTGTACACTGACAATGGACTAATGAGCAATAGATCTGGTTTTAATTCCTATAGTCTCTGAGTCAAGGAGATGTCATCATCTAACATCCTGCGAAATATTACCTGACTCAAAAAAAAAAAAACTCCATAAAAAAAAAAAAAAAAATTAAAACAAATGAGATCACTCCACTCCAAGGCTCCACTCCAAAGGTTGACTCCACTCTATATTTTAGTATATGCCGGAGAGTTCATTCTGCAACGATTCGTTCTAACCTTTTTTGTACCTTCGCGTACGTCATAAAATACATACAATTTCGCCTGCTGTTTGCCTCGATGCAGTTTTTTATCCACATCCGACAACAGGTAAATGTATACGATCGCCCACATGCTAATGATCAGACTGCGCAAAATGCAATCTGATATGTACCTTTGTTGGTCGCATATGGCATAAAGCAGGATTCTCCCATGAATAGCCAATGACATGTTTCAAGGGAGGTCATACTTATATAACTTGCAACAAGTCTTCGTTAATTTTGTATTACTCACTAGACTAATTTCTTAAAGGTAAATATAATTTTTTTAAACAGCATGATAAATATACAAATTTGAACGCAAATAATTCAACGTCCGAGTGATATCCAGCACAATATATATATTTTTGAAAGTTTGGCGTATTACTGTATATTCACCTTTCACTAATAAAAAGTTAATAAATTAAATTAACAAATTGGAATGCAAATTGGTGCAACTATGGTTACGTACCGTCGAGCCACTTGGGGAACGTCGATAGGAGAATTGAACTGAACTGAACTGAACAAATTGGTGTAATGGAAGGACGATCGGCGCCCCGTTACTGCGGCTATGGATTCGTTCTGCTGAGGTGGGGGGGGGGGGGGGCGTCGAGAAGAGAATTGAAATATTGCTACAAATTGGTGCAACACACACGTTACCTCCTATGCAGAATTACTGCGTCAACTTTCTACATTATTTTAAGGGCCAACAATAACCATGTTAACTCCTGTTACATGGAGTAAACATATGACGAAAACTTGAGTTTAAGTCTATTTCCAATAATACATTATGACATGCTATTTTTCTCGCCTGTTTGCGCATTGTCACAGAAACCACTCAACCAAAAAACGTTAACTATACGCTACCGACGGTGATAATGTCACGGATGCAGGAACAGTAAAGTAATACACATGTAGATCTACCTCGTTTCTGCTAGTAGCAGGCAAAACTAAAGTATTATCTGAATAGAAAATAAATTCGAGCAGCCCAGAAATCCGTCATTATGATGCATGTTTGTCAAGAACCTGCCCACATGCTTATGACGTATACAATAGTAGAAGAAAGCCAATAGAGTATAATCAGCTTGACAACACCGCATAACTCTATATTAAACTACCTTTGCTAGTGTCGAGATTCCTTTATTTGCAAAGTTAGGCCTACTGGGCGCAGAAGCTAAATGTGACTGACTTTCACGGCGTATTGATGCTTTGCATGAATGTTTTCTTGTAATACTCCCCAATGTTGCCTTTTTACTTCACCTATACAAATGTACAGAGAAATATTTACACGTGTCGACGATTTCCTTAGATGAACCTTTACTGGGCTGACGATGTTCATACATTCATGAACAACACGCATTCATGCAATGTTACGCGTGAGCGACGTCACAGATAATTCGATAAGTTTATTGGCTGACGTAACGTTTGATACGTCATGTCATAATATTTACACTTGCCACTGACTTCCCATAGGTAAACCATATAGAGCAACTGGCTTCATACACCGATGAACAACAGTTGATCATGTGACGTTGTCGCAAACCGACGTCTAAGGTAAAAAACGTCTTGATTGGTCCACGTAAAGTTCGACTGACGCCACGTTATAGCGACGGCTGTTTAACGTAATTACCGAATACGTCGAGTTTTTTCCGACAAATTTAGTTTTATGACAAAAAAAAAGCGAATTATTGCAATTTCGGGGGTATGAAACTGGGAAATTTTTATCAGTTATTGGCTTGCGGTCTCGGCCGCAAGCCAGTATTGCTGTCGTTTAGTGAGTTATTTTCGGAAGAAACGATACGTCACGTTCATTCGGAAAATACCAGGAGAGTTGGCATATACTAAAATATGGAGTGGAGTCAACCTATGGAGTGGAGTGGTATTTTGGAAATGTTTTGCGTGAACTTATCTGACTTAAAATGTCTGGACAAGAAACCATGACTCATCATTTTAGGGCAATGACCAGTTGCAAATGCAAAGGGGCATGTTCTGATTTCTCTCCTGGACTAGCCAGATTTGTGAAATGACATAATAGCTTGCTTGAAAGCATAATACATGTACTATGAACCAAGAAAGGCCAGGCCAAGTATACTTTGGGGAACAATAATTAAACATTATGGCTATACTGTATATTTATCGGAGTCAGCAGCATTAAATCTTGGCAGTTTGAAATAGGTTTGCCGGCTGAACCTAAAAGGTATATGAATCGTGCCAAATTCCTACCAAATCCAATTGTACCTTCTGACTGTTTGAAAAGAAGTATAAGAACTTACTCACTGGCTTACTAGCTGGCTGGTGTGGTAGGCCACTTATATACTTACTTGATTATTGGGTATGTATTTCCGTTTACACAGCCAGCTTATTTGTACACTGACAATGGACTAATGAGCAATAGATCTGGTTTTAATTCCTATAGTCTCTGAGTCAAGGAGATGTCATCATCTAACATCCTGCGAAATATTACCTGACTCAAAAAAAAAAAAACTCCATAAAAAAAAAAAAAATTAAAACAAATGAGATCACTCCACTCCAAGGCTCCACTCCAAAGGTTGACTCCACTCTATATTTTAGTATATGCCGGAGAGTTCATTCTGCAACGATTCGTTCTAACCTTTTTTGTACCTTCGCGTACGTCATAAAATACATACAATTTCGCCTGCTGTTTGCCTCGATGCAGTTTTTTATCCACATCCGACAACAGGTAAATGTATACGATCGCCCACATGCTAATGATCAGACTGCGCAAAATGCAATCTGATATGTACCTTTGTTGGTCGCATATGGCATAAAGCAGGATTCTCCCATGAATAGCCAATGACATGTTTCAAGGGAGGTCATACTTATATAACTTGCAACAAGTCTTCGTTAATTTTGTATTACTCACTAGACTAATTTCTTAAAGGTAAATATAATTTTTTTAAACAGCATGATAAATATACAAATTTGAACGCAAATAATTAAACGTCCGAGTGATATCCAGCACAATATATATATTTTTGAAAGTTTGGCGTATTACTGTATATT
This sequence comes from Ctena decussata, assembly GCA_963989385.1. Lineage (NCBI taxonomy): Eukaryota > Metazoa > Mollusca > Bivalvia > Lucinida > Lucinidae > Ctena > Ctena decussata. The sequence goes on along the minus strand of OZ022506.1, from coordinate 41,984,297 downwards.
CACCTTTCACTAATAAAAAGTTAATAAATTAAATTAACAAATTGGAATGCAAATTGGTGCAACTATGGTTACGTACCGTCGAGCCACTTGGGGAACGTCGATAGGAGAATTGAACTGAACTGAACTGAACAAATTGGTGTAATGGAAGGACGATCGGCGCCCCGTTACTGCGGCTATGGATTCGTTCTGCTGAGGTGGGGGGGGGGGGCGTCGAGAAGAGAATTGAAATATTGCTACAAATTGGTGCAACACACACGTTACCTCCTATGCAGAATTACTGCGTCAACTTTCTACATTATTTTAAGGGCCAACAATAACCATGTTAACTCCTGTTACATGGAGTAAACATATGACGAAAACTTGAGTTTAAGTCTATTTCCAATAATACATTATGACATGCTATTTTTCTCGCCTGTTTGCGCATTGTCACAGAAACCACTCAACCAAAAAACGTTAACTATACGCTACCGACGGTGATAATGTCACGGATGCAGGAACAGTAAAGTAATACACATGTAGATCTACCTCGTTTCTGCTAGTCGCAGGCAAAACTAAAGTATTATCTGAATAGAAAATAAATTCGAGCAGCCCAGAAATCCATCATTATGATGCATGTTTGTCAAGAACCTGCCCACATGCTTATGACGTATACAATAGTAGAAGAAAGCCAATAGAGTATAATCAGCTTGACAACACCGCATAACTCTATATTAAACTACCTTTGCTAGTGTCGAGATTCCTTTATTTGCAAAGTTAGGCCTACTGGGCGCAGAAGCTAAATGTGACTGACTTTCACGGCGAATTGATGCTTTGCATGAATGTTTTCTTGTAATACTCCCCAATGTTGCCTTTTTACTTCACCTATACAAATGTACAGAGAAATATTTACACGTGTCGACGATTTCCTTAGATGAACCTTTACTGGGCTGACGATGTTCATACATTCATGAACAACACGCATTCATGCAATGTTACGCGTGAGCGACGTCACAGATAATTCGATAAGTTTATTGGCTGACGTAACGTTTGATACGTCATGTCATAATATTTACACTTGCCACTGACTTCCCATAGGTAAACCATATAGAGCAACTGGCTTCATACACCGATGAACAACAGTTGATCATGTGACGTTGTCGCAAACCGACGTCTAAGGTAAACAAACGTCTTGATTGGTCCACGTAAAGTTCGACTGACGCCACGTTATAGCGACGGCTGTTTAACGTAATTACCGAATACGTCGTTTCTGTCTTTTCTTCGACGCATATTTAGCATATTCTACATTAAAGTACCACGAAAACAGCATAGGAAGGGTAAAAAAATAAAGTGTAAATATAAGAACAAAAATTTGATTTTTCAGCGTTCATCGTGTGAAGAAGCCAGTGGTCGTCACTAAAATTCTACAAGAAGCGCTTTGCGCTTCATGGAATTTTAGCTCCGCCCACTGGCTTCATCACACGATGAGCGATGAAAAAAACAAAAGCCAATTTTTAAGTGACGGCTGTTGAACGTCATTACCAAAAACGTTGGTAAATAACTTTCCTTTCCTTGGCGTTACGTTAGCCAGAACTTCACAAATAAGTAACAAAATTGGTGCGAAACATAGTATAAATATAAGAGAAACATTTCATTTTTCGGAAGTTCAAGGAAGTATGAACGAAATGGGTTCCGTACTTTGTTGTTCCCAAATGGTGTAAAGCAAGTTATTATCTCAAACAATAGCAGCATGCATTTTCTTCTCAGAGTGTCAAAATTTTCTTCTAGTCACTATCACTGATGCTGCTAAAACCAAAAATATAGTACAGTGAATATAAATTTGTTGTCTTCTTTTGATGCCAAGTTCAGGGTCCGAGGTTATAAAACTTGAGTATAATCTCAAATTCAAAATAATGCACACTGATTTGCTACTTCCGAGCATGTGCTCAGAAGCAGCCAATCAGTGTGCTTTATTTTGAGTTTGAGAATGTACTCAAGTTTTATAACCTCCGGGCCAGATGTGCAAAGATTCCATAGACACTGGTTTGAAACAGTCTCTCCTAAAATTTTTATTCAAACTAAATGTGACTTAGCAGGCATATAGAAAAAACTTGAAATAGGTCCATTTAGTAATTTTCCTTGAGACATGCCTAACGGCCAAAACGTTGGAAAACTGTGTGTGTGTGTGTGTGTGTGTGTGTGTGTGTTTTTAAATATTTCCTCAATCTGTTTTTCTAATTAATTCTACACTTGTTTTTACCCCACACCTGTAGATAATGCCACAATTCAAGAAGTTAAGAAAATAATTACTTTGCTAAATAAAAATTACAACAGAAAGTGCACTAACAATTGGGTTGACTTGAACTTAGCTGGACAAGCCTTCCTTTTAAAAGGAAATTTTATTTCCATTTATAGCTTTAATATTAACTGCGATTGGTTTTCTTGATTATTGCTATTTTGACTTATTAACCAAAATCTCGCCAAATTTGTTTGACAATAATTAGAAATTTATAATATATAAAGAAATAAACGACTCTTTGTGAAACTGATTTTCGTTCTAAAAATAGCTATTCATTACGGCATTTAGGTGCACCAAGAAACATAACGTACTGAAATAAAGGGGGGAAACAGTAATTGCAGAGGGAGTCTAATGTGTTATAGTGGCGAAATATTGACGTCCTTCACACCTGTATTTTGGGGTCCATATCTGTGTATCTAAAATATTCCGGATTTGTCAATGTTAAAATGACTTACGAGTTCGGACTTATGATTTGAGTACTTTGACCACTTTCATTGACTGATATTTACTTATATTTACTTGTTGAGTACTTAGAAAACTTTCATGAAGTCAAGCTATAAACATTTACAACATCAAAGGTTACTCTCATCATGGTACAAAACCCTGATGAAGAGCATACGTCTCAGTATCTGTCTGTCTGTCTGTCTCTCTCTCTCTCTCTCTCTGAGATATTTTAAGCCTGTAAAACTAATGATACCTTGTTACAGTTCATGAATTAACAGATGCTACACAATTTACACATGGAACACAACGCGTAATACACGTAATCATAAATTTTATATGTTTAGTGACTTACCTTGACCTGACTGTGTTATGGTCAAAGGTGTCTGAGGCATAATGAAAGCACAGAAAATGATGATCGAGTAATGGAGGATGTGTGTGTGTATGTGTGTGTGTGAGTGTGCGTGTGTGCGCGCGTGTGTGTGTGATTACATTATGAGAAAAGAAAGAGCTTACTGCTTTGCTGGCCGTCTTATTATGTGTCAGCGTTTGGTGGTTTCAGGCCTTTAATACTGTGCTTCTTACGACGCAAGGGCAGGACTCCAACTCCTGCAGATCTCTTCATTTTTTCTTTCTTCCTAAGTTCTGAGTTCTCTAAATGCCAACAACCATAATGTTTTTTGTGTACCTTGCTCTCAGACACAATGTCAAGTAATTCGTACATTTTGGCAAATATATTTAAAAGATAACGATGGCGGAAATTAAGTAAATTAATAGAACTTCAAGTATGAAAAAAGTCGAAATAGCAACAATCAAGGAGACTTATCTCAGTTAATAAAGCTATAAATGGAAATAACCGATAAAAAATTTCCAGTGGCGAGTGGTGGGTTTCATACCCCCGAAATTGAAACAATTCGCTTTTTTGTCTTTTTTGTCTTGAAACTAAACCTGTCGGAAAAACTTTTATACCACAAATGGTTCATACAAACCCCCATATATATAACCACAAAAATCTAGAATTAAATTTATTTCTCAAAGAACGCCACTAAAATTTCCAGTGGTGGGTTTTGAGCACGGGTGCGGGTGGTGAGTTTCATACCCGATCTCTATTTTGGGGCCCATATCTGTGTATCTTTATCAATGTTAAAATGACTTAAGATTTCGGAGTACTTTGACCACTTTCATTGACTGATATTTACTTATGTTTACTTGTTCAGTACTTTGAAAACTTTCATGAAGTCAAGCTATAAACATTTACAACAGCAAAGGTTAAGTACTCTCATCATGGTACAAAACCCTGATGAAGAGCATACGTCTCACTGTCTGTCTGTCTGTCTGTCTCTCTCTCTCTCTCTCTCTGTGAGACATTTTAAGCCTGTAAAACTAATGATACCTTGTTACAGTTCATGAATTAACAGATGCCACACAATTTACACATGGAACACAACGCGTAATACACGTAATCATACATTTTATATGTTTAGTAACTTACCATGATCTCACAGTATTATGGTCAAAGATGTCTGAGGCATAATGAAAGCATAGAAAAGGATGATCGAGTAATGGAGGATGTGTGTGTGTGTGTGTATGTGTGTGTGTGTGTGTGTGTGTGTGTGTGTCTATAAAGCCATCAGTTCTTGAAGCAAGAGAATGTGGAGGGGCAGGGCAAAGGGGGTTGAAACTTCTATTAAATTTTGCTCAGAGACACAGGAAGAGGCACCGAACACATGTACGATTGGTTGGTTGGTTGTTTTGGGTTTCACGTCTCTTTGAGTCAATATTTCAGTCTATATGGAGCCGTCTCCCAGAGAGAGGGAGAAAGAAAAGATAGGATAGAGGAAAGCATGTCCAAACGAGCCCCACCCGCATCTACTGTAAACACTTTCTACTATAAGCTAAATTATGAGGACGCCCGGCACTAAGAGTTATACCCAACACCATCGCCCGACCACCACCACCCCAACACACGTACGAACAGCCTAGACTAGGATCAGTATGTAACTTGAAAAGATACATTTTTTGACGCGAACGGCAAAGACTTTGATCAGCCTGCGCATTCACGCAGCCTGATCTGTATAATTCACTGTTTGTGTGTATGTGTGTGTTTATAAAGCTATCAGTTCTGATTAGTAATGCTACCTTGATTTTAATATATGAGCCGTGACACGAGAAAACGTACCAGGTGGCATGTGCGCCTAGCCTACATGCAGATCAGCCTGCATATCCTCCAAGTCTGTTCAGAGGCTTGGCTTTGTGCTGAAAGGGTAGCTAGCTACATGCGGACAGAGGAGACTCTGATCAGACTGGACAACACTGATCTGAGTCTTCGCTGGGCGCACATGCCACTTTGTTGGTTTTGTCGTCTCCCGGCTCAGATAAGCAAAAGTTCTGCTCTTTTAGAGTTGACCCCAATTAATTGGCCATAATAAAATCAGCCTGTTATGAAAGTTTATTTCATGTTTTTGGCACAAGCTAATACTTGATATTGTGTCGCAAAACGAAAGTGAAACTGGAATTTCCAACAGTTTCTCCATTGCTCAGTTTAATACAAAGAGAATGACTTTTAAGCATATTACAATAATTAGTTTGTGAATATCGTTTACTCAGAATCATGGCTGGGAGACTTAGTAAGTACTATTGCAAGAAAAAAAATGTCTATTTGGAGGGGCAGGGCAAAGGGGGTTGAAACTTCTATTAAATTTTGCTCAGAGACACAGGAAGAGGCACCGAACACATGTACGATTGGTTGGTTAGTTGTTTTGGGTTTCACGTCTCTTTGAGACAATATTTCAGTCTATACGGAGCCGTCTTCCAGAGAGAGGGAGAAAGAAAAGATGGGATAGAGGAAAACATGTCCAAACGAGCCCCACCCGCATCTACTGTAAGCACTTTCTACTATAAGCTAAATTATGAGGACGCCCGGCACTAAGAGTTATACCCAGCACCATCGCCCGACCACCACCCCAACACAGATACGAACAGCCTAGACTAGGATCAGTATGTAACTTGATAAGATACCTTTTCTGACGCGAACGGCAAAGACTTCGATCAGCCTGCGCATTCACGCAGTCTGATCTGTATAATTCACTGTTTGTGAGTGTGTATGTGTGTGTGTGTGTCTATAAAGCCATCAGTTCTGATAAGTAATGCTACCTTGATTTTAATTTATGAGCCATGACACGAGAAGACGTACCAGGTGGCATGTACGCCTAGCCTACATGCAGATCAGCCTGCATATCCTCCAAGTCTGTTCAGAGGCTAGGCTTTATGCTGAAAGGGTAGCTAGCTGCATGCGGACAGCGGAGACTCTGATCAGACTGGACAGCACTGATCTGAGTCTTCGCTGGGCGCACATGTCACTTTGTTGGTTTTGTCGTCTCCCGGCTCAGATGAGCAAAAGTTCTGCTCTTTTAGAGTTGACCCCAATTAAGATTGGCCATAATAAAATCAGCCTGTTATAAAAGTTTATTTCATGTTTTGGCACAAGCTAATACTTGATATTGTGTCGCAAAACGAAAGTGAAACTGGAATTTCCAACGGTTTCTCCATTGCTCAGTTTAATACAAAGAGAATGACTTTTAAGCATACGACAATGATTAGTTTGTGAATATCGTTTACTCAGAATCATGGCTGGGAGACTTAGTAAGTACTATTGCAAGAAAAAAAATGTCTATTTGGAGGGGCAGGGCAAACGCGGTCGAAACTTCTATTGAATTTTGCTCAGAGACACAGGAAGAGGCACCGAACACATGTACGATTGGTTGGTTGGTTGTTTTGGGTTTCACGTCTTTTTGAGACAATATATCAGTCTATATGGAGCCGTCTCCCTGAGAGAGGGAGAAAGAAAAGATAGGATAGAGGAAAACATGTCCAAACAAGCCCCACCCGCATCTACTGTAACCACTTTCTACTATAAGCTAAATTATGAGGACGCCCTGGCACTAAGAGTTATACCCAGCACCATCGCCCCACCACCCCAACACACGTACGAACAGCCTAGACTAGGATCAGTATGTAACTTGAAAAGATACCTTTTTTGACGCGAACAGCGAAGACTCAGATCAGCCTGCGCATTCACACAATCTATCTGTGTATACACTGTTTGCATTTGGCATAAAAGTACCTTTTTTCATAACGGTTCCACAATTGTTAGATATGATCATATTCCGTTTTGGTCAAAATGTAGTTTCAATTTGTGAATTTGAGAAAACAACCCGATTTAATGATAGTTTCACAACTTTCACTTACATTTATATTTGACATACATATTTGACAAGACTGTGGGGCCATATGGTTGGTTTATTAGCAGATGATCAGTGAACATACCGCTTGTGTTATCATGTCCGCTTGTATTATCCCATGCAAATGAGCTGCTCTGTCGTTGCTCATGGCATGTAAGGTGGAAGGGTGCATTTCCACATATTTTTTTTATGGAGTTGCTATTCACAGTTAACTGTAAGTCGCAAAAAAAAAAAAAAAAAAAAAAAAAAAAAAAGAAACACACACACACTCACGCGCGCGCGCGTGCAAAACACGTTAGAATGGCTGTTTACAATTAACTGTCAGTAGCCAATAAACGTAAAAATGGCTACTTACAGTTGGCTGTCAGTAGTCATACTAACGATTTAACTATAAATAGAAAAAAAAACACATTTATATTGCTATTCACAGTTTCAAACTATCTCATGAATCAAAGGTAGAATTGATACGCTCTCTTGCCATATCCATATTTCTGTGTCCCTGTGAACCGTGGACCTTTACAAAAGTGTTTAGAGTAAAACCGCAGGCCTTTGAGATGAGACGCTACCGAAGGTTACTAAGTTTCACGTAGAAAGACCAAAGATGTTCGCAAAAAGATCAGGAGCCCCGGTAGCTCAGTCGGTTAAGCGCTGACCTGTTGATCTAGCGGTCCTGGGTTCGAGTCCCACATTAGACGGGGATCTTTTCAATCGTAAAACTCATCCATCGCAAAAAGATCCAAGCAGCAATCAGAGAATATGACAAACTCTTGTTCGTGCTCAATAAAAAGAATCCGAGGTCATTTGTATCCGCCATTTTTACAGAGGGAGATTTATTGTGACTTCCTGTCTGTTTCCGACTTCCTGTCTGTTTCCGTAACTGTCGCAGCCTGCTTTTCGTGGAGGAGTTTGTTACAAAGGAATAATTTCTTCCCATATGAGAGGATCTTCATTGGTAGGGGAAGCAATTGTCTAAATGACAAAGTTTATCCCCCTGAAAATGTGCCAATTCACCTCAAACTGTTGTTGTATGACATTGGTGTGCATATCCGTCTTTTGTTCTTGATATGATCTGTCATTTGATTATATTTAGCTACGCTATTGTCTTATTTCTGTAGGCGCTCCTATGTGGGCCAAAAAATCGTACATAAGTTCTTGTATTCTTGTATTCATAACTAAGCATCAGGAAAAGGTACCCTGTCCCATGTATTACTATGGCGCATGGGTACAATTTAATTTTCAAAGTGAGACATTTTCTTAAACCTGCCTATTTTCTTCTCTTGGAGCAAAATACCTTTTAAAATGGGACCAATTCGAAAAAGAAGGATTTGCTCCTAGATCAGCATTTTTTTTTTCTTGTTTGAGTTGATTTCCATTGACAAGAGGCAAATGTGAAAATGATAGAATTTCTTCCCCCGAAAGTGTTCCTTTTCATTTTAAAACAGCACCCCTTAAGTCATCCTTGATTAAACATTTCGATAAGCTACTCTATTTCTGCATTTGTTGAGGTGCGGACAATTGCCGCAAACAGTTTCCATGGTCTCTGATTTTTTTTAATGTAAAGATTTTGCAAAAGCTTTCTTCACCGATAGACATCATTAATCACGTAATTCTAGTCCCAGCCTATCCCCAGCAGGCTAATGACGTTGAAATGACTTCGTTCTGACGTGAATGATGTCGCATCAGTCCGAACGACGTCATTTTGATGTCATGTGCCCGCTGGGTTTAAATGTACCGTCCTTCCTGAAAGATTAAGAGAAAATAAAAGCGGATGAAATGGTCCGCATTGCTCCAATGCAGCTTCCCTTCTTTCAAGTCAGCAATTTCCAGGAAGCTCAGCATCTCTCAAATGCCGTTGCTAGGCAACGGATGAATACCTACAGTAGGTCTGCGCAAGTCACCTTAGCTTAGTTCAGAATACTTGTAAATACATGTATCTGAATTTTGCTAGGAGACACGAAAAATAATGCAGAAGTAAGTGTGCGGTACCATGCTTTAAAAATTTGTCAGTCTGGATATTATCGTTGTTCCAAGTAAAACGACCGTGTTTTTCGGGATACTGCAATTATATCAAATGAGTATTTCAGAATGATGGATGGATGGATAACTTGCGATTTTACGTCCTTTTCAACAGTATTTCAGTCATATCTGGACGATGGGATTATGATAATGAAAGGCTGTTTGCAATGGAACCCCGTTTACGGAAGGAAAGCTTCTCGCATCAAGCGGGATTCGAGCGCGGTCCGCTATATCAGTAGGCCAGCGCTTAACCCACTTAGCTACAGGGGCTCCCGGGTATTTCAGAAAGGTGCGTTCACAACAGATGTAGAATTTCCTATAGATATTGACATTTTACTTGTTATACGAGTAAAAAGCAGCACTTATGAAATGCTGAAATGTAGATATTTAAGACAATATCAACGGCGAGACTTCAGCATCATAGCGGGATCACTATTTCAGAAACCTTGATCAAGTTGTACGGATACACGTCCATGGTTTTCAAAAAGGAGCAAATTCTTTCCTTTTAGAGCTGACTTTCAGAAGTGAGATAAAATATAAATGACAGTATTGATTTCCCAAAAGTGTACCCACTGGTTTTTGGTGTTATTACTGTTTTGTCCGCAAAATTAGGTAGTAACTAATAGTTCGCTCCCTGTAAAACTGTCACTGTTCTAAATATCAGGGATATTTCTACACTAAGTTTTCTGTGGCTATGGCGCATTGGTATAACTTAGTTTTCAAAGTGAGACATTTTTAAACGTGCCTATTTACTTCTCTGGGAGTCAAACTCCTTTTTAAATGGGGCCAATTGTAATAGGAAGGATTTGCTCCTTGATCAGCAAAATGTTTTTCTTGTTTGAGTTGATTTCTATTGACAAGAGGCAAATCTAAAAATGACAGAATTACTTCTCCTGAAAGTGTTCTTATTCATTTTAAAACAGCACCCCTTAAGTCATCCTCGATTAAACATTTCGCCTTTGCCAACGGCAGATGAGCTACGTTATGTCTCCATTTGTTGAGGTGCGGACTATTGTCGCAAACAGTCTCCATGGTCTCTGTATTTTTTCAAATGTATAGGTTTTACAAAAAGCTTTCTTCTCCGATAGACATTATAAATCACGTACTTTTAGTCCCAGCCTATCTACCGTCCTTCATGAAAGAATCAGAGACAATTATAGCGGATGAAATGGTCCGCACTACTCCAATGCAGCTTCCCTTCTTTCAAGTCAGCAATTTCCAGGAAGTTCATCATATTTCAAATGCCGTTGCTAGGCAACGGATGATACCTACATTAGGTCTGCTTAAGTCACCTTAGCTTAGTTCAGAACATTTGTACATAGGGGAATTTGGGGGAATATGGTCCGCTGGGGAATATGGTCCTCCGGGAATAAAACGAATAATTTTAATGCCAAAAGGATACTAAAATCAAACCATAGCCATAATTAAATATTTGTATATCATCACTTTCGAGAACCAGCACAAATTTTGAAATCTATCTCGAAGAATAATATTTTTACAAACTTTTAAACAGGGGGACCCTACATGATTTTTCTGTCAAAAAGTGCCGCTGTAAGAAAACAGTTTCAGATTAAATGAGCTAATTCTATGTAGCTGTCGGAATGTTTGCGCGGCATATATCTGAATATCAACAAAATTACCTCTTAAAGCTATTAGAAACAATCATTTGTTTCGAAAGAAAATGGAAATTTCATTTTTTCATGTGATAGTATATTTTCCTGTTTGGAGTAATATGGTCCACCTGTAATTACAATGTTAAAATTCCAGTTAGGGTAATATGGTCCACCATGGCATTACAACTGAGACTTATCGCTAGTGACATGTGACTAAAATGTCTTGTTTGCTAGAAATATCTGCAAACTAACGCTCAATTCCACTTTATTAATTATTCTGATTGTAATTTCTCCGACTGAATTTTATTAAATGTGAAATAATTGCACAAAGGTGACTTAACTCCATACACGTTCAGAAGCGTTAATTTTGTACACAGTTTTCCATTGTGGCATTTATGGTTCAATATTTCGTCAGACTATTCATTTTAGCATAATGTATTATTTTTAAGACTCTAAAACATATACATAAGGCAAACAAATTTAAGTTCTTTGCCCCACATATTAATATCACGACATGCTACGTTCAAACTAATTTGCCTATTAGAGTGGACCATATTACCACAAAAGTTTGGGGTAATATGGTCCTCCCACTAGATGAATATTTTCGATTGTATCTCTAAAAGTATAGGGTAAAGCCAAATATTTTGTGTATCATAATGCTCTTTAGATGTATTTCTTTCTGTTAATAAACAACAAAATAATCCCAACTCGAAACCGAGGTCAGTATAATCACGAGAATGCTTAAGCGGTCCATATTCCCCCAACTGTATCTGAATTTTGCTAGGAGACATGAAAAATAATGCAGAAGTAAGTGTGCGGTACCATGCTTAAATTTTTTATAAGTCTGGATATTATCGTTGTTCCAAGTAAAACGACCGTGTTTTTCGGGATACTACAATAATATCAAATTAGTATTTCAGAAAGGTGCGTTCGCAACAGATGTAGAATTTGTTATACGAGTAAAAAGCATTTATGGAATGCTGAAATGTAGATATTTAAGACAATGTCAACGGCGAGCCTTCAGCATCATAGCGGGATCACTATTTCAGAAACCTTGATAAAGTTGTACGGATACACGTCCATGGTTTTCCGATGTGTGTACAAAGGGATACAAATTCAATGACTTCTTGTTTGTTTGGCTGGAGGAAGAAGCCCTTCTAAAAGGAATCTACTCTTAAAGGAAAGAAGCAAATTTTTTCCTTTCAGAGCTGACTTTCAGAAGGGAGATGAAATAAAAATGGCAGTATTGCTTTCCAAAAGTGTACCGTCCCATTGTTTTTGGTGTTATTACTGTTTTGTTCACAAAATTAGGTAGTATCTAATAGCTCGCCCCCTGTAAAACTATCACTCTTCTAAATATCAGGGATATTTTTACACTTGTTTTCTGCAGTAATTCTCAGTGTGTAGTTTTAACATTTATCATGGATCAGCGTTTTTTTTCTGTCGATCACTCATCAGAAACTGTGAGCCGTAATTCAAAGTTGATTTACACTACCTTGATTTTAATAAATATGGTTGTCATAGAGGAGCAAATTCTGCTCTTTTAGGGTTGATCCCCAATAAGAGGGGAGAGAAAAAATGAAAAAGACAGAGTCTCCTCCCCTGAAAGTGTACACCCCTTCACCTTAATAAAATCAGCCTGTTTCATGTTTTTCGCAAACGCTGATACTTGATATTGGGGTGCAAAACGAAAGTGCGTCAAACTGGAATTTCCAAAAGTTTTTCCATTAAAAGAAAAGACTTTGTAGCATATGACATTTATAAGTTTGTGATTTTTTTTATATTCAGGACCATGGCTGGGAGACTCAGTAAGTACTGTTGTAAGAAAAAAATGTTTAAGAAGTTAATAAATATACTGCATATTGAAGTATGAATTGGCAGGGCAAAGGAGGGTTGAAATTTCTATTAAAATTTAGCAGAGACACAGGATGAGGCACGGAACACATGTTCGAACAGCCTAGAATAGGATCAGTGTGTAACTTGATAAAATACTTTTTATCCCGCGAACAGCGAAGACCCAGGTCAGCCTGCGCATTCACGTAGTCAAATCCGTGTAGTCAGGTATAAAAGTACCCTTTCACTTGACAGTTCCACAGTTGCTCAAGTACATTCCGGTTTTTTTTTATTATTATTGAAATGTAGTTTGCGAATTTGAGAAGACAAGAAAAATGATTAAATGATGTTTCATTTTATAACTATACATCGAAGAAAAGGTACCCTATGCAAAGTATATACAATCAACTCTCGATATCTCGAACACTGAAAGCTAAGTGTACCCTCTTATATCAAAGAAAATAGATTGGACAAATTTTCTTTATTTTATACATATCAGCTTTGGATATCTCAAACTACTGATATCTCATAGTAAATTTTCTGGGACCAGAAAATTTACTTTGAGATATCAGTAGTTTGGGATGAACTTCGACTTTGAGATATCGAGAGTTTACTGCATTAAGGTGTATGTACTGAACTAAAGGGGAAACAGTAATTGCAGAGGGAGTCTAATGTGTTATAGTGGCGAAATATTGACGTCCTTCACACCTGTATTTTGGGGTCCATATCTGTGTATCTAAAATATTCCGGATTTGTCAATGTTAAAATGACTTACGAGTTCGGACTTATGATTTGAGTACTTTGACCACTTTCATTGACTGATATTTACTTATATTTACTTGTTGAGTACTTAAAAAACTTTCATGAAGTCAAGGTATAAACATTTACAACATCAAAGGTTACTCTCATCATGGTACAAAACCCTGATGAAGAGCATACGTCTCAGTATCTGTCTGTCTGTCTGTCTGTCTGTCTGTCTCTCTCTCTCTCTCTCTCTCTCTCTCTGAGACATTTTAAGCCTGTAAAACTTATGGTACCTTGTTACAGTTCATGAATTAACAGATGCTACACAATTTACACATGGAACACAACGCGTAATACACGTAATCATAAATTTTATATGTTTAGTGACTTACCTTGACCTGACTGTGTTATGGTCAAAGGTGTCTGAGGCATAATGAAAGCATAGAAAATGATGATCGATAATGGAGGATGTGTGTGTGTGTGTGTGTGTGTGTGCGTGTGTGCGCGTGTGTGTGTGCGCGCGCGTGTGTGTGATTACATTATGAGAGAAGAAAGAGCTTACTGCTTTGCTGGCCGTCTTATTATGTGTCAGCGTTTGGTGGTTTCAGGCCTTTAATACTGTGCTTCTTACGATGCAAGGGCAGGACTCCAACTCCTGCAGATCTCTTCATTTTTTCTTTCTTCCTAAGTTCTGGGTTCTCTAAATGCCAACAACCATAATGTATTTTGTGTACCTTGCTCTCAGACACAATGTCAAGTAATTCGTACATTTTGGCAAATATCTTAAGAGATAATGATGGCGGAAATTAAGTAAATTAATAGAACTTCAAGTATGAAAAAAAGTCGAAATAGCAACAATCAAGGAGACTTATCTCAGTTAATAAAGCTATAAATGGAAATAACCGATAAAAAATTTCCAGTGGCGAGTGGTGGGTTTCATACCCCCGAAATTGAAACAATTCGCTTTTTTGTCTTGAAACTAAACCTGTCGGAAAAACTTTTACCAAATGGTTCATACAAGCCCCCATGTATATAACCACAAAAATCTAGAATTAAATTTTTGTTTATTTCTCAAAGAACGCCACTACAATTTCCAGTGGTGGGTTTTGAGCACGGGTGCGGGTGGTGAGTTTCATACCCGATCTCTATTTTGGGGCCCATATCTGTGTATCTTTATCAATGTTAAAATGACTTAAGAGTTCGGAGTACTTTGACCACTTTCATTGACTGATATTTACTTATTTTTACTTGTTCAGTACTTTGAAAACTTTCATGAAGTCAAGCTATAAACATTTACAACAGCAAAGGTTAAGTACTTTCATCATGGTACAAAACCCTGATGAAGAGCATACGTCTCACTGTCTGTCTGTCTGTCTCTCTCTCTCTCTCTGTGAGACATTTTAAGCCTGTAAAACTAATGATACCTTGTTACAGTTCATGAATTGACAGATGCTACACAATTTACACATGGAACAGAATTCGTAATACACGTAATCATACATTTTATATGTTTAGTAACTTACCATGATCTCACTGTGTTATGGTCAAAGATGTCTGAGGCATAATGAAAGCATAGAAAAGGATGATCGAGTAATGGAGGATGTGTGTGTGTGTGTGTGTGTGTGTGTGTGTGTGTGTGTGTGTGTGTATCTATAAAGCCATCAGTTCTTGAAGCAAGAGAATGTGGAGGGGCAGGGCAAAGGGGGTTGAAACTTCTATTAAATTTTGCTCAGAGACACAGGAAGAGGCACCGAACACATGTACGATTGGTTGGTTGGTTGTTTTGGGTTTCACGTCTCTTTGAGTCAATATTTCATTCTATATGGAGCCGTCTCCCAGAGAGAGGGAGAAAGGAAAGATAGGATAGAGGAAAACATGTCCAAACGAGCCCCACCCGCATCTACTGTAATTACTTTCTACTATAAGCTAAATTATGAGGACGCCCCGGAACTAAGAGTTATACCCAGCACCGTCGCCCGACCACCACCACCCCAACACACGTACGAACAGCCTAGACTAGGATCAGTATGTAACTTGATAAGATACCTTTCACGCAGTCTGATCTGTATAATTCACTGTTTGTGTGTATGTGTGTGTCTATAAAGCTATCAGTTCTGATTAGTAATGCTACCTTGATTTTAATATATGAGCCGTGACACGAGAAAACGTACCAGGTGGCATGTGCGCCTAGCCTACATGCAGATCAGCCTGCATATCCTCCAAGTCTGTTCAGAGGCTTGGCTTTGTGCTGAAAGGGTAGCTAGCTACATGCGGACAGCGGAGACTCTGATCAGACTGGACAACACTGATCTGAGTCTTCGCTGGGCGCACATGCCTTTTTGTTGGTTTTGTCGTCTCCCGGCTCAGATGAGCAAAAGATCTGCTCTTTTAGAGTTGACCCCAATTAAGATTGGCCATAATAAAATCAGCCTGTTATAAAAGTTTATTTCATGTTTTTGGCACAAGCTAATACTTGATTTTGGGTCGCAAAACGAAAGTGAAACTGGAATTTCCAACAGTTTCTCCATTGCTCAGTTTAATACAAAGAGAATGACTTTAAAGCATATGACAATGACTAGTTTGTGAATATCGTTTACTCAGAATCATGGCTGGGAGACTAAGTAAGTACTATTGCAAGAAAAAAATGTTTATGTGAAGGGGCAGGGCAAAGGGGGTTGAAACTTCTATTAAATTTTGCTCAGAGACACAGGAAGAGGCACCGAACACATGTACGATTGGTTGGTTGGTTGTTTTGGGTTTCACGTCTCTTTGAGACAATATTTCAGTCTATACGGAGCCGTCTCCCAGAGAGAGGGAGAAAGAAAAGATGGGATAGAGGAAAACATGTCCAAACGAGCCCCACCCGCATAGATAGATCTATTGTAAGCACTTTCTACTATAAGCTAAATTATGAGGACGCCCGGCACTAAGAGTTATACCCAGCACCATCGCCCGACCACCACCCCAACACACGTACGAACAGCCTAGACTAGGATCAGTATGTAACTTGATAAGATACCTTTTTTGACGCAAACGGCAAAGAGTTTGACCAGACTGCGCATTCACGCAGTCTGATCTGTGTATTCACTGTTTGCATTTGGTATAAAAGTACCTTTTCACATGACGGGCCCACCTTTGTTGGATAAGATCACAAAATGTGGTTTCAATTTGGAATTTGAGGAGACAAAGCTGATTAAATAATAGTTTTATAACTTACCCTATTGCAAAGATTTCATAACAAAACCTCTTTTCTACAATCTGTCAGCATGACAAATAAATTATCGGTTTACTCCCGTTTCGCCTACTCCCATTTCGCCTACTCCCGTTTCGCCTATGATTTGTCCCATTTCGCCTACTCCCATTTCGCCTACTCCCAGTTCGCCTACTCTCTAAATTATATATATATTCCCGTTTCGCCTACTCATTTTGTTTCATACAAATGGTAATGAAAAATATTTTTCTAATGTTTTATTTATTTACACTCATCTATTAACATATTTGAAAACATGCTACATAAAATATTACACCAAGAATGAAAAAACTATATATATAAATAAAATAAACAAAAATAAAATGATAATAAAAACCACAGTAGAGAAAGTTAGGTGTTGTTAGGAGTTGCTTATAAGCTTAACATAAGAGTCTCACTTTTCCTCCCTCCCCATTCTATTAGTGCAATAAAACCCATGGTACATAGAAATGATACAAGAATATGCTATTCCCCCCAAAAACAAGTATATTTAAACAAAATAAATAAATGAATAAAAAATCATAATATGAAAAATTTTCTGTGAGTAGGCGAAACGGGAAAGAGGTTATATTTGACAGTAGGCGAAATGGGAGTAGGCGAAATGGGAATAGGCGAAACGGGAGTAGGCGAAATGGGAGTAGGCGAAATGGGAACATCCCAAATTATCATTACAGCTAGACCGTAACCCTAAAACAAGATAGTGATAATTAAAAGGCATTTGTCCTGTCAGTTTCAATTAGTTTTTTGTATGCATTTTCAGCAAGGATTTGAAGGAAACAAAATAAATTGTTACTCTCATTAAAACTTCCATTGTCAAGGCATTTTTAATGAGGGGCAATGGCATATGTTTTAAGTAAAAAGGGGTATTATCTCACAATAGAAAACAAAAGTTCACTTCATCTACAAAAAAACAACAACTCTATCTTCGCTAGCCAAGGGTACTAAGTCCACTTTGTTTCTTACGTACCCTTGGCCTACTTATTTGCAGATCGGATTTTTCCGCAACGTCACATTGCGGCTGCTGCGAGTTGTACCCCCCCCCCCCCCCTCCTCGCCTCGCACTCCCCGGCCCATGTTATTTTTAGACCAATCAGAAGATCAGTTTTAAAACACACAGAGAAACACAGTTAGTCCACAACTTTGCATAATTGTTCAAAAACAATGATGAACTGGTTAAATCTTGACCATCTGCTCTTTTCTGGTAATTGTTCACGGTAAACACGATATTCTTCTATCAACAAGAGCGCCTGTTATGCGGAAAATGTTTTGTTATATACTTAGTACATTTAAAAACGCAACATTTTTGGTTTTACATTTTTGCGTATGGATAATATTTTGACCAAATATAGAATGTAAATGTATGTCAGGCAACTGTATCTTTATGTTTTAGCATAAAATACCCTCACATGTACTCTTAGTGCAGATGACAATCACTCAGGTACGAAAATCAAGATTTGCTCGTGCGCGTATCATGTAAACACTTAAAAACATTGGGTCAACGCTACTGGATAGTCCGTAGATCAGCATTAAGGAAAAACAACAAATAA
The DNA here is from genome assembly GCA_963989385.1 of Ctena decussata. Taxonomy (NCBI): domain Eukaryota; kingdom Metazoa; phylum Mollusca; class Bivalvia; order Lucinida; family Lucinidae; genus Ctena; species Ctena decussata. The sequence goes on along the minus strand of OZ022506.1, from coordinate 41,966,337 downwards.
CAAACAAATTTCAACAAAAAATTTTTTTGTCATGATTAACACTAAAAAAATTCGCCTCCAGATTGCCAGTTCATAAAGTCTCAAACTTAGAGCTATTGGGGTGGTTAAGATGCCATATGCGTACATCATTTAGACAATAGGTGCCCTTCTTACTGACCAGTACCCTTAAAGATCGATAAAAAACCCGGTTCAGTCAAGAGAATGCGTCCATAGACAAGACAGATTAATCTTTGTCATTTATTACAACTCAGATGCTTTCGACACGCTGATGCTGTCTAGCAGACATTTGGGACTCGTGCGAATGTTTCTCTTTGGTAAGCGGAAAGAAATTTAGAGAAATGAAAAGTTTTAGGAGTTTTAAACTTTTATGCTCTTTGCCAAAAACTTGTGATGCATTTCTTTTTACGGACGGTATACACTTGCAATATCGTCGTTAAACGTTTATAGGAGAAAGATTGTAAACAATCTCACACATAACTTATGCCACTTTCTCTTTCTCACACCAAATGACATCAGTATGCCAGAATGACCAGTTTTGCCATTTGATTGGTAGTCAAAACGACAAGTCTCAGATGAACAGAAACATGGCTTTTAGGGTATACTGAAGCATTTTCAAATATTGCAAAGGCTTTGGTAAAGGTTTAATCCAGAAATGGAACAAAATTCCACAGCATTTGATGAATAAAACATTAGTGAATGCGACGCAGCAAGGTCCATGCGTTACGATTTGATTTTGTGAATTTTTATTTTAGGGGTAACGCTCCACGATGAACGTAAACTTAATGGAATACACAATAAAATGCGACGAAATTTAGCAAAATGACAGAAAAGATGTCAATCTAAATATATCTTGTGTTTCAAATATTTGTCTTAAAAATTCAAAAAAGATATTTCCGAAAAACTAAGTGTTGCGTTTTTAAATATACTGAGTATACATATTTGATCAGATGCGATCGCATCCAATGAAATGCCACAGTGTTATATTCGTTTTACAAATACACATCGGCCAAGGGTACGTAAGGAACAAAGTGAACTTAGTACCCTTGGCGTACGTAAGAAACATAGTAGACTTAGTACCCTTGGCTTGCTACGATGAATAACTTGGCTAGCCAAGGATATTATGGTGGAATAGGATAAAACCAAATTTTTCAGTTTTCGGGTAAAATAAAAAATGATCAAGAAGTTCAGCATTGTCTAAATTACGAAATGATTCTCTTTAAAGTGTGAAACAAATACTTCTTTTTCTATGACGTCATGAAAATGTGAGGGATAGACGTATTTTTATGCAAAATAAATAGCCCTCGATTACATATATTTTTTCGCATTTATTTTGGTCTCCATAAAGATATTGTAATAAATTTCATACCAAAGTGCGAGCCGTCAAGAGGCCTTTAAAAGTGTATAATTACCTCTTCCAAATATTTCTGCGTTTTGTATTGATTTAGGCAAATACGACTTTTCATTAGCTAATTTCCCATAAACGCTTTGACAGAGAAAAAAATGTCTCCGAAAAATATATCCTAAAATATATGCTCAGAAGAAATTCATTTAGTGAGTCACAAATGACTGAAGTTTTTGATGATATATTGTTTTGAGTAGAAAACTGAAATTTTTTGTTTTGTCTTATTCCACCTTAAGTCCACTTTGTTTCTTACATACGTAAGGACCAAACTGGACCTAGTACCCTTGGCATACACAAGGAACAAAGTGGACTTGGGTACACTTGGCTTCCTTAGGTGAATATAGTACCCTTGGCGTACGTAAGGAACAAAGTGAATTTAATACCTTTGATATATATCTTCGCTAGCCAAAGGTACTTGTCCACTTTGTTTCTAATGTACGTAAGGAACAAAAAGAACTTTTTACCCTTAGCTTGCTACGATGAATATCTTCGCTAGCCAAGGGTACTAAATCTACTTCGTTTCTTACGTGCGTAAGGACCAAAGTGGACTTAGGACTCTTGGCGTCCGTAAGGAACAAAGTGGACTTAGTACCCTTGGCTTGCTAAGATGCTTAACCTCTGAATATATTCTTTCACCATGTTAATAGGTTTTTTTTCTATTTTTTTTATTTTTCTGATTATTATAATCATTTAGTTTATTCATGTATTAGATTCTTAAAACAACCGTTTTTTGGTCCAGTATAGCTAGGGAAAATAAATAGATATAAAGAAAAATACCTGTTGAAAGAAATATATTTCTTTTTTGTTTTGTTTTTTCTTGCTACAGAATTAACACACATTGAAAAAAACACACAAACAATCAAATAGAATTTGCTGGTTGAATGGTTAAAATTTGATACTAGGACATCTGGCGAATAATTACTGTGGAAAGTGGTATTAGATAATGGTTACAACTAGCTGTAAACCACAAGATTATTTCAGAGATTTATTGCCTCCCAAACCGGGAGAGATTCTAGAGATAGGTGATATACTGACTTGTATTTGTCATACATATTTGACAAGACTTATAGATAGGAATTGATGTGGGGTCAAATGGTTGGTTTATTAGCAGCTGATCATTGAACATACCGTTTGTATTTTCGCATGAAAATGGGGTGGTCTGGCGTTGCTCATGGCATGTAAGGTGGAAGGGTGCACTTCCAGGTATTTTTATCTGCCATTTTTACAGAGGGAGACTTATTCTGACTTCCTGTCTGTTTCCGTAACTGTCGCAGCCCTTCCAAGTGGGGTCTGCTTCCTCCCATATAAGGGGATCTGCTTTGGGAGGGGAAGCAATTGTCTAAATGACAAAGTTTGTCCCCTGAGAGTGTGCCCATTCACCTCAAATTGTAGTTGTGTTCACTAGTGTGCATATATGAGCCGCGACACGAGAAAACCAACAATGTGGTTGTGCGCTCTGCGCAGACTCAGACCAGCCTGGGCATCCGCCGAGTCTGGTCAGACTATTCGCTAAGCGCTTAAAGGGTAGCTAAACGACTTAGCTACCTCCATGCGGACAGCGAAGACTCTGCTCAGACTGGGCGGATGCCCAGGCTGATCTGAGTCTGCGCTGGGCGCACAACCACATTTTTAGTTTCCTCGTGTCGTGGCTCATATCTTTCTTTTAATCTTGATATGATCTGTCATTTGGATTTCTTGTCATGATTATATTTAGCTACTCAATTGTCTTATTTAGGTAGGTGCTCCTATGTGGGCCAAAAATTCGTAAATCTTGTAGTCATAACTAAGCATCAAGAAAAGCTGCCCTGTACCATGTATTAATATGGCGCATGGGTGCACTAATTTTCAAAGTGAGACAGTTTTTAAAACTGCCTATTTACTTCTCTGGGAGCCAAACTCATTTAAAATGGGACCAATTCTAAAAGGAAGGATTTGCTCCTAGATCAGCAAAATGTTTTTCTTGCTTGAGTTGATTTCCATTGAGAAGCGGCAAATTTGAAAATGACAGAATTACTTCCCCTGATAGGGTTCCTATTCATTTTAAAACAGTACCCCTTTCAAAAGTCATCCTCGGTTAAACGTTTCGCCTTTGCCAACGGCAGATAAGCTACATTATTTCTGCATTTGTTGAGGTGCGGACTATTGTCGCAAGCAGTCTCAATGGTCTCTGTTTTTTTTTAATGTATAGTCTTTACAAAAAGCTTTCTTCTCCGATACACATTATTAATCACGTAATTCTAGTCCCAGCCTATCTACCGTCCTTCATGAGAGATTCAGAGAAAATCATAGCGGATGAAATGGTCCGCACTACTCCAATGCAGCTTCCCTTCTTTCAAGTCAGCAATTTCCAGAAGTTCATCATATTTCAAATGCCGTTGCTAGGCAACGGATGATACCTACATTAGGTCTGCTTAAGTCACCTTAGCTTAGTTCAGAACATTTGTACATACATGTATCTGAATTTTGCTAGGAGACACGAAAAATAATGCAAAAGTAAGTGTGCGGTACCATGCTTAAAAGTTTTGTCAAGCTGGATATTATCGTTATTCCAAGTAAAACGACCATGTTTTTCGGGATACTACAATTATATCAAATGAGTATTTCAGACAGGTGCGTTCGCAACAGATGTAGAAATTCCTATAGATATTGACATTTTACTTGTTATACGAGTAAAAAGCACTTATGGAATGCAGAAATGTAGATATTAAAGACAATGTCAACGGCGAGCCTTCAGCACATAGCGGGATCACTATTTCAGAAACCTTGATACAGTTGCACGGATACACGTCCATGGTTTTCTGATGTGTGTACAAAGGGATACAAATTCAATGACTTCTTGTTTGTTTGGCGGGAGGAAGAAGGCCTTCTAATTGGAGTCTACTCTTAAAGGAAAGAATTTGCTCAAAAAGGAGCAAATTCTTTCCTGTCAGAGTTGACTTTCTGAAGGGAGATAAAATAAAAATTGCAGTATTGCTTTCCCAAAAGTGTACCCACTGTTTTTTTGGTGTTATTACTGTTTTGTCCGCAAAATTAGGTAGTATCTAATAGCTCGCTCCCTGTAAAACTACCACTATTCTAAATATCAGGGATATTTCTACACTTGTTTTCTGCAGTAATTCTCAGTGTGTAGTTTTAACATTTATCATGGATCAACGTTTTTTTTCTGTCGATCACTCATCAGAAACTGTGAGCCGTAATACAAAGCTGAGTAACTCTACCTTGATTTTTTTAAATATGGTTGTCCTAGAGGAGCAAATTCTGCTCTTTTAGGGTTGATCCCCAATAAGAGGGGAAAGCAAGATTGAAAAAGGCTGAGTCTCCTCCCCTGAAAGTGAACACCCTTTCACCTCAATAAAATCACCCTGTTTCATGTTTTTTGCTAAAGCTAATACTTGATATTGGTGTGCAAAACGAAAGTGCGTCAAACTGGAATTTCCAAAAGTTTTTCCATTTCTCATTCAATACAAAGAAAAGACTTTGTAGCATATGACATTTATAAGTTTGTGATCGTTTTTCATTCAGGACCATGGCTGGGAGACTCAGTAAGTACTGTTGTAAGAGAAAAATGTTTAAGAAGTTAATAAATACACTGCATATTTAAGGGACGAATCATTTATTGTCAGCTGGGGGGGGGGGGGGGGCGGGTATATTTAGGGGGGGGTCGGAATTTTTTTTGGTGATGTACTGGGGGGGTCGGAAATAAAAAAGCCTTGGAGCAGGGGGGTCATATATTTTATTGGGCATATTGGGGGGGGGGGGGGGGCAGAATTCTTCCATCAGTCTTCATTTTTGAAAATGTCTCAGCTTCTGGGGGGCGAAGCCCGCCAGACCCCCCATTACTCCTAAACATTCAAACTCTTTTCTTTCGATCTCACAACTTAAAGACTTTATGGAAATGACACAAAAAATAGCAAGCTTCATATCCCAAACACAAAACTTTTCACTGATTTGCTAGAACAGTATGAAAGTGTTTATAAAATCATGTAAAAGTAGATGGTTTTGTGTTCAATTAAATTTAATGCCTGCATTTGTGATATCAACTCTCCACAGTGCCTTTTCATCAGCAAAAACACTGTGCCCCCAGATTACCACTACCCAGAGGCCCAATTGATATTATTTACAGTTATAATTATTAAGCATTCGACAAACATTCCATGGCCATTAGCAGAAGAAAAAGTGCAAGAAATGCAAACAAAGTTTAAACAGACCATGATTACATGTAATTAACCTGTTAGAATAAGAAAATGTTCTTTGTGATTCATACAGCTAGGTTTTGATTGAGGTCAGTCTGACATAAAATAGGTAATATGGTATGTGTGTGTGAAGGATATAGCTGGCACTGGGGATAGGGGGGGTCATAAATTTTTTTGTCACCTATCTGGGGGGGTCGGAAAAATAATTCTGGAGAGACTGGGGGGGTCGGAAAAATTTTGGTGAACCATATGAAAATGTACCCGGCCCCCCCACCTGATAATAAATGACTCGTCCCTAAGTATGAATTGGCAGGGCAAAGGAGGGTTGAAATTTCTATTAAATTTAGCAGATACACAGGATGAGGCACGGAACACGTGTTCGAACAGCCTAGAATAGGATCAGTGTGTAACTAGATAATATACTTTTTCCCGCGAACAGCGAAGACCCAGGTCAGCCTGCGCATTCGCGTAGTCTTATCCGTGTAGTCAGCGTTTGCATTTGGTATAAAAGTACCCTTTCACATGGCAGTCCCACATTTGTTAAGCTCAAGTACATTCCGTTTTTTATACCCCGCCACACTGTAGTGGTGGGGTATTATGTTATACCTTTCGGTGTCCGTCCGTCCGTCCGTCCGTGCTCACCATTTCCGATCGATAACTTGAGTATTTATTCACGGAATATTTTCAAATTTTGCATACATATGTATTGTTATCGGCGATGAGTGGTATGGGATTGTTAATGGGCAAAATCCGTCCATTTTTAACAGAGTTACTGTCCTTGTTCATATTGGAAAAATGGTTTCTGGCCTGTTATTCCTTTACTGTTTATGATATCTGAATGAAACTTCACAGATATGTTGAACATCAAAGGTTACATATTGTGACCAAGGGCTGTCACTCTGACATTTCCAGTTCGTGAGTTATCCGCCCTTGATAGGTCTGAAAAATAGTTTCTGACCTGCAGTTCCTTTACTATAAGGAATATTTGAATGAAACTTCACACATATGTTGAACATCAAAGGTTACATATTGTAACCAAGGGCTGTCCTTCTGACCTTTCTAGTTCATGAGTTATCCCCCCTTGATAGGTCTGAAAAATAGTTTTTGACCTGTAGTTCCTTTACTGTTCATGATATTTGAATGAAACTTCACAGCTATGTTGAACATCGAAGGTTACATATTGTTACTAAGGGCCACCACTCTGACCTTTCCAATTTGTGAGTTATCTGCCCTTGATACATCTGAAAAATAGTTTCTGACCTGTAGTTCCTTTACGTTTAGGAATATTTGAATGAAACTTCACAGATATGTTGAACATCAAAGGTTACAAATTGTGACCAAGGGCCGTCACTCTGGCCTTTCCAATTCATGAGTTATCTGCCCTTGATATGTCTGAAAATAGTTTTTGACCTGTAGTTCCTTTACTGTTTATGATATCTAAATGAAACTTCACAGATATGTTGAATATTAAAGGTTACACATTGTGACTAAGGACCGTCACTCTTACCTTTCCTGTTTGTGAGTTATCCGCCCTTGATAGGTCTGAAAAATGGTTTTTGACCTGTAGTCCCTGTACTATATGGAACATCAAAATGAAACTTCACAGATATGTTGAACATCAAAGGTTACATATTTTGACTAAGGACCATCACTCTGACCTTTCCAGTTCATGAGTTATCCACCCTTGACAGGTCTGAAAAATGGTTTTTGACCTTTAGTTCCTATACTATAAGAAATATTTGAATGAAACTTCAGAGATATGTTGAACATCAAAGGTTACATATTGTGACTAAGAAACATCACTCTAACATTTCAAGTTGTTAGTTTTCTACCAGTGATTGATCTGAATTTTTTTTTTGACCTGTTGTTTCCTTACTATATGGAATATTTGAATGAAACTTCACAGGTATGTTGAACATCAAAGGTAACATATTCTGACTAAGGACGGTCACTCGTACCTTTCCAGTTTATTAGTTATTTGCCCTTGATAGTTCTGAAAAATGGTTTATGACCTGTTATTCCTTTTCTGTATGGAACATCTAAATATTTCACAGGTATGTTTAACATCAAAGCTTACATTTTGTGAATAAGGATGGTCACTCTTACCTTTCCAGTTCATGAGTTATTTACCTATGGTAGTTCCTCCACTATATGGAATATCTGACTGAACCTTCACAGATATGTTTAAAACCATAGAATAAGAAACAGAGTTTCTCAGCTCAAAGAAATGTTTACTGCCTGATCTAAATCTACACTGGTCTGAATGCCCAACATTGTCAAAAATCTTACAAGACTGCTATGTATGAGTGGTTTATATTAATATCTGTAAGGACATCATATCTCTGTTTATCCCAGTTCTGTGGCTATTCAGCTATTATATATCTCAAAAAATAAGTTACGATGTCCAGCAGTGGCGGGGTATCATGCAGTGCCTTCGTGCTTTTATTTTTTATTGAAATGTAGTTTGCGAATTTGAGAAGACAAGAAATATGATTAAATGATGTTTCATTTTATAACTATACATCAAAGAAAAGGTACCCTGTGCAAAGTATATACAGTCAACTCTCGATATCTCGAACACTGATACATGTAGGTCAGAGTACCCTCTTATGACAAAGAATATAGATTGGACAAATTTCCTTTATTTTATACATTTCAGCTTTGGATATCTCAAACTACTGATATCTCATAGTAAATTTTCTGGGACCAGAAAATTTACTTTGAGATATCAGTAGTTTGGGATGAACTTCGACTTTGAGATATCGAAAGTTTACTGTATTAAGGTGTATGCATATATACTTTAATAATTGTCCGCCATTTTTCTAAATTGAGACTGCCTGTTGGCTTCTCTGAGTGTCAAACCCGACTACTCTTTCAGGCAAAGATTTACCTATAATGGAGCAAATTCTGTGCTTTTTGGAGCTGATCCCTTTAAGATGAGGTAAAATGGAAATGACAGAGCTTCTTCCCCGGACAGTGTCTTATAGGAAAAGATTTACCTATAATGGAGCAAATTCTTTTCTTTCTCGAGCTGATCCCGTTAAGATGAGGTAAAAATGGAAATGACAGAGTTTCTTCCCCTGACAGTGTCAAGCCCATCTACCTTCATAGGAAAGATTTACCTATAATGGAGCAAATTCTGTCCTTTTTGGAGCTGATCCCGTTAAGACGAGGCAAAATTGGAAATGACAGAGTTTCTTCCCCTGACAACGTCAAACCCATCTACTCTTATAGGAAAAGATTTACCTATAATGAAGCAAATTCCTTTCTTTCTCGAGCTGATCACGTTAAGACGAGACAAAAATGGAAACAACAGAGTTGCTTCCCCTGACAATGTCAAACCCATCTACCTTTATCGGAAAAGATTTACCTATAATGGAGCAAATTCCTTTCTTTTTCGAGCAGATCACGTTAAGACGAGGCAAAAATGGAAATGACAGAGTTGCTTCCCCTGACAGTGTCCATTCACTTCATAACAGCAAACTTTATAACAGCAAACTTTTAGTCAGCCTCAATTACAAAACTTACGTCAATGCAAACAGGAGATATCGCTACAGTTGTTGAGGAGAGGACTATTGTCGTAAGAAAAGTCAGTTTAAGATAACATGTACAGGGTTTTTTTTTACAAAAAAGCTTGCTTCACCAACAGACCAACAGACATTATTAATCTTTATGCCAGTCCCTATCTACCGTCATTCCTGAAAGATTTAGAGAAAATTGTATACTGGGAAATCCTGTTTGATGAGCATGTATACATCCGCCTGTCTGTCTTTATGCCTGCCGTTTAGAATTTGTGTCAGCTTCATATCTCCCTAATCCATGAAACGATGTTGTTGAAACCTGGGTCAACTGTTCTATTTATCAACGCGATATGCAGAACTCAAATTTAACAATGTCGGGTGAAATGGAGTCAAGATAACACTTAGGTCCAATTTCACGTCGCTTTAAAAACTCGTTTTATCTCTGAACAAAATTTATGTTGCACCATGGTGTATGGATTAATGGTTTAAGCCATAGTGAGGATGTAAATGCGATCATATATCTACTAACAAACACTCAAGCTAGGATGTCAGAATTTGTTGAAACTATTATTATATTAAAGTCTCTTGACTTGTTCCTATGGCATATTACACCCAGAACATTCGGTCGTGCCAAAAGCCCAAAGGGTCCACGAATGAAGCACATAAACAGTCAATACTCCGACCAGACTACATAGATATGCACGCCATTCTGAGCCCTTGCTATCTGCAGATGCCAGTTAGGGACCGGTTCAGTCTCCCGTACGTAGCCAGACTAAGTGGACTAGATAGACCACGCGTATTCATGGACTGTTCTGGGATTCCGCGTTTCGTCGGCGCGCTAATCAGTCTTTTTTGTATATGTAGCGGGCGATAATAACCTCAAAAGAATGAGCTGGTCTATTTCTCATTTTAAGGTGAATGGATACACTTTTAGGGGAAGCAACTCCATCATTTCTGCCAAGCTTATCAATGACGAATGGATACGCTTTTAGAAAATTAGTTCTTTAATTTTTGTGTGTTCAACTGTGGATTCGTTCCACTCAGCCACCTGGGGAACACATTGTTATGAGAACAGAAACAACATATTTGCCAGCCATTGGTCTACTTGGATCGTCATTTGCAAAACAGGATCTTGAGTGTAATCACTTTTTTTTACAAACCAGCGACCGCCATTACTGTGTTACACGATAAAGAGAAAATCTCAGAGGAATTCTGTGTATAGTTTTGTTTCTGCTGAAAAGTCATAAAAGCATACTGAATATTTCTGTGATTAAAGTCCCAAAAAACATTTCTTGGTGCCAGTCAAGTACGGATATAGCTCCGAGTTCTACCGGCATTTTCAACAAGCGGAACAACTTTCTGTGACTCCCTGTTTACTACCGAAAGGAGACTCGTCACTGACGAGGCTTTATTAGCCGAAACTACGTAGTCTGCCCCATGTTCCTACTTCTGTATGTATTCTCTGCTCTTTAAGGAACTTTTTAAGATTTTAATTTTACCTCACTGCAGCTGGTGTTGTGCCGTGTGGCGGCCGTAAAACGTCTTCCCGTACATCATCCATAGTGCAGATTGTATTTCATTTACATCACTTGAGATCAGAGGATAGATTCTGAGAAATCTAAAATTTGAGATCGATTTAGACTATCATTCTAGATCATGGTCTTTTATATTATTTGAATCCTTTTGAAACTTATCAGTCTTTGAATCGACTGTCCAATTAAAAGTAAGAAATTACAGTATGTTTTTTTTCTGGTTTCGTCACCAGATATTGTCAGGGTCACTGACGAGGCTTTATCAGCCGAAACTACGTAGTCTGGCCCATATTCCTACTTCTGTATGTAATTTACTGCTCTTGAAGGAACTTTTTAAGATTTTAATTTTACCTCACTGCAGCTGGTGTTGTGCCGTGTGGCGGCCGTAAAACGTATCCCCGTACATCATTCATAGTGCAGATTATATTTTATTTACATCCTTTGAGATCAGAGGATAGATTCTGAGAAATCTAAAATTTGAAATCGATTTAGACTATCATTCTAGATCATCGTCTTTTACATTATTTGGATCCTTTTGAAACCTATGAGTCTTTGAATCGACTGCCCAATTAAAAGTAAGAAATTACAGTATGCTTTTTCTGGTTTCGTCACCAGATATTGTCAGGGTCAATGACGAGGTTTTATTAGCCGATACTACGTAGTCTGGCCCATGTTCCTACTTCTGTATGTAATTTACTGCTCTTGAAGGAACTTTTTAATATTTTAATTCTCCGAATAGTAGAATTTGCTTCTTGGGGAGCAAATTCTTTCCTTTACGAGTTGAGCCATTTAGCGGGGGCAGCAAAACTTTAAGTCGCTTGTACGAGTAAATTCAGACTGAAATTCATTTACATGCTGAATAAAGTCTAGATCTTGACGTGCAAGTATACACTATCAAAGGAAGCAACTCTGCCGTGTTATTTTGCTTCCCTTCCCAGTGGTGGCCAATTCCGTCAGGGAAGAATTTTCCCGAGAGTCAGCTAATTCTTTCCTTTGCGAATATACCTTGGAAGGGCTTTGTCGTCCAGTGATGCAAACAGAAATTTTTCATATGACGTCGCTGATATTCAGTGGATAACGTCATGTCATAAAATTCGTATGATCACACGTGTATTAACACTTTGGCGCGTACACGTAATGTCATTGACAACGTCCATGTCAAGAATGCGCTTTCTTATTGAAATAGTGTTGTGTTTGAAGATGTCGAAATCCCATTTTAAAGGGCCATATGGTAAACAGAGTCTTACACTTGTGGTCATTTCATATGAAATTTATGAAACCCGCCGAGGGCTTGTTTCATAAATTTCTTATGAAATGACTTCGCGTGTAAGATCCTCTATAAATAAGTGTTGCACAAAACCGACGAAACACATTGATTTGTACCCATACACACTAAAACAAACAATTTGGAATCAGAGTATTTGTCTTTGTGTTTACAGGTAAGGCAGCCATGACTTCAGAATTTCCAAGCTACTACAAAACCTTATCTCGACGACTGTACAGGGTCCTAGAAGATATTGGAGCTTCTACGAAAGTGAGAGATGTGATGATCAAGGCCATGACAACAAGTGAAATACTGCAAACTGCGGAATCGGCAATGGTACAAAATGGAGACATCTGTGATTATATATGTGGTAGTTCTTTTGAAGGTACAACAACACCTGGCCTGAAATCTGATGTCGACAATTTGTTTGTAGTTGAAACTAGACCGGTCGTCACAAACATAGAAGAAGCTCAGCAATACATGAGCTGTTATCATCTTGTTCAAGACTCCTTCACTCCACCAGGTTATTCCAAACTACAACAGGTGATTCATGGTGTGCCATTTACTCGATGGATGGCAACTGACGTCGTTTCAAGTGCTTTCCCTTCAGATGTAGAGGGCAGATTAGTCCTTACGTTACCCGATCGTATCTATCGGCCTGTTTTAGTACGACATGGCCCCGCAGTAACCATAGAAGCAACACAATTTAGAGTGGCCGAAGATACTGTACCTGCTGTAAAAAGTTGCACGTGGCCTAATTGTGCATCTGAGTGGTTAGTAAGAGAACGGCGCTATAACTGGCCATCGCAGGAACAAATGGACAAATGTAAAACTTTGGGATGTGTTTTAGTTTATGTCGGACATCCTAAGAGCGATGAGAACAATTTACAGTGGAGGTTATCATTTTCACTACAAGAAAGATTGTTAGTTACTGACTTTAAGTCTGTTCAGTTGAAATGTTATATTCTTCTTAAAATGATAAAGAATGAGATGATACATAAACGTCTCGGAGCAAAATCTCTAACTTCCTATCACTTTAAAACGTGTGTGTTATATATGATAGAAAATACCCCAGCTGAGTTCTGGACCGAGGAAAATTTGCTGGTATGTCTCAATCTATGTTTACAGCAGATGTTAATGTGCGTTGAAGCAGGGGTGTGCCCAAACTATTTCATTCCTGGAGAAAATATGTTTGACGGGAGGGTAGCCGGGCAGATGCAGGTTAGAATATGTGAAATATTGAGATCAATTTTGTCTGCAGACTTCAAGTTTCTGCTGAATATAGAAGCTGATAGGCTTGGAATTAGATACCAGGAGGCTCTTGGTTCAGGGATAATTGCATCAAGACACAGACAAACTATTTCTATTCATTTTCTGAAGCCCTGTAATGGTGTTTATAGGAGTATGTTGTACTTGAGAAACAAATTCTTTGAAAGTTGTCAGAATATTGTCAGCCAAGTATGTGTTCAAGAATTATGTAAAATAAAGCATAAACTGTTAAGGACTAATAGAGTTTCTGAACATAGCATTACAGAAACACGTGCAGCCTTGTCCCTAATTGTACCTTATGTCCACATATCTTTGATGTCAGTTCTAATAGTAGCAGCCAAACGTATGTCAACAAGTAACGAGTGCATATATAACCTTCTAACAAGCGAGCGGTGGCATGCTGTAAGTTTAGAATCAGATCCATTGTCATGTAAGCTAAAACAGGCATCTGCGATGTGTATGCTGGGATATTTTGAGCTGTCGCTAGAAATCTTACTAAGTCTACAGGACCGGCTTGAACAGCAAGTATCAGTTTGCGGTTGTAGTTCAAAAGCTATACTCAGTCAGACATATCTTGAAATGTCAACGCCGGCCATTTCAGAGTGTTCATATGAAGAGCTGTTACATCAACATTTCGTACCATGTGTCGTGTACCTGCCTGCAGAAAGAGATCTGACACCTCGTGCCCTCTGTTATGAAATGGATAGATCGTTTGGTTCGCCGCCTGAGGACAAAAAGCCGTGGTACGACTGGGCTGTAGTTGATGGGAAGGTTCTCTTCTACCTCTTACTGTACTTGAATCATCGTCATCTTGGTATGGAAGAAAACGCACTTGCTGACTTTAAAAGTATCTTGCGGTTGTGTATCACGGATAAATTGCTTTGTCACAGAGACACAATTGTTAATATTATTGGTTGGATGTTCAGGGAAGTAGGACTTACTGACTTAGCTAAGACGTGTTTCTTGGAATGTCTTCACGAAAAACCTACACATAATGCAGCATCATTACATTTGCGAGAACTCAGCGGTATATTGTAATGACACAGTACTGGAGTAAATAGTGTAGACCCATATCAGACTGCTCCTAATGTAGGAGCAGTCTGATCAGGGTCTACGCTGTTTCGTAAAGGAATACTGATCATGTTCTGTACTGTTTGTGATTCTATAAGCTATTGACACATCATTGGATAGCAGACATTCTAGGACAACTGGGTCTGGCCCTGATGTTATAAAACTTTTTTTCGTGCTCAACTCAGCTGAGCATGAAATTTTCTCTGCAAAAATGTGAACATGCCAACTATTGTTGGCCTATTCGTATAAGCAGAGAAAATTTTGTACTCATCTTAACTGAGCAAAAAACAACAACAACTGCAGTTATCAGTAATTTGTTATTTATTAAAAGGTAAAATTTCATGTTCAGCTGAGTTGAGCATGAAAAAAAATTTATAATCTGGGGACCTGGTTGCTCAGAGCATCGTCAACTTGGCTTACTGAAGTCCTTTAAGCCTTCTGCTACACATAAAATCAAGTGTACTGATGCTTTTTGACAAATAAAAGAATACAGTTTAAAAAGCTCCTTACATTTTTTTCGTCAAAAATGCCAGTTTTTTTACGTACAGTCAACTCTCTTTATAATCATGGCATTCATTACAACAGCGATATTCTATATAACGTCATTTTATATGAACAAAATGACCGTAATGTTCAAAACGCGCATTCTTTATAATAGCAAATTCAGTTAAAGTCAAAATATCTGGGAACAAATGCCGTCGCTACATGTTTAAAGAGGGTTCACTGTATATGTATGTTTATGAAATTTTAAGGTCTCTTTATTTAAAAAAACTCGTTAATTTTGAACAACCGGATTCTGTTATATATGGTCTCGGGGACTTAAAATTGGACACGTGAAGTAACAGACAGGGCACTGAAGCATGTATACGTTGTCGTTTCCTCAACTCTCTTGACTAAGACAAATACTGAGTATGAGATTGGCTATTCAGCGCTTTCGAAAACTGCATATATACCAAATCAAACATCTTAATTATCCTGTATGCAACTCATACCGAGTTACTTTAAGGACATTCGTACTGAGTGGAGGAAGCATTCAACAGGCAACAAACAGTATTTCGAAAATTTACATTTAAGGTGACGCTTCATAATTAAATCAGAAAGTTCAGTTCCTGTGGAGTGGGGGTAGCGGAAGAGGGTATTAAATTTATTTGTAAACAACATTTATATAGGATGCACAACTACGGCCTCTTCCATCAAGGTGGCAGATCCCACATATATTATACTGGAATATCTTAGCGAGTAAACAAATGGGCTGCTGATCTTAAGAGCAAAAAATAATAAAACAAAAATAAAAAAAAAATAAAATAAAGAAAGAAAGAAAGAAAAAAAGAAAACGATCCTCATATTTTTAAGGTGTTTGCATATACCTCCACTTTATTTTGCCATTTGTTACAAGGAAACAACATTTGTTACTTCTTGTTTTTTCCCCTGGACAATGACGCCCTTACAAAGTAAGATCTACTTTTAAAAGGAAGAATTTGCCCATGGAAAGCAAATTCTGGCAGTCAAAATCTGGGTCCGAGGTTATGAAACTTTAGAATAATCTCAAACTCAAAATAAAGCACACTGATTCGCTGCTTCCGAGCACATACTCGGAAGCAGCCAATCAGTGTCCTTTATTTTGAGTTTGAGAATGTACTCAAGTTTTATAACCTCTGGGCCTGGTTAAGCTTCACCGAAAAGAGACTGGGTTATGGTGCAGAAGGTCGCGGGTTCGAATCCTGGCTTGTGTCAACTAGCGACTGGAAAACTGTCTCCTTCAACCCAGCAGTAAATGGATACATTGAGGACAAGGCAGCGAAAGAAGATGGTGATGGATGGGCTTCGCCTTTCATCTGCTGTGCCCAAGATACATTGGGCCTCAAACCCCAACTGCCCCTGCGGCCACTGTGCTATGGGAAATCTTTACCTTTCTCTTCACTGAAACAGAGGCAAAACTGAAAATGGTAGAGTTGCTTCTACTGAAACTGTACTCATTCATCTTAAGGTGTACGGGTATACCAGTATATTTTTCTGCCTTTTATTACAAATGGGAATGACCTTTCTGACATCCTGTCTGCTTTCTTGGAGGACGAAACTCTTTCGAATAGCGACCTGCTCTTACAGGAAAGATTTACTCCTCTGACTCTTAGAGGAAAGAAGTTGCACCTCATCTTGCTTCTAGATGAGGATATTTTAAATGTTGACCCCCATTAAGAAGCGAGGATAAGGGAAAATGGCAGAGTTTCTCCCTCTGAAATTGTACCCATTCAACCGAACAAGTCCAAAAATGTTCCGATTTCGATTATATAGCATTAGCACGTGAAGCCAATTTATGACATGTTAGAACATCAATTTTTCAACTAATCGACCATTGCAATATCGGGTTTCTTTGGCGTTCTACAAATAACGATACAGGACTGTTTGTAAGAACTGGACGCTTTTGTGGACCGGGCCGTTACTGTGGCGAACACGAAGTTCAACGCAGATATACGAAATTTCTGCTGGATGATGACAACATCGTCTATTGCGTCACTACGATGGTCTAATCTGCTCAATTTTCATTTCCATACTACTTCACAATTCCAAATTCCGAATTCTGGATTTTGAATTCAGAAATTCTGAATTTTGAATTCTGAATTCAGAATTCCGATTTCTGAATTCCGAAATTCGTAGTACGAACTCTTTACAGGAAATGATTTATGTTTGTTGAAATAGAAATAAACTAGAAAATTGTGTCTGTAAGACACTAATGATGCCCCCGTGCAGCGCCTGTCACATGATATGTATATATCCATAAAGCACCTACAAAGAATCCATTGAAAACATAACCTGCCATGAAAAAAACTGCCCAAAATGACTAAGTTAAAAAGGCTGTGATTCTGTCAAAATTAATTCTAGACCTATCAATATGCCTCATAATATCTTCAAATATGTCCACCATATGTAGACAAGGTTTGAAAAAGATCCATTGAAAACTGTGGAGCAACTTGATAACACAAAATCCATACCCTACAATGCAAAATTTCCCTAGAATGACTAAGTTCAAAAGGCCATAATTCTGTCAAAATTAATTCTAGTGCCATCAAAAACCCACATGCACATCTTCAATACATTCACAGCATGTATGCGAAGTTTGAAAAAGATCCATTGAAAACTGTGAGAGGAGTTGATTAAACAAACTCTTTACCCTACAATGCAAAAATTTGCCTAAAATGACTAAGTTCAAAAGGCCGTAATTCTGTCAAAATTAATTCTAGGTCAAACAAAAATCCACATGCACATCTTCAATATATCCACAACATGTATGCAAGGTTTGAAAAAGATCCATTGAAAACTGTGGGAGGAGTTGATTACACAAACTCTATACCCTACAATGCAAAAATTTGCCTAAAATGACTAAGTTCAAAAGGCCGTAATTCTGTCAAAATTAATTCTAGGTCCAACAAAAATCCACATGCACATCTTCAATATGACCATAACATGTATGCAAGGTTTGAAAAAGATCCGTTGAAAACTGTCGGAGGAGTTGATTACACAAACTCTATACCCTACAATGCAAAAATTTGCCTAAAATGACTAAGTTCAAATGGCCGTTATTCTGTCAAAATTAATTCTAGGTCCAACAAAAATCCACATGCACATCTTCAATATGTCCCCAACATGTATGCAAAGTTTGAAACAGATCCATTGAAAACTGTGGGAGGAGTTGATTACACAAACTCTATACCATAAAGCGTGACGAACAGACAGACGGACAGACAGACAGGGGCAAATCTTAATGCCCCCTGACTATCGTCACGGGGGCATAAAAAAGTATTAAACAATACAAGAAAAAACAATATGAACGAACTAATTTTACAAGGAAGACAATGAATGATCAGTGTCTCATTGTCATACTATCGGGCCATCTTTATAGATAATTCAAGTGATCGTATAGTTTTCTAAGTGTATTAAAGTTAACATTTCCGCAACTACTAACTACCCAGGTTCATAATAAGTCAAACTCATTGTGTTTCTTCTTCCTTGTGATTTCCTAGCTACAACCTTAAACCCAATCAAAAGCCAAAATCTCAATCCCCTCCCCCCCCCCCCCCCCCCCCGAGCAAAGGCAATGCACTTTATTATTATAAAGTTCATAGAGCAATTTCCATGGAGATATTGCTTACGTATTGCATACTATCTCTATGCCTAAAGTGTTATTACCAAATAAGTTCACGGCATATATCTGAATCGTTATTTCTTGGAAATTGTACATGGGCTTATAGTTATGAATCATCGACCCATTTAGACTACTTAAGATATACTGGTTTCCTGAGACAGACCAAGTACAAAGATGTCTTAGTCCTAAATAAAAATTGCTGAAAATCTAATTGCAAGTGCACCCTGTGACATCATGCAAAGGAACCGTAATGCCAATTTGAGCACAATTAATGCTCAAATCAGCCTGCACATGTGTTCTCACCGATCTGAGTCTTTATTTGTTTGCAGTTAGGTCCCCAGTGTTATTTGGAAAGTCCTAACTCTGAATAGGTTGCGCAGATGCGCCTTTGTAGTAACTGATAAGATGCTTTGCTATCAGGATTCATAGATCATATATGCAAAAAGAGAAACACAGACCACTTGCGGAGACGTCATTTCTGCAAAACGATAGATGTTTCTGTTAAGTTTTTTATTTTAGGATTCCCGTAAAATATTAGACCGTAAAGCATACATGTACAATGTTAAAATGAGACAAACAGTTTGATTCAAACTCTAGCTGTGCAACAGACAGGAAGGTCCATTTTCCAGATAGGGTGAGGCAGGTTGAATTAGATAAATTAAATTAGATAAATAAAATAAAATGTGTATTTTACTCGGTTTAATTATTTTTGGGTGAAAAGTTCAATAAAGCTGTGTACTAAAACAGATGTATCCATTTCTTTTTGAGATGTATTAGTAAATATCAGTACTGATTGTCGGGCGAGTCCAATTATCCTGTACACCTGGCAAGCAGTACTGATATTTATTGATACATCTAAAAAAGAGTCATGGAAATATCTATTACTCATGGGGCTGACCAATGCGTTAGCTATACAACTTCATTTTAACTTTCTGTTGTAATAAGGACGGGGTAATACCAATTTGCCTACTTGTGCCTTCGACCGAGTCAGTCAATTAACATACATGCAAAAGTGGCTGTCGACCGAGACAATCGACAGCTGTATTAGCTCGATCAAAAGCCCATTTGCCTAAGTACCATTTACCGTTATTGGTATGTTTTCGATCGTGTTCTCGGTTGAAAGCCACTTTATATAGTACAGACTCGGTCGAAAGCACAGATAACCAAATTGGTATTACCCCCGTGATTAGTGGGGCTTATCAAAATTGTAAGACATCAATTTCTTTTGAACGAGCTGGTTAGCTGCACAACTTCATCCGAATGATCTTGCGTAATAAGTGGGACTCACGAATGTTCTTGCGTATTTAGTGGTACTCAACAATGCTGTAAAACAGCACCTTTACGTGAATTTGCCGGTGTAATTAGTCGGACTCAACAACGTTGTATACAGCACCTTCACGTGACTATGCTGGTGTTATTTGGGAAGCTCACCGATTCTGTAGGACAACAACTTCACGTGAATGTGCTGGTGTAATCAGTGGGATTCAACAATGCTGTAAGACAACGACTTCGCTTGAATGTTCTTGCGTAATAAGTGGTTCTCAACAATGCGATTAGACAAACCCTTCATGTGAATATGCTGGTGTAATTGGTGGGGCTCACCAAAGCTGTAAGACAATTACTTCACGTGAATGGACTGGAGTAAATAGTGGGGTAGTGAGGCTCACCAACAGTGTAAGACAAAAACTTCACGTGAATGTGCTGGTGTAATTAGTGGGGCTCACCAAGGCTGTAAGACAAAAACTTAACGTGAATGTGCTGGTGTTTATTAGTGGGGCTCACCAACGCTGTAAGACAAAAACTTAACATGAATGTGCTGGTGTAATTAGTGGGGCTCACCAACGCTGTAAGACAAAAACTTCACGTGAATGTGCTGCAGTAATGAGTGGGGCTCACCAAGGCTGTAAGACAAAAAGTTCACGTGAATGTGCTGGTGTAATGAGTGGGGCTCACCAAGGGTTTAAGACAAAAACTTCACGTAAATGTGCAGGTGTAATGAGTGTGGCTCACCAAGGCTGTAAGACAAAAACTTCACGTGAATGTGCTGGTGTAATCAGTGGGATTCAACAATGCTGTAAGACAACGACTTCGCTTGAATGTTCTTGCGTAATAAGTGGTTCTCAACAATGCGATTAGACAAACCCTTCATGTGAATATGCTGGTGTAATTGGTGGGGCTCACCAAAGCTGTAAGACAATTACTTCACGTGAATGGACTGGAGTAAATAGTGGGGTAGTGAGGCTCACCAACGGTGTAAGACAAAAACTTCACGTGAATGTGCTGGTGTAATTAGTGGGGCTCACCAAGGCTGTAAGAAAACAACTTCACGTGAATGTGCTGCAGTAATGAGTGGGGCTCACCAAGGCTGTAAGACAAAAAGTTCACGTGAATGTGCTGGTGTAATTAGTGGGGCTCACCAAGGCTTTAAGACAAAAACTTCACGTAAATGTGCAGGGGTAATGAGTGGGGCTCACCAAGGCTGTAAGACAAAAACTTAACGTGAATGTGCTCGAGTTATTAGTGGGGCTCACCGACATTGTAAGACAAAATCTTAACGTGAATGTGCTGGTGTAATTAGTGGGGCTCACCAACGCTGTAGGACAAAAACCATGTGAATGTGCTGCTGTAATGAGTGGGGCTCACCAAGGCTATAAGACAAAAACTTCAAGTGAATGTGCTGGTGTAATTAGTGGGGCTCACCAAGGCTAGAAGACAAAAACTTCACGTAAATGTGCTGGTGTAATGAGTGGGGCTCACCAAGGCTGTAAGACAAAAACTTCAAGTGAATGTGCTGGTGTAATTAGTGGGGCTCACCAAGGCTGTAATACAAAAACTTCACGTAAATGTGCTGGTGTAATGAGTGGGGCTCACCAAGGCTGTAAGACAAAAACTTAACGTGAATGTGCTCGAGTTATTAGTGGGGCTCACCAACGCTGTAAGACAAAATCTTAACGTGAATGTGCTGGTGTAATTAGTGGGGCTCACCAACGCTGTAGGACAAAAACTTCACGTGAATGTGCTGGTGTAATAAGTGGGGCTCACCAAGGCTGTAAGACAAAAACTTAACGTGAATGTGCTGGTGTTTATTAGTGGGGCTCACCAACGCTGTACGACAAAGACTTAACATGAATATGCTGGTGTAATTAGTGGGGCTTACCTACGCTGTAAGACAAAAACTTCACGTGAATGTGCTGCAGTAATGAGTGGGGCTCACCAAGGCTGTAAGACAAAAACTTCACGTGAATGTGCTGGTTTAATTAGTGGGGCTCACCGAGGCTGTAAGACAAAAACTTCACGTGACTATGCTGGTGTAATTAGTGGGACTCACATACGCTGTAAGACAAAAACTTCACGTTAATGTGCTGGTGTAATGAGTGGGGCTCACCAAGGCTGTAAGACAAAAACTTCACGTTAATATGCTGGTGTATTGAGTGGGGCTCACCAACGCTGTAAGACAAAAACTTCACGTTAATGTGCTGGTGTAATGAGTGGGGATCACCAACGCTGCAAGACAAAATCTTCACGTGAATGTGCTGGTGTAATGAGTGGGGCTCACCAACTCTGTAAGACACAAACTTCACATGAATGTGCTGGTTTAATGAGTGCGGCTCACCAAGGCTGTAAGAAAAAAACTTCACGTGAATGTGCTGGTGTTTATTTGTGGGGCTCACCAACGCTGTAAGATAAAAACTTCACGTGAATGTGCTGGTGTAATTAGTGGGGCTCACTAAGGCTGTAAGATAAATACCTCACGTAAAAGTGCTGGTGTAATTAGTGGGGCTCACCAACGACGTAACACAACATCTTCACGTGAATGTGCTGGTGTAATTAGTGGGGCTCACCAACGCTGTAAGACAAAAACTTCACGTGAATGTGCTGGTGTAATTAGTGGGGCTCACCAAGGCTGTAAGACAAAAACTTCACGTGAATTTGCTGCAGTAATGAGTGGGGCTCACCAAGGCTGTAAGACAAAAACTTCACGTGAATGTGCTGCTGTAATGAGTGGGGCTCACCAAGGCTGTAAAACAAAAACTTCACGAGAATGTGCTGGTGAAATTAGTGGGGCTCACTAAGGCTGTAAGACAAAAACTTAACGTGAATGTGCTGGTGTAATGAGACGGGCTCACCAAGGCTGTAAGACAAAAACTTCACGTGAATGTGCTGGTGTAATCAGTGGGACTCACATACGCTGTAAGACAAAAACTTCACGTTAATGTGCTGGTGTAATGAGTGGGGCTCACCAAGGATGAAAGACAAAAACTTCACGTGAATGTGCTGCTGTTATTAGTCGGGCTCACCAAGGCTGTAAGAAAAACTTCACGTGAATGGGCTGGTGTAATAAGTGGGGCTCACCAACGCTGTAAGACAAAAACTTCACGTGAATTTGCTGCAGTAATGAGTGGGGCTCACCAAGGCTATAAGACAAAAAATTTACGTGAATGTGCTGGTGTAATTAGTGGGGCTCACCAAGGCTTTAAGACAAACACTTCACGTAAATGTGCAGGTGTAATAAGTGGGGCTCACCAAGGCGGTAAGACAAAAACTTCACGTGAATGTTCTGGTGTAATTAGTGGGGCTCACCAAGGCTGTAAGACAAAAACTTCAAGTGAATGTGCTGGTGTAATTATTGGGGCTCACCAAGGCTGTAAGACAAAAACTTCACGTAAATGTGCTAGTGTAATGAGTGGGGCTCACCAACGCTGTAAGACAAAAACTTCACGTGAATTTGCTGCAGTAATGAGTGGGGCTCACCAAGGCTGTAAGACAAAAACTTCACGAGAATGTGCTGGTGAAATTAGTGGGGCTCACCAAGGCTTTAAGACAACACTTCACGTAAATGTGCAGGTGTAATTAGTGGGGCTCACCAAGGCTGTAAGACAAAACCTTCACGTGAATGTGCTGGTGTAATTAGTGGGGCTCACAAACGCTGTAAGGCCAAAAATCTTAACATGAATGTGCTGGTGTTTATTAGTGGGGCTCACCAACGCTGTAAGACAAAACCTTAACATGAATGTGCAGGTGTAATTAGTGGGGCTCACCAACGCTGTAAGACAAAAACTTCACGTAAATGTGCAGGTGTAATGAGTGGGGCTCACCAAGGCTGTAAAACAAAAACTTCACGTGAATGTGCTCGTGTTATTAGTGGGGCTCACCAACGCTGTAAGACAAAATCTTAAACGTGAATGTGCTGGTGTAATTAGTGGGGCTCACCAACGCTGTAAGACAAAAACTTCACGTGAATGTGCTGCTGTAATTAGTGGGGCTCACCAAGGCTGTAAGACAGAAACTTCACGTGAATGTGCTGGTGTAATTAGTGGGGCTCTCCAAGGCTGTAAGACAAAAACTTCACGTAAATGTGCTGGTGTAATGAGTGGGGCTCACCAAGGCTGTAAGACAAAAACCTAACGTGAATGTGCTGGTGTAATGAGTGGGGCTCACCAAGGCTGTAAGACAAATACTTCACATTACTATGCTGGTGTAACGAGTCGGGCTCACCAACGCTGTAAGACAAAAACTTCACGTTAATTTTGCTGGTGTAATAAGTGGGGCTCACCAAGGCTGTAAGACAAAATCTTCACGTGAATGTGCTGGTGTAATGAGTGAGGCCCACCAACTCTGTAAGACAAAAACTTCACGTGAATGTGCTGGTTTAATGAGTGGGGCTCACCAAGGCTGTAAGACAAAAACTTCACGTGAATGTGCTTGGGTTTATTTGTGGGGCTCACCAACGCTGTAAGATAAAAACTTCACGTGAATGTGCTGGTGTAATTAGTGGGGCTCACTAAGGCTGTAAGATAAATACCTCACGTAAGAGTGCTAGCGTAATTAGTGGGGCTCACCAACGCCGTAACACAACATCTTCACGTGAATGTGCTGGTGTAATTATTGGGGCTCACCAAGGCTGTAAGACAAAAACTTCACGTAAATGTGCTAGTGTAATGAGTGGGGCTCACCAAAGCTGTAAGACAAAAACTTAACGTGAATGTGCTGGTGTAATGAGACGGGATCACCAATGCTGTAAAGGAAAAACTTCACGTGAGTATGCTGGTGTAATTAGTGGGACTCACATACGCTGTGAGACAAAAACTTCACGTTAATGTGCTGGTGTAATGAGTGGGGATCACCAAGGCTGTAAGACAAAAACTTCACGTGAATGTGCAGGTGTAATTAGTGGGGCTCACCAACGCTGTAAGACAAAAACTTCGCGTGAATTTGCTGCAGTAATGAGTGGGGCTCACCAAGGCTGTAAGACAAAAACTTGACGTGAATGTGCTGGTGTAATTAGTGGGGCTCACCAAGGCTTTAAGACAACACTTCACGTAAATGTGCAGGTGTAATTAGTGGGACTCTCCAAGGCTGTAAGACAAAACCTTCACGTGAATGTGCTGGTGTAATTAGTGGGGCTCACCAACGCTGTAAGAAAAAAACTTAACGTGAATGTGCTGGTGTTTATTAGTGGGACTCATCAACGCTGTAAGACAAAACCTTAACATGAATGTGAAGGTGTAATTAGTGGGGCTCACCAACGCTGTAAGACAAAATCTTCACGTGAATGTGCTGCAGTAATGAGTCGGGCTCACCAAAGCTGTAAGACAAAAACTTCACGTAAATGAGCAGGTGTAATGAGTGGGGCTCACCAAGGCTGTAAGACAAAAACTTCACGTGAATGTGCTCGTGTTATTAGTTGGGCTCACCAACGCTGTAAGACAAAATCTTAAACGTGAATTGCTGGTGTAATTAGTGGGGCTCACCAACGCTGTAAGACAGAAACTTCACGTGAATGTGCTGGTGTAATTAGTGGGGCTCTCCAAGGCTGTAAGACAAAAACTTCACGTAAATGTGCTGGTGTAATGAGTGGGGCTCACCAAGGCTGTAAGACAAAAACCTAACGTGAATGTGCTGGTGTAATGAGTGGGGCTCACCAAGGCTGTAAGACAAAAACTGCACGTTACTATGCTGGTGTAATGAGTGGGGCTCACCAACGCTGTAAGACAAAAACTTCACGTTAATGTGCTGGTGTAATAAGTGGGGCTCACCAACGCTGTAAGACAAAATCTTCACGTGAATGTGCTGGTGAAATGAGTGGGGCTCACCAACTCTGTAAGACAAAAACTTCACGTGAATGTGCTGGTTTAATGAGTGGGGCTCACCAAGGCTGATAGACAAAAACTTCACGTGAATGTGCTGGTGTTTATTTGTGGGGTTCACCAACGCTGTAAGATAAACACTTCACGTGAATGTGCTGGTGTAATTAGTGGGGCTCACCAACGCTGTAAGACAAAAACTTCACGTGAATGTGCTGGTGAAATTAGTGGGGCTCACCAACGCTGTAAGAAAAAAACTTCACGTGAATGTGCTGGTGTAATTAGGGGGACTCACCAAGGCTGTAAGACAAAAACTTCACGTAAATGTGCTGGTGTAATGAGTGGTGCTCACCAAGGCTGTAAGACAAAAACTATACGTGAATGTGCTGGTGTAATAAGACGGGCTCACCAAGGCTGTAAGACAAAAACTTCACGTGACTATGCTGGTGTAATGAGTGGGACTGACATACGCTGTAAGACAAAAACTTCACGTTAATGTGCTGGTGTAATGAGTGGGGCTCACCAAGGCTGTAAGACAAAAACTTCACGTGAATGTGCTGGTGTAATTAGTGGGGCTCACCAACGCTGTAAGACAAAAACTTCACGTGAATTTGCTGCAGTAATGAGTGGGGCTCACCAAGGCTGTAAGACAAAATCTTCACGTGAATGTGCTGCAGTAATGAGTGGGGCTCACCAAAGCTGTAAGACAAAAACTTCACGTGAATGTGCTGGTGTAATTAGTGGGGCTCACCAAGGCTTTAAGACAAAATCTTCACGTAAATGTGCAGGTGTAATGAGTGGGACTCATCAAGGCTGTAAGACAAAAACTTAACGTGAATGTGCTCGAGTTATTAGTGGGGCTCACCAACGCTGTAAGACAAAATCTTAAACGTGAATGTGCTGGTGTAATTAGTGGGGCTCACCAACGCTGTAAGACAAAAACTTCACGTGAATGTGCTGCTGTAATTAGTCGGGCTCACCAAGGCTGTAAGACAGAAACTTCACGTGAATGTGCTGGTGTAATTAGTGGGGCTCACTAAGGCTGTAAGACAAAAACTTCACGTAAATGTGCTGGTGTAATGAGTGGGGCTCACCAAGGCTGTAAGACAAAAACTTCACGTGACTATGCTGGTGTATTGAGTGGGACTCACATACGCTGTAAGGCAAAAACTTCACGTTACTATGCTGGTGTAATGAGTGGGGCTCACCATCGCTGTAAGACAAAAACTTCACGTTAATGTGCTGGTGTAATGATTGGGGCTCACCAACGCTGTAAGACAAAATTTTCACGTGAATGTGCTGGTGTAATGATGTAATGAGTGGGGCTCACCAACTCTGTAAGACAAAAACTTCACGTGAATGTGCTGGCTTAATGAGTGGGGCTCTCCAAGGCTGTAAGACAAAAACTTCACGTGAATGTGCTGGTGCAATTAGTGGGGCTCACAAACGCTGTAAGACAAAAACTTCACGTGAATGTGCTGGTGTTTATTAGTGGGGCTCACCAACGCTGTAAGATAAAAACTTCACGTGAACGTGGTGGCATTATAAGTGGAGCTCACAATCTTTATATAATGTGTCATGTTATTAGTGGAGGTCAGGCCGAAAAAAATGTGGGTTTCAGGTTACATGAAATTTCTAAAATAGGGACGGCAGGTCGGACAATATTTTTATTTTGTTAAAAGTATTTACATGCGGATGATAGAAACACAATATGGCCGAACTGGGAAGTCACTTGGAAAAATGCTAAATAAATTTAGGGTCGGTGGCTAAAAAATAGGCACGGTCGGGTAACCTGAAACACACTGCTACTTATGTTAGGCCTTAACAGTGCTGGAAAGCAGCTAAATTGGCGCTTCAATAATGCATTGCCATTTCTCGTACTTACGACGGCAGTAGAAAATGTATGTGCTGACAGGTAAGTGTACACCGCTGTAAGGCTATTAGCTGACATGAAAATGTGCAGGCGTTATCGGTTGGAAACGATGTATGCTTGCCTTTCCATGGGGCTTTCCAGCGCTATAAAATCACAATTACGCTTGCAAATAATTGGCCACTCCAAGGCTCTAAATCCATAACTGCAAACATGTATACTTAATTTGCTGATCCTACCAATAATCTTCAGGTGCATTTAAATGTGCGGGTGCTTTAGTTTGCCAGACCAAAGCTGATTTTAAAACAAGCAAATTCGACGAATTTATGTCCCACGCCCTTGGGAAAAACAATTGGAGATGCACAATCTCAAAATGAGCCTCGACACAAGAAAACCAACAATGTGGTTGTGCGCCCAGTGCAGACTCAGATCAGCCTGGGCATCTGCCCAGTCTGATCAGAGTCTTCACTGTCCGCCTGGAGGTAGCTTAGATCCTTAGCTACCCTTTAAGCGCTTAGCGAAAAGTCTAATCAAACTGGACGGATGCCCAGGCTGAATTGAGTCTGCGCTGGGCGCACAACCACATTGTAGGTTTTCTCGTGTCGCGGCTCAAATGTGCAAACTTTGACGTATGAGGAGTAGCGCATATAAGATACCCATTTTCTATGCAAATTGATAGTTTTTGAGCTTGAAAAATTAATACGTTCAACCTGCAAAAAACCCGCTTAAAACTTCAATTGGAGATTCTACAAGAACCACATGCAGACAAAAACACCTGCAAAGTTTCAAACTGACTGGTACAAAACTCTCTCAAGAGTTTTGCTCACAAGGTGGCTATTGTCTATACCCTTTGTTAGCATATGAGCTTAAGAAATACCTAAAAAGTAACGAAAATTCATCTGGATTTTCTCAAAAAGCACATGCAAAATTTCAGACCATTTTAAAAACACCTCCATAAATTCTAAATGATAGGTTTAAAACTATGTGAGTAGTTGCACACACAACTTGACAATGCATTCACTGTCAATTCATTTTGTTAGTATTTGGATATGAGTTTGAATCATGAAAGAGGGACAGAAATGATCAGACTGTTATCTTAAAGTCCCATTCACATCCAAAGACAGTGATGAAGAAACTTGTAAAGTTTTAAAATGATTTATCAAAAACTGTAGAAGGAGTTGCACACACAAGGTATGTAGTGTCAATAAGCATTCTCGTGTGACAAAGAGGCTATGTTCACGAAATAAGAAACAAGAGGGCCATGAGGCCCTAAATCGCTCACCTGACCAATTGGCAAAGTGGCTTTTTCTTATGTCTGAAATTCTTCACAGTCTTGGTAGCACTCTAGTACTCCATGCTACTTACCAAGTTTCAAGGTCACAGGTATATTGGCTCTGGAGAAAAAAAATATTAAAGGTTTATACCATAAATGGGTATGGTGGCCATGTTGGTCATGTGACCTGGACCATTTGAACAAATTTTTGGTCAATCAACGCCTGAAGGCTCTATATGAAATTTGGTTACAATTGGCCCAGTGACTTTTGAGAAGAGAATCAAATTACGGTGAAATCGTCAACATTGTTTCACTTCATTTCATAAGGGAGAAAAGTTTTAATATTTTTTTTTTCAAAATTTGGTCAGTGAAATTCCCTTAAAAGTTCATATAATATGCTCCATGTATGTGTCTTTATGCATGTAAAGGATTGTATCATTCAAAACTCCCTCTCACTTATAAAATATTATCAAAATGAGAGTGTTCTGGGTCAAAAGTCAAAGAATGACCTTGACCTATTGTACTCATAAGTCTTTATGTACTCATTAAGATGACTGTATATACCAATTTTTAGGCCTAAACCTTCAAAACTTCCCATGAAATCTTATATTCTAGCATTTTCTCATATTTGACCTTGCTGTAAAATGGTCAAGGTCATTCCAAGGTCATCATTTTGAATAATCTCTATTGTACTGGATAACCACATGCTACATACCAAGTTTCAAGGCCATCGGTCAATTGGTTCTGGAGAAGAAGATTTTTACCATATATGGGTGTGGTGCCATGATGGTCATGTGACCTTGACCATTAGAAAACGTTTTCATTCCCTCAACCCCTGAAGGCTCTGTATGAAATTTGGTTTCAATTGGCCCAGTGATTTTTGCGGTGATTGTTTGAAATTGTCAAAATATGAGAGTTCTGGGTCAAAGGTCACAAAATGACCAGTGCCTCTTGTACTCATAAATCTTCATGTACTCATTAAGATGACTGTATATACCAGTTTTTAGGCCAAAATCTTCAAAACTTTCCAAGAAATCATATGTTCCAGCATTTTCCTATATTTGATCTTGCTGTAAAAAGGTCAAGGTCAACCCAAGGTCATAATTTAAACAATCTTGATAGTACTCGAGCACTCAATGCCACATACAAAGTTTCAAGGCCATCGGTCAATCGGTTCTGGAGAAGAAGAGTTTTAAAGATTTTTACCATGTATGGGCGCGGCGGTCATGTTGGTCATGTGACCTGGACCGAATGAATAAATTTTCGTTCCCTCAACCACGGAAGGCTCTATATGAAATTTGGTTTCAATTGGCCCAGTAGCTTTTGAGGAGATTGTTTGAAATTGTCAAAATATGAGAGTTCTGGGTCAAAGGTCAAAGAATGACTTTGACCTCTTGTACTCATAAATCTTCATGTAGTCATTAAGATGACTGTAGATACCAATTTTTAGGACAAAATCTTCAACAGTTTCCAAGATATCTTATATTCTAGCATTTTGCCATATAAAAGCATAAGGAAGCAAATTTGACCTTACCGTAAAAAGGTCAAGGTCAACCCAAGGTCATAATTTGAACAATCTTGGTGGTACTCACATACCCAATGCTACATACCAAGTTTCAAGGCTATCGGCCTATTGGTTCTGGAGAAGAAGATTTAGGTTTTTACCATATGTGGGCATGGCGGCCATGTTGGTCATGTGACCAGGACCGTTTGAACAACTTTTCGTTCCTAAGACCCCAAAAGTCTACATATGAAATTTGGTTACAATCGGCCCAGCGGTTTCAGAGGAGAAGTCGTTTGAAATTGTTGACGGACGGACGATGGACGGACGGACGACGGACGACGCAGCCTTACCATCCTATAAGCTCCCCCAGAGCCGCTGGCTCAGGTGAGCTAAAAATTGCAAAATTATACAAACATAACCCCCAAGTCACTTGCGCATCGGAAGACCATGCAGAAGAAGCTGGCATAGTTAAAGAATAATTAATGAAATACTGTAGGAAGAATTGCGCACAAAAGGAACACACTTAAAGCGTCTTCTGATGCTGAAAAAAATGACCAGGTTTGCAAAAAGCAATGATATATTATTCGACCATAACCCCTAAGTTGCATGCCCATCTACAAGCAAGGAAAAAGAGGCTTGCAAAATGTCAAACTGAGTCATGAAAAACTGCAGGAGGAGTTGCGCACACAAGGTATGTACTCAAAAGATCATCTGATGCTGAAAAATAACTAAGTTCGCAAAGCAGAAAAGGTAGTAAAATGTATTAGACCATAACCCTTAGTCCCTCCAATTTACAGACCCCAAGAAAGACGCCTGCAAAGTTTCAGAATGATTCATCTAAAGCTGTAGAAGGAGTTGCACACACAAGATATGAAGGGCCAATATCTTTCTCGTGTGGCAAAGTGGCTAAGTCCACAAGGTAAAACAAAAGAGGCAAACATTATACGAACATAGCCCCTAAGTCACATTCACATTTGCAGTCCATGTAGAAGAAGCTTTCATAGTTTCAGAATGATTCATGAAAATCCACAGAAGGAGTTGCGCACACATTGTACATACTTAAAAGTCTTCTGATGCTAAAAATGACTAAGTCTGCAAACCCAAAATAGTAATAAAAATAATCAGACCTGAACCACTAAGTCACTTGCACACTTTAAGGCCATGAAAAAGAGGCCTGCAAAGTGTCAGAATGATTTATGAAAAACTGTGGGAGGAGCTGCGCACACAAGGTATGTATTCAACATGTCTTCTGATGCTGAAAAATGACAAAATTCGCAATGTGGAAAAAGTAGTAAAAAATTATCAGACTAAACCCCCTAAATCACTCACATTTGCAGACCATGAGAAAGTCGCCTGCAAGGTTTCACAACGACTCATCAAAAACTGTAGAAGGAGTTGCACACACAAGATATGTAGTGTCAATAGGTTTCTCGATCATGTTCTGGCAAAATGGCTAAGTTCACAAAGTAAAAAGAAAGAGGTAAAGTTTATATTAACATACTCCCTAAGTCACGTTCACATCTGCAGACCACGTAGAAGAAGCTTTCATTATTTCAGAATGATTCATGAAAAATTGTAGGACGAGATGCGCACACAAGGTACATACAGTATCTAAAAGGTCTTCTGATTCTGAACAATAACTAAGATCGCAAAGCGGAGAACGTGGTAAAAGTTATCAGACCATAATCCCTAAATTGCATGCACAGCTATAGAGCATGAGAAAGAAGCCTGCAAAGTTTCAGAATGATTCATGAAAAACTGTAAGAAGAGTTGCGCACACAAGGTACCTACTGTGAAAGTGGGAACGGAACTGCGGAAGTACGGAACCACGGAATTTCAGAACCACGGAAAGCCGACTACTACATGTATGTCCCCTTGCCTCGTTCACAGGCGACTAAACAGACTATTGTAGTGAGTCATACGAAATGGAAGTTGTGAAAGGAACTGGTCTAGCATGTCCCCTCGCTTTCCTTCGAAAACTCTGGTAAGACTGAACGTCACGATATGGTACCTAGTTGCGTAACGTCGTGTAACGTCGTTTTTGGCGTCGTTTATGACGTCTATTTGCAGTTTGGCACCGTTGCAGTACCGTAATCCAATCAATCATGAATAATACGTAAAATTGATATTTGTTTGAATAAAAGCGTAAACTTCTCAAATATAATTTATTGACATGAAAAGTGTATAGTCTGATTTCTACCACAGACAAATCAAAGATTTGACGATTCTTCTAAGTAGCAGGTGAAAGGTTAATCGGATTGTAATGGCTATTTTCAAAATAAATCATTACCTGCTACCCAAGCGTAACGGATAATTGGTAATATGTTAGCGGTATTTACCCAGACTTACATTTCACGTGCTAGATCATGGACTCGTCTAACCTTTGATCCGTCTCGGGTCAAAATCGGACAATAGAAAGCGACCAAAATAATCAGTCATTCATTTTTCGGGTATTTATTAACGTACCCTTACCATCATTAGTCTCTTTACATTGAAGCAAGAATCACAGGGACCAACCGTAAAGTCGGAAAAGCGGTCGAAACGCAGGATTTGCGGTGTTTTCACGCCGGATTGCGGTATTTTTCGTAGGATTCGCCGCCATTTTTGTTGCCAGTTTCCGAGGTGGGTTGAAAAAACTATTTATTTATAACGTAAGGAGATTTTGTGTGAGCATTAGAACTGGCCTATCCGGATCTACATAGATGCCTTTAATCGCCAGATCTTCTGTTGGTACATAGATATTGTTGAAATATGCAATCAGTCAAGGAGAAAATTGTTTTGCATGTTCGGCCAAGCGCTCACACAGCATTTGAGGCCAGAGGGTTCGTACTTCCTTCAATTTCCTTAAATTCTTGACCAACTCGTGAATGAATTAGCATTTTTAAATAAAACTACATCTTAAACAGCCGATTGCATAGGATCTTTTGCCCGATGAGGCATAGACTGAGACACAATATGCGAAATTCAAAGTAACGCCGGATAATGTGGTAACTTCAGGTTTCTCATTTGGCCAGTATTTTCACAGATAAACATATCTGAAAGGGTAAAACACAGGTAAAATACTTATGTTAATGCAGTTTAGGCGTAAGACTGCTCCCTTCAGCATTCCATGAGAGACACAATGAATTTTCAATATTTTCTTTGTGGAAATTTCCAGGAGTATTTGTGTTTTCGCCAGTTTTTATTTTAAGACATGTCTTCTTCTGGCATGTTTCATATTCCTTTTAGGTTGAAAGGCCAGGTGACGGAAATATATTCACCAAGCTGTGAATAATTACAAATATTTGGTTCTATTCTATTCTTTAACCTTACAAGGTCGTTTGGGCACCACAGATGACTTCAAAACTATCCCTTTCCACCTTGTCCTGTTTTCAGCTGTACTAGCTGAGCTGGCGAAATCCATTCTTGTCCACTGTTGAATATCATTGTCATCACCTCTTCTTCTGTCTACCTCTTCTTCTTTCATTGCGCCCTGTAGAAACGTCTTTGCCAGACCAGAAGACCTTGAGACGTGGACAAACCACCTTGGTTTCCGTTTCTTGACCAGGGCCAGAAGTTCATTATATTCTTCAATGGCTGCTTTGATCTTTCTGCGAACCTCTTCATGGGTTATATGGTACTTGTACGAAATGTTTAGTAATCTTCGGTAGCATCCCATTTCAAAGGCCTGCGTTTCTCCTTGTACGAAATGTTCAGTAACCTTTGGTAGCATCTCATCTCTTTTCTCTAACTCTGCTGTCAAGATCACCTATTCACAGGCATACAGAAATATGGAAATTACAAGGGAGCGCATAAGTTTTACCTTTGATCCAAGAGATATGCCGTTGTTTCTCCTAATTGGCTTCAGCTTTATAAAAGCTGAAGTGGCCTGTTCAATCCTTGAGAGAACCTCCTGTTTAGACCCATCATCTGAGACAACTGCTCTAAGGTATATGAAGCGTGTTACAGTACCAAGCTTCTGCCCTTTTATCTTGATCTCCCTCTGGATGTCATTGGCGCTGTTTGTCATCCGTTTAGTCTTCTTAGCACTGATCTCCATCTTAAACCTTGTGCACGGTTGGCGAGACTTTCAACTTGGGCTTCTAGTTCCTGCTCTACCACAGCTAGAGCGTCTTTGTCATCTGCAAACTGCAGATACGTAATATTTCTGCCGCCTTTGTAACCTTTCGTTATGTTCTTCCAGAGCATCAGACACGATGAGTTCGAGAAAAAATGTTGAACAGGGTGGGTGACAAAGGACATCCTTGTCTTACTCTAACTGTTGTTCTGAATCATTCTTTCGCGCTGCCATTCATCAGGAATGCACTTGTAGCCTTTACGTAGAGCTGCTCAACGGTGCAAACTAGATTTGCACTGATATTGTACTTCCGCATTGTGGCCCATGAGGCTGCATGCCATACTCTTCCAGAGGCTTTTTTGATATTAATGAAGGCATGGTACAGATTTTATTGATTTTTAAGATACTTTTCACACAAGATTCTAAGGTTGAAGAGCTGTTCTGTGGTACTCCTTTCTGCTCTGAACTCGGTTCACCCCAGGTTAAATCCCCTGGCATTTCTTATTTCCGTTTGTTATGCCCCGAACTTCAAAGAAGTTGAAAGGGCAAGTTGCTGTCGCCTTATCTGTTCGTTCGTTCTTCCTCTCGTCCTTAACGCCTGATGCGGCTACTGGGCTGGAGAACCATTGCGCCTAGGAAATTGAAAGTTGTTTCCCTGACAATCATTACTGATGTAGCTACTAGGCTCAAGAACCATTGTGCCTAGGGTTTCGCAATCCCATATACCAATATGTCATGAAAACTGAGGGGACCCATGTTGTTTTCCTCTGTCAGATCTGTACTTTTATTATAGTTACCTCCCCTTTCTTAAAATTAAGATAAAGTCACGTTACCATAATATCTAAAGAAGTATTTAAGCTAGGATAATGATATTTAGTATACAGTTTTGGGGTGAGATGTACAGGATCTGATTAATCTTTGGGCAAATTTGGTTGAAAATGACTGAGTTAGGCCCCTCAGTATTCAAATTTGCAATTTTTCCGACTTCTGAACCAGTTGCCCAGTTTTGGGAAACAAGTAGTCCTTGATGTACAAAAAGTTTCGGCAAAGATAAATAAATGTGTTCATTAATTACGGAGTATTTACCCTGATGGTCGCCTGTGCAGATATGGGCTCAAGAACCACTGGCTGTAGAAGTTGAAATTGAAGGGTCAGCGCATCAAGGGACCTATCTCCACATTTGGCCAAAAATGAGTTTACCACTCTGTCATGCAGAAAACATGTTTCCTCACCTATTTATCTCCCTTCTGACCATAGAATCAGCCAAAAAATGATTTTTAACGAGGTTGCAAAATTTTTACAAAGGTCCTATCTCGATTTTGGACTTAGGACCTTTGTAAAATTATTTAGATGCGTATATTCACTCTAAACTGATATCTTGATGAAATATAATGAAGAAACAAATTTGATGGATTTAGGTCTTTTGTTGCATAATATCTCCATTTTGGACTTATTATGCAACAAAAGACCTAAATCCATCAAATTTGTTTCTTCATTATATTTCATCAAGATATCAGTTTAGAGTGAATATACGTATCTAAATATTTTTATATAAAGACTTTTTGGTGACAAAAGTCATTTTCAACTAAATTTTATCTTTTTTAAACTGTTAAAAATTGATCTCAAAATTACATGATGGAGTTAGGACCTTTGTTGCATAACCATCTTAACTCTTTAGCGATAATCTTGCTTACTATGTGACCTATTCATATTAGCTAGAAATAAGTTATCCTCACCATGTTATGTACCTTTTTGGCTACCGATATGGCCACATTAACTTTTAAAATGCGATTTTCAGTTTTATGAAATATGGAGTTAGGCCCTTTCTTGCACGAACAAAATCACTAAAATACAGTTTTTCTCAATTTATTTCTTTAAAACTAGTGGAATATTCGCAACACCACTTGAAATCAATGTTTTTCAACATACATTGACTAACTGTGCAATAAAAAAATCAATTATTTCGAGTTTCTAGAAAAAATGATGTTTATTGCGTTTTTCTCGAAATTATGAAAAATGGAGATAGGTACCTTGTTGCACTATCCCCTTCAATTTATATATGTTTAGGTCATAAAAAAAGTTAACGCTCATTTTTTCAGCCGTCGAACTTGTACTTTTAGAGTTACCTCCCTTTATCAATATAAAATCGAAATCTTATTAGCACAATATCTGAAAAGTAAAAAATATGCAAAGACCAGGAACTGAAACAATCAAAATCCAAATCCAGCCCTCAAACCATAGTTGGAAACAACTAAGATTACAAATAATCAAGATACAGAGAACATATGGCCAACTGAGTGAGCAGCTTGTTCCCAAAAGGTGGCCACTCAGCAACCCAAACCGAACCAAAAATAATAATAACATACATAAGGTAAAACATCACAGAAACTCTGACACCAAAAACAGGCAACAAAGAACCACAACAGAACTACCGCCTTGGAACGGTCAGTAATGAATTACTGGGGGGCTTAAATCGATTTTACAGGCCCAACCTCACCCTCAGTTTCTGAAGTGGTACAAAACATTTAGTTGGTTGTTCGGTTCGCATGATAACCCTCTAACTCGTCAATGAATCATCACGGTAAACACATAAATCAAATTTCAACACCATGAAGAAGCAAAGACGAGGACTCAACAGATACAACGGGCCGTCTGACAGGTGGAGATCCCTGTCCTGCCAAACAACCCCACTGGAAATCTAAAGCAAAAGAAGGTCACCAGTTGAGCCCCGGTGGACCAAGCAACAGACAAAAAGGCTCCGGTCCCAACCAACTAAAATATATAGCTTTAGGTCGGGGCCATCATAGAGTCTGACGACCGATCCCCCGGTGTGCAATTAAAGAGTGCAGCAAAGCTATCAACCGTGATTGGGTTAATCACTAAGCATGCAGACTGTCGCATAACATTTAAATTATAGCCAATACGTTTGTGACGTATTATTATTTTTCGGAATTGATCAGAAAAATCAGTCCTACCCTTAATCTTTTTGAATTTGTATACTAAGTCACCATAAAATTCTGGTTCCGATAGGCCTTGGTGTAAAAGAAATTTTAATCCGACATCAAATTTTGAAACCAATTCATGGTGTCTGCGATAGAATTTAGAAAAAGCCTTTCTAAGCTTATGATACCGATAGCCCTGTTGAAGAAGTTTAGCAGTTAAACATTTATTACGAGCATTCAAGTCATCTACATGACTACACACTCTAGCAAATCTTATAAGTTGAGAAATATACACTCCATAAGAGGGACGACGTGGAACGTCACCATCCAAAAATGGAAAATTAACTATATCAAAGTCAAAGTCGTCACGTTTATCATAAATTTTAGAAGATACAAAACCGTTAGAAATAGATAGATGTAAATCCAAAAAGGGGGCCTCGGTATCTGAAGTATTAGCTTTATTCAATTTAAGTTCAGGTGGGTAAATTTGGTTAACCATGCTTTCAAAATAAGGATTATCAATATTCAGAAGATCGTCTAAATATCTAGAGGTTGAGTTAAATGCCTCAATGATATCAGCTTGATTATCAACAGAAAGAGAAGTCATGAAATCTATTTCATAACAAAATAAAAACAAATCGGCCACAAGAGGAGCACAATTTGTACCCATCGGAATACCAACAATTTGTCTGTATAACTTATTACCAAATCTGATGTAAATATTATCTAAGAGATATGATAAGGCGTCACATACATTCTGACATGACCAAAGACTATATCCTCTATATATTTTACGGTCAGTAGAAGTGAAAAACGCTTTCTTATCGTTACAGGCAATATAAAGGGTATCTTCATTTTTTGAGAACTTTTTGAAGGCCCTCTCAATCAAATCAACAAGTTTTTCCTTTATTAAATTATGGGGTAATGTGGTATAAAGAGTAGAAAAATCATAAGTGGACAAACTAGTCGCACGGAACCCTCTTGACTTCAGTTTACTAAGTACCTCACCAGAATTTTTTATAGACCAAAACATATTTTTCCCTGACCTCTCATACACTGTCTCATAGTACCAAATGACACGAGATTTCACAGCAGTGAGGCAAGAAGTTAATAATTTAGATAATTCTGTAGTAGTACAAGAGCTAGAGTTGGCAATGAATCTAGCTTTATACGTTTTTTTATGAAGCTTAGGTAACCAATACATCGTAGGAAGTTTGTCTTGGCGTTCCTTAACGTTAACAGCAAACTTTAAAGGCAAATTATTTGAGTGGCTATTAACGACAGTCTTCTCATCTGTAAAAGTCTCTTCGTAAGCCGTGGTGCCGTTAAGTTCCTGCTTCAAAGTGTTAATATAGTGCATCCGACAAACAACAACAATGTTGTTTGCGGCCTTGTCAGCAGGAACCAAAACATACTTCCCATGAAAATCCTGGATACCCTGCTTCAAATATCTAAAGGAAGATTTAGGCTTAGGAGGTAAAAGATTAGTATTGTGTGAATAAAACTTTATACGTTTATCC
This sequence comes from Ctena decussata, assembly GCA_963989385.1. Lineage (NCBI taxonomy): Eukaryota > Metazoa > Mollusca > Bivalvia > Lucinida > Lucinidae > Ctena > Ctena decussata. The sequence goes on along the minus strand of OZ022506.1, from coordinate 41,927,693 downwards.
ACAATATTAAAGATACTTAGTTTCCATTTCTTTAAAGCGTTACTTTCAACACCCTCTCGTTTACACCAACGATTACCAAAATCATTTAATGCAGATGCAATTTCTTCCCTACATCTGTTGAAATCGATATGGGAAGGGAATCTATACTTAGGACCCTTAGAAACAATGTTACGAATTCTAGAATCCGGGATGATCTTCAAATTTCCAATCACAACATGACCTGCTGATGGGTAAATAAATTTGGAATCTTTACAATCTCATGAATCAGGAGTATTAGCATCGATGTCAAGAACAGACACAAGTTTATTGAAATTAAATATGATACTTCTTATCGGTTTGTTATACTTATAACAAATAATAGGTGGTTCAGAATTTTGGAAATAATCAGGTATGGAAGATGTAACAGATTTATCCTGAAATATACTAGGTAAATCTATAAAGTCAATACCTTTGTTAATGAAAGGGATTTTAATGAAATTTCTTTTATGATTGATTTCAGAATCAATTAGTGGACGGAGAGCGTGTTGAGTATAACATCTAGTTAGAAGTGCCGCTTCGTACATTTGGTGATTTCTATCGTAAAACCTATTAGCCTCTATATCCAATTTGCGTAAGACTGGAATGGGTAGGGAATAATACTTTGCGAAAGAATGTTAACATTTAGCTTTAATATCAGATGTAGAAGATTTTATTAACATTTGGGTAAAATTCGTTTGAAAATGATGGAGAGATGCCCCTTGCTTGAATTTGATAATTTCCCAACCTCTAGGAAGTTGTTTTTTGTTGTTGTTTTTTTTTGTATATTATTAGTCCGAAATGTGTCATATACTTTGGTAAAGGTGAGGAAAATATTCTTGCGTTTTTTTTACTTTTGGACTTACATATTTAGATTAAACAAAATTTTAACAAAACATCTAGAGAACCATTTGAGATGGGATTGTGAGATGTGGCATACAGCTTGGAATCAGTATGTAGATAATCTGATTAATTTCTGAGAAATTTTCATAAATTAATAGCACTGTGTCCCTTTTCAGATTTAGACATTGTAAAGCTTTGCTCCTTTAGTTCACGCTTAAAATTGAAGGCATAGTCTTTCACAAACACAGTCTCTAGTTAAAGGAGACATGCCAGAGATTATACATTGCTGCATAAGACTACCGTATAATGGAAAATTTTCGCGTCGCCTAATTTTCGCGGAATTTCGCGGTCGGACTCCACAAAATATTTTCCAAGTTTCTACAAAATAGTAATAAGAAATTTGAATCGTCCAAACATATGGTTTGCCGTATTCAAAGCGCCTCACAAAACCTTAAAAGTAGGAAGATATAGAGCTATTATTTTCGGCGCAATTACGTTAGCTGGTAATCAGCAGGTAATTATAATTTGAACTTGCTGTCACTTTTTTTCACTTGATTAACGGTCACTTGTCCCTGATTAAGCAAGTACAATTGAATTACTTTTAACCGACTGTGAGTTCCGTTGACTTGTATCATGAACAATAGCCATTCTATCAATTGCTCGCATATTTCAGTGGACTGTTTCTGTGTACTAAACATTGATATGTACAAATGGTTATCTTACGTTTTTGTGTGAAATAAGGATTGGTATCCACCCAAAAGGAGCCGATTCTATCTAAACAAATGTGTTCAGTGTAAAGTGATTACAGTTTCTTTACGTTTCTCTCTCCTTTTACGTCTTGACTTTTCAGTCAAGCCAATATTTTACAGGACAAACACAATTTTTATTTTCGTGGATATTCACATCCGCGAAAAATAAAAACCGCGAAAATGAATCCTTATGTTTTGGGGGCAAATCCGCGAAAATTTGGCGTCGCGAAAATTTTCCATTATACGGTATATGCTAATGTTGTGAAACCTTTATTTGCAGAGTTAGCTTCAGCAGTGTCTTTTGGCTGGCAAGTATTAATCCATCAATCAGTCAGTCAATCAGTAAATCAATCCAAATTGCACCGACAGGAAACATAACATTTAAAATGAAGTACGAGTCACTAAACATAATATAAGCCTTGAATGCAAGGCAGTCAGCTCTTTCTTCGCCACATTAGGTCATTACAATGTTTAAACATTGATTCAGCACAGATACCATGAAGATAGCCATAAAATATAGCTACAGAGCCTTCTTTTCTTTTCTGCTTGGTGTCTTGTTCGGTTGCTGTTCTGCTACTAACTATCTGCGACCAAAAACTTTTGTTTGTACGGTTTGTCAGGTGTTACTACTCAGTCGACAGCTTAGGTCATGTTGAGCCAGTAGGTCATTCGTCAACACCGTTCCTGGGCAGGCTTAAACCTTTTAAGCGGTAAACGAGTACCAAACAAGCTCGCGCTAGTAGTATCTGACAACTACCGTTGGGTGATAACGACGGAAACCACAATATTTCAGTCAAGAACAGTCGGTCTCTCAAGAGATTATGCATTAGAAAATAAAAGATAGGATTGACGTGGAGAAGAAGACGCACACATTAAAAACCTGGCCCACCCTTCCCACATCTGCTGCAAGCACAACAACCCCTTGTCCTACTATATTCCAAGTCAGTAGCACGCCCCTGCACTAAAAGATACCTAGCACCATCGCGACATGCAGCCACCAACGACCCAAAATACAACTTCAGAGAACATGTTGACAGAAATGGTATTATGAAGACACGATTTTAATAGAGCTGCAAAAGGAACATTGGTTTTTGAGGTTTTAATATATAACACATTTCTGTGTAAAAGCTCAAAAGTGATACAGAAATACGGTTGCACATGAAGGCCATGGTTTCAATCAGAATGTTCACAAGTGTGCAACTCGATTGTCAAATCAGATATATCGGTCACTTGAAGTATCCAGACGCACTATGCTACCGCGATCGTGAGAACCATCAGTGAGATCTCCAAATAATTTTGGAAGAATTCTTGGAACAAGGATATTTTAGGGAGTACAACTTGGTACATGTATATGAGACATGGTCATTTTTGGGCAACAACGGACATCAGAAATGAAGATATTTATTTTGGTGCAAACTTAGATAATATTGTAGTCTTAGTCTGTCAGGAAAATAGGGAAATAGGTACCCTCTGCGAATCCCACAACAGTATACCAAAGCTTATGCTAGCCCATTTAACAGTTGATAACTAAGTAAAGTGAAATGACTTTTATTTGTCACCGACATAATTACATTTCAAACTTTTATTGTGGCATTCAGTAAAGGAATAATAACACAAAAATGACACCAAACGCCTCATTGCAAATGTGGCAAGTAAGTGAACAGCTTTTTATTAAACAGATAACCACTTAGCTGACCTCACTGGAGCTTACAATATATGGCGGCTTCATTGGCCGAGTGATAAAATGGTAATCTTACCGCCAGCTCGGGTCACATGTGGGACTAGTCAAGTTCTACTTGTGGGTGGTCAGGAGCGGTCTTAGATAAATTGTATTAACATAAGAATTTTACCTGCGTTTTACCCTTTTAAATGTGTTTATCTGTGAAAATACTGGCCAGATTAGAAACCAGAAGTTGCCACTTTATCCGGCGTTACTTTGAATTTCGCATATTGTGTTTCGATCTGTGCTTCCTCGGACCGAAAATCATGAGCAATCGGCTGTTTACTATGTAGTTATATTAAAAAATGCAAATTCATCCACCAGTTGGTCAAAAATTAAGGAAACTGAAAAAAGTACGAACCCTCTTGCTTCAAATGCTGTCTGAGCGTTTGGCCGAACATGCAAAACAATTTTCTCCTTGACTGATTGCATATTTCAACAATATCTATGTACCAACAGAAGATCTGGCGATTAAAGGCATCTATGTAGATCCGGATAGGCTAGTTCTAATGCTCACACAAAATCTCCTTACTTTATAACTAGATTTTTTTTCAACCCACCTCGGAAACTGTCAACAAAAATGGCGGCGAATCCAACGAAAAATACCGCAATCCGGCGTGAAAACACCGCAAATCCTGCGTTTCGACCGCTTTTCCGGCGTTACGGTTGGTCTCTGTGAGAATGTCCCCGTGTAATTCCTCGTTCAGTTCAATTGTGGTTTTTGACAATTTAACAGATTACTCGGTGAAAACAAATTTCACACTGTTGATGTAATTTATGGTTTTCTGTCGAGGCAGAAGTTTGTACCGGTATGGAATTTTGGTTTTGTCATAGTAATGCCCAAACACGACATGAGACCCTAGCACAAATGAATTCCCCCAATCATCTTCCTCGTCGGATTCTAATATTTTAACCTCGTTTACTGACATAAGATAATACTCTTGATCTGGATCGTCAGTATAGAGGGCCACTACTGTTCCAGGGCATATTATATTTGTCATGTCATTTTGCTGTTCTTGTTCATCCTGTACGCAATTTTTATTGGACTCTTTAAACATTGTTAGCGGTTTTTCTATGCCGCGAATATCCATATCATCACAAAAATCAAATGCTCCTGCTGAGCATTTTTCACAAGAATAGCAGGATAAATCTGATACGCGAACCTTTCCAGGTGTACGATGTGATGCCTTAATAGTGTGAACTTTTCTAACTTCATTGACCGTTTTGAAGCACCTGTCACTTGTTCTGGGAATTTGCTCAACAAAGAAGAATAATCTTCTCTTACTTCCATCAGTTTTTGGGGCTGTCAAATTATCTTTACAAAAATGAAACAAATCCTTGGCAGACTGTATGGTTGTTTGTCCCCGCAACACTGCAAAATCGGCATTTCTTTTGATAAACCCACCAGCCGCATCCTGCGGTCCCTTGGCGTGGCTTGTTTCAAAATAATTGCGTATAATGTCGCACTAAAGGTCGCACGCAGTCAAAGAGATACTACCGAAACAATGTCTTGATTTATATTGAACAGGGCAGCCATCAGTGAATTCATGTATTAGCTCTGTTTTATAGCCGATGGACGTAAGGTGCTCCGCTACTTTTGATTGCACATAAGCTGTGAAATGCTGGTCTCGCTTGTCATCCTCGCTGATTACAAAAATCTCCTCTTTCAGAACAACCGGATTATCCTTTGTACTTTCAATTCCGTCGAAATCAGGAATAGCGTGTCTGTACAGTAGCGTCACGTGAAGAGATACCTCATTTTTTTGGAAATACCCAGACTGAAGTTCCTGTTTATCAAAGCAGCGGTAACTTTCTGAGTAATCGTGTATAGCTAAACACTGGTTGAGCGGGAGTGATTCTATCAAAGCCTTCATTTGCTGATTTTGCCACTGTGCCCTGAAAGAGTGTTCTGCGAATGATCCTATTATATCTTTGAAATATTTAAACATAACCCCAACCTTCGTGCATTGCTTTGTCAGCATTAGTTTTCTAACTGTTTTTTCACCTTTTGCAATGTTTTTGTATTCATACTTCTCCCAGTTTACTTCATCAGCACCTTCTGAACTTGACAATTCTTCGTCCAGAAACTTTATATTCTTGACGCCGCACTTTTCACATTTTTGCTCCAGACATACCTTCTTGTGAGTTAACGCACCAGTTTCTTTTGGACACAAAGAATCTTTAATCAAGTCGTTTAAAGAATCGTACACATTTATTTCAGGATTACTTTTTGTCTTGAGAAGTTTTTTCCTGTAGTCCATGCACGTTTTGAAAACACTTCTTATCTCTACATGGTATCGGCAACAACATGTTTCTTTATCTTTCTGTCGAACAGGTAGAACAAAGAATGGCTTAAGCGTCTCGAAGCTTCTTGTGGATATTTTGATATCTGGGTATTTATTCTTAAAATCCGAATATACCTCCGCTTGTGTCTTTTCAAGAATATGCACAGGGCGTGTTGTATACTCATTTGTTCCGGTTCTTATTCTCTTTATGTCATTTTTGTTTCCGGTGGGCCTGGATACGCCTGGTTCAGTCCAGAAATCAAAAACACGTTTTTTAGTTTCCAGCGATAGAGCATCGGATTTTGCTTTTCTTGCTGTATTGATCCAGGCGGCATTTGTTGATGTCAACACTTTCTCTCTCTTTACCACTCCTTTTTTCTGTCTTTTCTTATTCAAGCCTAACTTCCTGCATAAGTTTGTCTTGTTCATATTATTGCTACAGGTTGCTGTTGTTAGTGAGTTCATGACCATCAGTGCTTCTGGTGAGCGCTGCTTTTTTGTTGTCTGTACAATTTCTTTTATATTTGCTATTATCATATTATTTTCACTGGCCTCATTTCCGTCGCTGGTCCCACTGGGCCATATCATGCGAACTTCGTGTAACTGTTTCACCGTGGGTGACTTTGTCTTAGACAGGTATGTTTTTAGTGTATCTATTCGTTTCATTGGTGTTGTTGGCAATGCTGAAGAAAGTTTACGAACTGCACGAGATTTACTCATTCTATTTGCAAAGGTTTGTGTTTTCTGATTTGGTGTTGTGAGTTGCTCATCTTTTTTACGACGCCGATAATCTCTCTTTCTTTCTCTTTCCTTGAGACGCGTATCTGTCTTGCGTTGTCGTTCCAGTCGCTTTCTAGCTGCCGCTGATGATACCGGTCTGTCTGCATTGGCTATTTGTCTGTCAATGCTGTGCTTATTCTCGCTCCACCATTTTGCTTTCTGCAAGGCTCGCTTTTTGCGTTTGTCTTCACGGTATCGCGCTATTCTCGCTGCACCTAAAATGATATATAAGCCTCGTTGTGAGAAAACCGGTCTTCGGGGTTTCCGACCAGATCTGACATAAACCAGGCTGTAGACCCACAGAAGATGGATAGAAACTTGAAATTTCGGATTTAGATAGAAGAAGGATTGTACTATCCATGTAGCGAAAACAAAGGCGCTGATCAGCTGCGCAGATCTTCGTCTTTGTTTTCGCATATGCAAAAAGGCGGTTTTCTCACAACGAGGCTCACATTTAAATTTGGTCCGCGTTTAAACTTAATAATTGAGCCGAACCGCTAGAAAGCCTGTCTTCAGGGATTTTGACCAGGTCCGACACAAACAGTATGTGCAGTCAAAAACGATGGCTAGAGTCTTTAACTTTCGGATTTAGGAGGAAGAGGAAGTGTACAATCTTTAACTTTTGGATTTAGGAAGAAGAGGAAGTGTACTATCTACTCGTATGTACCGAAAATAAAGACGCTGATCAGGTATGGAGTCACTGCTCGGCTGATATTGGCCTTACTTTTCGCATATGCAAAAAGCCGGTCTCTACTAACACGGCGCATGTTTTAGTAAATAATACTGCGAGTTTTCATTTGATACGCAGGTCGGCCAAAACAACTAAAATATACCAGTTTATTCAAAATCAACACAGTTTGATGTACTTAAATCAAACCGTCTTACAATCAACTTTTAGTAAAACTGGGGTTTTACAGAGGCATTCATATTGTTTCTTGTTTTTGCTCTAAAACATAGATTTTTGGTATGCGTTAGAATCGCTTACGATCTATGTTTTGTGCAAAATTAAGATAAATATTACAATTTTCAGCCAAAATTTACCATTTTTACAGCCGCTAAAAGTCACAGTTTGTTGCATAGGCGTGTTATCGTAAAATACTCTAATAATACTCTAATAAAATGGATTTTACGTTATCTCTGAAGATTGCATTTTGAAATATTTCATTGACCAGTAAGCAATTATGCCCCGTCTTTCCGCACACAGGCAACATCGTGCAAACGTTTTAGAAAAACGCGCACTGACGTCGCCGTCAAGGTACGTCTGTGACATTTCTGCTAGAAAACGCATTTCTTTTATTATTTTGCCTTCATTAGACCGATTTATCTGTCAGTACATTCAGCAGAAAGCGCAATGCATGTACATTTACGAGATATTTTTTTCAAAACGATATATTCAGCCATTGTTTCCCTAATGTTCTGTTTTTACTGCATCACCTGCATGAAATTACCTTTTTTTTCAACGTGTGACATATCTGCTAGAAAAAGATAAAGCCATATTTTAACCAGCTCTGTGCCAGAGGGCCACTTCAGTGACCACAAATAGTTCCAATTCAAAATTACAATAAATGGCAATAATTTTGATGAAATCTGGTAGAGAATGTTTATGAAAATGTTATCTTTGTCTTAGTTATTCATTTTATTGCGTTAAAACCGAAGAAAATGCTTTTAAACGTTTTACTGTTTTGATGACGTAACGTCCGGGAAGTTTGGCGCCAGTAATGACGCGAAACGTCCCGCCATAGATCAGGGTTGTTTGAAAAGTAATCTTCGCTGGAGTTCATTTGAAGGTTGCTTCTTTCGGGACAGGCACATCTGTAGATAAGCTCAAACTTTTATCCATATTTTCATATGCATAAAACTTGGTAAAACCTTACCTGATGGTAAAGTTGATTGATAAATCTTATAGAAAAAAAAGCAAGCTCTGCATTTGTCAGCTTTTGTTGAAATACTGACATTCACCCGTTTTTTCAGCCCGTACATGCATCAAAATGACTACTACTACTACTAATAATACTAAAAATAATAATGATAATAATAATAATTATTATCATTATTATTATTATTATAATCGACACCTTGTACTATATTTTGAAGAAACAAATCATCCTTCTTTTATTTTCTGCACAGTCTCTTTAGTATGTAGGTTCGCGCACAGATTATTATTAGCACTCGCATGAAACATTTGAGTCCTTGCTAGCTGCCACTGTCCGATTTCTCGTCCCAAATCCGCTCAAGGGGCTCCAGGAATACTGGGCCCCTGAATCATTCTGTGAGCCTTTTCTAGTTAACATTAGCAGGCTAGAAAGGCGCTGAAATTCAGTGGTTAGAGGTTATCTGCTATGGCGCAGGAGGTCGCGGAATCACTTCCCCATCGGGTCAACGGCTGATCAACCTAGCAGTAAATATGTCTACGGAATCACTTCCCCATCGGGTCAACGGCTGATCAACCTAGCAGTAAATATGTTTACGGAATCACTTCCCCATCGGGCCAACGGCTGATCAACCTAGCAGTAAATATGTTTACGGAATCACTTCCCCATCGGGCCAACGGCTGATCAACCTAGCAGTAAATATGTTTACGGAATCACTTCCCCATCGGGCCAACGGCTGATCAACCTAGCAGTAAATATGTTTACGGAATCAATTCTCCATCGGGCCAACGGCTGACTAACCTAGCAGTATATATACTTCTTTCAAATCAGAGAGGGTAAAAAACATCGGAAGGACAGGACTCCGTCTAGTGACTGCTGTACCTAACATAGCGCGAGTCTTAAACGCCATCTGCGGCACGAACACAAGACTTCAGAAAAAAAAACTTTATATTTTTTATTCTTATAAATTTATCTTTTTATTTATTTATTTGTGTATTCTTTTTGCAATTTTGCACAGGATTTCAGTATCAAAATGAATGAGGTCACGCCAAAGATCCACTCAGTCTGTTTTCGGAAAAGTGATTCTAGTTGTGGACGCACGCTGTAAGGCTCGTCCATGGAAATAACTACTTCGGGCTGTACGTGCCCAGTCTGATTCGGGAATCATTTTGCCATGACAAGAGGAGCCCCGGTAGCTCAGTAGGTCAAGCGCTGGCCAGCTGATCTAGCGGTTCCGGGTTCGAGCCCCTCTGTAGGGGAATCTTTTCAATCGTAAACGGGGTTCCATTGCACACAGCCTTTCATTATCAGCACCCATCGTCTTGATATGAATGAAATACTGTTGAAAAAGACGTAACATCGCAAGTCATGCATCGACCGCAAGCCATTAACAGATCAACATTTCGACAAGGAAAGGAGCAAATACAGGAGTTGTGTGTGGGGGGACGGGGGAAGGCGGGGGTGCAATAATCTGCTCTGGACCATTCTGGGAGACTACCGAACTTTGCTCGATCGACGAGCAAAGCGCAACTTCAAGCGCAAGCAATGCTCAATATTTTGCAACTCCCACCACCCCCTCCAACCCACACCCAATTAGCCTTCCTTACTCCTCCGCTTAGGATATATTGCTGAATGCATACGCGTCCAAGGGAGATCACTCTAAAATAAAAGTATTCGCTCTCATTCGCATATTCACGGGTGGTAATCAGTGGAACTAGCTCCAAAATGAGTCAATGGAATTTCGTTCCCTCGTCACATCCGGGAACCCGCGAGCTAGTGCTGTCGACAGAAAATCAGTAAACATAGGTAGGTCTTGAAAAATTTTATCAATTTTTATTTCTTTATTAGCGATCCCAGGAAACAACTGCCGATGCTATTGTGTGTAGATATGATTCAACTTTATTCCCCGTCGGAGTTCGCCGCAGAAATGTGCAGGGCTTGAACTAACTTGTGGCAAATGTTTGAAACACCGAACTAAAAATCCACCAATTTCTGTCAATATGGAGATTTGGGTACACGATTTTTTCATTTTCCGTCCAAACTATAGCGTTCAGACCCTCTAAAGCACCATCTCTGGTAAATTCAAGCATGAAAAGTCACAAATAAGCAAAAAAAGTGTGGGTGGAGATTACGTACCTGGACAATATTGACAAACTTTCTGCCTGAGCTAGAGCGCTCGACATGGAGCTAGTGCATTCAACAAGGAGCTAGTGCGCTCATCCACACCTAAGATAAGGCAGAATTGTTGATTTATTGTTGATAGATGATTTTAACCGTTTTTTAGGTTTTGCTCTGTACCCCTTTGAAACCACTAAGAGATGACTTAATGTACATAGATAATTCCATCGTCATTCATCGGATGAGTGTAGTATTCATGACTGATTATGGCGATTTTGGTAATACTCTTCTGTAACATGGATATTGTCCTGTTATTTCATGCCTGTTTGGTAAATAGTCAACATTATGCCTCGAGGTTTTATTATCATTCACCAAACAGCCATTAGATGACTGTAAATTATAAAGAGTTACGAAGATCGGATATTAGCAGTAGAAAGATACAGTCCTTTGGATGTCTTCCCCTTGTACACTCCCATCTGAAAATATATCCGATCTTCGTAACTCTTTATAATTTACAGTCATCTAATGGCTGTTTGGTGAATGATAATAAAAACTATTGCCCCGGGTACCCGAGGATGTATGCGAGGATGGCTTGATGCACTATTGCCTGACGCCAAGGATAATGGAGAATCAGGCCACCCAAGGTGCCGAGAGGCAATAACTTTTAATATTACCCAACCTACATTTATACCTTTTATTATCCAACCCACTATATACAGATAATGGTATATGCTTTGCCATGTCACTGGTTGGCCTCCACAACGCATTTCACTGAATTATTAACCAACCAACAGCTTAGACTATGCCATGCTTATGATGCCACTCATATAGATGTAATGAGAAAACAGCGTGGTATGGTTTTTTCTATATGCCATGTCGTCAAGCGTCACGAGAATGACTTGGAAAATCACGAGCTTGCCGAATTCGAGCACCTGTCGTGCAGTTGATTGCTAGTAGAATATGGTTGGTTACAGGTTCGGTTGAGTAATACGAAAGCTATTTCATTGCTGTTTGGCAGAATAGTCAATACTATGTTACTCATTACCATGGACAGGTCAATGCACTACTACTACTTCTTGAAAATTGGCCGAAACTTAAAAGAATGGAGTTGCGACCTCAAATCAATGGTGGAAACACGCATTACTAATCTAAAGATAGCGCGAAAGTCTTAATGTTTCATGGATTGAAGGTTGAGTCGCGGCAAAAATAAGATTTGCATCAGCAGAGCGATCCGATAGAAAGTATCCTAACATTCTCTGCTGGTGAAGTAAGATTCACTTCAGGCTGTGTTTACAGTATCTTGAAAGACAGTCAGCTTAATGCTGACGAAAGAGTTGTCATCGTAATAGTAAGGCGCTGGACAAATCAAGGTCTCTGACTCTAGCGCAGAACTGATCAAGGGCCATTACTTTTGCACTTTTGCAGAAGGATCGGGTCATAACTCATTTATTTCATTCTCTTTCTTGTTTTCTCGTGTGTGTGTGTGTGTGTGTGTGTGTGTGTGTGTGTGTGTGTGTATGTGTGTGTGTGTGTGTGCATTTTGATAATCAATGAAAACTGAAAGATGTTTTGCGACAATAGCAGCTACATCACTGGACAGCTGGACAGATCAAGCCCTGTAATTCTGGCCGAAAGAGTCTGATCACAACCCCAATAAACAGGATAATTTCAAAGAGTTATAAGGAATTCGAGAAAAGAATATCTGTTAGGAAAGTTTTCTTAGTTTCAAAACGTTACTTTTTGAGCTGTAACTGGCAGAAAGAATAAACAAATAAAAATGTGAAAGAATAAAAAATAACAAAAATGATCAAAATAAATGAATAAATAAATAACAAAAAAATAAAAAATAAACAAAACAAAAATAATAATAAAAATAAAAAAATAAGAGAAAGAGAGAGATCCAAAGTTGATAAATCACCCGATGACTCGATATGTTCCATGCACTATGTCACACGGTCTAAGAGCAGATATGGAGTACCGAAAGCTCAGTAGACTAAGCCCTGGCCTGCTGATTTTGAATCTAGCGGTCCCAAATCCGACCAAAGGCGGAATTCTTTCAAATCGCAGACGGGGTTCCAGTGCACACAGCTTTTCATTATCACTCTCCTATCGTCCTGAAATGGCTGAAGTACCGTTAAAAGTAGATGAAATCGCAAGCCATCCAGCCAGATAAAAGCAGATGCTTGTGCACACAGCCTATCATTATCACTCTTCCATCGTCCTGAAATGACTGAAGTACTGTTAAAAGTAGATGAAATCGCAATTCATCTGTCAAGTCTGATAAGAGCAGATGCTTTGTAACAACGTTTTGAACCGTTTGGCGACGGATTTAGAAGCAACATGCAAATCTGATAATGCAAATGCCTGAAAAGATAAACAGCGTTTCATGTGGCCTAGTGATCGTAGAGGCAGTGGGTGTCAGATGCACACTGTATCATGGGCACAAACTATGAAAGGCGGAGTCAGCCCTCTCCTTTCGCTGCCTTCGTCATTCCCTGATTCGAAATTACATGCCTATTTGCTCAAATTTTGCTGCGGAGATGAAAGAGTTTGTCAAACCTGGCTAGACCAACCACAGGCGCTTGAAGTTCTATGCTATAAAACATATTTCAATGCCGCTAAACATCTAGGCTATGAGCCATTTTAAAGAAATGTCCAGGTGTGAAAGCTTGTGTTCGACTCCATTACGGTCTCCAATTTCCGGTGTATCAACGTCGCACAGCAACGTCATCAGGTTCTATTACGGGAAAAATGAAGTGATTCTGCGGATAACGATCTTCTTAAATGTACAGCTTCCTACTCTGTCCTATCATCAAACAACAAAGTCAACGATCAAACTGTACCGATGTGCAAGCTGATCTGCATCTTTGTTGTTCGGAAAGTCAGTACATGTAGGCCTCAGTCAACATATGAAAATTTTACGCCAACGTTACTGCATAGTTTTGACGTTGTTGACACGAACGTCATGACGTCATTTTCATCATGTTTGTTTCAAGTTTTCACTCCTTAGAAACGTTTTGATCGAAATTAGAACAAACCTGATATTGTAAATGCATGGAAACGGTGATATACAACGACATTGGTCATATCTAAAAGAGTAATTGAATGATTTCGCTGATGTGTGAATTTCAAAGCGGACAAGCACATGCTCAACTTTGGCGCAGCACAGTAAACCGGAAGCTGGACACCGTAATGGAGTCTGTATTTTCTGGCAAATTTTGAATTCAGGATTACAGCACCGCATTAACCATAACTGAACAAATTTATCATGTTTTTAGATACATTTTGAAACGATGTTTACAGGTAAGAAGTTTGCATTTGTTGGGGGTGTTTCTAACTTGCAGTTTTAGCAGTCAAAAAGTCGCGGCATTTTTGCTTGCATACCTGGCCATTTCTTACGAAATAACCTATAGACTGCATCAAGTGTAAAGGGTTTTGAGGGTTTTTTGAGCATAGAACTTCAAGCGCCTGTGGACCAACGAAGATTCGAGCCCGAATTCTGTGAAATAGCCGAGCACCTCAAACCCCTCGACGACGCGCTTCTCTGTGCGGTAAAAGAAACTCATAGTGATAAACGTTTCAATATGTCGTACTTCTGGCAGTGATCTTAGACATGCTTTTATACAAACAACATTTTTATACCTACAACATTTTTGTACCTACAACATTTTTGTAACTTTTCTATCGGCCCACAGTATTTGCGCGCTTACACAAGTGACGTTACGGCAGACGCGCAACGTTATTTTGATAAAATAAACATAAACAAGCGTAATTTGTCCGACGTCTCCGCGTCCTGAAATGACGTCTGGCACTGAAAGGGTTAAAGTGAAAATGGCGTCTGTTTCTAATAAAACTCCGTTCTTGAAATATTATACTCATGTACACTACATCCGTGGTAAAAACATTACTTACCATCCATTTTCTATATGTTTAACTTACTATATAACTTGTCTATGCATTTCTTTCTTCAAAATGGGACACAAGATTCCACCTGTTTTCAGTTTAAATAACCGGCGACTTACATCCGGAATCATCACCAAAACATGTCTGTCGCTTCCGGTGACGTCAAACTGTATCACGTCGAGCGCTCGAGTAAATTGACGCCAAAATAAGCGCGATATCTGGTGTAAAAAGAGAATATCAGAGCCGCGTTGTTACACGGGAAAAGCTCTCCGTGAGCGCTGAGACCAGATTGAACGTTATCTGTATTTGTATGTGTGTGATTGAATTGTACAAAATTTACATGATCTTTTGCACTGTTTTGTAATCTTTCGAATGGTATATGATACATAGCAATTTATACTATTTTTGGGTGAATCATGGCTGCCGAAAATATGGGCATGCGCTGAAACGCGCAAAGGTACCAGATCGTGACGTTCAGTCACAGTTAGTAGTATAGGGCGTCACGCTCTATATAATACTTAAGTTCTCAACTCCATATAAATATGCTTGCGTTATGTCTGGGAGGCACAAGCGCTGGCCTCTTATCTAATGGACCGGGATCGAGCCCCACTTGACGCGAGAATCATTCCTAGCGTAAACGGGATTCCATTACATCCTGATATAACTACAATACTGTTGAAAAGGACGTAAAATCGAGTCATTCATCTATTGGTTATGTCTGGTGAGAACACAACTACATATACTTTCGATACGTAAAGTTGATATGAGCCGCGACACGAGAAAATAAACAAAGTGGATGTGCGCCCAGTGCTGATTCAGATCAGCCTGGACATCCGTCCCGTCTGATCAGAGTATTCGCCGTCTGCATGAAGGTAGCTTAGACCCTTATCTACCCTTTAAGTGCAAAGCGAAGACTCTGATAAGACTCTGAGTCTGCGCTTTTCGCAAAACCACTCTGTTGGTTTTCTCGTGTCGGGGCTCAATTGGCATGGCTGATACCAGAGAGTCACTACATGTAGACACTGATCGTCGTGTGCGAGTCCAAACAGTATGGTCAGTCTTAATCTCCACTGAATATGGTTGTTAGTGTTGACTATACGATCAGCAAAGACTGGTCAGACTGCGGATGCGTAGAATGACCGGAGTATTTGCTGAATGCGCAAAGATTCCTTTTCCTGACGACAGGTCCAATTCATGTTGTTATTGTCATAGATAGAAATAGATGATAAAAAAAATACCTGTACATATATTTAAATATAGCTGACTCCATTTAAATCACAGCGACTATTTATACCACCCATACCAGAAAATGCCATTTCGCAATGAGAAAGTCCACGCTGATAAGGGTGGTATAAAACAGTTATACCATGGTTAGTCCGCCTGTACGGGAGATAATCCAAGCGAGTGGATTATCTCCCGTACAGGCGGACTAACCATGGTATAACTATTACTTAATGGATCTCCTGGGCTGGAAAAAGAGGGTATCGGGGTGTCGGGCATTGTCGGTGATAGGTAGCATTAAAATACCGAAAAATATGACGTACGCAAGGCAATGGTGTCGGGGTGTCCGTCTTTTATCGGAATATGTCGCTGAACATCAGCGGTGGTGTTCGCCTTAACTTACTACCGAAGTTGTGCAGTTACCTGTATACGGTCCTCAGTTTAATAGGGAAATGTACAGAAATTTCTTTTCTCATATATTTTCTAACATTAAATTTTAACGTCTAGGATATAAAAGAGTATTTCAAGCTCTTTAATGATCTGGTATAAAATCATAGAGATACGTCAGTGAGAAGTTTCAACATACACCAAGGTAGTGTGTGTCCTTGTTGAATAATCATGTCGTTTTACAGTGCACATTTTTTTTTCAGTTTTGACATTGATACTACCACGTTCCATTGAATCACAGTACATCAATTTCGTATTCAAATTCTTCATTTTTGCATGTATTCATATTTTCATTCAGCTGGTATTTTTATTCTGAGTCAGTTGCATAAATTTTACAAATTTCTGTTTTTCAGAGATAGTAGATAACAAAAATAAATGAATAAAAATAGATAAATGAAAAAAGATAAAAAAAAATGATAAAAAAAATCCTGTCAAGTGTTTTAGCCGGAAGATTGTTCCAATTACTTTATATTTCCGAAACATTCAGCTAAGCTCTTCTCCTGCTGCTGCCACATATTAAGTTCCGCAGGGTACAGTACTTGGACCTCTCCTGTTCTTGGTATACATCAATGACCTGCCCTCAACTATACATCAATGACCAGTCCTCAAGTATACATCAATGACCTGCCCTCAAGTATACATCAATGACCTGTCCTCAAGTATACATCAATGTCCTGCCCTCAAGTATACATCAATGACCTGTCCTCAAGTATACATCAATGTCCTGCCCTCAAGTATACATCAATGTCCTGCCCTCAAGTATACATCAATGGCCTGCCCTCAAGTATACATCAATGACCTGTCCTCAAGTATACATCAATGACCTGTCCTCAAGTATACACCAATGTCCTGCCCTCAAGTATACATCAATGACCTGCCCTCAAGTATACATCAATGACCTGCCCTCAAGTATACATCAATGACCTGCCCTCAAGTATACATCAATGACCTGTCCTCAAGTATACATCAATGACCTGCCCTCCAGTCCTCAAGTATACATCAATGACCTGCCCTCAAGAGGTTACTCTTCTGTACGATTCTTCTCAGATGATTGTCTACTGTACAGAGTTATACGAGACCAGAAAGATGCAGAGTCACTACAGAAAGATCTTAATCATCTACAGGAATGGGAAAGAGATTGGCAGAATGTATTTACCCCAGACAAGTGCGAACACATCCAGGTCACCACCAAGTGAAATGTCATACCAACTTCCTATAGCATTCATGGACAGACCTTGAAAGAAACTTCAAAAGCCAAGTACCTTGGAGTCACCATAGACAGTAACTGTCCTGTAACAGGCATATATCACCAAATTATCTTTTCATATTTTCTTATATAAACCCTTTTTAATATCAACCAGTCCTGAATTTTGGAATCGTAAATAGTGAGGAACAACATAAAGAAGGCATCTGCTAAGTTTTGGAGAAATCTGTTTTATTTGAGCATTTTATGCAGATATTTGCATTCACTGCAAATTGAGCCGCGACACGAGAACACCAACAAAGTGGTTGTGCGCCCAGCGCAGACTCAGATCAGCCTGGGCATCCGCCCAGTCTGATCAGAGTCTTCGCTGTCCGCATGAAGGTAGCTTAGACACTTAGCTACCCTTTAAGCACTTAGTGAATACTCTGCTCAGACTAGGCGGGTGCCCAGGCTGATCTGAGTCTGCGCTGGGCACACAACCACTTTGTTGCTTTTCTCGTTTCGCGGCTCAATTATTGATTAATTCCACTTGTATCCTCTCCCGATATCCGAGACTGGAACGGAGGATCTCCGAGAATATTATTGTTGCTTCGGAATTGGGGAGGGGAGATTAAACACGAAAATTTCCAACCCTCATTTAAAATTAAGAAATACAGTCTGCCATTCATTCTAAAAGTTAGCCTCGGAAATAAAGCAGTTAACCGTCTTCACCAAAAATAGATTGGTTGGTTGTTTGGGGCTTTTACGGCTCTTTGAGACAATATTTAGTCTATATCGAGCCGTCTCCTGGGAGAGTACGGGGGTGGGGGGTGGGGGGGGGGGGGTGGAGGGAAGAGTGAGATATGAAAGGGGAGAGAAAATATGTCCAAACAACCCTACCGCAAGCACAGTAAGACCTTGGCCCACAATCTAGTAGGATGTCCCGGCACTGAAATTTACCAAGCACCATCGCCCTCCCCCTCCCCCAAACACACCAATCATAGGGACTTAAGCGGTCAGCCCCACATTAGCTAGATCTACATGTAAACGACGATATTGTGCTGGACTTAATATAGTAAAAGCTACATATATAAAAGGGCATTCTTACGTTTCTTCTTAGTTTACCCAATATCTGATTCAAATAAATCTTAGATTGTCTTCGTTAAATGAAAATGTTGTGTTAGGTCCATAATCCCTTTTTTCATATGTTTAAGTCTACATTTAGCGCGGTCATTTTTGTCCTGATTTACATGACCAGTAGCATATAGGAAAATGGGGGAAAAGAGAAACAAACTCACTCAGTTTTCTACCTTTTTTAAAAAACGCAGCTCCTAAATCGAAAAGGATGTTTAGCCTAGTACATACTATCTATAGCCTACTATCTTACATACCTATTGATATACATCATTCTCCCATAACCGTACTAGGTCGTTGGGGCACCACAGATGACTTTGAAACAATCCCTTTCCACCTTGTCCTGTCTTCAGCTGCCCTAGTTGAGCTGGCAAAATCCAGTCCTGTCCACTCCTTGGTATTGTCTTCCCACCTCTTTTTCTGTCTACCTCTTCTTCTTTTTCTTATCACCGTGCCCTGCAGAATTGTCTTTGCTAAACCAGAAGCCCTTGAGATGTGGCCAAACCACCTTAGTTTCCGTTTCTTGACCAGCGTCAGGAATTCGTCATACTCTCCAATGGCGGCTTGGATCTTCCTGCGAACCTCCTCATTGGTTATATGGTCCTTGTACGAAATGTTCCGTAACCTTCGGTAGCATCTCATCTCAAAGGCCTGCGTTCTTTTCTCTAACTCTGCTGTCAAGGCCCAAGATTCACAGGCATACAGAAATATGGAAATGACAAGGGAGCGCATAAGTTTCACCTCTGATCCGAGAGATATGTTGTTATCTCTCCAAATTGGTTTCAGCTTGGTAAGAGCTTGGTAAGTTTGGTCTTCTCAGCACTGATCTCCATCTTATACCTTGTGCAGGTTTGGTCGAGACTTTCAACGAGAGCTTCTAGTTCCTGCTCTTCCTCAGCTAAAGCGTCTATGTCATCGGCAAACCGCAGATTAGTAAGTGTTCTGCCGCCTATGCTAACCTTTCCGTCATGTTCTTCCAGATTATCAGACATGATCCGTTCGAGAAAAATGTTGAAGAGGGTGGGTGACAGAAGCCATCAATGTCTCACACCAACTGTTGTTCTGAACCATTCTCCTGTGCTGCCATTAATCAGGGCTGCACTTATAGCCTTGTCGTATAGCTGCTCAATGGTGCGAACTAAATTTGCACTGATATTGTACTTCCGCTATGTTTTAGGAAAATTAAAAGAATACATGTATTATTTCTGTCATTTTGTAACCGTCACTATCATGTATCCAAAGGTTACACATCTGCGATACGAGAAAACCAACAAAGTGGTTGTGCACGCAGCGCAGACTCAGATCAGCCTGGGCATCCGCCCAGTCCATCAGAATCTTCGCTGTCCGCATGGAGCTAGCTTAGAACCTTGGCTACCCTTTAAGTACAAAGCGAAGACTCTGATCAGACTGGGCGGATGCCCAGGCTGATCTGAGTCTGCGCTGGACGCACAACCACTTTGTTGGTTTTCTCGTGTCGCGGCTCAATTATATTTGCTGCATCTGTGGTTGCGAACTCTTCGGCAAGTCTGTTGCATGAGACCCCGCCCTGAATTATACAGTGTTTTCCTTTTTTATTACACGAAAACTGATAAATTTTATTAATGCATTATGGGTTGGTTCGACCAACATGGCGTATCGCTGACGCTGCGATATGTGAGAACCAACCTAAACCGGTTAACATACATGTAGCTATATTTTATACGAGTTGAACTTCTCTGTAATATCGAAATTATTGAAATATCTGCTGACAAGATCGATTTTAAGTACAAACATTGCACACCACCATGAACGTAGTTACGGGTATATAAACGAGCCCAATAACAAACATCGTCAGTTGGCACATACAAGGAATGGGGTTCACTCCTTTCCGTGCCAACTCACTTCCATGCTTGCCCCTGGGGGCAAGACATACGTTTTCACATGTTCTGCTTACTTCGAACTGTGACTGTTTTCACACAGCTACGACCTAAAACTTTTTTTCTTTTCGGTTCTGGTTGGGGAGTGAACCCAAAGCGACCGCGCCATCACTCTTCGGAGTGCTAGCGGTAGGTGAACAAACCGCCAGAGCCTCCCCTCCCCCAGAACGACGTCAGCGTGAGAAGTGTACTAACTAGCTGATAACTCTCCGTTCACGTCAGACTGGGGGCTGTTTTATCAACGATGGATCCAAGATCACACATGAACATTTGGATAAGTGTCAAGGTACCTTTAGTATTATTATCTTAATGTCGTGTTGTTTATAGGCAGGTGATTGAGTGCCGTGCCCCAGGGGCTAGGTAGTAAGTGTGCGAGAAGGCGTTCGTGTGTTCCAGGCCTGAATCCAAACCACCACGTACTGGTGGGGCTCAGGATAACTAGTGGGGCTCGGAGAATGTTGTTGTTTTGTTGCTTTACGTCCACAATAAGCAGCTATGCTCATGTCGGGACGGTCAGTTACCCTAACCACATTATTCCTGGGCAGGCTTAGACCTCCTAAGCGGTTAACCAGTACTAAGTGCACATACTTCCTCCAATAACTGACAACTGCCCTTCTTGTGGAGCTGGGAGGTACTGAGATGTGTGTGTATGAATGGGGGGCGGGGGGGGGGGAGGGGATCGAAAATATTTGACATAATTATGATTAGTTTTTTTTTGATAATGTTTCTTTTTTGTTGTAATATAAGTTATCTAATTAGAAATGCCTCGCCGAGGCGATTCTGATCAGAATTCACAACATATATTTTAGTCTAACCACCTCAAACTGTCATCAGAAACTCCTTATTATCTAGGGTCCTACATATTTTTCATAACACAGAGGCCAAGATGGCAGGGCTGAAGCCCCCCCCCCCCCCCCCCCCCACCCCCTGGATCCAGGGCTGTGTTCAGATGGAGATCGCGAGCTCTTATGCAAATATGTACTTACATGTAGTTCTATAGGCATCTTTCTGAACCAGATTTCGAATTTCGAGCTTTCTTGGTGAGCCCCTACAGATTCGTAACCTGGTCCCAGAATTGCTGTTTTATTTTTGGACAGACTCCAACATCATCGGAATTATCAGGGGCGTACACAAGGCTGATTACATGATACGCACAATTAGCCTATGCTTTATACCCCTTTGAGGGCACGGATACGTATTTATTCCCAAAGATATGTTCTGTTTGCAATTACTACTGCGATTTTGTAAAATTTACAGAATTTAAGCATCAGTTCAAGTTGAAAAATTTTCATTACGCACCTGCGTATTTGCGTATAGCCTGAGTCTGTTTGCAATAAGTATTGTGATTTTGTCAATTTTACAGAAGATCAGCATCAGCAAATATGCAGGTGAATATTATTTTTTTTTCAAATTGACAAAATTTGATCACGGACCTGCGTATTTGCGTATAAGCAGTGTCCGTTTGCACTTACTATTGGAATTTTGTCAAATTTACAGAATTTCAGCATCAACAAATATGCAGGTGCGTATGAAATTTAATCAATTTGTCAAATTTCATTACGCGACTGCGTATTTGCGTATAGGCAGTGTCTGTATATAAATGCTATTAAGGTGTTTTTTAAATTAACAAACTTTCAGCATCAGCAAATATGCAGATGCGTATTGAAATTTTGTCAATTTGACAAAATTTCATTACGCACCTGCGTATTTGCGTAGAGGCCGTTACCCCCTTGATTATCACACTCAATTTACCCCCCAGTCCCTGGATTGGGTGTGGTGCAAGATCTAATGCCGCTGACGGGATCCTATTAGTTTTATGACATGCAGCAATTGAGTAAAAGGGATGTGCCTGTCAAGATATGGGTGATTTAATACGCAATTGATTATTGACAAATAGGCATGACAATGTTTGTTGCTGTTTTTTTGTTGTTTTTTTTTGTTGTTGCTTTTTTTCACAAGAAAAATCTTAACGGATGCGGATGGGCTGTCTATGAACGACATTGCAACAGGACCAAAGAAAAGTCGCTTTACAGCATTTAGGAATGGCTTGGTCAGTCTGAACGGATTCATGACATTTCGTCTAAAACCATTTCGTCTAAATGCCATTTCGTCTAAACGCCATTTTGTCTAATAGCCATTTCGTCTAAAAGCCATTTCGTCTAATGACCATTTCGTCTAAATGCTATTTCGTCTAATAGACATTTCGTCGAATACGACATTTTGTCTAAATTTCGTCTAAAAATGTCTAAAAACGTCTAAATTTCTTCTAAATTTCGCCTAAAACATAATTTATAAGGCAACTATTTTTGGAACATCAGTTTTATTCACACATCAATTCAAAGACATTGCAATGTCTGAAATGTCTAAGAGTTTAGTAGCTCAAGTTATAGCCCATCCAACGCAGGTAATCAAGGTGGTCTCGTCGTGGTAGCACTCGCAGACACACTTGATCAAAGGGCAATACGTGGATACAACGACAATGGCGGAAAGGGTTTTCGAGTCAGGTGTGACATTTCGTCGAAAAAATCTTAAATTATTTTTCGACCAAATGTCGCACCCGGCCGATTTTTAAGACGAATTGTCCATTAGACAAATTGTCCATTTGCCGAAATGTCTATTAGACGAAATGTCATTTAGACGAAATGTCATTCAGACGAAAGGGTCGTTAGACGAGATGGCCATTAGTCGAAATGACATTTAGACGAAATGAGTTTAGACGAAATGTCGTGCACCCAGTCTGAATATCTCTCTTTCACTGTGAAGGGAAACAACCCTGCCGTTTTCATTTTCCTTCCATTTTTACCGGGATCTACTCTTCTTCTTGCTACTGTCGGAGCAAAATATCTCATTTAAGATAAGATCCCTATTTAGAAGGGCTTTGTTGTGCTGTTCCCCTGTCACAATATGTCAGACCCCTGTCAAAATATGTTAGACAGCATGGAATTGTACACATTGATCTGACAAGTCTCGTGAGTGCAACGAACCACTACAATCTTTTGGGAAATAACTCCATTCGTTTAAATCGTCAAAATACTGCGAGAGTAGTTTCCCGTATGTCGAAAGCAAACCTAAGTAGTTTATATGAAAAAATGGATACACTTTCAATGAAACCGATTCTGCATTGTTTTTTTTTTTGTGTTTTTTTTTTTGCCTCCCTTCTCAACCCGTAAAGGACAGAACACGTAAACTCTTGCATGACACACCCGAAAAGACAGAATGCCTATTTCGATCTTTTGTTCTTGTTTTTTACCCTGAACACAAGTTAGACATACAGACAGACAGACACGTGTTTACTGTTCTATCTTCTCTCTTCAGGAGGTAATTTGATGACATATTGGACCTCACTGTTCCAAGAGTTTTATCCCCGCGAGAAATTTCCAATATATAGGGCTGCAGTGGCAAATATAGCTAAGACATTGATGTACATAAGGTGTGGTGCATTGTGCCATCCAAATGGGGGGAAAATAGTGTGAGGATATCCTCTCGCACTTGTGCATGCTAGTCTGGCTATACAATAGAGAAAGATGACTTTCTTTTCAACAGTATTTCAGGACGATGGGACACGGCAAGTCATTCTCTCATGTAGGGTACAGTTGGCTTGATCGGCCGAAACTGGCATACCAACTTCAAATGCATATGGGCCGCGACACGACAAAACCAACAAAGTGGTTGTGCGCCCAGCGAAGACTCAGATCAGCCCGGGCATCCGCCCAGTCTGATCAGAGTCTTCACTGTCCGCATAGAGGTAGCTTAGACCCTTGGCTACTCTTTAAGCGCTCAAAAGCGAAGAGTCTGATCAGACTAGGCGGATGCCCAGGTTGATCTGAGTCGGCACTGGGCATTCTGCGCATAATCTTAGCGCGGCATTCTTTCCCTTATGCTAATATGAATTTCCTACTTCGAGCCAATATAAGTATGATGCCTTTTTAAATTAAGCTGCAAACCTTGGTCATTTTTCGATGTAAGCAAGGCTTACACCAATAAAAACACTGTTAGACTCGACTTTATTCAAATCTTTAAACATTTTCTTACAATGTGGCCATCGTATGCTAGGCACCCTATATTTTACCCGAAAAGCGGTTTAGTAAACAATAGAAACATAATGGACCCTATTTTATTTTAATTATTTCTTTTCTTATGTTGTTTACTTCGCCTCAATTTACACCCGTAATGACCTTTGTGACTCATTCCATTTCACTCAGGTTGACTCACTACTCAGATTATCACCACTGATAAGAGTTATCGCCCTTTTATCATATTGTGGAGATTTCTTCACTTTCTTAATAGGTTAAAATTGCTTTCTGAATTAACGGCCATGTCATGCAACCTTCTTTCTTCAATTTTACAGTCTAAAAATTCGCAAATTCAACTTTATGAGTACGTTCTAACGCCATTTCTGCAATTTAGGGGCGTTTATGTTAGTGTTTTTACTTGTGAGTCCTTCATAAGGATGTAGACAGGTTTGTGAGAAATTACCAATTCATTCCTAGCGTCCCATAAATGGGATACTGGCAAATAGTGCAGACCCAGATCAGACGCCGCGCTATGCGGCGTCTGATCAGGGACCCACTGTTTACTTCAGGTATTTCTTTAAAAGAATCAAAAGTGATAATTCACCAGATACCCCTAAAATGATGAATGGAGTCGTCCATTTCATATGGATAGCAGAATCCTTTCGTCATTAATGTGTTAACTGTAGAATTGGAATAGAAGCGTCTCAGCAAACATGGTGGATGAACCTTCTTACAAAATGAGCCGCGACACGAGAAAACCAACAATGTGGTTGTTCGCCCAGCGCAGACTCAGATCAGCCTGGGCATCCGCCCAGTCTGATCAGAGCCTTCGCTGTCTGCATGGAGGTAGCTTAGACCCTTTGCTACCTTTTAGCACTTAACAAAGAGTCTCGTCAAACTGGGCAGATGTCCAGGCTGATCTGAGTCTGCGCTGGGCGCACAACCACATTGTTGGTTTTCTCGTGACGCGGCTCAAATACAATACTTAAAGTGAATTGGTATACTTTCAGCTGGAGAAACTCGGCCA
The DNA here is from genome assembly GCA_963989385.1 of Ctena decussata. Classification (NCBI taxonomy): domain Eukaryota; kingdom Metazoa; phylum Mollusca; class Bivalvia; order Lucinida; family Lucinidae; genus Ctena; species Ctena decussata. The sequence continues at coordinate 41,902,468 of OZ022506.1, read as the reverse complement.
TTTTTTGTCTCACTTTCTAATGTGAGTCAACTTTAAAGGAAAAGAATTTGCTCCTCTGGGAGCAAATCTTTCCTTCTAGAGTAGATCCCATTTTGGTATTTTTGTCCAAAAAAGAAAACATTAAGCCATAAAAGTTGTTTCCCTTGTAAAAATGTCGGAAAACATAGCGGAATATCCATTCACCTTACAACCCTGTATCTTTTATTACCTCTGAATCAGTAAAATCTCATATAATCATCTTCATAAATAATCTGATACTTCGACCAGCAAAAATATTAAAATTTATTTTGTCTTACTGCTTTACACTTACTGGTAAAAAAATTATGAGCAGCAAGTAATGAAAATTATGATTTGCAAATAGTTTTACTATTTGAAATTTTGGAGCCAAAGTGTTGGTCAAACATGGATTACAAATGCATGTTTGAACAATATTCTGAACTGAACCTGAAACATCAAACAGTGAAATTATTACAGACAGCATATGGATGCACAAGCATGTATATATTGTGACCTTGAAAATTCAAACAGTGAAACTAATTCATCTTGCATGGATACAAGGAAGAAAATTATTGTATTCGTCACTGCTGGTTTATTAATGCAAAAACCTTGATTTAAGTTGTATGGACACACCTCCATGGTTTTTCGTACTTTTAGCAACGGGTACAACTTCTGTGACTTCCTGTTTGTTTCCCTGGAGGAAGAAGTCCTTCTAAAAGGTGTCTACTCTTGAAGGGAAGACTGAATTTGCTCCTAGAGGAGCAAATTCTTTCCTTTCAGAGTTGACTTTCAAAAGGGAGATAAAAATGAAAATGGCAGTGTTGCTTCTCCTGGAAGTAGTATTACTGGTTTGTCCACAAAACTAGATAGTATCTAAAGTTCGCTCCGTATAAAACTGTCACTCTTCAAAATATTAGGGACATTTCTTCACTTACCTTCTTCAGTAATTTTCAGTGTTACGTAATTTGTGTTATTTACCTTGAATATACTACAGTTTAAGTCTCCATAGTCCTATCAGTGGTGCAAACGTCTAAACCCAAACCACTGTAAAAAGCGGTTCAACCTTTACGTTTGGGTAAAAAATATGGGTTGATGTGCATATATTGAGTAAGACATGCAGCTGGCAAAAAGGAGAGAAAACAATTTTTCGAAAAATAACAAATTGCTCCAAAGATACAATCTCCTGTTCTGGTATCCGGTCTAACAATGCTATATAAACATAACCGGGATAGTGACTGGGGCTCCCACGCCCGTACATTGTTTTAACCATTCTTTTCTACTTAATGAAATCAAAAGTAGGTCATTTTAGTTGCCAACTAAAATAAGTTTTCAAACCCTTTTTATGTGAAACTCGCGGATGTTTTATTTGTTTAAAGCTGGCCAATTACGGTCATTTACAACTAGAGCAAGTGAGCAGGGGCTCACGTATACCCCCGACCAGCGCCACCGCCTAATGAAACCACACCCTAATGAAACCAATCTTATACATGGTATGAACCTAGAAGTAAACTTAATCACCTATCAAATGGCTCCATCAAAGTATATTACAAATCTGCTAAATCAAATATGAATGGACAAAGCACCCGTTTAGCGGCGCGGTTGTACATCTTCCTGTAAGCTTGCATGCGTATGTTTACGTGTATAAATATCTGTGACGGGAGGAAATCAGTTCATTTCAGTTAGAATTCTCCTAACGACGTTCCCCAAGTGGCTCAGCGGTACGTAACCATAGCCGCATACACTTGGCGCCGTGTGTCCGTCCAAGGGAAGAAATCACTCTCTGTTCGTTTCTTAGATTAGTAATTATTGATTATGACAATACGTATGGTTGGTAAATTTGCATATTGAATTTTCGGAATTAACTCCCTTGAAGAACCGATACACTTCTAGTGCGTTTAAATCCGTAAAATGTCTCTATTCCATTCCGTCCAGTTTCGTTCTGTTCCGCAAAATACCAATAGCCATGCCAAATTCACTTATTGTCAATTTTCCGACTATGGGCGAAAAGTGGCTCTATGAGGTCCGGACAATCCACTATATAGTCCTCTTTCCTATGGCCAAATTTCGGACATCTCGTGCATGTACATGTAAGTCAGCGCCTAAAATTGACTGCACTACCGGCGTTTTAAATTCGTGGGCTATTTTCCGGGCAAGTACACACTACGCATGCTCGATGTGCATTTTCAAAGCATGCAGTGTTTTTACAAATAATTTAGAGCATTGAAAAGCGAGCAATGTCCGCCCTGACCAGCCTTTGCATGCATGTACACATCTTTGCCAGGACATGCACAGTTTTCACAAACAAAACATTTCAGAAAGTATAGGGTAGTTCGCCGTTGAGTCGAACACCTTTTGAATTGTGTTGCGCTTACAGACCCCGGCTATTGACCCACATCGTGTTTGGGTCATGCAACAGCTAAGTAAACGCAGCTTTCCAAGCACCAAAAAGCTGAAACCCTTTAGCCATAGTTCACAAAATAAGGGAATAATAAGGGATTTTAGCCACCTACCCAAATCAGCCCTTAAGTCGAACAGACTTGCCCCTGACTCGAAAAGATATACTGATCCAGCCATTATAGGACAACCTCATGTAGGGTCTGTGATATCCAGAAAACACACGAACTGAATCGAGTTAGGCTATCTGAATTAACATAACACTTATGCAATGTTGTTATAGACACAGGCAATATGTTACTTGTTAATAGTGGATCAAAGTTTATTTTTTTTTATTTTGTGTGTATGTCTTTTTTCCGATCACTTAATCCATCAGTTCTGATAAGTAAGGCTACCTTGATTTTAATAAATGAGCCATGACACGAGAAAACGTACCAGGTAGCATGTGCGCCTAGCCTACATGCAGATCAGCCTGCGTATCCTCCAAGTCTGTTCAGAGGCGTGGCTATGTGCTGAAAGGGTAGCTAGCTACATGCGGACAGCGAAGACTCTGATCAGACTGGACTTATGTCCAGGCTGATCTGAGTCTTCGCTGGGCGCATATGCCAATTCGTTGCTTTTGTCGTCTCCCGGCTCAAATACAGGAGCAAATTCTGCTCTTTTAGAGTTGACCCCAATTAAGCAAAATTGAAAAAGGGTCGCCTCCCCTGAAAGTGTATCCATTTACCTCAATAAAATCAGCCTTTTATAAAAGTTTATTTTTCAGGTTTTTGGCAAAAGCTAATACTTGATATTGGGTCGCAAAACGAAAGTGAAACTGGAATTTTCAACAGTTTTTTTTCCATTCCTCAGTTTAATACAAAGAGAAAGACTTTTAAACATATGACAATGATTAGTTTGTGAATATCTTTTACTCAGAATCATGGCTGGGAGACTGAGTAAGTACTTTTGCAAGAAAATAAATGTTTATATGAATGGGCAGAGCAAAGGAGAGATGAAATTTCTGTAAATTTTCAGAGACACACAGGAAGAGAGCACAGTCATTTGACCTATTCCGACGCATGTTTCAGTCGACCGTGCGCTACAGTCTAAATACACTGTCATTTTTAATCTATTTTTGTCAGTAAATAAATAAAAGCCTCTTGTTTAAGGCACATTGTTTGGGTTCACAAACTATTTGAGGAAGATAGGGAAATCTGACGACAACCAGACGTTGTCTTTTACCCTATTTCGACGCACCTTCTTCTATTCCGGTGGATCTGTATATTTTTACAACACATCGAAAGAACCACCGAGGGGCGCCCCAAAAGTAAACTGTCGGATTATTACTAGCTCGATGAAAGATGATATTATGCAAACAAAAGTCTATTTGAAATAATTGATTATTAAAAACATCTGATTATACACACGGCTTCGCTGAAAAATTATTTCGGTGATTCAGTGCCCGTAAGTACAATGTTTGATATTTTTATCCAGGATTCTATGATAAATGACAATTACATATTCAAATTGCATGACGAGAATGCAGCACTAATATGGATTTCAGAACTCAGAGACATTCCCCAAATATACTATCCGCCGGAATAGGCTAAATGAGCTAATAATTTTAACTTAAAATTTCAATAAACCTAGTAACTGATTTTATTTCATTTCACCAGCCATTCATTTCACCAGCCACTTTTAAACTCAGTTTTCCGTATCTTTTATTGATAAATGGGATCCTTACTATATGTGGGTTTGACAAATAAATATTGAAAGTAATTACCTAAAAATCATTTCGCTTCTAGCTTGTTTCGTTGCTGAGAAACAAACAGGATACACCGGAATAGGTGAATCCACTGGAATAGGTCAAATGAGTGTACTAAATGGACGCCGTTTTTACAGAGGGAGACTTATTGTGACTTCCCGTCTGTTTTCGTAACTATTGCAGCCCTTCTTAAAAGGTCTGCTCTTGGTGGAGGAGTTTGTTCCAAAGGGAACAAATTCCTCCCATATGAGGGGAATTGCTTTTGGAGGGGAAGCAGTTGTCTAAATAACAAAGTTTGTCCCCCTGAAAGTGTGCCCATTCACCTCAAACTGTAGTTTTATGACATTGGTGTGCATATCCGTCTTTTGTTCTTGATATGATCTGTCATTTGGATATATTGCCTTGATTATATTTAGCTACTCAATTGTCTTATTTAGGTAGGTGCTCCTATGTGGGCCAAAAAATCGTAAATCTTGTAGTCATAACTAAGCAGCAAGAAAAGCTGCCCTGTCCCATGTATTAATATGGCGCATGGGTACAATTTAATTTTCAAAGCGAGACATTTTATAAAAACTGCCTATTTACTTCTCTGGAAGCCAAACTCCTTTTAATATGGGGCCAATTCTAAAAAATACGGATTTGCTCCTAGATCAGCAAAATGTATTTCTTGTTTGAGTTGATTTCCATTGAGAGGAGGCAAACCGTCCTTCCTGAAAGATAGCGGATGAAATGGTCCGCACTGCGTCAATGCAGTTTCCCTTCTTTCAAGTCAACAATTTCCAGGAGGCTCATTATCTTTTAAATGCCGTCGCTATGCAACGGATGAATACCTACATTAGGTCAGCTCAAGTCACCTTAGCTTAGTTCAGAACATTTGTACATACATGTATCAGAATTTTGCTAGGATACACGAAAAATAATGCAGATTTAAGTGTGGGATACCATGCTTTAATATTTTTGTCAGTCTGGATACTGTTTTTGTTCCAAAGTAAAACGACCATGTTTTTCAGGATACTACAATAATATCAAATGAGTATTTCAGAAAGGTGCGTTCGCAACAGATGTAGAATTTCCTATAGATATTGACATCTTACTTGTTATACGAGTAAAAGCACTTATGGAATGCTGAAATGTAGATATTAAGACAATATCAACGGCGAGCCTTCAGCATCATAGCGGGATCATTATTTCAGAAACCTTTATAAAGTTGTACGTACATGTATACACGTCCATGATTTTCTGCTGTGTGTACAAAACGTTACAAATTCAATGACTTCTTGTCTGTTTGGCTGGAGGAGGAAGCCCTTCTAAAAGGAGTCTACTCTTAAAGAAAAGGAGCAAATTCTTTCTTTTCAGAGCTGACTTTCAAAAGAGAGATAAAATGAAAATGGCAGTATTGCTTTCCAAAAAGTGTACCCACTGTTTTTGGTGTTATTACTGTTTTGTTCACAAGAGTAGGTAGTATCTAATAGCTCGCTCCCTGTAAAACTGTCACTGATCTAAATATCAAGGACAGTTCTTCACTTGTTTTCTGCAGTAATTTTCAGTGTGTAGTTTTAACATTAATCATTGATCAAGTTTTTTTTCTGTCGATAAATATCACCGTTTTTAGTGTTATTACTGTTTTGTTCGCAAAATTAGGTACATGTAATATCTTATAGCTCGCTCCCTGTAAAGCTGTCACTGTTCTAAATATCAGGGATATTACGACACTTGTTTTCTGCAGTAATTGGTTTAAACCTATTTTATTTCATGAAAAGAACATGACAACTAGCATATACATTTGTAATCTACAAGTATAAGGATCAGAACGGAAGCAATAATACTTATATAGTTCCTCTCCTTAACATATAGAAATTGTTAAATTACAGGCAGAATTTTATGAAAACCCTTCAAAGTGTATTTTGTTCTATAATTTATCACAATGCATGCAGAAAATGGAGCTAAACAAACAGTGAAAAAAAGCAGAAACATGACTATCTCTTAAAATTAACAGAAAGGCTGAGGCAAAGAAATATCATCAATAATAACAGTAATAGAAATTTCTGTAGATTCTGAAAAAAATGGAAAGAAAAATAAAACGTAAAAGAGGGAGTGTGGAATTTGGATTACATACTATTGGGCAGAAAGGAGCAGGATGCGCACTTATAGATACGGTCAGACTCAGTTCATCGAGTGTCATGCATGTGTAGTAGTTAAAATGAAATAAAATGAAATGAAATAAAGCAAAATACAGCAAGGCTGTTTGTCTCAAAAACGTTTCGTTTGGAAGATAAATTTTTGAACAGACTCAAATATAATTGTATTTGTTTGTAGCGATAAAGTTTTATCCCCATGTAGAAAAAGGTCAATAGTTGGAACTTTATATGGTGTGACTACAGATAAAAGTTCTTCGCGTTGCTCTCGATAGTATCTACAGTAAAGAAAAAAATGTTCTGTATTCCAAATACTACCGCACTGACATAATGGTGACTCGGTAATGTTTTTCAAGAAGAGGTGTAAATTCAGGGAGCTGCAGTTTGTTCTTAATCTCGTATGCAAAATCTGCGCTATTCTACTACCAGTATAATAAAGTTTTGGAACTAGTGACTGAGTATTTTTCTTTAAGGAACTTTTAAAACATTGCAAAGATACAGATTGCTTGGTCTCCACAAGTAAGTTATTCCAAGCCCTCATTGTAGATGGTAAAAAGAGTTATAGTATTGATTTGTTCTAGCATTTACAGACTGGAGGTCATCAGAATTACGAAGATTATAGCGAGAAAGGTTACTAACAGGTTGAGGAACTAAGGAGGTGAGATATAAAGGAGCAAGAGAGTTCATCATTTTATAAAAAAGAGTCAGTTTATGGTTAATTCTTCTTTGTTCGAGTGTTTCCCAACCAATTTCTTTATAAAGGGCGTCAATAGAAATGAGTTTTGTTGCTCCCGTGGCTATTCTTGCAGCTTCATTTTGTATCTTGTCTAGTTCTGTCTTTTCCTGTTGGGTGCAATTATCCCAAATAATATCGCCGTATTCTAATAAAGGTCTAATGAATGTTATATAAATACTGTCCAACGATTTTCTATCCAATCTGAATTTTAATTTCCTTAATATATTGATCCTATACCAAGCTTTCTCTGTTATGTCATCTATATGCTTATGCCAAGTACAGTCGCTAGAAAGATATAAACCAAGATGTTTGAGGGAATCGACTTCGGTAATCTGATAATCTTGCATAAAAAAGGTGGGTGATGATGTCTGATTATTTTTCGGGAAATGAGAAGAGATTCAGTTTTAGCAGGATTAAAAGAAACAAGCCAAGTTGCAGCCCACCGTGAGATTCTGTCAAGATCTATATTAAGTGAGTCAGCTGTTGTCAAATGATCCTCTACAATAACAAAGAGACTTATGTCATCTGCAAATAATCGAATATTCGAACCTATATCATTAACTATATCATTGATATACAATAGAAAGAGAAGAGGACCTAATATAGAACCATGGGGAACACCAGCTCGAATGAATTTCCACTCGGAGACAGCACCAGGTAGTATAACTCTTTGTTTTCTATCACAGAGATAATTTTTGAACCACGCAAGGACCTCCCCTGTAACACCAGCAGCTTGCAATTTATGCAGAAGACCAGAATGCCAAACATGGTCAAACGCTTTGCTGATGTCACAGAAGACAGCCCTCACTTCTTTACCGGCATCAAGTGCTTGACAGAACGTATTATACAGGAAAGTAAGCTGGTTAATCGTTGAGTCACCAGGTATAAATCCAGACTGTAGTGAAGATAGAAGGTTGTTATCCAGCAAATGATTGAATAAGTGTTTAAATATTAACCTTTCAAATACTTTATCTTCAGCATTTAGCAGAGATATTGGCCGATAATTAGAAACCGTTGATAAATCTCCCTTTTTGGGGACAGTACAAACATTAGCTTCTTTAAAGGAGGTTGGTACAATGCCTGTTTGCAGTGACTGATTAAACAGAGAACAGAATGGATAAGAAAGCTCGTGTGACAGTGCTCGAATGATACGATTGTTTAGTCCATTTGGACCCGAGGCTTTACCGATAGACAGGGTTTCTAGAACTAATTGCACTTCGGACGGAGTGAAAATAATGTTTTGTAGATGAGATTCAACAGGAGAAGGAGGCAAATGTGGAAGAATAGCGTCTTGATCATTTAATAATGTCTGACTTTGAAAGTAATTATTCAAGACGTTAGATTTATCTCGTTCGTCTGTTATTATACTGCTATTAAATTCCAGTGGCGGGATAGTTGATTTAGAGTTTGGAGCTATAAACGTTTTAATGTAGACCACCAATCTTTAGCGCTTAGTGTTTTGGACTTAAGTGTTTCTGCTATTGAATCATAAAAAGACTTTTTTGAGTTACGGATTATATTTACAGCCTTGTTACGCAGTTTCCTAAATCTTTCCCAGTGAGAGTCAACGTCTGTCCGTTTTGCTCTCCTAAAGGCCCTTTTACGTTTACGAATATAAAGTTTTATTTCTGAAGTTATCCAAGGAGGATCGGAAGGTCGTATTCTTAATATCGATTGGGTATGCATTCAGAAGCTATAGTGTTTATAGTTTTATTTATGTTATTAGCATTAGTATTAATATAATCATCTTGGAGGAAAGCACAGTCAGCGGATTCAGCTTGGCTCCGCAGCAAATTAAAATCGCCGTGATCATAGTGCCATACATGGCGCATAAATGAATGAACCTTAGTCTTCGAAAATTTGAAAATGCCGTAAATAGGGCAATGATACCTTAACTCTTGGCCTAGAAATGGCTCACCAACACCACTAAGTATTAAATTATCTTTGTTACTGACAAACAGAATATCTATTATTGATGAGGATGTTTCAGTGAAATGAGTAGGTTGGCTTATTGACTGGTGAAGAGGTCAGAGTCGTCTTCTGCGACATCAGCAAGGCGTTTGACCGTGTTTGGCATGCTGGTCTAATTCATAAGCTCGAGGCCGCTGGTGTCTCGGGTTGCCTCCTTGATTGGTTTAAAAGCTATATTTCTGATATAAAACAGCGTGTTATTTTGCCTGGGACCCATTCCGACTGGACCAATATAAGAGCTGGAGTCCCTCAGGGCTCGATTCTTGGTCCCCTCCTATTCTTAGTTTATATCAACGATATTGTTAACGATATTGGCTCCAACATTCGCTTATTTGCGGATGACACTAGTCTTTACTTAATTGTGGATAACCCTTTAAGATCTGCAGAACTTATCAACACAGACCTTAGAAAAATTTCACTGTGGGCCAATACCTGGCTTGTTACTTTTAACCCAGCTAAAACTGAATCTTTACTGATCTCTCGCAAACTCATTAAACCTGACCACCCTCCATTATACATGCAAGACCAACAAATAGCAGAAGTAGAAACTCACAAACATCTAGGACTTTATCTTGCAAGCGACTGTTCTTGGCATCTGCATATTAAGTATGTCACCGACAAAGCATGGGGGAGAATAAACATCATGAGGAAGCTCAAATTTAGACTTGATAGAAAATCTTTAGAAATAATTTACACCTCTTTCATACGACCTATACTAGAATACGGAGACGTTGTCTGGGATAATTGCACCCAATATGAAAACGAAGAACTTCAAAAGATACAAACTGAAGCAGCTAGAATAGCGACAGGCACAACGGAACTCATTTCTATTAACTCTCTCTATACTGAAATCAAATGGGACTCACTGGAAAAAAGAAGAAAAGATCACAAATTAACATTATTTTTCAAAATGAAAACTAATCTGACTCCCTTCTATCTTTCATCTCTAGTACCCCAAAATGTTGGTAGCCTATCTCAGTACAACTTACGAAACGCTGATAACTTGTATACCATAAACTCAAGAACAAATCAATATTTTCTCTCATTTTTGCCTTCTGTTGTTAGAGACTGGAACGACCTACCTGCTGAGGCCAGACAACTTGAGACAGTTAACTCTTTTAAAAATTTTCTCAACAGGAATAGATCGTACGTCCCTAGACACTATTATATTGGTAAAAGGAAACAACAAGTCTTACATACTCGCCTGAGAACAAACTGTAGCGCACTTAACCATGATCTGTACTTGAAAAACATAACCGACTCACCTCTATGCCGCTGCGGCAGTATTGAAAGCACTTACCATTTTTTCTTGCAATGCCGATACTATCTGTCCCAACGAACCGAACTAGTAACCGCCGTATCACAGTACCACACTATCACTTTAGACCTATTGCTCTACGGTAATGCTTCTCTTTCACACAAAACAAACTCTATTATATTTCGGAAAGTACAAAAGTATATAACAGACACCAAGCGATTCACTTAAAAATACTAACAAACAACAGCGAAACTGCCATGCATCTTGATAAACTGTCAACCCTACCCGGTGCACGTCCCCACACCCTTCAGCCTTCTTCCCCAATGGAATTATCGTAAGAAACTCCGAACCGAAACTTAAGAGCAATACATCTCTTACTTCAAAAATAATTTTGCTTTGTCTTCTACGTTATTGTTAGTTTTCTAATTACTAGATCTATTTGTTACCTGTATTTTCCATTTCTATGCTTTTCTTTAAATCGTGTTTAATTAGAAAAATCACAACTTTATAGACTGAAAACAATATTCGTATTGGTTATAAAACGAGATATGTGTTTTGAGTATGAATGATATATATGATATATGCATGTATTCCGCTAGTATGTTTCACAGCTGGGAAGAAACAAGGAGAGGAACCAAATAAGTATTTATGCTTCCGTTCCCAGGGGTGTCCATTTGTCGCATTTTCGCATTTTTTTTGCGAATTGAATTCCAAAAAATGCGAATGGTGTTTTTGCGAATTGAATGCGATTTTCCCGTAAAATCGCGAAAATTATGCGATTTTCCCACCTGGCCTCAGATTATTTTGCCCCGTAGTGAGCCTCTATTTATTTGTGTGAATAATCAATAAGCTAGTACTGTTTATACAATGAGCGCATGTATTTGGGTGATTGTGACTCGGGTACCAGTACACGGTATTGAAATCACTCAACCAGAGCGTGACAACATGGTGGAAAGTAATTATCATGCTCCTGTCTTTGAAGAAATGCCAACAAGGGCCCATACATGTGATGTCTCCCGAATCATCCGGGAGTCTCCCGGAAATGAAGCCCATCTCCCACGATCCCGGAAAGTATTCAGAATCTCCCGGATGCTGAATTTTCTTGTCATATTTTTTTCTGTATCGTCCATTTTGCGGTAACCACTTACCCGGCGGCTAGTCAAAAGGATTAACTGTCCGTGACCTGATTACTTAACAGGGTGCAATATTGGTCGTGTCATTCGGCGGGGTATTCGCTGATAAGACCCAGCAAGGTGTTAAATTGGCTAGCGCATCAGTGAAGGTACCTGTTCTAACTGTAATAACAGGTAAATTTTACTGAGAGTAAATGACTTTTATTACGTCACGGCTGTCAGCATCGGTCATTGTTTCTGTTATAGATTTGCACGAATGCAATAGATATAGATGCAAGTGCCGCCAATCGACAATGATTCCATATTGATTTTTTCAGTAAACATGTCAGATACGTAATGTACAGTCATCATAAATATCGATATGCAAAATTTGCGCAGGCTGATTAAATCATACTTCCATGAAATCATCACGGGTGCCAGAATTTTTTTTTTTTATGAAAGTCGGTTTGTTAACTTTAAGAATATTTTCCCGCATTTTCCTATCCAGTTCCCGCCGATTCAGACGCATTGTATGTGAAACGAGAACCAGTCAATTTATAAATAAAACATGGAAAATCCACGACTGTCACAGAAATACGCCATTTTACAAGTTTACTGACCGAAATATGCAGCTATATTTGTTCTTAATCTAATATTCAACGAAAAAAGACATGTCTAATGACAGGTATGAAGGGCTGGCTCTTTTGTTGTACAGAAATGATGGCAGGTAATTAGTTAAGGTAAGACATAATTTGTTTTGTCAATATCTGATTAAGAAAATATATCTGGTTCAGTTTCACTGGAGCCTTTGTGAGAATATCATCAAAGGTACACAAGTATTAGCTTAACAAACGGTGAAAATCCAAGATGCCTGAAAGAAAATTAACAGATGCAGAACCAATGAAAGCAAAAACTGCTAGAGCAATATCTTCAGACTTCAGCATTCCACCTAAAGGGTACTCGAAACTCTTTCTTTCTTTCTTTCTTAGACACCTTGAGAATTGAGCAATATGCAAAAAGCTGCTTTTTTTTAGGTGAGGTATAGTGCAGTCACTTAAATGGCCAAATTTTCTGAAAACAACAACAAAAAAAAAGCAGCCAAAGACTGTTGATGAAACTTTGAAGAAATCATGTGTATTTTTATTGCTTAGTTCTTGCAGAAGGAAGCAAGCTAGTGGTAGGGTTAATTTTGGATAAGGTCTTAATGAGAAGTCACCTATTTTCAGCAAATTTAAAAGAAAAAAAGTTTGTCTAATTTTTCACAGCTAAAGACATGAGTAATGTGGTATGTGTTACAATTTAAAGAAAGATTAAAATTGGCACAAATTGTAGACCCTGATCAGAATGCACCTAAAGGAGCAGTGTGAGCTGGATCTATGTTTTTTGTCTGGTACTGTTAGGATGAACACATAGAATAGAGATATTATGATGATGCAAAATGGGAAAACTTCTAGCTGCCTGTCTTTATGTTCATACTATACAAGATTGTTATTCAGTTTGAGTTTAATGATAAATAGATACACGTGTTTCTTGTCATTTTATCATCTCAAGAGAAGCACAAAAACAAACTCTTCCAATTGAGAATTACGAGAGCTAGCATTTTGGAATAAGTACTTTTATAACGATGCCGGGCGCCAATATGACTGACCTTAAATTGTGGTTTTGCTACAACAAATTTTACTTTTGCTACCAGACAAAATGATTTGGACACCCCTGCGTTCCAATCCTGCTAAATTTATATATTCACAATGTATAGTTGAATTATATGAAATTTGAAATAAAATATGTTTAAACCAACAGCCCTGATTTCTAGATCTCTACGGCGCTTATAATGAATTCCCTCTTTGACATACAACATTACACCGCCGTGGTTATCATCGACACGGTCTTTCCTTTCAGGTGTGTTATACGACTGCAGCAATACGTCGTCTATATCAACAGCGGGAGAAAGCCAGGTTTCTGTGAACGCTAAGATATCGAAGTCAAATAACTCCGTATGTAATATAATATCTAGTTTAGAAAAAATACTTTGTAAATTATAATGAACAAAGGACAAATTGTGTTGAAAATTTAGAGAGCTAAAAATATTGGTGGACATACTTGAAGAAGAACTTAACGTGGTGTCTGCTGAGGATATTGATAGGGGGCCTGGGTTTTGGTGAATATCTCCCGAGCAAAGCAACAGTTGGTTGGTTGATTTGATGCTTAACGTCCACGGTAAACAACTAAGGTCATGTCGGGACGGTCAGTTAACCTAACCACACTATTCCTGGGCAGGCTTAGACCTCCTAAGCGGTTAACCAGTACTAAGTGCACATACTTGCGCCAGTAACTGACAACTGCCCTTCTTGAATCAGCGGAAGGAGAAACGAAAGTATGTGGCCAGACCGGGATTCGAACCCAGGACCTCTGACTTATGAGTCAGGTGCCCTACCGATTGCGCTACCCGGCCCGGCTAGCAAAGCAACAGAATTGAGAGCCATGAAGAAAATACAATACTGAAAAAGCAGAACGAAATAACAGATGTGAAGGCACCATTTGCTCTAGTCAATATCCCCGGTATAGCCCTCTTCTTATAACCATGTCTACAAATATTGTGCGCTAGAACCTCTTTTTCCCGCATTGCAATAAGTGTTGTAGATGAATAAATGAAATACTTGTGAATGGTAAATAATACGAGTAAATGTACAGTCAGATTGAGTCTACACATGCGTCGATATATTGGCATGACAGGTGCTTTATTTTTTCCTGCGGTGAGTATCATGTAACTGTCATTTGAAGAAGCAGGAACCAATCAAGCACCGTCATACCGAAACTTAGACACACGGAAAAGGCCGAAACTAACCGCCCGCAGCACCTATCCTCCTCCTTTAAGCCCCAAGAAAAAATAAAAAATAAATACATTACAAAATCATAAAATAGAATGGAGGTAGTACATGTTTAGAAAATGATATCGATGGAGGTAGTTTTGACTGAGCTATAACAGTACACTTGTAACCGGTAAGTGGAAAGCGTGGTTCAATATAAATCATCAATCGTTTTATCAAAGTGATATGATTGTGGAACTTACATGTTAAATTAATATTTGCACTATATTTGTGGATGTAAAGACTTAGCAGAGATATAGATTTGTAGATCTATATGTGGTATAAGTGTCAAAATTGCAGTAATTCTCAGTGTGTAGTTTTAACATTAATCATGGATAAACTTTTTTTTTCTGTCGATCACTCATCAGAAACTGTGAGCCGTAATGCAAAGCTGAGTTACACTATCTTGATTTTAATAAATATGGTTGTCCTAGAGGAGCAAATTCTGCTCTTTTAGAGTTGATCCCCAATAACAGGGGAAAGCAAGAATGTAAAAGGCTGAGTCTCCTCCCCTGAAAGTGAACACCCTTTCACCTCAATAAAATCAGCCTGTTTCATGTTTTTTGCTAAAGCTAATACTTGATATTGGTGTGGAAAACGAAAGTGCGTCAAACTGGAATTTCCAACAGTTTTTCCATTTCTCAATTCAAAACAAAGGAAATGACTATTAAGCATATGACATTGATAAGCTTGTGAAATTGTTGTACTCAGAATCATGGCTGGGAGACTCAGTAAGTACTATTTCAAGAAAAAAATGTTTAGGAAGTTATTATGTGGCATATTATATAGTATGAATCGGCAGGGCAAAAGAACGTTGATATTTCTATTAAAATTGCGCTGAGACACAGTCAGAAAGAGGCACGGTAAACATGTTCGAATAGCCTAGAATAGGATCAGTGTGTAACTTGATAAGATACCGTTTTAACGCGAACAGCGAAGACACAGATCAGCCTGCGCATTTACGCAGTCTGATCTGTGTTTTCACTGTTTGCATTTGGTATAAAAGTATTTTTTCACATGACAGGCCCATATTTGTTAAGATCACGCTAATGTCGAATTGTAGTAGACAAAAGTAATTGATATCAAACATCAAGAAAAGGTGCCCTGTGCCATGTATTAAGGTGTATTGGTACACTTTAATAATTGTCCGCCATTTTTCTATTGAGTCTCTGGGTGTCAAACTCGTCTACTCTTATAAAAGAGTAGATATCTTAAAAGATATATAAAAGATAGAGAAGCAAATTCTTTTTTTTTTCGAGCTGCTCCCGTTAAGAAGAGGCAGAAATGTAAACAACAGAGTTGCCTTCCCTGACAGTGTCAATTCATTTTCTATAATCGTTGAGGACAGGTCTATAGTCGTAAGATTGTCGTAAGAAAAGTCACTTTTTAATATAACATGTATAGTTTTAACAAAAAGCTTGCTTCACCAACAGGATTTATTAATCAGGTAATGCCAGTCCCGGCATATCTACTGTCTTTCCTGAAAGATTTAGAGAAAATTTATACTGGCAAATCCTGTTTAATGAGCATTTTTACGCCCGTCTGTCTGTCTTTTTGCCAGACTATTATAGTTTGTGCCAGCTTCATATCTCCGTAATCCATGAAACGATGTTGTTGAAACCTGGGTCAAATGTTCTATTTAATAAGGCGATGTGCAGATTTCGGATTTAACAATGTGGGATGAAATGGGGTTAAGATAACACTTAGGTCCAATTTCACGTCGCTTTAAAAACTCGTTTCATCCCAGAACAAAATTTATTTTCCATTATGTTGTGGTTGAAGCCATAGTTGGTGATGTAAATGTGACGTGAAATTAGACTGGCTGGCTGGCTGTTTTGGTTTTAAAGGCAGCCCTTTAAGACAGCATTTCAGTCTATATCAGGCCGATCCCAGAGAGAGGGATAAAGAAGAGAGAAAAAATCCTAACAACCCCCACCTGCACCTACTGCAAGCACAGAGGGCCCTTGCCCTACTTTTATCCACATAAGTAGGACGTCCCGGCACTGTAACTTAAAATCAGCACCATTGTCCGACCACCACCCCCTACGTAGAATTAGACCTTAGAGTTCCAAGTTTTGAAGGCGCTCCATATCTAATAACAATCAAGCTAGGATGTCGGAATCTGTTGAAATTATTATTCACAATGATATTACAGTGTGTTGATGTTTGTTCGACATATAACACCCAGAACTTTCGGTCGTGGCCACAACCTCAGAGGGTCCACGAATGAAGCACATAAACAGTCAATACTCTGATCAGACTGCATATATATGCACGTCAGTCTGGGATCTTGCCGTCTGCACATGCAAATTAGGGACTGGTTTAGTCTCCCGTAGCCAGACTAAGTATGATTCGTGTACTAGCTTGACTGCGCGTGCTCATGGACTGGTCTGGGTTTCCGCCTATCGCCAGCACGCTAAGCAGTCTTTTTTTGCGAGGAGATCTAATTTAGTTATGAATGAAAATACCTGTAGCGGGCGATAATAACCTCCAAACAATAAGCTGATTTATTTCTCAATTAAAGGTGAATGGATACACTTTCAGGGGAAGCGACTCTGTCAGCCTTATCAAGAACGAATTAATACGCTTTTAGGCAAGCAGTTTTATCATTTTGTATATGCAACTTTGGTTACGTTGCCGGCCTTATCAATAGTGGATGGTCGTTTGCAAAACAGGGGTTTCAGCAAAACTTAAAGTCGATTGTACGAATAAATGCAAACTTAATTTACATGCCGAATAAAGTCTAAATCTTAAGGTGCAAGGATACACTGCCAGAGGAAGCAACTCTGTCATATTATTTTGCTGCCCTTCTATGTGATAGTCGATTCTAAAAGGAAAGAATTTGCTTCAGAAATAGCAAATTCTTTCCCTTTAGAATAGACCTTGGAAGGGCTTTGTCGTCCAGTGATGCAAACAGAAGAATATGTGTGCTAAAACAAGGACGAAAAACATTGAGTTGTACCCATGCACACTCGGACAAAATTTTTAGAATCAGAGTATTTGTCTCTGTGTTTACAGGTAAGGCAGCCATGACATCAGATTTCCCAAGCTGCTACAAAACCTTATCTCGACGACTGTACAGGGTCCTAGAAGATATTGGAGCTTCTACCACAGTGAGAGATGTGATGATCAAGGCCATGACAACACAAGAAATACTGAAATCTGTGGTACTTAGACGAAATGTGTCTCATTATATTTTTGGTAGCTCGTTTGAAGGTACAACAACACTTGGCCTAAAATCTGATGTCGACCATGTGATTGTACTTGAACATTTACCGGTCGTGACAAACATAACAGAAGCTCAGCAATACCTGAGCTGTTACCATCTTGTTCAGGACTCCTACACTCCACCAGGTTATTCCAAACTACAACGGACGGAACGTGGTGTGCCAATAACTCGATCGATGGCAGATGCATTTTATTCAAGTTCTTTGTCTACAGATGCAGAGGGCAGATTAGTTTTTACATTCCCGTTTGAAACACTGTCTACCACTACGATACGGCACGGCCCCGCAAAAACCATAGAAGCAACACAAAATTTCATAGCGATCGATTATGTACCTGCTTTCAGAAGTTATACGTGGCCTGACTGTGCATCTGAGTGGTTAGTAAGAGAACGACGCTATAACTGGCCATCACAGGAACAAATGGACAAATGTAAAACTTTGGGATGTTTTTTTGTTTTTGTAGGACATCACAAAAGTGATGAGAACAATTTGCAGTGGAGGTTATCATTCTCCCTACAAGAAAGATTGTTAGTTACTGCCTTTAACTCTGTTCAGTTGAAATGTTACATTCTTCTTAAAATGATAAAGAATGAGATGATTCGTAAACCGCTAGGAGAAAAATCTCTAACTTCCTATCAGTTTAAAACGTGTATGTTATATATGATAGAAAATACACCAGCTGACTTTTGGACCGAGGAGAATTTGCTTGTTTGTCTCCATCAATGTTTACAGCAGATGTTAGTTTGCGTTGAAACAGGAGTGTGCCCAAACTACTTCATTCCTGGAGAAAACATGTTTGACGGGCGGGTTTCCAGGCAGATGCAGGTTAAAATATGTGAAATACTGAAGCTTATTCTGTCTGCAGACTTCAAGTTTCTGCTGAATATAGAAACTGACATGCTTGGAATTAGGTACCAGGAGGCTCTTGATTCAGGGATAATTGGATCAAGACACAGACAAACTCTCACTATTCATTTTCTGAAGCCCAGTTATGGTGTTTATAGGTGCATGTTGAACTTGAGAAACAAATTTTTTAAAAGTTGTCAAAATACTGTCAGCCAAGTATGTGTTCAAGAACTATGTAAGATTATGCATGGACTCTTGAGGACTAACAGGGTTTCTGAACATAGCGTTACAGAAACACGTGAAGCATTGTCCCTACTTTTACCCTATGTTGATATAACTTTGATGTCAGTTCTGATAGTAACAGACAAGCGTATGTCTGCAAGCAACGAGTTCATATTCAACCTGCTAACAAGTGAGCGGTGGCATGATGTAAGTCTAGAATCAGACCCGTTCTCCTCTAAGCTAAAGCAGGCATCTTTGATGTATATGTTGGGTTATTGCGAACTGTCGCTAGAAATATTAGTAGGTCTACAGGACCAGCTTGAACAGCAATTACCAGTTTGCGGTTGTTATGGTACATTTGCTATACCCAATCAGACACGTCTTGAAATGTTAACGCCGGCTATTTCAGAGAGTTCATATGAAGAGTTGTTACATCAAAATCTCAACCCATGTGTCGTGTATCTGCCGGCAGAAAGAGATCTGACACCTCGTGCCCTCTGTTATGAGATGGATAGATCCGTTGGTTCCCCTCCTGAGGACAAAAAACACTGGCACGACTGGGCTGTAGTTGACGGGAAGGTTCTCTTTTACTTCTTACTGTACTTGAATCATCATCACCTAGGTATGGAATCCAACGCACTGATTGACGAATTAAGTATGTTGCAGGTGCTTGAATCGGATGATCACCTGTATCACCTAGAGACAGGTTTCAATATTCTTGGTTGGATATACAAGGAAAGAGGACTTACTGACTCAGCCGAAATAATGTTCTCGATGTCACTTACATTAAAACCTACACACAACGCAGCATCTTTACATTTACGAGACATCAGCAGTGTATTGTAAGGTCACTTAATACTGGGGAAACAGTGTAGACCCATATCAGACTGCTCCTTATTAAGGAGCAGTCTGATCAGGGTCTACGCTGTTTCCTAAAGGGGAGACTGATCATGTTCTATACTGTATGCGATTCCATCAGCTGTTATGACACATCATGGGATAGCAGACATTGTAGGACAACTGAGTCTGGTTGCGCAAATCATCGTCAGCTTGGCTTAACGAAGTCCGTAAAGTCTTCTGCTACACATAAAATCAAGTGTACGCTCCCACCTTCAAAGAAGTTGAGGGAACATATTAGTTTGGGCATGTCTGTCCGTCTGTCCTTAACGCATTTTGGCAGATTGGAAACTCAAGAACCGCTTTCGCTAGGATCTTGAAATTTTATATCTGGCATATACATGAAATATAAGTGGACCCATATTTTCTTCCTCCGCCGGTCTTGTCGTTCAGAAGCTAGCGCCTTTGCCGACTTCCTCATTTTATATAGGAAAAAATTTGTGACCAAAATATCTGAAGACCCAATAAGCTAGAATTTTTCCCATTTCTCAGACATAGATATTTTATATCGGAATAATCGTATGACTAAAATATCAGCTAGAATGTTTATATTTAGCTTGTAGTTGCAGACAAAGGTGTAGATGAACTGATTAATTTTTCAGCATATTTTGCTATCTTTTGGTTGAGATACTCACCTTTGTGGACAGGCATTTTAAAAAAGGACTAATCTTGTGACCAAAATATCTGAAGAACCGCTTAAGCTAGTATGTTTATTTTTTTTGGCATACAGTTACAAACTGAAGTGCAGATGATCTGATAACCTTTTGTGCCTATTTCATAAATTTTTGGTTGAGTTGTTTCCCTTTTTGGACATAGGCTTTCTATAAAGGAATAACCTTGTAACCAAAATATCTGAAGAACCGCATACAAGTTTAAAAGTTTACAAATTTATTTATTAATACAGAAAGTTTCACAAATGAAACATACAATATACAGTGAGTGAAATAGAAGAAGACGAAGAAAGAAAAAAAACATGACACTTACGCTAAGTTCAATTGAGGGAGATTGAGGGAGATAACCATATCAGATAACACATTTTAAAAGTTTTTACAGTATACTCCCTTCCACTATTTCAAATAACAAGTGACAACTGGGATACTGTGCACAGACCAGTAAATAAATTAACTTAGTTAAGAGCATAGTAGATCTAGATCTATGGTTGCACTACAAATATTAAATTAAATTGTGTGTGAAGAGTGCGATAATAATTAAACTCAGAAATTCAGTACATTGAAGCCCAACAGTCACAACAAATTTAAAAACAGTGAAAATAATAAAATCAGATATTAAGTGGTATGAACTGAACATACACTAGCATGTTATGTTCTTTCCTTTTTTCATACAGTTACAAACCAAGGTGTTAATGCCCTTATTAACTTTTGAGCATATTTCATAAACTTTTTGTTGAGTTGTCCCCTTTTTCGGACATAGGCATTTTATACAGGGAATAACCTTGTGGCCGAAATACCTGAAGAACCGCATAAGCTAGCATGTTTTGGGCATACATTTTTTGTGGGAACGGCCATATTTGTGCATCCTATATAATGTGATATCGGTTTAACTTGTGAGTTCTACAGGTAACGAAATAGGTCGGTTGTTGTAAAAACTGGACACTTTTGTGGGTCTGACCGTTATTGTGGCTAACACGAAGTTCAAC
Organism: Ctena decussata; assembly: GCA_963989385.1. NCBI lineage: Eukaryota > Metazoa > Mollusca > Bivalvia > Lucinida > Lucinidae > Ctena > Ctena decussata. The sequence continues at coordinate 41,881,402 of OZ022506.1, read as the reverse complement.
GCAGATATACGTAATTTCTGCTGAAAACAGATCATCTTTTGCGTCACAGAGTGACGGCCCTCCAATTTTATGTTGGATAGCCGAGTAAGTAAAATTTATTGATGGAGATTAGATAATATTAAATAGTCCGATGACCTGCCGCTGCATTTACAAAGTATCAACAGCAAATAATATTTTCAACGTATACTGCTACAACCCGTCTTTAATCGGCACAGAGGATGCCTCTCCCTGCACGTGGTGGTGGAAGGGGTTGGGGGCCGTGAGGAGGTGAGGAAGGGGCTCCAGTTATATCTTGATCCACTTAAATAACATTAATGAAGCGTGTTTGGATACCGAAATTATAACGTCGCTTCTCGGGTTCGGGCGCGGAACTTCATTAGAATCAGAGAGGCAAGTGCCCTAACTGCATGAGCTACTACGCTTCCAGGATATCCAGGGTATTAGACCGTAAATACAGGAGTAGAAGCGCCTTGGCAAACATTGTAGATCAACCTGGTAACGAAATAACTTATGGTCAATGGGTACATTTTCAGGGGAAATAACTGAACTATTTCGTTTTCAGCCTCCCTTCCTAATGGGAGTCAACTCCTAAAGGAAAGAATTTGCTCCTCTAGGAGCAAATTATTTCCTTTAAGAGTAGACCCTGTTTGGGTATTTTGAAAACCTTAGATTTCAAACAGTGAAAAATCACATGGAGTAGCTAGCATACAAATACAAGAAGAACATTATTTTATTAAGAATTGCCGGATCATGAATACAAGGGAGAAAATATATGTAATTCCAGTCAGCCTTTCCAAAACTTTGATTTGAGTGTATAGATATAACTTTATGCATTTGCCGTTATTGTTTTTACAAAGGGCAACAACTTCCGTGACTTTCTGTTTGCTTTCCTGTCGGAGGAGGCCCCAACAAATATAATAGTTGTCTGCTGTAGACTCCAGCTCTTTGGGTACACTGTCATGATTCCTGCCATTTTTTACAAAGGGGAACAAATTTGTTGACTTCCTCTTTTATTCCCTGGACGGACGACAAAGCCCTTCCAGAAATTGGGTCTTCTCTTAAAAGAAATAAATCGCTCATAGCAAAGCAAACTCTTTCCTATTAGAGCTGAATTCAATTTAGAAGGGAGAAGAAAAATAAACAACTAAATATGAGAAATGAATCCCATGAATGTTTACCCATTTCACCTTAAAATTCTCAGAAATTCTCTAAAGCTGTTGATTAACATGATAGACATTCTGTATTTAATTTACATGTAAACGATTCTGTTGAATTTCATAACAGAACTAAACGTGTTCAAGCTACACGCTTGACACGCTGCATACTGGCGCTTGCAATTTTCCAAGCAGGCATTAAATCTGATTATCGGTGTTTAATGCTCTGGTAATGTTACAGAGGTGACCAATGCGCTAGCTATACACCTTCATTTGAACGTTCCGGGGTAATAAGTGGGGCTTATCAAAATTTTCAAACAACAATTTCTTCTGAATGACCTGGTTAGCTACACAACTTCATCTGAATGTTCTTGCGTAGTAAGTGGTACTCACCAACGCTGTCACGCTGTGAACGTTGTAAGACAACAACTTCACTTGAATGTTCTTGCGTAATTAGTGGTACTCAACCATGCTGTAAGACAACAGCTTCACGTGAATATGCTGATGTAATTAGTTTGGCTTACCTTTACTTAACGTGAATGTGCTGATGTAATTAGTTTGGCTTACCAACGCTGCAAGAAATTTACTTAACGTGAATGTGCTAATGTAATTAGTTTGGCTTACCAACGCTGCAGGACATTCACTTAACGTGAATGTGCTGATGTAATTAGTTTGGCTTACCAACGCTGCAAGACATTTACTTAACGTGAATGTGCTGATATAATCAGTTTGGCATACCAACGCTGTAAGAAAAGAACTTAACGTGAATGTACTGGTGTAATTAGTGGGGCTCGTCAATGCTGTAAGAAAAGAACTTAACGTGAATGTACTGGTGTAATTAGTGTGGAACTCTTAACGTGAATGTACTGGTGTAATTAGTGGGGCTCGCCAATGCTGTAAGAAAAGAACTTAACGTGAATGAACTGGTGTAATTAGTGTGGCCTCACCAACGGTGTAAGAAAAGAACTTAACGTGAATGTACTTGTGTAATTAGTGGGTCTCGCCACAAATTCAGCTGAATGTTCTGTTGTAAATAGTGGGGTTCACCAGTACTGTAACACCACATCTTCAATTCAAAGTACTGGTGTTATCCTAATGTTGGGGGAAGGGGTCACCTATACTGTAATGACCACAACGTCGCTTGAATGTGCTGGCGTTATTTGTGGAGCTGACCGATGCTGTTAGGCCTCAACTTCACCTGAACGTGGAGGCATTATAAGTGGCGGTTACAAACTCTCTGTAATGTTTCGATTTTATTAGTGGAGATCAACAGTGCTGGAAAGCAACTAAGTTGGCGCTTCAATAATGCAATGCCATTATCGTACTTAGAACGGCAGTAGAAAATGGATGTGCTGGCAGGTGAGTGTACAGCGTTGTAAGGCTATACCTGAACTTAATATGTGCAGGCGTTATCAGTTGGGTTGAGCGACACCACAACGTTTCATGAGATTTTCCAGCGCTATAAAATCACAACTACACTTAAAGCTAATGGGTAACACCAAGGCTGAGGCCACAACTGCATACATGTTCATTTGAGCCGCGACACAAGAAAACCAACAATGTGGTTGTGCGCCCAGTGCAGACTCAGATCAGCCTGGGCATCTGCCCAGTTTAGTCAGGCTCATTGTTAAGTGCTCGAAGGGTAGCTAAGGGTCTAAGCTACCTCCATGCGGACAGCGAAGACTCTAATCAGACTGGGCGTATGCACAGGCTGATCTGAGTCTGCGCTGGGCGCACAACCACATTGTTGGTTTTGTCGTGTCGCGGCTCATTTAATTTGCTGATCCTACCAATAATCTTCAGGCGCATTTAAATGTGCCGGTGCTTTAGTTGGCCTGACCAAAGCTCATTTTAAAACAAGTAAAATTCGATGAATTTTTGTCCACCGCGTTTGGGAAAAAGATTTGGGTATGTACAATCCCAAAATGTGCCAACACGTATGAAGAGTAGCGCGCATGAAGTACCCACTGTATATGCAAATTGATAATATTTGAGCTTGAAATAGAATGTGTTCAAAATGAAAAAAAAATTTCGTCTGGAGATTCTGAAAGAACTACATGCAAATCATCAGACTATGTCAAAGACACCTGCAAAGTTTCAAACTGACTTGTACAAAACTCCATTAGAATTTGTGCACACAAGGTGGCTATTGCCTATGCATGTATACACTTTGTTAGAATATTAACTTGAAAAATTACTAAGCTCAAATACATAAAAAACAACGAAAATTCATCTGGATATTCTACAAAAACCGCATGCAAATTTTCAGACCATATTATAAACATCTGCTCAGTTTCACATTGATAGGTTTAAAATTCTGTGAGGAGTTGCACACACAAGTTGACAAGGTATTCACTGTCCATTCATTTTGTCATCATTTGGACATAAGTTCGAATCATGAAAAAGGGACAAAAATGATCAGGCTGTAATCTTAAAGTACCATTCACATCCAGAGACAATGATGAAGAAGCTTTGTAAAGTTTTAAAATGATTAATCAAAACTGTAGAAGAAGTTACACACACGAGGTATGTAGTGACAATAGGTCTTCTCCTGTCACAAAATAAGAAAAACGTGGTAAAATTATACGAACATAACCCCTAAGTCACTTGCACATCTGAAGACCATGTAGATGAAGCTTGCATAGTTTATGAATGATTCATGAAATACTGTAGGAAGAGTTGCGCACAAAAAGGTACATTCTTAAAATGTCTTCTGATGCTGAAAATGACTTTTGCAAACCAAAAAAGCAATTATAAATTATTCGACCATAACCCCTAAGTTGCACGCACATCTATAAGCCAGGAAAAAGAGGCCTGCAAACTTTCAAATTGAGTCATGAAAAAACTGCAGGAGCGCACACAAGGTATGTACTCAAAAGGTCTTCTGATGCTGAAAAATGACTAAATTCGCAAAGCGGAAAAAGTAGTAAAAATTATCAGACTATAACCCCTAGTCACTCACATTAAATTACAGACCATGAGATAGAGGTCTGCAAGGTTTCAGAACGATTCATCAAAAACTGTAGAAGGAGTTGCACACACAAGGTATGTAGTGCCAATAAGTTTCTCATGTTGTGGCAAAAATGGCTAAGTTCAGAAATTAAAAAAAAAAAAGAGAAAATGTATACAAACATACCCCTTAAGTCATGTTCACATCTGCAGACCATGTAGAATCAGTGGTATAGGGCGTCACGCCCTATACTAAAGTTCTCAACTCAATATAAATATGATTTCGTTATGTCTGGGAGGCGCAAGCGCTGGCATGTGATCTAGTGGACCGGGTTCGAGTCCCACTTGACGCGAGAATCTTTCCTAGCGTAAATGGGGTTCCATCTCACACAGTCTTTCATTATCACCGTACAAACATCCTGATATAACTACAAACTGTTGAAAATGACGTAAAATCGCGTCATTCATTTATTGGTTATGTCTGGTGAAAACACAACTACACATACTTTTCGATCCGTCAAGTTGATATGAACCGCGACAGGAGAAAACAAAGTGGATGTGCGGCCAGCGCTGACACAGATCAGCCTGGGCATCCGCCCCGTCTGGTCAGAGTCTTCGCTGTCTGCATGGAGGTAGCTTAGACCCTTATCTACCCTTTAAGTCCAAAGCGAAGACTCTGATCAGACTCCGAGTCTGCACTTTGCGCACAACCACTTTGTTGGTTTTCTCGTGTCGGGGCTCAATTATATGACCAATCAAGAATATCAGTGGGCATGACTGATACCAGAGAGTCACAACATGTAGACACTGATCGTCGTGTGCGAGTCCAAACAGTATGGTCAGTCTTAATCTCCACTGAATATGGTTGTGAGTGTTGACTATACGATCAGAAAAGACTGGTCAGACTGCGAATGCGAAGAATGACCGGAGTATTTGCTGAATGCGCAAAGATTCCTTCTCCTGACGACAGGTCCAATTCATGTTGTTAGTGTCATAGACAGAAATAGATCATAAACTGATATTAAAAAAAAATACCTGTATATTTAAATATAGCTGACTCCATTTAAATCTACCACCCATACTAGAAAATGCCATTTCGCAACGAGAAAGGTCCACGCTGATAAGGGTGGTATGAAATAGTTATGCCATGGTCTGTCCGCCTGTACGGGAGATAATCCAAGCGAGTGGATTATCATCTGTACAGGCGGACAAACCATGGTATAACTCTTACTTCATGGATCTCCTGGGCTGGAAAAAGAGGGTATCGGGGTGTCGGGCATTGTCGGTGATAGGTAGCATTAAAATACCGAAAAATATGACGTACGCAAGGCAATGGAGTCGGGGTGTCCGTCTTTTATCGGAATATGTCGCTGAACATCAGCGGTGGTGTTCGCCTTAACTTACTACCGAAGTTGTGCAGTTACCTGTATACGGTCCTCAGTTTAATAGGGAAATGTACAGAAATTTCTTTTCTCATATATTTTCTAACATTAAATTTTAACGTCTAGGATATAAAAGAGTATTTCAAGCTCTTTAATGATCTGGTATAAAATCATAGAGATACGTCAGTGAGAAGTTTCAACATACACCAAGGTAGTGTGTGTCCTTGTTGAATAATCATGTCGTTTTACAGTGCACAATTTTTTCAGTTTTGACATTGATACTATCACGTTCCATTGAATCACAGTACATCAATTTCGTATTCAAATTCTTCATTTTTGCATGTATCCATATTTTCATTCAGCTGGTATTTTTATTCTGAGTCAGTTGCATAAATTTGACAAATTTCTGTTTTTCAGAGATAGTAGATAACAAAAATAAATAAATAAAAATAGATAAATGAAAAAAGATTAAAAAATGATAAAAAATTTCCTGTCAAGTGTTTTAGCCGGAAGATTGTTCCAATTACTTTATATTTCCGAAACATTCAGCTAAGCTCTTCTCCTGCTGCTGCCACATATTAAGTTCCGCAGGGTACAGTATGGAACGCCTTTACTGCCTCCTTGTGTCTGCTTCAGTACTATTGTGTGAACACTTCATTCTGCTCTGAGCTTTCATCATCATGTTGGATCCAGTTGATATTATGTAATGCATACGTACCGTTCTATCATGGCCAAACATCGTTGTATCCAGTGACTTCATCATGATGTCGGGTGCACATGATATCATGCTACGTATACAAACCATTATTACATGGTCAGACATCATTGCATCCTGTGATTTCTTAATCATATTTGGTGAAGATGACAGTATATTATGTAAACATACCATTATGTCATGGGCAAACGTCCTGGTATCCTGTAATTTCACCATTATGTTAGGGGAACATACTATGCTTTGTATATACATTATATCATGGACAAACATCGCCGTATTCTATGATTTCTACATTATAATTGATGCATAAGATATTTTGTTGTAATTACATACCATTGTACCGCAGACAAACGCCATTTTATCATGTAATTTCAGCATTATTGGATGCACATGATATAATGTTACGCGAACATACCATTTTATCAAGAGCGAACTTATTTTTGTCGAATGCAAAGTCTATTATATGGTGTACAAATTCATTTTCATTCTGTGAGCATACAGATTCTATTATATGCTAATTATAACTATTCTCTTTAGCGATATTCATTGTCTATATTTTACGGTTCGATATGCCTATCGCGTCTTAACGACATTATATTCTGCCACTTCGTCGTTGTGTCCTAGGCGGACTTTTAATTCGATCGATTTTGACAGGTAACACCGGACAGTTAGAGTGCTTAAACAAGGTAGCTTATTTTTAAAAGAAGCCAAAAAGAGGGCAGCAGCTGTAATCTGAGTCGGATTTGACTTTGGTTGTTTTGGGTTTAACGGCTCCTTGAGACAGTATTTCTGTCTATATCGAGCTCTCTCCCAGACAGAGAGAAAAAGAAAATGGATAGGACAGGGGAGAGAAAAATATCCAGACAGGCTACACCCACACCTTCAGATCTGCCAGCAAAGTTGACCCTTGCCCTACTGCCTAGGTAGCCACGGCACTGAAAGTTACCCAGCACCATCGTCCGACAACCACCCCCAAGAGCCGGGTTTGAATTGTGCTTGAATTAATCAGGGTTTTATCGAAATAGTAATGAAAACTGTCATCAATTAAGTAGTTTCATTTGACGTCTCATTAGAATCGCCTAAATAGAGTGGTTCCGTTGGTATACAAATACACAGGTTGTAGCATAATATATCTGCTAATCCATTGGGACTCGCTCAGTCTTAAAATAGTGTCAATTTTTCAATTCCTTGAGTTAAATAAGACTTAAAAGTAATACCTTTTTGTCCGGAATTTCTGAAGGCATTGTGTCAGGGTGTATATGTGGTGTGTTTGGGACGGAGATGGGGGTGGGGATGTTGCTTCCTATGCAGAAAAAAAGTTGATTTCACTTCCCACGTTTAAGGAGAAAAAGCATAGCTTCTGTTTTATAGACTTTTATTGGCCAATTTTAAGGGTTCTCACTTTAAAGTCCAATTTATTAAAAAAATTAAAATAATATACTCACTGCCTGTAGAACACCTTTAAATGTAGGAGAAATGCTATCTCTGTGTCAAATCCTAGGACTGTATCAGCGAAAACGACTTCGCAAACTGAAAGTAAAAATAATTACCCCACCCTATATCAGGCACGAGACCACAATTAGTTTTACTATACAGTTTAATTATCCATCCTTCCATGAAACTTTTTTCACAACACTTCAGGCACTTTTAACTCTCTTTTCCTCAAGTCTCTGAGGCATGACAAACAATTTTCAAACAGTTTAAACAGGAAAACACCAGCTTGCCTTTCCGCTGTTTCCACGGTAAACATTGCCCCATCAACTTATGAGACAAACTGCCGTTGTAGGGGCACTTATGAAGGGTGTGATTCGGTTCCTCTAGTTACCTCCAGTGCTGGGGATTCTGAGCTAATTATACATTTTCAAGAAGCATATCCAAGGCTCTTTTCAGTTTGCTATAGCAAGCAAGATATTCAGTCAAACTGGCCTTCTTAGAAACCAATGAACCAGGGAACTATTTGTGCGAAAGTATATCCTGAAAGTGTTCAACCAATCAAGGGAAATAATTGTGGGCTGATTCCGTCTGTGAGTGTTGACTATACGATCAGCAAAGACTGGTCAGACTGCAGATGCGTAGAATGACCGGAGTATTTGCTGAATGCGCAAAGATTCCTTCTCCTGACGACAGGTCCAATTCATGTTGTTAGTGTCATAGACAGAAATAGATCATAAACTGATATTTAAAAAAAATACCTGTATATTTAAATATAGCTGACTCCATTTAAATCTACCACCCATACTAGAAAATGCCATTTCGCAACGAGAAAGGTCCACGCTGATAAGGGTGGTATGAAATAGTTATGCCATGGTCTGTCCGCCTGTACGGGAGATAATCCAAGCGAGTGGATTATCATCTGTACAGGCGGACAAACCATGGTATAACTCTTACTTCATGGATCTCCTGGGCTGGAAAAAGAGGGTATCGGGGTGTCGGGCATTGTCGGTGATAGGTAGCATTAAAATACCGAAAAATATGACGTACGCAAGGCAATGGAGTCGGGGTGTCCGTCTTTTATCGGAATATGTCGCTGAACATCAGCGGTGGTGTTCGCCTTAACTTACTACCGAAGTTGTGCAGTTACCTGTATACGGTCCTCAGTTTAATAGGGAAATGTACAGAAATTTCTTTTCTCATATATTTTCTAACATTAAATTTTAACGTCTAGGATATAAAAGAGTATTTCAAGCTCTTTAATGATCTGGTATAAAATCATAGAGATACGTCAGTGAGAAGTTTCAACATACACCAAGGTAGTGTGTGTCCTTGTTGAATAATCATGTCGTTTTACAGTGCACAATTTTTTCAGTTTTGACATTGATACTATCACGTTCCATTGAATCACAGTACATCAATTTCGTATTCAAATTCTTCATTTTTGCATGTATCCATATTTTCATTCAGCTGGTATTTTTATTCTGAGTCAGTTGCATAAATTTGACAAATTTCTGTTTTTCAGAGATAGTAGATAACAAAAATAAATAAATAAAAATAGATAAATGAAAAAAGATTAAAAAATGATAAAAAATTTCCTGTCAAGTGTTTTAGCCGGAAGATTGTTCCAATTACTTTATATTTCCGAAACATTCAGCTAAGCTCTTCTCCTGCTGCTGCCACATATTAAGTTCCGCAGGGTACAGTATGGAACGCCTTTACTGCCTCCTTGTGTCTGCTTCAGTACTATTGTGTGAACACTTCATTCTGCTCTGAGCTTTCATCATCATGTTGGATCCAGTTGATATTATGTAATGCATACGTACCGTTCTATCATGGCCAAACATCGTTGTATCCAGTGACTTCATCATGATGTCGGGTGCACATGATATCATGCTACGTATACAAACCATTATTACATGGTCAGACATCATTGCATCCTGTGATTTCTTAATCATATTTGGTGAAGATGACAGTATATTATGTAAACATACCATTATGTCATGGGCAAACGTCCTGGTATCCTGTAATTTCACCATTATGTTAGGGGAACATACTATGCTTTGTATATACATTATATCATGGACAAACATCGCCGTATTCTATGATTTCTACATTATAATTGATGCATAAGATATTTTGTTGTAATTACATACCATTGTACCGCAGACAAACGCCATTTTATCATGTAATTTCAGCATTATTGGATGCACATGATATAATGTTACGCGAACATACCATTTTATCAAGAGCGAACTTATTTTTGTCGAATGCAAAGTCTATTATATGGTGTACAAATTCATTTTCATTCTGTGAGCATACAGATTCTATTATATGCTAATTATAACTATTCTCTTTAGCGGTATTCATTGTCTATATTTTACGGTTCGATATGCCTATCGCGTCTTAACGACATTATATTCTGCCACTTCGTCGTTGTGTCCTAGGCGGACTTTTAATTCGATCGATTTTGACAGGTAACACCGGACAGTTAGAGTGCTTAAACAAGGTAGCTTATTTTTAAAAGAAGCCAAAAAGAGGGCAGCAGCTGTAATCTGAGTCGGATTTGACTTTGGTTGTTTTGGGTTTAACGGCTCCTTGAGACAGTATTTCTGTCTATATCGAGCTCTCTCCCAGACAGAGAGAAAAAGAAAATGGATAGGACAGGGGAGAGAAAAATATCCAGACAGGCTACACCCACACCTTCAGATCTGCCAGCAAAGTTGACCCTTGCCCTACTGCCTAGGTAGCCACGGCACTGAAAGTTACCCAGCACCATCGTCCGACAACCACCCCCAAGAGCCGGGTTTGAATTGTGCTTGAATTAATCAGGGTTTTATCGAAATAGTAATGAAAACTGTCATCAATTAAGTAGTTTCATTTGACGTCTCATTAGAATCGCCTAAATAGAGTGGTTCCGTTGGTATACAAATACACAGGTTGTAGCATAATATATCTGCTAATCCATTGGGACTCGCTCAGTCTTAAAATAGTGTCAATTTTTCAATTCCTTGAGTTAAATAAGACTTAAAAGTAATACCTTTTTGTCCGGAATTTCTGAAGGCATTGTGTCAGGGTGTATATGTGGTGTGTTTGGGACGGAGATGGGGGTGGGGATGTTGCTTCCTATGCAGAAAAAAAGTTGATTTCACTTCCCACGTTTAAGGAGAAAAAGCATAGCTTCTGTTTTATAGACTCATGGGGTAAGGAAAGAATCCGAAGTTTATGACATAATTTTTGTGTTCGCCACGGACAATATGCCTATATATTTCTGATATCGTTTAGAAAACATTATTGACCAGTAACAGTAATCCAGTGTAGCCACCATGGTGTGCTTTATAATGCCTAGCTACCTTAAAATCCGAACAAAAACAACAACTAAGAATTGCAGCCATGGATTCGTTCCCAGTAGCTGCCTAAAAATTGATAAAGCGGAAAAATAAATGAATTCAGAATTGCCTCACCTTTACCAATATTTTTACACATCAATGACTATTATTACACTGAAAATCAGCTTCCCGAAAAGTTGGAAATGCCATACACAAACAAGGGCCATAACAGACAAGTTTTTAATGGAATATGCCCAAAAGTTAAGCAATCCTTGTACAGCTCACCCCAAAACTGTATTCAAAACATCATCACCCCCAGCTCATACAGTTCTTGAGAGATCATGGCAAGATTTCGGTTTATTTTCGTCAAAGAGGAGCTAACCGTAAAGTGAATCAGAAGTTGGAGGAATGCAAAATTCAAACAAGGGTCCTGACTTATTTACTTTTGGATGGTATTTAGAGGTTTATCAATTCTGGAACGTTTTACATCCTACCTTCGTACTAAATTTCACCACCCTAGCTCATATACTTCTTGAGATGTTGTGGAAGCTAGATTTCTTTTTAATTTTTGACAAAAAAATCTCTGAAAGTACAAGTTCGTTGATGGAAAAATATTTGTCTGCTATTTTTTTAACTATTCTAAATATGAAATTTCAAAACCCTACTTCCAGTGGTCCTTGAGCCCAGTAACCGCAAAATTATTGACTAAAAGGGACTATAATTCTTTAACTTATTGACATCACAGTTATCTGACCTTATAAAATATTTAACACATCATGGACCACTGTAAAATACCAAAACGGTTAAGGGGATCAGAAGTTGGATAAATGCAAAATTCGAACAACGGGCAAACAGACAAATGGACGAACAGACAAGGCAAAACTAATATGCCTGTTCAACTTATTCAAAATGGGGCTGAAATATACAATGTCATAGTTATGTATGCGCCCACATAATGGTGTGTGTGTAATATAAAAACAATTGCAACCAACATAAAGACGCATGGCCAGAATATAATGATGAATCGACACAATGAAAAAAACATTTGTATACAACACAATGACATGTGAACACAACATAAAGACGAAAGACCATAGTATAATGGTGTGTGGGCATAACCTAATGTCAATAGCACTCACCAAAATGACGTATGGCTAGGATGTAATGACGAACCGACACAATGAAAACAAATCTGTAGACAACACAATGGCGTGTGAACAAAGCATAAAGGCAACAGACCATAATACTATGGTATGTGTACATATCGTAATAACAACTGCACCCGACATAATGCAGTATGACCAGGATATAACGACTAACGACACAATGAAAAGACATTTGTACACAACAAAATGACATGTGAACACAAGATAAAGGCATACGACCATAATACAATCGTGCGGGTACATAACATAATAACAACTGCACCCAACATAAGGACGTATGACCAGGATATAATGACGACCACACACAATGAAAAGAAATTTGTAGACAACACAATGACATGTGTACCCAACATCAAGACATAAGAGCATAATACAATGGTGTGTGTACATTCCTTGATAACAACTGCACCCAACATAATGACGTACAGCCAGAATATACTGATGAACCGACACAATTAAAAGATATTTGTACACAACACAATGACATGTGTACCCAAAATAAAGACATAAGACCATAATACAATGGTGCGTGTACATAACATAATATAACATAACATAATAACAACTGTACCCAACATAATGACATATGGTCAGGATATAATGATGAACCGACACAATAAAAATATATCTGTATACAACATATGACATGTAAGCACAACATACAGTTGTATGCGTATGATATATTGGTATCTGCGGATATCATACTATCATTTGCACCCAACATAATAATATTTGACCAGGATATAACGATGGGACGACACGATAACACTAAAACAGACACATGGAGGCAGTAAAGGCGTTCCATATTCAAGCCTCATCAGTGACCCTTTAAATCTGGCACAAGGAGCCAGAGGAAAAAAACAGTAAATTTGCAGGTTTAACATGGCAGTCGTCTCAAAGACTGATATAAGTCGAAAAATACCAAAATATTTCAAATTTGTTTAGAAAATGAATCTAAACGTATGATCATTTATGACTTCTCAGAATATATTCCATAATCTCAAAGGACCAAAAGGAAAATATAATCTGCACTATAGATGAGTGCGGGGAGACTTTTTACGGCCGCCACACGGCACAACATCCAGCTGCAGTGATAGTAAATAATGATAAAAGATTAGATCCTTTAAGAGCAAAGAAAACATTCATAAGTAAGAAGTTGGGCCATACCGCGGTTTCGGCTATTCAAGCCTCATCAGTGACCCTTTAAATCTGGCACAAGGAGCCAGAGGAAAAAAAACAGTAAATTTGCTAAAGAGAATAGTTATAATTAGCATATAATAGAATCTGTATGCTCACAGAATGAAAATGAATTTGTACACCATATAATAGACTTTGCATTCGACAAAAATAAGTTCGCTCTTGATAAAATGGTATGTTCGCGTAACATCATATCATGTGCATCCAATAATGCTGAAATTACATGATAAAATGGCGTTTGTCTGCGGTACAATGGTATGTAATTACAACAAAATATCTTATGCATCAATTATAATGTAGAAATCATAGAATACGGCGATGTTTGTCCATGATATAATGTATATACAAAGCATAGTATGTTCCCCTAACATAATGGTGAAATTACAGGATACAAGGACGTTTGCCCATGACATAATGGTATGTTTACATAATATACTGTCATCTTCACCAAATATGATTAAGAAATCACAGGATGCAATGATGTCTGACCATTACATAATGGTTTGTATACGTAGCATGATATCATGTGCACCCGACATCATGATGAAGTCACTGGATACAACGATGTTTGGCCATGATAGAACGGTACGTATGCATTACATAATATCAACTGGATCCAACATGATGATGAAAGCTCAGAGCAGAATGAAGTGTTCACACAATAGTACTGAAGCAGACACAAGGAGGCAGTAAAAGCGTTCCATACTTGAATAGCCGAAACCGCGGTATGGCCCAACTTCTTACTTATGAATGTTTTCTTTGCTCTTAAAGGATCTAATCTTTTATCATTATTCATTGTCTATATTTTACGGTTCGATATGCCTATCGCGTCTTAACGACATTATATTCTGCCACTTCGTCGTTGTGTCCTAGGCGGACTTTTAATTCGATCGATTTTGACAGGTAACACCGGACAGTTAGAGTGCTTAAACAAGGTAGCTTATTTTTAAAAGAAGCCAAAAAGAGGGCAGCAGCTGTAATCTGAGTCGGATTTGACTTTGGTTGTTTTGGGTTTAACGGCTCCTTGAGACAGTATTTCTGTCTATATCGAGCTCTCTCCCAGACAGAGAGAAAAAGAAAATGGATAGGACAGGGGAGAGAAAAATATCCAGACAGGCTACACCCACACCTTCAGATCTGCCAGCAAAGTTGACCCTTGCCCTACTGCCTAGGTAGCCACGGCACTGAAAGTTACCCAGCACCATCGTCCGACAACCACCCCCAAGAGCCGGGTTTGAATTGTGCTTGAATAAATCAGGGTTTTATCGAAATAGTAATGAAAACTGTCATCAATTAAGTAGTTTCATTTGACGTCTCATTAGAATCGCCTAAATAGAGTGGTTCCGTTGGTATACAAATACACAGGTTGTAGCATAATATATCTGCTAATCCATTGGGACTCGCTCAGTCTTAAAATAGTGTCAATTTTTCAATTCCTTGAGTTAAATAAGACTTAAAAGTAATACCTTTTTGTCCGGAATTTCTGAAGGCATTGTGTCAGGGTGTATATGTGGTGTGTTTGGGACGGAGGAGGGGGTGGGGATGTTGCTTCCTATGCAGAAAAAAAGTTGATTTCACTTTTAAAATCATAGAAATAAGTCAGTTTAAGGAGAAAAAGTATAGCTTCTGTTTTATAGACTCATGGGGTAAGGAAAGAATCCGAAGTTTATGACATAATTTTTGTGTTCGCCACGGACAATATGCCTATATATTTCTGATATCGTTTAGAAAACATTATTGACCAGTAACAGTAATCCAGTGTAGCCACCATGGTGTGCTTTATAATGCCTAGCTACCTTAAAATTCGAACAAAAACAACAACTAAGAATAGCAGCCATGGATTCGTTCCCAGTAGCTGCCTAAAAATTGATAAAGCGGAAAAATAAATGAATTCAGAATTGCCTCACCTTTACCAATATTTTTACACATCAATGACTATTATTACACTGAAAATCAGCTTCCCGAAAAGTTGGAAATGCCATACACAAACAAGGGCCATAACAGACAAGTTTTTAATGGAATATGCCCAAAAGTTAAGCAATCCTTGTACAGCTCACCCCAAAACTGTATTCAAAACATCATCACCCCCAGCTCATACAGTTCTTGAGAGATCATGGCAAGATTTCGGTTTATTTTCGTCAAAGAGGAGCTAACCGTAAAGTGAATCAGAAGTTGGAGGAATGCAAAATTCAAACAAGGGTCCTGACTTATTTACTTTTGGATGGTATTTAAAGGTTTATCAATTCTGGAACGTTTTACATCCTACCTTCGTACTAAATTTCACCACCCTAGCTCATATACTTCTTGAGATGTTGTGGAAGCTAGATTTCTTTTTAATTTTTGACAAAAAAATCTCAGAAAGTACAAGTTCGTTGATGGAAAAATATTTGTCTGCTATTTTTTTAACTATTCTAAATATGAAATTCAAAACCCTACTTCCAGTGGTCCTTGAGCCCAGTAACCGCAAAATTATTGACTTAAAGGGACTATAATTCTTTAACTTATTGAGTTCACAGTTATCTGACCTTATAAAATATTTAACACATCATGGACCACTGTAAAATACCAAAACGGTTAAGGGGATCAGAAGTTGGATAAATGCAAAATTCGAACAACGGGCAAACAGACAAATGGACGAACAGACAAGGCAAAACTAATATGCCTGTTCAACTTATTCAAAATGGGGCTGAAATATACAATGTCATAGTTATGTATGCGCCCACATAATGGTGTGTGTGTAATATAAAAACAATTGCAACCAACATAAAGACGCATGGCCAGAATATAATGATGAATCGACACAATGAAAAAAACATTTGTATACAACACAATGACATGTGAACACAACATAAAGACGTAAGACCATAGTATAATGGTGTGTGGGCATAACCTAATGTCAATAGCACTCACCAAAATGACGTATGGCTAGGATGTAATGACGAACCGACACAATGAAAACAAATCTGTAGACAACACAATGGCGTGTGAACAAAGCATAAAGGCAACAGACCATAATACTATGGTATGTGTACATATCGTAATAACAACTGCACCCGACATAATGAAGTATGACCAGGATATAACGACTAACGACACAATGAAAAGACATTTGTACACAACAAAATGACATGTGAACACAAGATAAAGGCATACGACCATAATACAATCGTGCGGGTACATAACATAATAACAACTGCACCCAACATAAGGACGTATGACCAGGATATAATGACGACCACACACAATGAAAAGAAATTTGTAGACAACACAATGACATGTGTACCCAACATCAAGACATAAGAGCATAATACAATGGTGTGTGTACATGCCTTGATAACAACTGCACCCAACATAATGACGTACAGCCAGAATATACTGATGAACCGACACAATAAAAAGATATTTGTACACAACACAATGACATGTGTACCCAAAATAAAGACATAAGACCATAATACAATGGTGCGTGTACATAACATAATATAACATAACATAATAACAACTGTACCCAACATAATGACATATGGTCAGGATATAATGATGAACCGACACAATAAAAATATATCTGTATACAACATATGACATGTAAGCACAACATACAGTTGTATGCGTATGATATATTGGTATCTGCGGATATCATACTATCATTTGCACCCAACATAATAATATTTGACCAGGATATAATGATGGGACGACACGATAACACTAAAACAGACACATGGAGGCAGTAAAGGCGTTCCATATGCCCTCAAGTATACATCAATGACCTGTCCTCAAGTATACATCAATGACCTGTCCTCAAGTATACATCAATGTCCTGCCCTCAAGTATACATCAATGGCCTGCCCTCAAGTATACATCAATGACCTGTCCTCAAGTATACATCAATGACCTGTCCTCAAGTATACATCAATGTCCTGCCCTCAAGTATACATCAATGACCTGCCCTCAAGTATACATCAATGACCTGCCCTCAAGTATACATCAATGACCTGTCCTCAAGTATACATCAATGACCTGCCCTCCTGTCCTCAAGTATACATCAATGACCTGCCCTCAAGAGGCTACTCTTCTGTACGATTCTTCTCAGATGATTGTCTACTGTACAGAGTTATACGAGACCAGAAAGATGCAGAGTCACTACAGAAAGATCTTAATCATCTACAGGAATGGGAAAGAGATTGGCAGAATGTATTTACCCCAGACAAGTGCGAACACATCCAGGTCACCACCAAGTGAAATGTCATACCAACTTCCTATAGCATTCATGGACAGACCTTGAAAGAAACGTCAAAAGCCAAGTACCTTGGAGTCACCATAGACAGTAACTGTCCTGGAACAGCCATATATCACCAAATTATCTTTTCATCTTTTCTTATATCTACCCTTTTTAATATCAGCCGGTCCTGAATTTTGGAATCGTAAATAGTGAGGAACAACATAAAGAAGGCATCTGCTAAGTTTTGGAGAAATCTGTTTTATTTGAGCATTTTATGCAGATATTTGCATTCACTGCAAATTGAGCCGCGACACGAGAAAACCAACAAAGTAGTTGTGCGCCCAGCGCAGACTCAGATCAGCCTGGGCATCCGCCCAGTCTGATCAGAGTCTTCGCTGTCGGCATGAAGGTAGCTTAGACACTTAGCTACCCTTTAAGCACTTAGTGAATACTCTGCTCAGACTAGGCGGGTGCCCAGGCTGATCTGAGTCTGCGCTGGGCACACAACCACTTTGTTGGTTTTCTCGTTTCGCGGCTCAATTATTGATTAATTCCACTTGTATCCTCTCCCGATATCCGAGACTGGAACGGAGGATCTCCGAGAATATTATTGTTGCTTCGGAATTGGGGATGGGAGATTAAACACTAAAATTTCCAACCCTCATTTAAAATTAAGAAATACAGTCTGCCATTCATTCTAAAAGTTAGCCTCGGAAATAAAGCAGTTAACCATCTTCACCAAAAATAGATTGGTTGGTTGTTTGGGGCTTTTACGGCTCTTTGAGACAATATTTAGTCTATATCGAGCCGTCTACTTAGAGAGTACGGGGGTGGGGGGGTGGGGGGTGGAGGGAAGAGTGAGATATGAAAGGGGAGAGAAAATATGTCCAAACAACCCTACCGCAAGCACAGTAAGACCTTGGCCCACAATCTAGTAGGATGTCCCGGCACTGAAAGTTACCAAGCACCATCGCCCTCCCCCTCCCCCAAACACACCAATCATAGGGACTTAGGCGGTCAGCCCCACATTAGCTAGATCTACATGTAAACGACGATATTATGCTGGACTTAATATAGTAAAAGCTACATATATAAAAGGGCATTCTTACGTTTCTTCTTAGTTTACCCAATATCTTATTCAAATAAATCTTAGATTGTCTTCGTTAAATAAAAATGTTATGTTAGGTCCATAATCCCTTTTTTCATATGTTTAAGTCTACATTTAGCGCGGTCATTTTTGTCCTGATTTACATGACCAGTAGCATATAGGAAAATGGGGGAAAAGAGAAACAAACTCACTCAGTTTTCTACCTTTTTTAAAAAACGCAGCTCCTAAATCGAAAAGGATGTTTAGCCTAGTACATACTATCTATAGCCTACTATCTTACATACCTATTGATATACATCATTCTATTCTATTCTATCCCATAACCTTACTAGGTCGTTGGGGCACCACAGATGACTTTGAAACAATCCCTTTCCACCTTGTCCTGTCTTCAGCTGCCCTAGTTGAGCTGGCAAAATCCAGTCCTGTCCACTCCTTGGTATTGTCTTCCCACCTCTTTTTCTGTCTACCTCTTCTTCTTTTTCTTATCACCGTGCCCTGCAGAATTGTCTTTGCTAAACCAGAAGCCCTTGAGATGTGGCCAAACCACCTTAGTTTCCGTTTCTTGACCAGCGTCAGGAATTCATCATACTCTCCAATGGCGGCTTGGATCTTCCTGCGAACCTCCTCATTGGTTATATGGTCCTTGTACGAAATGTTCCGTAACCTTCGGTAGCATCTCATCTCAAAGGCCTGCGTTCTTTTCTCTAACTCTGCTGTCAAGGCCCAAGATTCACAGGCATACAGAATATGGAAATGACAAGGGAGCGCATAAGTTTCACCTCTGATCCGAGAGATATGTTGTTATCTCTCCAAATTGGTTTCAGCTTGGTAAGAGCTGAAGTGGCTTGTGCAATCCTTGAGCGAACCTCCTGTTTTGAGCCATCATCTGAGACAACTGCTCCAAGGTATTTGAAGCTGCTTACGGTACCCAGCTTCTGCCCTTTTACCTTGATCTCCCTCTGGATGCCATCTGCGCTGTTCGTCATCAGTTTGGTCTTCTCAGCACTGATCTCCATCTTATACCTTGTGCAGGTGTCAGGGGGTTTAATCGGGCGTCTCTGCTTTTACAGACGTTCCCAGCCCTCGCAGGTTCTCACAATATCAAAGCAAGCCTGCAATATATTATATAAATATATTGAGAATGAAACAATACAAGTAAATATTGAGAACAACAGTTCACAATGACGTTTCTAATGTAAATGCCATGAAATACAAACATGTGTCATATAAGAACAAACAAGATAAATGTAAACAGTATATGGATGGATGTATAACTTCATACATCATGAATGAATTGGGTATTCCTAGCTATTCCACCTTGCTGACGTCACACGTCGACTACACACGCCCATGCATATGACTGAATATGGAACGATAAAAAGAGCAAAATATTCCAAGTTCGTTATATGCTAAAACCATCGTTTTAGCATACAGGAACGTAGAATAATGAAAGCATGAAACAAACATGATAAACTGACATACCTGCAATATATTATATAAATATATTGAGAATGAAACAATACAAGTAAATATTGAGAACAACAGTTCACAATGACGTTTCTAATGTAAATGCAATGAACCGTTGAAGTCATGAATATTTGTTAGCGCTGTGTGAATAGATTAATCACTGTACACTAACCTGTACGTCTAACTACCTACTTGTATGCTAGAACTAAAACGAAGGCAATGTGTTAACGAACGCGACATGGTTTAACGGACCTCGGCATTGGATAAAGTGTATAGGAAATATAGGATATAGGGAAATAAAATGAAACAAACAAAAATTAACTTTCACTTTTATTATACCCTGTGACATATTTCCCCGCCTTGAAGAAGGTCGTCCTCGACATTCCAAACACATGCCCCGGTATGCAAGTATGTAAATGTGTGTAATGTAAATGTAATGTGAATGTAAAGATGTTATGATGTAATGTTATTCTGGTATAAACCCAGAAAATGCAGCAAGATATGTAACTGGCCTCGAACACAACAAATTACAAAGCCCACGCTGGCTACCAACTTGCCCGAGTTTAGGATGCCTGATTTCTCAGACCAAAGCAATTGCTAAAATCTTGCTGATCTGAAATGAGGAAATAATGAAATAAACAATGAAAGTATATCTGCGTGTGCTTCCAGTTCCTACTCATCCTTCTTGATGAAAACCGCAAATCTCTGTACTCACCTGCAAAATGTCAAAGGTGTTGATTAATGGTAAAGATATCTCCACAAATGGTGACTTAAAATTGGAAAGAAAAGGAAAGGTGACTCACCTTCATATCTGCCCCTATATACCTACAAAATCTTAAGAATCTTAAAGTGATCAGACAAATCACTATTTTCATACTAGGTACAGCACAGGCTAACATTTTATTTATTAGATACGTTCAATGAACTATCTGACATGAAAGCTTCTGTGCTTATGAGTACTGAGTATTTGATCATCTGAATAACCTCTATAGTTACGTTTATACGTACATAGGGGTCAGCCCTCTGATAGCAACACACTAGAACGCAGATATGATCGAAGTGAAATGATGAATTCAATGAGGAGTTAAATGATGAATGAAAGTAAGCTAATTTCATACTACAATATGGAATGACTCTATACATATTATGATCTACAATGATGGCTTTTAAAATTATTTACAACTGATACTGACTTCCATTTACACTTTGGCCTCTTACTTCCCATCAAAGATGTGTCATGTAACTGCCACCATTAGAAACAGAGTGCAGCTGAGACAGAACCCACTCGTTGGAATTCATCCAACCTGGTTTCCGTTTTGCTCGGGATGGTCGTGCTGTGCGCTCACCAGACTCTGTATCTGAGTCAGTCCTAGATCTTGGACTCAAACCAGGAGTTCCACGTGCACGGCGCTGTGGTATAACATAGCGTTCGACCTGTTCTGTCTCATTTGCATCAGTCGATCCTGGTGTAGGCTCTTGGTCCATCTGATGCGACCGATCGGCTGTCGGTACTGAGACAGGTACCTCATCGGTATGGGCATCAGATACTGGTGGCCCATCTGCACTTAGAGCAGTACCCAACCGGGCAGCCTCCTCTGTGACACGGGCGTTTCTTTGTGGCAATCCCATGAACGGAAGCAAGAGATTCCTATGTAACGTCCTGATCTTTCTAGACCGAGAGTTCTCCAGCTTAACGTTGTATACCGGAATGTCTGGATTGGGCTGCGATAGGATGATATATGGCTGTCTTTCCCATCGATCGGCTAATTTCTGTTTACCTCGCAAGCCGACGTTTTTTACGAGGACACGATCTCCGGGGTAAAGAGCGCCAGAGCTCCTGACTTTCAGGTCGTAGTACCTTTTGTGCTGGGCAGTGCTACGCCTTGCAGCTTCTTGAGCTGTTTTATATGCAAAGGCGAGCCTCTCTCTGAGCTTTCTGACGTATTCCGTCTGATTGGCAGCGGACAATGTGTCTGGAGACAATCCAAGAAAGGCATCTATTGCCAACCTTGGATGTCTGCCGAACATCAGAAAGAATGGAGAATATCCAGTAGTGTCATGGAAGGTGGCATTATACGCATGCACCAGAGTTGGCACATGCGCCTTCCAATCACTCTTTTGATATTCTTCCAGAGTGCCCAACATCTTCAGGAGCGTCTGGTTGAAACGCTCACACTGTCCATTCCCCATCGGATGGTAGGGTGTTGTCCGAGATTTCTCAACTCCAGCAATGTCACATAGTTCTTTGATGAGGTTCGACTCGAAGGTCTGACCTTGATCACTATGTAACCTTGCTGGAAATCCATAGTGAACTATGCAATTGTCGAACAACACCCTGGCTGTCGTTCGAGCCGTCTGGTTTTTCGTGGGGATGGCTTGTGCATAGCGTGAGAAATGGTCGGTGATGACCAGTATATTCTCTACGCCTCCCTTCGATCGTTCGAGGGAAAGATAATCAAGACAGACGATTTCCATTGGCGCAGATGAGACAATGTTCACCAGGTTGGCATTTCGCTGTTGATGTGTCTTCCGTAGAATACAGCGATCACATTGTCTCACTTTCTCCTGAATGTAGGAGTCCATTGCTGGCCAATAGAACCTCTGCTTGATTAGAGAAGTTGTGCGGTCTCTACCTTGGTGACCGAGATCGTCGTGGAAAGCACGGAAAACAACTTCTCTAAATGCCATAGGAAGTACAAGCTGCTGGAATTCTTGCCCATTCAACTCAATCTTGCGGTAAAGTACATCATGCAACATGAAAAGACGATTCGAATCCTTGAAGTATCGGCGATCCACTGTTGAACTACACAGGGTTTGCGGAGCAAGAACCCTTGTACCTGCCTCCAAATGATCTATTATACATTTCAGGGTAGAATCGTTTCTTTGTGCCTTGCGCCAGTCTTTAGAAGACAAAGCATGAGATAAAAGCTCATCCGGAATATTGTCCGTTGCAGGCACATTGTTTGACAATGATATACTTTCCACAAGAGGGCTAGAAACTGTGGCAGACTGGCATATAGCTTTCAACACCTCTGGGAATATTACTTCCTCTCCAGATTTTTCATCCCTTCTGGACAGTCCATCAGCGTCGGCATTGTTACGCCCAGACCTGTACTTTATACAGAAGTTGTAAGCGGAAAGAGCAGCTACCCATCTCTGCCCTGTGGCATCCAACTTGGCGGTTGTGAAAATGTAAGTGAGGGGATTATTGTCTGTGACGGCCTCAAACTTACTCCCATAGAGATAATCGTGGAATTTTTCCACAACCGCCCACTTGAGTGCCAAAAACTCAAGTTTGTGTGCTGGGTAGTTCTTTTCCGCTAATTTTAGACTTCTGCTTGCGTACGCTACCACCCTCTTTATGCCTTCTTGTTCTTGGTAAAGAACAGCTCCAAGTCCACTTAAGGAGGCGTCAGTATGGAGTTCAAAAGGAAGGTTGTAATTTGCGTACGCAAGTACAGGCGGGTTGGTGAGACTACTGATGATGGTGTCGAAAGCCTGCTGTTGCTTTTCACCCCAAGTGAATGGTGTTCCAGGCTTGCACTTCTTTTTCCTCGATTTTGATCCAGTTGGATGCCCAATCAACAGATCATTGAGCGGTCTAGCGATGGCGGCATATCCCTTGACAAAGCGACGGTAATATCCCGTAAATCCGAGAAATTTACGGACGTCTTTGGTGCACTGAGGAATAGGCCAAGACTTTACCGCTTCTATCTTCGAAGGATCTGCATGTATGCCCTCCCTTGAGACAACATGCCCAAGGTAAACCACTTGGCTTCGGAACAACTCGCATTTTGAGGGCTTCAGTTTTAGGCCATGCTCCTGCAGACGCTGAAAAACTGCTTGCAGTTTTTCGACATGTTCCTCAAAGGTTTTGGAGAAAATGACAATGTCGTCAAGGTAAATGAGGCAATCTCGAAGATTGAGATCGCCCATGCACCTCTCCATAAGCCTTTGAAAAGTCGCAGGTGCATTGCAAAGCCCGAAAGGCATGCGGTTGCACTCGTAGAAGCCAAGTGGTCCAGCCTGGAATGCTGTCTTGGCTTTGTCCTCCTCCTTCAGCTCCACCTGCCAGTAGCCACTTTTAAGGTC
Organism: Ctena decussata; assembly: GCA_963989385.1. Taxonomy (NCBI): domain Eukaryota; kingdom Metazoa; phylum Mollusca; class Bivalvia; order Lucinida; family Lucinidae; genus Ctena; species Ctena decussata. The sequence goes on along the minus strand of OZ022506.1, from coordinate 41,857,193 downwards.
CAAAGTTGAAAAATACTTGGCGCCAGCTAGCAGGTGAAGTGTATCGTCAATCCGAGGGATGGCATAGGCGTCTTTTATAGTTCGCTGATTCAGCTTTCTGTAGTCAATACAGAACCTGATGCTGCCATCCTTCTTCCTGACGATCACGACGTTGGAGCTGAAGGGGCTCGCCGATTCCCTAATAGCACCTATCTGCAACATTTCGCGCAGGTGCTCACGGACTTCTTGAATTAGGGAAGGAGGGATATGCCTGTATGGTTCCTTGAATGGCAAATCATTGTCAAGGTGTATCTCGTGGTAGACCGTTTTAGTATGACCAAGGTCCAAAGGTCCACTAGAGAAGATGTGCTGCCATCGCTTTAAGAATTCCCTGGTGTCCTTCTTCTGTTCCTCAGTAAGACAGGATTCTTCAAGGTCTATTTTGTCATAGGTCATATCTGGCTTGGTGTTAGCAGTTTGTTGATGTAACCCAGCAGAATTCGTAACTGCTACATCCGCTGACCTCAAAACGGTCACTTCCTTCAAGTGAGAAATTGGTGACTTCGCTGGTATTGTCACAGGCTTGGCGGACATATTAAAGAGTTTCACAGGAACTCTAGCTGAAGTGCCAGGTTTATTTAAAGTGATCACCCTGGGACACACTGTCACTTTTGATGAGCCTTCTTCTGTTGATTCAGTCACGGCAGACTCAACATCACGGGTTTTCCTTGCAAAACCAGTGATAACCTTGCTTTCCATAGGCTGCAGTATGACACTGTGGGTTGTTTTAACAACACCAACTTGTGTGTTAGTCAGGGCGTTAAACGCTGTTTTCCAGCTAACTGGGACCTCGCTTACTTCCTCATCAATGTTGTGGAAGCGACTCAGTATGTTGGTCCCTGCAATAACAGGCACTGTCTTATTGTAGTCAGTTTGAGACACAATAAGCATTGGTATCAGCTCTGATACCCCCTCAATAAAAGGGACAGATACTTCAGCTATAATATATCCCTTGTAGGGAACGGAATGTCCGCCAGCCGATCTAATATCCAGCTCGAAATCATCTAATGATCTTATTTCTGGTTTTGGATGTAGCTCTTCTAAACACTCCTCTGTTATTGTACTAATCTGTGACCCAGAATCTAACAATGCTTTTATTTCTACATTATTGATGTTGATAATGCCTTCATTTCCCTTACCTATCATACGTTCTAGTATGTTACTATTAGGGCTTTTGATGTTTTCTGTTTCGCCTCTAATCTGCCCCGCGATAGAGACGTTTATGCGTTTAAAGTTTCTTCTTTCTCTATTGGGGTCTTAACTTCTGTATTTTGATTTTGATTTGGCTGATTAACGCCAGTATTATTTCCGCCTCTGTTACTTCCATATCTTCCTCTATAATTTGATCTTCTGGGATTTCTATTGGAAAATTGCATTGTCTTTTTCATTCCTTTTACATCTTTAGCTAAGTCTATTAAAAGCTGGGTGTTGGAATCTTGTTGAACTTGATGTTGTTGGAGCCCAACTTTTACTGTGGCATCTTGCTCTTCTGCTGTCTCTACTTTCATGCTCTTTACTTCTGACCTTTTATCTTTTACTCCGAATCTTTTTTCCTGAGACATCTCATATTCTTCAGCCCTTATCTTCCTTCTCAATGTTTCAAAATTTATTTTGTCTGATACAAAATAAACGTGAGTGGCATTCTTAAGGTCCGTTCTATACAGACCACGCCAGAACTTATTTCTCAACATGTTTTCCTTCTGCTCTTTTGTCACATGACCCTTTTCTCTAGCTTTCTCAAAAATTTCTTCAAGACGTATTCCCCACAGTGTTGTGCTCTCACCAGGCTTTTGATAAGCATTATAAAATTCTTGAACTATACTTTCTCCACTGGCAACATTGCCAAACACACTCTCGAGCTTTTCTATAATCTCTGCTGTAGTAACATTCGGTCTCAAAGTATTAACTACCTTTCTTGCATGCCCTCGCAATGAATTTCTTAGAGCTTGATTAATTATCAAGTCAGGATACGGACTTGAGTTAATTAGATATTTTGTTTCAAGCTTCCAGTCATCAAAGCTGACTTCCTTTTGGGGTACAGGATCAGCTCCCGAGAAACCGCTAATGAAAGGTTTTACTATGTGTGTAACTTCTTGTTTTGTAACAGCTTGAGCTGCTATCTTTTTCGCATCTTCTTGAGTATCTCCTGTCTTCAACATGTGCTCTGCAACTGTGGTTATATTCTGTTCTTCACTCTTTATGTCTGATATAGGGTCTAAGTGTAATTTTCCTCGTATCTCGTTCTCTTTCCTGTTTAATTCTTCTTCTAATTGCTTTAAATATCTTTCCTTTTTCTGTAATTCCTCTTCTCGTTCTGTATTAGACTTTGAGTCCATATTGAGCTTAGAATTGGGTTCTGTTTTATCTTTACACTGTATTGTCTCCTTTAAATCAGTGTTTCCTCTACTCTCTGTATCAGGTTTTTTTATACGGTTTGCATGGGGTTCCGTTTTATTCTCTTTGTCAAACTCTATTGTCCCCTTTTGTTCAGGGTCTAATTCTCTTTTCTGAACTGAATAAGAGTCAGTTTCCAATTCATATTGCTTCTTCGCGTCTGTATCAGGCTGTGACTCCATTTGCCGTTCTGAGAAGAATTCGTTTCCTAGTCTATCTTGTGATCTCTCTCCTGTTTTAAGCTGTGGAAGTGTAGTAAGTTCCGGGTAGATTTCTTTTCCACATCTTAACCTCAGCTGCCTTTCATCTTCTTCCATCTCTCTCTTTAGTAATGCTTCTTGTTTATAAAGCATATCAAGTCGCTGCTTTTGCTTTACTTCTTCATCTCTTCTCTGTTCAAGTTGCCTTTCCAACTTCTCTTCTTCTTGCTTCATCAATAAGAACTTATGTTGTCTTTCGATCTGGTTATTAAATTGTGTCCGCCTAGCGTCCATCATTCTTATCTTCTCTTTTAGCTGGCTTTCTTCTGATATTCTCTCTTGACTCCTCCTTGCTATTTGTTCAGCGTGAGATTGTAATGCTTTAATTCTGTTCATTATTTGCGAGTCATCGTACTCATCCTCCTCGGCCTCTTGTAAACTACCTGCTTCCAAAATTGTTATATCTTGCCCTGATAGAGAATCTATATCTTGAATAACTGTCCTTGCAATTGGAATGTTAACTTTCTGCTCCTGAAAGGAAAAACTATCTACAAATGGCTTTTGTTCCTGAAAGGCAGTTCTGTCTCTTCTATCTCCAAACTCTTTCTGTTCCTGAAAAGAAATTGTGTCTCTTCTATCTCCAAATGCTTTCTGTTCCTGAAAAGAAATTGTATCTCTTCTATCTCCAAATACCCTTGGAGTAGAATGCCTCACTATCTGCTCCGGAAAGATAGGGCGGTTTTCATATCTTACTTTCGCCTGCGTATTATCAGGCAAAGATTCTTCATCTTCTCTGTCTACTATCTGTTTGTACGCCGGGGTACTAAACCTCTTCTTGAGAATACTCTTTGGAGCTGTAGGCAAGCTTTCTTCCGGCATTCTTAGGAACGATGGTGTCGGAATTGACACTTTACTTGTGACAGGGGTCTCCCAAAAACTTAATCTTTCTACTGGATCACTTGGTTGCATATACTCTTCTGTGTCTGTACCATCTAAGGTCACAAATCGGTCAGGTCCTAAATCCAGGGTCAAATCATGTTGTATTTGTCTCGCTGTCCTATCCCTTATTTCCCTGTCTAAACTCTCACGTAGTCTTTCAAGATCCATTCTTCGTTCATCTAATTCTCTCTGCATTTGTCTTTCATCTCTTTCTTGTGCTCGCCTATCTCTATCTTTTCGCTGTCTCTCCCTAGCATTGGTTTCCATAGTTCTTCTGTTCTGTTAATTCCCTTCTTATAGTTATTAAGCTGAAACTAAATAGCAGTTTGTTTTGATCCGAACTGTAAAACGGATTTCGTATCTAACTTCTCTTTAAATCTCGTATCCTATATTATAACCTAACACAGAAGTGCGCTAACCTAACACAAAAGTGTGCTAGTCAATAAAAAATGCGTTTCAGCTTCAAGAAATATTCTAAGGTTTGTGCAGACAGTAATTTGCCTCCGGCATTTAACTGTCCTTCATACAAGAATGAACCTTAACTGACACATACACACATATTCTATTAATTAGTGTTCTCTTTCTGACCAATTTTAAACTTAATCTTAATTCAGCACCGTACCACTCACTTATGGCCGTACCACTATACCAACAGTGATTTCAAACTTAAATTCCTACGCCGTACTACCTTCCTACCTGTTAAAGATTCCTACTCAGTACTATCTTCCTACCTGGTACCGATTTCTAATTCGTACTATCTCCCTACCTGTTCACACAACTTAGCTTGATATTACTAAGTACCACCTCCCTACCAGTTAATGAAACGTACTCAAAACAACACTTCAGATCAGAACGTTCACTACCTGTCAAGTCTCTACTACTGCTCTTCCGACCGACTTCACGAAGTAAATAATGCAAAAATTCGCGTTTTGTTCCGCAGTAAATACAACATAGAGTACTCAACTATAGTCTTATGTTATAGTTTGTTCCTCCGTGATTCACGTATAACTGCCCCGGTCCATAAAACAATCGACACACAAAACAACAAAACCACCGGTAACCTACAAAACAGTGACTACAACACAGGAAAATAAACTATTCCAATAGTATGGTATCCTGTGATTTACGTGAATCACTTTAACTTAGGCCCTTGGCATATTTTTAATTTTATCACAGAAGCGCAGTGTAGACCCAACTTACCATGTAGTTAACTGCAATAACTTACCTTGTGCAGTATATCTTGCTATCTTTTTTTTTTTTTAATTTGCTGATTTATGCACAAATGTTTATGCTGTGATATGCACGCAAAAACAATATTTTGTGGCAATCAGCTCATTCGCGCATATTGCCGCGTACTGTACTATGTACAGTGATTTTCAGTTGCTGTGGTCACAAAATATCTTTCAAAATGTGCGCAAATGTAAGCGATTACAAAAAAAATCGATTTGAGAAAATGACACGATAGGAACGCAATGCTGTTTAGAAGACCGACGAAGAAAATATGAATTTGGCAATGAACAATTATTTTCTTGAACGGATATTTCCTTCCAAGAAAACAGATTTTCAAAGCAAAGAACTTCTACACATACATGTATGATCTGTGTATCCGCGTTTGCAATACTGAATACTGTAGCGTTTGCATAATCCTTGTCATTGAAAACAAAGATTTGTTTTCTGTCACAAGATCATTGGATTGACTTTAGGTGTATGTTTGGTTTATTGATTGTTAATTAAAAGTTTTAATTAACAGAGCAGTGGATGCATAACGAAAAAAAAAAATGTGAACATATGTATTGGTTTCCTCTCAAAGAAAGAGAAAAAAAAAATATTTAAACTAGTGAGCCTCGAACCCACACGGGACAGTCAATGCTGGATTGTAAGCGTTGTTGCCTGCTCACTGCGCTAGCGAACCTTTAATACCCTAGTGGGGTTTTTATTTGGTATATAAACCTAATTCACGGACAGGTGCGACGGCCTCTCGCTTCAAATGTAAGAACCGAAAATATTTGCGCAGAAAACTATTTTTGCAGTTTTACAGCTTAAATACGCATCTCAACTGAAGAATTTCTTAGGCAAGTGTTAAAGTATTGCATTTTGGATATGATTGGGCGTATATGGAAGCGGAACATGGAGTTAGCCGAGGATAGCTGGATTAAGTAATTGGGAGTGAAATGACAAGGGGTGTGGCTAAATGTCACGCTACGCCTGATCAGAGTTTACACTGGGCGGGGGTAGAGGGAACACAGGAGTGTATAGAACATGATAAACCCTTGAAGAACTCTTCACTATACTAAATCTACTGTTTTGGGTTAGTATGTTAGCAAATGACAGATGACAAAAGATGATCGCTGCATATGAAGGTGTAATGACCCATATATATACACAGAATGTAAACAGCCGTGGTCAAGGTTGATATATATGTGTATTGCTGTGTAGTTTTGAAGTATAGATTTATTCAGACAATCGGGTGGACTGTACGAAGAAATCTATCGATTTTTCAACCATGAACATGTGTGTGTACATACATAACACTCAAATACATGATAAATGAAGGATTACTATCATCATATGGACAAAATAGACACTGTACAGATGATATACATGAGGAAACAGTAAACATTGAGTACCTATGTCAATAACCAGGTAATACCTATGTCGGACAAGATATGCTTTGCAAGGTGGAATAGTGATATAAGGTCCTACCTTAATCAAACCCGATTCCATCCATCCTTAACTAATGAATCACAATCACAAAGTTTATGTACACAGTTTATATGCTATAATCCATATTCAATACACGGATTGCAGACAACGTCACTCACACGCGATCTTGAGAGATGTTCCTGTTCTTTTGAAAACGAATCAGTTCTACTGGTCGCAGTCAATGTCACAAGAAGTCGTGGGCCCACTACATAAATATTGATGCACGTGCTGGTGTAAATAAACACAAGGAGTTCCGGTTTCAAATCAGTGACGTCAGAAGAAGGTCAGCTGGCCGGCGATCCGCATACATGAGATGTTCCATTCATCATGGCTGCTGAAAGTTGATATGTGCTTGCTGGCCACCAATTTGTCAGGGGGTTTAATCGGGCGTCTCTGCTTTTACAGACGTTCCCAGCCCTCGCAGGTTCTCACAATATCAAAGCAAGCCTGCAATATATTATATAAATATATTGAGAATGAAACAATACAAGTAAATATTGAGAACAACAGTTCACAATGACGTTTCTAATGTAAATGCCATGAAATACAAACATGTGTCATATAAGAACAAACAAGATAAATGTAAACAGTATATGGATGGATGTATAACTTCATACATCATGAATGAATTGGGTATTCCTAGCTATTCCACCTTGCTGACGTCACACGTCGACTACACACGCCCATGCATATGACTGAATATGGAACGATAAAAAGAGCAAAATATTCCAAGTTCGTTATATGCTAAAACCATCGTTTTAGCATACAGGAACGTAGAATAATGAAAGCATGAAACAAACATGATAAACTGACATACCTGCAATATATTATATAAATATATTGAGAATGAAACAATACAAGTAAATATTGAGAACAACAGTTCACAATGACGTTTCTAATGTAAATGCAATGAACCGTTGAAGTCATGAATATTTGTTAGCGCTGTGTGAATAGATTAATCACTGTACACTAACCTGTACGTCTAACTACCTACTTGTATGCTAGAACTAAAACGAAGGCAATGTGTTAACGAACGCGACATGGTTTAACGGACCTCGGCATTGGATAAAGTGTATAGGAAATATAGGATATAGGGAAATAAAATGAAACAAACAAAAATTAACTTTCACTTTTATTATACCCTGTGACACAGGTTTGGTCGAGACTTTCAACGAGAGCTTCTAGTTCCTGCTCTTCCTCAGCTAGAGCGTCTATGTCATCGGCAAAGCGCAGATTAGTAATGGTTCTGCCGCCTATGCTAACCTTTCCGTCATGTTCTTCCAGATTATCAGACATGATCCGTTCGAGAAAAATGTTGAAGAGGGTGGGTGACAGAAGCCATCAATGTCTCACTCCAACTGTTGTTCTGAACCATTCTCCTGTGCTGCCATTAATCAGGGCTGCACTTATAGCCTTGTCGTATAGCTGCTCAATGGTGCGAACTAAATTTGCACTGATATTGTACTTCCGCTATGTTTCAGGAAAATCAAAAGAATACATGTATTATTTCTGTCATTTTGTAACCGTCACTATCATGTATCCAAAGGTTACACATCTGCGATACGAGAAAACCAACAAAGTGGTTGTGCGCGCAGCGCAGACTCAGATCAGCCTGGGCATCCGCCCAGTCCATCAGAATCTTCGCTGTCCGCATGGAGCTAGCTTAGAACCTTGGCTACCCTTTAAGTACAAAGCGAAGACTCTGCTCAGACTGGGCGGATGCCCAGGCTGATCTGAGTCTGCGCTGGACGCACAACCACTTTGTTGGTTTTCTCGTGTCACGCTCAATTATATTTGCTGCATCTGTGGTTGCGAACTCTTCGGCACGTCTGTTGCATGAGACCCGCCCTGAATTATACAGTGTTTTCCGTTTTTATTACACGAAAACTGATAAATTTTATTAATGCATTATGGGTTGGTTCGACCAACATGGCGTATCGCTGACGCTGCGATATGTGAGAACCAACCTAAACCGGTTAACATACATGTAGCTATATTTTATACGGGTTGAACTTCTCTGTAATATAGAAATTATTAAAATATCTGCTGACAAGATCGATTTTAAGTACAAACATTGCACAAAATTTTTATAGTTACGGGTATATAAACAAGCCCAATCACAAACATCGTCAGTTGGCACATACAAGGAATGGGGTTCGCTCCTTTCCGTGCCAACTCACTTCCATGCTTGCCCCTGGGGGCAAGACATACGTTTTCACATGTTCTGCTTACTTCGAACTGTGGCTGTTTTCACACAGCTACGACCTGAAACTTTTTTTTCTTTTCGGTTCTGGTTGGGGAGTGAACCCAAAGCGACCGCGCCATCACTCCTTGGAGTGCTAGCGGTGGGTGAACAAACCGCCAGAGCCTCCCCTCCCCCCCTCCCCCCAGAACGACGTCAGCGTGAGAAGTGTACTAACTAGCTGATAACTCTCCGTTCATGTCAGACTGGGGGCTGTTTTATCAACGATGGATCAAAGATCACACATGGAGATTTGGATAAGTGTCAAGCTAACTTTAGTATTGTCTTAATGTCGTGGTGTTTATAAGCCGGTGATTGAGTGCCCCAAGGGCTCGATAGTAAGTGTGCGAGAAGGCGTTCGTGTGCTCAAGGCTCGGGTTCCAACCACCACGTACTGCCCATGGTGAGGCTCAGGATAACTGGTGGGGCTGAGAGGTTGTTGTTGTTTTGTTGCTTTACGTCCACAATAAGCAGCTATGCTCATGTCGGGACGGTCAGTTACCCTAACCACATTATTCCAGGGCAGGCTTAGACCTCCTAAGCGGTTAACCAGCACTAAGTGCACATACTTCCACCAATAACTGACAACTGCCCTTCTTGTGGGGCTGGGAGGTACTGAGATTGTGTGTGTATAAGGGGGGGGGGGTGAGTGGGGAAGGGGGTTCGAAAATATTTGACATAATTAGGGAGTAGTTTGAATTTTTGATAATTTCTTTTTTTTCGTTGAAATATATGTTATCTCAGAATCGATTCTGATCAGAAGTCACAACATATATTTTAGTCTAACCACATGGATTAATCATCTCAAACTATCATCAGAAACTCCTTATTATCTGGGGCCCTACATATTCTTCGTAACATAGAGGCCCAGATGGCGGCGCTGAAGCTCCCGAAACCCACCGCTGGATCCGGGGCTGTACAGTTCAGATGGAGATCGCGAGCTCTTATGCAAATATGTACTAACATGTAATTCTAGGCATCTTTCGAAGCCAGATTCAGAATTTCGAGCATTCTTGGTGAGTCCGTCCAGATTCTTCACCTACTCCCAGAATTGCTGTTATAATTCAGACAGACTCCATCTGTTCGATCCGAACATCATCGAAATTATCAGGGGCGTAACTAAGGCTGATTATATGTTACGCACAATTATGCTTTATACCCCTTGAGGGCTAAAATACGTATTTAGCTACAAAGATTTCACTGTTGAGATTTTGTCAAATTTAAAGAATGTCAGCATCAGTAAATAAGCAGGTGCATATTGAAATTTTGTCAAATTGACAAAATTTCATTACGCACCTGCGTAATTGCGTATAGGCAGTGTCTTTTTGCAATTACTGTTGACATTTTGTCAAATTTACGGAATTTCAGAATCAACAAATATGCAGGTGCGTATGAAAATTGATCAATTTGCTAAATTTCATTACACACCTGCGTATTTACCTATAGGCAGTGTCTGTTTACAAATGCTATTGAGATTTTGTCCAATTCACAACATTTCAGCATCAGCAAATACGCAGGTGCGTATTAAAATTTTGTCAATTGGACAAAATTTCATTACGCACCAGCGTATTTGCGTAGAGGCCGTTACGCCCTGGATTATCACACTCAATTTACCCTTCAAGTTTCTGGATTGGGTGTGATGCAAGATCTAATGCCCCTGGCGGGATCCTATTAGATTTATGACATGCCGCAATTAAGTAAAAGGGATGTTTTTGCCAAGATAAAAATGATTCAAAACGCAATTAGCCATGGCAATGTTTTTTTGTTTTTTGGGTTATTTTGGACAAGAAAAATCTTAAAGCATGCAGATGGGCGGTCTATGAACGACATTGCAACAGGATCAAACAAAGGTCGCTTTACAGCATATAGGAATAGCTTGGTCAGTCCGTACGTCTGTGTTTACGTGTTTGTCTTTCGCTGTGAAGGGGAACAACCCTGCCGTTTTCATTTTCCTTCCATTTTATTGGGATCCACTCCTCTTAAAACAAAGAATTTGCTTCTGTCGTTCAAATTCAAATAAAATATTTCACTTAAAGTTAGACCCCTGTTTGGAAGGGCTTTGTCATGCAGGGAAGTAAACTGGAAGTCACAAATGGTGTTCCCCTGTCAAAATCTGGTAGACAACATAACATTGTACACATTGATCTTACGAGTGCAACGAGCGGTGGCAATCTTTGGGGGAATAACTCCATTCGTTTAATTCGTCAAAATACTGCGAGAGTTCTTACCCGTATGTCGAAAGCAAACTAAGTACATAGGGAGATAAAATATTAATTCAAATCATGTGAGGCAAAATGGACACACTTTCAATGAAACCGATTCTGCATTTTTCTTTTGTGCCTCCCTTCTCAGTCCTTGAAAAGAACACGCAAACTCTTGCATGACACACCCGAAAAGACAGAATGCCTATTTCGATATTTTGTTCTTAACTGTTTTCTCCTGAACACAAATTAGGACAGACAGACAGACACGTGTTTACTGTTTTATCTTCTCTTTTCAGGCAGTAATTTGATGACACATTGGACCTCACTGTTTCGAGATTATTATCCACGAGGGGAAATTCAACTATAGGGGGCACAAGATCTACTATAGGGGCACCAGGAGCAAATTCTTTAAGTGTAGATCCCGTTTCAAAGACGTAATTGGTCCTGTAAAGCAAACAGGTAGTTATAAAAGTTACCCCCTTCTGCAAAAATGGCGGAGACATATAAAGGTGTATTCATATACCCTATTTATCCTATTAAACGCCCCTGCTGTAATAACACCCCCACCTTGCATTTTTTCGAAAATAATGTAATATTAACTTGCATAATTTCCTGTTTACTTCTATGGGCGAAGTAGCTTGTCTAGTCTCAAAGAAAAGAATTTGCTCCTAAAGGAGCAGCAAATTCTTTCTTTTAAGAGCTGACCCCACTCCTACTGGGACGTGAGGCAAGATGTGCTACTTCCTCTGAAAGATTACCCATTCACATTAATACTGTTTTATTAGAGGTATTTTGGCAGTGACTGATTTACTTTATTTATGCACTAAATAACGTCTCACTTTCGTAAAATGCAACGCCCCCACTCCCCGCACCTCCACACACATACACACTCGGGCGTTCAATAGGATTAATACACTACTAGGGCCAAGTCGACTATGAGGCATTCCACTAGATAAACTCCCTTACGGCACGTGAGACTTGCGAAGGCACAAATTCATTTTTAAACAGCGTTTTCTCTTTACAGATTTCTCAGGAGCCGCAGATTCAGTGTGAAAGCATACAGAGCTGAAAGACTGCGAGGATACGCAGGCTGGTGCCAGTCTTCTCTGTTCGCAAAAGCTGGACAATACAGCCCAGGATCTAATCGCTTTATGCAAAGAGCTTGAATATTGTAACAAGAAGCTAGCCTTCCCAGCTAATAGAGTAAAGTGTGAAAGGATGTATTATATCATCTTGAGCAAGCTCAGTTGCAAGTGCACATCAAGCGGTAAATACAGAATTTGTTTCATATTGGGTCCTTCTTTTCCACGCACTCAGCACTTTGGAAACCAGATGAATAAAATGCCGATTCCCCGTTTCAAGGAAGGGGAAAATAAAACCATGTCTTCTGATATATAAATTCAGTAGATTAAAGGGTCTCTGGATTAATCCCCAGAATCCCGGCTTTCAACCTGCATTATCAAGCACATACTCATTGTCAGGTCCTAATTGTACCCGCATAGTTAAGCAAAAATGTCACATAAGCTGACTGAGAAAAATGTACTATATCACTATGGTTGCTGTTGTGGTTGTCAAGTAGTAGCACAGATAATCTTGCAATGGACTTTTCGGACCATAACTCTGCCTGACAAAGTGTCAGTCACTTATTTTTAAAAGCTTAATTGACAGCACTTCACACTACTAAGCAGGCTGAATTCAAAATTAATCAACTTCTGCTTGACATCTGTCAATAATGTATTTCATGGATATTTATCAGCAGAATCGAAAATTTTCATTCTTTACAGGACCCAAGGAAATGTTAAAACTTCAAAGAACAAGCGCTAGAATTATACAGGTGCCATGACCAGCTACAGCAGGTCTAACTTGTGTTACATTCTAACACAAGCAATAAAAAGTTTCCATGGTTTATTCTGCAACAATTCACTGTTTCGGAGCGCGGGAGCCTAATTACTGACGTCACTGGCAATTACTGACGTAATTTTGTGATTTTTTGAGACGTTAGACGGTGTAACGTCTCTTTTTTCTTTCTAAAATTGCCATAAAAATAACCATTTACCTTAGATACAGGTTAGAAATACTGGCGGGAGCATGAAAGCGCTGGCAGGAAGGTTGGGGAGTTTGAAAGAATACTTTTTCAGCGTTTTGAGTGTTAGAATCGAAACAGTTCAGCTCTAGCATTGAATTGTTGAATTGTCGGTGAGTTGTAAGTAGATATATATATCACTCGTGCTCCGCGCTCGTGATATGATCTACTTAACAACAGACCTCCAAGCTGTGAATTATTACTCAACAATTCACTGCTAGAGCTGATCTATTTCTTATTATATATAATAAGTAATTTTCCTGAATACTGAGACAAAAATTCCTTTGCAATGAGTGTTGACCTAGATCAGACCGGTCCTTATTAGTAGCCTGTACTATTGCTATTTTGCAGTTATGCTTTGACAAATTCTGGAAAGTAAATACAAACGGGTTTCTTCAGGATAGTTACAGTAATTGCTTAATATTCCCCAGTACTTAGGATAATTACGGTAAAGATTACTTAAAAGTACATCCAAGATATATTAGATATAAATACTAAGCAGCTTTATGTTTCTCTTTTTTAGGAAACTGACACATGCTGAGGTGTACATTTCACCAATAGTTTCGAGTAAAAAATTATCTTCAGAATTCAGTTTTTAAAAGAATTAGACATGAGCACAATCATTAACCTACAAAATCTTTCAATATAAAGTGGATTGTAACACCACCATCATATCTTAAAATTGCTTATTCCTTTATGGTTGTGCTCAGTTCTCATTTGTTAGCAGAACTTCTAAATATTATCAAAAATGACTAGTTTCACCATTTTAACCTGTCTCAGCAGCCATGACTTTGTATTTAATGTCGGCACGATTTAATTTCAAACTGAAATTAAACACTAGAAGTATTGGTCATATGAATCCATGAAAAGATTTTTTTGTCTCGACTTTCATACTTTGTCCTCAGATGGGGATCAAACATAATCTTAGCGCACGTAGGACCTTAAACAATTTGAAATAAATAATTATATTTAAGATGTAACTGCTTTTTGTCGCAAATAGGAATGAAATATTGAATTTAACATTGTGTTATTAGTGCAAACGATATGAAAATGCAAATGTTAATCTATTTGAAACTTCAAATTAAAAGATATTTGGCAATTTGATAAAAATCAGTTTTCATCGATGTCGTTATAGATCACCTCCTGAAAATTAATGTGGCTGCTCAGAAAGACTGTCTAATGGTGGAAAGTATACAAAATGACTCTTAATATCCCTAAAACTATTTTTGATAATTTGATGCGGTTTAAGATACTCATTTGCATGAAGCAAAGCGCCTTCATTTTTCTACGAAAAATACACCTTTATACGAGGGGAGTTCAATAAGTTCGTAGAACTCGGTATTTTTCTATACAATTCAAGACTTCTTTTTTTTTCATTTTTGTGCAGTGTAAGCCTTTGTCAGTTCAATGATAACAGCCGTTCAGTCAACACGTACATTTTTTGCTCTTACTTTTTGTTTGAAAACCTATACCCATAGGAAAAAATGGAAAGTCAGAATATTGAATTCAGAGCAGTCATAAAGTTCCTCACTAAGGAGGGTGCAAACGCCAAAGAAATCCATCGGCGCATGGTGTCATAAAAAGCCTAAGGTAGCTCTACCCAAGCTTTTTATGTTTGTATAGAAGTGGATATTTCTTACGGTGGCTGTGCCTTTTTATTTATTTTCTGTTTCTATCATATAAGGCAAGAAGAAGACAGATCTGCTATATATATATTTAATAGATGGAAAAGCATATATACTATAAATTCATGCAATAAACACACTTGCATTCACTCTCACTACCACTCAATTTATTCTTATTAGTTTGTCAGTTTGTTCCATCTGAACATATAGAACTGAAACAGTCAAGTAATCGAATACCTCCTGATTAATACACCTTCTGGTTTACGTTCGCAATGCACAGTGTCCCAAGAATCGTAACCAGCCCCAATCGTTCTTCCCCGTACGTTCCGTTTCCTAAATAGTATCGTTGTCCCCGTTTTCGCACTCCAAATCGTATTGCTTTTCGCAACGTCGTAACCCCTGATCGTACTGCCATATTCTGGCCGTATTATACAGATATGTATGTATATACAGGAATTGTCACTCTATAAGGTCGTTTATAAATTATTCGACCTTCTTCTAGTTTCTTTCACAACTAGGATATCATAAACTGAGCAGTCTCTGCCACTATAGTCTCTTGCTTCAGACAGTATTAAGCTGATCACTAACCTTTCTATTTTGTACATAAAATATCCCACTTATTTTGAATGTCCATAACACATGGCTCCCTCCTGGCCATTCGTAACTAACTCTTGTCAAAGAAAAGTTCACTATTTATCTACACCTCTCACCCACACAAATGCACACGCCCATGAGTAACAATAAATGCCCCATCCAAATAAGGTTGCACTCTCAAGAACTATCCCTTAGCACACCTACTTTACAATGAATAAGCCAAAACGTCATTTTCTCTATTCCCTCTCTCGCCGGAACTAATAACTTCCATGCCCTATTATTATGAAATACCGAGATTCTAAGACATTAAGGATAGTTCAGCTTGTTTTTTCTGACACATGGCTGATGTGTATGGTGATGGTAGCCCAAAGTATTCCACAGTGGCAATTTGGTCAGCAGAATTTAAACGTGGGCGAGACTCCTTAGAAGATGACCCAAGACCAGGTCGCCCTGCTGATGTCATCAGTCAGGAGATAATCGACCGTGTTGAGAGACTTGTGCTAAACGATCGCCGAATCAAAGTTGCCGAACTTGCTTCAAAATGTGGTATTTCTAATGGCAGTGTTTACATTATAATCCATGAACATTTAGGCATGTCAAAAGTATCTGCCAGGTGGGTATCCAGAAACCTGAACATGCAAGATCGTCAGCAAAGGGTGTAGTCGAGAGTTGCACAAGCGGCTAGTCGTGAGTGCAAGTTCGAGCAGGTAAATCACCCGCCATACAGTCCAGACCTGGTCCCAAGTGATTGCGGGACGATGACGAGCTCAAGGCTGCTACAGAGGCTTGGTAGGACCAAACAGACGACTTTTATTTCAAAGGCATAGACTGCTTAACAGAAACGTGAGCCAAATGCATTGAAGTAAAGGAGGATTATATTGAAAAATAATGTTGAAACCATCTTCCAATCTGTGAGTTAAACCCCGAGTTCTACAAACTTATTGAACTCCCCTCGTAGCTGCAGTTTAAAATAAAACTCTAAATATGAGACCTGTTCAAAGGTGAGGATGATATAAAAGAAAGAAAACTTTCCACCAACACTTATAATCAGACAAAAATGTGAACCCAGTCTATGAAAGAGGTTTGCATAATATTAGATCTTTGAATCATGAACATTTTACTTGAAACAGAAATGTCTGTTGCCTGAATATAGAAGGGGATGACATAGAATAAAACTTCGCACCAACATCTGTCGACATACTCAATACAAACCAAAGGGTTTGAATATGAGATCTTAAAAACTTAAACGCAATTCTTTAACGCAAATGTGAACTTAAAGTCAGACGAACGGACGAACAGACGAATGAAAATAAAAAATAGCTACAAACCCCTAAATATACGTCGTATGCCAGGGGTATAATGAAATACATCTATAAGTAGACATATCAACATGCACCTTTCTGCAACATATATAGATACAAAATATATTTGGATGACATATATACACAATATCAAGACCATTCCAAGATATGTACGAACGTCGGCGAAAGATACGAAGAGTCGACCATAGGAACATTACTTGCTTGAACGTAAAATAATGTACCTTTCGTCGACATCAAAACAATGCATATCTTTAAAGATTTGTTTTCCAATACAAATAACCTGTTCAATATACTTTACACATACCCCTGTGCAAAAAATGCGGGTAAATGCCTACTTTCAGGATAACAAATGCACATACTCACAAGTCGATGAAGGTTTGTATTTTGAGTAACTGAAAGTTACAATTTGCCATTATTTATGTATAAGCCTTAGACATTTCGTTTGTATTTACTAGCTTCTCTTAGTTTTGAAAGTGAAAAAAATATCTTTGATTTCAAATAACAAATCAGCATAATTTCTAGGAATAATATAGGAATGAATTACTTTTTTCGGGTTTTATCGATGTGTAAACGCCGCCGAATCACTCAAAATCTAAATGAAACCTGAAGGGCTTTTAAACTAAGAAAAAGTAAATTAACTACTGCTTATAATACTAACTATCCGAACGTTTTTTTTTTCTTTTTTCGTCTGCATAGTGCATCGGTAGGCCTTCAAAAGTGGGAAAGTTGACAGTGTTTGCCAAAAAAAATCACCCATAAGCGCGCCAGCACAATCATTCAGTCTGATCTTCTTGTGCCTCCATTTTTAATCTGTTTCTATGGCTTAAAAGTCGGCAGACGTTCAAATTGGTCATTATTTCAAACAAACACACTACCGAGGGCGCCGCCCTTTATAGAGATGTTACCAGCTGACGTTTGATATGACGCCGGCGTTACGTCATATTTAACGTCATACACGCGCTCGCTTTGGTCCTCTAACGAAACATTTTGGCCTTTAGTGTAAATAAATATTAAAAATTCCACAACAGTTACTGCAGACTTGTCAAGGAACAAGAAGAAAAATCAGTCGGAAGAGAAAGTCGCGTATGAATAAAACGACTAAAGGATTTATCGATGTTTAGCTCTTCTCTGCAATCGTCGCTGAAAACAGAACAGGCTGCTAGAATTAGCAGGTAATGTCCGAAGTTTTCACATTGCGTTTTAACCAGTATTTATGCATGTGTTAAAAATTGTACCAGTATTGGTTCATTAACAGATATCAAATGTTAAACATATTTTTGACAGGGAGAACAGGAAAGATATACGTAGCTAGCGTGCATTCCATCGTAGCAGACTATTGCACCATCATATGTACAAGTAAAATTCTCGGTTGGCATGTTCATGCTGGGTTCACTTCCATTACAATGTGATTGCACTCAGGAAGGGCACCAGATGCCACTGATGAAGAAATGTACAATAATGTGTGATCTTGCATACTGTTAGGCGCATTCAGATGGAAGAGACAGCAAATGCACTGGACACACGACGCATTTTCACAATCTTACATGACATTTCAGGTATGCGCAAACTGACAGCCCAATGGTTTTCAAAGTCACATAGCGATAAGCAAATGACAGGCAGAGAATCAGTTTAAGCAGCGAACTGTTGAAGTCTTTCAAGTCGAATATTTCGCGTCTTGTATCTGTAGATTGGATCTAGGTTAATTACTATGAACCCGAAAACAAAGCTCAGAGTCGTCAATGTCTAGAACCTGGTTTCCCGAGTCCCAATATTCTTGATAAATCTGTTTTTGGTCTAAACAATATTCATTCAATAAATGAATAGAAACTACAGACTTATGACTTGCGGACTTGGCCTTGTGACTGTGGTGCTACCAAATCTTTGACCGGATTATTTTGAATTTTTGCTTGCTGTTTAAGCATGACTTGAAGCTATATTTGTTAATTTTCCATTGCTGTGTTTCAGAGTAAAAAGATAGGCAATGATTGGGAATTAATACTATCAAATCCACCACCCCGCTCCCAAAACCAAAAGGGAAAGCAGAACATACAAAAATTGACAAAGTTCACGAAATACACGCACGGTTAACCCAGTTAACCCAGTGAGGTCATCATTCTGATGAAGGATCATTCTGGTGAGGGTTAGGTTATGGTTTGTACATTATTGACACGAGACAGGTAATAAAAGACTCAAACGGTCGTGAATCAACGTTTTCTGTTTTTGTCTTTCTTTGTTTTTGTTCCGATCAGTTGGAGCTACTTCAGTCTAGACTAACACTTCTGATCCAGCATGACCTGTACCGGTAATTTAGAGACGAGTTGCGTGGCTTTCGTTTTGATGATAATTTGATATGTTGTATCAAGTTTGTGGCAAAGGGGGATAAACTGTTAATCGACCTTTCTGTTTACGTATACCACTATGAAGTTTTGTATGCGTCGTGGAGTACGCTAGGAAAGCGTCGATACACATCCTGTGTAAAATTGTCTGGTCTGTACAAACAACTTCCACTAAGCACTATACAAATTGAAATCTTTTCTTAGAGATGGAATCAGAGCCTTATATATTAGTTTATTACAGAGTTTGGTTGATAAAAGTGGCTGCTAGGTAAAACGAAACAGGATAATACCTTTTAATGTGTACTATTGTGTAGTCCAGAGGATACAGCTCTGTGCTGAGTAATAGTCATTTCTTTGTCATAAAAAGTAGGTATCTCAAACATTTCTTTAACAGACTTTCATAAGCATGACGAAAACACCATTTGCACTGCGTCAGGAATGATGTTGAATACTGTTTATGATGTCATCGCCTAATTAGCATTTCTGAGAGAGTCTGTTTTCCATACAATTATCATCATGGCCTAGCTGGTTAAAGGACGGCACACCTGCAATACTGATGGGCATAAACAGAGAATGTTTAGGTAAGTATTTCAAATCTGGTGTGATTTATGAGCTAGTGTCCATTTTAAAGTGACCTGCGGAGGATACAAACTAGAGCAAGCATTGATCAGCACCGCACAGACTTCCCGAGAGTACCGCTAATTCCCCCAGATAATTAATTTCCTTGTGTGTAACACTAAAATGTCGGAAAAACTAGTATGAGCTAAGAATAAGTCTGCAAAGAAAGAAATTGATAAGACAACATGTCAATCTTCAGATAAAGCAAAAGTAGACTACTAAGTTACATATGAATCGGTTCTGAACCCTGGGACAAAGTACAGAATCACATTTGATTGCGTGCAGTCTGCAAAATGATACAGCTTGCAATTTGAAAGTATTTGTATTTCACTGATTCTGTTTATCTTGAATACCATGCCAAAACGTTCTTTGACGTTTAAGATGAATTGATCCAAAACGCGAGGAGGAGTTGCACCCACAAAGTATATATATCTAAATGGATTCAATTTGGAAAAAATCTGCAAACGGACTTTACTTTGCGAGAGAAGCGAGAAAAGAACCCTGTAAGCATACCGCTTCTGTTGTAATCCCAAAACTTGTTCTGATATCCTACATGTTAGGTATGTATATATGTACGCCAACAGAAAAGGCGAAATGAAATATGTTATAACAAACAAGAAGCCTACCAAGTTCTAAATGAACTCGGTTAAAAACTCCAGTAGGACTTGCAGCTACAAGGTACGTTTGACAGTATGCCTCCAGTAAAGCCTGAAGGGACGTAACTGGAGAAACACCTTACGCATTAAGTTAGCCAAATATACATTCAGATAATGCCAGAGAAGCCTCTCCACTTTTATTCAATTGGTTTCAAACCAAAGGAGAAGTTACATCCACAAGGTACACACATTTGACTGCTGAGGGCTTAAAAGTCTAAGTCTGTAAAAAAACGCAGCTGGTAATATGTTAGTAAATCTTATGCCTATCTTTAGACACTGCAAAAATGTCTACCTTGTAGTTGAAACTCTAGGAGGAGCCGCATGCACAAGGTATAGAGCTGAGCTGAAAAAAGTAAGTCTGCATAGGGAGGTAGCTTGTAAAATATTTCAAGCAGGAAATTAAAAATATGAGCATTAACCGACCAAGCTGTAGATGCCTATAAAATTATAAGACACGTTGCTTTAACAAGATATACACTTCAAACTGTGGACACACACCGACACTGAAACAAACTAACACAACCGTGCACTGACCAAATCTTGTATAGCCCTAATATACTTCGTATGCCAGATGTATGAATATGACATCCTCAAAATAAATGCGATAGAGACCCGGCCATGTAGCACGTCGTTTATTTTATTTCACTGTATTCTTGTGCCACTTGATCAAGGACGAGTGTATCCTTATTAGCAAAATCTACTTAGCATGCGAAATGTTGAAAATCTTTTATTGAAGCAAAAACCGAAGAATGTTAGGTCTTGTTTCATCGAGAGATTCAGCAATATAAATGCTTTGGCAATTGCACGAAATCGATGCAGTGAAGTAACAATCTTAAAGCAATATACGGTTATGTTTTCAGAATAATACTGGTTATTGATGTGTTTTCCCCAGCTATCCACTATTGTAGATCATATCCTGAAAAAAAGGTGATAACTCAATGAGGCTCCGATTCAGATTTCTCGAACAAATAATTTCTAATGTGCTAAGTGAAATGTGTTTGTATAAACTGGACTAAAATTAAGTTCGAAAATGTGAGATTTACCTTTCAAGGGCACGGATGTGGAATAAGCCTATGCTTAGCATATTCCAAGTTGCATACAGAACTTTATAACATTATGCATTAACACTATGGCGCATCAATAAAGTCGATTAACAGTTTGTTTCCCTTGATCATGTTGATATCTCTGTAAAACGGTAGCACGTACGTCAAACTGGAATTTCCAAAGGTTTTGTATTAAACTGACTTCTCCGTCCCCCTTACAGGATTTACTACAAAGAGAAACAATGCGAAACATCTAACATTGGTGAGTTAGTGAATTAAGTCACTCAGGATCATGGCTGGCAGACTCAGTAAGTACAATTGAAAGGAAAAGATGTTCAGATAGTGTAAGTGTATACATGTATTATGGAGTGGATGCTGAGGAGGCATATTCTGTTTTTTTTTTGTGAATATGAATCTTCTGTTCATGTCTTGTATCACATAAAATTTGCTATAGTATCATTTCGCGAAAGTAAGTTGTTTCCGAGAAATCCCGACCTATTTACAAATACATTCGCATAGACACAGACAGAGGCACCAAACGCATGTTCGAACAGCGTAGACTGAAATCAGCAACAGCAAACACTATCCCTTTTAAGCGCGAACAGAGAAGACGCAGATCAGCTTCAACAGTGCATCCGCGCAGTCTGATTTGCGTACTCTCTGTTCGCACACGGTACAAAAGAAACTTTTAAACTGATGCCGCTCACATATATAAAATGTAGTCTGTTAGACATGTTATATAAGGTTAGACTCTATTTTTTTTCTTCAACTGGGGAGTTTGATAATACAACAACGAAAGTAACATTTTATAACTAAGCATTAAGAGTAACATTTTATAACTAAGCATTAAGAAAAAGGAGTCTTGTAGCATGTTTTAAGGTGTAAGGGTACATCTTCATGATTTTTATGATATTTTCAAAGGGAGACAACTTTTGAGAATTCCTGTTTTAGTCCCAATGTGCCAAAACTGTTCCTAAATGGAAGTTATAGTTTTAGGCTCTGTGCTTTCTGACTGAAACTGCGCCTAGAAGAGAAATTCTTTTATTTTAGCATGCTTCGTCATAAAGAAGGGCCAAACTAAAAAAGCAGAGTTGCTACATTTTAAAGTGTACACATTCAACTTTAAAAAAGGAAATCTTACATGTCTTTTACAAAGGGGAACAATTTCCGTTACTTCCTGTATGTTTCCCTGGATGAAGAATCGCTTCTTAAAGCGGTCATCTCTTATAAGAAAGAATTTGCTCTTAGCGGAGCAAATTCTTTCCTTTCAGGGTGGACTTTTAAAAGAGCGATTAAAATAAAAACCGCAGTGTTGCTTTCCCTGAAAGTGTACACACTATTCTTAAGTGCAATAAATGTTTCTCCGCAAAATTCGGTAGGATCTAAAAGTTCGCTCTCTGTAAAACTGTCACTGTAAAACATATAAGATTGTTTTCTGCAGTAATTTTCAGTGTGTAGGTTTAATATTAATCATGAATCAACGTTTTGTTTCTTTCAATCACTTATTAGAAACAGTGATCCATAAGCTCTGATCAGTAATACAAAGCTGAGTTTCACTACTTTGGTTTTAATAAATATGGTTGTTCTAGAGGAGCAAATTCTGCTCTTTTAGAGTTGATCCCCAATAAGAGGGGAGAGCAAAAATAAAAAAGGCTGAGTCTCCTCCCCTGAAAGTGTACAGTCCTTCACCTTAATAAAATCAGCCTGTTTCATGTTTTTGGCAAAAGCTAATACTTGATGTTGGCGTGCAAAACAAAAGTGCTTGAATTTCCAAAAGTTTTTCCATTTCTAAGTTCAAACTCAGTACAAAAGTAAAGACTTTTAAGCACATGACATTAATAAGTTTGTGAATATTTTATACTCAGGATCATGGTTGGGAGACTCAGTAAGTACTATTATAAGAACAAAAATTCAGGAAGTTTATACATGGCATATCATAGTATGTGTGTAACTGGATAATATATTTTTCCTCGCGAACAGCGAAGACGCAGATCAGCCTGCGCATTCACGCAGACTTATCTCTGTTGTCACTGTTCACATTCGGTATTGAAGTACCTTTTCACATGACAGTCCCACACATTTGTTAAGCTCATGCACATTCCGTCTTTTTCTTTTTGTCGAAGTGTAGTTTGCGGATTTGAGAAGACAAAATCAAAAGTTTAAATGATGTTTCATTTTATAACTAAATATCAAAGAAAAGGTGCCCTGTGCACAGTACAGTCACCTGTCGATATCTCGAATACTGATATCTCAGAGTACCCTCTTATGTCAAAGAATATAGATTGGACAAATTTCTTCTATTTTATACATTTCAGCTCTGGATATCCCAAATACGGATGTCTCGAAGTAAATTTTCTGTTACAAGAAAATTTACTTTGAGATATCAGTAGTTTGGGATGAACTTCGACTTTGAGATATCGAGAGTTTACTGTATTAAGGTGTATGGGTACACTTTAATAATTGTCCGCCATTTTCCTATTAAGACTGCCTGCTGGCTTCTCTGGATGCCAAACTCGTCTACTCTTACTGAAAGAGAAAGAGAAGTAAATTCTTTTCTTTTTCGAGCTGACCCCGTTAAGACGAGGCAAAAATGGAAATGACCGAGTTGCTTCCCCGGACAGTGTCAAACCATCTACTCTTATAGGAAAAGATTTACCTATAATGGAGCAAATTCTGTCCTTTTTGGAGCTGATCCCGTTAAGACGAGACAAAAATAGTAATGACAGAGTTGCTTCCCCTGACAGTGTCCATTTACTTTATAACAGCAAACTTTAAGTCAGCCTCGATTACAAAACCTACGTATATGCAAACGACAGATATGTTACGCAGTCTCTACAGTTGTTGAGGAGCGGTCTGTTGTCGTAAGAAAAGTTTTTCCTCTTTTTAAGATACATGTAACACGTACAGTTTTAACAAAAAGCTTGCTTCACCAACAGGATTTATTAATCAGGTAGTGCCAGTCCGGCCTATCTACCGTCAACCCTGAAAGATTTTGAAAAAATGTATACTGGAAAATCCTGTTTAATGAGCATGTATACGTCCGTCTGTCTGTCTTTTTGCCACACTATTATAATTTGTGCCAGCTTCATATCTCCGTAATCCATGAAACGATGTTGTTGAAACCTGGGTCAAATGTTCTATTTAATAAGGCGATGTGCAGATTTCGGATTTAACAATGTGGGATGAAATGGGGTTAAGATAACACTTAGGTCCAATTTCACGTCGCTTTAAAAACTCATTTCATCCCAGAACAAAATTTATTTTGCATTATGTTGTGGTTAAAGCCACAGTTTGTGATGTAAATGCGACGTGAAATTAGACTGGCTGGCTGGCTGGCTGTTTTGGTTTTAAAGGCAGCCCTTTGAGACAGTATTTCAGTCTATATCAGGCCGATCCCAGAGAGAGGGAGAAAGAAGAGAGAAAAAATCCAAACAACCCCCACCTGCACCTACTGCAAGCACAGAGGGCCCTTGCCCTACTTCTTACTTTTATCCACATAAGTAGGACGCCCCGGCACTGTAAGTTAAAATCAGCACTATTGCCCGACCACCACCCCCTACGTGAAATTAGATCTTAGAGTTCCAAGTTTTGAAGGCGCTCCATATCTACTAACACTCAAGCTAGGATGTCGGAATCTGTTGAAACTATTATTCACAATGATATTAAAGTGTGTTGATGTTTGTTCGACATATTACACCCAGAACTTTCGGTCGTGCCCACAAGTCCAATGGGTCCACGAATGAAGCACATAAACAGTAACTACTCCGATCAGCCTGCATATATATGCACGTCAGTTTGGGATCTTGCCGTCTGCACATGCCAAGTAGGGACTGGTTCAGTCTCCCGTAGCCAGACTATGTATGATTCGTGTACTAGCTTGACTGCGCGTGTTCCTGGACTGGTCTGGGTTTCCGCCAATCGCCAGCACGCTAAGCAGTCTTTTTTTGTGAGGAGATCTAATTTAGTTATGAATGAAAATACCTGTAGCGGGCGATAATAACCTCCAAACAATAAGCTGATTTATTTCTCAATTAAAGGTGAATGGATACACTTTCAGGAAAGCGACTCTGTCAGCCTTATCAAGAACGAATGAATACGCTTTTAGGCAAAGCAGTTTTATCATTTTGTATATAGTTTGTATGGTCGTTTGCAAAACAGGGGTTTCAGCAAAACAGACGATTTTACGAATAAATGCAAACTTAATTTACATGCCGAATAAAGTCTAAATCTTTAGGTGCAAGGATACACTGCCAGAGGAAGCAACTCTGTCACATTATTTTGCTGCCCTTCTATGTGATGGTCGATTCTAAAAGGAAAGAATTTGCTCCAGAAGGAGCAAATTCTTTCCTTTTAGAATAGACCTTGGAAGGGCTTTGTCGTCAAGTGATGCAAACAGAAGAATATGTGTGCTACATGTAAAAGAATGACGAAAACGCTGGGTTGTACCCATACACTTTAAGACAAAATTTTTGGAACCAGAGTATTTGTCTCTTTGTTTACAGGTAAGGCAGCCATGACTTCAGAACTCCCAATTTGCTACAAAACCTTATCTCTACGACTGTACAGGGTCCTAGAAGATATTGGAGCTTCTACCACAGTGAGAGATGTGACGATCAAGGCCATGACAACACGTGAAATATTGCAGTCTGTGGACCTTTCAATACGCCTTAAAGATAGCATTTATTTGTTCATCTTTGGTAGTTCTTTTGAAGGAACAACAACACATGGCCTTAAATCTGATGTCGACGATGTGATTGTACGTGAAGGTACACCGGTCGCGACAAACATAGCAGAAGCTCAGCAGTACCTTGAATGTTTTCTCTTTGTTCAGGACTCCTACACTCCACCGGGTTATTGCAAACTACAACAGGTGTCACGTGGTGTACCACTGACTCGATCGATGGCACATGCAATTGATTCATTGCCAAGTGGTTCGTCTACAGATGCAGAGGGCAGAATGTCTTATACATTTCCGTTTGAAACAACGCTTACCACCATACGGCATGGCCCCGCAGAAACCGAAGAAGTAACACAAAATTTCGCAACGCTTACCTTCATACGGCATGGCCCCGCAGAAACCAAAAAAGCAACACAATATTTCGTAGCCAACGATATCGTACCTGCTGTCAGAATTTCTACGTGGCCTGACTGTGCATCCGAGTGGTTAGTAAGAGAACGGCACTACAACTGGCCATCACAGGGACAAATAGACAAATGTAAAAGTTTGGGATGTTTTTTTGTTTGTGTCGGACATCTTAACAGTGATGAGAACAATTTGCAGTGGAGGTTATCATTCTCCCTACAAGAAAGATTGTTAGTTACTGACTTTAACTCTGTTCAGTTGAAATGTTACATTCTTCTTAAGATGATAAAGAATGAGATGATACATAAACGTCTCGGAGAAAAATCTCTAACTTCCTATCACTTTAAGACTATTATGTTATATATGATAGAAAATACCCCAGCTGGCTTTTGGACTGAGGAGAATTTGCTTGTTTGTCTCCATCAATGTTTACAGCAGATGTTAGTGTGCGTTGAAACAGGAGTATGCCCAAACTATTTCATTCCTGAAGAAAACATGTTTGACGGGCGGTTATCCGGGCAGATGCAGGTTAAAATATGTGAAATACTGAAGCTCATTCTGTCTGCAGACTTCAAGTTTCTGCTGAATATAGAAACTGACGGGCTTGGAATTAGATACCAGGAGGCTCTTGATTCAGGAATAATTGCGTCAAGACACAGACAAACACTCTCTATTCATTTTCTGAAGCCCAGTTTCGTTGTTTGTAAGTCCATATTGGCCGTAAGAAGCAGAATTTTTGAAAGTTGTCAGAATATTGTCAGCCAAGTATGTGCTCAAGAACTATGTAAGATAAAGCATAGACTCTTTAGGAATAACAGAGTTTCTGAACATAGTGTTACAGAAACACGTGAAGCATTGTCCCTAATTTTACCCTATGTTGATATATCTTTGATGTCAATTCTAATAGTAACAGCCAAGCGTTTGTCTGCAAGCAACGAGTTCATATTCAACCTGCTAACAAGTGAGCGGTGGCATGCTGTAAGTCTAGAATCAGATCCTTTCTCCTCTAAGCTAAAGCAGGCATCTTTGATGTATATGCTGGGTTATTGCGAAATGTCGCTAGAAATATTAGTAGGCCTACAGGACCGGCTTGAACAGCAAATAACAGTTTGCGGCTGTCATGGTACAGCGGTTGCTAGTCATACATATTTTGAAAGATCAGTGCAGGTTATTCCAGAGTGTTCATATGAAGAGTTGTTACATCAACATTTCATACCATGTGTTGTGTATCTGCCGGCAGAAAGAGATCTGACTCCTCCTGTGCTCTGTTATGAGATGGATAGGTCGGTTGGTTCCCCGCCTGAAGACAAGGAACACTGGTACGACTGGGCAGTAGTTCCTGGGAAGATTCTCTTCTACTTCTTACTGTACTTGAATCATCATCACCTAGGTATGGAATTCAATGCACAGATTGACGTACTAAGTATCATGCAGGTGCTTAAATCGGATGATTTGCTTTCTCACCCAGAGACAGCTTTCAATATTCTTGGCTGGATATTCAAGGAATGGGGACATACTGACAAAGCCGAAAGATGTTTCTTGAAGTCACTTACCATAAGTCCTACACATAATGCAGCATCATTACATTTACGAGAACTCAGCAGTATATTGTAATGACACAGTATTGGGGAAAACAGTGTAGACCCATATCAGACTGCTCCTTTTGTAGGAGCAGTCTGACCAGGGTCTACGCTGTTTCCTAAAGGGGAGACTGATCATGTTCTATACCGTATGCGATTCCAACAGCTATTGACACATCATTGGATAGCAGACATTCTAGGACAACTGGGTCTGGCCCTGAGGTTATAAAACTTTTTTTCATGCTCAACTCAGCTGAGCATGAAATTTTATCTGCTGATAATGTGAAAATGCCAACTATTGTTGGCCTTTTCGTATAAGCAGAGAAAATTTTGTACTCATCTTAACTGAGCAAAAAATCAAATGCAGTATCAGTAATTTGTTATTTAGTTAAAGGTAAAGTTTCATGTTCAGCTGAGTTGAGCTTGAAAAAAGTTTTATAACCTCGGGGTCTCGGGGACTGGCTGCTCAGAGCATCGTCAACTTGGCTAACTGAAGTCCTTTAAGCCTTCTGCTACACATAAAATCAAGTGTACTGATGCTTTTTGACAAATAAAAGAATACAGTTTAAAAAGCTCCTTACATTTTTTTCGTCAAAAATACCAGTGTTTTTACAACTCTCTTTATAATCATGGCATTCATTACAACAGCGATATTCTATATAACGTCATTTTATATGAACACAATGACTGTATTGTTCAAAACGCGCATTCTTTATAATAGCAAATTCAGTTAAAGTCAAAATGACTGGGACCAAATGCCGTCGTTGTATACATGTTTAAAGAGGGTTCACTGTATATGTATGTATTTGAAAGATTAACGTCTCGGTATTTAAAATGAACAACCGGATCCTGTTGTATATGGTCTCGGCGACTTAAAATTGGACACGTGAAGTAACAGACAGGGCAATGAAGCAGGTATACGTTGTCGTTTCCTCAACTCTCTTGACTAAGACAAATGAGCCGCGACACGAGAAAACCAACAATGTGGCTGTGCGTCCAGCGCAGACTCAGATCAGCCTGGGCATCCGCCCAGTCTTATCAGCGACTTCGCTGTACGCTTTAAGGGTAGCTTGGGTCTTAGCTAGCTCCATGCGGACAGCGAAGACTCAGATCAGACTGGGCGGATACCCAGGCTGATCTGAGCCTGCGCTGGGCGCACAACCACATTGTTGGTTTTCTCGTGTCGCGGCTCAAATACTGATTATGAGATTGGCTATTCAGCGCTTTCGAAAACTGCATAAATACCAAATCAAACATCTTTTAAAATTATCCTGTATGCAGCTCATACCGAGTTACATTAAGGACATTCGTACTGAGTGGAGGAAGCATTCAACAGGCAACAAACAGTATTTCGAAAATTTACATTTAAGATGACGCTTCATAATTAAATCAGAAAGTTCAGTTCCTGTGGGGTGGGGGTAGCGAAAGAGGGTATTTTTTTATTTGTAAACAACATTTATATAGGATGCACAACTACGGCCTCTTCCATCAAGGTGGCAGATCCCACATATAGTACTGGAATATCTTAGCGAGAAAACAAACGGGCTGCTGATCTTAAGAGCAAAACATAATAAAACAAAAATAAAAAAAAGAAAGAAAGAAAGAAAAAAGAAAACGATCCTCATACATGTATTTTTAAGGTGTTTGCGTATACCTCCACTTTATTTTGCCATTTGTTACAAGGGAAAAAACATTTGTGACTTCTTGTTTTTTTCCCCTGGACAATGACGCCCTTACAAAGTAAGATCTACTTTTAAAGGAAAGAATTTGCCCTTGGAAAGCAAATTCTGGCAGTCAAGAGCTGGGTTCGAGGTTGTAAAACTTTAGAATAATCTCAAACTCAAAATAAAGCACAATGACTGGCTGCTTCCGAGCAAATGCTCGGAAGCAGCCAATCAGTGTGCTTTATTTTGAGTTTGAGAATGTACTCAAGTTTTATAACCTCTGGGCCTGGTTAAGCTTCACCGAAAAGAGACTCGGTTATGGTGCAGTAGGTCGCGGGTTCGAATCCCGGCTTGGGTCAACTAGCGACTGGAAAACTCTCTCCTTCAACTCAGCAGTGAATGGGTACCTTGAGGACAAGGCAGCGAAAGAAGATGGTGATAGCTGGTCTCCACCTTTTATATGCTTTGCCCAAGGTACAGTGGGCCTCTATCCTCCACTGCCCCTACGGCCACTATGCTATGGGTAAGCTTTACCTTTACCTTCATTGAAATTAGTGGCAAAACCGTAAATGGTAGAGATGTTTCTACTGAAACTGTACTCATTCATCTTTAGGTGTACGGATATACATGTATATTTTTCTGCATTTTCTTACAAAGGGGAACGACTTTTGTGACTTCCTATCTGCTTTCTTGGAGGACGAAGCTCTTCCAAATAGCGACCTGCTCTTACAGGAAATATTTACTCCTTTACTCTTCATGTCGCTTCTAGATGAGCATATTCTTTCTTTTAAATGTTGGCCCCCATTAAGAAGCAAGGAAAAGGGAAACGGCAGAGTTTCTCCCTCTGAAATTGTACCCATTCAACCGAACAAGTCCAAAAATGTTCCGATTTCGATTATATAGCATTAGCACGTGAAGCCAATTTATGACATGTTAGAACATCAATTTTTCAACTAATTTACGTTTGCAATATCGGGTTTCTTTTGCGTTCTACAAATAACGATACAGGACTGTTTGTAAGAACTGGACGCTTTTGTGGGTCGGGCCGTTATTGTGGCGAACACGAAGTTCAACGCAGATATACGAAATTCCTGCTGGATGATGAAAACATCGTCTATTGCGTCACTACGAGGGTCTAATTGGCTCAATTTTCATTGCCATACTACTTCACAATTCCAAATTCCGAATTCTGAATTTTGAATTCTGAATTCAGAATTTCGAAATTCTGAAGTCTGAATTTTAAATTTAGAATTCTGAATTCTGAATTCAGAATTCCGAAATTCTGATTATTCTGAATTCAGAATTCCGATTTCTGAATTCCGAAATTCGTAGTACGAACTCTTTACAGGAAATGATTTATGTTTGTTGATAGAAAAAAAAACAAACTATTAAACAATACAAGAAGAAACAATATGAACGAACTAATTTTACAAGGAAGACAATGAATGATCAGTGTCTCATGCAAAGGAACCGTAAAGCCATTTGAGCACAATTAATCCTCAAATCAGCCTGCACATGTGTTCTGACCGATCTGAGTCATTATTTGTTTGCTGTTAGGTCCCCAGTGTTATTTGGAAAGTCCTAACTCTGAATAGGTTGCGCAGATGCGCCTTTGTAGTAACTGATCAGATGCTTTGCTATCAGGATTCATAGAAGAGAAACACAGACCACTTGCGGAGACGTTCATTTCTGCAAAACGATAGATGTTTCTGTTTAGTTTTTAATTTTAGGATTCCCGTAAAATATTAGACCGAAAAGCATACATGTACAATGTTAAAATGAGACAAACAGTTTGATTCAAACTCTAGCTGTGCAACAGACAGGAAGGTCCATTTTCCAGATAGGGTGAGGCAGGTTGAATTAGATAAATTAAATTAGATAAATAAAATAAAATGTGTATTTTAATCGGTTTAATTATTTTTGGGTGAAATATTCAATAAAGCTGTGTATTAAAACAGATGTATCCATTTCTTTTTTGGATGTATTAGTAAATATCAGTACTGATTACCTGGCAAGCAGTACTGATATTTATTGATACATCTAAAAAAGAATCATGGAAATATCTATTACTTATGGGGCTGACCAATGCGTTAGCTATACAACTTCATTTTAACTTTCTGGTGTAATTAGCACAGGGTAATACCAATTTGCCTACGTGTGCTTTCGACCGAGTCAGTCAATTAACATACATGCAAAAGTGGCTGTCGACCGAGACAATCGACAGCAGTATAAGCTCGATCAAAAGCCCATTTGCAAAAGTACCATTGACCGTTATTGGTAATGTTTTCGATCGTATTCTCGGTTGAAAGCCACTTTATAATAGTACAGACTCGGTCGAAAGCACAGGTAACCAAATTGGTATTACCCCCGTGATTAGTGGGGCTTATCAAAATTGTAAGACATCAATTTCTTTTGAACGAGCTGGTTAGCTGCACAACTTCATCCGAATGATCTTGCGTAATAGGTGGGACTCACGAACGTTCTTGCGTAATCGGTGGTAATCAACAATGCTGTAGAACAGCACCTTCACGTGGATATGCCGGTGTAATAAGTCGGACTCAACAATGCTGTATACAACACCTTCACGTGAATATGCTAGTGTTATTTGGGAAGCTCACCGATTCTGTAGGACAACAACTTCACGTGAATGTGCTGGTGTAATCAGTGGGATTCAACAATGCTGTAAGACAACGACTTCGCTTGAATGTTCTTGCGTAATAAGTGGTTCTCAACAATGCGATTAGACAAACCCTTCATGTGAATATGCTGGTGTAATTGGTGGGGCTCACCAAAGCTGTAAGACAATTACTTCACGTGAATCGACTGGAGTAAATAGTGGGGTAGTGAGGCTCACCAACGGTGTAAGACAAAAACTTCACGTGAATGTGCTGGTGTAATTAGTGGGGCTCACCAAGGCTGTAAGACAAAAACTTAACGTGAATGTGCTGGTGTTTATTAGTGGGGCTCACCAACGCTGTAAGACAAAAACTTAACATGAATGTGCTGGTGTAATTAGTGGGGCTCACCAACGCTGTAAGACAAAAACTTCACGTGAATGTGCTGCAGTAATGAGTGGGACTCACCAAGGCTGTAAGACAAAAAGTTCACGTGAATGTGCTGGTGTAATTAGTGGGGCGCACTAAGGGTTTAAGACAAAAACTTCACGTAAATGTGCAGGTGTAATGAGTGTGGCTCACCAAGGCTGTAAGACAAAAACTTCACGTGAATGTGCTGGTGTAATCAGTGGGATTCAACAATGCTGTAAGACAACGACTTCGCTTGAATGTTCTTGCGTAATAAGTGGTTCTCAACAATACGATTAGACAAACCCTTCATGTGAATATGCTGGTGTAATTGGTGGGGCTCACCAAAGCTGTAAGACAATTACTTTACGTGAATGAACTGGAGTAAATAGTGGGGTAGTGAGGCTCACCAACGGTGTAAGACAAAAACTTCACGTGAATGTGCTGGTGTAATTAGTGGGGCTCACCAAGGCTGTAAGACAAAAACTTAAGGTGAATGTGCTGGTGTTTATTAGTGGGGCTCACCAACGCTGTAAGACAAAAACTTAACATGAATGTGCTGGTGTAATTAGTGGGGCTCACCAAGGCTTTAAGAAAAAAACTTCACGTGAATGTGCTGCAGTAATGAGTGGGGCTCACCAAGGCTGTAAGACAAAAACTTAAGGTGAATGTGCTGGTGTTTATTAGTGGGGCTCACCAAGGCTTTAAGACAAAAACTTCACGTAAATGTGCAGGGGTAATGAGTGGGGCTCACCAAGGCTGTAAGACAAAAACTTAACGTGAATGTGCTCGAGTTATTAGTGGGGCTCACCGACATTGTAAGACAAAATCTTAACGTGAATGTGCTGGTGTAATTAGTGGGGCTCACCAACGCTGTAAGACAAAAACTTCACGTGAATATGCTGCTGTAATGAGTGGGGCTCACCAAGGCTGTAAGACAAAAACTTCAAGTGAATGTGCTGGTGTAATTAGTGGGGCTCACCAAGGCTGTAAGACAAAAACTTCACGTAAATGTGCTGGTGTAATGAGTGGGGCTCACCAAGGCTGTAAGACAAAAACTTCAAGTGAATGTGCTGGTGTAATTAGTGGGGCTCACCAAGGCTGTAATACAAAAACTTCACGTAAATGTGCTGGTGTAATGAGTGGGGCTCACCAAGGCTGTAAGACAAAAACTTAACGTGAATGTGCTCGAGTTATTAGTGGGGCTCACCAACGCTGTAAGACAAAATCTTAACGTGAATGTGCTGGTGTAATTAGTGGGGCTCACCAACGCTGTAGGACAAAAACTTCACGTGAATGTGCTGGTGTAATAAGTGGGGCTCACCAAGGGTGTAAGACAAAAACTTAACGTGAATGTGCTGGTGTTTATTAGTGGGGCTCACCAACGCTGTACGACAAAGACTTAACATGAATGTGCTGGTGTAATTAGTGGGGCTTACCTACGCTGTAAGACAAAAACTTCACGCGAATGTGCTGCAGTAATGAGTGGGGCTCACCAAGACTGTAAGACAAAAACTTCACGTGAATGTGCTGGTTTAATTAGTGGGGCTCACCGAGGCTGTAAGACAAAAACTTCACGTGACTATGCTGGTGTAATTAGAGGGACTCACATACGCTGTAAGACAAAAACTTCACGTTAATGTGCTGGTGTAATGAGTGGGGCTCACCAAGGCTGTAAGACAAAAACTTCACGTTACTATGCTGGTGTAACGAGTGGGGCTCACCAACGCTGTAAGACAAAAACTTCACGTTAATGTGCTGGTGTAATGAGTGGGGATCACCAACGCTGTAAGACAAAATCTTCACGTGAATGTGCTGGTGTAATGAGTGGGGCTCACCAACTCTGTAAGACAAAAACTTCACATGAATGTGCTGGTTTAATGAGTGCGGCTCACCAAGGCTGTAAGACAAAAACTTCACGTGAATGTGCTGGTGTAATTAGTGGGGCTCACCAACGCTGTCAGATAAAAACTTCACGTGAATGTGCTGGTGTAATTAGTGGGGCTCACTAAGGCTGTAAGATAAATACCTCACGTAAGAGTGCTGGTGTAATTAGTGGGGCTCACCAACGACGTAACACAACATCTTCACGTGAATGTGCTGGTGTAATTAGTGGGGCTCACCAACGCTGTAAGACAAAAACTTCACGTGAATGTGCTGGTGTAATTAGTGGGGCTCACCAAGGCTGTAAGACAAAAACTTCACGTGAATTTGCTGCAGTAATGAGTGGGGCTCACCAAGGCTGTAAGACAAAAACTTCACGTGAATGTGCTGCTGTAATGAGTGGGGCTCACCAAGGCTGTAAAACAAAAACTTCACGTGAATGTGCTGGTGAAATCTGTGGGGCTCACTAAGGCTGTAAGACAAAAACTTAACGTGAATGTGCTGGTGTAATGAGACGGGCTCACCAAGGCTGTAAGACAAATACTTCACGTGAATGTGCTGGTGTAATCAGTGGGACTCACATACGCTATAAGACAAAAACTTCACGTTAATGTGCTGGTGTAATGAGTGGGGCTCACCAAGGCTGAAAGACAAAAACTTCACGTGAATGTGCTGCTGTTATTCGTCGGGCTCACCCAGGCTGTAAGAAAAACTTCACGTGAATGGGCTGGTGTAATAAGTGGGGCTCACCAACGCTGTAAGACAAAAACTTCACGTGAATTTGCTGCAGAAATGAGTGGGGCTCACCAAGGCTATAAGACAAAAACTTCACGTTAATGTTCTGGTGTAATTAGTGGGGCTCACCAAGGCTTTAAGACAAACACTTCACGTAAATGTGCAGGTGTAATAAGTGGGGCTCACCAAGGCGGTAAGACAAAAACTTCACGTGAATGTTCTGGTGTAATTAGTGGGGCTCACCAAGGCTGTAAGACAAAAACTTCAAGTGAATGTGCTGGTGTAATTATTGGGGCTCACCAAGGCTGTAAGACAAAAACTTCACGTAAATGTGCTAGTGTAATGAGTGGGGCTCACCAAGGCTGTAAGACAAAAACTTAACGTGAATGTGCTGGTGTAATGAGACGGGATCACCAATGCTGTAAGACAAAAACTTCACGTGACTATGCTGGTGTAAATAGTGGGACTCACATACGCTGTAAGACAAAAACTTCACGTTAATGTGCTGGTGTAATGAGTGGGGCTCACCAAGGCTGTAAGACAAATACTTCACGTGAGTGTGCAGGTGTAATTAGTGGGGCTCACCAACGCTGTAAGACAAAAACTGCACGTGAATTTGCTGCAGTAATGAGTGGGGCTTACCAAGGCTGTAAGACAAAAACTTCACGAGAATGTGCTGGTGAAATTAGTGGGGCTCACCAAGGCTTTAAGACAACACTTCACGTAAATGTGCAGGTGTAATTAGTGAGGCTCACCAAGGCTGTAAGACAAAACCTTCACGTGAATGTGCTGGTGTAATTAGTGGGGCTCACCAACGCTGTAAGGCAAAAACTTAACGTGAATGTGCTGGTGTTTATTAGTGGGGCTCACCAACACTGTAAGACAAAACCTTAACATGAATGTGCAGGTGTAATTAGTGGGGCTCACCAACGCTGTAAGACAAAAACTTCACGTGAATGTGCTGCAGTAATGTGTCGGGCTCACCAAAGCTGTAAGACAAAAACTTCACGTAAATGTGCAGGTGTAATGAGTGGGGCTCACCAAGGCTGTAAAACAAAAACTTCACGTGAATGTGCTCGTGTTATTAGTGGGGCTCACCAACGCTGTAAGACAAAATCTTAAACGTGAATGTGCTGGTGTAATTAGTGGGGCTCACCAACGCTGTAAGACAAAAACTTCACGTGAATGTGCTGCTGTAATTAGTGGGGCTCACCAAGGCTGTAAGACAGAAACTTCACGTGAATGTGCTGGTGTAATTAGTGGGGCTCTCCAAGGCTGTAAGACAAAAACTTCACGTTAATGTGCTGGTGTAATGAGTGGGGCTCACCAAGGCTATAAGACAAAAACTTCACGTGAATGTTCTGGTGTAATTAGTGGGGCTCACCAAGGCTTTAAGACAAACACTTCACGTAAATGTGCAGGTGTAATAAGTGGGGCTCACCAAGGCTGTAAGACAAAAACTTCACGTGAATGTGCTGGTTTAATTAGTGGGGCTCACCGAGGCTGTAAGACAAAAACTTCACGTGACTATGCTGGTGTAATTAGAGGGACTCACATACGCTGTAAGACAAAAACTTCACGTTAATGTGCTGGTGTAATGAGTGGGGCTCACCAAGGCTGTAAGACAAAAACTTCACGTTACTATGCTGGTGTAACGAGTGGGGCTCACCAACGCTGTAAGACAAAAACTTCACGTTAATGTGCTGGTGTAATGAGTGGGGATCACCAACGCTGTAAGACAAAATCTTCACGTGAATGTGCTGGTGTAATGAGTGGGGCTCACCAACTCTGTAAGACAAAAACTTCACATGAATGTGCTGGTTTAATGAGTGCGGCTCACCAAGGCTGTAAGACAAAAACTTCACGTGAATGTGCTGGTGTAATTAGTGGGGCTCACCAACGCTGTCAGATAAAAACTTCACGTGAATGTGCTGGTGTAATTAGTGGGGCTCACTAAGGCAGTAAGATAAATACCTCACGTAAGAGTGCTGGTGTAATTAGTGGGGCTCACCAACGACGTAACACAACATCTTCACGTGAATGTGCTGGTGTAATTAGTGGGGCTCACCAACGCTGTAAGACAAAAACATCACGTGAATGTGCTGGTGTAATTAGTGGGGCTCACCAAGGCTGTAAGACAAAAACTTCACGTGAATTTGCTGCAGTAATGAGTGGGGCTCACCAAGGCTGTAAGACAAAAACTTCACGTGAATGTGCTGCTGTAATGAGTGGGGCTCACCAAGGCTGTAAAACAAAAACTTCACGTGAATGTGCTGGTGAAATTTGTGGGGCTCACTAAGGCTGTAAGACAAAAACTTAACGTGAATGTGCTGGTGTAATGAGAGGGCTCACCAAGGCTGTAAGACAAAAACTTCACGTGAATGTGCTGGTGTAATCAGTGGGACTCACATACGCTGTAAGACAAAAACTTCACGTTAATGTGCTGCAGTAATGAGTCGGGCTCACCAAAGCTGTAAGACAAAAACTTCACGTAAATGTGCAGGTGTAATGAGTGGGGCTCACCAAGGCTTTAAGACAAAAACTTCACGTGAATGTGCTCGTGTTATTAGTGGGGCTCACCAACGCTGTAAGACAAAATCTTAAACGTGAATGTGCTGGTGTAATTAGTGGGGCTCACCAACGCTGTAAGACAAAAACTTCACGTGAATGTGCTGCTGTAATTTGTGGGGCTCACCAACGCTGTAAGACAGAAACTTCACGTGAATGTGCTGGTGTAATTAGTTGGGCTCTCCAAGGCTGTAAGACAAAAACTTCACGTTAATGTGCTGGTGTAATGAGTGGGGCTCACCAAGGCTGTAAGACAAAAACCTAACGTGAATGTGCTGGTGTAATGAGTGGGGCTCACCAAGGCTGTAAGACAAAAACTTCACGTTACTATGCTGGTGTAACGAGTCGGGCTCACCAACGCTGTAAGACAAAAACTTCACGTTAATTTTGCTGGTGTAATAAGTGGGGCTCACCAAGGCTGTAAGACAAAATCTTCACGTGAATGTGCTGGTGTAATGAGTGAGGCCCACCAACTCTGTAAGACAAAAACTTCACGTGAATGTGCTGGTTTAATGAGTGGGGCTCACCAAGGCTGTAAGACAAAAACTTCACGTGAATGTGCTTGGGTTTATTTGTGGGGCTCACCAACGCTGTAAGATAAAAACTTCACGTGAATGTGCTGGTGTAATTAGTGGGGCTCACTAAGGCTGTAAGATAAATACCTCACGTAAGAGTGCTGGTGTAATTAGTGGGGCTCACCAACGCCGTACCACAACATCTTCACGTGAATGTGCTGGTGTAATTATTGGGGCTCACCAAGGCTGTAAGACAAAAACTTCACGTAAATGTGCTAGTGTAATGAGTGGGGCTCACCAAGGCTGTAAGACAAAAACTTAACGTGAATGTGCTGGTGTAATGAGACGGGATCACCAATGCTGTAAGAGAAAACTTTTCGTGACTATGCTGGTGTAATTAGTGGGACTCACATACGCTGTAAGACAAAACTTCACGTTAATGTGCTGGTGTAATGAGTGGGGATCACCAAGGCTGTAAGACAAAAACTTCACGTGAATGTGCAGGTGTAATTAGTGGGGCTCACCAACGCTGTAAGACAAAAACTTCACGTGAATTTGCTGCAGTAATGAGTGGGGCTCACCAAGGCTGTAAGACAAAAACTTCACGTGAATGTGCTGTTGTAATTAGTGTGGCTCACCAAGGCTTTAAGACAACACTTCACGTAAATGTGCAGGTGTAAATAGTGGGACTCACCAAGGCTGTAAGACAAAACCTTCACGTGAATGTGCTGGTGTAATTAGTGGGGCTCACCAACGCTGTAAGACAAAAACTTAACGTGAAT
Source organism: Ctena decussata (assembly GCA_963989385.1). Lineage (NCBI taxonomy): Eukaryota > Metazoa > Mollusca > Bivalvia > Lucinida > Lucinidae > Ctena > Ctena decussata. Next base: position 41,818,361 of record OZ022506.1, on the reverse strand, counting down.
GTGCTGGTGTTTATTAGTGGGGCTCACCAACGCTGTAAGACAAAACCTTAACATGAATGTGAAGGTGTAATTAGTGGGGCTCACCAACGCTGTAAGACAAAAACTTCACGTGAATGTGCTGCAGTAATGAGTTGGGCTCACCAAAGCTGTAAGACAAAAACTTCACGTAAATGAGCAGGTGTAATGAGTGGGGCTCACCAAGGCTGTAAGACAAAAACTTCACGTGAATGTGCTCGTGTTATGTGTGGGGCTGACCAACGCTGTAAGACAAAATCTTAAACGTGAATGTGCTGGTGTAATTAGTGGGGCTCACCAACGCTGGAAGACAAAAACTTCACGTGAATATGCTGCTGTAATTAGTGGGGCTCACCAAGGCTGTAAGACAGAAACTTCACGTGAATGTGCTGGTGTAATTAGTGGGGCTCTCCAAGGCTGTAAGACAAAAACTTCACGTAAATGTGCTGGTGTAATGAGTGGGGCTCACCAAGGCTGTAAGACAAAAACCTAACGTGAATGTGCTGGTGTAATGAGTGGGGCTCACAAAGGCTGTAAGACAAAAACTTCACGTTACTATGCTGGTGTAATGAGTGGGGCTCACAAACGCTGTAAGACAAAAACTTCACGTTAATGTGCTGGTGTAATAAGTGGGGCTCACCAACGCTGTAAGACAAAATCTTCACGTGAATGTGCTGGTGAAAATTAGTGCGGCTCACCAACTCTGTAAGACAAAAACTTCACGTGAATGTGCTGGTTTAATGAGTGGGGCTCACCAAGGCTGTAAGACAAAAACTTCACGTGAATGTGCTGGTGTTTATTTGTGGGGTTCACCAACGCTGTAAGATAAAAACTTCACGTGAATGTGCTGGTGTAATTAGTGAGGCTCACTAAGGCTTTAAGATACATACCTCACGTAAGAGTGCTGGTGTAATTAGTGGGGCTCACCAACGCCGTAACACAACATCTTCACGTGAATGTGCTGGTGTAATTAGTGGGGCTCACCAACGCTGTAAGACAAAAACTTCACGTGAATGTGCTGCTGTAATGAGTGGGGCTCACCAAGGCTGTAAGACAAAAACTTCACGTGAATGTGCTGGTGTAATTAGTGGGACTCACCAAGGCTGTAAGACAAAAACTTCACGTAAATGTGCTGGTGTAATGAGTTGTGCTCACCAAGGCTGTAAGACAAAAACTTAACGTGAATGTGCTGGTGTAATGAGACGGGCTCACCAAGGCTGTAAGACAAAAACTTCACGTGACTATGCTGGTGTAATGAGTTGGACTCACATACGCTGTAAGACAAAAACTTCACGTGAATGTGCTGGTGTAATGAGTGGGGCTCACCAAGGCTGTAAGACAAAAACTTCACGTGAATGTGCTGGTGTAATAATTGGGGATCACCAACGCTGTAAGACAAAAACTTCACGTGAATGTGCTGGTGTAATTAGTGGGGCTCACCAAGGCTTTAAGACAAAAACTTCACGTAAATGTGCAGGTGTAATGAGTGGGACTCACCAAGGCTGTAAGACAAAAACTTAACGTGAATGTGCTCGAGTTATGAGTGGGGCTCACCAACGCTGTAAGACAAAATCTTAAACGTGAATCTGCTGGTGTAATTAGTGGGGCTCACCAACGCTGTAAGACAGAAACTTCACGTGAATGTGCTGCTGTAATTAGTCGGGCTCACCAACGCTGTAAGACAGAAACTTCACGTGAATGTGCTGGTGTAATTAGTGGGGCTCACTAAGGCTGTAAGGCTGTAAGACAAAAACTTCACGTAAATGTGCTGGTGTAATGAGTGGGGCTCACCAAGGCTGTAAGACAAAAACTTCACGTGACTATGCTGGTGTAATGAGTGGGACTCACATACGCTGTAAGACAAAAACTTCACGTTACTATGCTGGTGTAATGAGTGGGGCTCACCAACGCTGTAAGACAAAAATTTCACGTTAATGTGCTGGTGTAATGATTGGGGCTCACCAACGCTGTAAGACAAAATCTTCACGTGAAAGTGCTGGTGTAATGATGTAATGAGTGGGGCTCACCAACTCTGTAAGACAAAAACTTCACGTGAATGTGCTGGCTTAATGAGTGGGGCTCTCCAAGGCTGTAAGACAAAAACTTCACGTGAATGTGCTGGTGTAATTAGTGGGGCTCACCAACGCTGTAAGACAAAAACTTCACGTGAATGTGCTGGTGTTTATTAGTGGGGCTCACCAACGCTGTAAGATAAAAACTTCACGTGAACGTGGTGGCATTATACGTGGAGCTCACAATCTTTATATAATGTGTCATGTTATTAGTGGAGGTCAGGCCCAAAAAATATGTGGGTTTCAGGTTAAATGAAATTTCTAAAATAGGGACGGCAGGTCGGACAATATTTTTATTTTGTTTAAAAATATATACATGGAGATGATAGGAAAACAATATGGCCGAACTGGGAAATCACTTGGAAATCCCCTAAAAATACTAAATAAAGGGTCAGTAGCTAAAAAAATAGGTACGGTCGGATAACCTGAAACACACAACTACTTATTTTAGGCCTCAACAGTGCTGGAAAGCAGCTAAGTTGGCGCTTCAATAAAGCAATGCCGTTATTCGTACTTACGACGGCAGTGAAAAATGTATGTGCTGACAGGTAAGTGTACACCGCTGTAAGGATGTTCGTGAAGTTGGCTGCCAGTTGCCAGTTGCCATTTGCCTATTCAATCGGGAATTGGCAAATGGCAGCTAACTTCACATTCCAGATGCCAATTCGCCTATTCTCGCGAATTGGCAACAAGCAACTGGCAGCTAGATGCCATTTCGATTTGAGATGCTTTTACAGCTGAATAGGTAACTGGCAAACGGCAGCCAGATGCCAATTCGCAAAGTCAAGTGAATTGGTAACTGGCCAGATGCCAATTAGACTCGAGAGAGTTTAAGAGCATACCAGGTGAATAGACAACTGGCAAACGGCATCAAAATGCCAATTCGCAAAATCTAGTCAACTGGCAAATGGCAACAGGCTGCCAGATGCCAATTTATAAGAAATTTGTGAATTGGCAACTGGCAACAGAAAGCCACGTGCCAATTTAATTTGAGAGGGTTTAAGACAATTAAAGCTACATAGGAAATCGACAAACGGCAGCCAGATGACAATTCGCTAATTCTGAACTGGCAACTGGCAGACAGATGCCAATTTGATTCGAAAGGGGTTAAGACGATTAAAGCTAACTAGGAAACCGACAAACGACATCCAGATGACAATTAGTAAATTCTTGTGATATGGCAACTGGCAACTGGCAGCCAGATGCCAATTCGATTTCCGAGGGTTTAAGACGATTGAAGGTACATATGAAACAGGCAAACGGCAGTTTGATGCAAATTCAAAAAAATCTTATGTATTTGCAACTGGCAACTGGCAGCCAGGTGACAATTCGATATGAGAGAGTTTAAGACGATTAAAGCCTCATAGACATCGGCAAACGGCTGCCAGATGCCAATTCACAAATTTCGTATAAAATGGCAACAAGCAGTCAGATGCCAATTCGATTTGAGCGGGTTTAAGACAATTAAATCACAATTGGAATCCGAAAACGGCAGCCAGATGCCAGTTCGCTTATTCTAATGATTTGGGAAATGCCAACTGGCAGCCAGATGCCAATGTGATTTGAGAGGACTTAAGACGATAAAATTATCATAGGAAACGGACTAAAGGCAGCCAGATGCCAATTTGCTAATTTTTTTATGAACACGCAACTGGCAGCCAGATGCCAACTCGATTTGAGAGGGTTTAAGACAATTAAAGCTAAATAGGTATCAGGCAAAAGGCAGCCAGATGCCTGTTCGCTAATTCTTGTGAATTGGCAACTGGCAGCCAGATGCCAATTCGATTAAAGAGGGTTTAAGACGATTAAACTACATAGGAAACCGGTAAACGGTAACCAGATGCCAAGTTGGAAATTTTTAAGAATTGTCAAACGGCAACTGGCAGCCAGATGCCAATTCGATTTGAGAGTGTTGAAGACGATTTTAACTAATTAGATAACCGACAAACGACATCCAGATGCTAATTCGCAAATTCTTGTGAACTGGCAACTGGCAGTCAGATGCCAATTCGATTTGAGACGGTTTCAAAGGATTAAAGATACATCGGAAACCGGCAAACGGCAGCCAGATGCCATTTCACTAATTCTACTGAATTGGCGACTGGCAACTGGCAGCCAGATGCCAATTCGACTTGAGAGTGTTTAAATCGATAAAAGGTACATAGGAAACCGGTAAACTGCAGCCAGATGCCAATTTGAAAATTTTTATGAACTGTCAACTGGCAACTGACAGCCAGATGCCAATTCGAGCTGAGAGTGTTAAAGACGATAAAAGCTAAATAGGTAACCGGCAAATGATTCCTATTCGCAAATTCTTGTGAACCGGCAACTGGCAACTGGCAGTCAGATGCCTATTCGATTTGAGAGGGTTTTAGACGATTAAAGCTACATAGGAATCCGGCAAACGGCAGCCGGATGACGATTCGCTAATTCCACTGAACTGGCAGCTGGTAACTGGCAGCCAGATGCTTATTCGATTTGAGCGTGTTTAAGACGATAAAAGCTGCATAGGAAACCGGTAAACGGCAGCCAGATGCCGATTCGAAAAATTTTATGAATTGTCACTTGGCAAGTGGTAGCCAGATGCAAATTCGATTTGAGAAGGTTTATGCCGATTAAAGCTAAAAAGGAGACCGACAAACGACATCCAGATGCCAATCCGGAAGTTCTTGAGAACTGACAACTGGCAACTGGCTGTAAGATGCCGATTCGATTTGAGAGGGTTTCAGGTGGTTAAAGCTACATAGGAAACTGGCAAACGACAGCCAGATGCCAATTCGCTAAATTATCCTGAACTGGCAACTGGCAACTGGCAGTCAGGTGCCAAATTGGATTTGAGAATGTGTTAGACAGGTAAAGTCATATAGGAAATCGGCAAACGGCAGCCAGATGCCAAATCGCTAATTTTTGCGAACTGGCAACGAGCAGCCAGATGCCAATTCGATTTGAGAGGGTTAATGCCAATTAAAGCTTAATAGGAAACCGGCAAACGACATCCAGATGCGAATTTTGAACTGGCAACTGGCAATTGGCAGTGAGAGGCCAATTCGATTTTAGACATTATCAGACGATTAAAGCTGCATATGGGACCGGTAAACATCAGCCAGATGCCAATTCAATATTTTTTGAAGAATTGTCAACGGCAACTGACAGCCAGATTCGAATTGAGAGTGTCTTAGACGATAAAAGCTAAATAGGAAACCAGCGAACGACATCCAGATGCCGATTCGCAAATTCTTGTGAACTGGCTATTGGCAAGTGGCAGTCAGATGCCAATTCCATTAGAGAGTGTTTCAGACGACTTTAACTAAACAGGAGACCGACAAACGACATCCAGATGCCAATTCGCAAATTCTTGTGAACTGGCAACTGACAACTGGTAGTCAGACGCCACTTCGCTTTGAGACGGATTCAGACGATTAACGCTACATAGGAAACCGGCAAAGGGCAGCCAGATGCCAATTCACTAATTTTACTGAACTGCCACCTGGCAGCGCGATGCCAATTCGATTTGAGAGTGTTTAAATCGATCAAAGATACACAGGAAACCAGTCGGCAGCCAGATGCAAATTTGAAACTTTTTATGAATTGTCAACTGGCAACTTGCAGCCAGATGCCAATTCGAGCTGAGAGTGTTATAGATGATAAAAGCTAAATAGGAAACCGGCAAACGATATCGAGATGCCTTTTCGCAAATTCTTGTGAACTGGCAACTGGAAACTGGCAGTCAGATGCCAGTTCGATCTGAGGCGGTTTCAGACGATTAAAGCTACATAGGAAACCGGCAACCGGCAGCCATATGCCAAATTGCTATTTCTACTGAACTGGCAACTGACAACTGGCAGCGAGAAGCCAATTCGATGTGAGAGAGTCAAAAACGATTAAAGCTACATAGCCTAGGAAGCCTGTAAAAGGCAGCAAGATGCCAATTCGCTAATTTTTATGAATTGCCAACTGACAACTGGCAGCCAGATGCCAATACGATGTTATAGGGTATTAGACGATTAAAGCTACATAGGAAACCGGCAAACGGTAGCCAGATGCCAACTCACTAATTCTATTGAACTGCCAACTGGCAACTGGCAGTCAGATGCCAGTACGATATAAGAGTGTTTAAGACAATAAGAGCCATGTAGGAAATCGGCAAACGGCATCAAAATGCCGATAAAAGCTACATAGGTAACCGGCAACTAATATACATATGCCTAATCGCAAATTCTTGTGAACTGGCAACTGGCAGTCAGATGCCAATTCGATCTGAGGCGGTTTCAGACGATTAAAGCTACATGGGAAACCGGCAAACGTCAGCCAGATGCCAATTCACTAATTCTACTGAACTGGCAACTGGCAGCCTGATGCCAATTCAATTTGAAAGTGTTTAAATTGATAAAAAGGTTTATAGGAAACTGGTAAACGAAGTCCAGATGCCAATTCGAAAATTTTATGAATTGTCAACTGGCATCTGGCAGCCAGATGCCAATTCGAGCTAAGAGTGTTTAAGCCGATAAAAGCTAAATAGGTAACCGGCAACTAATATACATATGCCTATTCGCAAATTCTTGTGAACTGGCAACTGGCAACTGGCAATCAGATGCCAATTCGATTTAAGAAGGTTTCAGACGATTAAAGCTCCATAGGAAACAGGCAAACGGCAGCCAAATGCCAAAACGCTAATTCCACTGAACTGGGAACTGACAACTGATAGCGAGATGCCAATTCGATTTAAGAGTGTTTAAGAAGATTTAAGCTACATAGGAAACCGGTAAATGGCAGCCAGATGCCAATTCGAAAATTTCTATGAATTGTCAACAGGCAACTAGCAGCCAGATGCCAATTCGATTTGAGATGGTTTATGCCGATTAAAGTTAAATAGGAAACCGGGAAACGACACCCAAATGCCAATAAGCTAATTCTTGGGTTTCAGATGATTAAAGCCACGTAGGAAATAGGCAAACGGCTGCCAGATGCAAATTCGCTAATTCTCCTGAACTGGCAACTGGCAGTTAGATGCCAAATCGATTTGAGAGGGTTTTAGACGATTAAAGCTACATAGGAAATCGGGATACGGCAGCCAGATGCCACTTTGCTGATTCGCCTGAACTGGCAGATGGCAATTCCATTCATGAGTGTTTTAGACAATTAAAGCCATGTAGGAAACCGGCAAACGCCAGTCAAATGCCAATTTGCTATTTCAAGCGAGATGGCAACTGGCAGCCAGATGCCAATTCGATTTGAATGGTATTAAGACGATTAAAGCAACACAGGAAACCGGCAAACGGCAGACAGATGCGATTTCGCTACTTCTCCTGAACTGGCAGTCAGATGCCAATTCGATTTGAGAGTGTTTAAGACAATTAATGCCATGTAGGGAACCGGCAAACGGTAGCTAGATGCTAACTCGCTATTTTAGCAAATTGGCAACTGGCAACTGGCAGCCAGATGCCAATTCGATTTGAGAGGGTTTACGACAATTAAAGCAACATAGGAAACCGGCAAACGGCAGCCAGATGAATTTTGTATGAACTGGCAACTGGCAGCCAGATGCCAATTCGATTTGAAAGTGTTAAAGAAGATTAAAGCTACATTGGAAACCGGCAAACGGCAGCCAGATGCCAATTCGATTTTTCTATGAATTGTCAACTGGCAACTGGCAGCCAGATGCCAATTCGATATGAGAGGGTTAAAACTAAATATGAGACGGTTAAAACTAAATATGAAACCGGCAAACGGTATCCAGATGCCATTTCGCTAAGTCTAGCAAATTGGCAACTGGCAACTGTCAGCAAGATGCCGATTCGATCTGAAAGGTATTAAGACGATAAAAGCAACATAGGAAACCGGCAAACGACAGACAGATGCCATTTTGCTGTTTCTCCTGAGCTTGCAATTGGCAACTGGCAGTCAGATGCCAATTCGATTTGCGAGTGTTTAAGACAATTAAAGCCATGTAGGAAACCGGAAAATGGCAGCTATATGCTAATTCGATTTGAGAGTGTTAAAGAAGATTAAAGCTATATTGGAAACCGGTAAACGGCAGCCAGATGCCAATTCGATTTTTTATGAATTGTCAACTGGCAACTGGCAGCCACATGCCAATTCGATTTAAGAGGGTTTATGCCGGTTTTTTAAACTAAATATGAAACCGGCAAACGGTATCCAGATGCCAATTCGCAATTTCTTGTGAACTGGCAACTGGCAATCAGATGCCAATTCGATTTGATAGTGTATTAGACGATTAAAGCTACATAGGAAACAGGCAAATGGTAGCCAGATGCCAATTCACTTATTCTCCTGAACTGGCATCTGGCAACTGGCAGTCAGATGCCAATCCGATATTAGAGTGTTTAAGACAATTAAACCAATGTAGGAAATCGGCAAACGGCATCCAGATGCAAGTTCGCTAATTTTTACGAATTGGCAACTGGCAACTGGCAGCCAGATGCCAATTCGAGTTGAGAGGTTTTATGCCGACTAAAGCTAAATAGGAAACTGGCAAACGACAACCAGATGCGAATTCGCAAATTCTTGTGAACTGGCAACTGGCAGTCAGATGCCAATTCAATTTGAGAGGGTTTCAGACGATTAAAGCTACATATTAAACTGGTAAACGGCAGTCAGATGCCAATTCGAAATTTTTTATGAATTGTCAACTGGCAACTGGCAGCCACATGCCAATTTGAATCGAGAGCGTTTTAGACGATAATACCTAAATAGGAAACCGGCAAAGGACATACAGATGCCGATTCCAATTCTTGTGAACTGGCAATTTGCAACTGGCAGTCAGATGCCAATTCGATTTGAGAGTGTTTAAGACGATTTTAACTAAATAGGAAACCGACAAACCACATACAGATGCCAATTCGCAAATTCTTGTGAACTGGCAACTGACAGTCAGATGCCAATTCGATTTGAGAGTGTTTAAGACGATTTTATCTAAATAGAAAACCAGATGCCAATTCGCAAATTCTTGTGAACTGGCAACTGTCAGTCAGATGCCAATTCGATTTGAAAGTGTTTAAGACGTTTAAAGCTACATAGGAAACCGGCAAACGACATCCAGATGCCAATTCGCAAATTCTTGTGAAATGGCAGTTGACAACTGGCAATCAGATACCAATTCGATTTGAGAGTGTTTAAGACGATTTTAACTTAATAGGAAACTGACAAACGACATCTAGATGCCAATTCGCAAATTCCTGTGAAATGGCAACTGGCAGCCAGATGCCGTTTCAATTTGAGAGGGCTTTAGAATAGAAAATATTAATAGGGAACAGTTACTGGTAGCTGGCAGCCAAAAGCTAAATAGGCAACTGGCAAACTGTAACCAAATGCCCATTCCGAAGTTGTTGTGAATTGGCAACTGGCAACGTGGAATCAGTGGCCAGTTCAATTTGAGAGGGGTTTTAAGCTTAAAAAGTCCTGTAAGCGGGGTATATAAAATCGTTACTGGGAAGAATCAGTACCAATCTCTCATCCTCCGTAAGCAACTGCCTACTGTTATCAAATAAAGAAACATGGTCGGTATCTGGGGCTCGATTCCACGACCCTTAATCAGTTAGAGGTTACAGTGACTTGAAGTAAACGACCTAAGCCGCTCGGCTACGGAGGTGACTCTTTCACTTTCAGCAGCTGAGAAGCTGCGGTATCTCTGTAAATACATAAATCGAGGACATTTTCAAATTCTGTTTGCTTTATTTTATTCTGACCACGGAGTAAAGCAGTGCTGTCTTTCATAGTTAGCAGGTGATTGTTGGATTGACTGATTGGACAGTATGTTAACCTAACCACATTATTCCTGGGAAGGCTTAGACCTCCTAAGCGGTTAACCAGTACTAAGTGCACATACTTTCGCCAGTAACTGACAATTGTCCTTCTTGAAACAGCGGAAGGAGAAACGAAAGTATTTGGCCAGACCGGGTATCCAACCCAGGACCTCTGACTAATGAGTCAGGTGAACGAGCAGAATCGGAGAAATATTCGTTGAAAGCCGGCGACTGTGGGATAGAGTGTTATAACTAAACAAGCAGATTCGGAGAAATACTGGTTGAAGGATGCCATTCAATTGATTAAAAATTATACTGCAAGCTAGAGGTTAGCATACATATGGCGTGTTTCCTACATAAACATATATTTATGAGCTACACCCCCTCTCATTCTTTAATTCTTAAATAAACTGAAAATAAACTGTTCAGTAGTTACTGCTCACTAAATTAGTATCTTCAGGATTGTAGTTATACATGTACCTCCGGCATACGAAGTATGACGAGGGGTATATAGCTTTTGTCCGTTCGTCCGTCCGTCCGTCCGCGAGTTAACATCTGCGTTAAAAGTTTTGCGTAAAAGTTTTTGAGATCTTATATTATTCAAACCCTTTGATAGATTGGGTTTATATTTGGCATAATGATAGATAATGGTCCAACGTTTTATTCTGCATCAGCCCTACCCATGCCTGTAACCTACAGGTCAAGGTCACGGACTTTGACTTTTGATGTTAAAGTTTTGCGTTAAAGTTTTTGAGAACTCTATATTATTCAAACTCTTTGTTGGATTGGGTTTATGTTTTGCACGATGATAGATGTTGGTCCGAAGTTTTATACTGTACCGTCCCCACTCAAGACTGTGGCCTAGAGGTCAAGGTTACGGACTTGGACTTTTCATGTTAAAGTTTTGTGTTAAATTTTCGAAGATTCTATATCATCAAAATCCTTTGTAAAGTTTCCTTTTTACGTCCAAAGTTTTAATTTTTACCATCTTTACATTTCCATGCCTATGACCTAGAGGTCAAGGTCACAGACTTAGACATTTACTGATACATTTTGTATTAAAGGTTTATTGATCTCGTATTATCCAAATTCTTTGTTGGTTTCTAGCTTCCGTTTGCCGGATTCCTACATGGCTTTGATTGTCTTAAACACTCATGAATCGAATCGGCATCTGACTGCCAGTTGCCAGTTTCCAGATCAGGAGAATTAGCGAATTGGCATCTGGCTGCCGTTTGTCTGTTTCCTGAATAGCTTTAACCGTCTGAAACCCTCTTAAATCGAATTGGCATCTGACTGCCAGTTGCCAGTTAACAAGAATTTGTAAATTGGCATCTGGATGTCGTTTGCCAGTTTCCTATTTAGCTTTAATCGTCTTTAAACACTCTCAAATCGAATTGGCATCTGGCTGCCAGTTGCCAGTTCACAATTTATAACAAATTTCAAATTGGCATCTGGCTGCCGTTTGACAGTTCCCTTTGTAGCTTTAATCGTCTTAAACCGTCTCAAATCGAATTGGCATTAGGCTCCCACTTGCCAGTTGCCAATTCATAAAATATTTCGAATTGGCATTTGGCTGCCGTTTTCTTGTTTCTTATGTAGCTTAAATCGTCTAATACACTCTCAAATCGAATTGGCATCTGGCTGCCAGTTGCGAGTTGCCAATCAGTAAAAAAATTGAATTGGCATCTTGCTGCCGTTTGCCGGTTTCTTATGTTGCTTTAATCGTCTAAAACCCTCTCTAATCGAATTGGCATCTGGCTGCCAGTTGCCAATTACCAATTGTCAAGAATTTACAAATTGGCATCTGGCTGCCGTTTGCCGGTTTCCTTTATGGCTTGAATTGTCTCAAACACTCATGAATTGAATTGGCATCTGACTGCAACTTGCCAGTTGCCAGTTCAGGAGAATCAGTGAATTGGCATCTGAGTGCCCTATGCCGGTTTCCTATTTAGCTTTAATCGGCATAAACCCTCTCAAATCGAATTGGCATCTGGCTGACTGTTGCCAGTTGACAATTCATAAAAATTTTCGAGTTGGCATCTGGCTGCCGTTTACCGGTCTCCTATGTTGCTTTAATCGTCTTAAAGACTCTCAAATCAAATTGGCATCGCGCTGCCAGTAGGCAGCTGCCAGTTCAGTAGAATTAGCGAATTGGCATGTGGCTGCCGTTTGCCGGTTTCCTATGTAGGTTTAATCGTCTGAAACCCTCTCAAATCGAATAGGTATCTGACTGTCAGTGTCTACTGCCATTTTACAAGAATTTAAAAATAGGCATCTGGATATCATTTCCCGGTCAACTATTAAGCTTTTATCATCTTAAACGCTCTCAGTTCGAATTGGCATCTGGCTGCAAGTTGCCAGTTGACAATTCATAAAAACTTTCGGACTGGCATCTGGCTGCCGTTTATCGGTTTCCTATGTAGCTTTAATCGTCTTAAACCCTCTCTAATCGAATTGGCATTTGGCTGCCAGTTACTAGTTGCCAATTCACAAGAATTAGCGAACTGGTATCTGGCTGCCTTTTGCCGGATACCTTTTAAGTTTTAATCGTCTTAAACCATCTCAAATCGAATTGGCATCTGGCTGCCATTTGCCGATTTCCTACATGGTCAAACACTCTCAAATCAAATAAGCATCTGTCTGCTAGTTGCCAGTTGATAATTCATTAAAATATTTGAATTGGCATCTGGCTGCCGTTTACCGGTTTCGTATGTTGCTTTAATCGTCTTGAAACCTCTCTAATCGAATTGGCATCTGGCTGCCAGTTGCCGGTTGCCAATTCACAAGAATTAGCGAACTGCCATCCGGCTGCCTTTTGCCGGATATTCATTAAGCTTTTATCGTCTAAAACCCTCTCAAATCGAATTGGCATCTGGCTGCCAATTGCCAGTTCACAAGAATTAGCGAATTGGCATCTTGCTGCCGTTTGCTGAATTCCTACATAGTTTGAATTGCCTCAAACACACTCTAATCGAATTGGTATCTGGCTACCAGTTGCCAGTTCAGTAGAAATAGTGAATTGGTTACTTGCTCCCGTTTGCCGGATTCCTATGTAGCTTAAAACGTCTGAAACATCTCAAATCGACTTAGCATCTGACTACCAGTTGCCAGTGGCCAGTTCACAAGAATTTGCGAATTGGCATCTGGATGTCGTTCGTCCGTTTCCAATTCAGTTTAAATGTCTTAAACACTCTCAAATCGAATTGGCATCTGACTGCCAGAGGCCAGTTCACAAGAATTTGCAAATGGGCAACTGGATGTCGTTTGCCGGTTTCCTATTAAGCTTTTATCGTCCTGACCACTCTCAGTTCGAATTGGCATCTGACTGCCGGTTGCAAGCTGACAATTCATGAAAATTTTCAAATTGGCATCTGGCTGCCGTTTACCGGTTCCATATGTTGCTTAAATTGTCTGAAAACCTCTATCATCGAATTGGAATCTGACTGTTAGTTGCCAGTTGCCAGTTCAAAAGAATTTGCGTATTTGAATCTGGATATCATTTGCCGGTTTCCTATTTAGCTTTAATCGGCATAAAATCTCTCAAATCGAAATGGTATCTGGCTGCCAGTTGCCAGTTGCCAATTCGCAAAAATTAGCGAATTGGCATCTGGCTGCCGTTTGCCGATTTCCTACATGGCTTTAATTGTCTTAAACACTCTCAAATCGAATTGGCATCTGCATGTCAGTTGCCAGTGCCTATTCAGGAGAATTAGCGTATTGGCATCTGGCTGCCGTTTGCCGGTTCCCTATTTAGCTTTAATTGTCTGATACCTCATCAAATCGAATTGGCATCTTACAGCCAGTTGGCAGTTCACAAGAATTTGCGAATTGGTATCTGGATGTGTTTGCCGGTATCCTATTGAGCTTTTACCGACATAAAACCCTCAAATCGAATTGGCATCTGGCTGCCCGTTGCCAGTTGGCAATTCATAAAAAATCGAATTGGAATCTGGCTGCCGTTTACCGGTTTCCTATGTAGCTTTTATCGTCCTTAACACTCTAAAATCGAATTGGCATCTGGCTACCAGTTTCCAGTTGTCAATTCGCAAGAATTGGCGAATTGTCATCTAGCTGCCGTTTCCCGATTTCCTATGATGGCTTTAATTGTCTTAAACACTCATGAATCAAATTGGTATCTGACTGCCAGTTGTCAATTGCCAGTTCAGCAGAATTTGCGAAATTGGCATCTGGCTGTGTAGCTTTAACCGTCTGAAACCCTCTCAAATCGAATTGGCATGTGACTGCTAGTTGACAGTTCACAAGAATTTGCGAATTGGCATCTGGATGTCGTTTGCAAGAATATTTAGCTTTAATAGTCTTAAACACTCTCAAATCGAATTGGCGTCTGGCTGCCAGTTGGCAGTTCAAAATTTATTAAAATTTTCGAATTGGCATCTGGCTGCCGTTTGCATGTTTCCTTTGAAGCTTTAATCATCTTAAACCTTCTCAAGTCAAATTGGCATCTGGCTGCCAGTTGCCAGTTGCCAATTAAAAAAAAATCGACCTGGCGTCTGGCTGCAATTTTTCTGTTTCCTATGTAGATTAAATAGTGTTTAACAATCTCAAATCGAATTGGCATCTGGGTGCTAGTTGCCAGTTGCCAATTCATAAAAAAATTCGAATTGGCATCTGACTGCAGTTTGCCGGTTTCCATTGTTGCTCTATACGTCTTAAACCTTCGCAAATCGAATTGGCATCTGGCTGCCGTTTGCTGGTTTCCTACATGGCATTAATTGTCTTAGACACATATGAATCGAATTGGCATCCGACTGCCAGTAGCCAGGTCAGGAGAATAAGCGAAGTGGCATCAGCTGCCGTTTTCCGGTTGCCTATGTAGCTTTAATCATCGGAAACCTCACAAATCGAATTGGCATTTGACTGCCAGTTGCCAATTGCCAGTTCAGGAGAATTACTGAATCGGCATCTGGCTGCCGTTTGCCGGTTTCCTCTGTAGCTTTAATTATCTGAAACCCTCTCAAATTGAACTGGTATCTGACTGCGAGTTGCCAGTTGCCAGTTCACAAGAATTTGCGAATTGGCATCTTTATGTCGTTTGCAGGTTTCCTATTACGCTTTAATCGGCATCAACACTCTCTAATCGAACTGGCATCTGACTGCCAATTGTCAGTTGCCAATTCGCAAAAATTTTCGAATTGGCATCTAGCTGCCGTTTACCGGTTTCCTATGTAGCTTTAATCGACTTAAACACTCCCAAATGAATTGGCATCTCGCTCCCAGTTGCCAATTTAGTAGAATTACCGACTATGCATCTGGCTGCCGTTGCCAGTCTCCTATTTAGCTTTTATCGGCTGAAACCCTCTGAAATCGAATTGGCATCTGACTGCCAGTTGCCAGTATTTACGAACAGGCATTTTGATGTCTTTTGTCGGTTTCCTATTTAGTTTTAGTCGTCTTAAACACTCTCAAATCGAATAGGCATTTCTCTACCAGTTGCCAGTTCACAATTCATTAAAAATTTTCAAATTGGCATCTGGCTGCCGTTTACCGGTTTCTTCTATAGCTTTAATCATCTGAAACCCTCTCAAATTGAATTGACATTTGACTGCGAGTTGCTAGTTGCCAGTTCACAAGAATTTGCGATTTGGCATCTTTTTGTCGTTTGCAGGTTTCCAATTTCGCTTTAATCGGCATCAACCCTCTCAAATCGATTTGGCATCTTACTGCCAGTTGTCAGTTGCGAATTAGCAAACATTTTCGAATTGGCATCTGGCTGCCGTTTACCGGTTTCCTATGTAGCTTTAATAGTCTTTAACACTCTCAAATCGAATTGGCATCTGACTGCCAGTTGCCAGTATTTGCGAACAGGCATTTGGATGTCTTTTGTCGGTTTCCTATTTAGTTTTATTCGTCTTAAACACTCTCAAATCGAATAGGCGTTTCTCTGCCAGTTGCCAGTTCACAATTCATAAAAATTTTCAAATTGACATCTGGCTGCCGTTTACCGGTTTTCTCTGTAGCCTTAATCATCTGAAACCCTCTCAAATTGAATTGGCATCTGACTGCATGTTGCCAGTTGCCAGTTCACAAGAATTTGCGAATTGGCATCATTATGTCCTTTGCAGGTTTCCTATTTCGCTTTGATCGGCATCAACCCTCTCAAATCGAATTGGCATCAGACTGCCAGTTGTCAGTTGCCAATTCGTAATCATTTTCGAATTGGCATCTGGCTGCCGTTTACCGGTTTCCTATGTAGCTTTAATCTTCTTAAACACTCTCAAATGAATTGGCATCTCACTGCCAGTTGCCAATTTAGTAGAATTACCGAATTGGCATCTGACTGCCGTTTGCCGGTCTCCTATGTAGCTTTGATCGGCTGAAACCCTGTCAAATCGAATTGGCATCTGACTGCCAGTTGCCAGTATTTGCGAACAGGCATTTGGATGTCTTTTGTCGGTTTCCTATTTAGTTTTATTCGTCTTAAACACTCTCAAATCGAATAGGCGTTTCTCTGCCAGTTGCCAGTTCACAATTCATAAAAATTTTCAAATTGGCATCTGGCTGCCGTTTACCGGTTTCCTTTGTAGCTTAAAGCGTCTTAAACCGTCTCTAATCTAATTGGCATCTGGCTGCCAGTTGCCAGTTGCCAACTCACAAGAATTAGTGAACTGGCATCTGTCTGCCTTTTGCCGAATACCTTTCTTGCTTTAATCGTCTTAAACTCTCTCAAATCGAACTGGCTGCCAGTTGGCAGTTCACAAGAATTAGCAAATTGGCATCTTGCTGCGTTTAGTACTATGGTACTTTTATCGTCTTAAGCCATCTCAAATCACATTGGCATCTTGCTGATGGTTGCCACTTCCCAATTCATTAGAATAAGCAAATTGGCATCTGGCTGCCCTTTCCCGGAGTCCTTTTGAGATTTAATCGTCTTAAACCCGCTCAACTCGAATTGGCATCTGACTTCCAGTTGCCAATTTATAAGAAATTTGTGAACTGGCATCTGGCTGCCGTTTGCGGATGTCTATGAGGCTTTAATCGTCTTAAACCCTCTCTAATCGAATTAGCATCTGGCTGCCAGTTGCTTGTTGCCAATTCACAAGATTTAGCGAACTGGCATCTGGCTGCCTTTTGCCGGATACCTTTTAAGCTTAAATCGTCTTAAATCCTCTCAAATCGAAATGGCATCTGGCTGCCAGTTGTCAGTTCGCAAGAATTAGCGAGTTGGCATCTGGCTGCCATTTGCCGATCAATCGTCTTAAACCCGCTCAACTCGTATTGGCATCTTACTGCCAGTTGCCAATTTATAAGAAGTTTGTGAACTGGCATCTGGCTGCCGTTTGCCGATGTCTATGAGGCTTTAATCGTCTTAAACCCTCTCAAATCGAATTGTCATCTGCCTGCCAGTTGCAAGTTGCCAGTTGCAAATACATAAGAAGTAGCGAATTGGCATCCGGCTGCCGTATGCCGGTTTCCTATGTACCTTTAATCGTCTTAAACCCTCTGAGATCGGATTGGCATCTGGCTGCCAGTTGCCAGTTGCCATATCATAATAATTTGCGAATTGTCATCTGGATGTCGTTTGCCGGTTTCCTATTAAGCTTTAATCGTCTTAAACCCTTTCGAATCGAAGTGGCATCTGTCTGCCAGTTGCCATTTGCCAATTCAGAATAAGCGAATAGTCATCTGGCTGCCGTTTACCAGTTTCCTATGTAGCTTTAATAGTCCTAAATCCTCTTAAATCGAATAGGAACGTGGCTGCCAGTTCACAAGAATTTGCGAATTGGCATCTGGCTGACAGTTTCCAGTCGCCAATTGACTAGATTTTGCGAATTGGCATGTTGGTGCCGATTGTCAGTTGCCTATTCACCTGGTATGCTCAAATACAACCTCGAGTCGAACTGGCATCTGGCTGCCTGTTGCCAGTTGCCAATTAACTTGACTTTGCGAATTGGCATTTGGCTGCCGTTTGCCAGTTACCTATTCAGCTGTAAAAGCATCTCTAATCGAATTGGCATCTAGCTGTCAATTGCCTGTTGCCAATTTGCCAGTTGCCAATTGACTAGATTTTGCGAATTGGCATCTTGATGTCGATTGCCAGTTGCCTATTCACCTGGTATGCTCTAATATCCTCTCGAGTCGAACTGGCATCTGGCTGCCTGTTGCTAGTTGCCAATTCACTTGACTTTGCGAATTGGGATCTGGCTGCCGTTTGCCAGTTACCTATTCAGCTGTAAAAGCATCTAAAATCGAATTGGCATCTAGCTGCCAGTTGCCTGTTGCCAATTCGCGAGAATAGGCGAATTGGCATCTAGAATGTGAAGTTAGCTGCCATTTGCCAATTGCCGATTGAATAGGCAAATGGCAACTGGCAACTGGCTAACTTCACGAACATGCTGTAAGGCTATTAGCTGACATGAAAATATGCAGGCGTTATCGGTTGGAGTGAGAAGGACCACAACGACGTATGCTTGCCTTTCCATAGGGCTTTTCAGCGCTATAAAATCACAATTACGCTTGCAAATAATGGGCCACTCCAAGGCTCTAAATCCATAACTGCAAACATGTATACTTAATTTGCTGATCCTACCAATAATCTTCAGGTGCATTTAAATGTGCGGGTGCTTTAGTTTGCCAGACAAAAGCTGATTTTAAAACAAGCAAATTCGACGAATTTATGTCCCACGCCCTTGGGAAAAACAACTGGAGATGGAGATGCACAATCTCAAAATGTGCAAAAACATAATAATTGAGCCGCGACACGACAAAACCAACAATGTGGTTGTGTGCCCAGCGCAGACTCAGATCAGCCTGGGCATCCGCCCAGTCTGATCAGAGTCTTCGCTGTCCGCATGGAGGTAGCTAAGACCCTTGGCTACCCTTTAAGCTCTAAGCAAAGACTCTGATCAGAGTAGGCAGAATCCCAGGCTGATCTGAGTCTGTGCTGGGTGCACGACCACATTGTTGGTTTTGTCTTGTCGTGGCTCATATGAGGAGTAGCGCATATAAGATACCCATTTTCTATGCAAATTGATAGTTTTTGAGCTTGAAAAGTGAATACGTTCAACCTACAAAAAAACCCATAAAATTTCATCTGGAGATTCTACAAGAACCACATGCAGACAAAAACACCTGCAAAGTTTCAAACTGACTGGTACATGTACAAAACTCTCTCAGGAGTTTTGCTCACAAGGTGGCTATTGTCTATACCCTTTGTTAGCATATGAGCTTAAGAAATACCTAAAAAGTAACGAAAATTCATCTGGGTATTCTACAGAAAGCACATGCAAAATTACAGACCATTTTAACTTAGAATAGTCAGACTCATGCATAAAATAATTATGGTAATGTAATTAATCCTTTTGGATTTCCTTTGCATGATGCTGTCAGAACACATGATGATGATATTTTATAATAATAATAATAATAATAATAAGAAGAAGAAGAATTATATTTTTATTATTATTATTATTATTCAAAGATGTTTAGTTCTTAAAAGGAATTGTCACGCTCCAAAAATGGGGGGGGGGGGGGGGGGGAAGAGGTGCTTTTTTGTTATTTACTAACAGTTCATGTCATTTAGTCTCATAATGCAATGGTTATCAAAATTTTTCGTGACTTACCAAATTCTCTCTCTCTCTCTCTCTCTCTCTCTCTCTCTCTCTCAAACATTATTTAAGACACAATGTTTGTTCAAACATAGAATTTAAGTGCAACATAATCAAGAACAATAAATCAATAAATAAATAAATGAATTGTATGTCACACAATTGTAAAACTGAGGGTTTTGTTAAAACAGACAAGCTAAAATATGATTGATTGCACAAAATTTTGATTCAAAAATAATAAAACAAAAAAGGCTTGTGAAAATAAGTTTAGTTAAATTTCTTGATGATAAAAACCTATGATTTAATGAGTAATGAGTGAGTAAACATTGCATTTATTTTATCGTTAAAGAGAACAGATTTTTTCCACGACATGACAAAACGAACAAAGCCGAATGTACGCCCAGCAAAGACTCAGATCAGCCTCGGCATCCACCCAATCTAACCAGTCTTCGCTGTCCGCAAAGGGATAGTTAAGACCTATGCTATCTTGTAAGCACATGTCCAGGGCGGGTGTCCAGGCTGATCTTAGTCTTCGCTGTCAGCATGGAGAGGGCTTAGACTCTCAGCTCCATTTACTCGGAAAGGGAAGACTCTGCTCGGACTGCTGAATCTACGCGAAGTGCACATGCCACCTTGTTAGTTTTGGCGAGTCGCGGCAAATATATTTCATACATTATTACGTTTTTCGTTAATCCAGTCGAACCGCGATACGACAAAACCCACAAAGTGTCAAATGTAAGTTACGTGAAGACTCAGATCAGCCTGAGCATATGGCAAGTCTGATCAGAGTCTTCGCTGTGTACTTTAAGGGTAGCTAAGCTATCTCCATACCACCAGCAAAGACTTTGACCAGACTTGGCGAACGCCTAGGCTGATCTTAGTCATTGCTATGCGCATATGCCACTTTGTTGATTTTTTTCGTGTCGCGACTCAATTAAGTACACGCGTGCCGTGTCAGTAATAGTGTATATTCACACATTGATTTAATTGACATTCAGTAATATTTGAATTGAAATAAAATGAAATTGATGAAACTGGATCAAAATAAGATTAAAAATTTTAAAATAATAATAAACATGAAAGATCAAACTTGATATAATAATAACATTTTCATTGGAATTACGGATTTGTATAATGCATTAAATAGAAGAATGAAACACACACAGTGCATGTAGACCTTCTTTGTAAATTAAGTAATTTACTTTCTTTAAGATATAAAAAAAAATCAGCAAAAAAAAACATAACTTAAATGCTGTAGAAAAATAAAGTGTTCTGTTTCCTACTAACAAAATTATAGGTATTTTAATAATCGCTAGAGATCGCCAAAGTTTTATCTTCGAGGAGCCCCTGTAGCTCAGTAGGCTAAACGCTGACCCGCTGATCAAATACCTATAATTTTGTTGACCAGAAAAATAAAATAAAAACTGAATAAATTTACTTTTATCGTTCAGTTAAAGCAAAATTTAGACAAAGTACTGGATAAATCTACATTTTGAATAATTCATTCACTTGAAAATTCATTTCTACAACATTCTATCATACCTTATCTTGGTTATCTCCGCCTGGAGCTATTACCTGAAAGCCGGAGTCGTGTCCTAGCGTCGCATTTTACGGAAACGCACGGAAACCACCGGCAAAAAAATAATCAACTAAAATTTTAACAAATATTGAAAAAAGACCATTTTATCATTTACCTAGACTAATAAAATTTATACCAGATGAAAAAATACTCTTTCTTCTCATCTGATCTATTTGTGATGCATAACATTTTGTATCAATTTGATTCGAAATAAGTCGTTGAATTCATGTGCCCTACTGGTTTTACGGAGATTTTGTTATTTGTTTTAATTAATTATGTACCTCTAGAAAATCACCCCAAAAAAGACCATTTTGTACTTGTGCTAGAATCAAAATTAAAACAGAGTATTAAAGATGAAGCATTTTACTTTCTGATACCGTTTGTGATGTAAAAATATGTTAAGAAAAAAAGGAAGTTATTAAGTGATAATGAATCTTTCCCTTATTACTCGTATATGTCAAATTGGCTCACACCTGTAGAAGTGCTTGTACGCAGTTTCTTCACTATGAAACACCTCCATAATTTCAAAATGATAGGTTTAAAACTCTGTGAGTAGTTGCACACACAATTTGACAAGACATTCACTGTCAATCCATTTTGTTAGTATTTGGACATAAGTTTGAATCATGAAAGAGGGACAAAAATGATCAGACTGTTATCTTAAAGTCCCATTCACATCCACAGACAATGATGAAGAAACTTGTAAAGTTTTAAAATGATTTATCAAAAACTGTAGAAGGAGTTGCACACATAAGTTATGTAGTGTCAATAGGCATTCTCATGTGGCAAAGAGGCTATGTTCACGAAATAAGAAAAAATGGTAAAATTATACGAACATAACCCCTAAGTCACTTGCACATCTGAAGACCATGCAGAAGAAGCTGGCATAGTTAAAGAATGATTAATGAAATACTGTAGGAAGAATTGCGCACAAAAGGTACACACTTAAAAGGTCATCTGATGCTGAAAAAATGACTAAGTTTGCAAAAAGCAATAATATATTATTCGACCATAACCCCTAAGTTGCATGCACATCTACAAGCAAGGAAAAAGAGGCCTGCAAAGTTTCAAACTGAGTCATGAAAAACTGCAGGAGGAGTTGCGCACACAAGGTATGTACTCAAAAGATCATCTGATGCTGAAAAATAACTAAGTTCGCAAAGCGGAAAAAGTATTAAAATGTATTAGACCATGACCCTTAGTCCCTCCAATTTACAGACCCCAAGAAAGAAGCCTGCAAAGTTTCAGAATGATTCATCTAAAGCTGTAGAAGGAGTTGCACACACAAGGTATGAAGGGCCAATATCTTTCTCATGTGGCAAAGTGGCTAAGTCCACAAGGTAAAACAAAAGAGGTAAAAATTATACGAACATAGCCTCTAAGTCACATTCACATTTGCAGTCCATGTACATTACTCTAGGAGCCAAGTCAGCTAAAAATTGAAAGAGGTGGCACCCTCTGCTATCCTTGGTTTGACTATGTTTTCTATTAGCCATAAGCTTCTGAAAGGAGGTTTGATTGTTCTGCTTTCAAAATTTTATTGTCATGATGCTTTAATTCACATGTGTTCCTTGGTACCCTATTGCTGAAATCAACACCATTAAGGCATGTATTGTTACATTGTTGAACTTCAGCGGAGGTCAAATTTTGCAGCAATGCCATTCTTTTCCTGCTCTAGAGATATCGTTTTAATACAGGTGTTACTAATTAGAGCCATAATGCATCAAAACGACTTTCCGCTTTATTTTTTTAGCAATTTTCTATATGAATTTACCCCACCCACTTGAGAAACAGGTAGGCTAAATTGTTCAATGAGATAGCCCTCAATAATTTCGTCCATTAAATGGCATAGTGGTAGATTTAAATGTCCAAGAAGCTAACAAAATATGTTCCGCACTCAAAAGTGATTGGCATGGTCTTGTGTATATATACAACGATTCATGCTACCCCATGCAGAAAAAAAGTCCAAAGAAATATAATATTTAAATGAAACATGTAAACAAACACAATTTTAGGTCAAACGCTTACTCTTTGCCCTAATAATACTTACATGTAATTGTGGTCTGCAGGTATTCAGTTATAATACATCAACACAGACTTTGGTCTACAAGTTTATTTTACTACCTCATAGTTACGTCTTACTTGTTGTCTTATGACTTTACCTTTACGGTGCTATTTCCAGTTTGGTATCGCGGGTTGGTTGTTGCACGGATAGAATCAATTCCTTAGCATTGCCTTTTACACTGTTTCATCTACTCTGACCCTTTCCTTTAAAAACTTTATATAAAATCGAAATTTAATAAAAATATTTTGCCTTATCGCATTTATTTACACCAAAGTAACGTATATAACAGGTTAAAAAGTAAGAGTTATTCTACTCTACTGCCACAAGTGTAAAGAGACGTTTGGCTAGAACGAAAAGCTCTCTCTCTTACTTCATCATGATGAAAATCATGTTTAGAATCATTTGGGCTCATTCTAAATCAGTTTGGAAAAAAGGAACTTAGCTCGAGCTGTTGCTAGGAGACACTGGCAGTGTAGCAACATTACATTACCGACCACACACTCAGCCAAACCGAGGTTAATGTAGTGTTTTCTCTGATGCAAAACTTGCTTCCGGAGAACCTTCCTTTTTTTAGAATTAAGTTAAGCTTTTATCATTCCACCAGACTTTCAGGACATGCTTGACGAATATCTGAAAGAAAAGACCACCTGCGATAAAGAACAATGCAGATTTGGTTTCATTGATTCTGTTCTTGAAAGTGCAGATGATATTGTTCAGCCATGGGTAATATGGTTATGGCATATTGTCATTACTTTCAGTTCATTAGGAAAATGACTTTTGAATCAAGTCAATGAAAAATTACATTTTTAAACTTCTGGTTTGGTAGTCAAAAATGGTAACGTATACAACATTCAACAATAAAAGAGTTATCAGATTACCCTTTTACTGTTAAGAAGTTTTTATATTTATGCTTGAGTAATCTGGAGCAGAAAGTAACACGTCCTGAAGTAATCATCAAATGTTGAAAGCAAAACATAAGGCTTCTTAATGTGCAGATTACAGAAGTATAACTATAACTCTCTGAAGAGATTTGAATATTTGATATACCCATTTCATTGCTTCAGATTGCAATTGTTACTAACAAAACTTGTAACTGTAGCATAAGTACAGTTCTATACAGTGCCTAATTTGCATTGGTATTATGCCTGTTTTAGATGTTTTGCTTAAAACCGGTTATTTTCTGCACCTGGCAACCCGAGCATTAATACGAGAAGCAAATGATAGGCAATGATCAGGAATTGATAAAATCAGATCCCACATCCCGCCCTTAAACAAAAGGGAAAGAAACACACACACAGATTGACAAAAAGTTCACGAAAGACATGCACGGTAAACTAAATGAACAGCTCCTTCTCAAGCAGGTGGTCATTCATCAGCCTCAACTGAAAACAGCCAAAACATATATTTTTACCAACTTTATATCTTATATTACAAAACAAAACGGAAAGCAAAACGGGTAGCTATTGAGGTGACCATATTGCTAGATGATGGTAAACAAGCCAACTTCTTAACAATAAAAGGGTTCCTTCCGAGAATTGAGGAACCTTCTATGCTTCATCTTATTGAATTTCAAACAGAATATACGAATATCACTAAACACTATAATACCTAATCTGACAACTCGTTTGCATTTAAATGTTGTATTCGTTACCTTTTTATTATCATACAAATGAAAAAGTAAGTGAATTATCATTGACTCGATTAATATAAGATCATTTTGATAATGTCATAATCATATCATCCTTGCCCAGACAATATCATGTGTACTTGCCAGGAATCTGCCATGTTCTTTCTCACATGTGTTATTTATTTCTAAATGATCTGCAAATATGTCATGGAAATAATTCTGTATTAATGTTAATTGACACACCTTAATGTTTTACTGCAGTTTGTTAGAATGGAAACAATATTTTCGACCTCCTATTTGCTTCTGTGGCTTATTTAACCTTCTTAAAATAAGGTTTACTTTTAACAGAAACACTTTTCTCCTAAAGAAGCAAATTCTTTCTTTTAACAGTTTACTCCCATTAAGAAAGGAAGGTAAGGTAAACGTGGCAGTTATTTCAGCGTAATGTTGAATCCATTCACCTAAAATTCTTGAAACGATATGAGCTCAACTAAATTCTGAATGAGAATTCTCTGGGAGCAAAGAATGCATCACAGGAAACAAAGACATCAAGCAACCTCGATGTCTGGGAATAGAATGTTATAATGCTGCCAATGCCCCCCTAGCACCAGCTTCCGCTGATTTTTTTTTCTTTTTTTAAAACTGACTCTGAATGAGCCCAAAGGATCCCTTACGACCAAAAGCACATATTTTTTTCAATTAAATGAAGTACAGGGAAACATTTTACCGTAGATATATGGCACTTTACACTAGCTGCAGTGGAGTAAAAATAACACTTACTTTTTAACCTGTTACATACGTTACTTTGGTTTAAATATATGCTAAACGGCCGAAATATTTTTAACCATGGTTTTAATATTGTTTTTAAAAGAAAAGGTCAAAACAGATAAATTACTGTAAACGGGCAGCAATCAGGAATGGGTTAAATCGGTGTCACAGACCTCCCATGACACCAAACTAGAAATAGTAATATAAAGTAAAAAGACAAGTACTCAAATAATACTAGAAGTGGCAAAATAAACATGCAGCCCATTCCATGCAGATAACCTCCAAGCTAGCCTTACACCAACAAAACGTCTACTTTCAACAGGATAATGACGAATTAAAATACAAAATAAACCAGTGTTGTAAAGACAATAGAAAAGTGGACAGCACAAACTGTAACATCATAACATCACAATGAATGGACCGCCTTGGAAATATCACTGATAAATTACATACGGTATGTTTAAACAGATGTCACATGCACGTAAAAATAACTCAAACTAATAAGGCATTGGCATATTTGGAATTTGCAACATTTAATCTCAAGAAACATTTTCAAATAAAAGTTATAAATGTTACCTTTCTGAGTTCAAAAAGTAAGTTATTAAAACTAAGTTTGTATTGTGCGATTCTTAAAAATCATTAAGATATGAATGAATATAAATAGATTTAGTACTTTTCCGTGTACAGAATAATTAATGAGCGCTTCTTTTTTGTCTATTTATTTATTTTTTTTTTTTTTTTTGTGGGTGGGGGGGGGGACAATTTCAATTTTTCTTGTCATGTAAACAACACTGTTTGCTGTCTGAGTAGGCGACTAAACAACACAAAAATTAAATATTTTGGCAAATAATAAATATATTTAGCTCAACTGTGTTGTTTAATAGGCAAATTTTCGAAACAGTGTATTCCTGGGTGAATGATAGTCTTTTTTACGCAAACATGTAAATCTGATAATTACGTTACTTTGCTGAAGATATGTGTTGTAAGGTCAAAACTGATTTAAACTGTTGTGTTGTATCATGTTTAGTATGATCTTAATGACACAGGTCATTTTTTTCAGTTTCAAAAGCTTATTAGCTATGTTTTGTCAAACAATTGCGTGAAAAATGACTTTGAAGCCACTAATAATGAATAGGTGTGCCTTTGTTCAACAGTTCATGGTTGCCCAAGTATAAAGACTACGAATCTCAAATTTATTTGTTAGAAAGCTATTGAAAAGAGCCAGTTAGACAAATTGAAAAATCAATATTGGGGTCATTTTATCACAGTCTTTGTAAAAATAACAAAAACAACAACAACAAAAAAAAAAACAAAAAAAAAAAAAACATATTATGTTTTAAATTTTCAAGGGGTACATGAATTGTTATAACAAAAATAACAGCCCCGAGGTTCTTAATTGTTTTCTGTGTAGCTTAATTTATGGCATATTAGCTATTCTTACAGAAAATATTGACATTTGATACAGTCGAATCGTTACAGCATATTTCTCATCAATTCTTATTTCATATGCTTAAAATTTAATAAGGTAACGTATATTACTGCCCATTACAGAGTTATGCAAGGTTTGCCAAGGTGGCAAACGCTGAATCTGATCACTACAGATCAAGACAATCATTTTTATATATAAAAACTAATGGTACACCACGTGGATCACTATGTCTCTTTTTTATGCTACTCATGGAATCATATTTGCTCCACTATAGGTAGTCATATCCTTCGCTTAATTTGACTATTTTGACAATAAAATGTGGCGAGCAGAACAATCAAACCTAGTTTCTGAAGGTTTAGACTATTCAAAAATACATTCAAACTAAGTATAGCAGAGGGTGCCACCTCCGACCCTTATTTTGGCAAGATAGGCGATTTTGGCTCCTAGAGTACATTTAGAAGAGAAGAAGCTTTCATAGTTTCAGAATGATTCATGAAAACCCACAGAAGGAGTTGCGCACACAAAGTATATACTTAAAAGTCTTCTGATGCTAAAAAATGACTAAGTCTGCAAACCCAAAATAGTAATAAAAATAATCAGACCATACCCACTAAGTCACATGCACACTTTAAGGCCATGGAAAAGAGGCCTGCAAAGTGTCAGAATGATTTATGAAAAACTGTGGGAGGAGCTGCGCACACAAGATATGTATTCAACATCTCTTCTGATGCTGAAAAAAATGACAAAATTCGCAATGCGGAAAAAGTAGTAAAAAATTATCAGACTAAACCACCTAAATCACTCACATTTGCAGACCATGAGAAAGACGCCTGCAAGGTTTCAGAATGATTCATCAAAAACTGTAGAAGGAGTTGCACACACAAGATATGTAGTGTCAATAGGTTTCTCATGTTCTGGCAAAATGGCTAAGTTCACAAAGTAAAAAAGAGGTAAAGTTTATATGAACATACTCCCTAAGTCACGTTCACATCTGCAGACCACGTAGAAGAAGCTTTCATTATTTCAGAATGATTCATGAAAAAGTGTAGGACGAGATGCGCACACAAGGTACATACAGTATCTAAAAGGTCTTCTAATTCTGAACAATAACTAAGATCGCGAAGCGGAGAAAGTGGTAAAAGTTATCAGACCATAGTCCCTAAATTGCATGCACAGCTATAGAACATGAGAAAGAAGCCTGCAAAGTTTCAGAATGATTCATGAAAAACTGTAAGAAGAGTTGCGCACACAAGGTACCTATTGTGAAAGTGGGAACGGAACTACGGAAGTACGGAACCACGGAAATTCAGAACCACGGAAAGCCGACTACTACATGTATGTCCCGTTGCCTCGTTCCCAGTTCGAAAACTCTGGTAAGTTCGTAATATAGGGCGTCACGACCTATACTAAAGTTCTCAACTCCATATATGCTTTCGTTATGTCTGGGAGGCACAAGCGCTGGCCTCTGATCTAATGGACCGGGATCGAGCCCCACTTGACGCGAGAATCATTCCTAGCGTAAACGGGATTCCTTTTCATTCAAACAGCCTTTCATTATCACCATACACTCATCCTGATATAACTACAATACTGTTGAAAAGGACGTAAAATCACGTCATTCATCTATCGGTTATGTATGGTGGCTGGTTTGTGCCATTTCGTCTTTTCGTCTTTTCGCCGCGAAAAGACGCAACGCGAAAAGACGAAAAGACGCCATGCGAAAAGACGAAAAGACGAAAAAACGCCAGGCGAAAAGACGAAAAGACGAAATAACGCCAGGCGAAAAGACGAAAAGACGAAACCCGCCACGCGAAAAGACGAGATTTCAGCGCGAAAAGACGAAAAAACGCCATGCGAAAAGACGCCATTTGAAACTCTTAATTTGTCGTCTTTTCGCGTGGCGTCTTTTCGTCCTTTCGTCTTTTCGCCTGGCGTCTTTTCGTCTTTTCGCATGGCGTTATTTCGTCTTTTCGCATGGCGTTATTTCGTCTTTTCGTCTTTTCGCGTGGCGTTATTTCGTCTTTTCGCGTGGCGTTATTTCGTCTTTTCGCGTGGCGTTATTTCGTCTTTTCGTCTTTTCGCATGGCGTCTTTTCGTCTTTTCGGCGCGAAAAGACGAAAAGACGCCATGCGAAAAGACGAAAAGACGAAATAACGCCACGCGAAAAGACGAAATAACGCCATGCGAAAAGACGAAAAGACGAAAAGACGCCAGGCGAAAAGACGAAAAGACGAAATAACGACACACAAATACCCTTTTATTGATAACTGTATTGACTCCTAATATTAAGACAGATTTGTCTGAGTAAACAATATAGACTCATATCAGACTACTGCAAATGCAGCTACAGAAGCAGTCTGGTCACAGAATTTGCCACTAAAATGCTTCTTAATATATCTTTTTGACAGCTAAAATTTGTAAGGATAGACTATAAAATTAACGTGGGGTCGGCAACATATTCGGTCAGTATGGTACCGTTTAGATTGAAAAACAAATTTGTGCCTTGTTGACAGAGATCAAACACAGATATAATCAAGATAATCAGTATCAAGCAGCTGTCTTATGAAAATTAGAATGGATTTGCCTCTAAAACTCTATTTTATCTGACAGAAAAATAAAACTTGTTAAAAGTGAAAAGGATAGCTATAAGTATTAGTATGGGGTCGGCAATAATTACAGTTATTGATAAAAATAATCTGGGCCATGTTGACTTAAAAGTTAGCAGACGCAAATTTACTCATTCAGGAGCGTAGGCAGACCTAATACGTTGTTGTAGCAAGCATTTTTGAGAAATACAGTCAAATCTGTCTTAAGGGGTCACCCAAGGGAAGGACAAAAAGTGGCTACTTAAGACAGGTGACCCCATAATACATTTCATTTACACTGTATTTTAGTTCAAAGGACCAAGAAAAGGTGGCTGCTCAAGACAGGTGATCCCTTAATAGAGGTGACCACATAAGCAGGTTTGACTGTATAGCTGAATGTATACACCTCCAAGAAAGATCTCTCTAATACTGAACATTCTGTCCCCTTCTGTCATATTTACAAAGGGGGACAACTTTTGTGACATTCTATTTGCTTCCCAAGATAGGAAAGTGAAGCAAACAGAATAAATAGATTCTTAAACAGGTCTTCTCTTAAAGGAAAGAATTTGCTCCTAGAGGACCAAATTCTACTTTCAAGAGCTGACCCTCCTTAAGAAAGGAGGCAAAAATGCAAAATTGCTTCCCCTGAGAGTGGTCCCGTTCACCTTAAGTACAGATGCAAATATGTTGAGCCCTGAAGCCTGTGTCTCCATGCATCCTACATAAAAATAACCGTTTTTTTTGTTTTTGTTTTTAATTTGAACAATTAGATTTTCATATCTCGAGCTGTATCATAACATACGCAGAATGGTTACCAATGCAGAGCCTGACCAGACCACTCTTTTCCCAGGACACATATGTCCTAGGATTTAGGCTCATAATGGTAACATGGTCCAAATTTATAACTTAATACTCGCACCTAATCTACTATTTACATGTATATTTTTAGTAAACTGTGTTACAATATTATTGTTCAAACTGAGAGATCGAGAGAATTGGGCAAAACGTCCCACCAATGGTAAGGTCATATGAAGACAAGACCTCGCGGTTTAGATTCACATCTGCAGGACCACTGAGGCGAGGGTGTGTGTGTGTGCGGAAGGGGGGGGGGTCGAACTGACTGCATCCGCTGGTCTAGTCTAGTCTATCCAATAATCTTGTGAGGTCGTTGGAGCACCACAGATGACTCTAAAACACTCCTTTTCCACCTAGTCCGGTCTTTAGCTGCCCTAGTTGAGCTAGCAAAATCCATCCCTGCCGTTTAAAGAAGACTTGAAGAGGAAGTAACAGTAGTTGTGCCCCTTTGTAAAAATGGCGGAAGGGGCACATTTTCAATTTAAAATGGATCTCTCACAGAGGTGCATTTCAGATTAAAAATACTTCCTATAAGAAAGTATTATGGTTTGAGTTGTGGCTCCATAATATTCTTAAATATTGGGACACATTTGCGTAAGCCAAAGAAAAGTCTAATCAGGCTCTGCTCTGTCTGCGATTGGCACGTCTTTAGAAAACTATAAACTTGTCCAAATTTTGAGTTAGCTGCAGTTAAATGTATGTCAAATCAGGGGAAAATACCGTATCATTATTTTTTCATACAGCGATGTACAACAATGTTTCAATGTTTGTATTCCATAGTTTGAGAGAGATTACATGGTCAACAAGTGGTTAATCTTTTAGGCAGTTTAAGATCAAATTTAAGATAGGATGAAACTTGTTTGGAGTGTTTTACTCCAAAAAATTAGGACGGCTCATTTTCTTTTCTGTTCGTTCAGTAGAAATACCATAATGACTTCTTTCCTCATATTTTGGTAATGTTTTTAAAAGAACAGTTAAGCGGCAAAATCTGCAAACCGTGATTAGTACACTTCTTTACATATTGCATTCTGATCAGGGTCTAGACAGTTTAAAAAAGAAACACCTGTCTAAGTATTCAAAGTATTAACTGCATTTAGAATAGGATATATTGATACATCTTAATGCAAAACATGTGATGCGAAAAGACGAAAAGACGAAAAGACGCCATGCGAAAAGACGAAAAGACGAAATAACGCCACGCGAAAAGACGAAATAACGCCACGTGAAAAGACGAAAAGACGAAATAACGCCACGCGAAAAGACGAAAAGACGAAATAACGCCATGCGAAAAGACGAAATAACGCCATGCGAAAAGACGAAAAGACGAAAAGACGCCAGGCGAAAAGACGAAAAGACGAAAAAACGCCACGCGAAAAGACGACAATTTAAGAGTTTCAAATGGCGTCTTTTCGCATGGCGTTTTTTCGTCTTTTCGCGCTGAAATCTCGTCTTTTCGCGTGGCGGGTTTCGTCTTTTCGTCTTTTCGCCTGGCGTTATTTCGTCTTTTCGTCTTTTCGCCTGGCGTTTTTTCGTCTTTTCGTCTTTTCGCATGGCGTCTTTTCGTCTTTTTGTCTTTTCGCGTGGCGTCTTTTCGCGGCGAAAAGACGAAAAGACGAAGTGGCACAAACCAGCCACCATAGTTATGTCTGTTGAAAAACACAACTACACAAACTTTCGATACGTAAAGTTGATATGAGCCGCGACACGAGAAAATAAACAAAGTGGATGTGCACCCAGCGCTGACTCAGATCAGCCTCGACATCCGCCCCGTCTGATCAGAGTCTTCGCCGTCTGCATGGAGGTAGTTTAGACCCTTATCTACCCTTTAAGTGCAAAGCGAAGACTCTGATCAGACTCCGAGTCTGCACTTTGCGCACAACCACTCTGTTAGTTTTCTCGTGTCGGGGCTCAATTATATTACCAATCAGGCATAACTGATACCAGAGAGTCACCACATGTATACACCGATCGTCGTGTGCGAGTCCAACCAGTATAGTAAAGGTTTCCACTAGCCTAATAGCCGTAGGGACAGTGAGGGTTAGAGACCCACTGTATCTAGCGCACAGCTGACGAAAGGCGGTGCCCATCCCTCTCCTTTCGCAGCCTTATCCTTCCCAGATTCGAAAAGGTACCCATTTACTGCTGGGTTGACAGAGAGAGTTTTCCAGTCATCGTATATGGCGACAGTGAGCCGCGAACTCACGACCTTACGGTGACTTTCTGCACAATAGCCGAGCCACTCAAACCACTCGACTACGGCGCCTCTCTAAACAGCATGGTCAGTCTTAATCTCCACTGAATATGGTGTTGACTATACGATCAGCAAAGACTGGTCAGACTGCGGATGCGTAGAATGACCGGAGTATTTGCTGAATGCGCAAAGATTCCTTCTCCTGACGACAGGTCCAATTCATGTTGTTAGTGTCATAGACAGAAATAGATCATAAATTTAAATATAGCTGACTCCATTTAAATCACAGCGACTATTTATACCACCCATACCAGAAAATGCCATTTCGCAATGAGAACGGTCCACGCTTATAAGGGTGGTATAAAACAGTTATACCATGGTTTGTCCGCCTGTACGGGAGATAATCCACTCGCTCATGGTTTGTCCGCCTGTGCGGGAGATAATCCAAGCGAGTGGATTATCACCCCTACTGACGGACAAACCATGGTATAACTATTACTTTTTAACGGATCTCCTGGGCTGGAAAAGGGGGAATCGGGGTTTTGGGCATTATCGCTGATAGGTAGCATTAAAATACCAATCTTCGAAGAATATGACGTACGCAAGGCAATGGGGTGTCGGGCTGTCCCTCTTTTATCGGAATATATCCCTGAATATCGACGGTGGTGTTCGCCTTAACTAACTACCGAAGTTGTGCAGTTACCTGTATACGGTCCTCAGTTTAATAGGGAAATGTACAGAAGTACATAAATTTCTTTTCCTGATTTATTTTCCGACAATAAATTACAACATCTGGGATAAAAGAGTTTTTCCAGCTCTTTAATAATCTGTTATAAAATCATAGAAATAAGTCAGTGAGAAATTATCTACTGTGCAGAGTTATACGAGACCAGAAAGATGCAAAGTGACTACAGAGAGATCTTAATCATCTACAGGAATGGGAAAAAGATTGGCAGATAGTATTTAACCCAGACAAGTGTGAACACATCCAGATCACCAAAAAGCGAAATGTCATACCAACTTCCTATAGCATTCATGGACAGACCTTTAAAGAAACGTCAAAAGCCAAGTACCTTGGGGTCACCATAGTCAGTAAACTTTCCTGGAACAGCCATATATCACCAAATTATCTTTTCATCTTTTCTTATATAAACCCTTTTTAACATCAACCAGTTTTGAATTTTGGAATCGTAAATTATGAGGAACAACATAAAGAAGGCGTCTACTAAGTTTTGGGATGATCTGGGGCCGTATTTATAAAACGACTTCAGTGGTTGCTATGCTATTGCTAAGGGGACATTTCTATGAAGGAGATTCTCTACAACTATGAAATTTGCTCTGGAGGAACTGTTCCTCCGGAGCAAACATCGTAGTTGTAGGGAATCTCTTTCATAGAAATCCAGCCTTAGCAACAGCATAGCAACCACTTAAAGTCATTTTATAAATACGGCCTTTCAGCATTTTATGCAGATTTTTATATTCACTGCAAATCATTGATTAAATCCACTTGTATCCTCTCCCGATATCCGAAACTGGAATGGAGAATATTCTTGTTGCTTCGGAAATGGGGAGGGGAGATTAAACACGAAAGTTTCCAACCCTCATTTAAAATTAAGAATACAGACTGTTATTCATTCTAAAAGTTTGACTCGGAAACAAGGCAGTTAACCATCTTCAACAAAAATAGATTGGTTGGTTGGTTGATTGTTTGGGGCTTTTACGGCTCTTTGAGGCCATATTTGGTCTATATCGAGCCGTCTCCTGGGAGTGTGCGGGTGGGGGGGGGGGGGGGGGGAGATATGATAGGGGAGGGGAGAGAAAATTTGCCCAAACAGCCCTATTGCAAGCACAGTAAGACCTTGGCCCACAAACTAGTAGGATGCCCCGGCACTGATAGCTGCCCAGCACCATAGCCCTCCCCCCTCCCCCCAAAACACACCAATCAAAGGGACTTACGCATTCAGCCCTACATTAGCTAGATCTACATGTGAACGACGATATTGTGCTGGACTTGATATTAGACTGGGGGCAGATCAGAGAACATGGGCTTTAAAATGGGTACGCTAAACATGTTGGGTACAAGCAATTTGTTATTTTTTATCAAAAGTACTAATATCAACAAGTGTGAAAATAGGCGTTGCCACTCTGAAATACCACTTTTTAGAATTTACCACAAGTGTTTAAATACCCGCTTTATGTAGTACAATTAAACCATACCAGATATTAATTCTTTCTTAAAATGCACTACAAAAGATGTTTTATCCACTCAGAAACAACCCCATTTGAATACGAAAACATGAAAATAGTTTCTTTAATATGGTTATAAGGCTGACAACGAAACAATCATAAGAAAAAGATGCAATTAGGCTATATTTACCCCACCCACTAGAGCAAATTTGTAATTTCTACATAACATTATTTCTAGAGCTTTCAATGCAACTTTCCACCACCGCAATAAAGTTAGGTGGAAGGCTTATACATTTTTACCACCCTCTGTTTATAAGGCGTTAATTGGCTGCATTTTAAGGAAGCAAAGTATGAATGTATAATCCATCGATTTTCCCATATAAATGCAGCAGGCAGTCCAAATGCAAACTCATCTTTATTCTTTTATGATTATGATCACTTTCCAATTTAATTATTTCGAATTTTTATAACAACTATAGTCTTGTCGATATTTCAGTCAGTAATTTTTGGTAGTAACGTAAATAACATGTTACTATGACACATTTCATTAAACAGAGTCCAAGTCTTAAACATATGAAAGAAGATGCTACTTTAAGTAAGAAGAAATATAAACTGAAATATTTAAAGAGACTGAAAGTTATACATGTATGTTAATGTAAAATCTAACACTTGCAAGCAGATTACTCAAACCAGACTTGTGTTCGTCTAAAGGAATAATTTACGTTACCTAGGAAAATGGCTCAATCGAAATTATTGCTAAATCAGCTCCATTATGCCATTACATTGTAATGAATGCTTAGTATACTGCTTTATCTGGTCACATTATGCAGTTCCTAACCAAAAAAATTCTAACAGGAACATTGAAATGGAAAGAAAAGAGAAATGAGGAGTCACGTCATAATTGTTGAAGCAAAGTCGCATTCTGTTAGAATAACTATTTGATTTATGATCATCTATGCTTCCATTTGTTGTGCCTGTCTCTTTTCGATCTGAACATTGCTTAGTAAACAGTTTCTTATGGAGTCCCTTTAAACCGGAATCATGGAGAAAGTATCTTATTTTCAAATAGCAGAGTTCCAGAGACTTATTTTCCACTTAATGAAATGGGAAACAGAAACTGACGATTTATATTAATGTATAACAATAGTGTACTGAGAATCTTTTGGAATACATTTAAATTGTTAATAGCAGCACCATGTAGTAAGGGAAACAGCAACAGAACGGAAAAAGTAACATACTCAACATACTATCATGCAAACCGTTAATCAGACAAACCAAATATGAGAAAATAATAATTAATAATGAAATAGTCCTGAGTACCTTATAAACAAATAATATACGTATCGTATGAAATAAGTGCTAAGGAATAATATTTAATATGTGTTACATGTTCATGTAATTCAGTTCACTGCCTACGTTTTACACTTTTAATCTTATTGTGTTGCAGTTGTTCCTCGCATTACATTATACTTATATACTTATTAATAAAGTTTTACTGCTAACCAAACTATCCTAGCTGACAAATAAATAATATACAACAGTAAAGAATGTCCAAAGAACTACCGAAGAAATATATACATTTAAGGTTTTCTGATTGAAATAACTTTTTCGAGACATCGTTTTAGTGCTAATAAAACATGTCTGCATAAGCATTGGAGGTGTTGATGGGTATTGTCTGCCTTAGACTAGATTGTTATGTTACAGCTAATAATGCAACCCTGCAACAGCTTTTAATGGAATAATATATGTCGAAAGTCTCACAAAAGTATTTGCTAGTGTTACATTTTTATATAAAATGAAATATTGGAGTACAGCTGATTAGAACTAGATAGACATGTAACGTTGGTTACAGTGCAGCAGGATTACAATGGCACAAAACTTACTGCTGATCAATTAAATCAAAGCCATGTATTATTAACTGTTTTATGTGATTTTACGAATTTAGTATTGTGCTGTTACTAAACAGAAAGGTTTATATGGGGTAATACTCCGAAAGATTCCGCAACAAAGCAATTCCTACTTCATGACTGATATCTCAGTACGTGGGGTGATCATTAAGTAATGGAAACACCTTTGTGAATGGTTGATTTTATACAGAAATAAGTATCCTTCATGTAACACCAAAGAGTGTCTATTGAGCTTTCGAATCCATGTTTGAGACCGAAATTTAAACGTGTTACCATAACAACATGTGACGTCACGTTCAAGCTGGGTACCACGTGTGAATTTTTTCGACGTCATTTTGGTTAGGAGGTGATTTTATTATGCTCATTGTGTACGATATGTAAAGAGATATTGAAACTTTAGGAACATCTTCTGTTAAAGTTAGGTTTTGGCTTTAGAAACGCGCATATAATGATTGTTAATGAAAATGTTCTGAAATCTGGCATGAATAAAAGCTAAAGCAGGGGTTGAAATAGTTGAACTTTAGGGAGTTTGACTTTTATTCCGTAATTTCCAGTAGTATGCTAAAAATAATTGATAGGTTGTGAAGTAAAAGATGATTTTTGGTTCTTTCTGCTATACAATTCTCCCAAGACTCTGCTTCTTAAATTGCAATGACGTCACAATTCTGGTCGCTCCGGTTTATAATGGGCGCAAAACGTCAAATTTTGCTCGACCGAAAGTCTTTCACGGTCTGTATTTCTGCCAGGTTTGAGTACAAGGCATGAATAACTAAATATTTCTATTGGTATCTGAGACCTGCATCAAGCCATCACACCACCACAAACCTTTATCCATTTTTTGTTACTTAGCAGCAGCAAATATAAATGGAAATATGCAAAAAATTTAGAGACTAAACCATCATAAGTTTAATGCATCGTTGCCATGGCAACGTAATTCCTAAAAAGTACTTTAGAACTTAATTGTATGTCATATGGTTGCTTCTTAGGTTTTATATATCTGGAGTACTGTTTTTATACATAACTAATGAAATAAATGCGAGTTTCCATTATTTAATGATCACCCTTCGTATACTAGACTAAGGCCCAATTTCACGTCGCCCATAAACCGAGAATTAAAGCTATTGGTTGCTTATTTACACAGATAATCTTCGGAATGAATTTCACGTTCAAAGATTATTTTTAATAGTGAATAAAACTACGGATCATTTTGAGCGTCGAAAAATGAAAGATTAAGGACTGACAAACATTGATTCTGTGAGAAAAAAAGGATGACTATGATTATTTTCTCGACATAAATGATATTCGTGATGCACAATGAGCCGCGACATGACAAAACAAAGGTATGTGCACCCAGCAAAGACTCGGATCAGCCTGGGCATCCGCCAAGTCTGATCAGTCTTCGCTGTCCGCATGGTTATGCTAAGATCTTTAGCTACCCTTTAAGCGCACAGCCAAGACTCTGATCACACTTTGTTGGTTTTGTCATGTCACGGCTCATTAATGTTTCAAAGAGCCCAAGAAATAATTTTTTTTCAAAGACTTGACCCTTTTGAATATTACGATGGTGCATAATTTGTAAAATAGTTTTGTTTCACAAAGAACAGAACTGCGAAGGCTGGATTGGCTCACAAGCACCGGGTGGAGGACCTACAACTTAACAAAGTGGCGGATCCAGAGGGGGTTCGGGGTTCACATGAACGCCCTCCTCAGCCTAAATTATTCAATTTTCATGGGGAATTTCAGGGAAAATTGGTCAAATTGCATTATTCAAACCACCCTCAGCTAATTTGAACCCCCTACCAAAATTCCTTGATCCAGTCTTGTAACAGGCCCTGGAACGGCTTTTCAACAAGTTTTTTTTTCATATTATAGGTTATTGAGTTTGTGTAATCAACTCCTCCCACAGTTTTAAATGCACTTGATCACGTGTGTCATGTGATCATGTAGAGGTATTTTTCTTATTCGTGCACGTGATTGTGACGTATGGATAAATTATTTTTGTCCAATAATGCGATTTCAACCGCGGTCCGCGATTGTATACAAAAATTATCTTATTTTTTGTTTAAAGTCACTTTTATCAAATATTATTATCTGAATTCTAATTCAAATGTATAGTTAGACCATGTCGGAGGTATTGCATGAAATATTTCATCAAATCAGTTTTGTTATTATTATAAAGGGAGTAAATCTTTAACTTATTCATTTTGGGCAGCTGTTTTGCACTATAGGATAGGAAGTTGTAATCAAGTTCTCTTACTGTTTTCAATAAATTCTTTAAAAAAAAAAAAAACATATTAGGGCATAATGAAAATGTGCATGTGGCTTTTTATATAAATAAATTCAATTTTGACAGAATTACGGCCTTTCGAACTTAGTCATTTTTGTTAGTTTTTCGCATTATAGGATTATGGGGTTTATATAAACAACTGTTCCTGTTTCCAACGGATTCCTTGTAAATAGTGTTTGTGTTTAAAAGGTGCTTTAGGGATGTACACGGCCCTGTGACTGGCGCTGTAGCGGGGCATCGTTCGTATC
Organism: Ctena decussata; assembly: GCA_963989385.1. Lineage (NCBI taxonomy): Eukaryota > Metazoa > Mollusca > Bivalvia > Lucinida > Lucinidae > Ctena > Ctena decussata. The sequence continues at coordinate 41,779,217 of OZ022506.1, read as the reverse complement.
TTACAGAGACAATTTTCTAGTTCCTACAATTTAACTTTCCAGTTTTTTTCTTCTACTGCGCATGATTAAATCGGCTTCGCATTAAATTGTTTCATTAATGCCTCCCATGTTTTTATCCCTTTTTTTCTCACTTTCGGTGTCCGTTTTTATCCTTGTCAGCTTGTCCTTACTTAGCTTGCCGATAGAAATAACATGTTTGGCCATCCTCGGTCTGCGGAAGTATGATGAACAGAGTAGACTGCTCATTCGAATAAGTGATGCTATGTATTTTGCATGTAAATTACTGGCTAGCTAGGGGTTTCGTTTTTCAAGGATGGGGATGGCATTAGGCAAAGTGTACATACAATTATAAGACACACTTCAGAACAGCAGCATAATAAGTGCTGCTTCAGGTTAATCTTGCATTACAGCAGAAGTAAGTCTGTCTCCTTTTAGAAGCGCAGCAGAAGTAGCGCTTCTTCAAAGAAAAAAAAATAAAAGAAAAAAAACCGAAACAAAATCAAATCACCCTTCAGTGGCGGGGAGGAACAAGCGCTAGTTCAGAAGACACTACCCCTCACCAGGGTAGCGGAAGTAGCGCTACTTCTGGAAACATCACTCTTTTGTAGAGCAGCGGAACTAGCGCTCCTTCAGATTAAATCCCATTTTAGTCGCGCAACGGAGTTAGATCTTTAGTATATCAGATGGCATCCAATTTAGCAGTAGCAGTTACATGTAGCGCTACTTCAGAAGACACCATCCTTCAGTAGTGCAGCGGAAAAGGTGCTACTTTAGAAGATGTTTGTATAAGGATACATAAGATTGATTACTTCTAAAGAACAAGTAGCACTAATTAATTTCGCTGCCCTGCTGAAGGGTAATGTCTTCTGAATCAGCGCTGGTTCAGATGTGCTACCAGAGTGAAGTGGTCTAAACTAGCCCTAGTTTCGCTGTGCTACAAAATGCTGAGATTATTTGGGGTGGCCCTTTTTCCGCTGCTCTACTAATATAAACGTACTTTTACCATATATGGGACAACAAGCACGCGTTTCTGTATTTGACTTCTACTGTGTCGCTGAATCTAGAGCTTTTGATAGAGAAATGAAGTGGGAACAACGTCTCAATAAGCTACGGCCGAACTCTAACTGACACCTTCCGCGAGACACAGTAGCTGCAAAAATCAAGTAACAGATGCCTACGTATTAAATAGCGAGCACAGGCGGCCCCCACTAAGCCTCTTTAACCAATGCGTCCCAAAGAAGGCGTGACATGAGTGAGGGTGGTGCCTTCATAATGGTGCTAATTACCATGCGCTACCAAAAAATAATATTTTCTGAGGCAGCCCTTGTTCTGCTGCGATATCTTGCTGCGCTATTAAATAGGCGTGTCTTCTGAAGTTTCTTTAATTCCTTTGCACATACTAGATCCTTTGCGAGTCAATTTTACATGATTTCTTACATAAAAGAATAATCAACTTGGTAAAACCATGGTTTTACTGAATCAGGTAAATTTTGCACACGTGAAATCGATTTAAACCGTGGTTTTATAGGCAGTTTAGCGAAGTCGCCACCGCAGTTTAAATCACCAAGAAATGATTCGCCGACGTGAAATTGGGCCTAAGTATATTATTTCACTACAGGTGAAAAAAACTGATACCAAAGCACAAAGACAATCCAGACAGGAACTGAAACTTTGAATCAGCTTATTCAAAAGCTTATTCAGTAACATAAAATGAGAGTATTTACAAACTGCAATTTATAACATGGCGTTACTGCTTTTGATCTTTTAAATGTTGTAATTTGAAGGTCCATTACACAGACATTTCTTTATAATACATATCCACCTGATCAATTTCTCATAATTGCCCATCTTTTTACTTTAGATGTAACACAAATTACATATTACATATAATAGCTACAACAGTTACTAAAGCCTATGCTAACCTTTCCGTCATGTTCTTCCAGAGCATCAGACACGATCCGTTCGAGAAAAATGTTGAAGAGGGTGGGTGACAGAAGACATCCTTGTCTTACTCCAACTGTTGTTCTGAACCATTGTCCTGTGCTGCCAATTATCAGGACTGCACTTATAGCCTTGTCGTATAGCTGCTCAATGGTGCGAACTAGAACTGCACTGATATTGTACTTCCGCATTGTTTTAGGAAAATCAAAAGAATACATGTATTATATCTGTCATTTTGTAACCGTCACTATCATGTATCCAAAGATTACACATCTGCGATACGAGAAAACCAACAATGTGGTTGTGCGCCCAGCGCAGACTCAGATCAGCCCAGGCCTCCGAACAGTCTATCAGAATCTTCGCTGTCCGCATGGAGCTAGCTGAGAACCTTGGCTACCCTTTAAGTACAAAGCGAAAACTCTGATCAGACCGGGCGGATGCCCAGGCTGATTTGAGTCTGCGCTGGACGCACAACCACTTTGTTCGTTTTCTCGTGTCGCGGCTCAATTATATAATATATTTGTTGCAACTGTGGTTGCAAATTCTTCGGGACGTCTGTTACATGAGACCCCGCCCTGAATTATACAGTGTTTTCCTTTTTTTATTACACGAAAACTGATATATTTTATTAATGCATTATGGGTGGGTTCGACTCAAATGGCGTATCGCTGACGCTGCGATATGTGAGAACCAACCTAAACCGGTTGACATACATGTAGCTGTATTTAATATGAGTTGAACTTCTCTATAATATCGAAATTATTAAAATATCTGCTGACAAGATCGATTTTAAGTACAAACATTGCACAACATCATGAACTTAGTTACATGTACGGGTATATAAACAAGCCCAATCACAAACATCGTCAGTTGGCACATACAAGGAATGGGGTTCGCTCCTTTCCGTGCCAACTCACTTCCATGCTTGCCCCTGGGGGCAAGACATACGTTTTCACATGTTCTGCTTACTTCGAACTGTGGCTGTTTTCACACAGCTACGACCTGAAACTTTTTTTTCTTTTCGGTTCTGGTTGGGGAGTGAACCCAAAGCGACCGCGCCATCACTCTTCGGAGTGCTAGCGGTGGGTGAACAAACCGCCAGAGCCTCCCCTCCCCCCAGAACGACGTCCGCGCGAGAAGTGTACAAACTAGCTGATAACTCTCCGTTCACGTCAGACTGGGGGCTGTTTTATCAACGATGGATCCAAGATCACACATGAACATTTGGATAAGTGTCAAGGTACCTTTAGTATTATTATCTTAATGTCGTGTTGTTTATAGGCCGGTGATTGAGTGCCGTGCCCAAGGAGCTAGGTAGTAAGTGTGCGAGAAGGCGTTCGTGTGGTCCAGGCCTGAATCCAAACCACCACGTACTGGTGGGGCTCAGGATAACTAGTGGGGCTCGGAGAATGTTGTTGTTTTGTTGCTTTATGTCCACAATAAGCAGCTATGCTCATGTCGGGACGGTCAGTTACCCTAACCACATTATTCCTGGGCAGGCTTAGACCTCCTAAGCGGTTAACCAGTACTAAGTGCACATACTTCCTCCAATAACTGACAACTGCCCTTCTTGGGGAGCTGGGAGGTACTGAGATGTGTGTGTATGATGGGGGACGGGGGTGGGGGAGGGGATCGAAAATATTTGACATAATTATGATTAGTTTCATTTTTTGATAATGTCTCTTTTTTGTTGTAATATATGTTACCTAATTAGAAATGCCTCGCCGAGGCGATTTCTGATCAGGAGTCACAACATATATTTTAGTCTAACCACCTCAAACTGTCATCAGAAACTCCTTATTATCTAGGGTCCTATATATTTTTCATAACACAGAGGCCAAGATGGCAGGGCTGAAGCCCCCCCCCCCCCCCTGGATCCGGGGCTGTGTTCAGATGGATATCGCGAGCTCTTATGCAAATATGTACTTACATGTAGTTCTAGGCATCTTTCCAAGCCAGATTTAGAATTTCGAGCTTTCTTGGTGAGCCCCTCCAGATTCGTAACCCAGTCCCAGAATTGCTGTTTTATTTTTGGACAGACTCCAACATCATCGGAATTATCAGGGGCGTAAACAAGGCTGATTACATGTTACGCACAATAAGCCTATGCTTTATACCTCTTTGAGGGCACGGATACGTATTTATTCCCAAAGATATGTTCTGTTTGCAATTACTACTGCGATTTGTAAAATTTACAGAATTTAAGCATCAGTTCAAGTTGAAAAATTTTCATTACGCACCTGCGTATTTGCGTATAGCCTGAGTCTGTTTGCAATAAGTATTGTGATTTTGTCAATTTTACAGAAGATCAGCATCAGCAAATATGCAGGTGAATATTATTTTTTTTTTTTTTCAAATTGACAAAATTTGATAACGGACCTGCGTATTTGCGTATAAGCAGTGTCCGTTTGCACTTACTATTGGAATTTTGTCAAATTTACAGAATTTCAGCATCAACAAATATGCAGGTGCGTATGAAATTTAATCAATTTGTCAAATTTCATTACGCGACTGCGTATTTGCGTATAGGCAGTGTCTGTATACAATTGCTATTAAGTTTTTTTTTAAATTAACAAAATTTCAGCATCAGCAAATATGCAGATGCGTATTGAAATTTTGTCAATTTGACAAAATTTCATTACGCACCTGTGTATTTGCGTAGAGGCCGTTACCCCCTTGATTATGACACTCAATTTACCCCCGAGTACCTGGATTGGGTGTGGTGCAAGATCTAATGCCGCTGACGGGATCCTATTAGTTTTATGACATGCAGCAATTGAGTAAAAGGGATGTGCCTGTCAAGATATGGGTGATTTAATACGCAATTGATTATTGACAAATAGACATGACAATGTTTGTTGCTGTTTTTTTGTTGTTTTTTGTTGTTGCTTTTTTTTCACAAGAAAAATCTTAACGGATGCGGATGGGCTGTCTATGAACGACATTGCAACAGGACCAAAGAAAAGTCGGTTTACAGCATTTAGGAATGGCTTGGTCAGTCTGAACGGATTCATGACATTTCGTCTAAAACCATTTCGTCTAAATGCCATTTCGTCTAAACGCCATTTTGTCTAATAGCCATTTCGTCTAAAAGCCATTTCGTCTAATGACCATTTCGTCTAAAGACCATTTCGTCTAAATGCTATTTCGTCTAATAGACATTTCGTCGAATACGACATTTTGTCTAAATTGCGTCTAAAAATGTCTAAAAACGTCTAAATTTCTTCTAAATTTCGCCTAAAACATAATTTATAAGGCAACTATTTTTGGAACATCAGTTTTATTCACACATCAATTCAAAGACATTGAAATGTCTGAAATGTCTAAGAGTTTAGTAGCTCAAGTTATAGCCCATCCAACGCAGGCAATCAAGGTGGTCTCGTCGTGGTAGCTCTCGCAGACACACTTGATCAAAGGGCAATACATGGATACAACGACAATGGCGGAAAGGGTTTTCGAGTCAGGTGCGACATTTCGTCTAAAAATCTTAAATTATTTTTCGACCAAATGTCGCACCCGGCCGATTTTTAAGATGAATTGTCCATTAGACAAATTGTCATTCGCCGAAATGTCTATTAGACGAAATGTCATTTAGACGAAATGTCATTCAGACGAAAGGGTCGTTAGACGAAATGGCCATTAGACGAAATGACATTTAGACGAAATGAGTTTAGACGAAATTTCGTGCACCCAGTCTGAACATCTCCTCTCTTTCACCGTGAAGGGAAACAACCCTGCCGTTTTCATTTTTCTTCCATTTTTACTGGGATCTACTCTTATTCTTGCTACTGTCGGAGCAAAATATTTCATTTAGAAGGGTTTTGTCGTGCTGTTCCCCTGTCAAAATATGTCAGACCCCTGTCAAAATATGTTAGACAACATGGAATTGTACACATTGATCTGACAAGTCTCGAGAGTGCAACGACCCACTACAATCTTTGGGGAAATAACTCCATTCGTTTAAATCGTCAAAATACTGCGAGAGTAGTTTCCCGTATGTCGAAAGCAAACCTAAGTAGTTTAATGGATACACTTTCAATGAAACCGATTCTGCTTTTTTTTTGGCCTCCCTTCACAACCCGTAAAGGACAGAACACGTAAACTCTTGCATGACACACCCGAAAAGACAGAATGCCTATTTCGATCTTTTGTTCTTTTTTTTTACCCTGAACACAAGTTAGACATACAGACGGACAGACACGTGTTTAATGTTCTATATCTGCTCTCTTCATGAGGTAATTTGATGACATATTGGACCTCACTGCTCACTGTTCCAAGAGTTTTATCCCCGGGAGAAATTTCCAATATATAGGGCTGCAGTGGCAAATATAGCTAAGACATTGATGTACATCAGGTGTGGTGCATTGTGCCCGTGATCCAAATGGGGAAAATAGTGTGAGGATATCCTCTCGCACTTGTGCATGCTAGTCTGGCTATGCAATAGAGAAAAATGACTTTCTTTTCAACAGTATTTCAGGACGATGGGTCACGGTAAGTCATTCTCTCTTGTAGGGTACAGTTGGCTTGATCGGCCGGAACTGGCATACCAACTTCAAATACATATGGGCCGCGACACGACAAAACCAACCGAGTGGTTGTGCGCCCAGCGAAGACTCAGATCAGCCTGGGCATCCGCCCAGTCTGATCAGAGTCTTCGCTGTCCGCATAGAGGTAGCTTAGACCCTTGGCTACTCTTTAAGCGCTCAAAAGCGAAGAGTCTGATCAGACTAGGCGGATGCCATGCACTGCTAAAATAAACGGTAGATTTTACGGTAAAATAACTGGTAACCAGCTGCCAGTCCTTTTACCGTTATTTTACGGGCGCCCGTAAAAATTGCAGGAATCAACAAGCAGAGTAGGACAGAAAAGAGCAGATGTTGTTTTGGTTAGATAGCCCCTCAACAATACAAAGTTATTTTAGAGTGCACTTCCGTTTCGAGATTTCCAATAATGTCTTACAGGCAAAAACCCGTAAAAATAACGGGAAAAGGACTGGCAGCCGGTTTCCAGTTATTCTACCGTAAAATCTACAGTATTTTTTTACAGTGTGGCTGATCTGAGTCGGCGCTGGGCATTCTGCGCATAATCTTAGTGCGGCATTCTGTACATCTTTCGTATTCCTTAGGATAATATGTGTCTTCTACTTCGAGCAAATTTAAGTATAATGCTTTTATAAGTTAAGCTGCATACCTTGGTCATTTTTCGATGTAAGCAAGGCTTACACCAATTAACCAAAAACAAAAACTGTTAGACTCGACTTTATTGAATCTTTCAAGCGGCCATCGTATGCTAGGCACCCTATATTTTACCCGAAAAGCGGTTTAGTAAACAATAGAAACACAATAGAACGTAATTTATTTTAATTATTTCTTTTCTTATGTTGTTTACTTCGCCTCAATTTACACCCATAATGACCTTTGTGACACATTCCATTTCACTCAGTTTGACTCACTACACAGATTATCATCGGTGATAAGAGTTATCGCCCGTTATCTTATTGTGGAGGTTTCTTCACTTTCTTAATAGCTTAAAAGTGCTTTCTGAATTAACGGTCATGTCACGCAACCTTCTGTCTTCAATTTTACAGTCTGAAAATTCGTAAATTTTAAGGTAAAATACCCGACAACTGCCTGCCATGCCTTGTGAATAACTTACGGGAGAGTGCCATTACTTTTAAACGTGGGAAATGTCTGAATAGGCCCTGTGTGTATTAAAACCTTCCTTATATTCAGCATTTAATTTCTTTATAAAGGAAGTAATGCGTCTAAGACAGCTGATCCGAGGTATTTTTAACTTGTTACAGTTCCAACTTTTGTTCATTTACCTTGATCTCCATCCAGATGCCATTGTCGCTGTTTGTCACCAGTTGGTATCCAGATGCCATTGTCGCTGTTTGTCACCAGTTGGTGTTCTCAGCACTCGTCGCCATTTTATACCTCATTAAGGTTTTGTCTAGACTTTCAAACAGAGCTTTAAGTTCCTGCTCCTCCTCAGCAAGAATGTCAATCATTGTTTAACCTATTAATGCCTAGTGGACTCTTCTATTTGTTTATATTGGACAAGTCCATTTGTCGTTCAAGGGGTGTCAGGCTTAGTTTATTTTACGATTTTTTTGTTTATTTTGAGGAAAAATACCCATTTGCCGTATGCAAAAAGTGTAGACCCTGATCAGACGCCGCGTTTGCGGCGTCTTATCTGGGTCTGCACTGTTTGCTTAGATCCCATTTTGGGGGCCCCAGGCATTAATGGGTTAACCGCAGATTTATAATAGTTCTGCCGTCTATGCTAGCCTGTCCATCATGGTCTTTCAGAGCATCAGCAGGGTTGCCACACTATCACGGAAAAGCATCTGGAAAATGACTTTTTTTCTCCCGGTCAGGGAACAATCAGGAAATTTTGTTGATGGTCAGGGAAATTTGGAAAGGACTTGGAAAATGAGGGAAGTCAGGGAAGCTGAAAATAAATGAATATAGCAGTCTTAAGACAATCATGATACATGTACTTATTTTGTTAAAGTGGAAAATGTGAATTTTCTAGAGAGACTAGAGAAAATTTGTTTTTGTCTTCTGTAAGAAAGAGTCAACAAATCGTGTTTCCTAAATGCCAACCAAAATTATAGAGGTGAAGCCATACCTTCAAAGCACTGACGTAAAAGGCCTCATCTGAAAGACTGATTCCAAGTTCGCCGCAGAAGCCTAGAAATCATGAGTCTAGTACACTATTACTGGCCACTAATCTGGTTTCCTCTTTGATCTTTGTCTTCGATGTTTATACATGCATTAGGGTTTTATATTTGCTCTACCGCACTTAGCCATGGATGGATGGATGGACCCTATATAATCATATCGAGACAATGGTAGGATGATAGCGACAGAGTATGTGCAATGGGATTCCATTTACAGCGTGAGAGAGTACGCCACCTGCAGAATTCAAACCAGGAAATGCTAAAATTGTAAGACAGCGTTTAACCAACTGCGCGACCGACCCTCCTTGGTGATAATTCAAACTTCCAGTAGTCACACAACATTGAAACAACGTGAAATAAATGTTGATTCAACGTCATGGCGTTGAATCAACATTGATTCAGCGTTAATTCAACGTCAGAGAAGCCGCATGATATGGGTAGTCAGCGTAGCCTGCGCAGTGTTAGTGTGTACTGACAATACATTTGAGCAAGTCACATGTTCTTTCTGAAAAGAGGATGCATGCCCTGGGTCCGAGATTATTAAACTTGAGAAAAATCTCAAACTTAAAATAAAGCACACTGATTGGCTGCTTCCAAGCATGTGCTCGGAGGCAGACAATCAGTGTGCTTTATTTTGAATACGAGAATGAACTCAAATTTTATAATCTCTGGGCCTGGTCAACCTACTCTACAGTATGCGCTGGCTGGCTAGGGCTGGCGCATATCCATGTTTCAATGTATTAAGACTTTTTTATGTAGTTATGTACTTCCTCATGTAGCTATACTAATAGCCGTTGAGTTTTTCGCGCGCATGTGACTAACAGTGCTATTGAAAGTCACCCAATTAAAACACCATTTTACATATAAAGAAAGTCCTTTTCATTTTGCACGGTTGCTAACTTTCAAAATGGATGTCAAAGATAGGGTAATAATGAAAAAGACAAAATATTGAAGAAACAAAGAAACAAGAAATATCTTAAAAAAAGATAATGGGCTTGATTTAGACGTGTGTATTGTAATATGTATGAGTCACGTACATGTAAGATATCGAATGTACTGATCAGACTGTACAGATGCGCATGTTGTTATGCATATTTGTTGTTGGTGTTAGAGGGTTTCGATTTCGGAAATGCTGTTGAATTTTGATTGGCGTCTGTCTGTTTGCACATAACAATGAGGATTGGCTGGCTGACCGCCCTTCATATAACCTTAAAAGTGTCGCAGTTCCAACACAACATCAACTTAGCCAGCAACAATAGCTTAATTTCGTCTTCGAATTTTGTGTCAAATTATCATGTTGGGTAACATGAGCCACATACAATGTAACAGGCGAAATGTGTTCTTTGGCAAAAAAAAAAAAAAAAAAAAAAAAAAGACGTAACAATGAGGATTGGCTGGCTGGCTGACCGCCCTACATATAACCTTAAAAGTGTCGCAGTTCCAACACAACATCAACGACTAAGCCAGCAACAATAGCTTGATTTCGTCTTCAAATTTTGTGTCAAGTTATCATGTTTAACATTAGCGACATACATAACAAGCGAAATGTGTTCATTGGCAAAAGGCGATTTGGACCGAAATATCTAGATTCATCACGGCACGGTATATAGACCAACAGTCAAATGAAACTGAAAGTAGAAAGAGAAAGCGAAATTAAGCTACTTACATCAAAATCCTGGGTGTATTTATATTGGCCAATGAAATACTTAAAATGTAGGTCAATACTAAGGTTATACGGCTAAAGCCGAAAAACGAGGACCGTGATGATTCACATCCCTTAAAACATTTATAAGCTATGTTATTTCGCTGATTTGGTTTTGCTAGATTCTGACTGAACTTTCTAATCGTCTCATTATTTCTGTGGCCCATATTCATTTTCAGGGTCTTAACTTTGATGCAGTTTGACAGGAAAGTATGACCATTTTCCCACATTTCCATGCTTCCTATTAATTGACATTATCGCGGTATCAGTCAAACTGTCTTGGGATTCCTAATCAGCTGTCTAGAGCAAAAGTGACAAAGGGCTATATTATAAAATTATTGACCTTTGTTGAGGTGAATATGCATTTTCTGACCTGCAAACATCATATTTCATGTATACAGGTTAATAAAACTGAATATTCCCAGAAAAAGGTCAATAAATGATTTATTATATGAAAATTTTAAATGCAGTGTCATTTAATAGATTGGACATACTTTGCACGTAAAACGTTTCTTTAACTTTTCTATCGGCCCACACTGTTTGCGCGCTAACACAAGTGACGTTACGGCAGACGCACAACGTTATTTTGGTAAAATAAACATAAACAAGCGTAATTAGACCGACGTCTCCGCGGCCTGAAATGACGTCTGGCACTGAAAGGGTTAAACAAGAGGACCAAGAGACACTGAATCACTCACCTGAGTCAAAAGATCAAAGGTCAACCAAGGGTCTTAATCTGAACAAACCTGATAGTATATGAGTTCAAATGTTCTATCAATATTATCTGCCATTTGGTTCTGGTTAATACGAGCTTTAACGATTTTGACCATATATGGGTATGATCACCATCTTGGTCATGCAGCCACAGCCATTAAAACAACCCTTCATTTCTATGTTCCAAGGAGGCTCCATGTGAATTTTTGCATGAATCGGCTGTATAGCTTTGGAGAAGCTGTCTGAAGTTATGGAAATATCAATGACCTTTTTTCAAGGTCAGAGAATGAGCTTGACCTCTTGTACACACTTACCTGGTTCACTGTATAGACAAATGTCTTCAACAGTTTCCTAGAAATCTATTGTTATTGCATTTTGTACGCAAAAATGCGCAAAAAACCCAAACAAATCTGACCTTGTCGTAAAAAGGTCAAGGGTAGCTTAGGTGCATCATTGAATAAAGTTGATAGTTCTTGCGTACCCGATGCTGTATACAAAGGTTCAAAGCAATCGAGCCTTTAGTCAAACAGAAAAACCGTTTTAAAAGTTTTACCATATATGGGCATGTTGATCATGTTGGTCATGTGGTTAGGAATGTTTCTACACTGTTTCATTCTGTTGACCTCTGGAGGTTCCAAATGAAATTGGCTTCCAATCTTTCCTGTTCTTTAAAGGAGAAGATATTTGAAATTGTTGAACAGGTGTGACTTTGATCAAAGGTCACATAATGACCTTGACCTTTGCAACTACATGATATTTATGTACTCATTTAGTGGACTATTTATCCTAACTTTTATACTTTCGTCAATAATTTTCAAAATGTTTAATGCTTTAGCATTGTCTCATAAAAAAGCACAAAGAGCACACATATAAAAAGGGTCAACGTTAACCTAGGGTCATCATTTGAACATGCTTGATAGTACTTGCATTCTCAGTGCTCTACACCAAGATTTTCAAGTCTATCATTTTGTTTTTTATGGTTCCGACGAGGAATTTTTTAAAAGGTTTCTTAGCATATATGTGGGTGCCAGCTATGCTGGTCATGTGGTCAGAACCCTTTGAATAAGCTTTTGTTCCCCTTACCCCTAGAAAATCTATATGAAAGTTAGTTCCAAGCAGCCCAGTGGATTTGGAGATGAAAATGTTATCAGGGCGTTTATACCTTTGCAATTGCATCTCACTATTATATAAGTGAAATTGTGCAAGTATATTATCAGGGCAGTTACACCTCTCTACATTTCTATATATACGTGCATCCAAGCATTATACCTGTACAATTACACCTCCCTTTGCATCGGTGTAATCGTACAGCCATTATACCTGAGCAATCACACCTTACTATAAATAATTGAAATTGTACGAGTATATTATCAGGGCATTTATACCTGTACAGTAGCACCTCTCTACATTACCCAGGCATTTGCTGGGCATAAGATATATTTTTCGGCTTTAATAGCCGTATAACCTTAGTATTGACCTACATTTTAAGTATTTCATTGGTTAATATAAATACACCCGGGATTTTTATGTAAATAGCTTACTTTCGCTTTCTCTTTCTACTTTCAGTTTCATTTGACTGTTGGCGTGATGAATCTAGATATTTCGGTCCAAATCGCTTTTTGCCAAAGAATATTTCGCCTGTTATGTCGCTCACGTCAAATATAAAACCAACAAGATAACTTGACACAGAATTCGAAGACGATATTAAGAAATTGTTGCTGGCTTAGTTGTTGACGTTGTGTTGGAACTGCGACACTTTAAAGGTTATATGCGGGGCGATCAGCCAACCAATCCTCATTGTTATGTGCAACACAGACAGACCCAAATCAAAATTCAACAGCATTTCCGAAATCGAATCCCAACACCAACACTAAATATGCATATCAACATGCGCAGCCGTACAATCTGATCAGCACATTCGCTATCTTACAAGTACCGGACGCATAACTATTACAATATACACTTCCATTCAATCTAAGCCGATTATCTTTTTTAAAAGATATTTCTTGTTTAAGATATATTATCTATGCGAACTGCATATACTTTCATTGGAATGCAAATCGGCACAGTTTGCATATGGCAAAAGACGAGTTTTTTCTTGTGCACATAAGATCAATTTGTATGCTGTCAATGGACAGATGACTGACTCACTTCTAGAATGGCAGAACACTTACAATCGTTTACGATTAATTTGATTTTCGTCAAAAAAGTACAACTTCATTCCTTTTTACAAGATAATGCATCAAACATGTACGAAGCAATCAATCTTAGACTGGTACAAAACTCATTTATTAAGAGCATACTGCCTTATTGAGAATTCATTTATCACAAAATGACAGTCTATATTGACCAACATGACATCGGCCAATCAGATAGAAATAAGAAAGTCAAGGGTCAACAACGGTGCTTAGGTCACAATGGCGGACAAACTGTCGGCTTTTCTACCGGACATGCAATTTCTCACGATGCTTTAGTCGCTGAAGGGCAGTTTCTGATATTTTACAAAATCAGAATGTTTCAAACAGATGCGCGAGGCATCGAGTTAAGAAGAATGGGTGCATTTTCGGGGCAAGCAACTCTGCCATTTTCAAACATTCGATTCATCTCTTTTTAATTGGGCTCGGCTCTACAAGCAATGCTCACCTATGAGTAAATTATTTCCCAGTAGATCTCTTTTTGGAAAGACTTTGTCAGCATGCAGAGGGTCAACAAAGTTGTTTCCCTTCTTAAAAAATGGCAAAGAAAGACACAAAGGTGTTCCCAGTGTTTGTCCCTCTGGAATTCATGTTTTCGCGTGGACTTTTGCTTAGCGATCTGTTCGATATGAATGAAATACTCCTGACAGTAGATTTAACATATTTTATTGTACCAAGTAAACAAAAGGATTGGACACAAGTTATAACAACATTAGCTAGTCCTCTCCCTGGACAGATAACAAACATGAAATCTGTGGTACATACACAACAGTAAGTTTAATTCACAAATTAAATTGTAGTATCGAAGGAAAGATAATATTGACTTATGCTCGCAGCAGCATCTCCCGCCCTAACCCCGACACTCCGATATTCCTGATTAATTGCAATTTATTAGTTGACTACGAGAACCTACGGGTATCTTTTATACATGTATATTTAACACAGCCGAAGATATAGTTGAATTAGTTTCAGCATTTTATGCGATATTTCCATTTGTAATTAAATGCAAATGAACATTTACAAGTGAGTTAATAGAACTCATTAAACTAAATGTATTTCGTTGTTCTACATATAACAAACACTCAAAGAAATAATGTTTGTGCGTTTTCATTAACAGCGCCAACGAACATTTAGAATTCCCTGAAATAATTACGCGGAATAAATCAGTATTCAATTACTACAATTATGACGAATTCTAGTTAAAATGATATCATAAAGTCTGTCTTAGTATATGGAAATTGGTAAGTCCTATAGAAGGTTGTTTTATGATATTTCTTTTTAACAAGGAAAGCGTACTGATTGTTCAGTGTTGTTGTTCTACAGTTTAATGGCTAACGGAAAAAAAGACGACTCAAATGAGCATGATCTAGCGAAAGCTTTTTCAAAGTTCTGACTATTCCTTAAAATTTAACTCGAAGCTGCATCAGCTCTACTCGGAAGAAGATCCGTCAAGGCTGATGGTGCGTCTGGTGGAATTATTATAATACTCCTGAAACATAAAGTGGAGTTACAATACTCCTGGAAAATGACCATGCCGAAAAATTTAGAGTTATTACAATACTCCTGGAAATTGACCATGCCGAAAAGTTTAGAGTTATTACAATACTGCTGGAAAATGACCATACCGAAGAGTTTGGAGTTATTGCAATACTTCTGGAAAATGACCATACCGAAGAATTTGGAGTTATTGCAATATTCCTGAAAGTGGCCAAATCGAAAAATATGGAGTTATTACAATACTGCTTGAAAATGACCATACCGAAGAAATTGGAGTTATTACAATACTCCTGGAAAATGACCATACCGAATAATTTGGAATTATTACTATACTCCTGGAAAATGACCAAACCGAAGAATTTGGAGTTATTACTATACTCCTGGAAAATGACCATACCGAAGAATTTGGAGTTATTACTGACCATACCGAAGAATTTGGAATCATTACTATACTCCTGGAAAATGACCATACCGAAAAATTTGGAGTTATTACTATACTCCTGGAAAATGACCATACCGAAGAATTTGGAATTATCACTATACTCCTGAAAGTGGCCAAACCGAAACTTCGGTTTGGCAACTTTTAGGTGTATTGTTATAGCTCCAATTTTTTTTTACCCAAACCGACAAATATGGAGTTATTACAATACTCCAGGAAAATGACCATACCGAAAAGTTTGGAGTTATTACAATACTGCTGATAGTGGCCAAACCAGCAAATATGGAGTTATTACATTACTCCTGGAAAATGATCATTCCAAAAAATTTGGAGCTATTACAATACGCCTGGCTACTTTTAGGAGTATTGTTTTAGCTCCAAATATTTTTCTACCCTAAAGCAACGACTGTGCACAATCACTTTGGTGAACTGTTGTAGAGGCTTGAGTTTACAGTTCAATGTGGGAAAATGAGAGCTTACCAAGCATGCATATAGTTTTCGACTGATTTATAGAGCTCTTGCAGGCTTCTTTGGCATGGTCTAAAGATGTCTATATTTCACTTTTCAGCTTGTTTTGGTACCCCCATTCCAGACCCTCTTGTATTGAATTCTGTAGTATGCGTCAGTTATAATTTTATGACCGGTTTCAGTTTCATAAATTGTGTATTTTTAAGATTTGGTAAGTTCTGTTATGATTTGAAATGACTTCCAGTATTTACATTTACTTTTAATGAAACTTTAGTCCTGTTTATCTATCGTTAATCGTACCAATTCTTCCGGTTATGTAATCAAGTAAACCATATTACCCATTGTAAAGAGGTTATAGAAATAAGTTTTCTCAATATTTCTACAACGGATTACTCTATGAAGGGTACTTTTACAGCTTACATGTATATACTAAATAATGCTAATCTTTGAATTCGTACCTACAAGGATTTTTTGGGCGTTTTCTTCTTAGAAATTCAAAATTGGCGTCGGCAAACTTGGGTGAGAGACAAGCGACTTGTCTGTGTAGTTATGCCTCAGACATATAAGTCATGCCCTTTAAAACAAACACACACACACACACACACACACACACACACACACACACACACACACACACATTTACTTTGAATAGTTTAAATAGTGGTTGCCTTGGTTGCCTTCCCATGTCATAATTAGTCAATTTAAAGTGCCAAAAATAAAAATAACGGTAGTTATATTAGCTAATATTGTAGATCCACATCTGTTGACTAGCTAGATAATCTTTTCAGAAAATTTTGAAATGTCAAAATAACTTTTAAAACTACATGTCTAGCTATCTCGTGGCAGAAACATACAAAAACACGAAAAAGCAAGAGAAGTCAATGAGACTTTTGAGTCTGATTCTGACACTCTAACATAACTGAATAAAACTTTGGGTTAAAAGTTTATGGAATCTTATTTGCCTTAAATATTTGGACACACAAGCTGCGCATTTTATGTTCCTTAGCAGCAGTCTGATGCCAATGTGTTTTGCTTTTTATTTATTATTATTTTTTTAATTTCTCGACCGGTCAAAAACAATGGCCGTATCGAAAGCGGAAAAAAGAACCAATTACAATACTAAGTGTAGAATCTTAATACTTAGGGTAAATATGGTACGATGCTGCGGTCAGTTTAAGACAGCCCAGTCGGGCGTATGATGGCATTGCATCAATATCTAATTGAAGCGATGCTCATACTGCTTGAGATGAAAGGGGGTGTTTTTGTTGAATTACATTTTCAACCCTTGTTGGCCATTCTAATAAAGTCATGATTTCGGGATTATCTGCGGTATTGTCTACTTAGATCTGTCACGAACATTGTCAAGTCTCCAATACTTTTTGCTATGTATTAATTAAGCGTATCAAAGGTCGCTGAAGAAGCTGCCAATCAGTCCTAGTCTCGCGCTGTCTCGCAACTGCGGGATTTCTTTGTAATCTCGCTATGATGCGCGTAATCGGAAAAACCTCTGACCGATTCATTGTAAAATTGGTCATTCAAATCTCGTTCCCCTGAGACTTGGGAAACAATCATGAAGATACAGAAACGTCTAATTTGGCTTTCATCAAAATATTGATCATGGGTCACTTGAGATTGGATTAAAGAATCAGCTGGAGACGTATGAGACGTCCAATATGTCCGTCAAACAAAATACTGCAGTGCATTCTTCCCTAGATTTAGATATTATATCAATAGCATTACTCGCACAAGATGGGTGCAAAACTTATATCTACCAAAAAACAGAAGGCAAAGCTCAAGCGCATATGTTGATCAACCTCTTTAAAATTTCGAAGCCAGCATTTGTAGGCGGCTAATTCATTGGCTCTTCATATATCAGCCATATATCGAGCCGTAGTGCGCAGGCTGATTTATTTATGATTTATTTATTTCATTACATGCATTTATTTTTATTTAACTTTTTTATTTCAATTTATTTTTTATTTTATTTTGGCATATGCCATAAGGTCCTGTCTATCTTGAAGAGGGCCATTTCTTGATAAATAATCAGATTTCACGCCTGAATTTGTCAAGCCGCTCATGAAATAAGTGTGGAAATTGGCCATTTGACCAAGATTTATGAAGTGAAAGTCCAGTTTTCGAACAACTCTTGGTGCGTATATAATTAACTTGAGAAACTTAAAATTAATTAACTTCCGATTCAATCTAGACTTAAATACAACGTTGTAACTTCAAGTTCTTAAAAGGAGATGGGATTTCTCACGGATACTTCTTTTATTGTTATTTTCGCATAATGGTGGTAAATTAAAAATAACGCCTTTAAGTTAAATGTCAGCTACCTTGCTTCTTTAGAAAATCTGGTTTAAGGCAGTTTCGAACTTTGCAGGCGCAGACCATTCTGCCTAAGGATATTTTTGTAAGCCCTTTTTAGACTGGAAATTCGTTTTGGGATATTATGCTAACAGTGCAGACCCACTTCAGACGCCGCAAAACGCGGCGTCTGATCAGGATATACACTGTTTGCTTACAGAAATTTGTATGCAAAATTCAATAAAAGTGAAAATCTGCACCAAGAACCCCTAAAACAAGAAATAGACTCATCCAAATTATAAGGATGGACAAGTCCACTGGTCTAAAAAGGGTTAAACATGGTCTCGTTATTCGTCCAGGATAGCCATCAGTCTCAATCATTTTGGAAGCAGAACAAAATAGTATGGCTTAATAGCAGAAAGGATCATTCAGACTTATAAGTCTATTACCCTGGAAATGTCTTTGAAATTCAGGAGCCCGGTAGCTCTGTGGGTTAAGCGTTGGCCTGCTAAGCTAGCGGTCCAGGATCGATTTCCGTGAACGGGTTTTCATTGCGCACAGCCTTTCATTTTCATCCTCCCAACGTCCTGATATGACCGAAATACTGTTGAAAATCGTAAGTTATACATCAATCTTTAAAACTGCAAATCATTTGGACAAATGCGCATTCGGAAAACCTCGTATGATTCCGTTCGTTGGTGAAGCGAAGAGTAACGGAACAATAAATGCTGCCGACATCGCTGCACTTTGGCTCCGTTTCTTTAAACATTTAACTTTCGAATTAGTCTTAACAAGCTTAATTTCTTTAAATATTTTCATTTAGTATTTATGAAATTAAAGAAAAACAGATAGAACAGGATTAAGATCCAAAAGTTGTTTTTCGTTCGTATGACACGTCTGTGTTATTCTGTCATCTCAAAAGTTTGAAGAAAAAGTCAAGATTCAATCAAAAAGATAAGCAAATGTCAAATACGATTATTTTCAAGAATTATAAGAAATCTAACACTAGAAAAATGGGTGAGTTTTACAAACAGCTCATATCCAGAGCCGCCGTATATGGTTTACACTGTTTGCCCTCTAGTATTTGAATTCTGAATATGATATAGCTTGGACAAAACCATGATTTGAGCCTGGTCACGACAAAACAAACAAAGTGGCAAGTGCGCCTAGCGAAGAGACTCAGATCAGCCTGGGCATCCGCCCAGTCTGAACAAGGTCTTCGCTGTCGGCATGGAGCTAGCGCAGACCCTTAGCTAGCCTTAAAAGACACAGAGAATACTCTGGCCAGACTTGCCGGATGCACACGCTGATCTGAGTCTCGCTGGGTGCACATGCCACTTTGTTGCTTTTGTCGTGTCTCGGCCCATTTTTTTTTAAATTTCGTCGTCGCTGTAAGAAAATAAGCTTGTTCATAATCAACATACATGCTATGAACTCTATGCATAGTGAAGAAACTGCGTACTTGTACTTCTACAGGTGTGAACCAATTTGGTATACACGGGTAATATGGGGAAACTTCATTATCACTTAATAACTTTAATTATTCTTAATATATTTTTACATCACAAACGGTATCAGAAAGTAAAATTCTTCATCTTTAATATCGTGTTTTAATTTTGATTCTAGCACTAGTACAAAATGGTCTTTTTGGGGTGATTATCTAGAGGTATATAATTTAATTAAACAAATAACAAAATCTCCGCAAAACAACTAGGGCACACGAATTCGACCGCTTATTTAGAATCAAAATGATACAAAATGTTATGCATCACAAATGGATCAGATTAGAAGAAAGAATATATTTTCATCCGATGTAATTTTTATTAGTCTAGCTAAATGATAAAATGGTCTTTTTTCATTATTTGTTCAAATTGTAATTAATGATTTTTGTATGCCGGTCGTTTCCGTGCGTTCCCGTCAAAACTTCGGCGATACACGACGCGGCTTTCAGGTAATAGCCTTGGGCAAAGATTATATGTATGAAGAGTATGATACACAATTTATGATTGGATATTGTAGTAATGAATTTTCAAGTAGCTAAATTATGCAATGTAGGTTCATCCAGCTTGTTTGAAACTAAAAGTTGAAAGAATATTTTTTTTTTCTGGTCCAGAGCTGCCCTATAATGTAGACCAAAGTTTTCTGATGAAGCCGCGCAACTGAAAAATAATTGATGCAAACATAATCAAATTTCAGGTTTTGATCCGGTCTATAAATTAGCTTTACATGAAGACGAAAAGTCGATCGGCAAACTTCTTTTAACTTGTAAAATAACTTATATCACTGGTGCCGATTTGAAAGACAAGTATCTTATGATTGTATAATGCCAATTAGTAAATTAATGTCGGTGTGTTTCGAAATTTAGCTTTTGCACAGTAGTTGCTGATTAACGATTGTTTTTGCGAGGCAAAGAGCCACACTAAGTATCTCTCTCTCTCTCCGTTTCATTCCATGTCTCTCTCTCTCTCTCTCTCTCTCTCTCTCTCTCTCCATGTATCTGTAATCATTTGTCTGGATTCGCCTTATAATCATAAGTATGTTAACAAAACAGTTTTACTACTTCTGTTTATTATGAACTTTATGAAATTGTATTATCTTGTTGTCCTTAAATTTACAAGTTAATAATTTATTTATTGTATTTTTTCTGTATTTTTTTTTTATTTTTGTATTGTTATTTTTCAGTATCTTTTTTTTTAATTTATTTTTTATTTCTCAATTTCTTTACAAGGGATGCCTGCTTTGGTACATAAGAAGAACTTTATTTTTGCTTATTTGTTGTTTGAGTTTGGAAATTATTCGGCGGACTTTAGATGTAGTACAGTTTTGGTCATAAGAACCAGAAGACTGTATACTTTTTGAGCGTTAAGTTTTTTTTTCTGTTTTTTTTTTTTTTTTTTTTTTTTTTCACAGACGGTTTTCATGTTAACAAGTTTTTGTTTTCTCATATGTTAAAAGTGAAAATACTTCAACAAGGCTCAAATTCGATTATTACTCTATGCCCATTTATGTAACTGGGGTATTCGTCGTTAAATAAACAATACAAATGACACGGCACGCGTCCACATTACCGTGCAATAAATGAGCCATGACATGACAAAACAAACAAAGTGACATGTGCGACCAGCGAAGACTCAGATCCGCCTGGACCTTCGCCCATTCTGAATAGAGTCTCCGCGATGCGCTTAAAAGGTAGCTTAGGGTCTAAGCTACCTACATGCCGACAGCGAAGACTCATCATACTTGGCGGATGCCCAGACTTATCTGAGTCCTCGCTTAGCGCACATGCCACTTTGTATATTGTGTTTTGTCGCGGTCAAATATATATTATCTAAAGACGACGAAGGCAATCTGGGAAAAGACCCTTTTCACATTGTTTCCGCCCATGCGCCTAACCCTCTAATATCTCGATAAATGGCGAGATTACAAACATTGGGTAAATGAAACGAATGATAATTTACCTTTTATTTTCTTATTATTACATTGAAATTAATATAGGGTGAACGGCTTGAGATTAATATGTAATACTCAAAACTATATGTCAGAGCGCGTAGAAAAAAATCATGAAATAACTGATGATGGATGGATGGTATGTGATTTTACGTCCTGTTCAACAGTATTTCAGTCAAATCAAGACGACGGCAGAGTGATTATGAAAGGCTGTATGAAATGGAACCCCTTTTACGGTAGAAAAGATTCTCGCCTCAATCGGGGCTCGAACCCGGGTCCGCTTGATCAGTAAGCCAGCGCCTAACCCACTGAGCAACGGGACTCCTCTGAAATAACTGTTTTAAGTTGAAATGAAGGAATTAAAATACAGAATTTTATCTATTTACTTTGAAATTAAGACATCAAATATAGAACATTTGTTTAGTTCATTGATTAACCCATTTTTGCCCCGTGGAGTGTTCTATCCCTATCAAACGAATGGGTCCATATGTCAATTAAGGGGTGTCTGGTTTAGTTTATTCTTATCGTTTTAATAGGCGAAATACCCATTTGTGTAATGCACACAGTGTAGAGCCTGTTAAGACGCCGTGTTTTCCTGCGTCTGATCTTGGTCTGCACTGTTTGCCTATGCTCTATATATGGGACTCCAGGCAATAATGGGTTACTTTATATATCGCCTGATTACTTTCACATACTCTTCGATTTTATTTTTTTTTTCACCGAAGTACAAACTTAAAGAAAATCTCATTGTTTGTTCGGTCGGTTTGAAATTTCACCTACGATACGAAATAAAGACTCAAAAAATGAACAAATCCTTTATTCACAGTATATAAGTTGACTTCTATCGTATAATTTTAGAATTATCTCAAAAAAAAAAAAAAAAAAAAAAAAAAGTTGTAAGACTGACTCATGTATTATACCTACCCATCCTACCCGAAATTAGATTTTTCATCAGTATATCCGGCGTAGGACTGCTCGTTATTATGTCGGCGGGTTTAAGTCTAGTATTACTGAACAAAAACTGGTAAATTACGTGTTAAGGAGGGGTATTACTGTTTCTCGGGTTAACATACTCCGGTATGAGGATCAAGATCGGGCTGTTATCCAGCTCAGTGTGGATTCTGAACATGGTCCACGTCTTCTAGAACGTGGATTTTGGCCCCCTGGTGTTTTTTCTAGGCCATGGTACTCGAGAAATGAGTTTAGTCAGAGAAATAATGCCAGGAAAACAGACTCTTATGTCATAGGTCGGGTGCCTGGGGATAACTATTATGTTGACTGATAGACTAAAGGTACAATTAAACCCTTATAATGGCAATAAACCTAAAACTTGCGACATGGAATGCTACGGGCATCATGCCTGGTGCATCATATATTAGTAAATTACTGAGTCAAAGACATATAGATATATTAGGACTATCAGAACATTGGTTGAGTGATTCTAATATGTATTTCTTAGAGAGCATTAATTGTGATTATATGGGTTTTGGTGTCTCAGACAGCGATCTACGTATACCAAGCAGGCGTAGGGTCGGTAAAGGGGGTGTCGCATTGATGTGGCACAAATCAATCTCTAGTCGTATTTCACTACTTGATATTGAAAGCGACCGTGTCTGTGGTATTCAGTACAGGTTAAGCAAGAATAATTATATATATATTTTACAAGTATATGCACCGTGTAGGAACACATCGATATCTAGTTACAGAGATTTTGTAGATTTCCTGCAAACTGTTATTAGTCTGTATTCAGAATACGGCATTGTTGTTGTAATGGGCGACTTAAACGCACATTTGCAAGGTCACAGATACATAAAGTCGTCTGACGAGAGAGGCAGATACATGCAAAGAATGTTGCACTATCACAACTTGGTGTCCGTCAATAGTCTACCAAGTTGTTATGGAGCAACCTCGACGTTTGTCTCTTACGATGATCTTTATGAATCTCTGATTGATCACATATTGTTACCAGATACCAGTCTTGATACTGTCTCTTTTTGTGAAATTGTTGATGATGATGTATTGAATGTTTCAAGACATAGACCTATTATTTGTGAAATATGCACCCCAATGTCGTGTTTTTCAACCGATAAATTTCCTGAGGTTTCTCATATAAAATGGAATCGAATAAGTACGAATGTACTACAAATGTACAACTTACGGTTGGCCGAAACGCTTAGCAATGTTGACTACAGTAACGTCTCATATGCACCTGATAGAATACAACAACGCTATGACAACATTGTTTGTAGTATCCTATCATGTTCTGATGAAATATTGCCAAAAACTAAATTTCGTAGGTTTCTTAAGCCTTACTGGGATCAAAGCCTTAAAGATCTTCATGCCATTATGCGACAGGTGCGTCGACAATGGATAGCAGAAGGGCGGCCAAGGGGAAATAACTACGACTCATATCGTAAATATAAACGGGCGAAGTGTCTCTTTCGTAGTCAACATCGCAAATGCGCTGAAAAATATTTATATTCTCTAAATGCAGAAATTGATCAAATTGCCGAAATAGACAGTGCATATTTTTGGAAAAAGATAAATGGTCGACGAAAACGGTCTTTGGCATGTACTGGAAGTGAAATTGAATTTAAAGGGCATATATGCCGTGACCCAGAAGAAATAACTTCAGGCTGGGGTGAATATTTCCAAGATCTATATTCTGACACTGAGAGAATTCATTTTGATCCCTTATTTAAAAATATAGTAGACGCGCGAGTTCAAGAAATAATGCGTGAGTTGTCATGTTGCCCAGATAGGGACTCTGTTGTATTCTCGGCTGCTGATATCGAGAATGTAATAAAAGTTTTAAAAACTAAGAAATCATGTGGCAGGGATGGCGTCTATAATGAGCACTTGATTTATGGGGGTGGCATACTTTTTAAAGAACTATCAGTATTGTTTACTGATATGTTCAATTATGGTTTTATACCAGAATCCCTTAAACAGGGGGTTATAATAACATTGCATAAAGGAGGTAGGAAATCCAAAAAGGATCCAAATAACTATAGAGCTATCACCCTGACTTCATCTATACTGAAATTATTTGAAAGATTGATCTTACATATGTTATATGGCAATATGGAAAAACCTTTCAGTAGTCTACAAGGTGGTTTTCGACCCTTAACTGGGTGCAATATGTCCTCCCTAATGCTGAAAGAATGTATTCTATATGCTAAGGAACATCAGAGTAAATTATTTGCTTGCTTTTTAGACGTACAAAAGGCGTTTGATAAGGTCTGGCACAACGGTTTATTTCTTAAACTACATAATATGGGCATTAGGTCAAAGTTACTGAGGGTGGTAATTGATCTACATTGTAATCTGACAAGCACAGTGTTTCATGACGGGTACCACTCTGACTGCTTCCCTGTGTTACAGGGAACCCGTCAGGGTGGTGTCATCTCTCCTTTTATGTATTTGTGCTTTGTCGATGAGCTTCTTAATGAACTAAATGAATGTGGGGTTGGTTTCAAGATAGATGGAATGAGCCTTGCCTCCCCAACTGTATGTGATGATATGTTACTTCTTGCATTATCTAAGTTTGGTCTTGACACTCTAATGCATATATGCTACCGTTATTCATGTCTATGGAGGTATGACTACTCACCAACTAAAAGCGCAGTTATTGTATTTAATGAAACTAAATATTATTATAAGAAGCATCGACGGATATGGCACTTAGGTCCTAATGAAGTTGTAGAAGCAGAAAATTACAAACACTTAGGTGTTAACTGTAACAAATATTCAGATCTCGGTGTCAATCTTAAAGAGTCTGTAGATAAATTAAAGGGGACTTTTATGAGCCTTGCAAATTGTGGTCTTATCAATGAGCTGAATCCTATCACATGCAAAAATATATATTATTCTGTTGTTCTTCCTAAAGCTCTCTATGGCTGTGAATGCTGGTTTAATCTGACAAACGGAAATATTTTGTTTTTAGAACGAGCGCATAGATTTTGTGTAAAGTACATGCAGGGCTTCAGTATCAGAACACGCACTGATATTGCTCTAGGATTACTGGGCATGTATTCTCTTGAATCAGAAATCGATTTCAAAAAGCTAAACCTGCTGGGGCAACTCTGTCGCAGTGACACACATTGTTGGATAACTCCACTATTTCGCTTCAGGCTCGAGTCCTACTTTGAGCATATATATGACCAAAAAGGCTTTCTTCCAGACATAATGAAATTATTAGAAAAATATGGTTTAATTCAGTATATTGAAGTGTTTATAACAGAAAATGTTTTTCCAGGTAAATGTGCATGGAAACGCTTGGTAAGACAGAGAATATGTCAGAATGAAGTTGCTATGTGGCATGACAGAATGAACAGTTCTGACTTTTCTCTGTTTTATCGGTTGCATAATGTACATGAACCACATTATTTGTGGCGCACTGCTAAAGAATATCCTCAGTATTCGCACTGTTACAAATCAGTAATGCAAATGATAGCCAGTATATCTAATAATTTCACTGGCCCCTTTATATGTTCGTACTGTAATAGACATTATGATAATAGAGTAGATCACTGTATGTATGAATGTTCTTACCTTACAACTGAAAGAGCCATATTGTGGAATGATATTTATATGCTGAATACAGATATTTATACTCTGCTGAGAAGTTTAGATAGGGAGTCACAGTTACTTGCTCTTTTAGGAGAAAAAATAGTTCCCCTTGTTGATATACTAAGAGATAATATCCAAGCCTTTTGGCACGTTTGTATTATAAATTTGGATAAAATGTGGTCAAAGTTTTGTTATAGGAGCATAGTATGATTTTCTGTCGGTGGCACGGCGCCAGGCCGTCCTCGTGTCGGTGCTGATATGGCGTCGTGACGTTGACTCAACGCTGATACGATGTGCGGTGTCTTGTTCCCGTCAGGCATATACCATTCTACGCTTATTGTTTATGAAGGTATCTACTACGTACTCACTATATTAGTAGTGGTTTTGTATAATATAATTTCTGTATATATTAATATCTAATGCAGCTGATACCTATACTTTTTCGTATCGGCTGCATAGCTATCCCACCGGGCACGCACTGATTCGACCTTGATTCAACATCATGGCGTTGAATCAGAGTTGATTCAGTGTTAATTTGAACAGCTTTAAATACCTGTTGGGATATTGCTCATACTGTAAATTTGATTTTTCTACCGTTGTTCTTTTCATAATATGTTCATGTAAAAACTCTCCAACAGGAGGAAATAAAGAATATCTATGTATTATACCTACCCATCCTACCCGAAATTAGATTTTTCATCAGAAATTCAGTTAAAGCCATAAAGATCAAATTTTTATCATGACGGAGATAAGAGTATTTAGCCTCAGGGATTAATTTGACACCTGCGATTATCGCCTGTTGTCGTCTAGTTTCGGAGAACTGCCGAAGGATATCCGGAAATTCTACCTGTATAGCCGTAAGAAATCAATGGTCAGTATCAAATACGAATATTCTGCCAGATGCTTCAATCCGTCTGTTCTTATGAGTGCTCTCGTGTGTTTTTAAGTGAGATAATAATAATAAAAAAAAAGGTGACCCTCGCAAAGTTTACCCTAAACAAGTGCTTTTATTGTCTTTTTGCGGGGAAAAAATACAACAGTGTGCATTTCTTGTTAAAATGTCAAACGAGATGGAGGTCTTCGTCCGGTTTTACATTTACATTGTAATATCTTGTTTTAATTAGTTCTATCTGGATGGAATGGCCCATCCAATTTTATATTTTAAGAAGAACAGAACAAAAGCGGCATATTAAAAATAAGTGACATTTGAGCCGTCTCATCAGGATTTTCACTGTTTGCCCAGTTAATTTTGTTTTTATTCCAAACAACTGACATATAAAGGAAACAACTTGAATGTCACTGTCTGAATTTACCCGCTGTCCAAATTTACCCGACTTTGCCCAGTCTTTTACATGATGATTTCTTTATGACAAGTCCGTTTGCCAAAAGAGAGTTAATATTTATTTCACACTCATATATTTAATACCTCATGTTGCCATGATATATGTGTCTGAAAGAAATAAAGATTTTAACTTCGAACTTTGCTTTTCAAGGAGTAGTTCCCGTAACGATGTTTCCTCGCACCACAGCGGAACGTATCCATGGCCATCATGAGAACGGGGCGCCGTGTCGTGTGTCCGTCAGTTTTTTTTCAGAGACAGCTGACGTCATCCTTTACCACAGGGTATAATCGATTCCGCCAATTTTCGCTTCCTGCAGAGACTGTCCGTCATATCTGGCTTCCGCCGAGACTGTCCGCGAACTCTTGCTTCCTGCCGAGACTTCTGTACATGATAAATGGCTTCCTGCAGAGACTGTCCGCGTGATTCTGCTTCCTGCCGAGGCTCTCGGCAGGAAGCAGAATCACGCGGACAGTCTCGGCAGGAAGCCATTTCTCGAGGACAGTAGTCTCTGCAGGAAGCAAGAGTTCGCGGACAGTCTCGGCGGAAGCCAAATATGACGGACAGTCTCTGCAGGAAGCGAAAATTGGTGGAATCGATTATACCCTGTGTTTACGATGATCCTTTCGTATGTGTTTTGCAAAATAATAATTGCAATCTTATTAGATCTGCTGAATAGTTGCGCTGTCACAGGTGGTGTGAAAGTGCAACTGTTTAGTAATTAAAATGATTATTGCCGAAGTGGGTGAAAGGTCTGTCTGTTTCGTGCTCGATTAAGCGTTACGGAATTAATTGTTATCTTAGTGTTTGCCCCAGATAATAAACCAATCAGATCACTCGAATTTTCAAATTTTCAATAGATTTATTGGTGTAGACTCATCACTTATCCATGAAGAGAGTCTTCACCAATAAATCTACTGAAGACTTGAAAATTCAAGTGATCAGAAATGTACAGTCTTCTGTGGCTTGTCACGTCTAAAAATAGCTTCAACATGACAGGTCAAATTGATTAGAAGTCGATGTAGATTTCTCGAATGAGTGTTTTTTTCTCATTACAGAGGAACAGATGGAGGGAGTATTTGGCAGTATTCTCCATAAAAAGTATTTTATGGTTACTCGTTAGAACCACCTCGACGAGGCGGTTCTATGGCTATCCATAACATTATTTTTAAAATAAACACATATTGTAAAAACATGTGGATACTTATTAGAATCGCCTCGATGAGGCAGTTCTATGGGTACCCACAGGATTGTTTTAAAGATATTTGTTAGAGTTGCCTCGAAAAGGCAGTTCTAACGAATATCCACAACATACGTTTTTCATGGAGAAATAAAGATTATCACAAAATACTCCTCTTATATGTTCCTCTGTAATAAGATGCATCTCGTAACACAAATCAAATAACTATGATTTGTGTAATGAGAAGAAAATAATCCTCATTCAACAAAGAAAAATCGAAGTGACCAGCCATGTTTGAGCTCCAAAAACTGAATGAATGGGAATGTGCAAAGTCATCTGAACACAAATAATTATAAATGACAACACGACAATCACTCTAGAAGCAGTATTCTAATTATGCTCCTCCTCTCCAAGCTAAATGACATCATGACAAAAACTTAAAAAACAGTATTCTAATTAAGCCCCTCCTCTCCAAGCTATTTTGGGACTGTCATGATATTGCATCATGTTTTGACATTGCATCATTACTATAATCAAAGTACATTGGAGAGTGGTCATTTTGGTGTTTTTTTCATTTATCATTACTATTTCTTTATTTTATTTTTTTTTAAAAACAAAATATCTCTCAAACAAAGATTATCTGAAAGATGTTGGAAAACAGGACAGACCAGGATCAGTTAATTATCTGGGGCAAACACTAAGCCGGTTAGAGGCTATGAAGAGAAATCTTCGCAATTAAGAACCTTCCGCTCGCTACGCTCGCTTCAGGTTCTTAATTGCGAAGATTTCTCTTCATAGCCTCTAACCTATACATAGATACGTGTATAAACCGTTAAGAATGTGACATCATAATAACATGTATGACTGACACGTTTATAAACAAACCGTTTTGTCTTGGCATTTCTTGAGGGCTCAAAATTGCATGTAAAGACAGATTTTGTATGATAATATTTACAATATATGTCCAAACATGTGTAAACAACGCTAAAAATGCAACAGTATCTGCATTGTGTAAACAGAGTTAAAATGCAGCAGTGTCTGAATTATCAATAGAACAATTCACGTTTTTGAAGTAATTGGCGTACCGATAGAGTTTAGCGAATAGTGCAGACCCAGAGCAGTCTTGTCAGAGTCTACACTGTTTGCCATTCCATCTGCATTTTTTTACTTATTGCTGCACTGTTAAAAAAGTCTTCCAGTTTCAGGACAGTTACTGTTATTATTTTAGGTGTCCCAATTTTTAGAATTTTACAGTATGTTGAATTTACGGCATTGTCGGGTTGATTCATGTAACCCTTGAGCTTTGATGAGGGAGTTGTGGACCTAAGTGTGGCCGTTCACTTCATGCAAAAGCTTGGTATATTTTATTGTGAAGTAAACGTATCAAAAATAGTCCACAAAGTAGTAGCGAAAAGTTGTCAATGGGATACAGATTATACAAGTCGCAAGACTTTCTTCTGAATCCCTTTCAAGCTACTGTAAAATAGGTTAAGCCCCAGTCACACATTCACGGTTCAGGCCACGGTTCACCACGGTTTCACAAACCGTAGAACACCGTCGTGATTCGTAGTAGCACCGTAGATGCATCCGTCGTGTTCCGTAATGATCCCCGAAGAACCGTGGTGATCCGGGAATCGCTACGGAAATTTTAAACTGTTTAAAACTTCCGTGGTGAACCGTGGTAGGTTGTGGGCGTGGCCTAAACCGTAGCGCAACCGTAACAGAATCGTGCTTATTCGTAGCGCTACCGTAGGTGTATCCGTGATTATCCCTGGCTTTCCGTCAGTATTCGTAGACAACCGTGGTAGTTTTGTCACTACGAAAACTCACGATTTCTTCAAGAGAAAAAAAATCCCAGACTCGAAAGTTTATGATCATGGATTACTTTTCATGTCGATGCAAAATGCCTACTCAAATTTAATTTTTAGTATAAAATTTTTATTTGTTAACCGATTTTCAAAATTTTTGCTGCACATTTTTCGAAAAATTCAGTACCATATAATGTCATAAAATACTTTTCTTGCCTACAAATACATTAAACACCATCAACAAAAATCACTATCATGACCACTGTTAAACCGTAGACAATCTTAGGAGCCGTGGCGCTACCGGCTCGAGTCGTACTAGCACCGTATCGAACCGTAGTGGCATCGTAACCGCCCGTAACACGACCGTGGAATACCCTTGTTGTCCGTAGTGCTGCCGCCTTGCACCGTTGTGAATTCGTAGATGATCCGTACAGACACCGTACAAACACCGTGAGAAACCCTAATGGAACCCAGGCAAACCGTAGTGATGCTGGATTTTCTACGGTTCATCCCGGTTTTGCCGTCTAGGTCAAACCGTGGTGAACCGTAGCCTGATCCGTGAATGTGTGACTGGGGCTTTATCTTATTGTGAATTTGTATTGTTTTTGATATGTACAGTAATTTGAATAAAATATTGTTTATACTAGAAGTTGTCAAATCTACGTATTTCTGTTCTTGGGGCGGGGAGTAGGGTGGGGTGGGGGCGGGGAATTAGATGATGCGGTAGAGGGGGTGGGAGGGGTAGGGGAATTAAATAATTCCTCAAAAGTGGGGGTAGGTGTGTAAACTAGATGCTTTTTCTGCAGATGGCTAACAATGAAGTGAATAATCATCGAGTTCTACAACAGGTAACGAATCTTTAAGTCCTGGGTTCGTATTTATAAAACAGCTTAAGTGGTTGCTATGCTGTTGCTGAGGCTTAATTTCTATGAAGAAGATTTCCTACAGCTAAGAAATTTGCTCTGGAGGAACAGTCTAAAAAGACTGTTCCTCCAGAGCAAATTTCATAGTTGTAGGGAATTCAGACTGTTCCTCCAGAGCAAATTTCATTGTTGTAGGGAATCTCCTTCATGGCCCCTAGAGGACAGATAAAACTAAGATTTAAGGCGAATAGGTACACTTTCAGGGGAAGCAAGTTTATCATTTTATTTCCTCTCCCTTTTAAATGGGGATCTACCCTGAAAGGAAAGCGTTTCTCCTATGGGAGCAAATGCACCCTTTTAGAGTATATTCCATTTAAACATGTTTCCCTCTATATCAAAAATACAGAAAGACGTTGGGGTGTACCCATACAAACACCTTAAGATCAAAATGACGAACGGTGCAATTGTCATAGGGTCAAGTTTAAATAAATAATTTTACATATCGGAAAACAAACAATGAGAAATCTTGATATTGCAGACTGTTATCTCAGTGTTTTCTGACTGTTTGTGGTTTAAGGTTGTTTTTACTTACAACAGTGATGCAACAGAACATTAACGGTATAATTGTGTTGACATAATGACATCATCACTTTTGTGGAGCGGGAGCGACCATCTTGCGGTTGACTGGTTCCTGTTTTTCTACCTGTATTTCCCTTAGGATTTTGTGTTTAGGCTATTGTAAAGTATTAATTTCTATGTACATATCACTTCCTCACTAAATCTTTAATTGTTTCTCTACAGAATATTGTGAGTCATGTACTATAGGTATGTTTATTCGCTAAACTTTTAATCAATTTATCAGATCTATCGCGTTTAAACATGCTTAGTGTTTCCCCCAAAGATGTATGTCAGGGTCCGAGGTTATAAAACTGAAGTATATTCTCAAACTCAAAATAAAGCACACTGATTGGCTGCTTCCAAGCATGTGCTCGGAAGCAGCCAATCAGTGCACTTTATTTTGAGTTTGAGAATGCGCTTTATTTTGAGTTTGAGAATGTACTCAAGTTTTATAACCTCCGGGTCTGATGCTCTAAAAAACATGGTGGAAATGTTAGCCTAGGCGGTGGAACTTTTACCAGTCTGCATTTTGCCGATGTCATTGACACTCTTGTTGAGGAAGGACAGGAACTAGCAGCCCTAGTTGAAAGTCCACAAAGTCTACAAGAGATAAGTGCTGAGAAGACCAAACTGATGACGAATAGCGCCAATGGAGTCCAGAGAGAGATCAAGGCAAAAGGACAGAAGTTAGCACCGGCAAGAAACTGACAAAGATCGTATTCTGCTGATGACAAATTTTGCCAACACAGACGAAACACCGACACACATCGTATGTTGCAGTTGCCAACTTCAGTTATCTCCTGCAAGACACCGACAAACATCGTAAGCTGCAGTTGCCAATTTTGATTAACACCGGTAAGACATCAACAAACATCGTATTGTGCAGATACAAGCTTCCTTTCTCATCGGCTAGGAACCGTCCGACAACTGTAGTATTTGTTTTGCTAAATTGCACCAGCTCCTTTCCAATTTCATTTTATTCCACATTACGGCGATAAAACAGTCTGGCAAAGAATATACCGTTGGATTGACACTTTTAGTCGTAATTTCTGCATTTGCAGAGGAAATAAGGGCGGATGGTTTTGCCAGACTTTTAAGTCGCTGCGTGAGTTCGGGGACAGCTCAAAAGAAAGATGCCGTACGGTCCTAGACAGCTACGAACTTCTACAAAATATTTACGATGCTAAAGATGTGCCTTCTTGTAGTATTGAAATAAGCCGACATGTTTCTACTCAGCAGTCAGCATTTCTTATACATCAAGGCCCAGTTGTTCAAAGCATCGTTAGCCTAACGAGTTTGTTAGAGGGTCAACTCGTTAAGTGTTTTATGACTTTATTACCAAATACACGATATTTTTGTAGAAAAAATGTGAATGCAAAAGCTTCTCATTTAAAAAATGTGGGAAACTTTTGCAATGCAAAAGCTTTTCACAATTTTTTCAACAAAAATATTGACATATTTGAAATATTAACATTTGAATTTTTAACGAAACGTTAACTAACAATGTCGTTAGTTTTGAACAACTGGGCCCTGGAAGTTGTATCGACTTTGATAAGTGTTGTTTGCCTGCCGGAAGAAAAAGGGTTAAGTAAAACTAATCCAGGCATTTGAGTCGTGTAGTGATGTGTCCGCTCTGTTTGGGCGGTGCGCATGTCCAAAACAGCATGTGCAAATATGCAGTCTGGTCAGACATGCGCAGTCTGGTCGGGCATGCACAGTCCGTTCTTTTTTTCTTTTTTTTTTCTTTAAAACAAACTGTCAGGTCAAATGATTGTTATCATGATAATGGCAAAGTGTGCATTTTCACTTCTGTTACACGTTTCTCGCGACATTGCTTTTTTTCGCTTTGTGACTTGATTCCAATAAAAGCATGGTGGACATTATGACCTGTTATTAGGGTCTTTAATGAGAATGTTTGAACAATGGACGAGCGACGCCGAGCCAAATGGCCACCGTAATTGGATAAAAGCACCACTTAAACAAATGGACTTTTCTGCACCAAAATGCAAGGAAGCCTTTGCTCTGCTCGATCATTATACACTGCAATTCCAAAAGCTAAAGTCACTTCAAGGAAAACATCTCTGTACCCCCCCCCCCCACCCCACCCCCGATTTTTTTAAAATTTTGTCTCACACCCCAGAATGGGTCAACTTTAAATGGTCTTCTTATCATTTTGAGATAACGGAACGTTTCTGAACCTGCGCCAACAAAGAAATGTTGGAATAGTGTATAGACGAGTAGTATTTATTTGTCTATTACTAAAACACTTCTAAAATTGGGATATCTGAAATAATTGCTATAACTGTTGTAAAGTGGAGAAGTTCTGTTTTACAATGCAGTAATGCATTCAAAAGATGCAGGTTGAATGGCAAACCGTGGAGACTCTGATCTCTCTGTTTCCTCAGACATTTGAGCCGCGACACGAGAAAACCAACAAAGTGTTTGTGCGCCCAGCGCAGACTCAAATCAGCCTGGGCATCCGCATGGCGGTGGCTGAGACCCTTAGCTACCCTTTAAGCGCTTAGCGAAGAGCCTGATCAGACTGGGCGGATGCAAATGCTGATCCGAGTCTGCGCTGCGCGCACAACCACTTTGTTTGCTTTCTCGTGTCGCGGCCCAATTTTAAATTTTTGTAGACTTGCTATGCGTATTATCTAGTCTTCTTGTCTATTCTTACCAATGGCTTTTACCAGCTCAGATGTAGATTCGTTGAAATTTAAAACATTGTGTATGAGCAGACAGTGTAGTCCTAGGTTCTAGTGATTTGGAACTACCTCTATAAAATAGAGTAACACAGATTACAAATTACCTAACAGACCACTACATGTATATCTGAAAATACATTCAACTGCCACCCAATTACTCTAGTTGCCGGTTTCTCTTTAATTTTTACTACTTTCAAAGGCAAGTCTATTGATCCCAACAGCCACATAATGTCTAAATAACATCGTATCGACGTCGATGACGTTGCATCGACGTCGATACAACGTCATTTCGACGTTATGTGCCCGCTGGGATATGACACATTTGCCATATCTTTTACTTATTTCCGGTATTTTCAGTGAAATGACAGCCTGCTCATGTTCGGGGCAGATTTTTTCCTGTGTTACTCGGTAAATTAGACTTGTCAAATTCTTGTCGAATTTTGATTACGCCTCTTAACATTGTCAAACACGTACTTGACTCGGAAAGAGCTTGTCAGGCTATTTATTAACAATGGCTACAATGTTTACAAAATCTTGTTATATTTGGACTGATTAATTTCTTTGCAAATATTCTCGTGTGACTCTCATCAAGTTCGATTAGTTTGGTCGGGAAATACATGTATCAGATGAATTGACGATTTGATCATATGTCCGAGAGATTTCGGTCTGACCACTTTCAGAAATTTTGTGATAATTCCACTAGTTTATCCTATTTCGTTGTTGTGATGTTATTCAAGTTCTCGTAGCAATCTAATATGAATCACAAACAATTGGCTCTCATTGTCTCAAACACTGATATCTCAAGATATCCCCTCTTCCTGTTTATCAAAGAATATAATTTGGGCATATTTCCTACTTTTCTTTACCATGTTTACATCTCAACTTCCCTAATCTCAATGGTGTGTGTGTGTGTGTAGGGGGCGGGGGGGGGGGGGGGGGTCGGATGGTTCGATTGTGCTGTGTACAACTTCAATCGGTTCTACTGATTTGGAACATAGTAGGGCAAGGGCCTGCCGTGCTTGCAGTAGGTGCGGGTGGGGCTTGTTTAGACATTTTACTCTCTTCTATCGTCTACTGCTTTCTCCGTCTCTCTGGGACACGGACCGAGACTGAAATACTGTCTCAATCAATCAATCAATCAATCAATCAAAACCCTAATCTCAAACTACTGACATCTCAAAGTAAATTTTCTGGGACCAGAAAATTTACTTTGAGATATCAGTAGTTTGAGATGAACTTTGAGATATCGAATGTTGATTTATATACAGGTCGAATTAAGCTATTATAGTTGTTATTCATTGAACGCGTTTAACTTTCCAGGTGGGAACGGGGTTGCGACTGTTTAGCAGGTGTGATATTTGATCACTAAGGACTCTCTCCCCTATCATAATTGGAGGGGACGCCGCAGTCATCGCGTTTTTCGCTGTCACATTGCCCATAGCACGCTGTCACATGCAGGGTGAAAACTCTGTTACGCTTTTATCTTTGTTGGGCTTTGTTAAAATGTGAGCTCTGCAGGTACATGTATAGTGTATATTAGTCCCAAGTTTCAAGAATTTTTTACGCGTATTTAGGAGATATGGAGCGGACACGAAGTGTTAATGGACAGGCGGACGGACGGACGTACGGACTCCGGGACAACGCCACGACATAATTCGTCCCATCTCATGACCGGCGTATAAAAAGGATTTCGAAAGATGATACCGTGAAGCCTCCGCCGTGAAATTCTACAGATTGGGACTCCTAAAATAATTACAGCATTCTTCGTCATGTTTGTACATTGTAACTGTCCTAAAAACTGAAGGCAGGGGCCTGGTTCACAACGAATCGTACGATTGAAATTCGTCGTAAGATGATCGTACGAGAATCTTACGACCAAAAATCGCTTTCATGAAAAAAATCTCGGTTTCACTATTGTCCTCGTAGAACTCAATTTACGATCAAATCTACGATACCTAAAGGGCAGTCGTAAATTTCACTTTTTCTCCTCTTTCATCGCACAACATACTCATACTCAACTTTTGAATAGATTACATTTATCTACTGTCTTTCTGAAAAGCATATACCAAGTTTTGAGCAAATCAGCCAATTAACAAAATTCCAAATTTATGAAAAATCACCTAAGGGTGATTTTGAGTGAAGTTTTTCCTGTACGATTATCGTACGATTGTCGTGCGATTCTTGCGGGATAATTTACCTGCAATTTATTAGAGATTATTCTCAAAATCATTACGGCAGCATTTGTTCTTATAGAGAGAAATTATCTTACAAGAAAATGGGAGGTTTTAGGACTGTTTGAACCCCTAATTAGGTGATCTCTGATCTGAGGAGACTGCATGTTTGTGTTCAACGGTATGGCACGCCAAATGCACAATAAATATTTAAACTAGGTTTAAGAAATTTTACCCTAAGTTGAGCTTCAAACCTTGGTTTCAGTTCAGTCATAGGTTTCAAATCTGATTTCAATACCCGGATTTGTAAAAACGATTATACGAGGGTCATCCAATAAGTCCTGCAAACGGCTGAGTTTCAGGCAAATGATAATTAAAAACGAATCAAGCAATCCACATTCCTACATTGCATCTTTCATTCTTTCCAGTCAACAATTTCCAGAAACGTCGTGATCTTGCAAATGGCGTTGCTAGGCAACTGAAGAAT
The DNA here is from genome assembly GCA_963989385.1 of Ctena decussata. Classification (NCBI taxonomy): domain Eukaryota; kingdom Metazoa; phylum Mollusca; class Bivalvia; order Lucinida; family Lucinidae; genus Ctena; species Ctena decussata. Next base: position 41,742,078 of record OZ022506.1, on the reverse strand, counting down.
ACTACCGTTATGAGTGCGGCGGTGGCTTCTCTTTGTCTGTTTAAGATCCCCTAGCTTAGTTCAGAACCGTTGTAGATATCTTGAAATTGTTGGGAGATACGAAAAATAATACTGAAATATGTACACGGTACCAAGGTTAAGATATTGCCGTTTGTCAAGATATAATTATTGTTCAAAGGAAGATCACCATGTTGTTTGGGCAGCTAAAATATAATATAAAATGAGTATATGAAGAAGAGGCTTTCGCAGCAGATGAAGTGTTTCCTAAACTGCCATTAATTTGTTATCAAAGAATAGTCCCGAGATGCTGAAATGTAGATATATGAGAAAATATAAGCTTCGAGCCTTGTTTTATATCGTTTGCAGCCTTAAGACACCAGAGATAAACGCAAAAAACTAAAATTTTGCTAAAATTCTGTAATTTTATCTTGTTGCCTAGCAACCACATTTGTTTGGTAATGTGAAGTGATAATTGTCCCTTATTTGAATTCTTAAATATAAGGCGGTTACTTTAGAACATGAATTCTTGTAATTTGAAAGAATAATAAACCTATATGCAGGAATTTTCTTCCCCTAACCTCTTGTAAAAGACGTCATGTTTGTGCAATTTCTCCGCCGGTATCGCTTACACCTTTGCATTCAAAACCCTCCCATATCTGAGACAGGAATGGCACGTGTATGATTTTTATCACATATGTGTACTATATACTTAAGCTGTTAATGGTGTAATTTGATAACCCTACCTCAATTAATAAAGCAGTAATGATGTCATTTGCAAGACTTATTGGATGACCCTCGTAGAAAATTTCAATTTTCAAAAATTAGTTTTGAAGTTAAAATAAAGGATTGAAAACTTAACACCTAATATTGAGAATGCAAAATTTGGCTTGCTATACTATACAAGCGAATTATTGCGCTGACCACAAGGTTCTGCAGTGCAAGTCTGAAAGAGCTGATACAATCATAGACAGCATTTGGCAAAATAAAAAGACCCGAGTTTAATTCCTCGGAACTTCTTTCTCAAAACTGTATTTCGAAAATCGAGGAAGGGCATGGCAAGCCAACGCACAATGAATTTCAAAACCCTGAGTTTCAGCCTTGTTTTTAGAGGTTCAGTCCTAGGTTTTGGATCTCCAATCCCCACTTTTGTAAAATGAATTTATATAGGAATTTTGTTTTCATATCTTAGAAGTAAAGGGTGTCACTATGTAGCGACACCCTTTACTACTTATCTTGGTTTTGGAGATCTGCAACTAAGGATAAAAAACTTTAAACCTTGGACTGAAAACTTCCCAGGTGCGATCCTTCGTGTCTTTGGTTAGGAGTCGTCCATGTTTACTTAGAAGCCACCGGTAGCTCAGTGGTTTGAGCGCTGGCCTGCTGATCAAGCGGTCCTGAGGTCGTTTCCGGAGGCGGAAATCGTTTCAATCGTAAACAGGGTTCCATTGCACATAACCTTTCATTATCACCCTTCCACCGTCCTGATACGACTGAAATGCTGTTGAAACGGACGTAAAATCGCAAGGCATCCATCCATCCATCTTCCTTACTTCAGTGAGAAGGGCTTTAACCTCATTGGAGGTCCTGTGACCCTTTTCTTTGACATGATTGCGTTGTATTACAAATCGCTACTTTTTGTGTTTATAAAACCCAATACACATCTGTCAAAGCTAATACACATCACGTCTGCGATCCATCGTATAACTAAAATCCTACGAGAATCGTACTATCTGTCGTACGATGTTTTTATGAAACGATCGTGCGAGATTCGTGCGATTCTCGTACGACCAAACGTACGATTATCGCACGATTCATCGTACTGTAAATTTTTGTGAAACAGGCCCCAGGTTGTTTTGGGAAGATGTATTGGGAAGGACAAACAGCGTAGACCCTGCTCAGACTGCTCCCTATTGCTTACTTTTATCGTAAAATGAAAGGCGCAAAAGATCCTTTATTGCTATGTCCAAGATGTATGTTTCGGTATATGAATGAAGGCCATCCGATGAGTTCTCTCCTTAAGCAGGCCTTGCATTCCTAGGTTGTTGGATATTTGCTTTAAATTTTGGAGACTTAGGGTGTAAGAACATGGCCATCGTTGAGAGTATACAGGTATCAAAATGCTTTTAGTAAACTCATTTTTCCATAAGTGTAACGGTAAAATTAAGCCCAATCAATTAAAAGCTCATGTTTGTTCCTAGCCTTGGATTATGTTTTAATTATGTTATTAATATTTATCGCATTTCGCCATTAATAACGCTTAATTTTAAGGTTTACGTTATCAACCAAAGTGTCAACACGTGGACCTGTTAATAATGCTTTAAACGACAGAAAACACCAAGTTAAGTGACTTAAAGCACGCCATTTTGCATACTTGAAATGTGCCTCCCAATATAGCCAGTTCTGTATCTTCTGCAAAACACTGGGATTGCTTTTTGCGATACAATTTTACGTAACTCACAGTTACAAAATGTTTAACCATATTTTACGTTTCTGTGTGTCCAGCACACTCTCTGACTACATGTAGACTGGAGCTCCCTATTCTCACGGTACTTAAGATACAAATAAGCCTGACCATATAACGAGAACCAACAATCCAAAACAGTACAATGCAGTTTAACTCAGGGTATAATCGATTCCGCCAATTTTCGCTTCCTGCAGAGACTGTACATCATATTTGGCTTCCGCCGAGACTGTCCGCGAACTCTTGCTTCCTGCAGAGACTACTCTCCTCGAAAAATGGCTTCCTGCCGAGACTGTCCGCGTGACTCTGCCTCCTGCCGAGAGCACGCTGACAGTCTCTGCAGGAAGCCATTTATCATGTACAGAAGTCTCGGCAGGAAGCAAGAGATCGCAAACAGTCTCGGCGGAAGCCAAATATGATGTACAGTCTCTGCAGGAAGCGAAAATTAGCGGAATCGATTATACCCTGTGTTTAAGTCTACAGTATTTCATCTAAATCTCAAGGCATGTTTGTATTTTTTATCTTCTGGTGTGTTTCATATTTTTATTCAGCATACATGTATAGAGCTATCCCACTGTGGTTAGGCAATAATACGGACTCCATATTCTCACGTTATATGAATATGTGCCTCCTGGTTGTCAAATTGAATGCATGCAGAAATGTTTCCTTATTTAAAATGTTAAATGTAACTAGGGGAGAGTCGGGTAACTTCGGACAGGCGGGTAAATTCGGACATACCATTGCAAACAGTGAAAAATCCAGATGAGACGGCTCAGCCGTCTCATCAGGATTTTCACTGTTTGGCCAGTTAATTTTTGTTTTAGTTCCAAACAACTGTCATATAAAGGAAAAAATGTCACTGTCCGAAGTTACCCGACACTCCCCTATATCTAAACTGATTCAGTAAAGAAACAGAATAACTTGACCATTATTATCTAGTTTACAGCCATTTATATCCTGGGATGTTGCTTGTTCCGGGTTTGGGGGATTTTTCACTGTTTTGGCTTTTAGAAGCGACAGCATTTTCAAATAGTGACAGAACTGAAATCTTATGTGCTCAAGTACTTTGTATACCTGATGCCAATGAGCCACTATAGAAATAAGGAGGCCTGTTTGTCTCGAGGATTTAATTTGGATCTACCGCGAGAATATAGAGTTTGAGTATATCATTATGTAAAATATGTAATAGTTATACCATGGTTTGTCCGCCTGTACGAGGAGATAATCTACGAGCTTTGGCGAGTTGATTATCTCCCGTACAGGCGGACAAACCATGGTATAACTATTTTATACCACCCTTATCAGTACACACCTTGCTCAGCGTGAAATATTTCGTGCTTAAGTTGGTGCTTTCCGACAAGGGCGGTATAAGTTGTAGACGAGGAACTTTTAAGGTCAAGTCTGAATAAATTCTGTTCTGTTCTGTTATCTTTGAGTAGTTGTAACTTTTCTACTACAAAAATATTAGGTTGGTTTGTTGTTTTGGGTTTAACGTTCCTTTGAGACAGTATTTCGGTCTATATCGGGCCGTCTCCCAGAGAGAGAGGGAGAAAGAAATGAAAAATGATAGACGAGAGAAAAAAATTCCAAACAACCCCACTTGCCTAACTGTTATCCAAATAAACAAAACGCCCCGGCACTGCAAGTTATAACAAGCACCATCGCCCGACCACCATCCCCAAAATATTAGGACTAAGCTACTGACGATCGCAAGTTGAACAGCTGCGAATATTCGTTGAATAATTGCAAAGTCTGTATGTTAAAGGATGTTCGTTGAATAGATGAGTCTGTGAGTTTGTTATATGTTTCTCCAATAGTGGTCAATTATCTTTTGCGAATGTTTTTAATAATGCTTATCCTCGTTTGCAAATGTTTTTTTTTTTTTTACTTTGCAATATCAAAGTTCTTTGTAGACTTGCAAATTTTTATTAGCTGAGATGCTCTTGCGAATGGCCTTGAATGGTTGCGTACTTACTTTAGCAGTAGGCCTTTCTTAAAACACTGGCTTATATTTTTTTGCAAAAAGGCTCTTGCGAATGTTCTTCGTATAGTTACATATGCTCTCTGGCAAAGGGTTTTAACGAGTGCTTCGAAAGGGTAGTTTCAAATGTATTAGCTGCCCAAGTATTTTCTGAATGTTCATTGAATAATTGCTGTTTATGCAAAGACCTTTTGCAAATGAGCCGCGACACGAGAACACCAACAAAGTGGTTGTGCGGCCAGCGCAAACTCTGATCAGCCTGGGCATCCGCCCAGTCTGATCAGAGTCTTCGCTGTCCGCATGAAGGTAGCTTAGACCCTAAGCTACCCGCTGAGCGTACTGCAAAGACTCTGATCAGACTGGGAGGATGCTCACGCTGATCTGAGTCTGCGGTGGGCGCACAACCACTTTGTTTGTTTTCTCGTGTCGCGGCTCATTAATGTTCTTTGTTTTTGTTTAATTGCTATGAAGTTAAGACGTAAATATGACTATGAAAATGCCACCTTAGTTAAGGTGGTGATAATCACTGATTTGGGACAAAGACAAAAATCTGCATAAAGTACTCAAAATAACACTGATCTCTTTCCAAAACTTAGCATATGCCTTCTTTATGTTGTTTCTCATAATTTAGAATCCCAAAATGCAGCATTTGCTAATGTTCAAAAGTGTTTTTATAAGGAAAGATCAAACGGTAATTTTCTGCGAATAAATCTGAAAAAATAATATTGTTATTGAAAATATACTTAGTGCTTAGAGTACCTTGTTGCATAAGGGAGAGCGTCCTAGCAATTATTTTTTCAAACTCTTTCACACATTATCAGGCTGAGCAGATGAAAAACATGCAGTCTGTGTCCAAATTTTTTGTCAAAACACACAGGTGAGACAGGTGAGACTATTTTAACAAGGTTGAACAATTTCTCTACACACCAGTGATCATGTAAGAAATGTATTATTTATACTGTAGGTGATACATAGGTATGCTTGCCTACCCTATATTTAATAAATGCATCCAGCGTACATTACATTACTTTGTACATGGTTGAACATTTGAGAAAAAGCTACCGTTTTCATCTGGTCTACATTACAATTCGAGAAAGAGTTGGAATAAATAATTCCTAGGACGCTCTTCATTATGCAATAATGCACATTCAGCACTACCTAAATTTTCAATAACGATATTATTTTTTCAGATTTATTCGCAGAAAATTACTCTTTGATCTTTCCTTATAAAAACACTTTTTTAAGCAGCATGTACGTCTGTTTTGTATTCTAAACTGTAAAGAACAACAAAAATAAGAAGTCTGCTAGCTTTCAGGGAGATATGTTACTTTTTTATGGTTTTATGCAGATTTTTACATTTACCATAAATCACCACCTTAAGAATAAAGTACTCAGTTGCTCCTATGCTAATATTTGATATATGCTATGTTTTCATGTTCTGATGTAGGCTAGAAACATATTTTGTATGTTTAATGCTGAATAAATTTATTTGTATTTGTATTTGTATTTGTTTGCGAAAGGTCTTATTGAATAGTTGAGACTGTTCTAGTTGAAATGCTACTGTACCAGTGGTTCTTTGCAAAAGGAAAAATCTCTTGTTATACATTTGTATATAGAATATATAGTGCGAGTTGTCAATGTTCTATTGCGAAAGCCGGATGTTTTAAATGTAAATAAGTTTCACATGAAATAAATTTCAAGCGCTTGTAAGCATGCAAAATGATATGGCCGAACTCCCCTCATTTTTTCTTCTTTTTTTGCAGTATGTGACAAATATGATTACGGCTTGAAAAAGATTCCATTAATCGGCTTTTACTCTCGAAGAATAATTACAGAATATATTTTGTCACTAATACGCACTTGTGAAATTGACAATTAGTTTGAGAACAGATGAATATATGTTAATTATAACCCTTTAGCCACTCAACTTAATTGAATCGCTACTATCAATAAAAGTATGAAAATGAAATGATCCCTTTTTAGCTCTAATCTTTAAATATTTCTCTCTCAAAGGGATATGCCGAATGCACAGTACCCAAGGTATTGGGGCGTCCAAACAGAACTTTAGTTATTTCTAAAATCTGAAAAACTGTCGAAGAAATGACCGGCGAAATGGCAATTAAACTGTCTAGACCTTGATCAGACTGCTTTTTTAGGAGCAGTCTGATCTGGGTCTTCCCAGTTTGTTTGACATTTCTGTCTCAACGTTTTTGCGTTGAATAACGATAATTATTTTTCGATGGTCCTCGGCGTTATTTTATGATTCAATAATCCCATAAAGAATAAAAATCCAATGAGGATTAATAATTGGTACAATTGATATTGTGTAAGAATAGCTTAAATCTGGAGCTATGCAATAACCAAGTGGCATTACAAAAATGTGCAAATGTGCGAACGGTGCAGACTTAGATCAGCTTGCGCATCCGCGCAAGTCTGATCAGAGCCTTCTCCGTTCGCAATAGCATTTTATGGATTCCTTTGGAAAAAGATATTGCTCACGTGCGTACACGAGCTGACTAATCTGACTCATCCCTGTTCGAAAACACCATAAGTACCCCTTTTCCGATTACAGCCTGAAAACAGGCGTTGCAATGTTAATCTGCTTTTGCGCTGCTTTGACAGTTTTCCACATTTTCTTTAAAGGGCTTGCGAGGACATTGTAAGAGCTCCGTGTAGGTGTGTTGTAGTTGAGGCGTACCCTGAAAGTTCTGAATCAACAATAAAGAACAAACGCGGTATCTGTACACCATTTACGATGCATCGGTACTGGAAGCATGCAAGAACTGGCACATAGTCTTATGGTCATGTTCGCAAACATCATTTAACTAGAACTCCCTGAATGTGATATATTCAGTAACCTTTACACCGTATGACAGTGCCTCGACAAAAAAAAACGGGGGAACTCTAAAAAGAAAATTGAACTGAACAATAGCTTGGCAAAAAAACAAAACAAAACAAAAAAACTCTTTTTTCATCTTTTTTTTTTTTTTTTTTTTTTTAAATTTTGCAGACATAAATTGTATCGTCGGCCTTTGTATAACATTTTCTTTCCAATCTATTTATTGGCGATTTAAGAGGCAGAACCTTGATTGTGGGAAAATAATATTGCCAGTTTTTCCCAATTAATTTCGCATCTGAAGGACTGGAAAATACATGTTGTTTAATAATTATTTTCTGTTTTCATATAAAAGCTAAACAGAGTCGCACAAATGACGAGTATTTTAGCTTAAATCAACCAAAAACCGGTGTCCACTTTGATACGTCAATTTACTCTGTTTCTTTGCACTCAAATCCTGCTTTTTGTGTTGCTTTTTCAACCTAATCATACAGCGACTGCGCAATATTGATAGAAATGCACATCTGATTTCGGGGTACCTGAATACCCTATCAATTACCTTAGACCCCTAACAGAGATCATGTATAGCCACTGTTAATAAGTTTCGGAACAGAGACGGCCGAGAAGCACTCATTAATCATGAGAATGTTAATAAGGCAGCTGACAAAAACTGACAGGTAGTTAGCAGACTTAGGGGCCGGGTCACGAACGGAGACCTCGGGAGATGGGCGACCCGCACGGACTCCGATTTAGTCTCTACATCCACGCAGGCTTGTTTGATCCATCGTTTTTTTTTTGCAGGTTAACGCAGTCGTTGAATTCTAGAGAGTTTTCGTAATGAAAATGAGGGCTCTCATGAGGCTGCGGGTATCTCAGGCTGATCTCTGTCTTCACCGACAGCACATGTACTAAGGTCCATTTTCAGACGCCCACCCCAATTTGGAAACAGATACATGCCATGAATAATAAACTAATGAGGAATTTTGAAGATCTTGGTGAAATATTTTATCTTTTCCCTCAGTCTTGAACGGTCAATTACAATCAAAGTGAGGACTTTAAGAAAAATTCTGCCGGTATCGATAAATCAAGTAATTAACCCTATCACTCACTCATTACCTGCTACATGTATAATATGCAATCCATTGCTTCTTATCATTTTCCGAAAAGCCATCTTATGTATTAGGAACAAGGTCGTATGTACAATGTATGGCATAGTGACCGTCGCTGTAATGCCTGGGCATTTTTTTATTATTACTATCCTTTCACACATTGCTCTATCAGTGGTGAAAATTCAAGCTTCTCACTACGATAACATTTTATCGTAGTGAGAAGCTTGAAGCGATACCTCACAGTTTCGTCATTGAAAATGACCGTATTTAGCTTGACTTTGATCGAATGAGTTCATAAAACATGATTTTGGTCATAGTTTTTGGCAAAAAAATGACATACTTTCGATATCACAAACTTGAATGAAATGGTAGAAAACAAGGTACAGGCGTGGGGCCCCATTTATTGTCAAGCTGTTGTTTATATCCCACTGCTGGACAGGGAAACAGAAAAAACTAGAACTGTCAGAGAATCCGACTTTATCATGCATATGCTGCAAAATTCACCTGATAACAGGGGTATGATAACATGATGTGATATCATGTCACTTTAGAACTGCGCTTGCGCGAATGTTATCAGGCGATGCCTACAGAAGCGATCTCAGAAGATAATTGGCTACATACTGACGTTGGCCGTGATAACAACGTTCGATTGGTTAAATGACGTCACCGACGTACGTCATAATGCATTCGCGACGTCAACAAGTTCAAACAAAACACTGCGTTTACTTTTCCTTTTATTTGACGCTCTTTACACCTGAAAATCTTCTAATGATGCATGATAAATAGAAAACCATGTAAGTGTCGTTTGATATCAAGTTTATCAGGCTCGACCAGAAACACGTCGGACTGGCTCGGCAAGCCTCGCCATTCCTACGCTGTTTCTGGTCTCGCCTGATAAACTTGAAATCAAAAGACACTAACATGGTTTTCTCTATATACCCCCGCTTAACTGCTTTAATTAAATGGTGCATGGCCAACTTTCTCGCCAATACGTGTGCGACATGATACACAAAAATGCATTGATTTAGATAGCAGGTGACTTTTTAACAACCAATTATAAAGAAATTATAAAAGATAGAAACTCTGTGCTGGCGGCATAGAAAACTACATTATTTCCCGATTACGCTGATATGTTTTTCATTATTCTATAGTAAGGGCATTTTAGTCTATTTTTGGGTTATTTGTTATGACCAGTAAAATGATTAAATATATAGCAAAATCAGCATAAATTTGACAGATTGATACATTTTAAATTAAGATAAATACACGATTTGAGATCTAATTGACTCTGTGCTGGCGGTTCCAGTTTCCTTAATATTAGACCTATATACTGATATAAAACTTATTTAGCTAAACATTGGACTTTTTAGTCTATTTTGCGATTTAAATTAGAAACCATAATTTCAAATTTAGTTAGTATCACATTCCGGAGGTGTACGGTTAATGCCGATGGTTAACGAATAGCTGAGAAACTAAAGAACAGCTGAAGTACTAGATCATCATGTACTGTAGGTGCGTAGATTAACTGTATTTATTTATATATTGTCGTAAAATCCAATTCATACGATACGTTTTGCACATCGAATTATCAAATATGCAAATTAAGACAAATAAGTTGATTCCTATTCTTTCTTTCTTTTCATCACATTATTATTTTTTATCTTTATCATTATTATTATTATTATTTTTTTTTTGCTTAAAAAGAGAAGACAGTATTGTGATTGTAGTTATCTTCGGTACTTTAATCCTAGTAACACTCACTACCAATTATGAATTAGACCCTTTTTACGGTTATTTTCATTACATAAAGTAGAGAGAGAGAGAACTCATTGTCAACATGTATACCAAATATCAATAAATCCCTTTCTATGTAATATGGAATAAACTGATTTCACATATACAGATAGAAAAATTTACATATAAAATTTACATCTAAAAATTTACATGTAAGACATATTTATGTCTTTATCAATGTGTATACCAAATATGAAAATTTGAAAATATGTGTATACCAAATATGAAATTTTACACGTAAAACTTACATGTAAGACATAAGTCTTTATCAATGTATATACCAAATATGAAGATTCAAACTTAAGGGGATGCTGTGAAATTTGTAATGAACTGCATTATTCAAAGTAAGGAGAGAAAGAAAAATTGGAAAAATATTGGGAAGAATAAGCTGGATCTCGATCCCACAATACAACAGTTATCATCAACCTGCAAACAAAATATCCCTCCTCTAACTTGCAATGGCTGCTTAGACACCTTTGACAAAAAAGTCATTAATCAAAGTATGGAGAGAAAGAAAATTGGACAAATACAGGAAAGAATATGCCAGATACGGCTGGTTTGCAATCGCACGATAAAATAAGTCATTATCAATCTGTATACCAAATATGAACATTGTACCTTGAAGGGTTACTGTGAAATCTTTTACGAACAATTGCATTATTCAGTGTAAAGAGAGAAAGAAAACCAGACAAATACAGGGATGAATAAGCAGGAGACGGCTGGTTCTCAATTCCACAATACAATAAGTTGTGATTAACCAGCATAGAAAATATGACTACTCTAGCTTGCGTGGTTGCACAAAAATCTTTGACTAAAAAGTTTGATATTCAAAGTATGGAAAGAAAGAAAATCGGACAAATACAGGGAAGAATTAGAGGAGAAGGCTGGTTTGCAATCCCACGATACAACACATCATCATCAACCTGCAAACAAAATATAACTACTCTAGCTTGCACAGTTGTGGAGAAATCTTTGACAAAAAATTCATTATTCAAAGTATGAAAAGTAAGAAAATTGGACAAATACAGGGAAGAACAAGCAGAAGGCTGGTTTGCAATCCCACGATACAACACACCGTCATTAACCTGCACGCCAGATATGACTATTCTAGCTTGAATGGTTGTGGAGAAATCTTTGACAAAAATTTCATTATTCGAAGGATGGAAATAAAGAAAGAAGGACAAATAAAGGGAAGAATAAGTAGGAGAAGGCTGGTTCTTATTACACTGTAAAAAAATACTGTAGAATTTACGGTAGAATAACTGGAAACCGGCTGCCAGTCCTTTTACCGTTATTTTTACGGGCGTTTGCCTGTAAGACATTGTTAGAAATCACGAAATGGAAGTTTTATGTTAACTGGCCACACTCGAAAATAACTTTGTATTGTTGAAGGGCTATCAGACCAAAACGACACCTACTCTATTCTGTCCCAATCTGCTTGATGATTCCTGCAATTTTTACGGGCGCCCGTAAAAATAACGGTAAAAGGACTGGCAGCTGGTTGCCAGTTATTTTACCGTCACGAAAAATCAACGGATTTTTTTACAGTGTACGATACAACACATCGTCATCAACCTGTATGCCAAATCTGAACATTCTAGTTTATACCATTGTGGAGAAATCTTTTACGAAAATTTTTATCAGAAAGAAAGAAAAATGGATAAATAAGGGGAAGAATAAGCAGGAGAGGGCTGAATCTCAATCCCACGATACAACAAGTCAGTGTAAAGCAGTATACCAAATATGAACATTCTAGCTTATACCATTGTGGAGAAATCTTTTACGAAAATGTTTACTAAAAAGTGTTACGGAATTACGGACGGACGGAATGGCGGAATGACGGACAGATGCAAACCAGTATAGCCCCCACTTTTTCAAAGCGGGGGTATAAAATTTGTATTTTGTAGAGTGACTTGTTATTTTTGAAAAACATACCCCCTCTCCTCCTCCCTCCCCCCCCCCCCCCCCCCCCACACACACACCGGCATTTTTTGTTGTCAGTTTTATGATTCAGTATAGGCACATCAACCCATATTTTGTCACCAAAAGTGACGGTTGAACCGCTTTTCATAATAATTTGCGATTAGACGTTTTTACCACAGCTGGTAAATTCGGACAGTGACATTATTTTATTTTTATGTCATTTGTTTGGAATTAAAACAAACATAAGTGGGCAAACAATGGAAATCCTGATGAGACGGCTCGTGAGCCGTATGAGCCGTCTCATCTGGATTTTCACTGTTTGCAATGGTATGTCCGAATTTACTCGCTGCCCGATGTTACCCGACTCTACTCTAGGTCAGAGGAGACTTTTAAGTGAATAGGTAAACTTTCAGCAACGCAGCCATTTTCAATTTGCCTCCATTCTAAATAAGGGTCAACCCTCAAGTAAAGAATTTCCTCCTAGGATCTCACCACGTCCGGATTCGAGTCTTCGATCTACGGTCACACAGGCTTTTTGGAGTTTATTTACGTTACGGTGATGTAAACAGTAACAAAAACTTATCACGTAAACAACACTATCCAGAAGTTAGAAGTGGTAGATACACGACTTATGCAAAAGCTGCTAACAGACAAAACAAAGAAAAAGAAAGAAACACACAAATTAACATAGATAAACTAACGACATACACGTCTTTAGTCTAGCACCTGGCCACACCACCAAAGGAGTCCGCTTGCAGTGCCGAAACCGTCTTTAGTCGTAATTCTAGCAGATTATGATCTAAATATAAAACCCAAGGTAGGAGGCATAAAAATCCTTAAAGAGCTGCATTTAATTTGTGTGATAAACATGCGCATTAGAAGAATTTAAGGCTTCTTCAGAGTATTTATCTGTTATTTTGAGCCGCGACACGAGAAAACCAACAATGTGGTTGTGCGCCCTGTGCAGACTCAGATCACCCTGGGTATCCGCCCAGTCTGGTCAGACTCTTTGCTAAGTGCTTAAAGGGTAGCTAAGGGACTGAGCTACCTCCATGCGGACAGCGAAGACTCTGATCAGACTGGGCGGATGCCCAGGCTGATCTGAGTCTGCGCTGGGCGCACAACCACATTGTTGGTTTTCACACGTCGTGGCTCATTTTGAGATTATTTAGCTTTACATGTTAGGAAACAATATTAAAAAAATCACAGTTTTATAACTTACAAGGACAAAAAAACGACTACCAGTCCTTTCAATGCGACATACCTTATATATGCCTCATTCACACTTGTCCTGCGACGGGTCTACGGCACCCGTATCCTGCCTGTATCTTTCTTGTCATGCGGCCTCCATGCGGAGGCAGGCGACGGCCGTGCGTTTATCGTACGGATTTACGGGCGCCGTAGCCTCTACGATTTTGTTTAGTGAGGACTTATGCCAAACTTGAAAATAATCGTAAGCCCGTAGACCGGTCGTAGTGGATTGCACGATCCCCGCACAGGCGCCGCGCGAAGGCCACATCCGGATCGTGCAGAAAACGTAAGTTTTTTTTTATTAAATTGTCATTTGGACAAAAAAAATCGTACGGAGATCGTAAGTTTTTGAGACAATCGCACGGCCCTTGCACAGCTATCGCAAGGTTGCCGCGCGGGCTCCGTACGATTTACGTGCGGAGGCTGCCGAGACCGCACTATAATTGCACGATTTCCGTACAGTCTCCGCGCAGCCTCCGTACGGCTTTGCCACGGCCTGTCCCGAGTGCCCGTACAAGAAATCGCGCAATGCATTGATAAATGAGCCGCGACGCGAGAAAACAAACAATGTGGTTGTGCGCCCAGCGCAGACTCAGACCAGCCTGGGCATCCGCCCAGTCTGATCAGAGTCTTCGCTGTCCGCACAGAGGTAACTAAGTCCATTAGCTACCCTTTAAGCGCTTTAGGAAGACTCTGCGCAGACTAGACGGATGCCCAGCCTGATCTGTGTCTGCGCTGGGCGCACAACCACTTTGTTGGTTTTCTCGTGTCGCGGCTCAAATGGTGATGCTGTTAGTAAAGACCGGTTTATGTCAACTTATTGTTTCTCTCCCAGTTGTTCTACACTCATTGAGCTATGCACAACTGTCCAGTACACATCTTTCCAGTTCTAACGATACTTATATAGACCCACAAAGATTCGTTATTTGGGTAAAGACTCTGCCACAAAATTTCAACTGACTTCCGTTCACCAATTTTAATTGGAATTTTATGACAGATTCCTTGCACATAGTGTACATCTTTACAGTTCTGTCAAAGCGTCGTTGGGGGTGGTGGTCGGGCTATGGTGCTGGTTATAACTTCCAGTGCCGGGGCGTCCCACTTATTTCGATAAAAGTACGGCAAGGGCCTACTGTGCTTGCAGTAGGTGCGGGCGTGGATTGTTTGGATTGTTTCTCTCATCTATTCTCTTTTCTTTCTTCCTCTCTCTGCGAGACGGTCCGATATAGACTGAAATACTGTCTCAAAGGGCCGTTAAACCCAACACAACCAACAAAACAACCAAAATCAAAGCGTCGTTAATATTTGGAAGATGTGGACTGGACAGTGATGCATGAATCAATGAAGGTTTAAATCAAAAGAGAAAACAAAAGCTGTTTGCCTCGGCATAAACAAAGATTCATCCACAGTTTCTTCGCACAGCGTATCAGAACAAAAATAACAAAAAAAAAAAAAAAAAAAAACGCGATCCCCCACCCCGGTTAAAGGGCGCTGTGATAAATATGCGATAGTAGTACATGTGTAATGGCGATGATTTTGATCATTATATTTTCATTAACTGTGGTTGACTATAAATAAATTCTCATTATCATTATGATGTTTATCTGATGAGCTGTAATAATGTCTTCCCTTCTCTCCCAAAATAAGAACAATATTACATTATTTATTTACAATGTACAGTAATTATAGATTTTAAATGTGCCAAATTAGATCGATTGATTATTTTTTCTTGGGCAAAATAGTAGTATAGAATTAAAGATGGGTGGGTGAACTATTGTTCTAAGACTGTGCAGATAAATGAATAAGTCAGTTATAAGTCTGTGATGTATATCTATTTCCGCTTGATCAGCCATATTACTGTCTTCTCTGTCTCGCTAAAATCTCTACTGTATTATGTTTTTCTAATTGAAATTAGAAATGATAAAATTGTCACTTCGATCAACTGATTTAGTTTTGGAGACTGGCATATTAACTTATTAGTAATAATGGCACCTTTAAAGTCTCCATGGTCCTGCCAATGAACGTGGTAAAAATGTCCGAACACAAACGCTCTGAAAAGCGTTTCAACCATCAAGTTTGGTGATACAATGTGAATTGATGTACATAATTGAGCCGCGACACGAGAAAACCAACAAAGTGGTAGTGCGCCCAGCGCAGACTCAGAGTTGCCTGGGCATTCGCCCAGTCTGATCAAAGTCTTTGCTGTCCGCATGAAGGTAGCTTAGACCCTTAGCTATCTTTTAAGCGCCTAGCAAAGAGCCTGATCAGACTGGACGGATGTCCAGGTTGATCTGAGTCTGCGCTGGGCGCACAACCACATTGCTTTGTTTTCTCGTGTCGCGGCTCACTTATATTGTCATATATGACTGGAAAAGGTAGAGGGAACATGTGCTTTTTTTAACAAAAAAAAAAAGAAAAAAAAAAAAAAAATACAATTGTCCTTTTCTGGTTCCCGTCAGGCGATGGGATATAAACACTAGCGATTCAATGAATGAGGCCCCACTCCTGTACATTGTATTTTTACCATTTGAATTCAAGTTTATGATATCGAAGACATGATTCTACTCGAACCAATTTATGAAAATAATGATTATTATGGTGATGGTGGTTCTTTTACATCATCAGTCATACCATGAATAATAAAACGGTATAAAAAAACCATCAAAAATGTTAAAAATGAGTTCCAAAATCATCGATACAAGAAAAAAAATCACCGATAAAAGAAAAGAAACAAACAAAGAAAGAATGAAGGAAGAAACAATACCATTTAAATTCCAATAATACGTAAAATATCAATAAATCAAAATAATAAAAAAAAACTAAAATAATAAACCAAATTAAAATATCAATTATGGAAAATACAAACTGAATACAATTCATAAAACGTAAATTACTCGCTTTTTTACTCGAAAGTCTAAGAATTCTAAACAATTACAAACTTGCAAACTAGGTGAGATGTTTGAATTTTTCAACAAACAAGCAACAGTTTATAGTAAAAACGGTTCAACACACTGTCGTAAACAAACAAGTAAACAAAAGGCGGTCCTTTAATTTCTTTAATAGATTATCAAGGTTAAGTGAACGAAAGTCAATTTCGTTACTCTTAAAGCGCAAAAAAAAAAAAAAAAAAAAAAAAAAATTGAATAAAAAACTATAATCTTTTAAATGAACATATTGCATGTGCTAACATCTTCCTGAAGTCCGATCAGAGTCTTCTCTATTTGAATATATTAACTATGTTATTTTCTTTTTTGTTTCCCTTCTAAATTGGAGTCAACTCTTAAACTAGAATTTACTCATCTGGGAAAAATTGTTTTAATCAGAGTAGATCCCATTTTGGGAGAGCTTCATCATACCCAAAGATACACAAATTGTTCCCCTTTGCAAAAATGCCGGCAAATACGCAGGTATACCCATATACTGTAGGAGGTCAAATTAAAATGTGCGTATAACTATTTGTTGCTAAAATACAAAACGACAACAAAATAATATTAAAATTTACGTCAATATGGAAACCATTGCGTAATACGAGATATATTTCACCGGACCTAGCTCTAGCGTTGCCAGGAACAAGATAATTCCCTATCTTTGAACATTTTATAATACATCAAGACATTCTGACCATAAATCAAACTATAATCGAATCTTGATAGATTTTTAATGTACCCACAAAAGGGTGTAAATCTGTTCATTTTCATGGGTTTTCCGGACAGATATCATATCAAAAAGGGGATTAGTGCTTTATTGAAACTGGAATCATAATAAGGGACACTATTTTCTAATTTTGTAGGGCCTTAGATTTGCTCAGTATCGTAGGAATGTATAAGAAGTTCGTAATGGCATTGTTCATGCATCGATGTTACACACAGGGTATAAACCAGTCCGCCAATATTCGCTTCCTGCAGAGACTGTCCGTCATATTGGCTTCCGCCGAGACTGTCCGCGAACTCTTGCTTTCTGCAGAGACTACTGTCCTCGTAAAAGCAATTTATCATGTACAGAAGTCTCGGCAGGACGCAAGAGATCGCGGACAGTCTCGGCGAAAGCCAAATATGATGTACAGTCTCTGCAGGGAAGCGAAAATTAGCGGAATCGATTGTACCCTGTGTTACACGCGTAATTGACAAGATAAAAAAAATATGAAATGGTGATTTGAGTGATCGAACTCGGGTTTAACGTCTCACAAACACATGTCATACGGAGACGGGACCTCCATTTCAAATCTCATCCAAAAGACCGGAGGAGCGGGAAGCCCCGGTTGCTCAGTGGCGTAAGCGCTGGCCTGCTGATGTAGCGGTTCCGGGTTCGATTCCTGCTGGAGATGGCATCCAAAAGACCGGAGGAGCGGGATCGAAACTGTTAGAAGCCCCGGTTGCTCAGTGGAATAAGCGCTGGCCTGCTGATCTAGCGGTTCCGGGTTCGATTCCTACTGGCGAACTGCGAACGCGTTTTCATTGCACAAAGCCTTTCATTTTCATCCTCTCATCGTCTTGATATGACTGAAATACCGTTAAAATTACGTAAAATCGCGTCATCCATCGAACCTGGGGTCCCTGAAATAGTAGTCTAGAGCGTCAACCTCTGCACTGTCGCCGCTTCTAAAATGGAGATATAAGAAGAGTGCATTTTGGTCAATCACAAGACAAGAGGCATCCGCGTAGATTGAACGCTGTCGAATTTTCTTTTAGTTTAAACATATTTATTTCGCTTTTCCAATGACATACATATATACATACATGTACAAATAACATATCGGTACAAGCTATGGGATTAGAACGGAAGCTGTGTGCTTATAGAGTTCTTCTCCCTTAGGGAATTTTCTTTTGGCCTACAGAGGCTTCAGAATTCATGAAAGAAGCTGCAAACAGGAACGACACATATATAAGTCGACTAACATCGTCATATTTTGGCTACCTATTCTTTTAAATTCTAGGTGGAAATAGAACAACAAGTTTACCAGCCGTGTCGCTGCAAGGTTCGACCGCCTGTATAATCAACTAGCACAACAAACACAAAGAAAATTAAAAAAAGATAATGAAAACTAATAAATAGATAAATAATAGTAATAATAATAGTAATAATAAAAATAATAAAACAGTTGTCAAAACCAGTATTTTGGATTTGAAGAATTCTCGTTTTATTAAGTATGTTGATTTTGCACGATCATGACGATAGGCGTTCTAACATAAACACAGAAAAACAGGGCCCAGTTGTTCAAAGCATCGTTAGGCTAACGAGCTCGTTAAGATGTCCACTCTTTAAGTGTTTTACGACTTTATAGCCAAATACACTAATTTTTTGTTGAAAATATGTTAGAAGCTTTTGCAATGCAAAAGCTTCTCACATTTTTTTCAACAAAAAAATATTGGCATGTTTGTGTTATTAACATTTGAAATTGTAACGTCACGTTAACTAACGACGTCGTTAGTTTTGAACAACTGGGTCCAGGACTGTAACAATAACCCGTCCCCCGATATCCAACGTATGAACTAGTTAATACATGCAGTTCGGTTACAAACACATGGATTATATGACAAAAAAGAAGAAATTTAAAATGAATAACCTAGTCAAAATACCATTCTATTTTGGACAAAATCTTACTAAATTTTCACAATTAGATTTAGCAATTATTTTTACAAGGAATTCCACTGGATCAATTAACCCAGAAACTATTTTGCGTAACATACAATCACATTTGTCACCTCATCCAAGATGGCACAAATTTGTTATACAAACAGAAAAATACTCTCTCTCTCTCTCTCTCTCAGCAATAATTTGAAAGTTTTATTTATTTATTGTTACTATTACAAGCAGTCTGAGTTCGAATCCCCTCTGAAGGCGGAATTCTTTACAAGCGCAAACGGGCTCCCGTTGCAAACAACCTTTCATTAGCATCCTTCCATTGACTGGATGTGACTAAAACACTGTTTAAATGCCGTAAACCGCAAGTCATCCAACTATCTATGCAATATTCTAGACCGTAAATTCGTACTAGTTTACAGTAGGATGTGTCACTTTCTCAGTCTAATTATCACGGCCGATAATCTGTTTGATTAAACTAAAATGATTATTATCGCCTCGTGTCTACTAACGATCTCGCTTATCGCTTTTCTCTAATTGCTACTGTTCAATGCCCGATTGCGCATTAATTATTAACTCGTGTTTTCATTGGCTGCGGGTCTCGGATGGGTGGAGTTTGTTTGGTTCGATCTGAAAGGTAAATACTGGCGACAATGTGCTATGTTGTTAAACCCAAAATTTAACTTGGATATTTGACAAAGTGTATCGGAATTTCTACAATAATAAATATTGTCATATTGGTCAAGGCATGTACTAGGTGACTTAAAGGCGGAAAATTTGAATGATTCAATTAAAGAAGTTAACAGGACTAAGACGAATTTACTTTAACGGCCAACGTGGATTGACAAAACTACTAATCCGGATAAAAGGATAAAGGGAAGTTTATTGTTTTCGTTTTTCATAAAGGGAACATTGAAGGCCAGGGGCCGATATTGTAAAAGCTTACAGAGAAATTGTACAAATACTCGTAGAAATTACAAGAAAATATTTTTATATGATATTTTCGTATTAGTATTGAATAGGTTGAATAATATTCTCAAGAGAACTGTTGGTACATGTTAGTGGGGATTGAGGCTTTGCCAGAGTAACATTAGTCAACACGATCAGCTGCATTTGTAGAAAAAATGGCTTATTTCTGTTTCAACATTTTCGTTTTTGTCATGCCAAGTTTGGTAGTTTTCGGACAAGATAGTGTTTTGAACTATTCTGTGTCGGAAGAAGTGCCACGGGGGACACATATTGGGAATGTTGGGGAGGACTCGAACTTGAGAGCCACAGCTTCGTCGGAGGATTATTCACACATTAGATACAGCTTCTTACATCAAGGACATTCATATCAAACTTTATTTTCAGTGGACAGTTTAAATGGATCAATTTATACTAAGGGTGATTTAGACAGGGAAAATATTGCAGAATGTGAATATTCATTATCATGTGTTCTTTCATTGAGTGTCGTGGCGCAATCAAAAATAAGTGCTTTCTTTCGGAAAATCAAATTAAACATAACCGTTAAAGATATTAACGATCATGCACCATCATTTGACAAAGAGCGAACAGTTTTGGAGATCTCAGAGCTAGCAACAGTTGGTTCAGCGGTGGCACTGGTCGGAGCTGTAGATGCTGACGCAGGTGATAATTCTTTACAAAGGTATTATATTCTAAATTCTGATATTCAGGATTTGCCATTCAATACGTCTTTTGAAAAGTTCGTGGACGGTACTTCAGTTGTAAAGTTAGAAATTACCGGTAATTTAGACCGAGAAACACAAGACTTTTATAACTTGACAATTGTTGCTGAAGATAATGGTGATCCAAAATTGACAGGAACTATCATAGTAGACATTATTATAGCAGACACCAATGACAATTCACCTATTTTTACGCAATCACCAATGAATGTGACCATTGAGGAGACTGTTGAAATTGGCACTGAAATTCTCAGACTTACAGCTACGGATGCTGACCTTGGAATCAACAGCGAAATTACCTATAGTCTTAGTAAGAACCAGTTAGGGAAAATTCATGAATTATTCGAAGTGAACGAGACAACAGGTGCTCTTTGTGTCAAAAGTGCTTTTACAAATGCTGCTCAGTACAGAATCATAGTCGAAGCGACTGATCAGGGTGAACAGCCATTGATGACGCAAGGTATTGTTGTAATACATGTTCTTGATGCTAACAACAATCCTCCTGAAATTAACATAAATCTGTTCTCTGACACGGGTATTGCTAAAATATCTGAATACGCTGATATTGGAACTGTTGTTGCTCATATTGCTCTCATTGACAAGGATACTGGGATTAATGGAATGATTCAGTGTGATATTGTGAGTGACCATGATGTGTTCAAACTGCAGGGATTTGATGAGAATGAGTATAAAGTTACCGTAGCTAAAGGACTAGACAGAGAAACCAGGGAATTTGTGTATGTGATTATTAATTGTCACGATAAAGGCGTTCCTCCACTAAACTCATATGTAGAATTTTCTGTGCAGATTATCGATGAAAATGATCACCCACCACGTTTTCTCCAGCAAATTTATTTTGTTGATGTTTATGAAAACAATGAAATAGACACGGAACTTGTTCAAGTTTCAGCTATTGATGATGACATAGGCAAAAATGGTGAAATTCTATATTCAGCATGGGCTACTGGGAAGTATCAGTTTTATATAGACGCAATGTCAGGATTTATCAAAACAATGTCAAAGTTTGACAGAGAAGTTGATGATAGAATCACATTGTATGCTTATGCAAAAGACGCTGGTACCCCACCAAGAACTGGCACGGCCACTGTAGTTTTAAATATTTTAGATATAAATGACAATGACCCTGTTTTCACTGCACCGTTATTTGTTTTTAATGTGTCAGAGAATGTCGCTTCAGGAGCTTCTGTTGGGTCAGTCAGTGTAGGAGATGATGACGCCGATAAAAATAAACAGATAAGTCTAATCATTGACGCTGAGTTACCTTTCACAATAGATTCTTCAGGTGTGATTAAAACTGACAGACAGTTAGATAGGGAAGATAAACAAAAATACACTTTTCTTGTTACGGCATATGACCATGGTGTACCGTCTAGAAACAGCACGGCGAGCGTTGTTGTGCATATCACCGATGTTAACGACAACTACCCTACTTTTGTTTTCCCCGACGTTGCAAACTATACCATTGTTCTACCCGCTGATACTCAACCAAAAACTGTTGTGGCAAAGATCAAAGCGTTCGATCTGGATGAAAGAATGGATAATCGGAGTGAATTGTTTTTCTCAATTTTAAATACAAACGTGTCAACATTGTTCACAATAGACGGTTACACTGGAGAAATAACATTAGTACGCCCATTTTTAGATACCGATCAGGAAATTTTCACCATTTATTTGAAGGTCGATGACAACGGTAATCCAAAACTACATAATACAACTTCTCTGAGGATCTTTATTGAGAGACTCGAAACGCCAAAGAAACCGAGTGATACAGATAGTGAAAACAAATTGATTGCTATCTTACTTGGTTGTGTGACTTTTGTTCTGGTTTTCACTATTGTTTTAGTAATTGTTATCTTAAGAAAGAAATCAAGAAGAAACAAAGATGATGGCGGAAATGAACATGACAGGTTTTATGAAAAACCACAGGGTGAAAAAAGAGTTCAGTTTGCTGATGTTGCGTCTGATCCTCCGAGGTATGATGACTGCGTTACCAAGGCAACGGATGGGTCTTCGAAGATGACTGTCAGAGGTGATGTTACAACTGTGAAGGATGCTGAACTGGAATTGGAGCTGACTGATGATATTGACAAGAAAGAAACAAAGAAGGAAAATAAACATGTAAGTATTTTTCTGTCTATTACAGCAGCTGCTGAGCTGCTGACATGCCAATTTTGGGCTGAACTGTTTTAATAAAATATTCTGTTCAGGTATATGTTGTGCAATCATTTAAGAATCGCCTAAGAAAGATCCTATAACATATGTTAGATAAGAAATAATTATGTAAGCAAATATTTCGTCTACAAAATTTCTCATCTCGAGCTCTGATAACAACACTAAGCAGTCATTTCTGTTGCAACAACAACAATAACAACAATGATAATAATAATTATAATGACGATGATGATGATGCTGCGTTTGCACAAATGTGGGTAAGTTATGGACATGATGACTGCAAACACATTGCGGTGATCCAACTACGTAGACACCGATCAACAGACATAGGGATATCTCCGTGTTCGTAGGGCTTGTACTAAACATAGTGGCAATAAATATTTTTTTTTATTATTATTATTTTTATTTTCTAAATGCCTCATTAACTCAGGTCACAGCATTAGAAACCTTTGAAGACCATATCTATGGCAATTATCCTGGGAAAACAGACAATGATCAGCATTTGCGAACAATAAAATCCCAGCTTGTCTATATATGAATAGTCTGTTCCGGGGTTTCGCTGTACGTATGAAACGGATTATACAAGGACATCGAATGCCCTGAGCAGACTGCCCAAAAGTGCAGGCTAGTCTTGTTCATCGCTCTACGCCTATGTCGACTTGTGCAGTTTTCACCATGTTCGGGCTCCTATAAAATTGGCTTACTCGAATTATTTATTGCTTATCATCAATTTTTGCATGAGTCGATATCAATATATATCAAATTTTTGTTGCGCGTTTGATATGTTTTTTTAACAAAGCATGAGAAAAAAAAGTGCATTGCAGAACATGCGAACTATGCAGCCTCTGATCAGCCTGCGCAGCTGCACAGATCTCTTCTGTTTTCTCAAGATCCTTATATTGCGCTTGCGAGCAGGGAAGACTCTGAACAGACTGTGCGCATGCGCAGGCTGATCTGAGTTTACGCTGTTGTCACAAGCATAATGGCTCATTTTTTTTGCTTTTCCCGGCTCCATTGTGCATTTTTTGTCATAAAATCTTTAAGATATTTGTACATTTGAGAGAACATGAGTCATTATTTACGCTCACCAGTTATCGAATCTTACGGTTCAACGCTGCAAAAAATCCTGTTTAAAACTTTAATCTTTTTAAAACTTTAATCTTGTTTTATAGTTTATTTATTAAATAAATCCATTTACGTTTGTGTGAAAGTTGAATATGGTATCAAACTCGGCGAAGGAGGTGTCGCCAGTTTACAGAGTTCTTAAATTTTTAGGAAATTTGATAAGATGTTAACGCTTAAAGAGCCAGATACGAGAATAATTGAAATTGCAAACACTGTAGATCCAGATGAGGCGGCTCAGCCTCATTTGGATATACATGTACACTGTTTGCCCTCTAATTCTTTGAATTCTCAATATATCTTGCACGAATTATTTTTTCGAATAATCGAATGTTGTTTCATAGATGTAAATCTAATGCTTAACCGCCTCCAAAACGTCCTACTATTAAAGTTGAGCTGATAAGTGGATTACTGTTAATTAAACTCCATATACATTATTATTATTATTATTATTGAAATTCTTCTTCTTCTTCTTCTTCTTATTATTATTATTATAATTATCATAATGATGGTCGGTGATTATTTTTATTAGTAATGATAATGAGAAAAATTATCATTATTTTAAATAATAATTATTATAAATATCATCTTTATTATAATAATTATTCTTTTGAATAATGAATATTACCACAGGGTATAATCGATTCCGCTAATTTTCGCTTCCTGCAGAGACTGTACATCATATTTGGCTTCCGCCGCGACTGTCCGCGATCTCTTGCTTCCTGCCGAGACTTCTGTACATGATAAATGGCTTCCTGCAGAGACTGTCCGCGTGTTTCTGCTTCCTGCCGAGGCTCTCGGCAGGAAGCAGAGTCACGCGGACAGTCCCGGCAGGAAGCCATTTTTCGAGGACAGTAGTCTCTGCAGGAAGCAAGAGTTCGCGGACAGTCTCGGCGGAAGCCAAATATGATGTACAGTCTCTGCAGGAAGCGAAAATTAGCGGAATCGATTATACCATGTGATTACTATTATTATCAACATCATCATCAGATGAATGTAAGGAACCCTATTGTCTTCGTTCTCACTCTCTACTGAGGAGGGAGGCAAAACAAAGACAGTAGAGTTGTTTCCCCTGAAAGTGTGCATATACTCATTTTCCTCTGAATATTTAGCTGCTTGTGCTGAACATTGTACCTTGAACAGCTGTGCACTGCAAATATGGCATCAATTTTCAGCATTTGGACTGTACAACAGAAGGAATCCATTAGGCACGCGGTAATCAAATGGGCTT
Organism: Ctena decussata; assembly: GCA_963989385.1. Lineage (NCBI taxonomy): Eukaryota > Metazoa > Mollusca > Bivalvia > Lucinida > Lucinidae > Ctena > Ctena decussata. The sequence continues at coordinate 41,716,909 of OZ022506.1, read as the reverse complement.
AAGGCGATGAGCGATCAGGAAAGAGTCAGAATAGCTGGTGCAGTCGGACATCGGCATATTGCATTTTGCAGCAACTACATATACAATCAAAGATTTAACAAAAATCGAAGATTCGGGCCAGTCAACTAGGATATGCAGGCTGATCTGCGCATTTGCTGTTCGCACATGTCCTAAGAACATTTTCTTGTGGTTTTATCGAAATGATTTTTGTCCACCTTTGTAATTCATAAAGGGTGTCAGTAATTAGAGTTTCCTCCAATTATTTCAGACTAAAGGGGTACGAATAATAAGCCAAACGTCAAGAGCCACGCACTGGCTGACATGTCAAACACATGTCCAAAATGTACACGAATCTTCGTTGAAACATACATCCCTCAAATTAAAAGCAAATACCTAGAATTATAGCCATATTTAAAATCTTTTATGACCATTAAAACCTCTTTACAGTGAGAAGAGAAAGATGTATTCACAAAAAGATGAAATCAATTAAAAACGTGCTTTTGTATTTATTTTTTACGCCTCCCCATTAAAATGTTCAATATCTCTTTAACCGCTGACAATAGATTAGAAATTAAGAGTTGATAATTATAAGTTAGAGGTAGGTCCTTAATTGAAGCACTCATCAGGGCCCGATAGAGACCCCCTGGCACCCATATGATACATTTCAGTCCGCCTCCACTTACTTTCACAAAAAACCGAGTAGTCTGTTGAAACCGCCAAGTTACCATCTATCTACGGTTACCCTATCATGGGTCTGTTGAAACCGCCAAGTTACCACCCATCTATGGTTACCCTATCATAGGGTAACCATAGATGGATGGATGACTTGGCGGTTTCAGCAGTACTTCAGTCATAACGGAGCGATGGGAGCATGATTATGAAAGGCTCTATGTAATGAAGCGCAGTTTAAGTATGGGCAGAACTTCGTCTCCAGCGGAACTCGAAACCGCGACCCTGTAATCCAAAGTTGGGAGTGCTCACCGATAGGCCATCCCAGATACAAACTGACATATGAGAACATTAAAGGCCCTGCTCAGCCAGCGCATTATACTCTGACTTATCAGGGCTTTGCAGTTCGCTTTATATTATGAAAGCCGGTTGACAACGAAAGCCGTGATCAGACTGCGCAGATGCATGCATCCTTTTGCGGACATGCCAAACTGTCGATTTCCAATTCGGCGGCTCAGTTTTGATTGATAGAATAGATTGATACGTACAGCCAGTCATTCATTCGCTACTGAAGCTGAAATGAACACATTTTAAACCCGATTCACAAAAGTCTCAACGTATGTAACGTTTTTCCCTTCAGCACAATGCAACCGAAAATTAAACACTTATGAACCCCTTTTGTCAAAAAGTACTTTTGAGGTGGCAAAGTTTAATTTACAGCTACGTTATAAAATACAGCTAAATATTTTTGTTAATGCTGCCTAGTTATGGTTATACAAAACTGATATTAAGTTTGTTATGTAGCCCTAAATCACCGCAACTTGATCCACATCCTCTAACACCATTCCTCACACCAGTGCTTCAGATAAGTAGGAGTAACAGGGATCAAATAGTGATATATTTCCCTATTTGTCAAAAATCATATGTTTTGACCCTTCATTAGAACCGTCTCGCTGAGACGGTTCTAATGACGGGTCACAACCCTTTATTATAACCGTCTCGCAGAGACGGCTCTGTGACGGGTCACAACATATGTTTTGACCCTTCATTAGATCCGTCTCGCCGAGACGGTTCTAATGACGGGTCACAACATATGTTTTGGAGAAAGAAAAATGAAATTTTCTGAATTATCCTCAGAAACCTTATCTACGCACACACGTACGTCTCTCTATCTAATGTGTTCTTCTGTGCTCTTTTTTAAACTTTTCAAATCTATCTATATATACGAAAAAAGAATTTCATGTATATTATTTTTGTTACTAGTATAATTCAACAAATGCTGCTCTTGAACGATAATTCTTTTGTAATGGTTTAAGTATTGTGTACCCAAAGTATTCAATTTATGTATATAAGTGAATCATTTTGTAATAGAATTCAGAAAACCACCTGTCACTACATAAACACAGCGTTACAAACAAAATTTTGGGTAAGGTGACATTACATGTAATTCCCACCCACAGCATTAATTTTGAATCATGAACTCTGAATGTTTAGTTGGAAATAAAAGTTTTCTTTTTAACACTATTATGCACATACATGTATTCTTCAAAACGGAATGTTTAATATCGGTAATTTTAGACAATGGGAAGATTTTCCTACATTTTTAACGACAAACGATCTGATTCTGAAGCCTGACCGGCTTAAATGGTCCATAAAACATTAGTTTATATATTTTTCAAGATATATTTAAGTTTAACTTAACATGCGTATATGACCTTAAATGTCAAAGGTTCTACCTTAATTTGTTGCAAATTTAGAGTAATTTTCGCTTTGTCATAAGTCAAACTTTTTTCTTTATACCAGGAGAGCAAAGATTGAAATCCATATTTTTATTGCCCATATAATTCATAATGAAATATACTATTTTGTTTATTATTAGATATTGATCAAAAACGTTTGATGTGAAAAGGAGAAAATTGCTCACAGATCCCTTATTTGGACATAAATCTAGTTATATCTTATTATATTCATTATTCATGGCTAAATTGTCGGGACATACTTTCAATGAGGTGACCGTTCACTTTTGATAGTTCAGTAAGACGCTTATCTGTTCAAACACCTTTTTTCACACGAAAACTATCTACTGGTCCTATAATATATGGATCAGATAAAAAATATGTTGTGAGCCCTCATTAGAACCGTCTCCCCGAGACGGTTCTAATGAGGGGTCACAACACGTATTTTTATTAACAACTAGGGAAAATATCTTTGAATTATCCTCAGTCAGTATTCCCTCTTATCTGGAACTCTGTTTTGTTGCTGAGTTTCAAACTGTATCATTTTATTCCAGACTGTCAGTAGAAAGACTCCGCCACTTCAATTATCAAAAATAGAAAACAAGTCTTCATCCGGGTCCTTAGAGTCTCGACGTTCTGCTTCCGGGTCAGATACAAGACATTCGACCCCACGGTCGGACAGCCAACTATCCGTTCTACAGAGTCATAGCCAACTTCTTCATTCAAAGTTAAAGGTATTGTTTTTTCTTTCATATATTTTGTATATATTTGTAATAAAGAATTATGGCTGCCCATGCACACGTTGCATATACGCATACAAGTCCGCCATTGCTGATGTCCATATCATGAGATCAAGAGGAACTTACTACTGATTTAAAATGGAAAGAAATTTTTGTTGCAAATGGATGGCTGGCTGGCTGGGTGGATGGGTTACTTGCCCTCTGCGTCCTTTTCATCAGTGGTTCAGCCATATTAAGACCATGGGAGGATGATAGTGAAAGGCTGTTTGCATGGGAACCTCGTTTTTGTTGCAAATGAGAACAAGTAACGTTACTAGAACAAGGGAAGTGCGTGTAAAAATTTAAAACTAAAAAGAGAGAATAAATGAATAAATTGATCAATACGCTCAGGAAGACTATTTATATTTCGGTTAAAATGTACTTTGTGTAAAAAGAAGAAAACAGTAAAAAAGAGCTGTGCAAACACAATTTAGTGATCGTAAAGAGCATGTACCGTCAGAAATAAACCCACTGGACACACAATGTTAAAACAGCATTGAGTCAACGGTGATTCAACGTCGTGACGTTGAATCAACGTTAGTTGTTGATTCATGGTGATGAATCAATGTTTATTCCGTGTTGATTTAACGTTCATTACCATAAGCATGTGTAAGCCCACTGGGCACACAGGGTTAAATCAACGTCACGACGTTGAATCAAGGTTGGTTCAAGGTTGATTTCAAACGTTGTGTGCCTGCTGGGTCATTTCATTACTATAATCGTATGATAATACACATGTCCTACATAAGCAGGGTTTTCTTTTTATAGCCACAGACATCATTCTCAACGTTTTGCCATGAGGATAATCACTCCCAGACATCCGCAGAGACAACGACCAGTGACAGCGGCCGGGGAGGGAGTGAGTCCGATCTTCACAGTACCAGTCTCTCACACTCGCATGATTCAGGTAAAATACATTTTTTACGGCATAGGTCCTTTTAAAGGGAAGCAATTCTGCCATTTTCATTTTTGCCTCCCTTCTCAATGGGGTTCAGTTATAAAAAAGTTTTGCTCGTCTAGTTTTCTCCTTTAAGAGCAAATTCTTTTTCTGTAACAATAGGTCCCTTTTGGAAGGAAAGCATACAGGAAGCCACGGTAGCTGTCAACCTTTGTAACGGTGAAACATAGAAATAAACCCATGCGCATTGAAGCAAACTAAATCTCAACTTGCTGTCCTTTTTGCAGTTATATAAGCATTGAACGTGTGAGCATTAGGCAGTACACGCCCTTTCTCCAGTAAAAGAGTGATTGCACTGAACAGAGCTCTAGATAAGAGGCGGGTATTCGATGGTAATTGAGGGATATTTTTTTTTATTTCTCATTGAAACCGTCGAGACGGTTCAGATGAGGGGTCACAACATACGTTTTTTATGGAGAATTAACAAAAATTATCCCTGATTATCACTAAATACCCCATCTTATCTAAAGCTCTGGCTGCAAAAAAAAAACGCGGAAGTTAGAGCTGATGAAATAAAAACCCAATAGTGTGTTTATCATGACCAAAGTAACCTCAGTCTGTGTGTGTGGTGCTTTAAAAAGCCAGCATGGTGATAATAGTATAACAGTATACCATTTGCTTTCAGAAATGCGCCCATTTAACAACAGACACCTCCACAGCACGACTGGTGATTTAAGCAAGCCTTGGATGAACCTTGCCGACCTTCAACACAGCTATCCAAGACATTCGTCCGTTGCCCAGCAACTACACGACGACCGCCGTCATCGGCTGCAGTTCAAAAATCTCTCCGACAGAAACAATATCAAAAGAAATCTCTATACACAGAGCCATTCAAATTTCGACAGGTCGAAGTTCGTGACCTTTCAAGAACCGGAACTTTTCCCGCCCCCGCCAAGTGACCTTGACCGTAGCTTCATGACCTATGAGGAAGAGGATGATGATGCATCCACAACAACTTCCGGTAGTTATACTATTGACCACGAGGACGTGACTTTAGATATACGTTCTCCAGGTCTTAGAGGATGTCTAGTCTAGATGGCGCCGAAAAACAAAATGGCGGGCTTCTTCGGGGTGTAAGGTAATAATTTTTTTCCATTTCGCTTATGTAAAACGTTTAATACTTTATAATTGAATTTTATAGTCTTTTGGATCAGCTTCCGGTCGACATCTGTATCAGTAATATTAAATAGGGCAACGCAATTTTCTATATTTCCTGCAAATACAATAGGGGCCTATTAAATCACCTCAAAGCGATTACATGTAATTAGACTCTATAGAATGTCGTCTTGTGGACAAAAGAGGAAAAAGACCTCCGTTTTCTTTATAAAATGGCGTTCTGCTTTCCTTTTGCGGTCACGCCCGCAGTCTAGCTTAATATAGGCACACAGCAAGATAAGACTTGCCCGCCATTTTTCTTAGGGGACCAACTTTGTGACCACCTGTTTGTTTCCTTGGGTAACGAAACCCATCCAAGAAGAGGTCTACTCTTAGAGAAATGAATTTGCTTCCATAGGAGCAAATTCTTTCCTCTTAGAGTTGATCCCAACTGCAGAAGGCAGCAAACAGAATATGACATAGTTGATTCCTCTGATAATATACCAATACCCCTTAAAGATGAAAACTTTTGCTTAAACCTGATGACTTGCTGCTTTCTATATATGTTGTTTTTTGCTTTTCAGGGACATAAACCAGCGTTCTGCTAATATGTGCTAATTATCCAGTGTCCCGGGTGGTTGAAGAGCGGGTGGGGTCATACCAGTAGACAAAAGGCTACAGGATATTGATGAAATGAAGCAAAGTTATAGTCTGAAAAGGTATGCAGCCTATATGCTTTATTCTTTCGTTTGTTAACAAAAATAATATATTTTTATTGTACTATCATAAGACCGATGAGCAGTGTACTCAAGATCTACACTGTTTGCCATTGAAAACTGACACTTTAAAACCCTTTCAGATACATGTATAAAAACAGTAACCAATATAAAAGTACTTTAAAGGAATCCTGTCATCGAAATGGGCAAAACAGTTAGTAAGGCCAAAATTGTTGAGTATGTAGGAGCACACGTGGCAAACTATTTTTATTTTATTCCTGATAGTGGTGCGCATATGAAACAACCTTGTTCTTTGGGTAAAACAAACTTAAAGTTTTTTTTTTTTTTTTTGGGGGGGGGGGGGGGGGGCATCACGTAGTATAATCCGGACCAACTTCCAGTTATCGGCATCGTATTACATGCTTCTATTAGATGCTTTGCTCTCCAAGACTTGCTAAATAATGTCATTGGTTTGTTCAGTTAGTTCATACTAAAATCTAAGTAAGTTTAGATGATCGTATTCATTTATATGTAATTATATGTTCTATACTTGTAGCTCTTACAAAGGAGCTCATCTTAACATTTTTAATATCAAATTTATTAATTAAATATCTCATTTTATCATATGACGTCGCATCTGAGAGTGTAATAAAGCCATGCATTAAAAACGATAATCAACTAGTGGATTGGTTTAAACACTAGTGGATTGAATATGCAAATTACGTCGTAACGTTATGCGTTGACGTCCATAAAACTTTGCGTTTTCTAATGGTGAAATCGTGACGTTTTAGTGCAAAATTTGCTAATAAAATGCGATTTTAGTGTCATATGATAAATAGAATCTTGCATTCGTGCTCCTGTATTATTGAATTTATTAAACTCGTTGGTGAAAACGATAAGATGCTCGGCAAAGCCTAGCATCTTATCTTTTTCCCCAACTCGTTTAATAAATTCAAGAATACATGAGCACTCATGTAAGGTCCTCTATTTATACAGATTTATATGTTAGTAGCTGTGACTTCGTTTGCATGAAAATGTAGTTTATACATGTACTAAAAGTTTGAAGTAACTCAAAATTTCTGTTTTACAGGTATTTGTCCTTCGGTTTAATCTGTGAGGTCCATGAAAGCCACACACCATGTCAGATGCAGGTTGTGACCATTTTCGGAACTTGGAACTGGACTTGCGCGAAATAAAGCAGGGTACATGTACTTGCAAGACGTATCATCAAGATCCGAAAGAAATTTCATTAAACAGAACGTGGCAAATATGGAAGTAAATTGTGTTGAGCCGTAATGATTGAAATTGCGGTGTTTGCAAAAAGTACGAATGACATTGGTACGAATCCTGGAGCTATGTAAGCGAAAATGGTGCTGACTTAATTTAGTGAGGACTTAGATCTCATACAAAGTGCAATATAAAACTTGTATAAACTAGGGCGTGAATTCTACGCAAAATACGTGTACTGTACGTGTACCAGATACGAATATCAGAATTCAAAGGTTTCTGTCTAGTGGTGGATTTGCGATTTTACGTCCTGTCAACAGTATTTCAATCATTTCAGGACGGTGTGCGGGCGATAATGAAAGACTGCGCGTAGTGGAACCCAGTTTACGATTGAAAAAAAAAAATACGCCTCCAGCAGGAATCGAATACGGAGCACATTAGCCGGCCAGCGCTTAACCCACGGAGCTCTTGGGCCTCCCTTTGTCTAGTAAGGCACCGTGAACTACACATTTTAATCTTGGTTAAATGCAAAAAATTATTCACGCGTGCTCAGGTAATATTACGCCGCATCAGTCTTGGCTTGAAAAGATGACAAAAGTTTGCGCTGCCAGAGTTTGAGATGAAGTGGGTTTTTAGGATAATTTAAAAATATTTTCTCTTATATTTCTCAATAAAACACATGTTGTGACTCCTCATTAGGACCGTCACAGCGAGACGGTTCTAATGAGGGTCACAATGTATGTTTTATCCCAACATGCTTCTGATGGAGAAATACATGTATGGGAAACTACGCCTAACACTATCCAACATTAATCAATTATAATCAAATTAATGATATGCTGATGCATATAATCAGAAATTATTCATTTTATAAAGTCACGGTGAAGAATGATTTGTTAAATATTTCTGTACATTTTGTAAATGTTGTCGATATTTGTTGACTTTTTGTTACATTAAAGTTGTTGAAATTTCAATTATTTTGGTTATCATTTTTATGCCATATTTGCAAAGATGAACGACTTTTATAACTTCCTGTTTACTTTCTTGGGCGGTCATACCCTTCCAAAAAACAGTCTACTCTTAAAGGAAAGAGTTAAATTACCTCTAGAACAACAAATTTGCTATAGGAAATCTTTAAATTATCATGGTACAGCAGTGCTCATGGGCGTGGTAATACCCACGACTTTTTCTGGATGTTTGTGCAAAATGATTTTATATCTTATATCGTACTTGCGACATTTCACAAAAACTGTAGATATCAACTTTGGGTTAAAAGTTCACCAGAAACAGAACACTGAATTTTATGTTTCTTTTAAAATACACCATTTCGTTAAATCTTTACGAAAGTTTCCATATATCAAAACCATGTAACAAATTAGCTAGATCATGATCTGGATACAAACAAACTTTATGCTTTTTCAAATGATCTCATATATTGGTACAAATGCCGTTCAGCCCCAAAATAAATGGGCGTAATAAAACAACAATAAAAACTTTTAAACGCAGTTCACCTTTCGCACAACTTCCTCTGTCTATTTTTTACATTTTTGAGCAATTATTGTCCAAACGAAGAAAGTCGTAAAACCCGCCATTTTATTACGTTTCCTGTGACGGGTACACATCTGTGTTCTCTAGACGGGTTAGCAGTGCTTGTTACCTCGTTTTGAACTCTGTGACTGAGTCGCTTTATTTGGATATCAGAAACAAACCTGTGGTTACATTTGATACTTCATTGACGATAAAACATACATAAAACTGGAAGATTTGTTGAAATTCAATTTTCGTTTGCTACATAAAGTTGCTATTTAACCCACCTTTAAACCATCGGAATCTTAAATTCTATTTAACACTGGTTTGCCTTTGTTTTCTCCTGTGTTATTTTGGTCATTTTTTTCCTTTTATTTTTTCCCGAGCAACTTTGAACTTTGCCATATCTATTCAGTAATATGAGATGTCATTGTCTCTCTAAAAAATGTGTAAATCAGTCGTGTAATTCGACTATAAGACAGGGTTTTCTCTTCCAAAACTTGAGGTGTGGTTTTAACGTCCCAGTAAACAATATTTCAGTAATGTCGAGACGTTGAACGTCCCAGTAAACAATATTCCAGTCTTATCGAGACGTTACATGTACCTTCAAAGTTGTAGAAATTTTACCCAACCCGAGATAAATGGCACACAGGTCCAGCTACAGCGACATTGTACTAGCAGCTCTGCCACAGAGCCACCAGGTAGCACATCTATTTCACGGGCTGCGATGGGAAAGGACCGTCTTTCGAAACAATCCTAAAAATCTAGATCCGTCTTGTAAGACGGATCTAGATATTTTGGATTGTTTGAGTCCTAAAAATGTAGGTCCGTCTTTAAAGACGGATCTAGATATTTTGGATTGTTTGAAGGAAAAAATCGTCTTTTAACCTAATAAATACGGTTATTGGCCCGCTAAATAATTATATATAACTTGACTGTTAATGTTAGGAGTCTGAGAGGTTAATTTCTATTTCATTAGTGCGCTTACCAAAGGCTGAACAAAACAAGTCACCCGGAATTTACATCATTGTTAGTGTTACATATGAAAGGAGATGGCAGTAAAATCAAGTGAATAATACTTGACCTTAAATTCTAGGACAACTGTCGGTTTAAGAGTGAAATTAGCCTGAAACTCTGGCTAATGTTAAGGTACATGGGTACACCTCCTTATTTTACCGCCATTTTTACCAAGGGAGACAACATTTGTGATTTCCTGTTTGCTTCACTGAAGAATGCACACCTTCCAAAACGGGGGTCAGCTGTTAAAGAAAAGGAAGACAACTGCTTTCACGGCTTCCTGTTTGCTTCCTTAAATAATCTATCCCTTCCAATATGGGGTCAACTGTTAAAGGAAAGAATGAGAGCAAAATATCTCCTTTAAAAGTTGATCCCCATTGGGAAAAGAAGCAAAACTGAACATGTCAGAATTGGCTCCCCTGAAAGTGTACCCATTCACCTTAAATCTTTTGTATATTTCAACGTCAATACACTTCTAAGATTTCCAGGAAGCGTCATAATCTCAGACTTAAGCATGTATTCCATTGACACCAAGCTGGTTGTTTACCTTGACCTTTTGACATTTACAATACATAGGGTCGAGTCTGGTAACTTCGGACAGTGGGTAAATTCGGACATACCATTGCAAACAGTGAAAATCCAGATGAGACGGCTCAAAATGAGCCGTATCATCAGAATTTTCACCGTATGCCCAGTTAATTTTGTTTTAATTCCAAACAACTGACACATATAAAGGAAACAATGTCACTGTCCGAATTTACCTGCGGTCCGAATTTACCCGACCTGACCCTAGATAAAAGGGAAAGGTTTCCCATAGCCTAGTAGCCGCAGGGGTGGTCAGAGGCCCACTGTATATTGTGCACAGCATATGAGCCGCGACGTGAGAAAACCAACAATGTGGTTGTGCGCCCAGCGCAGACTCAGATCAGCCTGGGCATCCGCCTGGCACCATTTGAATACGTATATTGTTACCTTGGTAGTTAGATCCTATGTTCCTTTGAAGAGGATTAATTGAACATAAAGTCTTTAGACCAGATAGTGCACAACATCAGCTTTAACACTTTAACAACAATTATAATTTAGGGGATAACTGTATTCATTTGGGGAGGTAATTCGTCGGTTTTATGGTCGGAAATTTCGTTTTACGGCGACGCGCGAGCGGAGCCGTAAAACGGAATTTGCGACCATAAAACCGACGATTTACCTCCCCAAATGACATTTTCAATATAGTTATCCCCATTCTAATGCACTTTTTCACATTTTCACTTTTCAAAGTGTCCTTCTTTGCACCCACTGCAAGCGTTTTCAGCAGCGTAAAACCAAACGTCGGCCAATGAGAAGGGACATTTTATAATGACGTCGGGTTTGCGACAGTATATCGCAGAATATACTGTCGCAAATTTTTGACGTTATCCAATCAGACGTTGCGTTATATTTGTAAGTGCATTAGAATGAATTTTCTACAGTAACAAAAAAGTAAGGTCAAACTTCATATACAAGTTGCCCACGTAGGGCCCTTTCTTTCAATGGCTTCAATGCCAGGATGTGTTCCTGCATCTGCAGGAGACTGGTTATTTGTGGCGATTTCTTTCGCAATATTTATGTAAAAATCATTAAAACTACTAGAAACATGGTAACTAATACAAATAGGGGCCCGCTTTAATTTATGGCACTGTTGACGGCATTTACGTCAGAGAAATAACAATAACAGCTTTCTATCATCATGTTGTTCCTTCATATTTAATATATTAACAAGAAGTAAGCCTCTGGTAGAGTCATTGAGATATGAGCAAAATACAAAATCATGACTGATTAAAACAAGGGCAACAACTCTGTGAAGCTGGAATAGTTACCATTCTTGCACTCTGCACATCTTCAGATCTTCTGATGATGTTTGATATTTGTACCAAGTTTTGTGAAAATTAACTTCAAAAGCTATAATGTTATAGAGCAGACAAGATCTCCACAACTAAAATTACAGAGGGACATAATTCATGTTAAAAATGAAGGTGTAGTTACGTTTTTTGTTCTCTGCAGATCGTCTGATAATGCTTTTTTGGTAAATATATCTAAAGCTTTAGGGCAGAAAATATAATTGCTATAAAGACAATTACAAAGGGAAATACTTCTGTAAAAAACTTTAGATGGATTTACGGTTCTTATTTTCAGCTAATCATCTGATGATGCTTTCTATTTGTACAAAGTTATGTGAAATAACCTTCAACAGTTTTAAAGTCATAAATTGGCTATGATTTATATACTGAAAATTTAATAGGGGCATTATTCTGTAAAAATGGTAGATGGAGTTACAGTTCATATTCTCACCACATCGTCTGATGATGCTTTATATTTGTTCAAAATTTCATGAAAATATCTTTGACGGTTTTAAAGTTATAGAGCGGACATGATTTCTATACTGAAAATTTCAAAGGGGCATAATTCTGTCAAACATGTAAATGGAGTTATGTTCTTAATGATCCTTATTCTCTGTATATCGTCTGATGATGTTTTGTGTTTGTACAAAATTTCACGAAAATATCTTTGAGGGTTTTAAAGTTATTGAGCGGACAAGATTTCTATACTAAAAATTACAAAGGGCATAATTCTCTGCACTTCGTCTGATGATGTTTTCTGTTTATAAGTACCAAGCTTTGTGAAGTGTCAGAGTTATGGAGCGGACAAGATTTCCTTACCACAATTACAAAGGGGCATAATGCAGTAAAAATTCAGGTGGAGTTGCAGTTTTTGTTCTCTGCACATCGTCTGATGATCCTCTATGTTTGTTTCACCAAAATATCTCAAAGGGTTTCAGAGTTATGGAGCGGACCCGAAATCCTGACGGACAAACAGACGGACCGTCCGCTCTTACCAGCGGTACTTAGTGGGCTGTTTCGTGAAGATAATTTTGTGGGGTGGTTTGGGCTTAAGGGGTGCAACTCACAAGGCACCCTGGTCAAATGGATAGAAATGAGCTGAAATGGACATATTTCATGAAAAAGGGGGTGGGCGGGGGTGGTGGGTGGGTAGGTGTTTGCACCCTACAGGTTTTATAGACACAATGTCCAGGTGATTTTATAGACAAAGTGTCCAAGTGTCCGTGTTTGGACTTTTGACTACGGTCAATCTATGAAACTGCATGCCCTAAAGGTACCTCATAAGGCTTGTTTCTACACACCTAAATTAAAACCATGTACATGTAGGTCATGCAAGAGTTGGGCCACCGGACAGTGCCAACAACCCAACTGGGTTGCAGCTCACAGTGATACAATGTACAGACACGACATTGGGGGGTGAAAATTGCAACCCATAGTGCGGATTCCACATTGGTCCTCTGGTAGGTAACCGACAGACGGACGGACAAGGTGATTTCTATGGGGCCTCCGCTGTCGTCGTCTGGAAGGGCCCTAAATACATGTATTACGTTTTCCAGTAAGATAATATAAACATTACTTTTGGTAGCGTTAGAACTAAAGAAAGGGTTGATGGCAGGAAAATTGAAGGGTTTGGTTGTCCGTAAATGCAGACAGGAAGTTATACGTTATTTCCCTAATTAAAAATGGTGGGAAAATATGGAGTTGTACCCGTACCTGAAACTCAGCGAAGTTTCGCTACTGATGCTTACCATGGTTACAAGACGGGTTCTTGTATTGCATCTAGTCTTGTCGAACTACCATATATATTCTAATGGTTGGGGCAGACATGTCTGAGCAAACACTGCAGGCCCAGATCAGACTGCTCCCATGGAGCAGTCTGATCAGAGACTTCACTGTTTGCCATTCTATCTGCATCTTGTTGACGCATCATTGCGTTGTGTAACGAAAACGTTCAATTTTCAGGATAATTTCGGTAGGCACGGTTTCCAATGTTCCAATCTTTAGAACTTTTACGATATATTGAGAGACACCGTGTGGTTAGATACGCTCGGTTATGGTGTAGAAAGTCGCGGGTTCGAATCCAGGTTCGGTCAGTCGGCGACTTGAAAACTCTCGCTGTCAACCCAGCAGTAAATTGGGGTACGTTTTTCGAATCAGGGAAGGATAACCCGCGAAAGAGGATGGATAGGCTTTAAATACGCCGTTTTCGTAATTAAAAGGCAAAGGTTTCCCACAGCCTAGTGGTCATTAGGGAAGTGGGGGTCAGAGGCCCATTGTATCTTCAGCACAGCATATGAAAGGCGGAGGTCATCATTTTCCTTTCGGTGCCTTACCACCCTTCCCTGATTCGACACAGGTATCCATTTACTGCTGATTTGACAGAGAGTTTTCCAGCTGCGAGTAGCCCGACCCGGGTTTAAACTCGAGACCTTTCGGCATCCTTCTGCATCATAACCTCTTCCCTCTAACTATTCGGCCACGGCGCCTGTCCCGTGAGTCTTCTCGTAATTAACTTATTTGCAATAAATGGAAATGACTTATTTAACACGTTTGGAATTCTTTGTACAATTTATGGATGAATGCATAGTTTAACACCGTAATTTGTTAATTATTTAAAGAAAAGAGAAGAAAATGTAGCAAATTATGAAAAAAAAAGTTACAAAATTGTCTGTGATCATCAGCGTAATAACCCAAGAAAATTACGTTATTACGATATTTTGATAGATAATTTATGAACTTCAAATGATTAATAAGAAATACTATTTCACGTAGTTTATCGATAAATATTCCATTAGAAATACAGTCAACCCTCGATATCTCAAAGTCGAAGTTCATCCCAACTACTGATATCTGAAAGTAAATTATTTTCTGGTCCCAGAAAATTTACATTGATATATGAGTAGTTTCATATAACAAGAGCTGAAGTTTAAAACATAAAAATATAATAAAAATAACGAACACATTCTTTTATGTAAGAAGGTATTTTGAGATATCAGTCTAGATATCGAGAGTTGACTGTACATTATTTTCGTATTTCGGTAGAACTTTCAATCTCGGAACCTAATGTTTTGCATTCATTCGAATTCTAGATAAAAATGGTACAAGGGGGTAATACCGATTTTTCTACCAGTGCTGTCGACAGCCACGTTTTGCATGTTTGTTACTGACTGGCTCTCGACAGAGCCAGTCAATTAGACACATGCAAAACGTGGCTGTCGACCAAGACAATTGACAGCATTACCTGCTCGATCAGCCATGAACAATAGTATCATTGACCGTTATTGGTAATACCAGGTAGCTACCTGGTAATACTCATGACCAAATTCTTGATCGACAGCCACTTCGAATATATCGGATCGGTCGACACCACAGATAAGCAAATTGGTATTGTCCCACTGGGGTATGTCTTCTAGCAACCTTCTCCGCGTTATATCTTGCGTTACATGACATGGTCTTCAAATTGTAGATGCCGGACCTAGTCAGTATTTTCACTTTTTCCTACCTTCAACAAAATGGAGACTGGAATAGCTTATCTACAGAGACTAGTAAACAATCCGACTCTTTTAATTCCTTCCAGTAACATCCAAATCACGAGCTGCCGCTGCTAGCCTCAGCAGCAGCTGCTGATAGCCTCGCAGCAGCTGCTGATAGCCTCGCAGCAGCTATTGACGTTTTATCCCAGTAAGTTTGGTTTTAGCCCACTTTCTAGGAACGATCGGCTCGATATAGGTAAGTGTTCTTGTAAGGGCTGTAAAGCCCAAAATAATAATGACAAATGATAATAATAATAATAACGTCTGTGTTTGTCTATGCGCAAAAAGATGAATAACTGTAGTTGCAGTTATACAATAATAGGATTTATCTTTCGCAGGCTTCTCCCTTGTGCCTATATATAGTTACTTAACAGACATGTTAACTTATTTCCTTTGCGAGAATAATATATACTAGAATGGAATAGCTACAAAAATAAATTAAAAAAAAAATCCAAAAAAAAAAAAAAAATCTATTTCCTTGGCAAAGATTAAAACATGGTACATATAAGAGACTGAATTGGAATAGTTTGCTTCCCTTACATACCAACAAAATATAATAAGCTTCTAAATTATAAGTAAAAAATAAAGGTGTAGCGTATTCGACCCGCACTGTGCGCTAAACATTAAATACTTTCAGTAGACGCTCTTCCTAATAAACGCACATTTCAAAGAATTATTATATATAGAAATAAACTGAATCATTAGAGAAAAGCTGCATATAGTCACGGGGGTAAATCAATACGTGAAGAGACATCCTTGTCTTGCAAAATTACGTAAATTTGCTGTAAGTATTGCCACAGTTTTGCGACTCACGGAGTAAAAATCTCATAGTTTTCAAAACCCACATTAGCAATGTTTTTGTCAATGAGCGCACGCTACAGTCGAACTTCGATGGCTCGAACTCGCCGGGACCACCGAAAAAAGTTCGACCGATCGGTAGTTCGAGCCATTGAAGACCAGCTCAACATGATCCAACTTTATGTTCTATGTTTTTCTATCCTAACTATCACAACTTCCTGTATTTTGATCGGTCACTCTTTGAACCTTTGCACTTTCAGGTAGATAAAACAAAACAACACAGGATTTTAATTACAATATAAAAAGGTCAAGATAAGCATGGACGTAGCAAACCTGATGACCAGTACTTGTAATCGGTAGGATCTACATTAGTCCGGTCATTAAACTTGGAAATGTTTTATAAGGAAATAGGTGCGAGCCATCGGTGTTTTTTTACATAGAAAGTGGTTTCTAGGGACCAGACTTGGGGTTCGAGCGTTCGAGCCATCGTTGTTCGAGCCAACTGTGGCATGTTTAGTTACAATGAATAGGGATTTTGCCGGGTCTGGAAAGTCAGTTCGACCGAAACATGGTGTTCGAGCCTTCCGAGTTCGAGCCAGTGAAGTTCGACTGTATTTGGTAATATTTTATGTCGACATATATGCAATAGAAACGGTACTTCCGTGTAAATCATGCGAGTTAATTCGGTCATAAATGCCGTTCTGACTGTTGATTTTGAGTACATGTGACTTTGGAACAAATTTAGAAAGGAACCAAAGAAGATTCGAAGTTTGGTTTATACTTTTCTTGTTAGTTTAAGCTTCGTTTCAATATTCTTTCTGGTCGTAATCAAATTATTTTTCCTCGTTTTAAGAAAAAGAACAACTGTGCATTTAGTTTACCCTTTGGCTTAATGTACGATAAATTTTACAGTCTATGGTGTAACATTTTCTTTGAAATAAAGTCAGATTTCTTCAGGGTTTTAAGCCATGTATATGGCGGATTCAGAAGTCTATGAATTGGCCTTAGACTCGACACTTTGGTGCATATCATGATAATCTCTGAGGCATATGACTATAAGCGTACATATTTATACTGGTTTATTCTTTCGTTTGTTTGTTTACAAGACCTGAAAATGCTATTGACTCTCAGCTCTCATTCGTTAAGCTACTCTATCCTATGATATAAGCAGCTTTTCTCCTATGCTTCAACTTAGATATATAGATTAATTCGATGTGCGCTTATAAGACAGAATGATTTCTACAAGTATTTGCCTCCATTTCGAAAAAGTTTAGAGCACCGGGCGCTCAAAAAGGCGGTTACGGTATTTGCATTATGATTATGCAAACGCTCAAACATATATTGAAATCTGTGAAAGGAGTTGACTACACAAAACGCAAAATCCTATATGCAAAAAACTACACATATTGACTACGTTCTAGAGGTCGAAATTCTGATAAAATAAATGTTACCTTCATCGAAACGCCATCTTCCTTACTAACAATGTTTTGATTTCGAATCTTTACAATTCATTGGTAGCTTCGTGCGATAATGGTAAGGCTAACTGGGCAAAGGGTGTTAAAACTCTATTAGATAATTATGGATTTTCGTATGTTTGGATTAATCCGTTTTCGGTTAATTTAAATACGTTCCATTTGCATTTTAAACAAAAAGTCTTAGATGTATTTAAACAAACCTGGTACAACGATATCGATAACAGTAGGTCACTTATTTTGTATAAAAGCTTTAAGCAGTCATTCGAACTAGAGCATTATCTTAACGTATTACCTAAAAAGTTAAGAATTGTTTTATCTCAATTGAGACTTTCTGCGCATCAGTTACGGATAGAAACTGGTCGCTATTCGCAAAATAGGACAGATAGAGCTTTGCGTGTATGTACTCTATGCGACAAATCTGACATAGAAGATGAGTACATTTTTGTACTCATTTGTCCTGTGTATAATCAAATTAGGCGAAAATATATCCGTCCATTTTATTATGTACGACCAAGTGTTTATAAATTTATAAAACTAATGCAAAGTCATCAATTAACTATTCTGAGAGACCTAGGGAAATATGTGTATGAATCTTTTGCTTTACGTAAATCACCTACAAGTAACCTTTTATAAAAGTTATATACATGAAGTAAGTCATTTTGATCTGTCAGTGGGCAAGCGTGTCGATGCATCGTTTCGGTGTCGTATCGACGTCGATGCGACATACTGAACGTCGCATGGACGTCGATGCCATGCTATCATGCGTTGCTTCGACACTGCTGGCCCGCTGGATTGATTAACATAATAATATTCCATGAATTTAAGAGTAATTAGGTACGGAGTTCATCCTCCAATCTGTATACATACTGCATCCGTTATATTGAACAAATTCTGATTGATTGATTGTATTACATGACTGACATTTCTGATTACAGGATGCGTATAGGACTACATTACCATCGCCATCTTAGGATTAAAGGGCTGAATCTACTTTCAGTATTTGAATTTCTGATAGTTTTATCCCTCCTGCTTTTGAAAAGTGGGGATATAGAGACTAATCCAGGTCCTGCATCAGAGCAGTCTTTTTCGTCTGTAAGTTCAACTATGTCTTTAAATGAATCCCTAATCAAAAATAAATTCTCTCTCGTACATTACAACGTTCAAAGCTTATCTAATAAAAAAGATATACTTTATTCAGAACTATCCAACTTTGATATTATTAGCTTAACTGAAACTTGGCTTGACCAAAGAACACCCGACAATGACATTGAGCTTAACGGCTATAAAACATATAGACGAGACCGTGAAGGTGATAGTCATGGAGGGGTCTGTGTATACGTTAACAACAATATATTTTCTAAACGAAGAAATGATTTAGAAGTACCTAACATAGAATGCATCTGGGTTGAAGTAGTTACACATTCTAAAAAACTCTTAATAGGAACATTTTATAGACCCCCAAATTCTCCATCAGCAGCTTTCACAGCGATCGAAGACTCCGTCGGGCTAGCTTCTGATATAAATGTTAATAATATACTTATTACTGGTGATTTTAATGTAGATATGACAGGATATAGAAGCAGCCGGAAAATCAGTGATTTATGTCAACAGTACAATTTATCACAACTTATCTCCGAACAAACTCATTTTACTGAAAATTCAAGTTCTCTTATTGACTTAATTATGACGTCTAACGCGAACGATACTCTCTTAAGCGGAGTAGGGGACCCCTTTCTAGATCAAAACATTAGATATCATTGCCCTGTGTTCTGTGTTCTAAACTTTGATAAACACAAAACAAATCTAATAAAAAGACATATATGGTTATATGATCGTGGTGATTACCAGTCTCTTTCAGATGAATTAATGAATACTAACTGGGCGAACCTGAAACACAACGATATAAACACATATGCAAACAATTTAACACAACACTTACTTAATCTTTCAGACAAGCATATCCCAAATAAAATGATCCATGTAAGACAGTCAGACCCTATTTGGATGAATACTCATATTAAAAAAACTAATAAGGAAAAGGAAAAGACTTTACAAAAGATACATACAAATTAAAACCAATATAGACTATGATAAATATAAAAAGATAAGGAACCATGTTAACAATGAAATTCGGAACTCAAAACAAAATGCAAACGATAAATTAGCAGACAAGCTTAGAAGTGGCAATTTGGGACCCAAAGACTGGTGGAAAACATTAAAAAACGTAATAAAGCCCACAGACTCAACAAATATACCACCCCTCTGTAATCAAGAAAATATCTTTACAGAAGCCAAGGACAAAGCAGAATTACTTAACGACTTCTTTTGCAAACAAAATACTATAAATGAAACAAATGCATCTCTTCCTAACATAAATATCACCAATCCTAACACTCTCGACAGTATAACTGTAGAACCATCAGAAGTAGAATTCTTCTTAAAATCTTTGAAAACCGGAAAGGCCGCGGGGCCCGATGGCATTAATAACAGACTTTTAAAGGAGCTAGCTCATTCCTTGTCCTATCCACTCAGTGATTTGTTTAACTATTCTTTGTCAACAGGAGCATTTCCTGTTGTGTGGAAGCAAGCGAATATTACACCTATCTTTAAGAAAGATGATGCTTCAGATCCATCAAACTATCGTCCTATTTCTCTTCTTAGTACTATCGGTAAGGTTCTCGAAAAAATTGTGCATAAATACATCTTTAACTTTTTTCGTGATAACGCAGTTATCACCACACTACAATCGGGCTTTGTCCCCGGCGACTCTACTGTAAATCAGCTAGTTGACATTTACAATACTTTCTGTAAGGCTCTTGACGAAGGTAAAGAAGTACGGGCGATCTTCTGTGATGTCAGTAAAGCCTTTGATCGAGTATGGCACAGAGGTCTTCTGTACAAATTACATTCTGTAGGAATTAATGGTTCTCTCCTAAGCTGGTTCACTGACTACTTGAGCAATCGTACACAAAGAGTTGTGCTTCCTGGTGCTAACTCAGATTGGAAATCTATTAACGCAGGCGTGCCTCAAGGCTCTATTCTAGGCCCTCTTCTTTTTCTGGTTTATGTAAATGACATTGTCGAAAACATTGATTCTAAGATAAGATTATTTGCGGACGATACTAGTTTATATATAGTTATTGATGACCCCTTGGAAGCAGCTCAAACTCTAAATTCAGATATGGAAAAGATTCACGAATGGGCTTCTTAGTGGTTGGTTACCTTTAATCCTTCGAAATCAGAATCTCTTCTCTTTTCTAGAAAGCACAACAAACCCTATCATCCATCTATTATAATGAACAATGAAGTGATTTCTGAAGTCAGTACTCACAAACACCTAGGTCTTACATTTTCAAACGACTGTACTTGGCATGATCACTTATCACTTATTAAAACAAAAGCCTGGCATAGAATTAATGTTATGAGAAAACTCAAATTTACTTTGGACAGAAATTCCCTAGAAACAATCTATTTTGCCTTTATCCGACCTCTTTTGGAATACGCAGACGTTGTGTGGGATAACTGCACACA
Source organism: Ctena decussata (assembly GCA_963989385.1). Lineage (NCBI taxonomy): Eukaryota > Metazoa > Mollusca > Bivalvia > Lucinida > Lucinidae > Ctena > Ctena decussata. Next base: position 41,695,974 of record OZ022506.1, on the reverse strand, counting down.
GTATGAAGCGAATGAACTGGAAAAAATACAAATAGAGGTAGCCAGAATAGTGACCCGGGGAACTAGACTTGTATCTCTCAATCTTTTATACACTGAGACTGGTTGGGAGACTCTGGCCTGAAGAAGGGACAAACACAAAATTATCTTGTTCTATAAAATGAATTCTGGTCTTTCTCCAACCTACCTATCTTCACTTGTTCCTCCTACAGTCGGTTCCAACGTGACATATAACTTGCGTAACCCAAATAATATACAGACAATACATTCTAGTTTTCAACTCTACTATAACTCTTTTCTTCCTTCTGTTATACGAAACTGGAACCTGCTACCCGAAGATATGAGAAATGCTGCTAGCACATCATCTTTCAAACAAGCCCTTAATTCAAATTCAAATGAGAACTTCCACCACGTCACTATCGCGTAGGAAAAAGAACTGGCCAAGTTCTACACACGAGATTAAGAACCAAATGCAGTCCACTAAACTACTATCTCTTTACTAAAAATATAATACAGAGTCCCTCCTGCGATTGTGGGGCTGTTGAAGATAATAAACATTTTCTTCTTGACTGTCCTCAGTATAATGTTATAAGAGAAGAGATGATGAGATCTTTATCAAACCTGTGCAGACCTTGTTTAAATGTTCTACTATATGGAGACCAGGCTCTTTCGTATGACACTAATAAGCAAATATTAATCATTGTACAACACTTTATTATCCAGTCCAAACGTTTCCAGTTGAATCGTTGATCAGAAAAGCCTAATTAGTAAATAGTCACTTTATTTAAATTCTTATTTTAGCCATTACTCCTTGTAATCCTTACTTACTACTGTACCCACTATCGAACTCCTATATCTTACATGTAAGTCAACAATGTAGAGTCGGATTCAGCCTCTTTTATCCTTTTATCTTTTTTCTCTCTTTTCTCATTCAAACATGCCAAATCAGTCAGTGAATAGACAAAGCGTATTCTTAAACGCCGTTATCTTTGCACACGTTACTCCATTCCCCGTGGAGCTTTCCTACTATTTCTTAACTCTTTATTAAAGTACCAAAACATCAAATTTTATAACACACTCGAGTATTTCCTCCTTTCTTTCTCAATTTCTTTCTGTAATACCATTGCTTAATTAATTATTAACACTCGGCGCCAGGGGTGTGCAACTATAGTTACATGTACGTACGCACTTGGCGAACGTCGTTAGGAGAACTGAAACAGAACAGTACATAAAATCCAATGTCGTTACGAGAATTGAAATAAACATACAATAAAATCCAACAAATGGAAACCGCCGAGCCACTTCGGGAACATCGTTACGAGAGATGAAAAAAATCAGCAGTGCGAATGCAGGTTGGGGTGGTGAAGGAGACATTTTCAGCACTCTTTTATTTGGTTGATTCATGTAAAAAATGCTGAAAAATAAAGTTTATCATATATCTCAGCCCTGTCTCGTAGATCACACCTGTAATCTCTTTCATCGGAAATTTGTGTTACAACAATAATTCTGGAGAAGCAAGAAATTTTGCTGGTCAAATAAAAGTATTTGCTTGCCCAGTGCGTATATAGTGAGCAAGTAGAAAATTGTTACATTTGTCAGGTCTTGGTCAGCCCATTTATTGATATCACTTATTCAAAGAATGGATATCACAACTTCGAATTATGGATGTCAAATATCCGATTTTATGGATATCACCAATTCGAATTATGATATCACTAATTCGATTTATGGATAGCCATAATTAGAGTTATTGATAGCTATGGGCAGTATTATGGAAATACATATGAGCCGCGACACGAGAAAACCAACAATCTGGTTGTGCACCCAGTGCAGATTCAGATCAGCCTGGGCATTCGCCAAGTTTGATCAGACTCTTCGTTTAGTGCCCAAAGGGTAGCTAAGGGTCTTAGCTACCTCCAAGCGGACAGCGAAGACTCTGATCAGACTGGGCGGATGCCCCGGCTGATCTGAGTCTGCGCTGGGTGCACAACCAGATTGTTGGTTTTCCCGTGTCGCGGCTCATATATGTAATTCGAAGTAGGGATATCCATATTTTGAATAAGTTATATCAAGAATCGGGCTGAATAATTGATATCCATAATTTGAATAGTAAATATCCATAAATAATCGCAGAGCAGTCGTTATTTAAACTTATTATTTGTAACGAAGAATATCTGAAGCAGCGGCGGTCCGTTTCTTTTTACGCCGGCAGTGAGACCGGCCGCGGAGGGATACGATGTTTGTCGGCGACAGACGATGTTCGCCTGTACTTGCTATTGTGCGTTTTATTTTAGACTGTTCAGATTGTCCATGTTTAGATCGTCCGTGGTGGTACAACATTGTTTTACATGTAATTTGTACATATGTATATGTTTATATGTAAACTGCCGATTTTTCTCTACCTATTTCTCCTCTCTCTATATATGTTATCTGTATTGTTGTATGTAACAGTTGTAAAATCTCTGTCAAAGAGGAAATAAAGAGTATATATAATTCTAATTAGTGTTATACATAAACGGGCCCAAATATTGATATCCGTAACCCGAATTATGGATTTTACTTAATATTTGAATTATGGATATCTAATAATCTTAATGATTAATGGATATCACTAATTCGACATTGGTATCACCTATTTGATTTATTGATATCCATTAGTAATAAGTGATATCCGATATCCATAATTCGATTTATGACTATCCATAAACCAAATTATGAATATCCAAAAATCGGATTTGTGATATCCATGATACAAATTATATCTATTAATAATTATGATTTTCGGATATCCTGAGTTCGAATTATGGATATCGATAATTCGAATTATGGATATCTATAAAAAAAATATTGATGTTCATAATTCGAATTATCACTAGGATACGTGTACAGTGTTTGAGAGTCCGCGTATTATCTAATGTTATTAATTATTATAAATGAAATAAACTCAGAGTTAAATATGACCATAAACATCTTAAACAGCGTTGAATTTCGGAGTTAAAGTACTTATTACAGAAAACGTATCATAAAAAAAAACATGATAAAGTTGTCTCACAATACCGTAATACCGTTATATCGCAAATCCGTTTTTCCTCAGCTTGCAAGTTAATTTAAGGTAGGCCAATAGTACCTCTAGCATCAACTATCAACTGCAGCTGTACAGAAAGAAACAACTGCTGCTGCCTCTGAGACAACACCAGGTCCGCAACTTCAGCTGAGACTCCCGCAGAAGATACTATAATTAGCTATTCAACATGACATTTATTTTTTCTCATCGTTTGTAAATTTTCCTACAGATCTTGGCCACTCTTTTCTCTTTTTCCCTCTCTTCTTATTTGCCTTTTTATAACTCATTTATCCCCTGTTTTTAGTTTGGCTCTACTTGTTGGGTAAGATCAGCAAGATGTTTGAAAAAAAGACAAGGTCAAAGTTAAGTTTCAGAAGTTAATTTTTCAAGTTTATTTATTTAATTACAATTATTTTTTCCTGCATTTAGGACCGATTTCACGTCGCCTTAAAACACCGACTAACTTTTAATTATCGAATATTTTACCTTTACCGTAATGCAACACTAGTCATTGATTAGTGCTTAAAACATGTTTTAGTGCGACGTGAAATCGTGCCTTAGAGCTTCTAGTGTCACCTCAATGTATGTGTTTGAGGACTAATACTAAGAGCATGCAAGACCATGGTACTGGTATAAACAGAGAAATAAAAACAACAGATTCCTTGAATAAGGTTGTTCAGAAAGCCATTGTCAGCATCAACGAAAAAAAAAAATATATATATATTTAGGCAGCAGCTGATGTCCCTCTGCTGCCATATATTTACGTAAGGTTTATTTTCTCTTTTTTTCCTTCAAATATGTGTTTTCAGTGTAGACACAAAACTGTTTTGTTGGTTTAGGTACTCAAACTGGTGTTGTTTTTTTTTCACATAGCCACTTTGGGTGTTTTGCATGACAGATATGCGTTATATGTTGTTTAGGGCTCGCAACGAATTAAGTTACCTTTCAAATATCCCTTCGGGCACATGGTGTTTAATCAGCTTTGAGGCAACGTCGATTCGACGTCATGATATCGAATCGGCGTTGGTTCAATGCTGGCTAAGCATAGTGCCCGAAGGGATATTACAAGAAGAAGCGTCACACAGTTCTCGTCAATTTGCATAACAGATGTGCCTTATATGTAGTTTAGGGCTCGCAACGAGTTAAGTTACCTTACAAATATCCCGTCGGGCACATGGGGGTTTGATCAGCTTTGAACCAGCGTCGGTTCGACGTCATGATATCGAATCGACGTTGGTTCAATGCTGACTAAACATAGTGCCCGAAGGGATATTACAAGAAGAGTCACACAGTTCTCTCCATTTAGCATAACAGATGTGCGTTATATGTAGTTTAGGGCTCGCAACGAATTAAGTTATCTTACAAATATCCCGTCGGGCACATGGTGTTAGATCAAGTTTGGACCAACGTCGATTCGACGTCATGATATCGAATCGATGTTGGTCCAATGCTGGCTAAGCATGGTGCCGAAGGGATATTACAAGAAGAGTCACACAGTTCTCTCCAATTCGCATGACAGATGTGCCTTATATGTAGTTTAGGGGTCGCAACGAATTAAGTTACCTTACAAATAACCCTTCGGGCACATGGGGTTTGGTCAGCTTTTAACCGAAGACGATTCGACGTCATGATGTCGAATCGACGTTGGTTCAATGCTGGCTAGGCATAGTGCCCGAAGGGATATTACAAGAAGCGTCACACAGGTCTCTCCAAGCAAAGATAAGGTCTAAGTGGGATAGGTTAGGATGTAGCTCATAGGAAAGAAATTAATAGGTTTAAGTATTAATGATTATTGAGGAGCCCCGGTAGCTCAGTGGGTTAAGCGCTGGCCTACTGATCTAGCGGACCGGGTTCGAATCCCGCTTGAGGCGAGAATCTTTCCAACCGTAAACAGTGATCCAGTGCACACAGCCTTTCATTATCATCGTCCTGATATGACTGAAATACTGTTGAAAAGGACGTAAAATCGCAAGTCATCCATCCATCCATTAATGATTATTGACTCACATATTATTCTGTATTTATTAAGGTGATATTATGCACTTATTGTACTACCTGTCACATCGTATATATTTGTATTGCATGTATGTACATGTATATGCTCAAGGGCTACATAACCTATATAGCACTTGAATAAATATTCTTCTTCATATATATATATAAACGCTACGGGTGTGAAAAGAATTTGTGATGCAACATTTGGTGGTGAGAGAGACACTTCCTGACACTCTTTTTATTGCAAGACTGACATCTTTTGATATTTTGTGCTGGGGCCTAATATTTGTTGTTTCTAGTTGTTGATAGAGAGTGTTGCAACTTTTTCTACTTTGTTGCTGTTACACTGCTGCTTCTGTTCGTGGCATGATAGTGATAACTGATGCTGATGTTTTCAATATTCTTTTCTTTTTTTAAGATTGATATATGCCGCCTGTGATAATGGTGTTATTAAAAGTGTCAGCAACTGTTTATAGTAAGGATTTAGGCTTATATTACTGTTTTTGCCGTGTGTAGTATTTGCAGACACTAATGTTGGTGGTTTGACAGGAGTAACATCTGCTGCTCCGCCAGTTTTCATAAGCAGATGCTGATGTTAGTACCAGAGACCACATCATCTGTCGATATTGAAGATCAGAGGGACATCAGGTGCTGCCATTAGTACTGAGAATAACTTTTGCTGCTGCTGTAAGTAAAAGCAATAGCTGCTGATGGTGAAGTCAGTTCCTGATGCTGGTGTCATAAGCAGCTGCTAGTGGTTTTTTTTATAGTTACACCACCATCTGCCGATATCGGAGAACAGAAGGATATCAGCTGCTGCCATAATGTATTCAGGATAACTTTTGCTGTTGTTGTTGATGAAATCTTCAGCTGCTGATAATGTAGTCAGTTGCTGATGGTGGTGTCATAAGCAGCTCCTGATGTTGTTTATTAGTGACAGTGACACCACCATCTTTTGAAATTGGAGAACAGCGGGACATTAGCTGCTGCCATAAGTATTTAGAATAACTACTGCTGTTGATGAAAGCATCAGCTGCTGATGGTGATGTCAGTTGCAAATGGTGGTGTCAGAATGAGCTGCTGATGTTATTATTAGTGACAGTGACCCTACCATCTGCCGATATCGGAGAACAGAGGATTATCAGCTACTGTCATTAGTATTGAGAATAACCATTACGGATGCTGTTGATTAAGTATTAGCTGCTGATGGTGATGTCAGTTGCTGATGGTGGTGTCATAAGCAGCCGCTGCTTTTAGTAAATGACACTATCATCTGCCTATATCGGAAATCAGAGGGATGTCAGCTGTTGCCACTAGTGTTTAGAGTACATTTTGCTGCTGCTGTAAGTAAAAGCATTGGCTGCTGATGGTGGTGTCAGTTACTGATGGTGGTATCATAAGCAGCTGCTGGTGTTGTTTTTAGTGGCACCACCATCTGTCGAAAGCATTAGCTGTTGATGGTGGTTTTTAATTGGTACAATTGCTAATGCCGCAGTTGCAGTTAGTACGGCTTATCGCTTTTGTCTCTTTCTTTTCTGATGATAGAAGTAGCAGATTTTATGAGGTTTTTTTTAATTCACACGCTGCTGCAGCTGGTTGTAAAAGAGCCGCACCCTGCGACCTAGGTGGAGAGTAAGATTTGCTGTTGTTGTCTAAGGGGAGGAATGAAATAACTTCTACTGCTGTTAATTTGAAGATACAACAGCTGCTGCTGTTGTCACAGCAAATATCACAGAAACCATCAGCATCAGTTTTCACTCGTTGATAAACAACAGCACAATATATCACTCTAGTCACGTACACCACAAGAAGTAGTAACTCTCACTAAAACTTACTGCAGATATCACTCCGTCCACTGTCAGCAGCAGCTATTATCCTCGTAACAGAAGGCATCAGCAAAGGTTAGTTTCGTCTCCAGAAGCAGCTCCTGGTATCATGAGTATAACCACCAACAGATGGTAGAAAAAAGATATAATTCAAGCAGCAGCAACTGAAGTCACCCTCACTACTTTCCTTCAACAGCAGGCAGTCCACAAACAGATGACATATACAGATATTTAATCCAGCAGAAGCAACACCTGCCATTCTCACTACCTATCTTCAACAACAGGCAGTTCATCAACAGATGGCAGATACAGATATTTAATCCAGCAGCAGCAACAGCTGTCACTCTCACTACCCTTCTTCAAAAGCAGGTAGTCCACAAAAAGGTGGCAGATACAGATAATTTGTCCAGCAGCAGCAACAGCTGTAACTCAATACCTATCTTCAAAACGGGCAGTGCACAAACAGATGGCAGATACAGATATTTAATCCAGCAGCAGCAACAGCTGTCACTCTCATTACATATCTTCAACAGCAGGCAGTCCACCAACAGAAGGTAGATACTGATATTTAGTCCAGCAGCAGCAACAGCTGTCACTTTCACTACCTATCTTCAACAGCAGGCAGTCCACCTACAGATGGTAGATACAGATATTTAATCCAGCAGCAGCAACAGCTGTCACTCTCACTACCTATCTTCAACAGCAGGCAGTCCACCTACAGATGGTAGATACAGATTTTTAATCCAGCAGCAGCATTAGCTGTCGCTCTCACTACCTTTCTTGAACAGCAGGCAGTCCACCAACAGATGGCAGATACAGATATTTATTACAGCAGCAGCAACAGCTGTAACTCTGACCACCTGTCTTCAACAGCAGGCAGTCCATAAACAGAAGGCAGATACAGATATCTAGTACAGCAGCAGCAACAGCTGTCACCCTCACTACCTGTCGTCAACAGCAAGCAGATGGCAGATATAGAAATTTATCCAGCAGCAGCAACAGGTGTCACTCTCACTATCTATCTTCAACAGCAGGCAGTCCACCAACTGCTTGCAGATACAGATATTCAATCCAGCAGCAGCAACAGCTGTCACCCTCACTACCCTTCTTCAACAGCAGGCAGTCCACAAACAGATGGCAGATACAGATATTTAATCCAGCAGCGGCAACAGCTGTCACTGTCACCACCTATCTTCAACAGCAGGCAATCCACAAACTGCTTGCTGATACAGATATTCAATCAAGCAGCAGCAACAGCTGACACTCTCACTACCTATCTTCAACAGCAGGCAGTCCACAAACAGATGGTAGATACAGATATTTAATCCAACAGCAGCAACAGTTGACACTCAGCTGTTGCTATTAGTAGTAAGAATAGCTTCTGCAGATGCGTTTGATAAAAGCATCAGCTGCTGATGGTGGTTTAGCAGTTGCTGATGGTTGTGTCGTAAGCCGGTGCTCATTTTCGTATTAATGACAACATCATTTGGCGATATTGGAGAACAATGGGATATCAGCTGCTGCAATCATGAGAAAGAATAGCTTTTGCTTCTTTTTTGATGAAAACATCAGCAGCTACTGTTGGTGGTTTGGCAGCTGTTGGTGGTGATGTGGTGGTGATGTCATAAGCAGCTGCTGATGTTAATATCTGCGACCACATCATTTGCCGATATGAAAGAACAAAATGACACTTGCTACCTATTAGAAGTAAAAATAGCTTTTGCTGCATCTTTTGACGAAAGCATCAGCTGCTGATGGTTCTTTGGCAGCTGATGATGGTGGTAACATAAGCAGCTGCTGATGTTACTGTTAATTACACCATCATCTGCCGATATCGGAGAATAAAGGGACATTAGCTGCTGCGATCAGTAATAGGAAAAACTTTTGATGCTGATTTTGATGAAAGCATCAGCTGCTGATGGCGGTTTGGCAGCTGGTGATGGTGGCATAAGCAGCTGCTGCTGTTATTATCAGTGACCACATAATCTGCCAATATGGAAGAACAGAGGGGCATCACCCGCTGCTATTATTAGTAAGAATAGCTTCTGCTGCTATTATTAGTAAGAATAGCTTCTGCTGCTATTATTAGTAAGAATAGCTTCTGCAGCTGCGTTTGATAAAAGCATCAGCTGCTAATGGTGGTTTAGCAGTAGCTGATGGTGGTATCATAAGCAACAGCTCATCTCAGTATTAATGACTAATTTGCTGATCATTTGCTGATATCGGAACAGAGGGACATCAGCTGATGCCATCATGAGTAAGAATAGCTTTTGCTGCTGATCTTGATAAAAGCATCAGCAGCTACTGATGGTGGTTTTTGCAGCTGCTGGTGCTGGTGTCATAAGCAACTGCTGATTTTAATATCAGTTGTAAGGGTAGTATATACTTGGCAAGCAGAATTCTCGGTTGGAAGAGAATTATCACATAAATGGTTTATTAGGTGTGAATCTATCGTCTCCCTTGAAGCGAAATTCTCAGAAAATTATGTCCGGAGATGCTATTTATTGTGCAGTCTACAGGTTCAAAAGCCGTTCTTCAATTAGCAATATAATCTGCCTTAATTATGTATTATCTCATGTGCCTTCATTTTGTGTTGTTAGTATAATTTAGTTAAAACGGCTGAGAATTGGAAATTATGCTAATGAAGTTGGTATTTGTCTATAATATCTGGTTTATACTTATAATAATTTATATGCTACGGAATGTGTGATTGTATATTTTGATACAATTAATAAGTTTTCCAATAGATACCAAGTTTTGCCTAAGAACTCGTTCTCAGGAACACAAGTAGGCCTACCATGTTTTACTTCATCTCAAATTTCTGAAATCTGATCTTTGCTAAATTTCCTCAACCCCTAACTCTGGGGTTGGGCTGCAAAATACGTTCACTTAAACTAAAATAAGCTTGCTATATAGAGGAAACATTATCTGAAATCATGCCATTTTTCATTAATGTAAATAAAATCATTGAATACAAATTACTTTTTTTTCATATTCTCAGACAAGCTCAAAAGAAGAACGCGTGGGGAGAAGGTTTGCTATTGTTCGTCTGTCTGACTGTCCTCGACTGGGACTGGTCGTCCGTCTGTCTGTCCTTATCTGGGTCTGTTCGTCTGTCTGTCTGTCTGTAAGAAAGTATTTGTTCGTTAGTCCGTACAACACTATTGTTCGTGTTTAGTGTTAGACAGGGCTATTGACCTGCCCGGGGGAGCTGATTGGGGCTAAACGGACAAATACTTATGTGTATAAACTTGTACAACGCATACGAGAGCCAATATGATATAAGAAATAGTGCGATATACTATTTCAGGACAGTTTAATACTTAAGTTGAGAGCTAACCTATTGCGTTTTTTCCCTTTGAATTATTAAAGGGCTCGTCCCGTTTCATTTTTAGGGCTCGTCCAGTTACATTTTTGGGGCTCGTCCCGTTACACAGTGACAAAATTATCTGCCGATATGGAAAAACAGAAGAACACTTGCTGCTGCCATAAGAAGAAAGAATAGCGTTTGCTGCATCTTTTGATGAAAGAAACAGCTGCTGATGGTTCTTCGGCAGCTGCTGATGGCGATAGCGTAAGCAGCTGCTGATATTACTGTTAATGACACCATCATCTGCCGATATCGGAGAACAAAGCGACATAAGCTGCTGCCATCAGTAGTAAGAAAAATCTTTTGATGCTGCTTATGATGAAAGCATCAGCCGCTGATGGTGGTTTGGCAGCTGCTGATGGTTGTGTCATAAGCAGCTGCTGATGTTAATATAAGTGACCACATCGTCTGCCGACGTTGAAGAACAGAGGGACAGCAGCTGCTGCCATTAGAAGTTAGAATATCTTTTGCCGCTTCTGCTGATGGAAACATCAGCTGCTGCTGATGGTTTGGCAGCTGGTGATATTGGTGTACAAAGCAACTGCTGATGATAGTTTTATTGACAACATCATCTGCCGTAATCAGAGAACAGAGGGACATCACCTGCTGCCATCATAAGTAAGAATCGTTTTTTCTGCTGCTTTTGATGAAATCATCAGCTGCTGATGGTGGTTTGGCAGCTTCTGATGTTGGTGGCATAAGCAGCTGCTGCTGTTATCATCAGTGACCGCATCATCTGCCGATATGAAAGAACAGAGGGGCATCAACTGCTGCTATTAGTAGTTAGAATAGCTTCTGCAGCTGCGTTTGATAAAAACATCAGCTGCTGATGGTGGTTTGGCAGCTGCTGATGGTGGTGGCATATGCAGCTGCTGTTATTATCATCAGTAACCACATCATCTGCCGATAAGGAAGAACAGAGGGGCATCAGCTGCTACTATAAATATAAAGAATAGTTTTTGCTGCACCTTTTGATGAACGCAACAGCTGCTAATGGTTCTTTGGCAGCTACTGATGGTAGTATCATAAGCAGCTGCTGAAGTTACTGTTAATGACACCATATATCGGAGAACAAAAGGAACATAAGCTGCTGTCATCAGAAGTAGGAAAAACTTTTGATGCTGCTTTTGATGAAAGCATCAGCTTCTGCAGCTGCGTCTGATAAAAGCATCAGCTGCTGATGGTGGTTTAGTAGTTGCTGATGGTGGTTGGCAGCTGCTGATGGTGGTGGAATAAGCTGCTGCTGCTGTTATCATCAGCGACCACATCATCTGCTGATATGGAAGAACAGAGGGGCATCAACTGCTTCTATAAGTAGTAAGACTTTCTTTTGCTGCACCTTTTGATGAAAACAACAGCTGCTCATGTTTTTTTTGGCAGCTGCTGATGGTGGTAACGTAAGCAGCTGCTGATGTTACTGTTAATGACACCATCATCTGCCGATATCTGAGAACAAAAGGAGCATAAGCTGCTGCCATCAGTAGTAGGGAAAACTTTTGATACTGCTTTGAGGAAAGCATCACCTGCTGATGGCGGTATGGCAGCTGCTGCTGCAGCCGCATCTGATAAAAGCATCAGCTGCTGATGGTGGTTTAGCAGCTGCTGTATGGTGGTTTGGCAGCTGCTGATGGTGGTGGCATAAGCAACTGCTGCTGTTATCATCAGTGACTACAACATCTGCCGATATGGAAGAACATAGGAGCATCATCGGCTACTATAAGTAGTAAAAATAGTTTTTGCTTCATCGTGTGATGAAAGCAACAGCTGCTTATGGTTCTTTGGCAGCTGCTGATAGTGGTAACGTAAGCAGCTGCTGATGTTACTGTAAATGTCACCATCATCTGCCGATATATGAGAACAAAAGGATCATAAGCTGCTGACATCAGTAGTAGGAAACACTTTTGATGCTGCTTTGAGGAAGCATCACCTGCTGATGGCGGTATGGCAGCTGCTGCTGCAGCTGCTTTTGAAAAATGCATCAGCTGCTGATGGTGGTTGAGCAGCTGCTGATGGTAGTTTGGCAGCTGCTGATGCTGGTGGCATAAGCAGGTGCTGCTGTTATTATCAGTGGTACAATAAGCAGCTTCTGATGTTACTGTTAATCAGCATCAGCTGCTGATGGCGGTATGGCAGCTGCTGCTGCAGCTGCGTCTGATAAAAGCATCAGCTGCTGATGTTGGTTAAGCAGCTGCTGATGAAGGTGTGGCAGGAACTGATGGAGGTGGCTCTTTGGCAGCTGCTGCTGTTACTTTTAATGACACCATCATCTGCTGATATCGGAGAACAAAAAGGACATAAGCTGCTGCCATCAGTAGTACGAAAAACTTTTGATGCTGCTTTGGAGGAAAGCATCAGCTGCTGATGGCGGTATGGCAGCTGCTGCTGCAGCTGTGTCTGATAAAAGCAACAGCTGCTGGTGGTTGTTTTGCAGCTGCTGATGTTGGTTTTGCAGCTGCTGACGGTGGTGACATAAGCAGCTTTGCTCTTACTGTTAATGACACCATCATCTGCCGATATCGGAGAACAACAAGGACATAAGCTGCTGCCATTAGTAGTACGAAAAACTTTTGATGCTGCTTTTGAGGAAAGCATCAGCTGCTGATGGCGGTATGGCATCTGCTGCTGCAGCTGCGTCTGATAAAAGCATCAGCTGCTGATGGTGGTTTTGCAGCTGCTGATGGTGGTTTGGCAGCTGCTGATGGTGGTGGCATTAGCAGCTGCTGCTGTTATCATAAGTTACCGCATCATCTGACGATATGGAAGAACAGAAGGGCATCATCGGCTACTATAAGTAGTAAGAATAGTTTTTGCTGCATCATTTGATGAAAGCAACAGCTGCTGATGGTTCTTTGGCAGCTGCTGATGGTGGTCAGTAGCACTATCAACGGTAAGTTTTGTTCCAGTAGCAGCCCCTGTTATCATTACCATCACCAGATACAGATATCATTTCAGCAATAAAACTAAAGTCACTCTAATTACCTATATTTTAACAGCAGGCCGTCCACCAACAGATGGCAGATACAGATATCATTACAGCAGTATTAACAGATGTCACTTTCTCTACCTATCTCTAACAGCAGGCCGTCCACCAACAGATGGCAGATACAGATATCACTCCAGCAGTATCAACAGCTGTCACTCGCATTACCTATCTTTAACAGCAAGCAGTCCACCAATAGATGGCAAATACAGATATCATTACAGTAGTAGCAGCAGATACCACTATCACTACCTAACTTCAACAGCAGGCAGTCCACAAATTATGGATATCAACAATCCAAAGTGTGGATATCCAATAATCTAAATGAGAAATGGATAGCACTAATTCGAATTATAAATATCACAATTTCGATTTATTGACATCAATAATTTGACTTAGTGATATCCATAAATGGGCAAATTTCTTGATATCTATAAATCGATTAATGGATATTCATGAATCGAATCGGTGATATCCATAAAGTAGTTAGACTAGTTGATATTCATACTTCGAAAACTGTACATCTATAAGTCGAATCACGGATATTCATGATTAATTATGGATGTCGCTTATTTGTATAGTGGATAGCACTTTTTCACTTATCGACATCATAAAACGATAATGAATAGTTAACCGGCACCCCATAGAATTTCGGTGATATCTATCTTATATTACTTACGTAAGATATAGGAAATCCGCTGGTGACAGACGGACGCATAGACTGGCGGATGGACAAAAGGTGTTGCGGAATATATTATCATATACCGCAAGAACCCTTAAGCAAGCTTCATAGTCTAGTTGACATGGTGCATTGCTGGAATTGCTTATAATTGTCAATCTTTAAATAAAGACTCTCTCAAAATCAAACTCTTACAACTGTGAGCTCTGGCCAGTTGGACATGATCAGGCGACATAGTTTCAACGTCTAAGTTCTCGCAAAAAAAAGTCTTTTTTTAATCATAAACGGGGTTCCATAGCCCACAACCTATCATCATCATCCTCCCATCGACCGGATACATGTACATGTATGACTGAAACCTGTTGAACAGATCGTAAAATCGCAGGTCTTTTCTGAGAAAAAAGTGAGAAAGGAATAAAAGATATAACCTGAAAATGTCATTTCTTAAGCAGATGACCCATTCGAACATTCTAAGACTTGTCTCCGAATCAATCCTTGGTCTGTGTTACGTGTATTTATCGCAAAAAGAAAGAAAAATAAATAAATGAAATATATGCCGTGAATCCAACTCGCTGCATTTAGCTTCCCTATACGTTCCGACTGGACAGAAAAGCGTTAGCTGGGCACCTCGCGTTAAATCAACATTGACACAACCTTGATTCAATGTCACGACGTTGAATCAACGTTGAGTCAGTGTTGATTCAACTCTGTGTGCCTGCTGTGAGGAGACAACCGATGGTAGGATAAACCCTTTTCACTGAAGAATTTACAGTTTGAAATTTGCAACACTCCTGAAAATGTTACATGACGTTTGACTCTCCGTATTTTTTCAGTATTTTCTTGTGTATAAATACCATAAATCATTGCAAGATATCGTTTAGCATTAATGCTTCACCCAAGGACTTAGCTGATTAAAAACACACAAAAAACTCTTTCCCTACACATGCTACACATAAATTTATCTTTTAAACGGTATGCCCAATGAGCGTTGGCATTTTTTTTAAAAAGCGAATACTTGTAAACTGAACGAGAACTGCTAATGTCTCACACTTTCTATACATGCAGCTGCACTCTCAAATATCAATAGATTGGCATTTTTGTTTTTGTTTCAAATCCAGGCATGTAGCAATCGTTCATTAGGTAGAATTTGCAATATATTAGAGTATGATGGCTTCACACATACTTTCCTGCATGAATTTTATTCAAAAACTATAATTTACAGAGAAATCCTCAGCAGCAGCTATTGTCGCAGTAGCAGCTGCTGTTGGGAGATCAGCAGCTGCTGTTGGGGACAGCAGCGGCAGCTCGTGATTTGGACCCCTCTCATTCCTTCAAATATTTTCAACAAGGACAAACTATCAGTACCTTCCTAGTCTAGGCTCTTAGTAGCAAAGGCGCCATTTACAACTGCTCTTCATACTCGTATTAGTACTAAACAGATCTCTTCTTTAAGAACATCACAGAATCACCTTTGTGTCGTTGTGGCAGTTCAATTTCAGGAGGTTATAGTTCTTGCAGTTCACCTTTTACGATGGATGATCACGTGGTTTTTCACTTCATAGGAATTACCGGGAATTCCAGTAGAACGATCTGCTTCGTAGTTTCTTTTTTTTCAAGACAAATTCTTTATTCCCGAAAGCAATCTTATAGAATTCAGCGCAGAGAATGTGTACTCGTAAGCATTTTAAACTGGTATTCTTGACTTTACCGAGAGTTTACAAGTTTTCATGTTCAAACTTACCCTGTTTCGGAGCAACAAATACATCCATGGAGATCTAGAACACCTAAACCTACGTTCGGGTTCGGATATTGGAGAACGGTATGGTCCGCTTGCTCCCCAGTGCAAACGGGGTTTTGCTTATTTTCTCGAAAACAATGAAAGTTTCATTAAATGTTTTGATGTCCCAATGTTTCTTATAACTACACATATGAGAATACAAAAAAACTACATTTTTGAATGCTTTTGTAATATATATTCCATTAACAATAATGCAGAAACTGAGCAGTTTGACTAAAGGGTGTCGTATACTTGTTAGAACAGCCAAAAAAACTGAAACACACGCACATTTAATTCCCTTCATTTTTTTGTTTTGATATGAGCTCCACATAACACAAGCAAAGTACAGAAAAAGAAGAAATAGGAAAACATTACTTCGATACGGGTTGCGGTTCTTGTGCTCTGTCCCACTACCAGTTTACATGTACTTTGTTTTATCAAATTCTCTCCATTACATTTAGGGATATGCAACAGCATAGGCGCTGCTCAGACTGCTTAGGAGCAGTCTGAGCAGGGTCAAAACTGTTTGCTCAGCCCCATCTGTCCCAACAGGTATAGAAGCATAGAGGGATATCAAAAACTTATAGCATCATGCATTATTTTTACCATTAGATAGTACAATGCACCACACCTGATGTACATCATTGTCTTAGCTTCTGATTCCATACATGAGCGGATTGCTGGCTGCAACTGTTTAGTCACAACACTTTTTGGATGAGACACGTCCCCAAATAAATTGTTAAAATGGACAGGACAGAGCGGTGGTAAAGTTTCTAGTCCTGGAGGGTCAAAACATGGCCAAACAGGTTGAAGAGCGATTGACTGACGTTTATGAACAGTCTTCTCCTTTTCTGCAGCTAACAAATACTGGGTGAAGAAATTCCAGCGTGGCAGAGAGAGTATGACGAGGACGGCCAAGAACTAGTTGAAGCCTCAAAAGTTTTGACACTGTGCACAACGAATGATGAAAACAGTGTAGTTAGAAGAGCAATAAGATTTTAATATGGATTCATACACAAGATACTTCATCGGACGACATGAAGCAGTAGAAGGTCAACATCAGTGTAGCCTTGCTTTGTCTGTGTGAGGCTCAAAACTTTGAGATATCCCGTTGTAGTTCGCACAATACAACAGGTGTGTGATAAGGCGTCATATGACGGTGCAAAATCACGCTATAGGACCCTGACCTTATGCAATGTATATTTCGAGCAAACATGGCGGACACTGTCAACACGCCGGGAGTGGCCTCTCCGAACGAAGGTAAATTTAAAAGCTTTTATGTCTTATTTAGATAGTCATACTCATTTAAGTTTTAAGAAATAAGTTATTTTTCCTATCTGACGTCTTGATTTAACAAATACTGGCTAGATTGTTGCATTTTAGTTTCGAGTTGCATAAACATGTGCTTTGCTCACCATTTTATCGACGGCATATTTTATAAAAAAAAAACATAAAAACAGCGAACTAAAAATATTGATCAGGTTATTCATTGCATGGGCTAATAAGATATTCAAGACAAAATATGTTTTCTTTAAATTTGGTCGAAAAGAGATGTTTACTTACGAGAAAAACAACATTTTAGTCCACTGTACACAATCAAACTGTTCCCCAGCCCTGGTCAGTAATTTCGAGCATGGTCACATTCCATTAAACGGGTATTCTGAGTAATAAAGGAGTGATTTTATGATGAAAATTTTGAAAGGGCATTCTGAGCGAGGACAATCGGAGAGAATGCACATTCTTTTAGCAAAACAATAAGAACATCACTATGCGAAACTACATCGGGAGCTACCTCACAAGAAACGTGTTCTACCCAAACCTGTAAAAAAATAAGATAAATTGCTAATCGCAACCCCTGTTGACAACTTCTGCTGTTATAAAAATATAACCTGTCAAGCTTTGAGCAAGCCTTCTGCTTAATATCTCTCTCTCTCTCTCTCTCTCTCTCTCTCTCTCTCTCTCTCTCTCTTTCGCTCTATGCTTATGCATTTGATTTTCTCTATTGAGATAAAAGGTGTGAAGATTGGACGCCTTGTTAGTTATGGTACCAAAATACCTTCTATATAGACTTTGGTACCGGCTTTTAGACTACCTCATACTTCAGTCGCAGTTGCAGCATTTGCACGAGTTGTCTTACCATATATTGTTCAAACAAGTAGACACTCTACAGGACTGGTAAAAATCTCTTCAATACTTTGTTACTTTGTTAACTGTGTAGGACGTGTCAGCTCACTGGTCAGTCAAAATAACATTTGAACAGCGACACGACAAAACCAACAATGTGTTTGTGCGCCCAGTGCTGACTCTGATCAGCCTGGGCATTCACCCAGTCTGATCAGACCCTTCGCTAAGCGCTTAAAGGGTAGCTAAGAGTTTAAGCTGCCTTCATGCGGACAGTGAAGACTCTGATCAGACTGGGCGTATGCCCAGGCTGATCTGAGTCTGCGCTGGGCGCACAGCCACATTGTTGGTTTTGTCGTGTCGCGGAGAGGGGTCCAAATCACGAGCTGCCGCTGCTGTCCCCAACAGCAGCTGCTGATCTCCCAACAGCAGCTGCTACTGCGACAATAGCTGCTGCTGAGGATTTCTCTGTAAATTATAGTTTTTGACTAAAATTCATGCAGGAAAGTATGTGTGAAGCCGTCATACTATAATATATTGCAAATTCTACCTAATGAACGATTGCTACATGCCTGGATTTGAAACAAAAACAAAAATGCCAATCTATTGATATTTGAGAGTGCAGCTGCATGTATAGAAAGTGTGAGACATTAGCAGTTCTCATTCATTTTGCAAGTATTCGCTTTTTAAAAAAAAATGCCAACGCCCATTGGGCATACCGTTTAAAAGACAAATTTATGTGTAGGGAAAGAGTTTTTTGTGCGTTTTTAATCAGCTAAGTGCTTGGGTGAAGCATTAATGCTAAACAATATCTTGCAATGATTTATGGTATTTATACACAAGAAAATACTGAAAAAATACGGAGAGTCAAACGTCATGTAACATTTTCAGTAGTGTTGTCATTGGGTTTTTGCAAATTTCAAACTGTAAATTCTTCAGTGAAAAGGGTTTATCCTACCATCGGTTGTCACACAGAGTTGAATCAACACTGACTCAAAGTTGATTCCACGTCGTGACATTGAATCAAGGTTGTGTCAATGTTGATTTAACGCGAGGTGCCCAGCTAACGCTTTTCTGTCCAGTCGGAACGTATAGGGAAGCTAAATGCAGCGAGTTGGATTCACGGCATATATTTCATTTTTTTTTCTTTCTTTTTGCGATAAATACACGTAACACAGACCAAGGATTGATTCGGAGACAAGTCTTAGAATGTTCGAATGGGTCATCTGCTTAAGAAATGACATTTTCAGGTTATATTTTTTATTCTTTTCCCACTTTTTTCTCAGAAAAGACCTGCGATTTTACGATCTGTTCAACAGGTTTCAGTCATACATGTACATGTATCCGGTCGATGGGAGGGTGATGATGATAGGTTGTGGCCTATAGAACCCCGTTTACGATTAAAAAAAGATTTTTTTTTGCGAGAACTTAGACGTTGAAACTATGTCGCCTGATCATGTCCAACTGGCCAGAGCTCACAAATGTAAGAGTTTGATTTTGAGAGAGTCTTTATTTAAAGATTGACAATTATAAGCAATTCCAGCAATGCACCATGTCAACTAGACTATGAAGCTTGCTTAAGGGTTCTTGAGGTATATGATAATATATTCCGCAACACCTTTTGTCCATCCGCCAGTCTATGCGTCCGTCTGTCACCAGCGGATTTCCTATATCTTACGTAAGTAATATAAGATAGATATCACCGAACCTCTATGGGGTGCCGGTTAACTATTCATTATCGTTTTATGATATCGATAAGTGAAAAAGTGCGATCCACTATACAAATAAGCGACATCCATAATTATTCATGAATATCCGTGATTCGACTTATAGATGTACAGTATTCGAAGTATGAATATCAACTAGTCTAACTACTTTATGGATATCACCGATTCGATTCATGAATATCCATAAATCGATTTATAGATATCAACAAATTTGCCCATTCATGGATATCACTAAGTCAAATTATTGATGTCAATAAATCGAAATTGTGATTTATAATTCGAATTAGTGCTATCCATTTCTCATTTAGATTATTGGATATCCACACTTTGGACTATTGATATCCATAATTTGTGGACTGCCTGCTGTTGAAGTTAGGTAGTGATAGTGGTATCTGCTGCTACTACTGTAATGATATCTGTATTTGCCATCTATTGGTGGACTGCTTGCTTTTAAAGATAGGTAATGCGAGTGAAAGCTGTTGATACTGCTGGAGTGATATCTGTATCTGCCATCTGTTGGTGGACGGCCTGCTGTTAGAGATAGGTAGAGAAAGTGACATCTGTTAATACTGCTGTAATGATATCTGTATCTGCCATCTGTTGGTGGACGGGACGGCCTGCTGTTAAAATATAGGTAATTAGAGTAACTTTAGTTTTATTTCTGAAATGATATCTGTATCTGGTGATGGTAATGATAACAGGGGCTGCTACTGGAACAAAACTTACCGTTGATAGTGCTACTGACCACCATCAGCAGCTGCCAAAGAACCATCAGCAGCTGTTGCTTTCATCAAATGATGCAGCAAAAACTATTCTTACTACTTATAGTAGCCGATGATGCCCCTCTGTTCTTCCATATCGTCAGATGATGCGGTAACTTATGATAACAGCAGGAGCTGCTAATGCCACCACCATCAGCAGCTGCAAAACCACCATCAGCAGCTGCAAAACCACCATCAGCAGCTGATGCTTTTATCAGACGCAGCTGCAGCAGCAGCTGTCATACCGCCATCAGCAGCTGATGCTTTCCTCAAAAGCAGCATCAAAAGTTTTTCCTACTACTAATGGCAGCAGGTTATGTCCTTTTTGTTCTCCGATATCGGCAGATGATGGTGTCATTAACAGTAAGAGCAAAGCTGCTTCTGTCACCACCGTCAGCAGCTGCAAAACTATCATCAGCAGCTGCAAAACAACCATCAGCAGCTGTTGCTTTTATCAGACACAGCTGCAGCAGCAGCTGCCATACCGCCATCAGCAGCTGATGCTTTCCTCCAAAGCAGCATCAAAAGTTTTTCCTACTACTGATGGCAGCAGCTTATGTCCTTTTTGTTCTCCGATATCAGCAGATGATGGTGTCATTAAAAGTAACAGCAGCAGCTGCCAAAGAGCCACCTCCATCAGCTCCTGCCAAACCACCATCAGCAGCTGCTTAACCAACATCAGCAGCTGATGCTTTTATCAGACGCAGCTGCAGCAGCAGCTGCCATACCGCCATCAGCAGCTGATGTTGATTAACAGTAACATCAGAAGCTGCTTATTGTGCCACTGATAATAACAGCAGCACCTGCTTATGCCACCAGCATCAGCAGCTGCAAAACTACCATCTGCAGCTGCTCAACCACCATCAGCAGCTGATGCATTTTTCAAAAGCAGCTGCAGCAGCAGCTGCCATACCGCCATCAGCAGGTGATGCTTTCCTCAAAGCAGCATCAAAAGTTTTTCCTACTACTGATTTCAGCAGCTTATGTCCCTTTTGTTCTCAGATATCGGCAGATGATGGTGACATTTACAGTAACAGCAGCAGCTGCTTACGTTACCACTATCAGCAGCTGCCAAAGAACCATAAGCAGCTGTTGCTTTCATCAAACGATGCAGCAAAAAGCTCTTTTTACTACTTATAGTAGCCGATGATGCCCCTCTGTTCTTCCATATCGGCAGATGTTGCAGTCACTGATGATAACAGCAGCAGTTGCTTATGCCACCACCATCAGCAGCTGCCAAACCACCATACAGCAGCTGCTATACCACCATCAGCAGCTGATGCTTTTATCAGATGCGGCTGCAGCAGCAGCTGCCATACCGCCATCAGCAGGTGATGCTTTCCTCAAAGCAGCATCAAAAGTTTTTCCTACTACTGATGGCAGCAGCTTATGCTCCTTTTGTTCTCAGATATCGGCAGATGATGGTGTCATTAACAGTAACATCAGCAGCTGCTTACGTTACCACCATCAGCAGCTGCCAAAAAAAAAAACATTAGCAGCTGTTGTTTTCATCAAAAGGTGCAGCAAAAGAAAGTCTTACTACTTATAGAAGCAGTTGATGCCCCTCTGTTCTTCCATATCAGCAGATGATGTGGTCGCTGATGATAACAGCAGCAGCAGCTTATGCCACCACCATCAGCAGCTGCCATCCACCATCAGCAACTACTAAACCACCATCAGCAGCTGATGCTTTTATCAGACGCAGCTGCAGAAGCTGATGCTTTCATCAAAAGCAGCATCAAAAGTTTTTCCTACTTCTGATGACAGCAGCTTATGTTCCTTTTGTTCTCCGATATCGGAAGATGATGGTGTCATTAACAGTAACATCAGCAGCTGCTTATGATACCGCCATCAGCAGCTGCCGAAGAACCATCAGCAGCTGTTTCTTTCATCAAAAGATGCAGCAAAAGCTATTCTTTCTTCTTATGGCAGCAGCAAGTGTTCTTCTGTTTTTCCATATCGGCAGATAATTTGGTCACTGTGTAATGGGACGAGCCCCAAAAATGTAACTGGACGTGCACCAAAAATGTAACGGGACGAGCCCTTTAATAATTCAAAGGGAAAAAAAACGCAATAGGTTAGCTCTCAACTTAAGTATTAAACTGTCCTGAAATAGTATATCGCACTATTTCTTCTATCATATTGGCTCTCTTATGCTTTGTACAAGTTTATACACATAAGTATTTGTCCGTTTAACCCCAATCAGCACCCCCGGGCAGGTCAATAGCCCTGTCTAACACTAAACACGAACAATAGTGTTGTACGGACTAACGAACAAATACTGTCCTACAGACAGACAGACAGACAGACCCAGATAAGAACAGACAGACGGACGACCAGTCCCAGTCGAGGACAGTCAGACAGACGAACAATAGCAAACCTTCTCCCCACGGGTTCTTCTTTTGAGCTTGTCTGAGAATATGAAAAAAAGTAATTTGTATTCAATGATTTTATTTACATTAATGAAAAATGGCATGATTTCAGATAATGTTTCCCCTATAGCCTAACACTAACTAGCAAGCTTATTTTAGTTTAAGTGAACGTATTTTGCAGCCAAACCCCAGAGTTAGGGGGTGAGGAAATTTAGCAAAGATCAGATTTCAGAAATTTGAGATCAAGTAAAACATGGTAGGCCTACTTGTGTTCCTGAGAACGACTTCTTAGGCAAAACTTGGTATCTATTGGAAAACTTATTAATTGTATCAGAATATACAATCACACTTTACCGTAGCATATAAATTATTATAAGTATAAACTAGATATTATAGACAAATACCAACTTTATTAGCATAATTTCCAATTCTCAGCCGTTTTAACTAAATTATACTAAGAACACAAAATGAAAGCACATGAGATAATACATAATTCAGGCAGATTATATTGCTAATTGAAGAACGGCTTTTGAACCTGTAGACTGCACAATAAATAGCATTTTCCGGACATAATTTTCTGAGTATTTCGCTTCAAGGGAGAATATAGATTCACACCTAATAAACCATTTATGTGATAATTCTCTTCCAACCGAGAATTCTGCTTGCCAAGTATATACTACCCTTACAACTGATATTAAAATCAGCAGTTGCTTATGACATCAGCACCAGCAGCTGCAAAAACCACCATCAGTAGCTGCTGATGCTTTTATCAAGATCAGCAGCAAAAGCTATTCTTACTCATGATGGCATCAGCTGATGTCCCTCTGTTCCGATATCAGCAAATGATCAGCAAATTAGTCATTAATACTGAGATGAGCTGTTGCTTATGATACCACCATCAGCTACTGCTAAACCACCATTAGCAGCTGATGTTTTTATCAAACGCAGCTGCAGAAGATATTCTTACTAATAATAGCAGCGGGTGATGCCCTCTGTTCTTCCATATTGGCAGATTATGTGGTCACTGATACTAACAGCAGCAGCTGCTTATGCCACCATCACCAGCTGCCAAACCGCCATCAGCAGCTGATGCTTTCATCAAAATCAGCATCAAAAGTTTTTCCTATTACTGATCGCAGCAGCTAATGTCCCTTTGTTCTCCGATATCGGCAGATGATGGTGTAATTAACAGTAACATCAGCAGCTGCTTATGTTACCGCCATCATCAGCTGCCAAAGAACCATCAGAAGCTGATGCTTTCGTCAAAAGATGCAGCAAAAGCTATTTTTACTTCTAATAGGTAGCAAGTGTCCTTTTGTTCTTTCATATCGGCAAATGATGTGGTCGCAGATATTAACATCAGCAGCTGCTTATTACATCACCACCACATCACCACCAACAGCTGCCAAACCACCAACAGTAGCTGCTGATGTTTTCATAAAAAAGCAGCAAAAGCTATTCTTTCTCATGATTGCAGCAGCTGATATCCCATTGATCTCCAATATCGCCAAATGATGTTGTCATTAATACGAAAATGAGCACCTGCTTACGACACAACCACCAGCAACTGCTAAACCACCATCAGCAGCTGATGCTTTTATCAAACGCATCTGCAGAAGCTATTCTTACTACTAATAGCAGCAGCTGAGTGTCAGCTGTTGCTGCTGTTGGATTAAATATATGTATCTACCATCTGTTGGTGGACTGCCTGCTGTTGAAGATAGGTAGTGAGAGGGACAGCTGTTGCTGCTGCTTGATTGAATATCTGTATGAACAAGCAGCTTGTGGATTGCCTGCTGTTGAAGATCGGTGGTGACAGTGACAGCTGTTGCTGCTGCTGCATTAAATATCTGTATCTGCCATCTGTTTGTGGACTGCCTGCTGTTGAAGAAGGGTAGTGAGGGTGACAGCTGTTGCTGCTGCTGGACTGAATATCTGTATCTGCCATCTGTTGGTGGACTGCCTGCTGTTCAAGAAAGGTAGTGAGAGCGACAGCTGTTGCTGCTGCTGGATTAAGTATCTGTATCTACCATCTGTAGGTGGACTGCCTGCTGTTGAAGATAGGTAGTGAGAATGGCAGGTGTTGCTTCTGCTGGATTAAATATCTGTATATTTCAGCTGTTTGTGGACTGCCTGCTGTTGAAGGAAAGTAGTGAGAGTGACTTCAGTTGCTGCTGCTTGAATTATATCTTTTTTCTACCATCTGTTGGTGGTTATACTCATGATACCAGAAGCTGCTTCTGGAGACGAAACTAACCTTTGCTGCTGCCTTCTGTTACGAGGGTGATAGCTGCTGCTGACAGTGGACGGAGTGATATCTGCAGTAAGTTTTAGTGAGAGTTACTTCTTCATGTGGTGAAAGTGACTAGAGTGATATATTGTGCTGTTGTTTATCAATGAGTGAAAACTGATGCTGATGGTTTCTGTGATATTTGCTGTGACAACAGCAGCAGTTGTTGTATCTTCAAATTAACAGCAGTAGAAGTTATTTCATTCCTCCCCTTAGACAACAACAGCAAATCTTACTCTCCACCTAGGTTGCAGGATGCGGCTCTTTTACAACCAGCTGCAGCAGCGTGTGAATAAAAACCCCCCATAAAATCTGCTACTTCTATCATTAGAAAAGAATAAGACAAAAGCGATAAGCCGAACTAACTGCAACTGCGGCATTAGCAATTGTACCTATTAAAAACCACCATCAACAGCTAATGCTTTCGACAGATGGTGGTGCCACTAAAAACAACACCAGCAGCTGCTTATGATACCACCATCAGTAACTGACACCACCATCAGCAGCCTATGCTTTTACTTACAGCAGCAGCAAACTGTACTCTAAACACTAGTGGCAACAGCTGACATCCCTCTGATCTCTGATATAGGCAGATGATAGTGTCATTTACTAAAAGCAGCGGCTGCTTATGACACCACCATCAGCAACTGACATCACCATTAGCAGCTAATACTTAATCAACAGCATCCGTAATGGTTATTCTCAATACTAATGACAGTAGCTGATATCCCTCTGTTCTCCGATATTGGCAGATGGTAGGGTCACTGTCACTAATAATAACATCAGCAGCTCATTCTGACACCACCATTTGCAACTGACATCACCATCAGCAGCTGATGCTTTCATCAACAGCAGTAGTTATTCTAAATACTTATGGCAGCAGCTAATGTCCCGCTGTTCTCCAATATCAAAAGATGGTGGTGTCACTATCACTAATAAACAACATCAGGAGCTGCTTATGACACCACCATCAGCAACTGACTACATTATCAGCAGCTGAAGATTTCATCAACAACAGCAGCAAAAGTTATACATTATGGCAGCAGCTGATGTCCTTCTGTTCTCCGATATCGGCAGATGGTGGTGTAACTATAAAAAAACACTAGCAGCTGCTTATTCCACCAGCATCAGGAACTGACTTCTCCATCAGCAGCTATTGCTTTTACTTACAGCAGCAGCAAAAGTTATTCTCAGTACTAATGGCAGCACCTGATGTCCCTCTGATCTTCAATATCGACAGATGAATGTGGTCTCTGGTACAAACATCAGCATCTGCTTATGAAAACTGGCGGAGCAGCAGATGTTACTCCTGTCAAACCACCAACATTAGTGTCTGCAAATACTACACACGGCACAAACAGTAATATAAGCCTAAATCCTTACTGTAAACAGTGGCTGACACTTTTAATAACACCATTATTACAGGCAGCATATATCAATCTTAAAAAAAGAAAAGAATATTGAAAACATCAGCATCAGTTGTCACTATCATACCACGAACAGAAGCAGCAGTGTAACAGCAACAAAGTAGAAAAAGTTGCAACACTCTCTATCAACAACTAGAAACAACAAATATTAGGCCCTAGCACAAAATATCAAAAGATGTCAGTCTTGCAATAAAAAGAGTGTCAGGAAGTGTCTCTCTCACCACCAAATGTTGCATCACAAATTCTTTTCACACCCGTAGCATTTATATATATATATATATATGAAGAAGAATGTTTATTCAAGTGCTATATAGGTTATGTAGCCCTTGAGCATATACATGTACATACATGCAATACAAATATAAACGATGTGACAGGTAGTACAATAAGTGCATAATATCACCTTAATGAGGGTTTCAATGGGGTACCTCTGAAATCAGTAATCAGTAAAATTTCAGCCCAAAAATCAGTAATCAGTAAAATTCAAGGGCAAAAATCAGTAATCAGTAAATTTTTGGCCAAATCAGTAAACTAACATTCCGCAACTGTTCTCTCTTCCTCTTGCCAGTGATACATACTTTGAAGACCACTGACTTCGTAGCATAATGCTCTTTTTATTCTCAGTTGATGCTAAACACAGAGAAAGACAGCTTTTATATTATGATACAGATTTATATAAAGAAATGCATGCATGTAACCTGACAAAAATCCTCTTTTTCACATAAGACAGAGACTGTACATTATATAGTTTGACCAAAAAATGATAATTGCATGTATTGTAGCAATCTATTAACTCTTGCAGGATTAGCATGGTATGATGTTAATTGATCTAGTTTGTAAGAAGTCAATCTAAAATGAGTCCAAAATTTACTTTACCCAATACTGGTGACTGTCAGGGTATCAAACTATCATGACATAATTGCTACTACAGCTTCCATGTACCCCCAGAATCACATGACATTAACATGCCCATGTAATTTAGACCCCTCAAACCACACATTTAAACCGGTAAAGCTGGGGTTTTCGCGGGGATACATTATTTTTTCATGGAGTCATTTGTTGAATGTGAATTCGTGTAGTCTTTTGACAACACCAAACATGTTTTCATGAAAAAAATCATTTTTCCATTTATTAAATATAGTGGATATACCCTGGAATAGAAGTGCATATTTTTGCATAGGCCTGTTAACCTAATGTGACAAAGTTACTGACAGGGGACGCAACCGCGATTTTAAAAACTTGTGAGGCAATACTGTTAAGGTAAATGGGTAGAACTGTCCCAAAGACCAAAAATTCTTCTACAAAGAATTTGTTTAAACTTGTCATTCATAATATGAAGAAAATGGGAGATACATGGACTCATTTTCAAGCCATAGTAGGGAGGAGCGGCTGTAGTGTAGTGAATAACACTCCGGACTACCAATCCAAGGGTCGCAAGATCGATCCCCCGCGCGTCTCCGGTCTTAAACCATATGACCTCGTTGTTGGTGGGACGCTAAACCCAAGTTCACTCACTCAAGTCATAGGGCCATGACTATGAGGGTAAACAGGCACTTCTGACAAGCAAAAAGTGTAACTGCACATATGCAGTAGATTTCATGAATGCATTATTTCATATGTATCCCTATTTGTCACAAATAAAAAGCTTGCGTGTTTAAACATGTGACAAAAACTTATCTTAGAAGTTACTATCATTAATTTTATTTAATTGAATTTCATCATATAACATTAAATTGGAGTGGATTAAAAACGATTTTTTGCCGATTTCGGTAACCGCTTACCGCATGTTACGCCGCTAACCGGTATTTTTTTCACTCAAATTTCGCTAATCAGTATATTTTCCGACCGATTCCGTTAATCACTTAGCAGAGGGGACGCCGCTAACCGGTAAAATTTCCTCTCAAATTTCGCTAATCAGTAATTTTTTGGGCCAAAATTCGCTAATCAGTAAACCCCATTGAGACCCTCCTTAATAAATACAGAATAATATGTGAGTCAAGAATCAGCTATTAATTTCTTTCCTCTGAGCTATATCCTAACCTATCCCACTTAGACCTTATCTTTGCTTGGTGAAAACTGTGTGACTCTTCTTGTAATATCCCTTCGGGCACTATGCCTAACCTGCATTGAACCAACGTCGATTCGACATCATGACGTCGAATCGTCTTCGATTCAAAGCTGATCAAACCCCATGTGCCCGAAGGGTTATTTGTAAGGTAACTTAATTCGTTGCGACCCCTAAACTACATATAAGGCACATCTGTCATGCGAATTGGAGAGAACTGTGTGACTCTTCTTGTAATATCCCTTCGAGCACTATGCTTAGTCAGCATCGGACCAACGTCGATTCGATATCATGACGTCGAATCGACGTTGGTCCAAAGCTGATCAAGCCCCATGTGCCCGACGGGTTATTTGTAAGGTAACTTAATTCGTTGCGAGCCCTAAACTACATATAAGGCACATCTGTCATGCGAATTGGAGAGAACTGTGTGACTCTTCTTGTAATATCCCTTCGGCACTATGCTTAGCCAGCATTTGACCAACGTCGATTCGATATCATGATGTCGAACCGACGCTGGTCCAAACTTGATCAAACCCCATGTGCCCGACGGGATATTTGTAAGGTAACTTAATTCGTTGCGAGCCCTAAACTACATATAACGCACATCTCTTATGCAAAATGGAGAGAACTGTGTGACTCTTCTTGTAATATCCCTTCGGGCACTATGTTTAGCCAGCATTGAACCAACGTCGATTCGAAATCATGACGTCGAACCGACGCTGGTTCAAAGCTGATCAAACCCCCATGTGCCCGACGGGATATTTGTTAGGTAACTTAACTCTTTGCGAGCCCTAAACTACATATAAGGCACATCTGTTATGCAAATTGAAGAGAACTGTGTGACGCTTCTTCTTGTAATATCCCTTCGGGCACTATGATTAGCCATATTGAACCAACGCCGATTCGATATCATGACGTCGAATCGACGTTGGCTCAAAGCTGATCAAACCCCATGTGCCCGAAGGGATATTTGAAAGGTAACTTAATTCGTTGCGAGCCCTAAACTACATATAACGCACATCTGTCATGCAAAACACCCAAAGTGGCTATGTGAAAAAGCAAACACCAGTTTGAGTACCTAAACAAACAAAACAGTTTTGTGTCTACACTGAAAACACATATTTGAAGGAAAAAAAGAGAAAATAAACCTTACGTAAATATATGGCAGCAGAGGGACATCAGCTGCTATATATTTTTTTCGTTGATGCTGACAATGGCTTTCTGAACAACCCTAACGACCTTGCATATTGAAGGATTCTGTTGTTTTTATTTCTCTGTTTATACCAGTACCTTGGTCTTGCATGCTCTTAGTATTAGTCCTCAAACACATACATTGAGATGACACTAGAAGCTCTAAATGCAGGAAAAAATAATTGTAATTAAATAAATAAACTTGAAAAATTAACTTCTGAAAATTAACTTTGACCTTGTCTTTTTTTTTCAAACATCTTGCTGAGCTTACCCAACAAGTAGAGCCAAACTAAAAACAGGGGATAAATGAGCAATAAAAAGGCAAATAAGAAGAGAGGGAAAAAGAGAAAAGAGTGGCCAAGATCTGTAGGAAAATTTAAAAACGATGAGAAAAAATAAATGTCATGTTGAATAGCTAATTATAGTATCTTCTGTGGGAGTCTCAGCTGAAGTTGCGGACTTGGTGTTGTCTCAGGGGCAGCAGCAGTTGTTTCTTTCTGTACAGCTGCAGTTGATAGTTGATGCCAGAGGTACTATTGACCTACCTTAAATTAACTTGCAAGCTGAGCGAAAACGGATTTGCGATATATCGGTATTACGGTATTGTCAGACAACTTTATCATGTTTTTTTTAAGATACGTTTTCTGTAATAAGTACTTTAACTCCGAAATTCAACGCTGTTTAAGATGTTAATGGTCATATTTAACTCTGAGTATATTTCATTTATAATAATTAATAACATTAAATAATACGCGGACTCTCAAACACTGTACACGTATCCTAGTGATAATTCGAATTATGAACATCAATATTTTTACAGATATCCATAATTCGAATTATCGATATCCATAATTCGAACTCAGGATATCCGAAAATCATAATTATTAATAGATATAATTTGTATCATGGATATCACAAATCCGATTTTTGGATATTCATAATTTGATTTATGGATGGTCATAAATCGAATTATGGATATCGGATATCACATTACTAATGGATATCAATAAATCAAATAGCTGATACCAATGTCGAATTAGTGATATCCATTAATCATTAAGATTATTAGATATCTATAATTCAAATATTAAGTAAAATCCATGATTCGGGTTACGGATATCAATATTTAGGCCCGTTTATGTATAACACTAATTAGAATTATGGATATCAGATATTCTTCGTTACAAATAATAAGTTTAAATAACGACTGCTCTGCGATTATTTATGGATATTTACTATTCAAATTATGGATATCAATTATTCAGCCCGATTTCTTGATATAACTTATTTAAAATATGGATATCCCTACTTCAAATTACATATATGAGCCGCGACACGGGAAAACCAACAATCTGGTTGTGCACCCAGCGCAGACTCAGATCAGCCTGGGCATCCGCCCAGTCTGATCAGAGTCTTCGCTGTCCGCATGGAGGTAGCTAAGACCCTTAGCTACCTTTTGGGCACTAAACGAAGAGTCTGATCAAACTTGGCGAATGCCCAGGCTGATCTGAATCTGCACTGGGTGCACAACCACATTGTTGGTTTTCTCGTGTCGCGGCTCATATGTATTTCCATAATACTGCCCATAGCCATCAATAACTCTAATTATGGCTATCCATAAATCGAATTAGTGATATCATAATTCGAATTGGTGATATCCATAAAATCGGATATTTGACATCCATAATTCGAAGTTGTGATATCCATTCTTTGAATAAGTGATATCAATAAATGGGCTGACCAAGACCTGACAAATGTGACAATTTTCTACTTGCTCACTGCGCACTGGGAAAGCAAATACTTTTATTTGACCAGCAAAATTTCTTGCTTCTCCAGAATTATTGTTGTAACACAAATTTCCGATGAAAGGGATTACAGGTGTGATCTACGAGACAGGGCTGAGATTTATGATAAACTTTATTTTTCAGCATTTTTTACATGTATCAACCAAATAAAAGAGTGCTGTAAATGTCTCCTTCCCCACCCCAACCTGCATTCGCACTGCTGATTTTTTTTCATCTCTCGTAACGATGTTCCCGAAGTGGCTCAGCGGTTTCCATCTGTTGGATTTTATTGTATGTGTATTTCAATTCTCGTAACGACATTGGATTTTATGTACTGTTCTGTTTCAGTTCTCCCAACGACGTTCGCCAAGTGCGTACGTAACTATAGTTGCACACCCCTGGCGCCGAGTGTTCGTCCAAGTCCTATGTATATTGTTTTGTTCTCTTCTGTTCTCCTAACGACGTTCCCCATGTGGTCAGCGATACGTAACTATGACTATAGTTGCACACAGCCGTCCAAATTTATATTTTGTAATCGACCCTATTAGCGCACGTGACCCAATAAGCGCAGATCATGGGAAGTTCTCGAGGCATATGATTTTTAGCGCACATATTTTTACTGGTTTATCCCTTTGATTG
Source organism: Ctena decussata (assembly GCA_963989385.1). Taxonomy (NCBI): domain Eukaryota; kingdom Metazoa; phylum Mollusca; class Bivalvia; order Lucinida; family Lucinidae; genus Ctena; species Ctena decussata. The sequence continues at coordinate 41,663,909 of OZ022506.1, read as the reverse complement.
CTTGTTACAAGTGCTGAAAACACTATAAAATCTTACAGTTTTCACTAACAAAGCATCTCCATCCTGCATGACTATATGCAGCTTTTCTCTAATCTCTATATAATAATTCTTTGAAATGTGCGTTTATTAGGAAGAATGTCTACTGAAAGTATTTAATGTTCAGCGCACAGTGCGCTAAACGGGTCGAATACGGTACACCTTTATTTTTTTACTTATAATTTAGAAGCTTATTATATTTTGTTGGTATGTAAAGGAAGCAAACTATTCCAATTCAGTCTCTTATATGTACCATGTTTTAATCTTTCCCAAGGAAATAGATTTATTTAATTCTTTTTTTTGTATTTATTTTTTTTTTAACTTATTTTTGTAGCTATTCCATTCTAGTATATATTATTCTCGCAAAGGAAATAAGTTAACATGTCTGTAAACTATATATAGGCACAAGGGAGAAGCCTGCGAAAGATAAATCCTATTATTGTATAACTGCAACTACAGTTATTCATTTTAAACCCATACGTTATTATTATTATTATTATTATTATCATCATTTGTCATTATTATTTTGGGCTTTACAGCCCTTACAAGAACACTTACCTATATCGAGCCGATCGTTCCTAGAAAGTGGGCTAAAACCAAACTTACTGGGGTAAAACGTCATCAGCTGCTGCGAGGCTATCAGCAGCTGCTGCGAGGCTATCAGCAGCTGCTGCTGAGGCTAGCAGCGGCAGCTCGTGATTTGGATGTTACTGGTGTCGCGGCTCATTTTAGGATATGTGCTTTGTTATAATCTTGTTTGTTTGTTTGGGTTGAGGCTTGACGTCCCAGTAAACAATTTTTCAGTCATGTCGTTACGTTTTCCTTGGTTGAACCAGTAGCCTACTAAGCAATGAGGATGAAGTGACTTGCAAGGACACAACACTCTGGTGAGAATCGAACCCGCGACCTTGCGATCAAGAGTCCGTCACTCTTCTAACTGATTAACGGTGCGTTCTTGTTATATAATCTGGGCTATTGTGAAAACTGTATGAGTACGGAGGCATTAACGTACTGGTCTCGATTTTCTTGGTCTTGGTCTTTTTAGTTAAAGGGAAGCGCACACAAACATCGACAGGTACTTCAAAAGAAGGGTGATGGAGAGCTGAACATTTTGCAACAATCTACATGAAAATCGGTCCAGCAGTTTAAGAGATATGGCCTTCTGAACATTTCAAAATGGTTACCTATGACGGCCGCCATTTTGAAAGCATGGTCACGTGACCAAATTCGGAAAATGCTTATTAACAGTAGTAGGTCGAGTTTTTTCCACTCAATTTAGGTAAATTTTGATGATATTCAATACAAAGATCAAATATTTTCCATTTACTGGCGACTTTTGCATCAGAACGGTAGTTATTTTATATTTTTAATTGTGAGTTTATGACGTCATTTACTCACATCCTCGTTCTGAACTCAGACGATCAAAATTTATAACTTCTGTAACTTTCTTATAAACTGGTCGATTTTCATGAAATTTGTTGCAAATTGTTCAAATCTCATAGGACTTTGTTTTAAAGAGAATGCAGGTGTTCGTGTGTATTTTCCTTTATCACTTTAAAAATGCAGTTGTTGCCATATTTCTTGAAAGCATCATATAAGACGCTTCGAATATTGTACACTAAATCGAATAAATGGCAAAGTCTGCGCTTATATAGGAATTTGTGTCAAAACCGTGGTGGGTTTAGGGCATGCAGGACTTCGTCAAACGTGATTTGTTTGGTAGTATTTTGAAATAAAACTTTATTGCTTTGTTGTTGCTATGAGTGACCTAGTGCACGATGTGATGGCTATACATGGCCTTTGTCAACTGCTACCAGCATCGGATTACCCGGAATACAGTATTTGACTCAGAATACCTGCTCAATGCAAATTATGCGCTTAAAATACATTATACCCGTCCAGTACTGCTCGAAAAAACTGAGCTGTTTTGCACGCGGTTTGGGAACTTTAAGTATGTGTACAGTAAACAAAATCAGTGATTCTTTCAAATCTTCTACAAGGTATCAGTTACTTCTTTTTCATTTTACTAAGTAAAATCAAATAGACGTTTATTGACAAAGAATACGTGCGAAATTTAACTTTTGAAGACGTTTTTTTGCTCTTTAAAGATGACCAAGTCAATGCAGAATATGTGAGCAGAGCCACGCGATCACCTTTCTGGGTTAATTATGTTGCACATACCAGTCCACTGAACGAAAATTGCATGCGTGAGAATAAACGCAACTTACATCGGTAGAATCTCCAGTGTCATCATCTGTTATCCTCGCATCGGCCATTTTGTTTGCTCGAAAAATACATTGCATAAGGTCAGGGTCCTCTAGCGTGAAAATATTCGCAACTGGTTTAGAACCGCAACTGCAGTCTCTCACCTACATGCATTGCGAAAGCTTTGGTGGCCGTATTTCAATGTCTTCTGCCTTAGTAAAGACGATCCCACAGAATACAGTGAAAGAAAACAAGAACAGGCAGAGAGAAGAAGAGATGGGAAAACAATGTTAACAAGACGGCCATGAGGCCCTGAATGGTTCACCCGAGTCAGATCAAACGTCAAACTACGATTGTCATTTGAACAAACCTGATCTAGTTTGAAACTGTCAAAATATGAGAGACATTGGTGAAAGGTAAACATGTAACTTCCATTGCTAAAAAGTTCATGTACTCACTTATTTGACTGTATTTATCAACTTTTGCACCAAAACCTTATGCAAGTTTCATTTAAGTATTTTCCCATAGAAAAGCACCAGAGAAAGCCAATTCAACTTTAACACAAAAATGTCAAGGTCAACCCAAAGTCATCATTTGAACAATCTTGGGTAAAAATCTTCAAAACTTCCCATAAAAGCTTATGTTCTAGCATTTCCCCATACATGACCTTGTCATAAAAAAAGGTCAAGGTCAACCCAAGGTCATCAATTGATAAAGCTTCGTAGTACTCGAGTACTTGATGCTACATACCAAGTTTCAAGGCCATTGGTCAATTTGTTCTGAAGCTGGTTGGTTGGTTGATTTGATGCTTAACGTCCACGGTAAACAACTAAGGTCATGTCGGGACGGTCAGTTAACCTAACCACACTATTCCTGGGCAGGCTTAGACCTCCTAAGCGGTTAACCAGTACCAAGTGCACATACTTTCGCCAGTAACTGACAACTGCCTTTCTTGAATCAGCGGAAGGAGAAACGAAAGTATGTGGCCAGACCGGGATTCGAACCCAGGACCTCTGACTTACGAGTCAGGTGCCCTACCGATTGCGCTACCCGGCCCGGCTTGTTCTGAAGAACAAGATTTTTAAAGGTTTTTACCATATTAGAGCATGGTACATGTAGCCATGTTGGTCATGTAACTTGGACCGTTTGAACAACTTTTGTTGCCTCAGCCCAGGAGCCGTGGCTCTATATAAAAGTTGTTTACAATTGCACAGTGGCTTTGAGAAGACATTTCAAATCAGTCGTCGAAATATGAGAACCTGGGACAAAGGTCAGAGAAAGACCTAGACCTCTTGAAGTCACAATGTTAATGTACTCATTAAGATGACTGTATATGCCAATGTTTAGCCCAAAATCTTCAACAATTTTCGTGAAATCTTAAGTTCTAGCATTTTCCCACTAGAAAGCAAATTTGACCTTGCCGTAAAAAAGTCAAGGTCAACCTAAGGTCATTATTTGAAACAATCTTGGTAGTACTTGTGTACCCGATGCTCCATACCAGGTTTCAAGGCCATCGGCTGATTGGTTCTGCAAAAGAAGATTTAAAAGGATTTTACCATATATAGGCGTGGCGGCCATGTTGGTCATGTGACCCTGATTGTTTTAACAACATTGCATTCCTGCAAGCCCTGGAGGCTACATGTATATATTAAATTAGTTTACAATCAGCTCAGTGGTTTCAGAGGAGAAGTCGTTCGAAATTGTGGACGGACGAAGACGACGGACGAGGTAGCCTGCATATCCTCAGGTGAGCTAAAAAGAGAACAGGAATGCTCTGCTATCTGAACACTGGACCAGGTGGTAACAGATTGTTGCAAAGTCGTCTGTGGCGCCCCAACGACCCTGCAAACAGAATTATGGACTAAAGTAGACTATAGACTATACTAGAATAGTACTCAAAGTGAAGAAACCTTGTAATCCACATAACAGCCATAAACAAGTAATGACGTCAATGAACACATGACTGAAATCTTGTTGGTGTTAAAGGCCCCATCGCTCTATCAGCATGAAAAAAATTTATCATGAGGTATCGCTGCTAGCTTCTCACTATAGTTTCGTGATCGTAAATGACCGCGATTAGCCAGCTTTAAACAAATAACACATCATTGAGTTTCACATAAAAAGGGTTTGAAAACTTATCTGGGTCTTTCCAGTTGGCAACTAAAATGACCTACTTTCGTACAGGCGTGGAACCCCAATTACTATCAGACCTATGTTTACATAGCATTGCTAGACGGGAAACCAGAACAAGAAATTGTATTTTTTGGAGCGATTTGTTATTTTCCAAAACCCCAATTTATCTTCTTTTGGCCAGGTATATGACCCAATATATGCACCTCAACCCACAATTTAGATTAGCCCGCTTTTACAATGATTTTAGACGTTTTTACAACTGATAGGAATATGGAGACTTTAAAAGTAAATTCTTTAGAAGGGTAGATGAAGGTGATTGTTGAAAAGGTTGACAGTATTGTGCAGCTATGTATCTATAAAAAAAATAAAACAATATTTGTCAGACTACTTTCTCAACCCCAAATATTCTATTTCTTATAAGTTTAAGTAACAGGTGTCAGTCATTACAACATAAGTGGTGTTTTTCAGCATCTGTACTAGTTTTGGGTTTCTATCATAAACTTGGCTCTATAGTTAGAATCTCGTATCTTCCGGTGAAAGCTGCAGCATGTCATCCCAGGATTCAAATGAACTGATGAAAATTACATGGTTTCTTTATCCGGGTGCTTCAACAGCCCTGATATTAAATATTTACGACGTATTTGTGAACCTAGTCAAAGTATTTTGACAATAAATGGTGGGATCATTAAAACTGTCGTTTTTGTGAGACGCTAAATTAAACTATGTGTGAATGATCATAAAACTTATAACTATAGTTAAAGTATATGTAGTGTGTAATTTGTGAGCAATTAAGGGTATTTAGAGGCTGACTAGCGCTAAAGATCAAGCCGTATATTGCCACGTTTGGTGATCATAGATTTGGTTAATATGTGCGCATCGCCACGAGAAAAAGTGCGTTATGTAATGTGCGAAAAGTGGAGACTCTGATCAGACTGCGCATCCGGTCTAATAAGAGTCTTACATTTTCGCTTAATCCCAAAAGCTAGTGACCCTTTTAAAAGTGGTAAAAAACATGGATATGTATCTTTACCCCTTAGTGGAGGTAGGGGTACAACTGAAACATACCCGAAGTTTAACCATCAAATACTATGTCCGTTTTTACATGATAATTAACCCTTAATGCGCCAAAAAGAAGACGACAAAATATACGTCTGCAGAATTTCAAAAAATGTTTCGTCCAAGCGACATCATATAGAGAATTCGAATACTAGAGGGCAAACAGTGTAGATTCAGATGAGGTGGCTCATTATGAGCCACCTCATCTGGATCTACACTGTTTGTCAATTCAACAATTTTAGTTTTTGGCGCTTTAAGGGTTAAACAATATATTGTAAAAATCTACAAAGACAGCGTAGCTGGTCATATTCTACTCTGTCTTAACATTACATCTGGGACAATTTCCCGCAAGCCTGTCTCGGGTTCAATCATTAATGGTATACCCTAATGCAAAAGAAATGTCAGGGCGGAGTTATCTTTGTACCTTCCCCTAGACTTTTCTATTGTACAAAAAGGGGCACAGGACATACACGCTGCTCACTCACCGGTAACAAAAATTATTTAGCCGTAACAAAACTTGCAAATACAACGATGTTATGCAACAACTGGACATGCGGAATAGCCAACAATAGACGCACGTGGCTAGCCATATTATCTGCTTGCACAACGTCGATCAAAAAGGGATGGATCGATGTCTTGCGATTTTACGTCCTTTTTTCAGCAGTATTTCAGTCATATCAAAACGATGGGAGGGTGATAATGAAAGGCTCTGTGCAATGGAACCCGGTTTACGATTGAGAACGCCTTCGAGAATCGAGCTCGGGACCGTTAGATCAGCAGGCCGGCGCTTCACCCACGCCTAATCAGATACACAGGCTGATCTTATTATTTACTTTTCGCACATCCAATAAGGTATATATTCATGCGACGCCAATCATTTACTCTTTAAGTTAACCAGATCAGCTGCGTGGATGAACAGACTGACCTGACTCATGTTTGTTCACACTTTCAATAAGTTTCGCTTTTTCAGTAACGAAATAAAGAACATAAGTTGTGGTTTGCCATATACATAGATAGGGATGAAATGAATGCACAGGCTTATCTGAGTCTTCGCTATTCGCACATGCTACAATGTATCTTAGTACATGTACAGCCCAACTCCTGATCTTCATGTATAATCATAGGGCCTGTCATCTTCGCAAGCCAAGTGTACTAAGTCCACTTTGTTCCTTACGTAATAAACAAAATAAGAAGCAAAGTGGACTTAGCAGCCTTTGCTTGCGAAGTTTACAGCCTGTGTGACTAAATACACTTTTGTATATTCCTTAAATTCGTGAACGGAGATGACAGCATGTCCTCATGATCCAAATATTTTTTTTTCGAACGTACAGAATTTACATGCTTGTGTTTTTCTTCCCATTTCAAGTGTTAAAAAAAGGCCCAACAATGTGTAATGTCTGAATCCATCATGTACAAAATAGGAAAAAAGCTGATTATTATACCGGGAGGATGGGCAGGCTGATCTGATGCATCGCTTTTACACCGATAATAAAAGCATTATTTTGGCATGTCGCAATTATTGCAGTTGCGGCAAAACATCCTATTGGCAGTTCGCTGAAAGGTCGTCGTATTAATGTCAATGTTGCCACAATGTAGTTTTTACATTTAGAGTGCACCGCCGTTGATTCGACGTTTTTCAAGATTGCTTTGGCAGTTTACACCCTATGATTTAAGCGTTCCAATATGCGTGAAATGTTTCATTTTGCGAGCCAAGAGAGATTCGCGAATATAAGCGTAAATAAATTGTCGTGAGTATTTATATGCAGGGTGTGCCCGACTTAGGCACTATGATGACTTTTATTTTAAGGTTTTGCATACACGGATGATGCTATATAAATGTCGGAAGCGCAGTCTGCTAAGACTTGGCTTACCTAGTTCGAATCTCGCGGCGGCGGAATTCGTCACACCGTAAACGGCGCTTCCTTGCGCGCAGAAGATCATTATCATCTTAATAAAATGCACCTTCCTTCTTGCTTTTTTGTATCAACATAGATACGTCTTTCATACATGACAGTAAATGTGGTGACAAGAGTTACAATAACAATGCGTTATGCTTAGTGAACTTGAACAAGCGTGCAAAATTTATTCCACCGAATCTTCTAGTAGACTGATCGAATTTGACAGTGATTGCCAGCGCACATTTGTTACCGCCCTGACATTTCGTTTGGATCAAGGTATAATTAACTAATAAAGCGTTTGCCCTTAGAAGATTTTACTGCGTTTTGATGACGCTGATGATGAGCCCTGATAGAGACTGAGAAATACCGAAATGGTACAGAGGAAGCGCTTTATTGACAAATAATGAATGTGTGCAACTTTGTCCGCTGTCTGTCTGTTGTCCTTTTCGTTCCTGTCAGGTGCATGAACAAAAGGAATAGTGAGTTGCAATGATTTACGGATCCTGTTGGAGCATTGAAGAATTTGACGAACTCTTGACTGTGGTCAAGAAACGGACACTAAGGTGGTCTTTGTACATCTCAATGTCATCAGGCTAAGCAAAGTCGATTCTACAGGGCACAATAATTGTAAAAAGAATAAGTGATAGACAGAAGAAGGGATATGCAGACAACATCAGAGAATGAACAGGGATGGACTTTGTCAGCACAACTAGGGCAGCTGAAAAAAGGAATAGATGGAGAGGGATTGTTTGAAAGACACCTATGGTGTCCGAGCGACCTTGCAATGTTATGGGATAGAATAGAATACACTAGTTTGAGCTGCCACAACAGAAACTTGCAAACACGAGGATCTGATCTGTGGAGACTGGCCAAAGCGTGGCGTGCTCATGTACTTCGGTTTATCCGGCAACAGAAAAAGTTTCTATCAGCGAAACAAAGAGAGACCCATTCTTATGCAACGAGATCTCTTGATTTTCCCTGCTGTAGAAATACCTGGCATTCGTTGGTAGGTTGGTTGGTTGCTTTGGGTTTAACGGCTCTTTGAGACAGTATTTCAGTCTATATCGGGCCATGTTCCAGAGGGAGGGGTAGGAAGAGAGATGGTAGCGGAGAGAAAAAAATATCTAAACAACCACGCCCCTCCCCTCCCGCACCTACTGAAAGCACAGTAAGCCATCGCCCTACTATCATCAAAATTAGTAGGACGCCCCGGTACTGAAAGTTATACATAGCACCTTCGCCCGACCCCTCTGGCATTTGTAAATTCTGGCACGAGCAGTAATAAGGGAAAAGTAATATTTTGAGGCGCAACACGACAAAACTAAATAAGTGGCATGTGTGCAACACGAAGACTCAGACCAACCTGGGCATCCGCCCAGTCTGGTCTGAGTCTTCGCTGTGCACTTAAATATAACTAAGGGTCTAAGCTACCTCTCCATGTCGACACTGAAGCCCAGTTTGATCAGTCAATGCTGAGCGCTTAAAGTGTATTTATGGATCTGAGCTAGCTACTTGCGGTCAGCGAAGACAATGATTAAACTGTGTGGCTGCCTAAGTTGATCTGATCCTTCGATGGGCGCATATGCCACTGTGTTGGTTTTGTTGTGTCGCGGCTCAATTTTGATGTTGATCTCCGCTTAAAGGAACTCTCAAAGGAAAGAATTTCCTCCTATAATATAGGAGCAAATTCTTTCCTTTGAGAGTTGACCACCATCCAAAATGGAGCAACTTCTTTCCTTTAAAAGAATAAGTTTTTTTTTTCCTTTTAGTGTAGACCCCATTTAAGACCCCATTACCGCGGTTTAACCTACATGTACGGTTTGAGCCGCGACACGAAAAAAACCAACAAAGTGATTGTGCACCCAGCGCAGACTCAGATCAGCCTGGGCATCCGCCCATTTTGATAATACTCTTGGCTAAGCGCTGAAAGTGTACCTAAGATCCTAAGCTACCTTCGTGCGGACAGCGAGGACTCTGATCAGACTGGGCGGATGCCCAGGCTGATCTGGGTCTGCGCTGGGCGCACACTGACCACTTTGTTAGATTTGTCATGCCGCGGCTCATTTCATTTGAGAACGATTACGGAAATTAATTATGTGTCCCATTTTTTAAAATTTTTAAGAGCCATTCTCTGTAATGACTTAAATTTTTACATAGGGCCGTGGCACGCATAGTCACCAATTTTGCTCAAACTTGCCTATATTACTTATTGTGACACAAAAATGAGAAAACAACATCAGTTTCATTCCAAAGCATGCCCGTTGCCATGGCAACAACATCTAAACATTTTGGGAAAAAATGTGCTAAAAATGTCCTAAAAATGGGCAATTTTTCAACAAATATATTTATTTACAAATGCATGACAAGCTCTAATTTCTTTCCACCTACAAATAACTTGTTCACACTAACTTTAAAAAAGAAATTAAAAAAATATTTGGAACACCTCTGTTGTCATCAGGCTCAAGCAAAGTGGGTGGGGGTTTCCGTATACGGCAAAAATCCAATTTCATACATCTTTAAAGACATTTCCAGAGTTCATGCGGCCTCGTCAATATATGTGTGCACCGTCCTCCTACAAAACAGTGTTCTGTGAATATGTTTCTGGAAAAACATGCCTGGGAAAGTATACTTCCTGAAGCGTTACCATAGCAACAATAAGTGTACCGTTGCAAAATGCAAGTTCTTAGGGGTACAGTCCTTGTAATGTCAAATCATCATAGTTTATGATCATATTTGTTTCTTAATTTTGAAAATCATTTTACAATATATTTATCTTCTATAAACTATGGACATTTTGTTGGTTTCTCTTATCAAGGTCAAGGTCAAGGTCACAGAAACAATAAAAACTGCTAAAAATGCATAATTTTTTTCATATTATGTATTCTGTATCAACCATATATTGCAGCAATGGCTTTGAACCTGGTCATTATCTGACATATTACAAAAGCTTGCAAATACACATATAGTTGGGTTTATTCAGGAAGCTACAAGGTCAAGGTCAAGGGCACACAAACAAGAACAAATGCTACAAATACATATTTTTTTAAACATTTTGTGTCCTATATGAACAATAAATTGCAGCAATGTCTTTCTAGTTGGAATTTATTTAATATATAACAAAAGCTTTCAAACAACCAACTTTCATCCAGAAGCATCCAAGTTCAAGGTCAAGGTCAAGGTCACAGAAACAAGAAAAATGCTAAAAGTGCATATTTTTCTCATATTTTGTGTTCTGTATCAACAATTTATTGCAGCAATGTCTTTGTACCTGGTCTTTATCTAACACATTACAATAGCTTTCAAATACACATATAGCTTGTTTCATTCAGGAACCTCCAAGGTCAAGGTGAAGGTCATAAAACAAGAAAAAATGCTAAAAATGCACATATTTGCAAAATTTTGTGTCATATATCAACAATATACTGCGACAGTGCCTTTGCAGTTGGCATACATTTAATATGTTACAAAAGCTTTCAAACAAACAACTTTTCTTCAATAGCCTCTAAGGTCAATCTCAAGGTCAAGGTCAGAGAAAGAAGGAAAAATGCTAAAGTGCATATTTTTTCTCTCATTTTTTTATGTTCGGTATCAAAATATATTGCAGAAATGTCTTTGTACCGAGTCTTTATCTACTATATTACAATAGCTTTCAAATACACATACAGCTACTTTCCTTCAATAAACTCCAAGGTCAAGGTCACAAAAACAAGCGAAAATGCTAAAATGCACAGAATTTTGGTATTTGTGTCCTATATCAACAATACATTGCAGCCATGTCTTTGTAGTTGGTCTTTATTTAGTATATTACAAAAGCTTTCAAACAAACAACTTTCTTTCAGTGGCCCAAAGGGTGAGGTCAAGGACACAGAAACAAGAGGCCACGAGGCCCTGAATCGCTCACCTAAGCAATTGGCCAAGTGGCTCTTACTTATGTCTGAAATTGTCAAAATATGAGTCTTGGGTCAAAAGTCAAAGAATGACCATGACTCATAAAGACACCATATATACCATTTTAGGCCAAAATCTTCAAAACTTTCCATGAAATCTTATGTTCTACTATTTTCCATATTTGACCATGCCACAGAAAGGTCAAGGTAAACCAAAGGTCATTATTTGAACAGTATTGGTAATACTCCAGTACTCTGTGCGACTTACCAAGTTTCAAGGCCATCGGTCTATTGGTTCTTGAGAAAAAAGTATTAAAGTTTTATATAATAAATGGGTATGGCGGCCCTGTTCATTATGTAACCTGGACCGTTTGGACAAATTTTCAATCCCTCAATCCCTGGAGACTCTATAATAAAATTGGTTGAAATTCGGCATTTGAGGTAATGTTTGAAAATGTCAAAATATGAGAGACCTGGGTCACAAGTCAAAAACTGACCTTGACCTCTTGTACTCATAATTCTTCATGACCTCATTAAGATGAGTGTATATACCAACTTGTAGGCCAAAATCTTCAAAATTTCCCATAAAATCTATGTTCTAGCATTTTTCCATATTTGAACTTGCTGTAGAAAAGGACAAGGTCAATTAAAGGTCATAATTTGAACACCCTTGGAAGAACTTGAGTACCCGATGCTACTTATCAAGTTTGAAGGTCATTGGTCAATTGGTTCTTACGAAGAATTTTTTAAAGGTCTTTGCCCTATATGGGCATGGTGGCCATGTTGATTATGTGACCTGGATCGTTTGAACAACTTTTTGTTCTCCCAAGCCCTGGAGGCTCACAAATGAATTTTGGTTACAATTGGCCCAGTGGCTTTTGAGATGATGTTTGAAAATGTCAAAATATAAGAGACCTGGGTCAAAGGTCAAAGAATGACCTTGACATTTTGTACTCGTAAATTTTCATGTACTCATTAAAATGACTATTTACCAATTTTTAGGCCATAACCTTCAAAACTTACCATGAAACCTTATGTTCTAGCCTTTCCACATATTTGACCTTGCCATAAGAAAGGTCCTGGTCAACCTAAGATCATCATTTGAACAATCTTGGTAGTACTTGAGTACTTAATGCTACATACCAAATTTCAAGGCCATTGGTCTATTGGTTCTGCAGAAGATTTTTGAAGCTTTTTACCATATATGGGTGTGGCGGCCATGTTGGTCATGTGACCTGGACCGTTTGAACAAATTTTTTATCCATCAACCCCTGGAGACTCTATGTGAAATTTGGATACAATTGGCCCAGTGGCTTTTGAGGAGATGTTTAAAATTGTTGAAACATGAGAGAAAGAATGACCTTGATCTCTTGTACTCATAAATCTTCATGTACTCAGTAAGATGGCTGAACACACCAATTTTTAGCCCAAAATCTTCAACGGTTTCCCAGATATCATATGTTCTAGCATTTTCCATATAAAAGCACAAGGAAGCAAATTTGACCTTACCGTAAAAAAATCATAATCAGCCCAAGGTCATAATCATGACAATCTAGGTAGTACTCGCTTACCCGATGCTCCATACCAAGTTTCAAGGCCATCTGCCTATTGGTTCTGGTGAAGATTTTAAGGGTTTTTATCATATATGGGCATGGTGGCCATGTTGGTCATGTGACCAGGATGTTTGAACAAATTATCGTTCCTAAGGCTCCTGGAGCCTGCATATGAAATTTGGTTACAATCGGCCCAGGGTTTCAGAGGAGGTCGTTTGAAATTGTGGACGGACGACAGACGTAAGATGGACAACGAACCCTACCTATACTATAACCTCCTCTGGAGCCTCTGGCTCAGGTGAGCTAACCAGAGGACCATTGGTTCTGTAGCTCACCTGAGTCCATTCACCCTTAGCACTCAAGGGTAAGTAACTGAAAGGTAAATTGTACAATATGGCCTAATTTCAACTTTGACTGAGTTGTTATGCTTGTCCTAGTTAATATTAGCAAAATTGATGAAGTTACAATAAAAAAAACATGTTTGTAAAACTTTATGCCTAAATATTGCAGTAACACAGAAATAAATGCCAATTTGCAGTTTTCCCAATACAAGTCTATAGAAACTTTAAAATGCCATAGCAATGAAACCACGTGAGCAACAATAAAAAATAACATTATTTATGTAGTGGCTAATGTCATAAACATGTATGCAGAGAATCAGCTTCATCCCCCTATATGGTTTTTGTGGGAAAGATTTTTGAATATTGTTTCAATATTTTTTCCTTTATGTTGCCATGGCAACGAATCGAATTCAGTGATTTAGACAAAATTAACATGAATCATAGAGGACTACTCAAGAAACATTTCTGTAGATAAAATATCCAAATAACTGCAGTAAGGTAGCAAAAAATTGCCAATTTCCATTTTTTTCATGGTAAGTCAATGGAAACTATAAGTTGCCATAGCAACCTAACTGCTAAAGCAATTCCCATGAAAAACACTAAATCTATAGGGGTTAGTACTAAGATTCTTTCTGTAAAGTTTGAGCTTTATTGGCCACATTGTTTCTGCAAAAATGATATTTTAATATATCTTTTCTATTTTTAACCATTTGGTTGCAATGGCAATCAGCCAAATAGTGCTGTAATAGTTTCTGTAAAGTTTGAGCTTTATTGGCCACATTTTTGCTGCAAAAATGATATTTTAATATCTTTTCTATTTTTAACCATTTGGTTGCAATGGCAATCTGCCAAATAGTGCAATTTGCATAAATTGAATGAGGGTGGTTGAGGACTACTCTGGGAACGTTTCTATAAAATTTGTCAAAATACCTGCGGTCACATAGCAATAAATGCAAATTTACTATTTTCACATTATAAGTCAATGGCAATTTTAAGCTGCCATAGCAACCAAACTGCAGAAGCAATTGCCAAGAAAATCAGTACTTTTATAGAGGGAAGTACTAAAACCCTTTCTTTGAAGTTTCAGCCTTATTGGTTGCATAGTTTATGAAGAGATGATGTTTGAATATTTTTTTCTTCTAATTTTAACCACTCGGTTGCCATGGCAACCAGCCAAATTGTGCAATTAACATAAATTTCATGTTATAGATAGAACCTACTCAAGGAACATTTCCGTAAAAGATTTGTCAAATCATCTGCAGAGAAATAGCAAAAAATGCAAATTTTCAAGTTTTCCCATACAAGTCAATGGAAACTGTAAGTTGCCATAGCAACCAAAGTTCTAAAGCGATTAGGATGAAAGACAGTATTATTGGTTCCCCCTGCCTATAGATGCTAGATATGAAATTTGGCAAGAATGAGCCTTGTCGTTTAAGAGAAGATGTATACTAAAAATAGACCAAGCACAAATACATTTTCTACATTTAATTTTGATACCGAACACAAAATATTAACAAAAGGGGCATTTTTAATTTTTCTTGTCTTATGGCATTGACCTTGACCTTGGAAGTTTCTGGAGGAAACGAACTGTACATGTATTTGAAAGCTATTGTAATAATCCAAATAAAGACAAAGTATAAATACACATTCTGTATTTTCTGTTGATACGGAACACAAAATAATTGAAAGGTGCATTTTAGCATTTTTCTCGTTTTTGTGACCTTGACCTTGACATTGTAGGTTAATGGGAGAAACAAGCTATATGAGCATTTGAAAGCTATAGTAATATATTAAATAAAGGCCAAGTCCAAAGACATTTGCTCTATTAAGTGTTGATAAAGAAGATAAAATGTGAGAAAAATGTGCATTTTAGCTTTTTTCTTGTGTTTGTTACCTTGACCTTGACCTTGGAAGCTACTGTAGGAAACAAGCTATATGTGCTCTACAAAATTATTTTTGATATATTAGATAAAGACCAAGTACAAATACATTTTCTGTATCTACTGTTAATACAGAATATAAAATATGAACAAAATGTGCATTTTTAGCATTTTTCTTGTTTTTTGTGACCTTGACCTTGACCTTGGAGGTTACTGGAGAAAACAAGCTATATGTGCATTTGAAAGCTATTTATATATACTAAATAAAGGCCAAGTAGAAAGACATTATATGAATTTACTGTTGATACAGGAAAAAATTTTTTTACACAAATGTGCATGTTTTTAGCATTTTTCTTGTATTTGTGACCTTGACCTTGACCTTGGCTGTTACTGAAGAAAGCCAGCTATATGTGTATTTGAAAGTTGTTGTCATTCACTAAATAAACTCCAAGTACAAAGACAATGCGGCAATATTTTGTTGCCAGAGAACACAAAAGTATAAGGAAAAAAACGCATTTTAGCCATCTTTTCGTGCTTCTGTGACCTTGACCTTGACCTTGAACAGAGAAACTAGCAATATGTTGATATTTTGTAAATGACCAGTTTACTATTAAGTTTATTTAAAAATTTAGGAACACATATATTTATAAGATATGACGATTTGACATTATAAGTATTAATACACTACATTTTGGAATTTTGCAACAGTCCACTTATTGTTGCTATGGTAACGCTTCAGGAAGTATACTTTCCCAGGCATGTTTGTCCAGAAACTTATTCTTGGAATGTTGCTTTGTTAGATGAAGCTGCACACATATGCCGGTATGGCTGCAAGAATTCTACAAATTACCTTAAAACTGCCTTAAAATAGCCTTTCCCAATATAGCACTACCCCCACCCACTTTGCCCAAGCCTGATGACATTACAAGCTTTCCAAATACAATTCAAAGTTTTGGTGTCGACTAAAGGTGAACAAGACATTTACATATGAGAAGCATTCAGAGTATGTCATTCTTTTCCTAATACATAAATTTATTAGAAATATGTCTATTTTGGTATAATTTTTACCTCAATTTCTGACAAAATATTCAACAGCCGTTGCCATGGCAACGGGCACATGTAGGAATGAAATCAACATGGTTTTCTTGTTTTGGTGTCACAATAAGTATATAAGGAAAGTTTGAGCAAAATCGATGACTATGCGTGGCGCGACTTTTTAAGTGGTTACAGAGAATGGCTCTTAAGGTAATACAATGTGCTTTTTCTTTTGCTTATAAAAGGTTTGTACATGTCTGTACATGTAAAATTTTAAAAACAATAATGCCCGTGCATTTTTGTATTTGGCTTGTATTGGATAAAGCACGTTGACAAACCAGTACTTGACTTTAGCCAGCATAAACATGAAAACAAACAGATATTGAATAAGATAAATACACATGGTTAGTTCCACCGCATGGAAGGTTTATCTGTAGAGTTTTAGGACCAAAAGCAGCTATATCAATAGTATTTCCAAAATCAAAATCGCAATATAAGATAAATTTTATTTTGGCAACGCAGCGAAGATAAGATACATGAAACTAAGATCTAATCTCAGGTTAGAATCAAATTAATCTTTTATACATGGAACTATTTCAATAATTCCTGGTATATGTAGAAAGTCTCATTCGTTCTGTATTGTGTGAGAATGCTTATAAAAGTCATCTTTATACGAAAGAAATGTGCCAGAATTTGTCTTTTTGATTGATAAGAATAAAATTAAAAAAAATATTATAGTTCGATGCTTTTTGCTGATAGTTAACCATGTTTCCATATTTCTACGAGGTAAGAATCATTATTCATGACTGCGTCAAAGACTTATTTACCTATGTAATTTTTCAACCACAGTATACGCCGGAACTCAATTTCGTATCGTGTCCGCTACCTAATTGATGTAAGTTTACATTGTCAGATTTTACCTTTAAACTGTCTGTCAGTTTTAATGTCTATAACCGTTTTACAGGAAAGAACAATGGAGCCGCATACGACAAAATCAACAAAGTGGCATGTACGCCCAGCGAAGACTCAGATCAGACTGGGCATCCGCCCAGTCTGATCAGAGTCCTCGCTGTGCGCCTAAAGGATAGCTAGGGGTCTAACCTACCTCCAAGCGGACAGCGAAGACTCTTATCAGACTGGGTAGAAGCCCAGGCTGATTTGAGTCTTCGCTGGGCGCACATGCAACTTTGTCAGTTTTGTCGTGTTGCGACTCAATGCGGTTTAAATATTGAAGTTTAAACAAACAGTTCAGTTCACAAGTCCTTAAAGGCAATAGGTCAATGTAGCATGACCACGAAATACGGTTCCTTCGGGTATGGGCAAACATCGAAGACTCAGATGCATATTTTAGCAACATATACAAGCCTAAATTAGACATATCCTCTAACATTATGATCAATATTGTTTTCAATGCTGTAGGACTGAAAATGTAACAAATTAAAGTCTTAAAGAGTTCCTGCAAGAGCTGAGAATATATTCAGAAGAAGGAACATGGGCCAGACTACGTAGTTTCGGCTAATGAAGCCTCTTCAGTGACCCTGACAATATCTGATGACGAAACCAGAGAAAAGCATTTTTCTTCTTTTTTTTTTAGATCTTAATTAGACAGTCGATTCAAGGACTGATTAGTATCAAAAAGGGTCCAAATTATATATAAAACAATGGTTTAGAATATGAGTATAAACCAATCCAAAATTTCATATTTCTCAGAATATAACCTCTGATCTCAAAGGACGAAAGTTAAATATAATCTGCACTATGGATGATGTACGGGGAGACGTTTTACGGCCGCCACACGGCACAACACCAGCTGCAGTGAGGTAAAATTAAAATTTTAAACAAACTTTGTGTCTTCATGCTAGCTAAATTGTTATGACGAAGCCCCTCTCTTATAAATATTGCACCTAGAAGAACAACTCCTTTAAGTGACAAAAATGAAAAAAAAAAGCAGGATTGGTTGGCCTGTAAATAAAACAAATCACCTTAAATATTTGAGCCGCGACACGACCAAACCAACAATGTGGTTGTGCGCCCAGCGCAGACTTAGATCAGCCTGGTGATCCGCCCAGTCCGATCAGACTCTTCGCTAAGCACTTAAAGGGTAGATAAGGGTCTAAGCTACCTCCATGCGGCCAGCGGAGACTCTGATCAGACTTTGCCCTTGGCGCACAACCACATTGTTGGTTTTCTCGTGTCGTGGCTCATTTATAAAACAGTCTTTGTTTTACTCTTACAAAAGCTCTCACTTTTTCGCCGGAGGTTTACCTACATTTCTTGTAAATTACGGGTGCTAAAAGTGCATACGTCCGCTGTGCCCGAGTTCTCTTATATACCAATAAAAATCAAAGATAACTGGAAAAAAAGACAAAAAAAAATTTGTTTTACGTCTGTAAAACGTCATACTGTTTCAAACTAGATTGTAATTAAGTTATCATATCTAAAATTCATTCAAAATTCACATAAGAAAAGGAAAAAAAATCATGTGATGAACACAATAAGGTTCATTTTGAAATGACGAACAAATGTTTGTTTTAGAGTTCAAAGAGCAACAGTTGCTTTAAAGCTGATAAAAGGACTGACTCAACATTGATTTAACGTCATAACGTTGATATAACGAGGTTTCAATAGTGTGTGCATGCCAGGGTATTGTCCTAGTTGGCTCTCAAATTCGAAACCCCTTTGGAGTCATCAACCTGCTGGGAGAATACTATTACATTTATATGCACAAACTGTTGGATGGAGTATTATTCAGAGCTCTAGATAAGAGGGGTATTTGATGATAATTGAGGGATAATTTTTTTTAGTTCTCATTGAAACCATATGTTGTGACCCCTCATCTGAACCGTTCAGATGAGGGGTCACAACATATGATTTTATGCAGCATTAATAAAAATTATCCCTAATTATCACCAAATACTCCCTCTTATCTAGGGCTCTGAAATTTATTTTTAATCTATATTCACTATTTCACTGCTTTTATCAAGTAACGTTTACTGTGGACAAGTGGCAGACGTTACTAGATTAACTCCTAAGTTGTTACTCAAATGTTTAATTGGCTGGTAATTTTACCATTGTTCACTTTATTTAGTAGCCGAGAATTCTCGTTTTAAAACGAAAACTGTCCAGAATCAAAATACGTTTATCTTTTATGGACAAAAAGATAATATCTTAACAGTTACATTTTAAACAAACATGATTTTTTTGCTATTATCCTTTCTAATACTACGTGTCTGTAGTATAGTATACTGTGGACAAATTACGAACGTTACAGGAGACATCAGCAAGTATCGTATGTTACAGTCAGCATATGTGGCGGGAGAGTGGAATGTCGGTACGCCGGTGAAGATGTCAACTGAGGTATCTAGGATACAATGTGCGGCACAGTGTTCACAGAATGATGACTGCTATATAGCTGAATGGTTTCCGACTCGTACTTGCAAAATGTACCACGAAAGAAATTTACAAATTGGTTATCCTATAACCACTTCAGTGTCTACAGTTATTATAGGACGACCTTTGAAAAGTAAGTACATGTACCGTATACGTGGTAATTTTGGCGGGTTCAAATTTTCGCGGTTTAGGGACAAAATCATTAACATTAATTTTCGCGATTTTTCATTTTTGCGGTAAGCAACATGCGCGAAAAGTAAAACTGCTTTTTTTGCACTTGAGCCAGTTCGTTCATTAACCTGCGACAGGGCCGCCGCAGGTTAATGAAAGAACTGTCTCAAGTGAAAGTTACCAGCAATTACCGAAACAAACAGAAGCAAAATATTTGGACACTGTGTCTACAAGAAACAGGAAATAATTTCGCGATTTTAATGTTCGCGGCTTCTGATTGACCATGAAATACAGCGAAAAATGGAACTCCGCGAAAATTATCTTGTTTACGGTATTACATGTAGATACATGTTCCAGGTTATGGTAAAATACTGTATTACGCTTTTTGTTTTAACAATTATTTCAAATTTTTCTGGGTCATATTCTTATGCCCCCATTCCACCCCACCACGTTCCCCCATCCGGCCATGAAACTGGAGATGGCATTAAGTTTTGCACCTGGTTTCGATTTTGATTGACGAAATTTTGTGACAAAACATGTCCATTTAGTTGCTTTCTAACTCCACACGATACGCTTGAAATGCATTTAATTAAGGTGGAATAGGACAAAACCAAAATTTCCAGCTTTCTAGTCAAACAATATATCATCAAAAACTTCAGTCATTTTTGACTCACTAAATGACTTTCTTTTGATCATAAGCAAACAATTCCTATTTCAACGACGCCGTAAAATTGTAATGGTTTGACGCTTTTTGCCAAAATTTATAGCTCTCAGATATCCGCATAAATCGACATTGCTCTGCAGTCCGTTGAGGCATCGAAGTACATGTAATTTCCATACCAAAGTACGTGCCATCAAGAGGTCCATAACGTTGTGCTATACTTTCTGCCCAATCTCAACGCGTAACGAGTGTATTGACGCAAACATTAATTTTCATTAGCCGTTGAAAATAGCATCTTTTCACTTAAAAAGTGAAATAGAGTAAAAACGTCTCCGAAAAATATATCTCAAATTTTGATATGTTGTAATGAAACGTGAAGTTTGAATATTGGTGAAATAATATTAAGATTTTACCGTGTAAATATTTCTCAAACCAGATTTTTTAAAATATACCCCCTGTCCAGTTAACGTCGATCATTTTAGCTTCAGACTAATTTGGCCGCTAAGAGCCGTTTCCGACATATCTTTTAATTCCGATCAAACCGTGGATCAAACAAGATCAAGTTACAAGTTATTCTAGAGGACCTATAAAAATGAAAACCGAAACAATCGTAGAAATATCTCATTCCGTTTTCTAGACAGAAGAGTTCAAACAGCTCAGGGGTTCATTTTTCCCGGTTTTGCGTTTTAGGAAGTAATTGACGTCGCGAAATACGAGGTTCGTAAGGGTTCAGTAAACGAGACGTCAAGTTACTAAAATTAATGTCATGGCAAAAATGAACCCCTGGCGTGCTGAAACCTTTCTTTCTGGAAAGAGGAATAAGATATCAATTCAGTTTTTTCGTTTTTTGTGCAGATATATGCTTTAGAGAAGATCATAAATGTTTTACTAGAAAATAAAAAAATACTGGAAAATATTCTTGGGAATAATTTCCATTTGACGTTCAAAGAAGCGACATCATCAGAACAGGGGTATAGTTATGGAAATCTACTTTGTGAAAAATTTACATGGTGAAAACTTTAAATTTTTCAAAAATTACTTGCAAACATATTTCATTAAAACATATCAAATTTCAGATATATTTTTCGGAGACGTTTTTTCTCGATCTAAGCTTTTATGTGAAATTAAGTAATATTCAGTAGCTAATGAAAGTCATATTTGCCTCAATCAACACAAAAAGCGGAAATATTTGGAAGAAGTAAGTACACATCTTTAAAGGTCTCTTGACGGCTCGCAATTTGGTATGAAATGTATTACAATATCTTTACGAAGAGCAAAACAAATGGGAAAATTATATATCATTGAGCGCTATTTATTTTGTATAAAAACATCAATCCTTCACATTTTCACGATGTCATAGAAAAAGAAGTATTCGTTTCACGCTGAAAAGAAAACCATTTCGGGATTTAGAAAATGCTGAGCTTCTTGATCATTGTTCTTTCTGCACAAAATCTGAAAATTTTGGTTTTGTCCTATTCCACATTAACGTAGAATTTTAACATTTTGTATACAGCTTGGAGTCGAGATGTGTAACTAAAAAATTGTTTTTGAATCAGATGTCTTCTTCCCCTCTTTTCAAACCCACGCTTTCTGGCCTACACATGTCTCTAGTTGCCTTGTTAAATCGATAATAAAAGGAACATCTTTCAACTCTGATGTTATTTACCATTAAGGTTGTTTACATGTAATAATTGAGCCGCGATACGACAAAACCAACAAAGTGGCATGTGTGCCCAGTGCAGACTCAGATCAGCCAAGGTAGCCGCCCAGTCTGATCAGAGTCTTCACTTTGCGCTTACAGTGTAACAAAAGATCTTAGCTAGCTCTATGCGGACAGCGAAGACGCTGATCAGAGTGGGCGGATGCCCAATCTGATCTGAATCTTCGCTGGGCACACATGTCACTTTGTTGATTTTGTCGTGTCGCGGCTCATTTCTCAACTGTGTAGACATCCCAAGCCGGAACCTCTAGTTGCTATGGTGCATGTAATAGAGCTATGGTATAACATATCTGCTCTATCACACATTGAATGCTCTTGCAGATTGAACTTGATGGTGAAACTATGTAAATGGTATAGGGTTGTGTATGAGTTAAAAACTAGGCAAGATGCTATACATGGATATGAGTCAAGTTTTTCACATCCGTCCATTATTCCGTTCGTCCGTCAGTTCACGTTTACGTCGACCCTAGTGTTAAATCTGTGTCAGTCCCAAACAAATGGGTTGATTCTACCAAACTTAGGATATACCATACCTTAATAGGTTTTGATGACCTTGACACCTTTTAGGTCAGAGGATGACTTCGTGCCCACCTCTTTATTCTTTTACGTCGACCCTAGCGTTAAGTCCATATACATGTATATCCTGAACTCAACGGTGGATTTCCACCAAACTTGCATTGCTATATCACTTGCTCAGACCGACGAGAATATTAGGCTTTGGTAATATTTACCTCATTTTCAAGGTCACAGGAGGACTTTGAATGTTTAATACTTCATGAGCATATTGACAGGTTTTCCCTATATTCTATCTTTTTATTACAAAACAGCAAGAAGCTAAGTGGGCAGCTCTACCACCGGGTATAATCGATTCCGCTAATTTTCGCTTCCTGCAGAGACTGTACATCATATTTGGCTTCCGCCGAGACTGTCCGCGAACTCTTGCTTCCTGCCGAGACTACTGTCATCGAAAAATGGCTTCCTGCAGAGACTGTTCGCGTGACTCTGCTTCCTGCCGAGAGCCTCGGCAGGAAACAGAATCACGCGGACAGTCTCTGCAGGAAGCCACTTATCATGTACAGAAGTCTCGGCAGGAAGCAAGAGATCACGGACAGTCGCGGTGGAAGCCAAATATGATGTACAGTCTCTGCAGGAAGCGAAAATTAGCGGAATCGATTATATCCTGTATCTACAGGTGATCACACTGCTAGTAGACCACTGACAGACGGACACAAGAACAACAGTGAAGAATCACAACAGAAGTACCGCCTTTGAACGATCAGTAATAAATTGCTAGAGGCGGGTTGGGGAGGGAGGGGGCTAAAACTAGTTTTACCGGATCCAAACCTCGCCCTCTGCTTCTGCAGTGTTCGGAACATTTAGTTAGCTGTTTGTTCCGCAAGAAGATTTCCTAACCCATCAATGAATCATCCTAGGCAACAAACAAACACACAAACAAAAATCACGAATAATTCTATGACGCTTCAAAGGTGAGAACCCGCCTGCAACAACGTATTGTGACACCTGGAGATCCCTCCCTGGGATGTCAACAGCACTGAAATACCGGAGCAAAAGAAAACCACTAGTTTGAACTCCAAACGGCCGGGCCTGCTTAGAAAAATTGGCGAGACAAGCGTAGGAGATGATTAGGTTGTGGTTACCTATAGCCCATTTTCAAGGTCTTTGAATGTTGAATATCTCTCGAGCCTACTTAAAGAATATGAATTTTAACCAACCTTGCATGACAAGATATTGGTGACATTGACACTATTTTCAAGGTCACAGGAAGAATTTTTATGTTTGATATCTCTTGAACATGTTGAACCTACTGACATATTTTGACCACCGTTTATTGATTGTGTAATAACGAAGGTCAACATGCCAGCATATGCTGCATATTATGCTGGCATGTTGACCTTCCAAATTACTCAATCAATTATGCTGGCATTTGACCTTCCTAATTACACAATCAATTATGCTGGCATGTTGACCTTCCTAATTACACGATCAATTATGCTGGCATGTTGACCTTCCTAATTACACATTCAATCATGCTGGCATGTTGACCTTCCTAATTACACAATCAATTATGCTGGCATGTTGACCTTCCTAATTACACAATCAATAAACGGTGGTCAAAATATGTACGAAATCTTTAAGAAATCGTAAAGTGGGAAATGCGCTGTCATTATTTCCAGACTATTATTGTTGATCAAAGGGTGTGCGACAAAGCATTCCAAAGAAATCTTGTCTAATTTTGTTTTCTCTCATTTAATACTATGCTACATTTTATTTTCAGTTGTCTTAGTCTACGCGTCATCGTGGTATTCTTTCAGCTACGCCACTGCATCTCAAGCTTGTAAAGACCTAGGTGGACGCCTTATCACATCCGCTGAAATGTGGGATGCATTCAACGCCGGAGAAATGCACATTGGTTCCTGTGGTTATATTGATAATGGGTCCGCTTATTACGTCCTGCAGTATTTGATTGAGGGACTAGGCTATCAAGGAGTTAACAATTGTTACTGGGCCAGTTCATGGAACGCTTTCTGTTCCTTATCAGGCTATACGGGTCCATAATTAATTCTACTGGTTCATGGAATCACACCTGGTTAACTATGTTTCCAAGGCTGTTATGAAACGAAAAAGAGTCATAGTATCAAAACTGCTTGATGCATCAGATTAGATGTTCTATATACCATAGCAGAAGTTGATAGCCCCGTGAGCAATTACTTGCTCCTGGGGAAGATGCATTTTATGCATATTTTTATTTGTAGCACATAAATAGCGTAATATACTTTTTGATGCCCTAATTATTCTGATGTTAGTTGCGTTATGATGCATTCACTATTGACAATATTGAGTTATTTCCCTTTTCTCACCTGTATAAAAGATAATGATGAGTAGTAGATGTATATGTCTCAAAAACAATAACTGCTGGATCCTTGATATTTAGAAAATGGATAGACCACAACAAATAAGCAGACCCGTATTTTGTTCTTTTCTTAGTGTCGGCCATATACCTACAGAATTATGCCCCTTTTTCGAAACATTAAATGAAAGTTTGTTCCCCAAAATCCCGGGTAAACAGTTTGAGCCAGGATGCTCATATCTGGCATAATGATAGGGGCTAAGGAGAAAGTTACCTGATTCTTTTGGGGAAATTCCGTAAAGAAATGACTGAGGAATTATGCCTCTTTTTTTAATATGGCATTTATCCAACTCTTGAACCGTTTGACCTAGAACCCTAATTTTTGGGATACTATTAGTATTTGATGTGCTGATTATTCCGATGTCGTTTGCGTTATAATGCACTCACTCTTGAAAGAGTTATTTCCCTTTTCTCATGTGTATAAAACATGATAGTAGCTGGACACATTTTGTCAAGAACAATAATTGCTTGGGCATTTTTTTCTAATAGATGGATAGACCATAAAAAAAAGTTGATCTATATATTTTTTTCGTCTGCCAGATACTCACAAAATTAAGCCCTTTCTTCGAAAAGTTATATGAAAGTTTGTTCCCGAAATCCTGGAGATACAATCTGAGCTAAGATGCTCATTTTTGGCATACTGCCTGGGGATAAGGTGTTAATTATCTGATTAATTTTTGGACAAATTCCGTCAACAAATAAGCAAGTTATGCCCATTTGTTGAATTTGGCTTTTTTCTTACGTCTGAACCGTTTAACAAAGGAATCTGATTTTTGGTAAATTAGTATTACTTCATGTATAAAATATTTTGATAGGTAACTCTGCCTGAAGTGATTATGGAGTAGTCTCCCTTATAGTTAGTACTTTTGAAACGTATTGGCTAAAGACCCACTGGGTATAGGGTTTTGAAATTTAGTGTATGAATAGATCATGAAAAATAGGCTTACTTATATATTTTTAGCTTATTCAAAATTGCACTTTTTTAGAGATGGCTCCCCTGTGTCAAAAAGATTGTTTCCAGGATAGCTCAAAAGGTATTTGAGCAAGGATAGTAATATTTTGTATACAGGCTGATGGTGAGATATGCAAGAACTGATTCAATTTTGGGCGAATGCCGTCAAAAATTCACTGAGTTATGCCCTTGTTTGGATTTGGCATTTTTTTCTGACATTTTTACAGAGAACTGCTTGACATAGGAAGAGAATGTTTGGAATATTTATTGCTGGATATGTAAAACATTTTGGTAAAGGTTAGATAACTCTGCATTCAGTAATTTCAGAGGTGTCCCCTGATAGTCAGTTCCTTTTCAGCTACTGGGCTCAAGAATCACTGGGTATAGCGTTTTGAAATTTCATATATGAATAGATCATAAAAAATGAGCAGACCCATATGTTTTCAGCTCCATTAGAGTTATCTCCCCTGTGTTGAAAATAAAGGGAAGTTTTGTTACCATCATACCTCAAAAAGCATTTGAGCTAGGATGATGATATATTATAATATACAGGTTGATGGAGAGATATGCAAGAACTGATTAACTTTTGGACAAATTCTGTCAAAAATTACTAAGTGATGCCCCATGTTTGAATTTGACATTTTTAGCTCACCTGAGCCGAAGGCCCCAGGGGAGCTTATAGGAGGCAGGCTCGTCCGTCGTCGTCGACGGTCAGTCCGTCCGTCGTCCGTCAACAATTTCAAACAACTTCTTCTCTTAAACTACTTAGCCGGTTGCAACCATATTTCATATGTAGCCTCCTGGGGTCTTAGGAACGAAAAAATGTTCAAATGGTCCTGGTCACATGACCTACATGGGCGCTATGCTCATGTATGGTAAAAACCTAAAAAAAAAATCTTCTCCAGAACCAATAGGCCGATGGCCTTGAATCTTGGTAAGTAGCATTGGGTACGCGAGTACTACCAAAATTGTTCAAATTATGACATTTGGTTGACCTTGACCTTTTTTACGGTAAGGTAAAATTTGCTTCCTTGTGCTTTTATATGGGAAAATGCTAGAACATATGATACCTTGGAAATTGTTGGGCTAAAAATTGGTATCTACCGTCATTTTACATGAGGATTTATAAGTACAAGAGGTCAAGGTCATTCTTTGACCTTCTATCCCGAACTCTCATATTTTGGCAATTTCGATCAATCTCCTCAAACGCCACTGGGCCAATTGAAACCAAATTTCATATAGACCCTTCAAAGGTTAAGGGAACAAAAATATATTCATATGGTCCGGGTCACATGACCAACATATGGTAAATTTAGGGTACATTCCGCTAAATACTCATGAGGACTTGCCCCGCCCTTTTCGGGGAGAGCATTAGGTTAACATTGTAACAGAGATGACGTCACCTGTCAGTCATGCATGTTGGATTTATTACAGTATAAAAAAGACTAACAAATGATATTTACAAACAGGCATATTTAATTGATAAATATTTTTACCAGAAGGAGATTTGGTTAGTTTTAGTACCTGACCCCCAAGTAGCAAAATATGCTATTTTTAGGTACGAATTTGTGATTGCCATAATCCATCCAAAATGGCGGCTTTAAGAGTTGGGAAGCAAGTGACTTTTTTCTCCTCAAATTGATTGGCTAGGATTACACTCTAAAGCAAGACAGGTTTGAAAAACTTTGTATGTGAAGTTTTTGAATAAAGTGACAAGATGTTAACATTGTCGTATGGAAAATAAATGGTGGAATGCAGCCCAGAAACCTTTAAAACTCTTCTTCTCCAGAACCAATTCTGAACCGATGGCTTTGAAACTTGGTATGTGGCACTGGGTACTCAAGTACTATCATAATGCTAAAATTATGTTCTTAGGTTGGCCTTGATCTTTTTTTGGCAAGGTCAAATATGGGAAAATGCTAGAACATACGATTTCACGAAACGTTTTTAAAATTAAGGCCTAAAACTGGTATACAGTCATCTTGATGAGTACATGAAAACTTGGCTGTACAAGAGGTCAAGGTCATTCTTTGACCTTTAACCCAGAACTCTCATATTTTGACAATTTCAAACAATTTCCTCAAAAGTCACTGGGCCAATTGTAACCCAATTTCATATAGAGCCTCCAGAGATTGAGGAAATCAAAATTTATTAAAATGGTCCAATTCACATATTCAACATAGCTGTCACGCCCTATATGTAAAAAAAACTTTAAAAACCTTCTTCTCCAGAACCAGTAGACCGATGGGCCCTGAAACTTGATTTGTAGCATTGGGTACTCCAGTACTATCAAGATTAGTCAAATTGATTACCTTTGGTTGACCTTGACCATTTTACGGCAAGGTGCTTAGGTGAGCGATTCAGGGCCTCATGGTCCTCTTATTCCACTTCTGAACCGCTTGACATAGGAAGTTGTTTTTGTATATTGGTTGATCTTGATAGGTAGATTATTTTGGTAAAGCCTAGATAACTCTGCATTCAGTAATTACGGAATTATTCCCTTGATAGTCGGTACTTAACAGCTACGGGACACCACTGCCCAACCCGACCACCCCTTCCGTTTTAAGACTCAGACCTAGGCATTTAGCTAAAACGAGAATTTTAACTACCTGTATATATCTAAAGTAATGTTTGAGATAGGATATTTAGCACAGAGTTGGGAATCAGTATGTAGATGATCTGATTAACTAAGGAGTGATTGTCACAAAATGTAACTGAGATATGCTCCTGTTCAGGCTTAGACATCTAAATACCTTTATTGCCAAGCATATGGTTGGGGTCATAGTTTTTCACAAACACTCTTTCTAGTTTCAGAATTTATTTTTCCCGGACGTTTTGAAGTTCAGATCAAAGGGAAGAATAGCTTTAAGAATGTATCGCAATCTGAAATCAAAACAAGTCGAAACTATTTTGAGATTTTTACATGTTTACGATTTATAATAATTTATTTAGCTATTCTGATGCATTTAGAAAAAAATAAAATGTGTCGGACACTTAGGGCTGTTGGACACTTAGGGACCTTGCAGACGTCAAATGGAAAGTCTTCACATATCGCGCTAGGTGCAGTGATCAAAAGTACCTGATTCAAACTGTAAAAGCAAGAACATCTGAGCCACATCATCTGACTTCCAACAATGTTACAGTTTTGTCATGGAATATTCAGATCATCCTAAAGCTTGTGGTTTACACCTAACCGGGTCTATAGAGGCATCACTGTTGGCTGTATCGTTTCGGCCAATCCCATAGATGACTGATATGACAAGCAAAGACTCTGATCAGACTGAACTCTAGTGCAGTCTGATCAGAGTCTTTGCTTGTCACCAATGCCACATTATTTGAAATCACATGATATGGCTCATCTCTTAAAGGGCCAGAAATGTTAGCTTAGTGCCAAGAAACTCTAGCACATGGACCCCAATCTATTAAAAAAGCTAATGGACAGATCGTTTCAAAGCATGATTATTGTGTATGTGGACACAGGAGATATTCAGAGGGAAGTGTTAGTGGTGAAGACACTAACAGGAACCAAATCAATTCATGGTGCATGTATAACTAGTTCACTGTATGAAATAAAAGTCAGAAATCTGTCAGGCTTCTGAGAAAATGTGTTCAAAATATGCTTCCGTTTCACACCAGTCATCAAGTGGACCAATGATATTTTTGAAATATCCGTTCTACTATAGCAAAGCAAAATGACGGCACAGACTAGCCTAATGAAGATAACAGAATGTGTAGATGATACAATTTATGTTAAAGATACCCTGAGATATCTAAGTTCTGGTGCCGTATTTATAAAACAACTTAAGTCGACGCAATGCTGTTGCTAAGGCTGAATTTCTATGAAGGAGATTCCCTACAACTATGAAATTTGCTCTGGAGGAACAGTCTTTTTCAGACTGTTCCTCCAGAGCATAGTTGTAGAGGGTCTCCTTCAAAGAAATTAATTGAGCCTTAGCAACAGTCTAGCAGCGCCTTAAGTGGTTTTATAAATACGGCCCCGGATTCGCACTAATCCGTCAATTAAAACTAGAAAAAAAATAAACATTTACATGGTGCATATTTACAGAAAAATAATTGAAAGGGTATAAAACTCTGTAATTTTTTTTAATTCAGACGAACAGAAAACTAATAATTTCTTTGAGCTATACATAGTAAAAAGTATGCAAAGACCAGGAACTGAAACAATCAAAATCCAAATCCAGCCCTCAAACCATAGTTGGAAACAACTAAGATTACAAATAATCAAGATACAGAGAACATATGGCCAACCGAGTGAGCAGCTTGTTCCCGAAAGGTGGCCACTCAGCAACCCAAACCGAACCAAAATTAATAAGAACATACATAAGGTAAAACATCACAGAAACTCTGACACCAAAAACAGGCAACAGAGAACCACAACAGAACTACCGCCTTGGAACGGTCAGTAATGAATTACTGGGGGGCTTAAATCGATTTTACAGGCCCAACCTCACCTTAGAACTAAAACTTAGGTAAATGGGTGGTCGCGGCCGAGCAATGGTGCTAGGTAACTTTCAGTGCCGGGTCATCCGACTAACTGTGATAGTAGGACAAGGGCCTACTGTGCTTGCATCAGGTGTGCTTAGGGGTTGTTTGGATATTTTTCTCTCGCCTATCATATCATTGGGGAACGGCTCGATATAGACTGAAATACTGTATCAAAGAGCCGTTCAACCCCAACCAACCAACAAACCATTCAGCTCAGGGGAGAAACTATTCCATTTTTATTTTTTCTCCCTTCTCAGTGGGAATAAACTTTTAAAAGAGCTAATTCTTCATTTAAAAGAGGACACCACTGTTGACAAGAGAAACTGGAAATCAGAAAAGTTAGTCCCCTTTTAAAAACCAGTATACCTTTATAAGAATGTAGGTTAGATTCTTACCATGGTCCAATCAAATGCAATACAAATCAATGTGGAAAATAGATCAGGTAAGCAAATCAAGTCCAAATGCAAACTGTGGTAGCAGGTCCTTCTTCTTTCATACTTATATTTACATATTTTACTTTATTTATTTAGTTAGTTAGTTATCCATTTATTAATTTCTTTTTTATTTTACTTCTTTTTTTTTTTTTTTTTTTTTTTTTCTTTAGGTTTCTATTCTTTTTATTTCTCTTTTTTTATTACTTTTATTACTTTTTTCCTTCTCATTTTTTCTTTTTAATTATTCACTTATTTGCTTTTTACTTGTCTGTAAATTATTCACCTTAGTTTATTTTTACGTTGTCTTTGTTCCGTTTTTTTTTTGCATGATCATTGTTTACAAATGTCGAACCCCCACCCCCTTTAACATTTCCTCCAAAGTCCACACAATACTAGGGTAGTGCTTGACTAACCAGTGCAGGAGTTGCTTGCCTCTTTGCACTGGTTAGCTACGCACTCCCTGACTTTTGAAAAAGGACGTCTGTTTGGTATACCACATAGCTTTAGCCATATTGTAACGGTGATTGACCATGCTCCGTTTTCTTTGCAGGATCATTGTTTACAAATGTCGAACCCCCACCCCTTTAACATTTCCTCCAAAGTCCACACAATACTAGGGTAGTGCTTGACTAACCAGTGCAGGAGTTGCTTGCCTCTTTGCACTGGTTAGCTACGCACTCCCTGACTTTTGAAAAAGGACGTCTGTTTGGTATACCACATAGCTTTAGCCATATTGTAACGGTGATTGATCATGCTCCACATAGTTTATATTCTGTAGTGTAGAAACTCATATGTCATGTGGATGACCTGAGATTTAATCAAGTTTACGTTCTGTTCTGTTCTGTTCTACAGTGGTTGGAACCTACAAACTAATATAATGTGACCAAGTTCACAGTATCCGAACGAACTGTACCATCTTTTACGGTTTTCATAGCGTTGAATCGAGAGTACAAACGTTCGCTTGTAACCAGTAGTCGGAAATCATTATGTTTTCAGATTTTATCCGGAATCGGCTGCGTCATTTATAGTCATTCAGCTTCGAAAATGTAAAGAGGTAAGTTTAATATAATTTGCTCTTCGGTCTTTTACTTTATTATCCTGTACAATGTCGTGTATGGGTGGGTAGTAATTGGTACAGTATTCAAATCACCCTTGGCATGATTCTTAAACTATTTTTAGCATTTTCTTACATGTTTTATAAAAAAAATCTTTGAATAAACGGAAGGCGTTATCAATCTACAGTTTGTTAGTTTTGATAAAAGGATGATAGCTAGGTTTTGCACGACACAATCTCGTGTTAAATTAAGCTGTTCGGAAAAA
This sequence comes from Ctena decussata, assembly GCA_963989385.1. NCBI lineage: Eukaryota > Metazoa > Mollusca > Bivalvia > Lucinida > Lucinidae > Ctena > Ctena decussata. Next base: position 41,631,802 of record OZ022506.1, on the reverse strand, counting down.
AATCTGTGACGTCAAGGAGTTTTTCATTGTACAGGGCAATAAAGTAAAAGACCGAAGAGCAAATTTTATCAAACTTATCTCTTTACATTTTCGAAGCTGAATAACTATAAATGACGCAGCAGATTCCAGATAAAAACTCAAAACATAATAATATCCGACTACTGGTTATAAGCGAATTTTGTACTCTTGATTCAACGCTATGAAAACCGGAAAAGATGGTACAGTGCGTTCGGATACTGTGAAGTTATCAAGCGCACGCAAGAAGATAATATCAAACAGCCTTAACGGCTTACTTTTGTTGGTCAATGGTGCTCTTTTCCTTCCAGTTGTGGCACTAAGAAATCCACCTAATAATTGGCAGATGTAACAAGCCATAATTATGATTATTGGAATATACAACATGACTTTTTTTAATTTGGTGCACGCGGATTAGTTGATTACTTCTGTAGGTCCGAGGATGACTTTGAAGTCTGGTTTAGTCGTACCGAAGGAGTTTCTAGTCGTAAATACGTACAAAGTACAGTTCTACATGTGCTCATTCAAATCTCCATTTTAGACGCACTTCAGCTAGAAACGCTGCGTCATTGTTCTTTAAAGTTAAAATCATATATCTTCTACACTGCAGTTGTCTAGCAAATGGCTTACATGTATGTGGTTAGACTAGTTCAATATCATTCACCTGGCTATATTACTATTAGCTTAGCACAGTTTCACGAGAAATGCTCAAGACTCAACCAGCCTTCAGCTTTTCAGATGCTACTTTAAACGCTTTGGTGTCAGACTTCTTTCCTGTATGATCTCCAGCATGGTTTTCGGGAAAAGCGCTCATGCGAAACGCAACTCATACAGCTTGTTGAGGATCTTGGCAGGCAACTCATACAAGGAAATCAAATAGATTTAGTCTTGCTCGACTTTAGCAAGGTATTTGACAAAGTCAATCACCTGAAACTCCTTTTTAAACTGTTGACTTATTAGCTGGGCAGATATGTGAAATAATTGTGCACTTTTTGATAAAAGCATGAAATTTTGCACAATGCTAGACAAAGCTATTCTAAGCATTTTCAGGGTGGATGCCAAGCCGAAATATCCATTTATGGCGGCCATCTTGAATTTCAAAATGGCCGCCATTGAAACTGCATTTAATGGCAAATAGAATCGGAAATCATTAGAAAGGCCAGTTCTGTGTTTCTGAACATGTTCAGCTGAACTTTCACCATAATTTTCTCAAACTTGTCTGTTAATCGGCATTTCTGATCTATGCTACTGGGCGTAGACATGACACTAATCAAAAATTTCATGTTTGTTAGTATGGAAATGGAAGACAGTAAAACACAATTCCTCACCACCTGGTGAACAAAACCTTTCAAAATATCATTGTTTTGCACACTGAATTCTTTTCCTAGTGACTAAAACTTGTTAACTGGGTGACGATAGCAATTATTTTACTAGTCAAATTTTTCTTGTTGCTGTAGTCTACATAATAAATCATTTTCCATAACTCATAATTAATAAAAGAAGTAGAAACATAATTTAATCCATAAATGTATTTGAGTTTATTTTAATACACAATGCTAAATATGGTTTTAAAAGATAAAAAATATTTGATGTGTAACGTACATAACAGTAACAAAGGTACTAACAAACAAAAATTTTCTAAATAAATTGAAATTGTGGTTGATAAATGTGGTCTTTACTGAACAAACACTATAATTCATTTTCAAATTATGCACATACTAGAGAGAACTGATTGGCTTCTTTTGAATTAGTCAATGCAACACCGAAAAATTACTTGAATCAAGAACGAAACGTTTTTGTAAGAGTCCATACAATTTTGAAGAATGACTTCGAGAAATAGATACACGTGTAAAGGGTAAATTGTGTATCCTCAGTTTGATCTGTATTTCATCTTGAGTAGCCAGAAGCATATGCCACTATATTTGAAAACCATCGTTGTATGTTTTTAACTGTAATTAAATAATTTAAACATGTATCTGAAGGTAGATTTAGGGGTAACGTTGAGTAACACAATTGTAGTTTGTATATAATTGTTACTGGTGTCATATGATTAGATTTTGACACTGTTGTAAAGAGACAGTCTCAGACTGCAGCTAGGCTTTCAATGCTTTAAGTGTCAACCTGTCGACTATATACAGATATTCAGATACATGTAGTATACGTATTTTTAATATTTCCTATAGTACAACAGGAAAAACGAAGATCTTTACGAATGACATACGCTCGCTCTGACTCTTTTAAACATAGTTTTAAAGGAACTTCACTAGAATAACCATCGAATGATAGATTCGACAAGTAAATATTTTGATCAGGGTTTAGGTTTAATATCACGTTGAATGTGTACCTGCGGAGTGGTAATAAACGTTATCTGTTTGTATAGCTCTCGTCAATTATACTGCTGCATATGACTGTAAGGACAACGAAAAAAGTGCAAATCTTTATAGACATGGAAAATAGAGCAACCCATCACCTGTCTGTTTACGAAGAATAACTGTGACTATAAAAAGACCTTATCTTTCCTGATCAGGTAATTTTGCACCATATTTGCAATTAAAATTTACCATTATTATCAACAACTAAAATATTTCAACAGCATAATTACTTTCAAACAACTTTTATCATATTATTTATTGTATTTAGTATATTCTTGGATATTGTCAAGTTGTATTGAGGATACTGTTCATTAGCAGCAGGACTTCATCAATAAATTATTTACTCCCCACCCACCTCTCCCTACCCTTTTCCCGAAATGATTACAACAAACTAGGCTTTTTAAGGTAAAAAGACTAATTAGAGTAAAATTTAATTTGGTTAGTCCTTGATATGTATAGGTATAACTTATTTTATTTGTTTCTGTCCTATACATAATGTTTTACTACATACAAAAAGTGACTAATTAGTAAATTGCCAAATAAAATTGTTATATATATAACTTGTTATGTTTGTTCTCAATTAATTTCTAGTCATACTACAAGGTACATTTAGGAGATGAGGAACCGATATTTGCCTCTAAATCCCTAAGTAGTAACACTAATATTGATTAACATTAATTGTGTAGTTTTTTTTTTTTTCATTTGTCATTGCATTTTGTGCAGTTGGAACACTGTAGATTATGATTATTATTACTTGTAAAAGTAAAATATTTGCCCCCCCCCCCCCACCCCCACTGAAGAGAATGTTGAATATAATAAGCGTTGACAAGGTTAGAAAAGATAAAAAATAAAATCTGCGGCATAGCGGCATAGAATAAAGATTGTCGTAAAAGGAAGAATTAATCGAAACCAACTTCTAATATCCACATAGCCTATTACTCAACTCCTCGTATTATTAGCTTTCAGTTCATATTATTGATAGTTTATTCTCAAAGTCCTGCTTAAGGCATCAGGGGTGGGAGCATTACAAAATAGAAAACGTAAAGCTGTGTTGTAAAACTACTTATATATAGTATTTTGGCATTATGCAGTAATTTTTCGATTTTATATGATGATTTTAGTTGAGATATGGCATTTTTTGTGTAACTTATACCTACCGTAGAGCCTTAACTAAAGTAAATGTGCTCTGCAACTCAAGTATACATGTAACATTTTGTTCCCAAAATCTTCAAATGTCTGTTTATATTTCTCTTATGAATAGTCTTTCTTTTGTATGCACTTAATATGCTATATATTTTCAATACACACTGTAAGACAATGTTCTTATATGTTTTGTAGATTACAAGTCATACTAGACTCTCTTATACCACTAAATCAATGCTTTTGAGGCGCTATTTGACACTGACTGTTGACTGGTTATCTCTTTACTTTACTTCTGCATAAAAAGTGCTGACCTACAACGGCAGGGCTTTATTTTCTCTACAGTTATGCCTTTTTTTTTTCTTTTTTTTTATTTCATTTATCTTTTTTGATTATTTTTTATGCTAAATTCATGTATGCTAGTGTCATTAAAAGGATGGCAACACAGTTGAGTAGTTAGGCAAGTACGTTATCAAAATTGATTTAGGTAACAAAAAATAAATGCCAGAAAATAGTGATTGTCCTCAGAACTATTCATGTCTAGAAACATTATTAGTTTGCAGTATCCTATTTTTCGTAACGTATAAAACACACGTCATGACATCCTAAACCTAACTGTTAAAGTGTCAGAGGTCTCAAGAAGCAAAGTTTCTTAAGAACTGCAAGAATGTCATTTTTGAGACACAGTGAAGAAAGTCTGAAAGTGGTATTATAATGGACTATTATGACTCAATGTTATTTACGTTACCTCCAGTAGTGGAAAATGATAAAAAAATCAGATAGACTGTAATTATTCCAATACTTGAAGATAGGAAAAAGGGAAAAGGCTGACAGAAACAAAACAAAATGTTTCTGCATTCAAATTACATGGCTCTATAGAAATATTCATAGTTAATATGTAATCTTAACCCATAGTCAGAAGGTTTACAGGTATAAATCAACATAATTTTAATAGGAACTTCTGCAAACACTATTCTCTAGAGTTCCTCCATATGACAGAGGGACTTTTGTCAGCTCAAAGTCTATATAAAATGTATTGGGCTCTGATCAGACTAAAACTTAACTATAACGCAGACGCCATTTTGAAAAATCAAGATGGCCGCCGAAATAGGAAAAATTCAGCTTGGCATCCACCCTGAAAATTCATATATTGGTCCAATCTAACTATGTACCAAATTTCATGTTTTTATCAAAACGTGCACAATTCGGCCAAAATTTGTTACATATCTGCCCTACTATTATGGAGTGAATGGTAAAACTCTACATTGGATAAAATCCTTTCTTGGGGGTCGAACCCAGGCTGTAGTGCTTGAAGGGGAGTCATCAGCAGAAGTACCCGTGGCATCTGGAGTACCCCAGGGCTCAGTTCTTGGCCCACTCCTCTTCTTGCTCTACATAAATGACCTACCAGACAATATTCAGTCCCAGGCAAGACTATTTGCAGATGATACTGCTGTTTAGCTCACAGTAGCTAACCCAAATGATAGCAACACCCTCCAGAATGACCTCAACACCTTACAACAATGGGAACGAACCTGGGATATGGAATTTAATCCAAGCAAATGTCAGGTGCTACATATAAGCAAATCCAGACAACCTTTCATTTCCCAGTATACCCTCCATGGGGAGATTCTGGAGGCTGTTGACAGTGCAAAATACCTTGGGGTAAACATATCCTAAGATCTTAGCTGGAACACCCACATAAATGAAATTACAAATAAGGCTAATAGAACTTTAGGTTTTGTAAAAAGAAATATTAGAACTAAAAATCAGTCCGTAAAAAGAATTAGCCTATAAAACTTTAGTCCGACCCCAGGTTGAGTATGCCTCCACTGTCTGGAGCCCTTTCACAAAATAGAACATCCAAAAAGTAGAAATGTTGCAAAGAAGGGCTGCCAGATGGGTGACAAGTAGATATTCCTCCTATGATAGTGTAACTGAGATGCTGAGTAACCTCGGTTGGCGCTCCTTAGAAAATCGCCGATATGATGCTCGCCTCGCGATATTCTATAAGATCACGTATGGTCTTGTTGCCGTGCCAATGCCTTCATATTTTGAGCGTCCCATCAGATTATCTCTTCACATGCATCCACTAAGTTTCCGCCAGGTACATGCTACTACAGATTATTACCGGTATTCCTTTTTTTCCAGTGACTGTTATTTTGTGGAACCGGCTCCCTACAGGTATAGTTCTCTTAAAAGATCTTGACTCCTTCAAGCTAGAAGTGAGCGAGATAAATCATCAAATGCCATAGAAAATAAGATCTGTTTTTACCCTGCTTTTATCTCATTACTTTGCTAACAACACTAACACTTTCATCTTTTTTCTAATCTCACTATCATTCTTTTAGATCTCACTATCACTTTTTTACTTTTATTCTTACTAACCCTGCGCATAACACTCAGTAGAGGGTGACGCAGTAAACATAGATAGATAGGTAGATAGATAGATAGATAGATAGATAGATGAAAGTGTTCCAACTAGTCTGCTAAAACAAGTCTAATGCAGTTGAGCATGCAATGTGACTAAAGAAAACTAAAACCGTGACTAGGGCTCAGTGTGTTTATAGAGACAAACCAGTATCAAAGTTAATCTATGGTGTTAGTATACTGTGGAAAGTTTATCCTAGAAAAATAATGTAGTTAGACCTCAGTGTTTAAAGTTTTGGACTTGTTTGCCTGAAAAGTTCTAGAGAAAAATTGATCATGGAGTGAGTGAGTGAGCTCGGGTTTAACGTCCCACCAACAACGAGGTCATATGGAGACGGGACCTCGGTTTAAAGTCTCATCCGAAAGACCGGAGAAGCGAGGGATCGATCTTGCGACCCCTGGATTGGTAGTCCGGAGTGTAATCCACTACACTACAGCCGCTCCTAATTGATCATGGAAAACAGTTTGTTGCTATCTCGAGTTTGGAGAACGACGGGGGTGAATGCTTCTAATAGAGTTCTTTCGGATAAGACGCATCTGTAAACGTAGCCGTATCTGAACGTATTGGAAAGGGATCGATCAGTTGTCTTAAATTAATTTCCATTCGTGGATTTTTAAGGTAGCCGGGCACCAGAGGCACATTGGAGCTACCCAGGACAATCCAGATCAGTTGTTTAACTCACAGGTGGCTATCATGATGAAGAATTGCCCTGAATTCCAGGCCAATCTTCAAGCCCGGACGAATGATGTGAGTTAAGTAAGTTGTATAGGACATTTGCTGTCTATAAAACAGGTCATTTTGCAGATTTTCTTTTTTTATTACTGGTGATAAAATTGATTTTTTTTCACCATTAGTATTGTCATACTAATACATAACTGGAAATTGATTTTCAGAATTTTATCTTGTCAATTTTTTGCTTTTGTCTATTAAGTCCTTTACAAAAATTAAAAAAAAAAAAATCAGCTTAAGCAAAGGGGAGTACAAAAGTTTAATGCAATAGCTATAAGCAATGTCCATACATGCATCGCAATCAAGAAAAAATAATTCTATTCATTACCAATCAATTCTCTTCACAACCAATAAATAAGTGACCTTCAGGTTTACTCAAGTGAAAAGATTAACAGGTATACAGGCGTCGTTGAGTAACTCTGTGCAATAAACTAACAATATTGACCATTCTAAGGCTGTTACATAAATAAACCTACTCCCTTGTAAAATACAGTTAAAATATCTTCTAAAAATGGGCAGTTTTAAAAAGAAACTTTTTAGATTCAAAATATAATTTTGAGGAAAATTATAGATGAGTTATGTATAAGATAGTCATTAAAGATGCATTTTACTTCACAGTGATAGATATGGTAGTTTTAGAGATATTTAGCAAAATGGCCTGTTTTATAGACTGCAAATGGCTTATAGTAAGTTAGAATAACGGCCTAAAGTGAGCTGCTAACGGTCTTCTACAGTTCTAAGTCAATTCCGACTATTGCACAATGTCCCAGGCACCAATGCTCGGCCGGAAGACCCTGAAAAGGGCCAGGGATCAAACGCAAAGGTCCTGCCTCCTGGCCACTGTCTGTCTGCTGGTTGGTTTGCTGGACTGCTGATGACGTAGTTTCGGCGGTCCTCTTCAGAGCCACAGGAGCCTCGACCTCCCACCATGCCGACGGTCCATCTTCCAAAGTTTCCCGGGGGTACTGATGGTTGACGTGTAAGTGAGCATGGCGAAGAAGTCTTGGTGGTCCGCGGCCTCTCAATTTCTTCCCCACCCGACCTTGGGTAGCCATCCCAAGGATGGGTAAGCAGCCGCTGATGGTGTAACGATTCCTATTACGCGCTACGCGGTCGTCGATATGCTAGTGGATCCGTTGGTACTCGAGCCCCCTGTATCGTGGCAAAGGGCTTCTTCTACCGTTTCAGCCGTTGGTTAATTTATTCTTAGGAAATTTATTCCGTTTTACAGTGACTTCTTTTTTCCGTTTGTTTTTGTAGAATTCTCACACGAATGTTCCCCAGGAGGCTCAGCGGAACAAATCCATAAGTGCATACTCCAGGCACCGAGTCTGTCTGTCAGTCCCCTTTCAATTCGAAGAGGAGAATTGTTGCTGTTGCATTTCTCGTAACGAAGTTCCCCAAGTTGCTCGACTGTTTTTTTTTTTAATTCTCGGAGCAATGTTCCAATAACAAATCAATTCCATAGACAGTGGACTAGCTAAGTTTGCATATGAAATAAATTGATAAAGAGAAACTATTTTAGAAACCTTCCGATTACAAATCATTTACTTAATTACCCCATATGTTTTACAATAGCCTATATATGTTTTTAATAATTTCAGCTAACAGAAGAATCAGCAGAGTGAAATGATGCGTTTCTTTATTCATTACAACACTTACATATTATTTATTCAAGGGATGTAATAATGTTCATGGTGTGCTCTTACAAGAAGTAGCTTGAACAAAATACCGTTTTCGTAGGCCCTATACAATGTCGGGCACACGATGTAAAATGGCGTCGTATTGACTGCAACGTCATGTGCCTGCTAAAAGCATATCAGGAAATGTCTATATAACGTTATCAACGCTGTGAAAAAGGCTTGGATGACGCACTTTTTACCGCCCTTTAAACAGTATTTCAGTCACATCGAGCCAATGGAAGGGGGATTATGAAAGACTGTGTATAACGCCGTTTACGATTGTAAAGGACTTCAACTGCAGCGGGATTCGAACCTGGACAGCTGGCTCAGCACAGCAGAGCCTAATCTTGTGAGTTATCACGAAGTGAGACTATGGGCCTTGGCAAGCGCAAACAACTCTAATTTAGCTGGCTTAGCAGGCCAGAGCCTAACCTAGTGAACTCCCACATAGTGACACTATGGGCTATGGCAAGAACAAAAAAAACCTGATTAGCCATGATGCATCTGTGTAACCCCAAATTGGTCACTTGCCAAGCTCTTTATACTGTCGATGTTAACAGGGAAGACTATTAACAGGTTTGAATTTTTGTTGCCCCCGCTTGCTTTAAAGCGTGCATGTTCAATCGTGTAGGCTTTGACAAGGCGGTGTGGGATAATAGTTTAGCACCATTATCTAAACGTTGAGTCAACGCCTTGTAGCACTGAAGAACGACAGCGTACCCACTGGAAAGTAACCCGACTGTGACTGGGGATGCAAACAGTAAATACTGGCATCGAAAACAGGAAAGTATAACTCAGCCCCCCTTGCTGCGTGCATGTTGCAAAGTCCAATAACTCCAGCAATATGCTGTCTCCGTAACATGAATAAATTGCCAATGACCTACATGTACATGTAATATTTTAGTAGTATGAAAAAAATCATTTTTGGGGAATGACCCGGGGCCATGGGGGTAATGGGTGTGATAGGTGGCTTTTGGGGGTGGGTGGGGGTCACGGGGATAAGCTTAAGCAAGGTGCGATATAGGCGTCAGGTTTTCCGTCCGTCCGTCCGTCAACCCGTTCGTCCGTCCGTTCAGATTTATGTCGACCCAGCATTTAAATCAATTCAAATGACCTTTTCTCCAAAACCAATGCATCCATGGTTCTCAAATTTCACATGCTGCATGATCAGACTGCAGGACTTCAGAATGGTAAAAGTCAGCTTGATCCAGTTTCCAAGATGGCCGCTGTTACTAAAAATAGCAAAAACAATAAAACTAACTGTTTATTCAGAACCATTTGGCATATTAAGCTGAAATTTTGCATGCTGCATCAGGTCGGTCTTGGTTTTCAAAATTATTAAAATAAAAAAAAATCAGTAGGGGAATTAGGTCACAGTGACCTACTTTCTGTTTGCAAGCCTTATTTTGCCAAAATGCCAATATCTCCCCGGCAAGTAAACATGAACGGAGTTTGGTCAGATTTGGTCAGACTTGTCCATTAATGGAGTTCTTTCAAATTAAGTGACTGGAAACCATCCAAGGTGGTCGCCAGCCACCGTTACTAAAAATAGCAAAAGCATGAAAATGACAATTTTTCTAGAACCCCTGAATGAAATTGCATCAAATTTGTTCCAGAATGATCCTTGCATGAAACTACTTCAAGATGTTTCAAATTGACTATCCAAAACAGCCGCCATCCACCGCTACTAAAATAGCGGAAAACATGAAAACGATAATATCTCATAAACCACTGAATGGAGTTTGACTAAATTTACATGTGTGACAAAATGATGCTTTCGTTGAGTTTCTGTGAAGGTGCAAAGCAGGTGCGACATAGTGTTTCGCGGAACTCTTGTTTACATATGGGCTCTAGTCACCTATTTTGCATGTCATGCTGTTCTAAAAGGGATAAGCAAGGCATTATAATTCTTGTTTAAAGTATCCATAGGCCTATTAATGGTAAAAACGTCTAATTTCAAATCATTGTTTAAAGCGGTTCAACATTCGCGTATGGTAATAAAATGTGGGCTGACGTGCATGTATTGACTCATACATGTATAACTGGCAAAAAGGAGAGAAAACAATTTTTTGAAAAATAACAATACAATTTCCTGGTCTGGTTTCCCGTCTAGCTGTGCTATTTAAACATAGGCGGGATAGTGACTGGGGCTCCACGCCTGTACATTGTATTTTTACCATTTTATTTAACTTATTGAAATCGAAAGTAGGTCATTTTAGTTGCCAACTAAAATGACCCAAAAAAAGTTTTCAAATCCTTTTTATGTGAAAGTCAAGGATGTTTTATTTGTTAAAAGCTGGCTAATCACGACGTTTACAATGACGAAACAATAGCGAGAAGCATGCAGCGATACCTCATGATAATTTTTGTCATGCTGATAGAGCAATGGGGCTTTTAAACTACACCATGGAACTCTTAAAGCTTAAAGCACCCCCCCCCCCCCCCCCCCCATTGCTGTATCATGGTAAACCTTTATGAAATACTTTATCATAAGGTATCGCTGCAAGGTTCTCACTGCCAGCTTAACATGTTCTGTGCCAAATGGACCATTTATGGTCCATTTCTAGTGTGAGTGATTCGGTCCCAAAATTCCGTAAAAATAATTGAAAACATAATGATTTTTTATAAAATAGTCTGCCGTTTCATAAATATATAAATTGTTGCTTTTATAGACGCTAAAATCGACTTTTGAAGGGTTGTTATTTTCTATTACGTCATGTGAGGAAAGTAAAATGAAACGTTTGGCGCCACAAACGTCACGTAACGTCGCGCCAAACGAGGGGGGTGTTCAAACGTTTACACTGGAACGGTGTAATTGTTTTAATTGCATTGTTTCGCCGTTTCATTTGTTTATCCTTTATGTTATCTGGTAAAATTTCTAAATTCTTCTAAAACTAAGACAAACTTGTACGACAAGAATCTTAGCTGAGTTTAGCTTCCATTCTTTTGAACTGTTTTGGCTTTTTGCGGGTTCTTGCTGCATCGAACATCTCTTTCCTGGTGCCCTTGTCTGTCGCTTTTCTCGAGACACAGGGGCTGAGGTGGCTTGATGGTGGACGCCTGCGCTCGCGAGTTAATACGTAGGCGTCTCTTACCTGATGTCTGCAGCTAATGTGTCCCGCGGAATGCGACAATAAGGGGATGCTCGTTGCCTGCCGAGACCTGCCCATCATCTCTTTTCTTTCAAACTTTTGGGGTTTAGCGACACTGGAGAAGTTAAATTCAGAAACGCGCGTCTATCGCACTAAAATTGGTATGGATACGTTTATATTATGAGCATTTTCAGAAAAAAAGACTGATGAAAATTTTTCAGGGCAGACATGGCAAGACCTATCTCGATCTTTTGTTTTGGATATTCTCCCCAAAACAAAACCAAAAAAGAAATAAATACAAACAAAGATATTTGATGGAAAGAAGGAAGACACGTTCAAAGTCTAGACATCGCCATCGCACTGCTATCACCAACTATCATCCTGAGCCCATGACACACTGCGCGGATTTCCTTATATAGATTGAAAATAATAATCGGACCTGTGTCCTGATGGGAGTTGAGCCCACGACTCCCTGCATGGGGGTGGTAATGGTCGGGCGATGGTTCTGGGTGACTTTCAGTGCCGGGGTGTCCTACTAATTTGGATAATAGAAGGGCTAGGGCCTATTGTGTATGCATAAATTGCGGGTGGGGGTAGTTTGAACATTTTTTCTCTCCTCTATCATTATCTATTTTCTTCCTGGGAGACGGCTCGAAATAGACTGAAATATTGTGTCAAAGATCCGTTAAATCCAAAATAACCAACAAAACGCTACGCGCATGCATAAATGAACGCTTGCACAAACGTACAAATATAAAAAGGTATGTGCATGACCACGTACGCACGCTGACATGGAAAGACAAAGTGTCAAGCTGTTTCTCTCCGACGGACTGACAAGCACATGTACATGTACATGCCTTTCTAGCATGTATTATCCGGCGGTGTTTTGCGGACAGGTACTTGCCCTTCTGTGTCAGATTTGAACCTCACTATTTTGAGTGTGGAGGGAGCAAATTCAACTACACTGTAGAACAATAATACGTGAATTTTACTGTAGAATACTCGGCAACCAGCTGCCAGTTCATTTCCCGTTAGGAAAGGTCTAGTGCCAGTCGACTGGCAATAGCCATTTTACGTTACAATCGCTATTACCAGTCGAGTGGCAATAGCCATTTTACATAAAAATCGCTATTACCAGTCGACTGGCAATAGCGATTTTGACGTGAAATCGCTATTGCCATTTTTTTTTTTTTTTTTTTTTAGTTTTTCTTCCCATTTCTTAATAATAAATTTGAGGCTGAAGAAGTTGCATTCCATTTTAAGTTTATAGCTGCTTAGAAAGTGTGCCTTACTTCACAGATAATGTTACTTCTGCGAAATAAACAATTTATTTATTCATTTTATTTCATTTTTGCTTACTAAGAAATTGTGGTAATATACGCTTATCTTTAAAAACTTCCGGTAGCTCAGTGTGTTAAGCACTGGCCTGCTACGGTAGCAGTCTGGGTTAAATCCCGATAGAGGGGTAATTCTTTCAACCGTAAAGGAGGTTCCTTAGAAGACAGCCTTTTATTAGCACCTGCTTTCTGCTTGATTTGACTCAAATATTGTTGAAGGGGCGTAAAACTGCAAGTGATACATCAGTCTTGAGTCTCGATAACTCAGTGGGTTTAAGCGCTATCATGCTGAATTATATTACCGTTTTTTTCTTCTATATAATCAGCATAGTGACTGAAAATATCTCTTATGATAGAAAAATCATTATAGCAAAATGGTATAATTTATCTTTAATCAGCATAACGGCTGAAAAGATCGATTCTGATAGCAAAATCACGACATTTTTCTGTACATTCAGCATATCAGCAGTTCAGCGTTTAGGCAGACAAAAAAGGGAAATTTGGAGTATCATGCAGTTAACCTACTTATTTTTCATTGAGTGAGTTAAATCGTTTAATGACGTGGTGGCGCAAAAGGTATGACCGCCGTCTCTGTATGGCTAAGCCAAGTAAACGCAGCTTGCGTGAGTTCGAATCCTAGCCTTCCGGAATGTCCTTCTTTAAAACAAATCTAGATTTTAGACTATTTCTTGTGCCAACTGCAGTGTTGGTGATTGCTCGATTGGTTACATGTAAAGTAATAGGGACCAAAAGATAATAAAATGTCGTAGCAGCAGTAGCAGCATGCAACAAAATGATTTTCAGCTCAGACCTATGACCATATTCCTACATCTTTCAAGCCTTCGTGACAGCATATTAGCATAATCCAAAGGGCTGAAACCCACCAACTTCCTTTCCAGTATATTCGTGGATTTTAGATTTCAACGCAGGTGGATCATGTTAAGTTATTAGACTTAAGGAAATCCTAAACCTATATTCCGCAATGCAGTTTGTTGGTGAGCCACATACATGCTGCTGCATCAATGAGGGTGCAACAATAAATACAAAGTAGAAACATCCACAAGCATTGCTTGCTAATAAGTAGTGTTTGCCCTTTTTGGACCAAAACTTAAACTAACTGGCAATAGCAATTTTACATTAAAATCGCTGCTGCCAGTCGACTGGCAATAGCGACTTTACATTGAAATCGCTATTACCAGTCCCTTCGGGGGCATAAAAAGTAATCGTTATTTGCTAAAACTTTCAAATTGGCAGGCAAATAATTTATATGTCTGATTATAAGAAATAATTTTGATAATTGTGACATTTATTGCATGATCTCCCGGCTAATCAGTCACAAACGGAATAAAGCCGGTATTACGTTTACTTTTACACTGTAAAAATCCGTAGATTCTACCCTGTAAAAAATCCCTAGATTTTACGGTAGAATAACTGGCAACCGGCTGCCAGTCCATTCGCCGTTATTTTTACGGGTGTTTGCCTGCAGAACATTATTGGAAATAATGATATGGCAGTGTTATGTTTTATTACTGGCCGCACTAGAAATGCCTTTATAGTGTTGAAGGGCAATAGGACTGAAGCAACACCTGCTCCATTCTATCCTACTCTGCTTGATAATTCCTGCCAATTTTTACGGGCTCTCGTAAAAATAACGGGGTATGGACTGGCAGCTGGTTCCCAGTTTTTCTACCGTAAAATCTACGGATTTTTTACAGTATACGGTAAAAGAATTGGCGTCCGTAAACGTTTGCAGGAAAAATCAGGCAGAATAGGATAGAATAGGACAGGTATTTTTTCTTATCATGTAGCCCTTCAACTATCAATGTATTTCCGAGTGCAGTCAATTACCATAACCTCACCACATTGTTGTTTCCACAAATGTTCTACAGGCAGACACCCGTAAAAGCAATGGTAAATGAACTGGCAGCCAGATTCCAGATATTTTACCGTAAAATCTACGGATTTTTTTACAGTGTACTTCTAGAAGTTTTATGATTGCTTGACGTTGTTTATACATCCATGAAATCCAAACAAAAAAAAAATTATTTGTTTATTCTATCTCGCCCAGTTTCACTTCAGAATTTTCTGCCATACTTAGTCAGTGCTCCAAGTACTTCCAGGTTTCTGGTTAGGGGATAAATCAAAATATCAACAACGTTTCCTGTCCACCCTTGAGCGATCAAATTTGCTCAAAATGGAGTTGGGATTATAGTTTTATAGCGGCGCTAAGCCTTCTAAATATGCACAACAATACAAATTCACCCATAAATAAATAAACAAAGCACAGTGAATGTTTCCAAACATAGAATAACCCAATCTGTTTCTTTTATCATTATTATTTATAATTATTATCATTATTTTAATTTTGCAACAAACTTATGCTCATATCAAAATATAGCTACAAATATCTAGTGATATGTTACATGTACTTGTGTTTGAAAACATGTGTATACTTATTCAGCGTATTTTTTCCATAACTGTTACTTACAGACCGACCCTCACAGCTGTGCGCCGTCGGACGGACGTTTCAATGGCGCCATTTTATGATGACGTTACCGCTGAAAACAATAACGTCAAAGAGTGCGGCGCAGGCATAATAACGTCGTGGCACTCAAAGGGTTAAACAAATAAAACAAGCTGGAGTTCCACATAGAACGGATTTGAAAATTGATTTTGGTCACACTTTCGATATCATAAGCCTGACATAAATGGTAAAAATACAATGTACAGGCAAGAGACCTATTGAATGTCCCGCATTTGCATCTGTCGAAGGGGAATCAGAAAATGATTGGTTGGTTGGTTGGTTTGGTTTGGGTTTAATGGCTCTTTGAGACATTATTTCAGTCTATGTCGAGCCGTTTCCCAGAGAGAGGAAGATAGAATAGAGATAGACGAGAGAATAAAATAGCCAAACAACCCCGACCCGCACCTACTGCAAGCACAGTAGGACTATCTAAATAAGTAGTACGCCCATGCACTGAGAGTTACCCAAATGTCATAGTTTTTTCTTTCTGTATTGGAATATAACTTAAGGTTAAAGGCTTATTTGCTCTGTCGTGAGATATTTTATAGTGAGGTATCGCTGCAAGGCAAGCTACTTACTACAGTTTCGAAGTTGTAAATGACGGTTTTTAGCCAGCTTTTCACTAATAAAACAACATTCACTTTCACATAAAACGCCTGTGAGAATTAATGAATGTCATTTTGGTCGGCAACTGAAATGACCAACTTTCGATCGATATCATACACCTGACAAAAAAATAAATAAATAGATAGATAGATCTAAATAAAAATACAATGTATAGGCATGAGACTCCATTCGCTGTCCTGTTTTTGTTTGTACTACATTGCTCGACGGGGATCCGGAAATCGAAAACTGTATTTTGTGGAGCAATTTGTCATTTTTCAAAAACATGTTCTCTCTGTTTTTGCAAATTATTTGACTCAGTTGATACACATGTACACATGAACCCAAATTTTACCACCAAACGTAAAGATTGAATCGCTTTTCATAAGGATTTGTGTTTATTCGTTTTTATGCTGGTCTTTCGCTGTTATAAGCGTGAAGAAAATGGCAAAAATACAATGTACAAATTTGGGTCCCCTTTCATTGTCCCGCTTTCGTTTATACTGAAAATCTCAACGGGCAACCAGGAAGCTTTTTGTCATTGTTCCCAAAACATGTTACTCCTACTTTCAGCTAATTATATGAATCAATATACATGTATGCACACTAGCCTAGTTTTTTTTTATCACGAAACGTAAAGCTTGAGCCGCACTTCATATAAGGATTTATGTTTAGATATATTTACCGCTGATATGACTATGGAGACTCTAAAGAAGTTAGCCCGGAATCTAGCTCACAGATACCATTATTACTTGCAACCCATTCCTCTGTCCATTTCACAGAACTCCAAACGGTAAAAAAGAAATTATTGGTAAACTGGCTTAAAGCAGGACAAGGTCTACCGTGCTTGCAGTAGCTGCGGGTGAGGACTGTTTGGCTAGTTTTTCTTTCTCGTCTGTCCTGTCCCCTATCTCTATCAGGCAACTCGTTATAGACTGAAATACTACCTCAAAGGCATTTTACACCCTAAAGTAACCAACCAGCCGACGAAATACTAAACAAAGCATTAGGACATTATTGCCGGTTGAAGCTGTTCAATATAACTGAGGACAAGGGAGGATATTATTGTTGACAAGGGAGGACATCATTGTTCGCCAAATTTATGCTTATTACAATAACTTCAAAGAGTATGGAAACGAAAGTGTGACAGTCGAACGGAAAGACGGATTACCAATTATCAAGCGGCTGAGGAAATGGAGTATTGGGCAGACATACACCAAAACTCTTAAACAATAAAAGCATCGTAAACGACTGCGTAATACCCAACCACTGCAAACCAATACCCATTCTTTTATGTTTTATACATGTTTTTTATCATGACATGAAGCTCATATTACCTAGATAATGTATTGTTAGTTTCAGAAAATCCTGTTCATCTTTGATTTTATACAGATTTTTTTCATAATTTTATACATGTATACAGCTCTCGGGCAGGGGCAGGTAACCTATGTGGACTTAATACAACTGTAACAGAAAGCTTATGTTATTTCAATCATTTCTATGAAATTTCATAAAAAAATTCCGAAAATCTGATTTTATATAGATTTTTTCATGATATCATATATGTATACAGCTTGTGTCAGGAACTAATAACCACTAGGGGACAAACTTTTGATAATGATTAAGAGCTCATATTAATATGATAATTTGTAACAAGTTTCAGAAAAATCCCTTTCGACTCTGATTTTATACACCTTTTTTCATTATTTCATACATGTATATAGCCCCAGGGCAGGGGCAGATAACCCAGGTGGACAAAATTCTGCTTGTAACAGAAAGCTTGTGTTACTTCGATCATTTCTGTGAAATTTCGTCATGATATTCCACAGTGTAAAGGAATTACAGACCAAAGACTATTTTAAGACAATGCCAAGGACAATAACTCCATCAGAAGATATCGTAATTTGCCCATTAACAATCCCAACCCAGATCTTTCCAAGACCAATACACATGCCATGTTTGAAGAAAATGGGTTAATAAATACTCAAGTTATCGAACGGAAACGAAGTGCCCACGGACGGACAGACGTACGTACGACGGACGGACGGACGGACGGACGTACCTACCAGAGGTACACTGTGGACTGCACCCCGGAATCGGCACTATGGGCTGCAAATTGCACCCCAGAGCTGCGTCTTTTGCAACCCACAATGTTTACATCCCATGATTTTTTGGGTAGTGTCCATTTGTTGAAAACTTACACCCCCTATATAGTTATAATTTAGGTGTAGAAATAAGCTTTGTGGGTTACCTTTAACGTGGATTAAACCTGCATGATTTATAAGTTTTGTCCAAAGGGGGGAGAACAATGTGGGGTGCACCCCATAAAATTTATCGAACGGACATGTCCAACAATGGGGTTGTACCCCCAATATTTGAAATTTAGTCATTTTAGCTTATTTGCAAGCGAATGAAATACATTCATCATGGGGTGCATCCCACAATGCAGAATCACCCCACAAGGCACCATATTCTATACAAAATACCCCACAATGTAGGTCTGGTAAGAGCACACGGACAGCCAGCGGGAAAACATAATACCCCGCCACTAACGTGTGGCGGGGTATAAAAACTAAAAGCATAATCGTATGTAAAACAAATACATCTATCTTCTGCAAACTAACATTTGATGATATTATATAGATGTGTCTCAAAATTGCAATAATGATTTCTCCATCTCCGATACGTCCCGATACAGCTACAGCTACAGTTACGTCTTATCCGAAAGCACTCTAATAGCATAATGTGGCAGCGGTATCTTGGGAGAACACCAAAACTGTAATAACTGATTTATTCTACAAAAACAAAGATAAATAAAGAATATTAACGCTTTAATAGTTTGCTTTGAGCCATGTATATGACTGTCCAGTCTGTAGACATTCAAGCTAATTTTAAAGAAAGACACAGTCAAAATCAACAAAGGTCTCTCTCTTTCTACGTGGAATTCCAAAGCTTTGCCCTAAAGTACTTTCTTCCAGTAGTCGTTTGCAAAATTGATGAGGTATTTTAGTGACTTTGTTCTTTCGCAGTCCATAAACAACAAAAACAAAATATGATAAAATCAAATATGTTTGAGAAAATTATTTCTATGGTGTGTCCTTCAAGTTTGTAAATAGACTGTTTAGTGTAAAAGCAGTATTAAATAAAGTTTCATTTGAATAATTTATTTTCCATTTTACCTTCAAAAACCATCTGTCGACTGAAACGATGAAGGTTAGCGTCACTTTTAGCCTTGCTGAATAAAGCAACCCGAAATACGACATGATGTTATACACAGAAAAAGTGAAGAGCAAGATCTTTCCTTTGAACCTAATTTCATCTGAATCTGTTTCATGGCAGGTAATGAAATGTGCGACACTGGCCACGACCACTAGCGCCGGCTTAAGCAGAACCCTGTTTTCAATGAACTTAATGCTCCCATAGGACAAGAAAATATATCATCTACACTATGATGTATCCTTAGTATTATTACTTTAGATAATAAAACTCGTATTGTTTTGTCAGTTGCTATCCCACTGCATTCTGGGTATTTTTGTCGTCTGCTGAAATTGTCATCTGCATAAAAAATCAAGAATATTTTGACAATATTGGTCTACATGTAACTAACTCTTGCAGCATTGATGTCTAGGCCGCAAACAGTTTGAATATCAGATGTGGGGCCTGATCTGGATCCAAACTGTTTGCCCAGATACCCCTAAAGAGGTATCCCGAATGGAATGGGTTAAATAAGAGGCAAATGAGAATTTAAGACTTTTATTAATTGAAGGGGTCAGTGCAACAAGGGGCCTATCTCCACATTTGGCCAGAAAATGAGTTAACCACTCTATCATGTAGCAAACATATTTCCTCATCTATTTATTGCCCCTTTGACCATAGAATCAGCCCCAATAGGGTTTTTAATGAGGTTGCAAAATTTTTACAAAGGGCATATCTCCATTTTTTGACTTATTATGCAATAAAAGACCTAATCCATCGACTTTGTTTCTTCACTATATTTCATCAACGGATCGGTTTAGATTGAAAATAAGTATCTAAGTATTTTTATATTAAGGTTTTTTGGTGACAGAAGTCGTTTTCAACTAAATTTTATCTTTTTCAAATTGTTAAAAATTAATTTTAAAATTTTATGATGGAGTTAGGACCTTTTTTGCATAACCATCATAACTATTGAGCGATAATCTTGTTAATATGGGGCCTATATATATTCTGACAAATGCTATAGCTAGAAAAAAAGTTATCCTCACCATGCGATATACCTTTTGGTTACTGATATAGCCACATTAAATCTTAAAACGCGATTTTCAGTTTTATGAAATGTGGAGTTAGCACTGGCGCTCACGTATTTGTACACATTCAAAACGCGTCGGGGACGCAGTTGATGCGCGCGGGATACGCGGTAATTATGGACGCGAATATTTTAGTAGCCAATGAAAATTCGTTCTCAGTTTTGCGTATACCGCGAAGCGACGCATGCAACGCGCATTTTATGCAAATTTCATGGACCCAATCAAAATTGCGCACATGATACGGGTAGTGACGTAGTCCTTTGCGTCTCAACGCGCGCGTACGGGAACCAATCAAAATCGCGTATTGAATGCGCATTTTAATGAGGTCAACTTTAAGTAAATCATGTGAAAGAAAGAGCCATTTCTACATCAAGCTTGATGTCGAATGCTCATTTGGTCTTACTTAAACCATAACGGGAAAGAAAGAAAAAAAAAGAAGCCTAGAAACTCGACCGGCAACTCAAACTAAATGCGACTGGGACAGTCCCATGACACTTCGCCATTGAAGCAGTGACCTATATATAGGTCACTGATTGAAGTGGAAATAAATCGCACTCTTCAGCCATAAATTCCTTTGGTACCAGAAATTAAAATCGTGGAATCTGAAATTTTCTCAGTTTGCAGATGACAGTGCCATCTGGACCTAGCACTCCTCTCCCAAACATGCTCTCGTAAAACTCCAATCAGTTCTCCAGACAATCAAGATGTGGTCCAAGCTCTGGGGCTTCAAAATCCCCACTATTAAGACAAAGGCTATAATTTTCACTAAAAAAAAAATACTTAATATTGAATAATCACTTCAAAAACTCTCTCTTTTTTGGGACAGAAATAGAATTTAGTGACCATATCACCTTCCTGGGTATGATCCTAGATAGCAAACTAACATGGGGTCAGCATATTAAAAATCTGATTGAAAAATGTAATAAAGACCTAAACCTCATGAGGATGGTTTCAGGCACCTCCTATGAAGCAGATAAAAAAATCCTATTGACATTATATAAGGCCCTAATCCTCAGTAAAAGTCGATTATGGTGCGCAAGCTTATAACTCGGCACCCAAACATCTACTCTCAAAGCTCAAGACATCATCCAAAACAACTTAGCACTCCGTATGGCTACGAGGGCATACCACTCCACCCCTATTAATGCTTTAGAAATTGAATATGGAATTAAACTCCTAAAGCTGAAGGTGCCGGGCTGCGTAGCGCAATCGATAGGGCACCTGACTCATGCCAGAGGTCTTGGGTTCGAGAACCCGGTTGGACCACATACTTCATTTCTCCTTCCGCTGATTCAAGAAAGGCAGTTGTCAATTATTGACCACCGGCACTTACAACCATACCAAACCCTCAAAACTGCACGTTTATCCCCTAATAAATGAAGCAGTAACCGAAAAATGGCAATCCCAATGGACCAATAGCAACAAGGGCCACACCTTCCATTTCGTCAAACCAACGGTTAAACTTCAATGTGACGTATATAGTCTCAATAGACGTTTCGACATAGCCTATTCCGGACTAAGGCTAGGACACTGCGGGCAGGGCTGCCTTCACTACAGTAACCAGTCCGCCCTATGCCCCCACTGCAATGATGCAGAAGATCTCAACCATATCTTCTTTGACTGTGTGGCCCCATAACAATCAAAGGCGAGACCATAGAATCCACCATATTCAAGTTAGGCTATCACACAATAGACCTGAGACTGCTCCTGTCTCCCCCAAAGAAATTCGAGCCCCTGTTGCTAACCACCTACCAAGCCCATTTCCCAAAATCCCTGGATCCACATTAATACCCTACTAAGTGCAATGCTCATGACAAAAACTCCCATTACCCAGTAAAAGCCCCAGAACCCATCTGTACGACTACAATCTGACTTTCCCTACGTTCGTATAAATAACTTTTGACAATAAAGGCTAAAATTAATGTGGATCCAACCTCCTTAACCTCACACCCAGGCTAAGTTACCTGGAAACTAAATAAACCATAATAAGGTTCAGCACATTTGCTCCCTAGAAACAGCCAAAAGAAACTGCCCTCTTTTCCCGTCAATCCGCAATAAGAAATAAGCTATAGTCCTCTGGTCCATTAATAATACTCTCCATTTCTTCCCCACCGCCAAATTAATGTGTATCCAACCTCCTTAATCTGACACCCAGGCTTAGTTACCTGGAAACTAAATAAACCATTATAAAGTTCAACTCATTTGCTCCCTAGAAACAGCCAAAAGAAACCACCGTCCTTTTTGAACAACCCGCAATAAGAAATGAGCTACTGTCCCCGTGTCTATTAATAATATTCTCCATTTCCCCTCCAAAATATAATGTGTATCCAACCTCCGTAATCTCATACCCAGGCTTAGTTACCTGGATTGCAACTGAACCATTATAAGGTTCATCACATTTGCTCCCTAGAAACAGCAAAAAGAAACTGCTCTCTCCTCCCAACAATCCACAATAAGAAATTAGCTACAGTCCTGTTGTTGACAAATAATATTCTCCATTTCCCAAAATATTAGAACACTAAAAAAACTCCCATGAAAATACAGGACCCTAAAACTTTAAATATGCAATATATTTTGGTTCCAACTCAACCAAGATAAGGTTTAGAACAAATGCTACAGTCCTAGGTCCCAAAAGCAATTTTTACCCTACCTACCTCCCTCCCAACAGAATTAAGCTACGGTTTTCTCTGTGTAGAGGATATCTGTTTCGATTCGGCACAGATTGCTCTGCAATAAGGTAATCCGAAGAGAACCCACTTGTCTGTTCAGACAATACCATTTCCAATTTAATGCAAGTTACTTTGTAGTAAAATAATGTTTTTGATTGGGTGCAAGTTACTTTGCAGTAAAGTAAATGCAGCCTGCTCAAATGTTAACATGACCTAAACATGCCCGAGATCAGTTCAAAAATAAATTTTAATGTGGCTTTGCTTTGGTTTGCTGTTTAGACAGGACTTTTAATCCGAAGTAAAAGTTAATTCGGATTCGATCCAAGGTACTCTGTAGGATTAGTTTAATTACTTCGAATTAGTTTTTAATTCGAATAAGATTTGCCAGTCTAAACATTTAATTCAAAGCAAATTCTGATTCGATTCTGATTAAAACTCTAGTCTAAACAGGATTATTGAAGTATTGGAAATTCAGGCATGGGAATGTTTTTACATTGTCTCAAAGGCAAGGATAATTGCTTATTTGTGGCCTTGGTGGTGGAGAAAACTGGAGTACCTGAAGAATACCACCATGCAACCTTCCTGCAGAGACTGTCCGAGTGATTCTGCTTCCTGCCGAGGATCTCGGCAGGCAGCAGAGTCACGTGGACAGTCTCGGTAGGAAGCCAATTTTCGAGGACAGAAGTCTCTGCAGGAAGCAAGAGATCGCGGACAGTCTCGGCAGAAGCCAAATATGATGTGAAGTCCGCCGAGACTGTCCGCGAGTTCTTGCTTCCTGCAGAGACTTCTGTACATGATAATTGGCTTCCTGCCGAGACTGTCCGCGTGACTCTGCTTCCTGCCGAGAGGCTGGACAGGAAGCAGAATCACGCGGACAGTCTCTGCAGGAAGCCATTTATCATGTACAGAAGTCTCGGCAGGAAGCAAGAACTCGCGGACAGTCTCGGCGGAAGCCAAATATGATGTACAGTCTCTGCAGGAAGCGAAAATTAGAGGAATCGATTATACCCTGTGGTATTGTTTAACTCAATATAATAGTCTGGGTCCAAATTTCACTGGTCAGTTTAATTCTTAGCGAGGATTACCGTGTGTGTTCTGGCCCAGATAAGTTGTGACTTTTTTTTTCCGTTTGTTTGTTTTCTGTGCTTAGAAGTTAAGAAAAATAGAAGTTATGTATAGTTTCTTAGCCTAGAAGTTCTATTATAGAGTTAGTCTAAATAGTAGTTAATGAGTCCCATTGAAATCAGAAATCGAGACGTTACGAGTTGTTATGTAAAAATTGACCCAGATAATGCGGGAGTACTTTATGGTTCCCGTCTTCTGCGCATCGATTCGGTCAGATTCCCTGTAGAGAGATCGAGACAATATTTAATTAACTTAGTAACTTATATTGTTTTAAGCTATCTTAAAACTATTTTAATTAGGCCAACGTACAATCTGCGGTTGTACGCGTATTGAACAAGTCATGAATATTCATGTTACCAACGTTTGCGTCTCCCGCGTCGAGACGCGTCAGGGCGCGTCTAGACGCGTCTGATGCGCGGTTCTAGGTGATACGCACGCAGCACGCGCATGCAACGCGGTACGAACGCGTTTTTGGTGTACAAATACGTGAGCGCCAGTGTAGGCCCTTTCTTGCACGTACAAAATCGCTAAAATCCAGTTTTTCTCAATTTATTTAATTAAAACTAGAGGAATACTCGCAACACCACTAGAAATCAATGTTTCCCAACATACATTGACCATGTTGACTAACTATGCAACAAATAACCACTTATTTCAAGTTTCAAGAAAAATGATGTTTTTTGCGTTTTTCTCGAAATTATGAAAAATGGAGATAGGTACCTTGTTGCACTGACCCCTTCATTTTATTTCTGACTTCGTTTCCTAAACACGAATATACAAGAAATAAATACTATAACGTACCGTTCATAAAATGTCATTGAAATCAAGATGCATTTGGTTGTTATTGATTTCCCCTGATGAGCCTCCCCCACCTTTGCTACAGATGATAGAGAAGAATGTTTATTGGGATTACATGTAGCTTAGGATTACATAACTTACTAATGGCAGATTTCCAGGTCTTTAAGGACTGTTTTATTGGGATTAAAGGTATAAGCCACGTTTCTGCATATTTAAGAAAGGTTTTCAAATCAATATGCAACTGAATTGTGGCTAGAAAAAGATCTTAAACAACAATAAACATGCTAAGCTGGTGTCACCTCGTCCGCATATAGGCTAGACATGTAAAAGAACTTGTGGTAAGTCTGTAAGTTAATCAGCTGAAATCTAACAATATAAACTTAAAAGTTCATCGACAGTTAGAAAACGGATTGACTTCCGTGTATACTGCAGCTGAAAAATACAGCTGAAAGTTTAAGAGTATCTCCCTCGTTTAACATAGCAGCCTTTGGTTGCAGCGAATATTAATGGCGCTTTGGATATTCAGCACAGTGTCTTAAACGACTGTTTGAATCCATTTCTGAAAATAAATACATGTAGATTCTGAAAAGTTAGGTCTTCTGAAAGCAAGAAATACAAAGCAAAGACAGCAGACCCGAATCGACTGCCTGTTGATGTATAAAATAAGTAAATTAAATCCCGTGATATCTTCTCTTGTGCTATGTTTCTACCAACTGACTTATATAATAAAATCAGTTTAACATGTATCTGCTTGCATAATACAGCTGAAAAAAGCATTGGCTTGGCCTCGCCTCGAGCCTACAGGGTCTTCCCATGGCCTATACGGATGAGCTCGAACCTGTAACAGAGTCACTAGTCATCAATAAATAAAACTTGAATAATATTATTAATGATGATAGTAATAAAATATTATTTTTTCATTGTCATTATTATTTTATCATCATTATCGTTACTAGGTCACCTGACAAAACAAGATTATAGGACAGGCAAGGGCCGTCGTCCGTCGTCGTCTGTTCACACATTTAAGACAAATATATCCTAAGCCAGCCGGCCAATCTTGATCAATTCATATATATATAACAGTGTATGAAACGGGATTAACTGTTTATAGTTTTGGAAGAGATTGGTTTAAAAAATATGGTTACCATGGCAACAAAAATGTCCCGTAAACTTTTAATTGGGGAATTTTTGTCCCAGGCATAGCGCTTTTAGTTAAGATCGGAACTTTTTTGGCTTGTCGTCTCGGCGGCAAGCCAGTATTCAAGTGGTTTAGTGATACCGAGTTATTTTCGGAAGAAACGATACGTCACATTTAGTCGGAAAATACCTGGAGCGATTCGTTCTAAACTTTTTTAGGGCCGCAATATTAAGCCAAAGAGATTGGAAAGCTCGTTCCGGTTTGAGACTGCATTTCTTCATTATTTTCTTCACAGACATAACAAACAAAGACCTCGTCCGATTTTGTCTATTTTTATCCATATCCGATTTACCTCATCTGCTTAAAATAACAGATGGACACTTTATTCTATTTTTGATAGTACATGTACTTTTTTTAATATTTCCGTTAAAAAGCACGTTTTTCTTTTACAAGTGCCTTGAACTTGGCCACATTTATTTTGCTTTTTATAAACTGATTGCATTAAAAAAGAAACTCTGAATTTAATGCAAAGTATTTGGCTTTGCATCCGAAGAAATATACCAACACCTGTGTAAGAAACAGTTTTTATATATAGCAATAGCGCAAAGCATTAGCTTTTCCAAGAATCATGCAGCGGCGTCGCGAAAAATAGGCCTTAGGGCATCGCATAATCTGACTGGTCAGAGCAGCCGGCACACTGTCCAGCACCGGTGCATTCATGGGATCTGATCAGTCTTTTTCGGCATATATATTCTTCATGATGATCCATGATGAAGACATCTTTTATGCTGAGGATAGACTGATAAGACTGCGCTTATGCCGGAGTGGGCTGATCTGTGTATCTGTAAAAACTGAAAGAGCAGAGTTCAAATTTATTGTTTAGATTTAGAAACAAGCGCTTTTGACGATTTTCTTCCCTTATCACATTTATTCCATCTATCTATGTGTGTGGCTTGCTTATATGTAGAACTGACCGTGTTATGTATGTAAAAGTCGGTAATGTCGGTGAGTACTTAACGCTTACGCACTGCAACAGGCCTTTCCATGACACAAAGCGATATATTATGCACACATTTTTAGCATCTGATAAATTTCCTTTTGGCCATCAACATGTTCATGAATGGCCTGAATACTGATACAGAAAAAGGGGACAATTCAGAATTGTTAACATTTGAAACTCAGAATTGTTAAAATTTGAAACTGTTAGGGATTCATTGAAAGCTTTATGACAACGGAGGGGTTGGTTGGTTGGTGCGATGATGCTGGGTATAACTTCCAGTGCCGGTAGTAGAACAAGGGCATACTGTGTTTGCAGTAGGTGCGGGTTGGGGTGTGTTGACATTTTTCTTGCTTTTATAACACCGTCTAATGTTGCCTTCCTAGTTCAGCTATACAAATGTACAGAGAAATATTTAGACTTGTCGACAATTTCCTTAGATGAACCTATACTGGGCTGACGATGTTCATACATCCACGAACAACACACATTCATGCAATCTTACGCGTAAGCAACGTCACGGAAAATTCAAATAGATGATTGGCCGGCGTATTGTTTGATATACGTCATGTCATAGTACTTCATTACCAAACACGTTGGTTAATAACTATTCTTCGTCCTTTGCTTGGCGTTAAATTAGTCAGAACTTCAAGAGCGAGTAAACAAAATTGATGTGAAAACATAGCATAAATATAAAAGATAAATTTCATTTGTCGGGAGTTCATGGAAATACGAACGCATTAGGTTCCGTGCTTTGTTGTTCCCAAATGGTGTAAAGCACGTTATTGTCCAAACAATAACAGCATGCATTTTCTTCTCAGAGTGTCAACATTTTGTTCCAGTCACTGCCACTGATGCCACTTAAACCAAAAGTACACTTCAGTAAATATTAATTTATTTCTTCTTTTGATGCCAAGTTCAGATGTGCCAAGATTCCATAGACATGGGTTTGAAACAGTCTTTCCTAAAATTTTGATTCAGACTAAATGTGACTCAACAGCCGTAAAGAAAAGACTTGAAATAGGTCCATATAGTTATTTTCCTAGAGACATGACTAACGGCCGGCCAAAATGTTGGAAAACTTTTTCTTGTTGTTGTTGTTGTTGTTGTGTGTGTGTGTGTGTGTGTGTGTGTGTGTGTGTGTGTGTGTGTGTGTGTGAATATTTCTTCAATTTGCTTTTCAAATAAATTCTACACTTGTTTTTACTTACACCCGTGGATAATGCCACCATTCAAGAAGTTAGAAATTAAATACTTTGCTAAATTAAAGTAAGCAACAGAAAGTGCACTGCCAATCGGGTTGACTTCAATAACATCTCATGAAAATTTCACTGTTTTAGCTGTGCAAGCCTTCCTATTAAAAGGAAATTTTATCAAACTTGCCGGTATCCAGGACAGGAATAAAAACGCGGACAAGTTCGAATTCGGCCTACGTCGGATTTTTTTTTTACTTCAGAGGTATTCTAAAGATATTATCCATAAACTTACAACGGAGGAATATGTGCAAGGCAGAAAAACTTTTTATTATCGAAATTTGATCAAACTTGATGATAATGAGGACAGGCATTCAATCTTATTCAATCTCGGACGAAGTAGAAATTCGGCCATATTGTACAATTCGTCCCACAGTTACTTGCCGCTAGGTTCTGAAAAAGCCCAGATTTGACCTTATCCAAGGCATACATAAGCCGATTTCTCTTTAATTGGAATTGTAGGAAACTTGCAGATAATTAGGAAATGCATAAAAAACTTGGATGAGTTCGAATTTGGTCCAGATCAAAATATTTACTTTAAGCCCGCTCCCGCCCACCCCGCCACCCCAAGTTATATTTTACTGACCGTTCCAAGGCGGTATTTCTGTTGTGGTTCCTCTGAGTTACATGTTGTTATGCTCGCTTGCCTACGATCTTTAGCAGTATGAACACCTAAATAGGTGTCCATTCTGCTTTCTGTTCTGTTTTGTTTTGTAATTTAAAATAGAAAATAGGTAAAAATAGATGTTGGTGCTGTTTGTAAATAAGGTAGCTGTATAGCCACCTTTTTGGGAAAGAATGCTTATTCGGCTTACCGTGCGTGTCTTTCTTGAACGTTTGTCCATCTTTATGTATGATTCTTTCCCTTTTGGCTTTAAGGGCGGGATGTGGGATTTGGTTGTATTTATCCCTGATCATTGCCTGTCTTTTTACTTGACTTATCCTTGAAGATTGAAAAAAAATCCTATAGACTTTCAATGAAGATAATGATGTAACGAGCACAGCAACTTTATTTTTTATTGGAACTTGGTCAAACTTGCTTATAATAAATTCCGGCATAAACTCTTGGAAGAGTTCGAAAGTCGGCAAAAGTGTACATTTTGCTTGGAGATAGTGTCCTTGAATTCTAAAATAGCCCTGTCCCGGGAATAGCGTCTATGGAAACTTCATCAAACTTGCTGAGAACCAGGACAGGCAAAATTTTCGGATAAGCGGACAAGTTCGAAATTCGCCCATGATGTACAATTCATCTTAGACTTACTTGTCAATGATCAGAGCAGGAATAGAATCTCAGAAGAGCTTGAAATTTGGCCATATTTTACCATTTGCTAATAGAGTTACGGTCCCATGAGCGCTTAAATTAGTTTCCTTTGAGCCCATATTTGATCTTGTCTTGGACATAGCCCATTTATTTTTAATTGGATCTTTATAAAACTTGCAGATTATAGGACCAGACATAAAATCTTGGACGAGTATGAATTCTGAATATTCATTTCAGAGAATTGCTCTTGAAGACCAAATTTCCAATTTTGACTTACAATGGCAAGACTGATGTCTTGGGCATAGCTACTTTATTTTTTTATTGGAACTAGATAAAACTTGCTGATAGCCAGGACAGGCGCAAACGTTTGGAATTCTCGAAATTCAGCCATTTTGCCTTAGAGTAACTTGTCCTTGAGGGCTAAGATAGCATTTGTTTTACCTTGTCCCAGGCTTAAACCTTTTACATTTGATTTGATCTTTAAGGAACTTGCACACAACCAGGATAGGCATACAATCTTTGACATGATTTTTATTTTTTATGAACAAAACAAAATGTTTCCAAAAAACTGCATTATCTTATTGTCCACTGTTATTACTATTATTTGAGTCATTCTATCTCGATCTACCCCGCTTTTAAGGGAAATCTATTTGTCTTGTCGAACTGAAAGAGGTATGCATCTGTGATATAGTTTTCAGTAAACTTGGTTCGAAAAAATACCTTCATACGATCAACGTTCCTTTGGCAAGAACTATCAGCTGTCTTCGCAAATGTCGATGGTTTGTACCAGAGGCAAGAAAATAAATTTCAGCGGGTAATGAGAGGGTTTCCAAGATAAAATCCGGGACGATAATGGGCTAATACAGTAAGCTAGGCAACATGGTATTTTCCGTCTTATGAGAATGAATTAAAGCGTTAACTTTTGTCCAGTGGAATAATTATATACATCCTTAGCATCATATATTGATGCCTGCTGGTACATTATAATGCAGGGCTTAAGTACTGGTGGTGGTGCAAACTCTCTGACATATGAAAATCAAAGGTCATTTAAGAAGAAGAAGAAAACAGATAGCTAACGTATGTCTTGCACGTCATACCTTTTAACAAATCTGAGATTCTAAACTAAGGAGTATCTTAATCATCTCAATAAAGGTTTATTTAAATGTGGAATAAAAGGTGCTTCATTCTTTATATATTTTATTTACACATAATCTTTAATGACGGAATGAAAAATGCTGCTCTTTGAGACTGACCGAACTGTTATTCCGTTCTAGCAAAAGTTACTTTTAACATTTCATTCGGAATATAGCACAGGATTTAGTTCCAACGTTAAACAACACCGTAATAACTTGTGGGAGGCAGTCTTTATTATAAGTTACTACTAAATGGTAATTAATATTAACATTTTGTCGATTATGCTCCATTAACAATGTTTTGTTTTTCTAAGTAAACATTGTTCCCTATTGCGTTTCTTCGAAAAAAAAGTATGTTGTGGACAAGCTATATACAGTAGTTGGATAAAAGTTAGATCTAAAGTATATATTTAGATAATATGAGCAGTTTGCTATTATCCATTCGAATGACCATACTTTTTCTAACGTATACTGTCAATAGGCCACGGACATTACTATTTCATTTATAACATGTACACAAACTTGGGCTTGTCGCTATTGTGGGTAATAATGGTGTCTCTCCATGGCTACGTATACTGTGGACAAGTTACAGACGTTACAGGAGACATCAGTAAGTATCGTATGCTGCGGACAGTACAACTTGGCGGAGAGTGGGGAGTCGGTACTCCATTGATAACGTCAACTAATGTGTCTAGGATACAATGCGCGGCACAGTGTTCACGGAATGATGGCTGCGATATAGCCGAATGGTTTCCGGATGGTACTTGCCACATGTATTACGAAAGAAACTTACAAATCAATTATCCACTAACCACTGGGACTTCAACGTCAACAGTTCTAATGGGAAAACCTCTGAAACGTAAGTAAAAGATTTTGTTTATACTACCCTATGTATTCGAATTCAAACAGAAGCTTTCCTTTCCAGTCATGGTGCAGTTTGTGCCAGTCCGTTATCAGAACAGTTATTTATAAGATTTAACTTGTCTGGCTATTTGATGGGCATGGGTCAAATAATTCGTTTGCTGAATTGGCAGGAATCATGTCCAGGTATTGATTGGGTCTATTTAATTTGAATGTCATACACCTTAAAGCTTTCACAAGTTTCCATCTTTTCTTGAACAAAACTACCACATCTCTATGCCAATGGTTAGGCCTCCGTTTTAGGGACGGAAGGTCGCTGATTCAAATCCTGTTGGCGATATACTTAAAGAATTTAAAATGTTACCTGTACCTGTAGATCCCTATTCCGGCTATTGCATAAAAGAGTAGTGCTAGTAGAAACTATCTGATATTTTTATATCGTAGAAAAGCTCATGTTGCTTTTACAAAAAAAAAAAAAACGTAAAAAAGTTTATCATATGACGGTGCTGTTATTCAGTGGATAACGTCGTGTCATAAAAATCGTATGACCACATGTGTTGGCGCGTACACGTGACAACGTCCATGTCAACAATGCGTTTTTTTTTTTTTTTTTGTTTTTTTTTTTTGATTTTTTGTTTTTTGTAAATAATGTTCAGTTTGAAGGCGATAAAATCCCATTTTAAAGGGTCATATGATAAACAGAATCTTACACTCGTGGTCATTTCATATGAAATTTATGAAACTCGCTGAAGGCACGTTACATAACTTTCATATGAAATGACCACTTGTGTAAGATTCTCTTTATCTACCATGTTTACTTAATCTTAAATTCGAAAGCAATCTACATTTGCACAGCAGCGGACAATTATCATCTTTCTTTTATGATTGAGAATTACACCCTTTAAGTAAATGTATGTAATTTTATTCTTGTATTATTTTGAATTCTTAGAAATAAATTCAATCTAGAATCTTCAAACAGATGGACATTGGGTTGTAATATCAGCTCTCCCTCCCATATCCATCCAACCTGGCTCATGATATGAGCCGCGACACGAGTAAACCAACAAAGTGGTTATGCACCGAGCGCAGACTCAGATCAGCTCGGGCATTAACCCAGTATGAGCAGAGTATTCCGTAAGTGCTTGAAGGGTAGCTAAGGGTCTAAGCTACCTCCATGCGGACAGCGAAGGCTCTGGTCAGGCTGGGCGGATGTCCAGGCTAATCTGAGTCTGCGCTGGGCGCACAACCACATTGCTGGTATTGTCGTGTCGCGGCTCATATGTGTCTTCTTAATATGTGTGTTCTTCTCACTGTTCTTTCTTTCTGTGTTCTCTAAATTTATGCCGAAGTTTTGTCAGTATTGTGTAGGCTATATCTTCAAATATGCAATAATCCATGTAAATTCATAAAATACCGTATGCTAGGTAATTTTCGCGGTGTTCTATTTTTCGCGGTACTTCGCCGTCACTTAGAAAACGCAAATATTAAAATCGCGAATAATTTCGTGTTTCTTACAAAGAGTCTTATGTAGACACAGTGTACATAATTTTTGTTTCTATTTGCTTCGGTAGTTGCTAGTACTTTTCACTTGAGCCAGTTCTTTCATTAACCTGAAGCGGCCCTGCCGCAGGTTAATGAACGAGCTGACTCAAGTGAAAAAGAAAAAAGAAATAGTTTTGTTTTTCGCGCATGTTGCTAAGCGCGAAAATTAAAAATCACGAAAATCAATTGTTATGTTTTCGATCCTTAACCGCGAAAAGAACCCGCAAAAATTACCGCGTATACAGTATAATGGTGTTAGAGCCCAATAGTTCTGAATAAAATGTGTTAAAGCCAAACACATTTTTATGAACAGTCCCAGTCAAATAGCTGCTTTCATTTGGTACATTCCTTGCCCTAGAGTATCTAACTATTCAGAACTTATTCACTATGTAAGATGCATGTATAAAAACTCAAGTGAAATATGTTTCATAAATTAATGTAAATGTAAGAACCAAACGATTTTATACCGTCTACAACAATGCTGATTTTGAAATAGGAGAAAACGCGGTGACGTCATCGATAAGGTATTCCCCACACTGGTTGGCGAAAAGTCGATAATCAATCACGCTATATTGAACGTTTATTGGGTGAAGTTAAACTATGTAATTAATCATGCCGTGTATTTTGCGCATTATGGTGCACGTTTTTTTTTCTATATAAATGATAACGCTTAGAAATGTAGGTATTTTAGTGTGAAATACTGTTCTATTCTCTCTCCTAATTCATTTAAATTGGTTCCACATAAAGTGCTTTTAGATGTACGTTTTAGCATGGATACTCTGAAAAAATGTGTCTGTATCTGGTGTACATTTTGAAATTAAACCGGTTGTTCATTGTTTATAAATGAATGTATCCGGTATTCTGCGGATCTTTCGATAAGGAATGTCTTTAATTATCATTAAACGCCGCAGGTGTCCTACAGTGACAATGTCATATCGACTTGTATAATATTGTTTTTGGCGGTGTGGCTAATTTAAATATCAAATAAAACTCGATTATTATAATCTATGATATTTTTACATTAATGTGCTTATCCGCTCATAACGAGCAAACAATGAGAGAGAGAGAGAGAGAATTTGTTGTTTAGATGTCATGAGCTTGGACTAAATACTGTGGTAATTACTGTATTTCAAAACAGAGAAGATTCTCTGTTTATATATCATCCTTTACCGTTTTATCAAACCATTAGAGAGAGAGAGAGACAGAGAGAGAGACAGACAGAGTGAATTTGTTTTTCAGATGTCATGAGTTCGGATTAAATAATGTGGTAATTACTGATAGTAATTTCAAAACAGAAGTTTCTCTGCTTATTCATGTATATTATCCTTTACCGTTTTATAACATTCTCTTTTGAATCGCAGTTATGACTATGAATTCATTTACTTATTTTTTTTACATTTTCTTATCCCTAAATCGGATCAACATGTTTTATTAATTTTGCATTAGTTCTCGTTGGATACAAGTTTCTATATTTTATTGTCTTTAATTTTCTATTACCCGAGTTATATTCACTAATTAACTTGATTGTCGAAAAGGTTTAAAGGTTAAAATACTGATCTTTAGTACCTCCGATTTATGTATTTTTTATTTCATTTATTTATTTTTCTTTTTCGGTCAAAGTTATTAAGAGAAAAAGTCCTGTTCCGAAGCGAGTCAATGTATGTCGAGTAATTAAATATCTTGAAATAATATTGAATAACTATCTTTTTACGCGAGACAAGCGATTAAAACAATATATTTGCACTGGTTTTATCGGTTTCTGTTTATTCGTAGCTTTCTAAACTACATTTTACGCATTTCAGAGGTTAATTTTAAGCAAAATGCCATAGAAGACCACTTTCTGTCGCTATCTTTTTGCCAACCAATCTACCCACGTGATCACCCGATGACGTCACTCCGGGGATTCCTGTTATCTCCTATTGAAACTGTTCATCATGTGCGATGATTGGAACTTTATACTAAACGCGGGTCTTGATAGTAGCAATAGCTTACATATAGATAATCGAAAAGCTATTTATTTGACTCTGAATTACGTGAAAGGGGCAAATGATTCTGGAAATTTTACAAGCACTTCTTAAAGATAGCAGCTTTCAAAAATGAACTTCAGTCCAGTTTCAGATCCCCGCCATCCTTTTTCTTTGATGGTATAAGAATAGGACAGATACATCATGCACGACTGAGATTGAATTGCGGTTTATTAAGGCAGCATCTTTTCTCACAAAATATTGTAGACAGTCCTCTATGCGATTGTGGAGCTTTCGAAGATAATAAACATTTTCTTCTAGAGTGCCACCGATATAGGAACCTACGAGTTGAACTTATCAACACTATCTCATTGATTTGCCCCCCCCCCCCCCCCCCCCCAACACTAAATACCCTTCTTCGTGGTAGTTCCGAATTAACAGACTCTGATAATAAGAAAATATTCTTAGCGGTGCATGACTTCATAATTAAATCTAAAAGATTTTGAGTTAAATATCTAAAACATCATTTCTGATATAAATTTGCATATGATTTAGTTAGAAGACCCGCCTGAGGTTGAGGTTGATGTAAGCAACAGTGACCATGACTCATCTACATATTTATATTGGGCAACTTGAATATACTTGAATACTTAAATACCCAATTACTGGAATACTTTAAACTCCTTAGTCCGTACAAAGCTAACGAGATACACTGAACTCCATCCCCCGTGGAGCTCTATTTGGACTCATTGTAAAACACTGGTAACATTCTTTCTTTCTTTCTTTTTCATCTATTATAGCAAAAACCAAAATGTGTGTATCCACATGTGGGAGCATCAATACACTTTGTGGTGCCCCCGCATGTGGGTATGCACATATAAAATTAGATACCGAGACAATATATATGTTAAAATAGACAAGTAAATTCATTCGACAAACACGATAGATAGTATATATTCTGTGTTATTGTATTATTGAGGGATACAGATTTAACTAAGTCTCCTGACTTCCTTCTGGATCCCTTTTGTATAATATATGCATTTATTTCATAATGTCCATTGAATGTTTGTTTGTTATACGAAAGAAATAAAGTTTAAACCAAGGATAAATCATATATTGCGGTAATAAAAAAAAAACAAATAAAAAAAAAAAACAAAAAAAACAATTGAACTACTAAAACACCAACGTTTCACATGTTAAGACAAAATATCGAAAATAGAAGTAACATTTCAATAATGAATTAACAGTCAATGCAAATGCACTTTTAATACTTTTTAAGAAGTAAATATAATTAAACATAGCGCAAAAAAAAAAAGAAACTGAAGGGAGTTAAATCTAGAAAAAGCGAAATGATATAAGTATGGTTATAAATTAGAGCATTGAGCAGAGACTATAACCCAAAATACATTATTTTTGAGAACATGACAGAGATAATGAAGAGCTTATTCTCATAAGCTTCTTGAGACAATAAAAAAAATCCAACAAGTACTGAAGCAGAAAAATTAGAGGAAAAGTATATACTAAAACAGCACTAGCTTTAATGAACATAAAAATATTTATTTATTTATTCATTTATGTATTTATTTTTGTATATAATTTTGATTTTACAAAGGAGTGATAGTTTCTTTCTCTATAATTTTTAAATGGCACAGGAATGTTTATATACTCAGAAAAAAAGTTAACGGTTGACAACTTGTAAGTTTCTGAACAACTAAGTTTCACACAAATAGATTGTGATGTGAAATTGAACAAATATTTATTCGACTTGGTTCTGTTAAAATTTCAGGGCCCCTGGAAGACTTAGAAATGCTACAAACATGTTCTAAAAGGGTTAGCGGTCATTATATATTGAAAAACAACACCAAAAAAACAAGGCTTGGGAAAAGACATTAATGTAATCATTACCACATGACTACATTTTAATTTCGAAGTAAATATGTACCAATTTTTTATTTATAACAGCATTCAGAGGTGTTAACGAAGCATTTCTGTGGCACTAACATCTGATTTCTGCTGGTCATAACTGCTTCTAAATAAGAAAATTGAAAAAGTACAATCCACTGAAATTGGAGACAGGACAGTGGACTTAGAATAGAAGTAATGGCCATTAAAATAAATCATCATTGGCTTTTACGGTAACTGATTGCCATAAATTTGGAATCATTGGAAAAATAATTGCCATCAAAATTTTATATTTTAATAAAGCAATGGCTTATAAAATTAATGATTATTAAAAACCCGTTGAAAATGGTCCTATTAATGACGATTGAAAAAGGAAAAAGGAAAAAGGAACTACTTAACAATCGTCTATTAATGTCCATTTTCATTGGCATTAAAAGTGGTAAAATGAAATTTGGCTGCACACATTTTAATGGTACATTTTGATGACGATTAAATATTCTTCGTTTTCCTTTAATGGTATAATAATGGGTGTGTGTGCAGTAGTGCTAGCTAGCAGACAGTTCCTGCGAAACTAGAAAAGGGCAGAATAAGAACCATGGTCTTGATTCTCAATCATACATTACAACAAGTCAAAACTCGTTTATCTACCATGTTTCCACAGCATCTCTTGAATAGTTGCAAAGAAAAATCTAACACAATTTTCAACATGTTAAACATGGAAAAAAAGAAAACGGGATAAATTGATTAATAGCAATAACTGAGTTTGTCAATCCTATAATACAACAACTCAATCTTTATATGTATACAAAAATAACGTCTCTGTCTTGAATAGTTCTTGAAAAATCTGCGACAGAAGTCTACTAGAAAAGACTGAAAATTAGATGAATAAAATGAAAAATATTTGCAATGAGCCGTTGCTCCATTCCACGATACGACAAGTTATTGTTATAAGTTATAAGACGTTAAAAACTCCTAGTTTGAATGGTCTTTGAGCACAATTACTCGTTCTCCATATGTACACCAAGTTTGAAGATTCTAGCTTGCACATTTTCTGAAGAAAAAAAATGTGACGCAAATTTACCTTAAAAAGACAGAACATGGACAAATAAAGAAAAGAATAACAGCAATGAGCCCAATCCAACGATACAACATCTCATTGTCCATACAATGTATGTATGCCAAGTTTCAAGATTCTAGCTTTAATAGTTTCTGTGAAAACTCTGACACAAAATTTAGGTTTTTTCTTGTGAAATAAGAAAAGGACGAAAAATGGAAGAAAGTAGAAGAATATGTGCTATAAGCATGATAAGCCTCAGTCTAAATACCACAATAAACTTATTTATTCTCCATTTGCATACCAATTTGAAGATTTTAGGTTGCACATTTCCTGAGATAGCTGCAACACAATTTTACCTTGCAAAGACTGAAAAAATAGACAAACGAAGAGAAGAATAAGAGCAATGAGCTTAATGCTCAATTCCACACTGTAACAGCTCACTGTCCATATATAAACCAAGTTTCAAGATTTTAGCTTCAATAGTTTCTGAGCAAATGTTGACACAAATTTCCAATCTTAACGTATGAAATAGGAAACGAAGGAAAAATGACAATGAACCACAATGTCATTATTAATTCCAGATCATTGCCTATCTTTTTACTTTGATGCACAATTCCTGAGAAAAAATGTGACACAAATTTACCTTGAAAAGACAGAAAATGCCCTTGATGTGATTTAAAATCCACAAGTGCAGCTGCCGGGCCGGGTAGCGCAATCGGTAGGGCACCTGACTCGTAAGTCAGAGGTCCTGGGTTCGAATCCCGGTCTGGCCACATACTTTCGTTTCTCCTTCCGCTGATTCAAGAAGGGCAGTTGTCAGTTACTGGCGAAAGTACGTGCACTTAGTACTGGTTAACCGCTTAGGAGGTCTAAGCCTGCCCAGGAATAGTGTGGTTAGGTTAACTGACCGTCCCGACATGACCTTAGTTGTTTACCGTGGACGTTAAGCATCAAATCAACCAACCAACAAGTGCAGCTATAACAAAGGCACCAGGGAACGAAATAAAATGAAAGTCAAAGGGATACGTAAAGTAAGCCAAACAGTGGTGCCACTCTAAAATGCTTTTATGACCCTGTTATGTAATTACCTATGTGAAACGGACTATTTCCATTGATGATATAACAGTGTCAATGGACTGTTGCATGATAGGATTATGACACCAAATAAACAAGAAATATGTCCATTTCACTTTGGCGGGGAATATAAATTCACCGAATTTGCTTAATTTTCCGTACTTTTACCAAGTTTGAAGATTCTAGGGTGCACAGTTACTGAGAAAACTGTGACACTATTTTACCATGAAAAGACAGAAAAATGAACAAAGAAAGGGAAGGAGAATAGCAATTAGCCCGTTTCTCCTTTCTACAATATAACTCCATATGCATACTAGGTTTGAAGAGTCTAGCTTGAATAGTTCCTGAGAAAAGTGTGACACAAAAAAGATTACGGAATTAATGAGTTACAGAGTAATGGACAGACCGAATCCGGTATATCCCAAGTTTTTAGAAGCGGGGCTATAACAGTAATTGTTTAAATGTCCCAGTACTTTGAACTTTTACTTAATAATACTGACTCAGCCACGACACGACAAAACCAACAATTTGTTGGTTTTGTCGTGTCGTGGCTGAGTCAGTATTATTGAAAGTGTTATATGCGCGCACCGAAGACTCAGATCAGCAGGGACATCCGCCCAGTCTGATCAGAGTCTTCGCTGTGCGCTTAAAGGGTAGCTATAGGTCCAAGCTAGCCCCATGCCAACAGGGAAGACCCAGAGTAGACTGTGCGGCTGATCTGAGTCTTGTCTGGGGCGCACATTCCACTTTGTTGATTTTATCATGTCGCGGCTCTTTGTATTTTCAGTTGTAATAGTCAATGCGCCCCATGGAGCACAATTCGACTATGAAGAAGCAGGGCAAGCGTGTGAGTACCTCGGTGGTCGCCTTATTACGCCAGCTGAGATGTGGAACGCCTACCACGCAGGAGAGCTTCACATTGGCACCTGTGGTTACATTGACAGTGGGTCAGCCTATTACGTACTGCAGTATACAGTTCCAGGAATTGGATATGGAGGTGTTAACAACTGTTACTGGGGCAGTTTATGGGATGCCTTCTGTACACTACCAGGATATATAGGTCCATCCTAACAGGAGTGGGACCAGTATTGATTTAGAAAGCTTTGTTGTATCGTATAGGGCTACCTTCGAATACAGCTACTCTGTAGACTACGAGGGATGTTCAGAAAGTTCTGATCGTGACGTCATATTTTGGTGAGCATCATAAAGAGAGAACTTCTGTTAGTGAAAACATATAAAACTGTGAT
This sequence comes from Ctena decussata, assembly GCA_963989385.1. Classification (NCBI taxonomy): domain Eukaryota; kingdom Metazoa; phylum Mollusca; class Bivalvia; order Lucinida; family Lucinidae; genus Ctena; species Ctena decussata. The sequence continues at coordinate 41,591,570 of OZ022506.1, read as the reverse complement.
ATGTCTGGACAACTCCTCAAACGCATCTTATATTTTATAAAGGGCACATTTTTGAACGTCTTTTAAAGAGGTATACCCTACAGCCACTGTAAATTTTAACTTTAGAAGGTCATAATTCATATTTGAGCTGTCTTTAAATTTTTTCATCACTGCTACTTTAACACAGTCCCCAGGCAACTGTGTCCTGTAAATATCGAGGAAATTACATTTCATCTAGGCTCCATACAGTTCCGTGAATTTGTATTATCTGCATTTTATATACTTGCAAATTCTCCCTTTCTACTAAAAGTTATCATAATTTTGTAATGAAAACAAATGCCTGAGCATCCAAAATCTTTTCAGGGAGAGCTTTTGCATGGTCCAATTCGAAATTGTCGAAAACTTAAAATTAATATAAAATACAAAGTTGCTACAAGTTTCATAAATGACGTTGACGTCGATTACAATAACATCATAAGAATTGCGCATTGCTTTGCGAGCAATGAAACGGTAACGTTTGCTACGCCCCGAACTTTTAAATGGACATTGAAGGCATCGATTGACAAAAGCTGATAAAAATTCATTTTGTATTTACGATGATTTTGACATGAATGAAACCCTGAAAATAAATTCACATATTAACTTAACCCAGTGGTATGACCGGGACCTAATAAAATGTAATGTAACTCAAAAAGAAAATGTATCTTTGTATATCGTTTGGTATCAATGTAAAGGTAAAATGTAGTGCTTTCAATACATGCAAAGCATTTGTCCCCGGCATGCCGCCAAACAAAGTTATGCGGCGAGAATCAGAACTCTCTGAACAATCCTCGTAGGAGGACGCCTACGAATAAAGCTTTATTTTTATGTACTGAGCTATCGTGCTGAAGAGTAGGTCTTTTTGGAGCATGGTATGTTTTCTTCCGAATAAAGCTACCCAGGGCTTGGTGATCCTAGATTACAGAGACGGCAAAGGTTCAGTGCTAGAGATATACTGAGTGATGTCATGGAGTTTTCCCCTTTTATTCTTCTGTTGCTTCCTTCGTTCGCCTTTGAGATCGGAATCATAAGCATAACTGTCTTTTAGAGCCCATTCGAGTAGTACTGGGAACCATGGACAACAATGCATGTGCCAATTACTTATTCCAAATAAAAACATATGGGTATTGAAGTATAACACGTTAGTGGCAGTTATATGTATGTAATCTCGCTGGCCGTCCTTGTGTCTGAAACTGCGAACGGCTTTTAGTTCACCTGAGCCAGCGGCTCCGGGGGAGCTTATAGGATGGTAAGGCTCCGTCGTCCGTCCGTCTTCCGTCAACAATTTCAAACGACTTCTCCTCTAAAAGCGCTGTGCCGATAGTAACCAAATTTCATGTAGACCCTCTATGGGGCAGGGGAACGAAAAGTTGTTCAAATGACCAACATGGCCGCCATGCCCATATACGGTAAAATCCTTTAAAAATCTTCTTCTCAAAAACCAATAGGCCGATGACCTTGAAACTTGGAATGTAGCATAGCAAGTACTACCAAGATTGTTATAATTATGACCTTGGGTTACGGTAAGGTCAAATTTGCTTTCTGTAACTTTTATATGGGAAAATGCCAGAACATAACCTTGGAAACTGATGAAGATTTTGACCTGAAAACTGGTATATACAGTCATCTTAACGAGTACATGAAGATTCATGCGTACAAGAGGTCAAGGTCATTCTTTGACCTTTGACCCTGGTCTCTCATATTCTGAAAATTTCGCACATCTCCTCAGATGCCACTGGGCCAATTGTGATCAAATTTCATGTAGAGCCTCTTTTTTCGGGGGAACGAAAATTTGTTCAAATGGTCCTATTCACATAACCAACATGGCCGACAGGCCCAAATATGGCAAAAACCTTTACAAATATTCTTCTCCCGAACCAATGGGCCGATAGTCTTGAAACTTGGTTTATAGCATTGGGTACGCGAGTACTACCAAGATTGTTCAAATTATGACCAAGGGTTGACCTTGACCTTTTTCACGGTAAGGTCAAATTTGCTTTCTGTAGCTTTTATATGGGAAAATGCTAGAACATAAGATTTCTTGGAAACTGTTGAACTTTTTGACCTGAAAATAGGTGTATACAGTCATCTTAATGTGTACACGACAATAGATATGTACAAGAGATCAAGGTCATTCTTTGACCTTTGACCCTGGTCTCTCATATTGTGACAATTTCACACATCTACTCAAAAGCCACTGAGCCAATTGTAACCAAATTTCATATAGAACCTCTTGGGGCTGAGGGAACAAAAATTTGTTCAAACGGTCTGGGTCGCATGACCAACACGGCCGCCATGCCCGTATAAAACATTTACAAATCTTCTTCCCAAGAACCAAACGATCGATGGCCTTGATACTTGGTATATAGCATCAGATGCATGAATACTATCAAGATTGTTCAAATGATGACCTTGGGCTGACCTTGACCTTTTTTAAGGCAACGTCAAGTATGGGAAATGCTAGAACATAAGATTTCATGGCAAGTTTAGAAGATTTTGACCTAAAATTGGTATATAGTCGACCTAGTTAGTACATGGAATATTTGCAGGTACAAGAGGTCAAGGTCATTCTTTGATCTCTGACCTATGTCAATCTTCATATTTTGACAATTTAAGACATCTCCTCAAAAACTACTTGGCTAATTGTAACCAAATTTCATACACAGCCTCCAGGGGCTGAAGGAACGAAAATTTATTCAAGTGGTCTAGGTCACACGACCTACATAGCCACCATACTTAGGTGAGCGATTCAAGGCCTCATAACCCTCTTGTTTGTATTTGGTAACCACAGAGCAGACTTCCCCTTTTATAGCTACAGCACCCAGAATTTCTGGCTGGCTGAAAAATATGATGTTAATAGTTGTTTTGTTGCCCGGTTTTATATGTTTTTCTTGAACACTTTTAAAGATCGCAGGATCCAGTATTTCCGGGCGGATGGATCGCTAACCTGTTTTCCTATCCGGCACTATAACCATCATGTAATAATTCGTGCAGCAGTAGCCGTATTCGTAGCGAAGCATATTTGTCTACGAAAACAGCTATATAAAATCAGAGTGGCTGTATTCGTACGAATAGAGCCAACGGTGTAGCTGATTCGACGGTAGCCCCATACAGAAAAACAAAGCCTTAACTCGATAAAGTGTTTACATTATCATGAATATAGAATTTAGTTTCAAATACATGTTGATTAAACGATGCGAGGGCAGTATGAACCCTATATATCTCATAATCTTTGAAAAAGGTTCCTAAGAGTGACCTGTTATATTCCCATTATATACCCAACACAAGTTAAATTCCTCGTGAATCACGTAAGTAGGCACCGCGAAAGGATACCAGTAGTATATAGTGATCGTCTTTAACCTACCTCCCTGGGCGCCTAAGTGCTGTTCAGTAATACCAAGATGGATGCCTCCAAAATAGCGATTGCACAACATCTTTTTGCCTACGCCCATCTTAGGAATCGCTTTTGCTCCGGAAACATGTAAGAAAATGTCATGACTGGTTGAATGTTATTTTCTATCGACTAATCACTGTTACTTTGTGCAGGTTTGATCAGGTCCACAAGTACCAGAAACGGATCGACATGGATACGGTCTAGTAGTATCACTAAGTGCCGAACATTGTGGCTAACTTCATGTAGAAACACAATGTAAAAATTCTATTCTGTATTGTTCTTATGCCACATTGTAAATTATTATTATTTATTTCTATTTATCCTTAAACTTAAAATGCAAATAGTAATCTTATTATTCTTATAGTGTTCCTCTTCTGCTAATAGTAGTGTCCTGTAGGAATAAATCCTGAATATCCTTGCAAATAGTAGTTTTAGTTCATCTCTGTTTTTCTTTACTAGTTTTCTTGCTCTTTACTTTGTTACTAACGTTATTATTCCCTGACAACGACGTCAACGTCACTTAGACGTCACGTCAAGAGACTTTACGTCATTTAACCCTAAACTAAAATTAGATATTTGCATAAGACTCTTCAGGATATAAATGTTCCATTTATAGCAAATTAATTATAATTATTGTGGGTTTCACAACACTCCCACAACAACAAATTGTCTGGTATTCACTGTTTGTATCAATATTTGAAGTTAGTCCTGGTCATCATTTAGCTGCTTCTGAATCTGTTAATGTGCCCTTACTGCTGCTCGTCTTGTAGGCTGACTTTTAACACCTGCACCAGCTACCAGTGGTTCTTCTTGTTTCTGCTCATCTTTAAAGGTACCCCCTTCTGTCTCTGAACATTCGATCGGGTATAATAGGTTCAGTGGCCGACCTATCATTTTCTTTGATGGTAGAAGTACCTTCGCAGACCGAACTTGCTGATCTCTACTCATTATCAGTTCTGTAATTCTTCCGATTCTCCAACATCCCCTCGGTAGATTATCCTTAATTAGAACTATATGTCCTACTTTTGCAGTAGAAGATGTCTGTACCCTTGGTGATTTTAGTTTGATTTGAGTTCTCTCTCTCAGATTTGAAAGATAATCATCTCTCCAGACCTGCCAGAATTTGTTAAGATGTTTCATTCCTTTCTTCCAGTCAGTGATAAGAGTCTCTGCTGCATTTACCTTTGGGTTGAAGCTAATGTCATAATCATCCTCTGGAGCAAAATTTGGAAGTCCTACATTTGGGTTTAGAGACAAGAAATGTGCAGGTGTGAGAGGAGTACCAGAGTTTATGTCATCCCCAACATTATACAAGGGGTCGCGAATTGATGATGGCTTCAGTCTCCTTCAAAACTGTTAGAAGTTGATTGTTTGTCAAACACAACTTGCCTATCGCCTTACGTAGGGACCGTTTAACAACACCCACCAGCCGTTCATAAAATCCTCCCATCCAAGGTGCTAATTCAACAATAAAGTTCCACCTGATTTTTTCATTCACGGAATAAGAGATGACGTCTGTCTCTGTTAGTACCTGACCCCAAAGTTTGTCAATTGTATCGTGTGCAAGTTTGAATTGAGAAGCGTTATCCGAAATTATTTCACGTGGACTTCCATGTCTTGCCACGAATCTGCGTAGTCCAAGTAGGAACATTTCTGTAGACATGTCCAGTATAAGTTCTAAATGAATAGCCCTTGTGACTAAACAGGTAAATAGACAGACCCAAACTTTCTTTGACTCTAATTTTTCTCTCACATACAATGGGCCAAAGTAGTCTATTCCACAATAAGCAAAGGGCACTGATTCACTAACACGTTGCTTAGGTAAGGGGGGGGGGGGCATTACTGGCATTCTATAAGGCCCACCTTCCCAGCGTTTGCAAACTGTACAGCGTCTCAATACCCTTTGAACAACTGATCTTTCTGATGGTATCCAATACTTTTTGCGAATCTGAGCTAATGTTTGTGCCACACCACAGTGATACATTCTCTTGTGAAGATTGTCTATCAGTAGTTCTGTGAATCTGTCTGCTTTAGGCAGAAGCAAAGGATATTTGGCAGTTTCATTCAGGTCAGAGTTTCCTAATCGTCCATGACATCTCAGTAGACCCTCTTCATCAATTTTCACCCCAAGTTGGACCTTAAGGTTGTTTGGTTTATTTTTCTTAATAGACTCAAGAAGGCTACCAAAGTGTAAAAACTGAATGTGAGCTATCCAGAGGTTTTCAGCTTTGTCCATCTCAGAAGCCTGTATAGATCCTGTACTTATTAGATTCCCTCTTAATTTTTTGATGAATCGGCCTACCAATGATGTCACTCGCAGTAACTTGGTCAGCGAAGAAAACCTCCTGCTGTCAATTTCAAATGGACCTATTGTTTGTGTTAACCGTTCTGGTATCTCCTGTGAATTCTCCACTACATCAAGCTTTGCTTCATATAAAACTTCTGAATTCTTTTGGTTTGATTTTGAATGTCTTGTTTCCATTCTGTCCAAACATGATTTGGTTTTAGCAACCACTCTGGTCCATGCCACCATAGATTGTTACCCAGAAGCTCCTTTATGCATAGTCCCCTACTAGCTAGATCTGCAGGATTGTCCTTTGAAGGAACATAGTGAAAGGTGATGTCCTTATGCTTTCGTATCTCTGCTACTCTGTTCTCTATAAATCGGGATGAGTGTCTTTCGCTACCTATCCAACTAAGCACACATTGGGAATCTATCCAGAGATGTTTTTCAGTTAACTGCACTGGTAGTTGATTTGCGACAAACTGAATGGCTCTTGTACCAATGAGTGCTGCAAGCAGTTCAAGCCTAGGAATGCTGACTGTTTTGTTGGGAGCTAATCGCAGTTTCGAAAAAACAAGATCAACTTTGCATGTTTCCCCAATTCTCTGATATAGGTATACTACCCCTGCGTATGCATGTTTGGATGCATCACAGAAGCCAACGAGCCGATATGTAGTCTTGTCCTGATTTTCCCGTGTCAGTCCTATGTATCTTGGAAATCTGCAGCTGGGTTTATTCTTCAGGTCTTCCTTTATGTTATTCCATTTTTCCTTGTCCTCTAAGGATAATTTGTCATCCCAAGACAGCTTCTTGTTCCATAGCTCTTGTAGAAATAACTTTCCTTGTTATGTTACAGGACAAAATAGGCCAAGTGGGTCATATACTGACGCTATCTGTTTTAACACCTGACGTTTTGATATCTCTGATGTAGGATCTAAAGTTATCTGATTCAGGGAAAGCACATCCTCCTTGACAATCCATGATAGTCGTAATACATTTGCATTCTCTCCAATTGATCTGTCACATACCGGTATTTCATTCTGTACACTTGTGTCATTTGATGTCCAGTCACGTAGATTCATTGATGCTTGTGCAAAAATTTGTTTGGACTCCCTATAGAACTTTTCTGCCTCCTCTGTTGATTTAGTACCCGTGATCACATTGTCAACATAAATATTTCTTGCTATTTTATCAGCTATAGGGGAGTTGTACATTTTTAAATGAAAGTCAATGGTTGCACTCAGCAAGAACGGGCTTGATATTATGCCAAATGGGACCCTACAGAATCTGTAAACTTGAATATTGTTGTCTACATTCAGATTGTTTATATTTTTCAACCAAAAGAATCTTGTGACATCTTTTTGATTTTCATTTAAACCTATCTGTAAAAAAGCCTTCTCAATGTCCGCAACAATTGCTACCTTGTTCAAACGAAAACGTAAAAGAATTCCTGTCAAATCCTGCAGCAGCACGGGTCCACGGTATAAACAGTCATTTATAAGCTTTTGTTGTCCTGTTTTGTCTTGGCAGATGCATCATACACCACTCTAACCTTGGTTGTTGTCTTGGATGGATTAACTACTGCATGGTGGGGTATGTAGTGTTTGATGCTATCTCTAGGTCCTGGTGTCACCTTTTCTATTACACCTAGTCTGAGTTGGTCTTGTATTACATTGTCATACTGTTTAGCCAATTCCCTGTTGTTTTTCATTTTTGTGATAAGTGACTTCAATCTACCAAACGCTAGTTCTCTATTTTCTGGCAAAGGAGGATTTTCGTATTTCCATGGCCAGCTGGCATGATATCTTCCATCATTATACTGTAACGAGTCATGGAAAGATTTGTGTACCTCACTGTCAAGTGGATCTACTGGAGAGTCGTCTATTCCGATTGTCTCCAATTTCCAAAAGTCTTCAAGATTTGCCTTTGTAGGTAGCGATCTGTCTGCCTTGGTATACAGGTTTGTCTCACTTTCAATATTAGTACCATGGGTCAAGATTAGCATGTTCATTTCTTCCTGCTTTTTATCAGTATACTGGGAGGTTCGCCCAGAGAGAAGCCAACCAAGTTTAGAAGCTAACAGGTAGAGTCCTGGCTGTATTTCCACCTTCTGAGGTAAGATTAAGTCAAGGTAGTAATCACTGCTTATGAGTAGTTCAATTGTAGAACTTTCTCTTTCACAAGGTAATGTGTCAGCCAATGCATATTGCTTCACTAAATGTTCACGGTCTTGTACAGAGCTTAGATTGATAGGACCCCTTTGTATGTTCCCTGTAATACTTGGCACTACATTTGCTGTTATAGTACAAACACTTCCATCTTTCAGAGCGATATCTACTTCTGTCGTGGGTGTGCGATATCTCTGAGGTTTCTTCGAACCTAATGTCACGAGTGAAAGTTCTGTTAATTCTCCCATTTTTAGATTAAGTGCTTTAGCCAGGGACTCTGTGATGTAAGTTCTATGACTTCCAGTATCCAAAAGAATACGGACGGTTTGTGTCATACTGGTCAATGGATTTCTAATGTCAGTCTTTGCAGTCTGCATTAAAACTGTTTCTCCGGAGGATATCAGCACATTTTCAGTTGAAGCCCCATCTTCTTGCACTGTGTTACCGGATGTGAATATTCCATCTTTGTTGCTGGATGTGACCATTTCATCTTTGGATCTACCCACCTCTTCATGTACAAATAACTCTTCTACAAGATGTGCACTCTCTTTTCGTAAACACCCAAATTTCTGTGGACATCGGCTTCTATGGTGACTGTTTACTTGGCCACAATAAAAGCAGTTCTTTGTTAGAGTACATTCACTTGTTCTGTGTCCCTGTTTTAAGCAAATGAAACAACTTCCTCTTATTTTTTGCTTTCTAGCCTCAATAGTTGGATACCTCATACATTCATCATTCCAATGGTTTCCATTACAGAATCTGCATGACCTGAACACTTTGCTTTTTTCATGGGGATGATACTGAGCTTTTGGTCCAGATATCAAAGCCTCAGTTGACAGCCTTAATGGATGTGGTGTTTGTTGTCTATGGGTTGAGATTCCAGTATTGGCATGCTGCTTTGCCTTCTCCCTTGCAGAAACATAGTCATTCAGAAGGTCTCTTAATTTATTAACAGTCCATCTATTTTTGGCTCCCTTTTGCATCTCCAACTGCACCAAAACGTCCTTTGGCAGTTTGGACGTGATAATAGAAATGAAAACTTCCTGACTGACATCCTGATGTAATGCCTCTAAACTGCGCAGGTGCTTTTCAACCTGATCATACAGAATTCGAAGTCCCTTTGAACTGTTAACTGCTGGGTTGATATTTATCAGCTCAATGTAGTGGCAGTTAACGACACTTTGTACATCTCCAAATCGTTCTTTCAGCAATGCAACCGCTACGCTGTAGTTTTCATTTGACAGCAATATTCCAGATACTGCACCCTTTGCTTCACCCATTAATTTACTGTTTAGGTAATTTAATTTTTCAATGTCATTTAAATATGGATTGCGATCTATGGTAGCTTCAAATATATCCCAAAATTCCTTCCACCTCATTTTGTCTCCACTGAATGTTGGAATATCAAGTTGTGGAAGTTTGATAGAGCTGGAGTGAAAATTTGAATTTTGACCTAAACTTAGCTGCTGGAGTTGAGCTTGTATTTGGCTAATTCCATCATCAGTTAAACTATGCGGTGAAAATGTCTGGGGAGGTGCAAGCATATCACGGAGTGTGTCTTGGAAACATTCTAAGTCCCCACAACAATCAAGGGCTTTTTCAATCACAGAACTGTCAGACAGTATTAACTGTTCATGATCATCCATGGCTTCAAGGGACATTCTTTCATTACTACTATCTAGCTTGCCAATAAATTCATTTATCCTTTTGATACAATTAGTAACTTTATGAGTAAATGCTCTAATGTCTACTTCCCTTAGGTCTTGATCCATTAGTTCTCTTCCCTTGGCTGCTTCCTTCTCCAGAAGATTTCTGTATAAAGTTCTATTCCGTTTTATATATGGAAAGGCTGACATCTTGTACTGCTATCTCTAGGCCCCTCTTGGTTTATAAAGTTCCGGCACCAATAATGTGGCTAACTTCATGTAGAAACACAATGTAAAAAATTCTATTCTGTATTGTTCTTATGCCACATTGTAAATTATTATTATTTATTTCTATTTATCCTTAAAACTTAAAATGCAAATAGTAATCTTATTATTCTTATAGTGTTCCACTTCTGCTAATAGTAGTGTCCTGTAGGAATAAATCCTGAATATCCTTGCAAATAGTAGTTTTAGTTCATCTCTGTTTTTTCTTTACTAGTTTTCTTGCTCTTTACTTTGTTACTAACGTTATTATTCCCTGACAACGACGTCAACGTCACTTAGACGTCACGTCAAGTGACGTTACGTCATTTAACCCTAAACTAAAATTAGATATTTGCATAAGACTCTTCAGGATATAAATGTTCCATTTATAGCAAATTAATTATAATTATTGTGGGTTTCACAACAAACATTTCTAAACACAAGCCACTTATATTTGGTGACAAAATCTGCTAGCTGATTGGGTTAGGTAATTACATGCAAACATGAGTTTAAAAAGCCAACCAGAAATCCGAGAATGTGCGGTAAGGCCGAGGTAAAGATTAACTTGGGTTTGGAAGAGGTGCGATTTGACCACGGTGCTAATCCAATAACTATACAAATTAATGTGTGCTAAGCGTAGACCTAAACTTTTTGTAAAAGCTGCTACTGGTAATGATAAAATGGTGAGTATATCAGGCGATTTCCTAATATCCGATTAAGGTTTCCGTTTCCAGATATTGCACCATGCAACTTGTGCCCGAAAACATAACTGAGCCGCGACACGGGAAAACCAACAAAATGGTTGTGCGCCCAGCGCAGACTCAGATCAGCCTGGGCATCCACCCAGTCTGATTAGAGTCTTTCCTGTCCGCATAGAGGTAGCTTGCATGTAGACCCTCAGATTCCCTTTAAGCGCTTGATGAAGACCCTTATCAGACTGGGCGGATACGCAGACTGATCTGAGTCTGCGCTGGGCGCACAACCACTTTTGTTGGTTTTCTCGTGTCGCGGCTCGTATGTTTCATGACATACCTTTTGCATGCAACATGTCAAGTTGCCTAAACATAACCTGAATAACATGAAACAGATGTCTTGCAACATGTGTCGCCGAGTAAACACACCTTTACCATGTTTATGAAAATGAGACTCTTGTTGCAAATGTCGATTTTTTTTTATTTATTTATTTATTTATTTTATTTATTTTTTTTTGATTGATTGATTTATTTTTTTTATTTATTTATTTTTTTTTTTGAGAGAGAGGAGTGGAAGAATTATGCTTTTTTTTTTTTTAATTATGAAACTGTAGGTATTTCTTGGCGTTGATGTGCACCAATGGCGATTGCCTTTCGAGCAGTGTTTTAACGCTATTCCGCGTAGTGCTGTTGGTAGCGCGTCTGACTCAAAAGCCAGAGGTCCGGCCACTTAATATCGTTTCTCCTTCCGCTGATTCCAGAAGGGCAGCTGTCAGTTACTGGCGAAAGTATGTGCACTTGGTACTAGCTAACCGCTTAGGAGGTCTACGCCTGCCCAGGATGATAGTGTGGTTATGTTGACTGACCGCCCCAACATGACCATACTGCTGTTTACCGCGGACGTAAAGCAACAAAACAACAACAAAAATGTATATAGGCTGCCGATTTGGAAGATTTCTAAAGTTTCGAATGCTTATATATATATATATATATATTTTAAAAAACGTGATTCCCAGAGCTGTAATAATTAATGAGACGCGGCACGACAAAACCAACAAAGTGGCATGTACGAAAACCAACAAAGTGGCATGTACGCCCTGCTAAGACTCAGATCAGCCGAGGCTGATCTGAGTCTTAGCAGGGCGTACATGCCACTTTGTTGGTTTTGTCGTGCCGCGGCTCAATTATTGATTTTCTGCCAGTCTGTCTGTAATGGTAACAATACAGATCCGGGTTAGACTGCTAAGGTAGATAGATCTAAGGGAGAGAATTCAGCCTCTCAGATATCTTAGGCTGATACACTGGTTACCTCTTTTTGTGTGCTATATCAACGACAAGGTTTTCCGCCTTTATTATCATGGGTTTATAACTTTTGTAACTTCTTATTTGCGTCCCTTGACGAAAAATGTATCCCAAAATGAGGGATCCCTTTACTGTGGCTGCCTTGAAGGGAAGAACTTCTCGCGGGAGCATTTTCTGCCATTAAGATGACCTTCCAATGAAATTCGCGATAATTTTCTTGGTAAGAATTATTTCCCCTGGGACACGGTGTTATTTAAGTTTATCTTGTCAGCGTAAACGAAGGACAGGGGCGTAGCTAGGGGCTTTCTTAAGATACGCACAATCCTTGAGGGAAAGTGTAGTTGGTCCCTAAGATAATTTCAGATGGTTGCGTCTTTTGGTAGATTTTATTAAAGCATTATCTAATTCATAAAATTAAAGCAGGGAAATACGCAAATGCTTGTTGAAATTTTGTCAGGCTGACAAAATTTCAATACGCATCTGCGTATTTGCGTATAGGCAGGTACGTTCTTGAAAGAATGTAGCACTATCGGACATGCTATTGAGGAGACTGTACTCTATGCTGCAGTCACCTTAAAATCTTAATCAGACAGCATACCTTCTCTTCCGACCAGCGTACACTCCGCTCATAAAATTATTACTATCGATGGTCGCGGGTGGGGCTATCTACAACCGGATCCGTCAGGAGTTTAATCGCTTTAAGATGTATGGAAACATTCACTGACAGGGAAATAAATTCTGCCATATTCAGTTATGCCACCCTTCCCCATGGTACTCAGCTCTTAAAGGAAAGAATTTGCTCCTCTAGGAACATATTCTTTCCTTTAATACTTGAGACTAGGGGAAAGTCGGGTAACTTCGGACAGGCGGGTAAATTCGGACATACAATTGCAAACAGTGAAAATCCAGAGGAGAGGGTCTCATCAGGATTTTCTCTGTTTGGCCAGTTTTTTAGCTCACCTGAGCCGAAGGCTCACAGGTGAGCTTATAGTATAGGCAGGCATCCGTCGTCCGTCGTCTGTCGTCCGTCGTCCGTCTGTCAATATTTTTAAACGACATCTCCTCTAAAACTACAAGGCCCATTGTTACCAAATTTCATATACAGCATCTATAGGCAGGGGGAACCAATAATACTGATTTTTATCCAAATCCCTTTTGAACTTTGGTTGCTATGGCAACTTAAAGTTTCCATTGACTTGTATGGGAAAAATTGAAAATTTGCATTTATTGCTATTTCTCTGCAGATAATTTGATAAATCTTTTACAGAAATGTTCCTTGAGTAGTTCTCTATCAGCCTGATGAAATTTATGTTAATTGCACGAATAGGCTGGTTGCCATGGCAACCGAATGGTTAAAAATAGAAAAAATATTCAAAAATCATCTCCTCAGAAACTATGCAACCAATAAAGCTCAAACATCACAGAAAGGATCTTGGTACTACCCTCTATAAAAATACTGTTTTTCTTGGCAATTGCTCCAGCAGTTTGGTTGCAATGGCAACTTTAAGTTGCCATTGACTTATAATGGGAAAATGGAAAATTTGCATTTATTGCTATGTCACTGCAGATATTTTGACAAAACTTTCATAGAAATGTTCCTTGAGTAGTCCCCAACCAGCCATATCAAATTTATGCAAATTGAGCTATTTGGCTGGTTGCCATTGCAACCGAATGGTTAAAAATAGAAAGAATATTAAAAAATCATCTCCTCAGAAGCTATGCAACCAATAAATCTCAAACTTCACAGAAAGGATCTTGGTACTACCTTCTACAAAAATACTGTTTTTCTTGGCAATTGCCCCAGCAGTTTGGTTGCTATGGCAATTTAAAGTTGCCATTGGCTTATAATGGGAAAAATGGAAATCCGCAATTTTTGCTATCTCACTGCAGTTATTTGGATTTTTTTTCCTACAGAAATGTTTCTTGAGTAGTCCTCTATGATTCATATTCATATTAATTTTGTCCAAATCACCGAATTTGATTAGTTGCCATGATGGCAACATAAAGGAAAAAATTTTTGAAAAACTATTCAAAAAATCTTTTCCTCAAAAACTATATAGGGGGATGAAGCTGATTCTTTGCATACATGTTCATGACATTAGCCACTACATAAAGATTGTTTTCTAGTAATGTTGCCCAAGTGGTTTCATTGCTATGGCATTTTAAAGTTTCCATAGACTAACAACTCAGTCGTTGAAATTCGGCCGCATTGTACAACTTACTTTAGAGTTACCTACCCTTGAGTGCTGAGGATGAATGGACTCAGGTGAGCTACAGGACCAATGGTCCTCTGGTTTTGTTTTAGTTCCAGAAAACTGACATATAAAGGAAACAGTGTCAGTGTCCGAATTTACCCGCTGTCCGAACTTACCCGACTCTCCCCTACATGTTTCCCCAGGAAAGCAAAGAGCTAGGAAGGCACAAAAGTTGACTCCCTTTATAAAAATGCCGGAATCACACGAAGGGCTGTCCAGCCACCTTCACTTTAAAATGAGGACTATGCTAACGGCATGTGCGAACAGGAAAGAACAACTCATATCAACCTGCGCATCATGCGCATTAGCACAGGCTGGCTAGAGTCTTTAAGTTTTTCACGGTCCTGAGCAAATTCTTTGCAATGGCGTATTGCGAATTTGTAGGATAGTTTCGAGTCTTCAATAATTGCACATGTTTCTTAGCCTCTTTCTTCATGGCCTGTCGCCTAATGGGAAACTTGGTAATGCTATACCAATGCAAAACCTGTAACAAATGCCACTTGATCCACTAAGCGTCACCCAAACATGTATACTCTACTGTGGATAAGTGAAATTTGCCAGCCCAACTAGAAGAATCAGTCTATAAAGCGCGATGGAAGATTGAACCCATGTCCTCCAGAATCGCAGTCTCACTCGTACAGTCATGTAATACAGATAAAAAGGCATTTATCAGATGGTGCACTGTTCTGTTCTGTTTTAATTTTCGTAACGACGTTCCCCAAGTGGCTCAGCGGTAGGTAACCAGATTGCGCATATTGTGTAGGTGCTTTATAAAATATTCTCACTCAAAAGACAAGAATATCTCAGTCTACAGCTGTCTGAGACTTTTTCTCACCCATTGGACAAGAATATCCCTTGAAAAAGCCATCTGAAATCTTCTATCCCGGCCTGCTGTCTCCGCCTAAGCTCTGAAAGCTGTCTCAAAACGTCAGTCATTGCACAGGCGTGTTAATTTCAACAACTGCACGTCATTGACATGCAGAACATAAAACTGACAACCAGTGATGTACAGGAAATGTCACTTTTTATTTCTGATAAGCTGTCAGTCTTAGAAAATGCATGCACAAAGTGAAATTAACACATATGTCAGAACTATTGATAGAAAATTAGCTTCAAGTTTACAAGAATGGCTACAAGAAATTAAGAGTTAAATGAATATTATGTTTTATAGAATATAATGGGTGAGAAAAATAGTCAATGATGGGGTTGAGGCCTCGACAAGGAAATCTCAGTCTCGTTTTCAGATAATTAAGTCTTATGCGAGGCTCGCATCAAACTAAATAATCTGAAAACGAGCGTGAGATTTCCTTGCCTTGGCCTCAACCCTATCACAGATTCTATTAAACCCCGGCCAACAGTAATGCATTAAAAACCATGTATGGTTCCTATAATTATGACTGTTGTTCAATGATACATTTGCGAAATCGGCGCCGAACACTTTGCTTGACTGGCAAAGCCAGACAAGCTAAACAATAAGTACATGGCATTTTTTCTGACAACACAATAATATAGAAACATAAATTTATTACCAAATTAATAGCGTTTAAAGCATTGGTTACATGGCAAGTACTATTTGAGCCAAGTCAAGAGGAAGTGGTAGCTGCAAGATGTAGCTCCAATTGGGTCGGATCTATTTATGGTTTCATACCCAGCGACTGTGACCCCCCCCCCCCCCCCCCCCCCCCCGAAACAAGCAGGACTTGACAAACACACTGTAAAAATCCGTAGATTTTACGGTAAATACCTGGCACCCAGCTGCCAGTCAATTTCCCGTTATTTTTACGGGCACCCGTAAACAGTGGCAGGAATAAGGGCGCAGAGCAGGGTAGAATAAGGCAGGTATTGTTTTGGTCCTATAGCCATTCAACATAATAAAGGTATTTCGAGTGCGGTCAGTTAACATAACTCTACCATATCGTGATTTCAAAAAAATGTTCTACAGGCAGATGACCGTAAAATAACGGGTAATGGACTGGCAGCTGGTTGCCAGGTAGCCTACCGTAAAATCTACGGACATTTTCCACGGTGCAGCTTCAGAAATGTAACTATCCGTTGTGTAACGTTGAGATTCACGATGGCTTGCTCCAACACTGGTTCGAATAGCGCGGCCGACAGCAATGTTGATGGTCGGGTTAGATTCTTTGTGCTACGGTGCGGGTACGCAGGGTCACCTAAGGCTTTGGTATTTCCAAATTACATACTGGGGTTGTCTCCTCGTGACGAGGCTCATTTATAATAAATAAACTACAAAAATAAAGTTTAAAGTATATCGGCACACCTCCAAGGAAGACTACTATGAATGAAGCCCCTAAGAGCAAATTCTTTTCTTAAAGAGTAGTCCTCAAATACTACCTCTCTCTCTCTCTCAACAGTAGGCCATATTGAAGGGGAGACTAATATACATGTACCAGGATAGCAAATATCATTCTGTTAAAACTTACCTCCCTTATAAGAATGACGGCGTAAGAATGGGGGTGTTGCCATATACCTTAAATGACGACAGAAAAGACACAACAAACGCAGCATTGCATTGTATTTCGCTATAATCCATTATTTACACAAATAAAACATGGGCCACATCATGTGATTTCCAACAATGTGCATGTGCAGTCTGATCAGAGCCTTTGATTGTCACCAATGCGCCATTGTCACATGATGTGGCTCCGTCATTATGAAAATGCATGTTTTATTTCTTTTCCTGAGCTGGTTTCAAAGTTAGAATACACTGTCAAAGCACACGTGCGGGCTTTTACGTAGAAAAAAATATCAGAAAACAGAAAAGGCTACAGTAATAATCTGTTCATTTAAAATGACAGAATCTTCAAGTAAGAAACAATTTTTACTTAAAATGCAATTTAATTATAAACGTTTTAACTAAGTTTTTCAACCATTAACAGTAAAATAATAGCAGGAAAACATGAATCACACACACACACACACACACACACACACACACACACACACACACACACAATTTAAATAAAAGCAGACCCACCCATAAAAATACACATATACAAACATACTGCCACCGGGAATCGAGCTTCTGACCTCCTGCTTACGGGGTAGATGTGCCAGTTTGGTGCTTGCTTACACAGGTAAATGTATACATGATTGTTGTACGTATGTAGTAACGAGATTTTTGGCCTCAGGTGCACAGGCACCCGGTGAAAGGAGTTTTTAGCCTTGCTCGTCTTTCCAGCCGTTTCCTAATGGTATTGTACACATGTCTTTCCAGCCGTTTCCTAATGGTATTGTACACATGTCTTTCCAGCCGTTTCCTAATGGTATTGTACACATGTCTTTCCAGCCGTTTCCTAATGGTATTGTACACATGTGTACAATATCATTAGGAAACGGCTGGAAAGACGAGCAAATCCTTTCGTCGGGTGCCTGTGTCAGGTGTTTGCAAATGAGGTAGGCTTGAAGACAGGTTGACAGAATCTTCTTAAGGCAAAACCAAAAAAAAAAAAAAAAAAAAAAAAAAGGGAAAAAAAGGAAGGAAGGAGGAAAGAAATATAAATATATATACTGCATATAATAAAGGAAGCACTACATATTCTTCATTTAACTTATTAATCCATAGCGTCCCATAAAAAGGGACAAAGGAAAAGCAAGTTGTACAGACCCAGGTCAGGCGCCGTAGAACCCCGGCGTCTGATCAGGATCTACACTACTTGTATAAAATTAACAGCAATGTCTATAAACTTTGGTGATAAAAAATAAATACATGAGATACCCCTAAAATTACGAATGAACTCATCTAATTTATAAAGCTAGAAGAGTCCACTGGGCCTTAATGGATTAACTCTGATTGATAATCTGGGCGTTTATCAATTTGTTGTTCATTGTTTACTCTGCTAGCAATTACTGAACTGTGCCAGTTGATCGAAGAATGTCATATCTTTCAAAATATTTGGAATGTTTCGTATGATGATTATTCGTTTTCCAAGGCAGTAACTTTTTCTTCACATTATCTTTCTTGTAAAGTGCTGTACTGATGGCTTTAATACTACAGTAACCTTATGTATTCAGACAATTTATAATAGGATCAAGTCAGGTAAATTCGGACAGCAGGTAAATTCGAAAAGTGACATTGTTTCCTTTATATGTCAGTTGTTTGGAATTAAAACAAAGTTAATTGGACAAACAGTGAAATTCCTGATGAGACGGGGACCATTGTGACACCCTATACAACTTGTACATATAGACCTGAATAATAAAGGTTTATGGCACTTGTCTTATACGGTGATACCGAAGCATCATTTTTGAAACTGTCAATTCAGAGCAACCTAGTTTTTGAGCTTCTAAATTTCAAAATATATTTAGCTACTGTCCCAGAGTTACTTTTACTTTTTTATCCAATCGATAAGTCCAATTATACCGCACACTATACACAGTACAAATGCGATGATCGTGAGCGCAAAAGCCCCAGAATAGTACTCATCAAAGGCCTCCGTTTTGTCGACGAAAACCGCAAACTCGATCATGATGCAGAAGGCTGAAATAAGAAAAATGCAACACATGATATGAGAGAGCTCCAGATAAGCTTGGTTCTTGGAGATAGAGGGAACAAAACTTCGTCCTAACAATCCCGGACACATGACCAATATGGCCACCATGTCCGTATATGGTAAAAAGCTTTAAAAATCTTCTACTCCAGAACCATCTGACTGATGGCCTTGAAACTTGGAATGTAGCATTGAGTACTTGAGTACTACCAACATTGATCAGATGATAACTTTGGTTTGATACTGACCCTTTTACAGCAAATGGGAAAATGCTAGAACATAAGATTTCATGAAAAGTTTTGAAGATTATGGCCTAAAATTGGTATATGCAGTCGTTTTAATAAGTACACGAAGATTTATGAGTACAAGGGGTCAAGATCATTCTTCGACCTTTGACCCAGGGCTCCCATATTTTGACAATTTCAAACATCTCTGTCTCTAATTCTTCTGTCTCGGCCTGATGTCTCAGCCTAGGCTCTGAAAGTTTTCTTAATATGTCAGTCATTGTTAAGTACTAACCAAACATGTTATACAGTTAACTTGTTACCCCAGTCATTAAAATTGCATGCATAATATATGAAAATGACAGCCTGTGCTGTGTACAAAATGACATATATTTTTCTGATTAGTTGTCAGTCACACGACATGCATGCGCAAAGTGAAATTAACAGGACAGAACTTTTTTAAAGTTTTGTTTCTATATTGTACTTATGTAATGTAATGGTTGCAAAAAAAAAATCAATGATGGGGTTGAGGTTGAGACAAGGAAATCCCAGGCTCATTTTCAGATTATTTGGTCCACCCTCGACAAGCCCGGCGTGTGACTTAATAATCTGAAAACTAGCCTGAGGTTTCCTTGTATCGGTCTCAACCCTATCATAAATTCTTTTAATCTCGGCCTGCTGTCTCAGCCAAGGCTCTGAAATCTGTATCACCTATGTCGGTCATTGTTATATATTGTACATTCATGTTAAACAGTTAACATTTTACCAGTCATTAAAACTGCATTCATCATATGAAAGTGTCAGCCTGTGCAGTGCATGAAATGTCATATAGATTTCTAATAAACTGCCAGTCAAAAATGTATGCGCTAGGAGAAATTAACAGGCCCTAGTTATAGAAAATAAAACTTCCAGTTGATAGTAAAGGTCTAAACAAAAATTATGTTGTCAGTATACAGTGTATATTGTGTTTATTCTGGTATAATGGGTGAGAAAAAATATTAATTACGGGGTCGAGGCCAACACACGGCAATCTCAGGCTCGTTTTAAAATCATTTAGGTCACATGCTCGGGCAAGCCTCGCACGAAGCTAAATAATCTGAAAATTAGCCAGAGATTTCCTTGTCTCGGCCCTAACCCTCTTTTAGATTCTATAAGTCTTTTTCAGACCAGAAACCCATTTTTGGCCTATATGCAAACAATGCAGACTCAGTTTAATCGCAGCAAAACGCGGCGCCTGATCAGGGTCAACATTGTTGGTTTACTTGAATTTCTATGCAAAAAAAAAAATAATAATAATAAAAGTGAAAACATTCACCAGAAATCCGTTCATTGGTAATGAACTCATCCAAGTGATAAGGATGGAAAAGGCCATTGGTAGAAAAGGAATAAATGAGCCGCGACACGATAAAACCAACAATGTGGTTGTGCGGCCAGCGCAGACTCAGATCAGCCTGGGCATCCGCCCAGTCTGCTCAAAGTCTTCGCTGTCCGCATGGAGGTAGCTTAGACCCTTAGCTACCCTTTGAGCACTTAACGAAGAGTCTGATCAGACTGGGCGGATGCCCAGGCTGATCCTGAGTTTGCGCTGGGCGCACTACCACATTGTTGGTTTTGTCGCGTCGCGGCTCAAATCCAGGCTTATACTTACCGGCGACAAAGGCTAGGATCCAAGCAACCAGTTTTAATACTTTCATGTCATTTTTCACAAATACAACGATAATCGTGCATACCAAGGCGGCAATCAGAACAAGTAATCCGATGATCGCAAAGGCCCGTGAGGCTTCTAACCAGTCTGGAAAAAAGACAAAATAGACCTTTGAAAAATGAAAAATATAAATTGTTCAGTGTCGTGGGAGGTGGGAAGGCAATATTAAGGAGTGGACAAAGATGGACTTTGCTAGCTCATCTAGGGCAGCTGAAGACAGGACTAGGCAGAAAGGGATTTTTGTGATGCCGTCTGTGGTGCCCCAACGGCCTCGCAAAGTTATGGGATAGACTAGACTAGACTACAGCAAAGTATTGGACCGACAAGTTTGAAGCCGAATGACGATGAATATAGGCTTAGGATATCTTTTCTTATTTCCTTGTTATCTTACCCTTGTTACATGTATCCTCCCTTCCCTCGTGAATAATTGATATGTTGGGGTCCAAGATCTTACTCCCCCACTACAGCCCACTAGTGTATCGACAGGTTGGGATGGAAAGATAAGTTTCCCTGGATATCCTCACATGCGTTACAAGCTGTTTTTTGGTTTGGGGAAGAGGGAGGGGAAATACAGTAAGGCCCAGAGGATGTAAAACTTGAGTACATTCTCAAACTCAAAATAAAGCACACTGATTTGCTTCTTCCCAGCACATGCTCGGAAGCAGCCAATCAGTGTACTTTATTTGGAGTTTGAGATTATTCTCAAGTTTTATAACCTCGAACCCTGGGCTTCACTCAATATGTCGTCTCTTCCCTCTTCTTTTTGTTCTGTTGCAAGGGCGTAGCTACGTATACGGCAAATACGCAAGTGCGTATTGAAATTTTGTCAAAATTTGACAAAATTTCAAAACGCAACTGCAAATTTGCAT
Source organism: Ctena decussata (assembly GCA_963989385.1). Taxonomy (NCBI): domain Eukaryota; kingdom Metazoa; phylum Mollusca; class Bivalvia; order Lucinida; family Lucinidae; genus Ctena; species Ctena decussata. Next base: position 41,570,241 of record OZ022506.1, on the reverse strand, counting down.
GCTAAATATTTATAAATTAGACAAGATTTCAATACCAATTACCAAAGTGGCTGAAATACTAGCTTTCCCTTCAAGAAGTAGAGAATAAAACATGGTTGTGCGTATTATGAAATTGCCCCTAGTTACGCCCCTGTGTTGTAGGGAGAAATAGAGAAATTGCCAAATAGGGAGAAAATATCCCGAATGGGAGAAAAGATAGGCTAAGCTTACAACTGAAATCTAAAGCTGAGGGGAAGGAACTAGCGGTCAGAGGAACCATATCATAGGCCATCTCCAAGGTTTTGGTTTGAAAGACGAGTATAAAAAGGTAGAGAAAGAGTTAGTCCACCTAAAGAGAAAAAAAGAACGTGAGAAATTGTAGTATATACGTTTAAAAGTTTGAGTGTGGTTGATAAAAGTTATCGAATTTTGCTAAACTTTTGACTTAACAGGAGGATAAAATGCTTTTATGAATTTTCAGATTTAAACTGAGAGATTTATCTATCTCGGTTTATAATTGCTAATGATTTATCAAAAGAATTAAATTCAATTCGAATGGAATTTTTGAACACATAAACGGTCTAAACACCCAAAACCCCGACACTTAAGGTGGTGATTTAAGATGAATGCAAAAATCTGCATAAAACCATCAAAAATAACGTATCTCCCTGAAAGTTAGCTTCTTATTTTTGTTGTTCTCCACAGTTTAGAATACACAATAGAGGTACATGCTGCTTAAAAAGTGTTTTTATAAGGAAAGATCAAATGGTAGTTTTCTGTGCAGAAATATAAAAAAAAAAATGACATAGTTATTGAAAATGTACGTAGCGCTGAAGGTACGTTGTTCCATTATGAAGAGCGTCCTAGCAATTATTTGTTCCAACTCCTTCTCAAATTGTAAGGTTGATCAGATGAAAGCAGAGGGGATATTTGACATTTTCAGTGCAAAATCGATTTTTATTTCACCGAATGAACACCAAAAGCACGAGTGGCGAAGCCACGAGTGAAAATACCACTTTTGGTGTTCATGAGTGAAATAAAAATCGATCTTACACTGAAATAGTCAAATTTTCTGTTTCTTTTATGCTTTAAAATTGCCTAAAATCACTTATTCAAATGTGTCGGTCATCTCGACAGAGACACATCTTTTTTTCTAGCCGTTTTGTGTCAAATTTGATGCTTCCAGCGTGTTTACTGGGTATGATATGGGTTGGAAACATAGTTTGCAACTAAAAATCAGCTTGAAATCTCATTTAGACACACAATACTCAAGATTTTGCTTAGAAAGGATGCCGATAGGAGACTTAGGCAGCCTGACGTCGCGTGCATTAACAATGTTACGTTGGCGCTTTTAGTGACGTCGTAATGACGTGCAAACATAAGTGACGTAATTTAAGTCAAGCCGGATAAGATTTAGCCAAATAGCCAACAAATAAATGAGACTATTTAACAAAAATTCTATTTTTTGAAACAGTGAAATCTAAAGTGAAAATTTCACTGTTTCAATTAGTGAGATTATCAGTTTCGTTTTCACCGAGAAATCTCTATAATTCATTGAAAAGTATGAAAGAAAGATTTTCTCAAATGTTCAACCATGTACAAGGTGCATGTACACTGGAAGCATTCATTGAATATAGGGTCGGCAAGCATACCTATATAACACCTATAACACGAATAATATATTACTGACACTATGACAGGTGTGTAAATGAAAATGTTCAACCTTGTTAAAATAGTCTCACCTGTGTGTTTCGACAAAAAATTTGGACACAGGCTACGTGTTTTTTTTTATCTGCTAAGCCTGATTATGTGTGAAAGAGTAGGGAAAAATAAGTGCTAGGACGCTCTTCGTAATACAACAAGATATCCTCAGCACTAAGTATATTTTCAATAACAATATTACTTTTTCAGATTTCTGCGCAGAAAATTACCCTTTGATCTTTCTTTATAAAAGCACTTTTTAACATAAAAAATCCTGCAGTTTGAGATTCTAAATTATGAGAAACACCATAAAAAAGGCATCTGCTAGGTTTTAGGAAATCAGTTGTATTTTCAGCATTTTCAAATCAGAGTTTATCACAGCCTTAACGGAGCTCCGATAAACCTTCAGCTAGTGTTATGGGACCGTATACATGAAACAACTTAAGTGGGGCGGACGCTCGGCGCCCCGTTACTGCGGCTATGGATTCGTTCCGCTGAGGTGCGGGGGTAACGTCGATATGGGAATTGAAATATGATGATGAGCTATGCTGTTGCTAAGGCTGAATTTCTATGAAGGACATTCCTTACAACTATGAAATTTGCTCTGGAGGAACAGTCTGAAAAAGGTTTGAAGACTGCCGTCCTCATTGTTACTAAAAATTGGACTGAAACGCTAGTCAGGACATAAACGTTGACGCCAAGAACTCATCAGATCTTTGAAAATATGTAAAAGCCATTACATGCAACCGTAGCGTTGGTGTCCATCTTCCGAAAAATGCGTATGCGGAACTTTGATTGCTAACCCTGCGTGCACATGATGTCGCAATGATGTCGTACTGACGTCGATGCGACACTATCATGTCCCATCGACGTCAATGTGACCTCATTGAGACGTCATGTACATGGTGGGTAACGTCTTGTTTCTAAGAACTGTTACTAAGAGATGGCCTTAAATGGTGAGACTGAAGTATTACTGTAAACTGTTGATGGCTATACATGTAAGAACGAACGGACGGACGAAATCCGCATCTGCTGGCTTAGGCAATGCTCAGTTTATCTAGGTAAAACAGTTTGCTGGCGTCCCAGTCCTTATATTTGAGCCGCCACACGAGAAAACCAACAATGTTGTTGCGCGCCCAGCCCAGACTCAGATCAGCCTGGGCATCCGCCCAGTCTGATCAGAGTTTTCGCTGTCCGTATGGAGGTAGCTTAGACCCTTAGCTACCCACTAAGCGCTTAGCTTAGCGAAAAGTCTGATCAGACTGGGCGGATGCCCAGGTTGATCTGAGTCTGCGTTGCGCGCACAACCACTTTGTTTGTTTTTTCGTGTCGTGGCTCAATTTTATTTTTGTAACGTTCATATGTTGTAAAAAAGTGAAATGAAATATAAAACAGTATAAAACTTTACCTCTAGGGTTATCTATGTTGGCGCAATTATCGCCGGTGCAGGTACGCCATAGACCGAAGTTAAGATCCAATGCGCTCGTGTCTACAACCACCCAGTGGGGCAGAGCTAGTCCGAGAAGGTGGATAACACATGTCACAATCAACAAAATAAAGTTAATCTTCAAGAGAATCGAGCTTGCTCCAAATCCCATTTTGTTTCTTCTTTTTTCTCTCTCTTTCTTGTTTTCAAATTGAGTATTTCAACTAAAGTCCGCTCTGCGACTTACTAGTATAGCACCGTTTAAAGGTCTATCTGTTATTTGCCTTGTTAGATCGAGAGTTGAATTATCACTAAGAGGCGTGGTTTGAAAGTTTAAAATTTTATTTAAAAAGATATGCATCAAGCACCTAGGAATAAAAAAATTAATAAGCTGAGAACAAGGAAAGTGTGCCTTAGAGCATGTTCTTGAACAGGCTGCGCATTCGTGAAGTCTGATAAGGGTTTATCTTTTTTTGCAAATGAAATTTTGGAGATGTTACAAGCGAATAATGCAGTCACAATCGTGCTTTGGTTATGCGCAGCCTGCCACAATCTCGTCCAGGTCGCGCGCGGCGTAAGGTACCAGCAGCTGGAATCCAGCCGGGGCGCGAGATGAGATTTTGTTGATTTGTTTACGTGGAGTCAAGGAAACGGTTGGCAGACTGGTTTTCTGTGACACTGAGCAAGAAGAATATCCCGCCCTGAATATACCGATGATGATCAATCAATTTTAGATTCATTAAGTAACCGTAATATATGGATCCTAATAAACGCCCGGGGAAGCAGCGTAGACACAGATCAGACGGCCCCTTATGGGCCGCCTGATCAGGGTCAACACTGTTGGTAAGTATGATATATCACCAGACAGTAGTATTAACTATAATAATTTCAAATTTTCGTTTTTGCACTTATTTGGTTGGGTGGTCCAATATTTTGGAGTATTATGGCTAATCGATTGAAGAAATTAGTTTTTCTGCTATTGGAAAAAATGAATTTATTGACTATAAAACAGATCAGAATAAATCTTAAAGTCACCAAAGTCCTATCAGTGGTAAAAACGTCTAAATTCAAATCATTGTAAAACCTTCACTTTTAGTAATAAAATTGGGTTTACATGCATATATTAAGTAATTTGTGTAAAGGCCCCATTGCCTTAACAGCATGAAAAAAATTGAGGTATCGCTACAAGCGTCTCACTATAGTTTCATCATTGTAAATGATCGTGATTGGCCAGCTTTAAACAAATAAAATATCACTGACGGTTCCACATAAATAGGATTTGAAAACTTATTTGAATGGATGGCAACTAAAATGACCTACTTTCGATTTCATTAAGTTAAACAAAGTGGTAAAGTTACAATGTACAGGCATGGAGCCCCAATCGCTGTCCGCCTATGTTTACACAGCATTGCTAGATGGGGAACCAGAACAAGAAATTGTATTTTGAGGAGAGATTTGTTATTTTTCAAAAATTTGTTTTCTGTACTTTTTGCCAGTTATATGACTCAATATATATATGCACCTCAACCCAAATTTATTATTAAAGGTGAAGGTTTAACCGCCTTTTACAATGATTTGAGTTTCGACATTTTTACCACTGATAGGACTATGGAGACTTTAAAGCTGGTAAATCAGGATCATTTACAATGACGAAACTATAAAGAGACGCTTGCAGCGATACCTCATGTTAAAATTTTTCATGCTGAAAGAGCAACGGGGCCTTTAATTCGCTGAATTTTATAGGCACGTCGTGAGACGGGTATTATTATTTCGTGGCCTCGCTGAGTTTTTATGACGTCGTGGCCTCTGTCCGTACGTCCGTCTGTGTCTACGTCCGGTCGCCCGGCCGTTTGTTCGTCCGGCCGGCCGTTTGTCCGTCCATTAACTTTTCGTGTCCGTTCCATATCTTCTTAACACCTTGATTTTTTTTTTATTTTTATTGAAACTTGCGTTAAATGTTCATCTGATCAAGACGAAACTGGATTGGCAAACATTGAAGATCCAGATCAGACTGACCTGTTTGCACTGTCCCCCCTGTTCCAATACTAGGAAGTTTTACGGTACATGTATATACATGTACAACTTCATTATGGATTCATGGCTCTTGTATCATAACAAAAGGTAGCAATCCAGACAGCATGTTGCATCTGTGTGATTCAACAATTCATTATGATTAGAGGTTGAAAATCAATATTGATTGATTTTTCTTGTGGTTTTATGGAATCATTATGTAAGAAAATTTCACAAAGAAAATTCAAGTTCAACTATTTAACCGTATAGTCTTATTATTTTGAAAAAAAAAACTGGAATGTCACTGCAAACCTCTGATATCAAAAGCATCGCATTCAATCAAAGATTGATTGATTGATTGTTTTGCATTGAATCAAAGAAAATATAATTTCAAACATAAGGGCTCTCGAAGAGTATACCACTAACTGTGAGGGCAGTCAAAAGAAAATGCAGCTATGATGGAATGACTGTGTCCAAAGACAAAGTTAATAATAGAAACCTATTAGCGTCTTCAACGAAAATGCAACTGGCCCCGAGGTTATAAAACTTGAGTACATTCTCAAACTCAAAATAAAGCACACTGATAGGCTGCTTCCGAGCACATGCTCGGAAGAAGTCAATCAGTGTGCTTTATTTTGAGTTTGAGATTATTCTCAAGGTTTATAACCTCGAACCCAGGTTGCAGATATGAGACACGTAATGTTGTAATGTCAGAAAACTGGAGACAAATGTCTTCAAGATAATAACAGCAACAATGACAAAAAAAAAAAAAAACAACGACAAGAATTCCGCGAAGTTCTTTGTCGCAACTGCCTTGCGCTCTGTGGCACATTAACCCTTAAAGAGCCAAAAATTAAAATAGTTTGATTTCCAAGAGATTTGCAAACAGTGTAGCTCATAATGAGCCACCTCATCTGAATCTACACTGTTTTCCCTCTAGTGTTGGAGTTCTCAATATGATATCACTTGGACGAAACATTTTTTGAAATTCTGCAGACGTTAATTTTGTCGTCTGCTTTTTAGCGCATTAAGGATAGAGATCTCAAGGAAAGCATCAGTTTGGCACCTTTTTTGGTCAAAATTCATTTGGTGGTTCATAAGATATTGTCTGTTTCATATTTTTATTCTATTTTAGTAACGATTCATGGCGGCCATTTTCAATTGTGGTTTTGCAAACTATTGAAATAACTTCATGCCAGGATCACCCTGATACTAAAATGGTCTAAATTCATTCAGAGGTTCTTGAGAATTTTCATTTTCATGTTTTGCTATTATTAGTATAGGCAGCCGACGGACATCTTGGATTGCTCAATCACACACATTTTAAGAAAACTCTATTTGCTGACCATTCTGATTGAATTTGACTAAACCCTGTTCTGCATTTCTTGAGATAGCGGCATTTTAGCAAAATTGATCTCGTAAACAGAAAGTAGGTCACTGTGACCTAACTCCGCTATAGATTTTTTTTTCGTTTGGATACATCTGAAAAGCAAAGCCCCACTAATGCTCCAAGCACATTTCAGCCAAATGTACAAAGTGGTTCTGGAGAAAAAGTTGATTTTATTGTTTTGCTATTTTTAGTAACAACGGCCATCTTGGATCCCGACCACGCTGAATTTAACTATTTTGGAGCCTTATAGTCTGATCATGCTGTATGTGTTATTGAGAACCATGGATGCAGTGGTTTCAGAGCATAAGTTCTTTGAATTGACTAAATGATAGAGTCGACGTAAATCATTCTAGGGTCGACTTAAATTTGTTAACGGTCCTTATGTTTTAAAGAGCATTCCTGTATCTTCTAAAGGTTATAAAGAGAACCCTTTAGGTTCTAACGGTTATAAATAACAATATATTGCCGCGGTCAATATTACTAGCCGGGTATGATTCAAGAACTTACTGCCTTTGCTGTATGTATATAACTGTTAGCAATAATAGCCCAGCAGGAAAATGATGTCGCACTGACGTCGATGCGACGTGATGACGTCGCATCGACGTCAGTACTGTCATTTTGACTTCATGTATCCGCTGAGTAAGTTTCTTTTATGGTGACGCCTGATAGGGATGCGTTCCCCGAAATCTCCGTGGATTCTCCGTTTCGACAAAAGAGAAAAACAACGATTTCACTATTATTATTGTTATTATTATTATTATTATTATTATTATTATTATGAAATAAACCCTGCTTATATGCGAGCACATCGCTCTGTACAATGCTCTCCAGAGTTACAGAGTAGAGAAAAAGAATTGTATTATTTCTTCATGCAGAAGTAATACATAAATTCTTGTACAGCATTGCTATCTCTACAGGTGGTGTTTTTGTCGTATGAAGTTTGCAATAAAATTATTGCAACTCAACAGCAGCGAATTCCGTCTGACCCGGTTGTATCAAACTTTAATGACAAATTAAACCGTCATTAAACCGCCATTAATTAACGCGTTATTAAATTCGGTTGTATGAAACTTTTAATGACGCGACTTCGTCATTATCTCTTCATTAACTTAATGATGGTCTGGGGGTATCTTTAAACCGTCATTAAGCAATTCAAGATGGCCGCCATCGTCCGATTCGACCTCGATATTTCGGAAAAGCGACCATTTTAAAGACAACATGGTCGATGTAGAATGCGAAGGAGATGGAAATTCGTGAAAAGAAACCAGATACCTCGATCTGCAATCATTTCCATGCAGAGCAAGAACCTAAAGCCATTCAAATGTCATACAGTAGTTGTTAGTTATCCAAACTGAAAGCTTGGTACATTTTCCTTTAAAAACTTGCTTCTTTCCCGCTGGCATCGTAAAAACTTGTATGTAAACATTATTGAAGTCCAATTTGTTTTGAAAAGTATCGACCAGCTGCTCACGACAAGATGACGTCATAAGACAACAGGCAGCGCACAATCAATATCTAAGGACTTTTGATAGAACTTATGACCCGATTTGACTTGATGCCCAATAAACTCTATTGAACTAAACTTTCTAACTTCTAAGGTTGTTGGATTTCCGGGAGCCTACACACCGGGCTATCGACGTTGAATAAACGTTGATTAAGTACCGTTCCGGCTAAGAATCAGGCAGAATGCATTAATAGGGTGGCATATCGAGGTCTTCAGATTTTGACCAAAACTTATGTATAAGTCCATTGGGTGACCAAACCTGCACATGCAAAATCTTAGGTCAATCAGTCAACGGTTGCTATGGAAACCAGGGGATAATTGTTTTCCTTAGCAACAAGCAAATTATGCTGGAACATTTATGTAAAATACAACATTTTTGGGAGGCTAAAACTGTATACAAAGCAAAAATAGCCCTTCTTGTAATGTGTTCACTAACACAATGTACATTATTGGTATCAAATTCTGTTTGAATGTTTCTGAAATAAACATCAGCATGTGTGCTATTTGGGGTCAAAGGTCACCTTGGTCATCGTTTTTACAGAATTTGTGAAAATAGTCAAAAACGACCGAAATCCAACCCAAATATTTTCTATAGTATAAAAATTGAAAGATACCAGCATTCAATGATTAAAGCACAGCTATGGGGCTTTCAAAATCTGGAATAAAATTACTGTATAAATTTCTCCTTAGCAACCAGTTTAACTCCTTAGCAACCATCCCTTAGGTGATCTGTACATTTTGACTGAATTGGAAACAGTATATCTTCTAAGTATTGCAATGTAGGAAGACAATAGTAAGAAAAGTTTAAAGCACAGGTATTGGACTTTAACACTTTGTTGAGAAACATGTGCATATATTTCATCTTAGCAACCAGTTAGAGCCCTTAGCAACCAACCGTTAACAAATCTGAGACTTTTGGCCGAACTCCAAGAGGAATATCTTTCATATACAAGTAAGAATAACCATACTTTTATTGAAATGTTTAAAATACACCTGCCTGTCCTTTATATGTTGTTGTGAAACATGTGTATATATTTGCTCTTAGCAACCAGTTTGTGCACTTAGCAACCACCTATCAACAAATTTAGAATTTTTATTGAAGTCCAAATCTGATGCCTTCTGATTGTTGTGTACTATGTAGACAATGGTAAGGAATCATTGAAACAAGAGTGCTGGACTTAACCAGTCTGTTGCAAAACTTGTGTATATAATTTTCCTTAGCAACCAGTCTGAGCCCATAGCAACCACCTCTAAACTGATTTGAGAATTTGGTTTAAATTCCATAAAAAATACCTTTGATGAGCAGCAATCTATGAAGACAGTTGCAGTAATTTTTTAAACATATTTAACTTTTAAAAATCACTAGGGAAAAAATCACTTGTGCATGTATATGTCCTTAGCAACAAGTTTAAGTCCTTGGCAACCACATGATTTTAACCATATTTAACAGATTTGGAGCATGAGAGTGAATTATGATCAAACTGTTCTCTCTTTGCAACATAACAATGTATCTTGTTATAAGTAATATCTAAAGCACCTCTGACCTGAACTTTTACCATCTGATTAAAAACATGTGCATGCAATTAAACCTTAAAAACCAGATTGGGGCATTGGCAACCACCTTTTTTTAGATGTGAGACTATTGTCGGAATTCAGGACAGAGCAGTTTTATTAGCAACAAACTGTTATGACAAGAGTAAGTGATGTCTGGATCAAACGGTTAGACAAGATCTAAAATCCGTTGAAGAAAATGCGTATGTGCATGTCCTTAGTAACCAGCTGAAGCTTTTAGCAACCATTTCTTAGAAGACTTAGAATGTTACCAGAGGAACTGACAGCCTCTGAAGAAGACGAATGTTCTGCTGAAGTCCAAATAAAGAATGTCTTTTTTTGCCCTACAAGTAATTAAGACAGCTATAAAAAGGTTTTAAGTACCGTTGCCTGACTTTTGAGTACAAGCAGTACGTACGAGCCCTTAAGCAACCACCTCTTAACGTATTTACTGAATTTCAAACACATTATCTCCTTGTGCCATGAACCATATGGGTTGTAGAAAAAAAGTAGGAAATGTTTGCAATACATTAGTTTTGTGACTTAAAATTCTTTTTGAAAACGTAAAGCTCAGGCAGTCCATTGCCAGAAAAGAATCGGACAGTGCCCTTAATAAGTCACACAGGCATATGAAACCAATATCATGTGAAGGTCACAGCGTTTGTATTCTATATGCAGTCATTTTTCTTTCTTTCTTTCCACGATACTGTTCTCGGTCAACTATGACCATGATGGCAGGTTTGTGGTGTGGCACATAAGTTATCACAAAAGTTAAAAAAAAAATGAATTTGTGACAAAGCCACCAGCAGATTAAAACTATTTACAAGAAGTCCTCAGGGACAGGCATTCCATGCCTAACCCCTGCTCTACCCCAGGATATTATATTTTGGCCTCAAACCCATCAACTGTCAGCTGTCAGAAGAGACAGCTTCAGTTGTAAGGCCATTCCAAGATGCAATTGTCCTGGGGAAAAATTAATTCTTAAAACTGTCCGTATACGCGTTTGGACGGTGATACTAGAATGGGTGGGACCTAGTTCTCCTGCTCCCTCCACCGACCTCAGATAGGTACCTATTCTTATCTACTATAACCAGATTATTGTGAATTTTATAGAATAGAGATTGAGAAGCCTGCTGTCTTCTTTCCTGCAGGTCTGGCCATTTGAGTTCATCTAACATTTCTCGCACATGACTTTGGTTGCGCCAGCGCCTACAGGTCCAACGGGCAGCAGTCCTCTGTACTTTTTCTATTCTGTTAATACCTACTTGGTGATGGGGCATCCAAGCTGGCGCTGCATATTCTAATTTGGGCCGGACCAGAGTTTTATATGCAGCAGCCTTGATTTCCTTCGATGCAAAGTCAAGTTTCTTCGAAGGAAACCCAAAGTCTTAGTAGCCTTACTGGTAATTTCATTGATATGTTGACCCCTCGAGGTCATCCGTAATTTTAACTCCTAAATATTTGGCTGAGGATACATTCTCTAGGACCTGGTTATGCAATGTATAACCATGGATTATTTGCTTTAGAGGGGGGTGCCTAGTCATCCTTATAGAGTGACATTTGGCAACGTTAAATTCCATGAGCCATGCCTCTTCCCAAAGTGCCAATTTAAACAAATCATCTTGGAGTATCTGTTGGTCTTCAGACCGTCTTATATTTCTATAGAGGACACAGTCATCAGCAAAGAGGTGGACTGTTGAGCTTATGTTGTCTGGCAGGTCATTAATAAAGATTAAGAACAATATGGGCCCTATAACAGAACCCTTGGGAACACCAGACAACACGGGGAGAGGGTCTGAACACACCATCCAGAACAACTTTTTGAGTCCTCCCAGATAGCCAGGCACAGATCCACCGGAGGATAATATTTCGGATACCATAATACTCCAGTTTATAAATCAGTCGTCTATGGGGAACCTTATCAAATGCCTTGGCAAAGTCCATAATAATGAGGTCTGTCTGTTTGTGACCTATATTATGGGCTCTGTCTAGGTTTGCCTGCAAGTCATGAATGAACTGGACCAGTTGGGTCTGGCATCCCTACCACTTCTGAAGCCATGATGAGACTCAACTAAAATCTTATGGTCCGATAGATGTTGCATGATTCTGCTCACGAGAATGTGCTCTAGAGACTTACAACAAATACAAGTCAAAGAGACCGGCCTGTAGTTAGCAGGGTCATACTTCTGGTACGCCTACTTGGGGGAAAAAGGTCATTTATGGGTATACTGGCTGCACCCTTTAGACCTTTGTAAAGCATTATGAGTCTACTATCTTTCCTTCTCTTTTTCAGGGATTCCCACTTAAGTTTCTCCAGAATGCCAGTCATACTCTCAGTTTCATATGTGTAATTACCCGTTACAAATCTAGCTGCCCTTTTCTGCACCTTCTCAAGTTCATCTTGAAGAAGTATACTTTGAGGGTCCCAAACTGAACTACCATACTCCAAGACTGGACGCACCAGTCCCTCGTATGCGGACTCTTTAACGTCTTGTGGACATGCTGCCAAGTTACGTCTGAGGAAGCCAAGGGTCTTATTAGCCTTTGTGCAAATATTGCTGACATGTGTGTTCCATTTCAAATCATTGTTTATGGTTATGCCGAGGTACTTGATAGTTTCTTCGTTACTGAGGACCATTCCCTCTAAGGTATAGGAAGCATTTATCTTCTTGATCTGTTTCCTTGTGATTTGCATTATATTGCATTTGACCGGTTGAAATCTCATGCCCCAGCTCCTTGCCCAACTCCCTAAACGATCTATATCCTCCTGAAGTTTCAACGTGTCTTCACTATCACTGATTTCACGATAGCAAACACAGTCGTAAGCAAAAAGTCTTAATTCCGAGTCAATAGTTTCGGTTATATCATGCATTTATAGAACATTTTGCGGCGTAAAGAGAGTCAAACAAATGAAAAGCAATCACAGTTTTTTTCGATTTTCGAACTTGCTGACGTTGCGAATCGTTATGACCGCATTAGAGGTGACCACAATTAGATGTGACCACATAAGCAGGCTCGACTGTTCACACATTACAATGTATACACAGTATACTGCAAATAGAACAGAGTATATTTAGAATTCACTTAAAAGTTCTAAATCTGTTCTAAAGGTGGTTGCTAAGGGATCAAATTGGATGCTTAGGGAAAAAAGACAATTTTCAACAGATTTTTGAAAGCCAGTCAGCTGTGCTTCTAGCATCTTTTAAACTGTCTTCTTAATTTGCGTATAAAGGATATTCCGTATGGAAACCAGTCAAAGCAATCACATGTCTAAATTTAGATTTTGTTGCTATGGACTCAGATTGGTTGCTAAGGAAAAATTTTACACAGTTCTTGCAGCATATTGTAAAAGTCAGCACTTGTGGTTCATACATTACACACAATTGTTTATTAAGTATGTAACAAAAAGAAATTTCCCTCAAAACCAAAATCAGAGAACAGTTGTTGCTAAGGTCTAAAATTGGTTACTGAGGACAAATATATACACACACATTGTTCAACAGAATTTAAAAGTCAGTAGCTACTGTTGTAATGTTACTTGTAGTTATTTTCATACTTTGTTAGTTATAAAAGATATTTCATATGAAATTCAGTTAAAAGTCTTCTGTTAAGAGATGGTTGCTAGGGGTTCAGACTGGTTGCTAAGGGTAACTATATGCACAAGGTTGACAAAAGATCTTAAAAAAGCCCAGTACTTGTTTTTCAGTCATTAATTACAATCCTCTGCATAGTACTCTGTAAATAGAAGATTTTTGGTGTTGAATTCACTGAAAAGTTTTCTGTTAAAATGTGGTTGCTAAGGGCCCAAAATGGTTGCTAAGCACAAATATATGCACACATTTTTCAACAGATTTAAACACCCGTCTGCTGTTAAGCTAACATGTGTTGTCATAGTTTGTCACATATCAAATATATTGCTTGTTGAAGTCAACCAAATGTTTCATATATGTTAATAGTTGGTTGCTAAGGGCACATATTTGTTGCTTAGGAGAAAATTGTGCATAGGTTTTTCAACAAATGGCAAAAGTTCAATACCTGTGCTTGAAACATAACTAACTATTGTCTACCTGCATTGCATAGTGTCAAAGATATACTGTTTCCAATTCAGTCAAAATTTACTGATCACCTAAGGGGTGGTTGCTAAGGTGTTAAACTGGTTGCTAAGGAGAAATTTATACAGTAATTTTATTACAGATTTTGAAAGCTCCATAGCTGTTCCTCAATCATTGAATGCTGGTATCTTTCGATTATTTATAACTCTATCCAAAATAAAAAAGGAATCTCCACCAGTTTCCCTTTTTCGCAGCCTAAATCCAAAATACGGATATATCCATATATCGAATACTGGTATTTTTAACCGTAAAACGTGCATATTACCAGAGATCAATGTATGAAAAATCAAACAATGGAACAACACAGAGTCACATTTCAGGCCTTTTAATGTAGGAAAATTCATACAATCAGAGACCAAAAACAAACAATACTATATACAAGGCTCAAGTTAAATGTATGAAAAATCATACAATTGAACCGGACAATCTCTTACTAAATGTTTTTTTAATGTAGGAATTATCATATAATGGAATAAAACAAGACAGCACTTCTGATGTAGAATCATATACAACAGGAATGCTGCGCTATGGTTTTATTCTCATTGTATGAAAATTCATACAATGATACTTCTGAAAAACAGTTGATTGACATAATATTAATTTAACAAAACTTTCAAATCCCAATCTATGAAAAATCAAACAATTGAACTGGACAAACTCGTATTAAATGCTTTTTAATGTAGGAATTATCATACAATGGAATAAAACAAGACAGCACTACTGATGTAAAATCATCTACAACAGGAATGCTGCACAATGGTTTTATTCTCATTGTATGAAAATTCATACAATGATACGTCTGAAAAACAGTTGATTGACATAATATTCATTTATAACACAACTTTCAAATCCCAATGTATGAAAAATCATACAATTGAACTGGACAAACTCGTATTAAATGCTTTTTTAATGTAGGAATTATCATACAATGGAATAAAACAAGACAGCACTTCTGATGTAAAATCATATACAACAGGAATGCTGCACAATGGTTTTATTCTCATTGTATGAAAATTCATACAATGATACGTCTGAAAAACAGTTGATTGACATAATATTAATTTATAACACAACTTTCAAATCCCAATGTATGAAAAATCATACAATGGCATAAAACAAGACAGCACTTCTGCGATAATATTAAATACAACAGGAAAGTTGCACTATAGTCTTTTTTTGATTGTATGAAAAATCATACAATGGCACTTCAGACAGAAACAATGCAATAGATTTAAATCCCATTTCAATTCCAAATGTCAAGCCAAATGAATGAAAAATCATACAATGGAAAAAAATAAGACAGCACTTCTGTTGTAAAAGCTAATACAACAGGAATGCCACCCCCAAGTTTTATTTTCATTGTATGAAAAATCATATATTGGTATATCTTTAAAAAGTTCACTCCAATAATAATACTATGTGCAAGGCTCAAGCCAAATGTATGAAAAAATCATACACTGGGAAAAAAACAGCAGAAAGTGCTTCTGATGTAAAAGCAAATAAAACAGGAATGGCCCCCTCACTTTTAATTTTTAATGTATGAAAAATCCATTTGTACATCTTTATAAAGTTCATTAATATATTATCAATATATAACTTAACTTTCAATTTCCAATGTATGAAATTTCCTACATCAATGAAAACAATGGCACTTCTGAAAAAAAGTCATGATATAATTATGAATTTATAACCCTACTTTCAATTTCAGTGTATGAAAAATCATACAATGGAGATTTTATTTTCATTGTATGAAAAATCATACAGTGGTACATTTAAAAAAGTTCATAGCAGTTATTATAAACTTATAACTTGACCTTCAATTTCCAATGTATGAAAAATCATACAATGGAACAACACCAAAGTAAATTTTACACTATTTATGTAGAGAACTTCATACAATAAGAGACCAAAAACAACAATACTATGTGCAAGGCTCAAGCCAAATGTATGAAAAATCATACAACTGGGAAAAAACAAGAAAGCGCTTCTGATGTAAAAGCAAATACAGGAATGCCTCCCTCAGGTTTAATTTTTATTGTATGAAAAATCATACGATGGTACATCTTTATAAAGTTTATCAATATATTACCAATATATAACTTAACTTCCAATTTCTAATGTATGAAATTTCCTACAATGGAATAGATTAAGACAGCACTTCTGATGTTAAATTAAATACATCAGGAATGCTATCCTATCTATGAATAATCATACAATGGCACTTCTGAAAAAAAGTAATGATATAATTATGAACTTATAACTCTACTTTCAATTTTCAGTGTATGAAAAATTATACAATGGAGGTTTTTGTTTTCATTGTATGAAAAATCATACAGTGGTACATCTAAAAAAAAGTTCACTGCAGTTATTATAAACTTATAACTTGACTTTCAATTCCCAATGTATGAAAAATCATACACTGGAATAAACAAGGCAGCACTTCTGATGTAAAAGCAAATACAACAGGAATGCCACCCTCAAGTTTTATTTCTTGTATGAAAATCATACAATGGTACATCTTTAAAATGTCCATTGATATAAATTTACAACTCAACATTCAATTTCCATTGTATGAAAAATCATACAATGGAACAAGAGAAACTGTCATTTCAGGCTTTTAATGTAGGAAAAATCATACAATGGAATAAAACAAGATGGCACTTCTGATACTAATTCAAATACAACAGGAATGCCACAATATGGTTTTATTTTCATTGTATGAAAAATCATACAAAAGCACTTCTGAAAAAGTCACTGAATGATATTATTATAAATTTATAGCTGAACTTCCAATTTTCAATGTATGAAAATCATACAATGTAACAACATAAAATCTTATTTCCTAATTCTTAATGTTGGAAAATTCATACAATTGGAGACAGAAAATAAGGATACTATATACAAGGTTATGGTCAAATGTATGAAAAATCATACAATGGAATAAAACCAGATAGCACTTCTTATGTAAAAGCAAATACAAGAGGAATGCCGCACAAGCATCATGGTTTCATTTTCATTGTATGAAAAATCATTCAATTGCACTTCTGAAAAAAGTTCACTGCAATTATTATGAATTTATAACACTACTTTCAGTTTCCAGTGTATGAAAAATCATACAGTGGAACAACACAAAATTAAATTTCGTTATCTTTTAATGCAGAAAAATTCATACAGAAAATAAGGATAATATACATGGTTCAAGTCAAATGTATGAAAAATCAAACAATGTAATAAAACAAAACAGCGCTTCTGATGTAAAAACAAATACAACAGGAATGCCAGACTATCATAATGGTTTTATTTTCACTGTATGAAAATTCATACAATGGCATGTCTTGGAAAATATTGAATGCAATAATTATAAATTTATTCAACTCAACTTTTAATTCAAATGTATGAAAAATCGTACAATGAAACAAAACTTAGTCACATTTCAGGCTTTTTAATGTATTACTTTATCATAAAACGAAATAAAACAGTCAGTACTTCTGATGTAAAATCAAATACAACAGGAATGCTGGACTATTGATTTTATTTTCATTGTACGAAATATCTCACAAAGGAATAAAACAAAAAAGCCTTTTAAGTAGAATCAAATTCATTAGGAATGCAACCCTATGGTTTTATTTTCATTGTACGAAAAAAATCATACAATTGCACTTTGCAACAAGCTCATTGATATATTAAATTTATAACTAAACTTTCAATTTCAAATGTAAGAAAAATCACACGATGCAACAACACAAAATACACCTCACATAAATAAAGAAGAAATGTCATTTACCTTTTGTGTTACATATAAGTGCATATGAAAATATTCCAAAGGGTTATAAAAATATGGAGCAGACATTAAGATGCAGCTGAAACATCTAAGGGGAAATAGCTGGCAGGGAGTATGACTGTGAGAGTTGTAAGACATGTACCCAACACATCATCATGAGCTGTCTTGCATAACTGTGAAGTATCATAATATTTAAAAGGGTGCTTAAAGTCTCCATAGTCCTATCAGCGGTAAAAAAACGCCTAAACTTAAATCATTGTAAAAAGCGGTTCAGCCTTCACGTTTGGTAATAAAATGAGGGGTGATGTACTTATATTGAGTCATATAACTGGCAAAAAGTAGAGCAAAACAAGTTTTCGAAACGCAACAAATCGCTCCACAAAATACAATTTTCTGTTCTGGTTTCCCGTCTTGAAATGCTATATAAACATCGGCGGGATAGTAATTTGGACTCAACGCCTGTACATTGTATTTTTACCATTTAATGAAATCGAAAGTAGGTCATTTTAGTTGCCAACCAAAATGACCCAAATAAATTTTCAAACCGTTTTTATGTGAAACTCAAGGACATTTGATCTTTTTAAAGCTGGCTAATCATGGTCATTCACAATAACGAAACTATAGTGAGAAGCTTGCAGCAATATCTCATGATAAAATTTTTCATGCTGATAGAGCAATAGGGCCTTTAAGTTATGGAGCAGACATAAAAACACAATTAAACCATTCAGGGGAAGTAACTCAAAAGGTAACCAGAAAATGCGTGTTTATGAAACACTATGCCCCAAACCATATACTTGCCTCTAAAGAACGTTCATCCTATAATGCTTGTACCTTTGTACCATAGGCTTCAATGCTCTAAGTCAAATAAGGGGCTAAACTCAGTCAAAAAAAACAGTTAATCAGGTCATGTACACCTTGGGCAATATCTTCCTGCAAAAATCATGAGCCAAGCATCATGGGTTCTCGAGATATTTTGTTCACAAGGTTCAATAGGCTAACAATGCACTAAGTCGAAACAGGGGCAGAACTCAGTCATAAATTCACCATTTTTTTCGAAAGTTAATCAGGTCATGTACACCTTGGGCAATATCTTCCTGCAAAAATCATGAGCCAAGCATCATGGATTCTCGAGATATTTTCTTCACAAGGTTCGAAGGGCTAACAATGCACTAAGTCGAAACAGGGGCAGAACTTAGTCATAAATTCACCATTTTTTTTTTCAAAATTAATCAGGTCATCTACACTTTAGGCAATGTCTTCCTTCAAAAAATTAAGATCCTAACATCAGAGGTTCTTAAGATATTTTGTTCACAATGTTCCATAGGCTTACAATGCACTAAGTGGAAAAAGGGCCATAACTCGGTCAAAAATTCTCAATTTTTTTTTCAAAATTGAATCAGATCATCTGTACCTTGAGCAATGTCTTCCTGCAGAATTACACCATCCTACCATCAGGGGTTCTTGAGATATTTTGTTAACAAGGTTCCATAGACTAAATCGAAAAAGGGGCATAACTCTGGAAATACATGACCGGCAGAGAAAAGAAAAAAATACGGGTCCGCTTATTTTTCATGTACATGCCGCATATAAAATTTCAAGATCCTAACATGAGCCGTTCTTGAGTATTCCAACAACCAAACCTAAGCATAGCAGTTTCAGGAAAGATGTGATTTAAAGCAAATTGATGCTGATGAAGAATGGACACTGAGTGACCCTGAGCATATGGCTCAGGTGAGTTAAAAACTTCTTTCAAGAATCATTCTGATTAAATTTGAGCAAAATCTGTTGAATGCTTTTCAAAGTATTGTCATTTGAGCAAAATTTGGACTGGTAAACCAAAAGTAGTTCATTGTGATCTAATTCCACTACAGATTTTTTCATCTTCATAATTATCAGAAGCATGGGCCAACTAATGTTGTCTGCAAAAGTTAAGTCAGCTATATCCTGTATATTTCTGTTTCTGAGCCCACTAGTCTGGTCTAGCTCCATAATGAATTTTGAGAACTAGCTGTGAGTGCTGTGTTTTTTGAGAAATTAACCAAACAAAATTAAACCCCAGGGTCAACCTAAATGTCGAATGCTATTACAGACTGACAGAAAACCGTATGCCTATATTGCACCTCACTAAAGCAGGTGTGACAAAAACTAACCTTTTTATAATAATTTCATGATACTTCACTGCCGAAAATGTTGCGATTTTGTCAATAATTACTTTTTTCATCTTCAAAAAGCTACAAGCCCATCTTCATCATGCTAGTACCATCTCAGCTACTTGAAAACTCTGGGAGAATTACACCACCTTTTTAGGCATGACAGACAGACCTATGGAAGAACAGATGGACAGGGGCAAAACATTGATAATGCCCCTAACTATCATCATACAAGGGCCATATTTATGCTTATGATTCTTGCAAATGGAACAGATCTGCTCATTTTTCATGAATGGTATATTTATTCTATTTCAGCTTCCATATGAATAAATATACAGTTATCATTTTAACTGAATGTGAATTCTATTGTCTACCTGGTAACCAATGGAATAACTCTGTCAAGAATAAAGTCTCATTCACACGATCAAAGTTTCTTTGTCACAAAAACTGTAATAAAGAAAGTTTGCCAAACATTTTGCATTTACACAGAGCAAATTATTTGTTAAAGAAAAATGTAGGGGAGAAATTTTGTCACATAAATTTCGGCAAAGTAATATTTGCTGCTGTGTTCACACAATCAAAAATTATTCATTAAAGTTACCTGGACATACAAACTTTGCTCGTGTGAACGGCCACTTGTGTCACATTTTCTTTGTTGAATATACTTTGTTCAATATCAAACGGATTTGATTATGAGCAAAGTTTTTCAGTGTTCATCTCCATAGCTAGTTTCTTTGTTACATATTCTATGACAAATTTTCTGTTCATACGAACAAACATTTTTTGTCATATGAACTTTCCATATAAATTTGGCCATGAAAATGTGGCATGTTTTTTCATTCACACGAGCAAAGATTTTTGTGCCAACCTACTTTGTAACAGAAACTTTGTCCCTGTGAAGGAAGCTTGAATATAACAGAATCTAACATGACCAGAGTGATTATAAAATTAAATTCTAACAGTACAATGGACTGATGCATTTTACTGTATTCATCCTAATAAGCACCCTTGCTCTAATAAATGCCTTCTATCTCCTTTCCCAAAATAATACTGACCTGCCAAACATCAATTTTACAACGGCGAACAACATGAATTCCTGTTTGCTTCCGTGGAGGACATAGCTCCCAAACTATGAGTTCCACTCTTCAAGGAAAAAATTTGCTCCTACAAAAGTGAAGCAAATTCTTTCCTTTATGAAGCTGATCCCCATTGAGTAAGGGGGGAAAAGTAGAATAGTAGAATTGCTTCCTCTGAAAGGATATCCATTCATCTTCATACTGATTACACTTCTATGACAAAAGAGTCATGATAATAATGTGAAGACAGGATGAAATTTCATGGATTAGTGAAAATACCGTGAAATTTGTTTGAAGTACAATTTATTAGGCTGTGAAAATAGTATATGTCATGAAGAAAGACAGTGAAATTCATAACACCATAAAAAAAATGGCATGCAATTAGGAATGTCATGACAATCTATCCATGAAATCAATAAACCATAAAGAATGCTCTGAAGACTTAAACGGAAGACATCAAAAATTGGTCACATGACCAAAATTGCTGCCTCACCTATAGAAAGCTTCCACAAGTTTGCTGAGAACAACTAATGTCAGATGAGCTACAGGACCACCAGTCTTCCAGTTTATGCTTGCAGCTTGTGCCAGAATTTCAAAACAGAGTTTTATGGCCTTTCAATCATATTTTAGGTCAGAAGTATATGGTGATTTCAAAGAAAAGTATGACATCTTTCTTAATAAGAAGACCATAGAAAATGATATTTTCACACCTAAAATATACCTTTTTTTTTTTTTCATGGAACATTTTTACAGATGTCACAGCAATCATTTCTTTGTATTTCTATATTTTCATGGATGTACATGTCACAGCAATCATTTCTTTGTATTTCTATATTTTCATGGATGTAAATTCATGACATTTTCGCCACATTTTCAGGAAGCACCTCTTTATGGTGTTTTTAACTCTATTTTTACAACACAAGGAATGTCACACTTGAAAGATGCAGCATTTACACGGAATCTTACAGGGTTATCACAGCAATCTTTTCACTGATGTGAATTCACAACATTTTCACCGCATTTTCAGGTGGCACCTCTTAACGGTGTTTCACCTGTTATTTCATGCTAGATGTAATGGATTTATTGTCACAGCCTATCTTGACTTCCTCTTTCTATCTCCTTATGAACTTAGAATTAAGAGTTTCTGAGTATCCGTCAAAGTACTTGATCTTGTAACCTGTAACAAAAAGAACATTCAAATTAACACTATTTGCATGATCAGAGCTATACATTTATACCTAAAAGAGCTATAAGTTACAAGGGAACATAAATGATTCAAATGCCAGTGAATACTGAGTTTCAGGCTCATAGGTTTTCCAGAGGATATATAGTAACATCATGAGCATCCTAAGGATGCAATATTTTCCACTTATAGGCATAGTTTCAGATAAGTGTTTCTGGCAACATTTGCTGTAGTCTCTCATTAACCAGCAGCAATCAATTTAAAGAAGGGCAACAGGATATGTTAATGAGAATGACTAATTTCTTTTCTCATAATTGTACTCAATATTTGGATTGCAACTTTTAACTTGTTCCCATATAAACTGCAAATTTTATAGATCTAAGAACAGCCATGTACTGTGTTACCTTTGTTTAAAATTGTTACTTTGAAGAATGATTTCAACAGGCTCATAATGAAATGTTGAAAATATTCTGTTTTTCAGAAAGTTCCATTCCATGATTGAATAAACCTCAAAATTTGAATGACTTTGCAGATACTATTGGATGCAGCCACTGGTCAACATTCAAACAGTGGCACTATGCCAACCTTGAAGACTGATATATGGGACTAAAGATTTGTAAACTGCCTGCAATAAATAACAAAACCAAAAACTATATACCCCCTATATACTTCGTATACCGGGGGTATAATAATTACCTGAGCCTATTTTCTTAAGCACTGTTCCTTTATACCATGTTTTATCTGGTTGATAAAATGCCTCTACTTTGTCCCCAACCTTGAAGTCTGACAACTGAAACAAGAATTTGTAAAATTATTCATCCTATGTTTTCACATTTTCATATAACAAGCCAAAGCTCAGTCTGCTTGTATTTGCTAGGTTAGTCTGATCTTAAAAGCTGTGTATATCATGTACTTTGTTCATACCACTTTATATACTTTTAATCATTAGGTCACGTTCCTTAACATGAATTATGGTGGGCAGTCGTGAGACGGAATCCTGTCTTAATAACCATAAAATCAGGTGCCATAACTTCAGCTTGTAATCAATGATCAGACTGGGTATTAATGCATTACCGAGGTGTTTCACCACTATTTGATGGTCTTTCTGTAACAAGAAGTTTGCTATTGCAACAGAAATTTTGTATACTAACAATACTATTTTGTTTCCATCAACTCAAAAACATAACTAACAAGAAATCCAACGAATCTGGGGTCTTGCCTGTCAGCGAATTGTCACATAACAGAGCTAAACGCAAAAACCCAATACAAGAATTCCCCGGAATGCTATGTCGGACCTGACTTACGCTTTCTCAGTAGTAGATACCATGGTTAGAGATAAGTGTACACTAGGTCTGATGATTCATTTAGAAATTTGAGCAAACTGGACTTATAAACTAGAAAAGATGCAGCTATATAAAAGTATAGGTTAAAAGGTATAATGTAGTCAAATCGTGAGCAATAGAGTCGATGTAATTTTTCAAGTAAAATTTTACCAAGTCAGCAGAGCATGAAATATGGGTCAAAAGCAAAAATAAGTGCAACAATCCTTTAGATAAACCTAAGCAGAAACTTTATACCAGGTTTGATGACTGTAGGTATCATAGACTGGGAAAAATTGACCAGTATACTAGGGTTGGCGCAATTTGTGACTTAATTTTACTGAGTCAACAGAGCATAAAATATAGGTCAAAGGTCAAAATAAAGGCAACAATCCTCTAGAGCATTCTAAGAAAATACATTATACCAGGTTTGAAGACTGAAGGTGTCATAGATGGAGGGAAATGAATTTAAACATTAGGGTCGACATAATTTTTGACGTAAAATTCTACAAAGTCATTTGTAGCATGAAAAATAGGTCAAAAGTCAAAACAAGTGCAGGGTTCCTTGAGATCATTCTATGAAGAAACTTAAACCCAGGTTTGATGAGTGCAGGTCTCATAGATTGAGAATAATGGACACGAACATTAGGGCCAATGTAATTTGAGAGTAATAGACACAAACATAATTGTGGACTGATGGATGGACAGAATGACTGACAGACAGACGGATGGAAGAGTGAACTCCTATATCGCACCTTGCTAAAGCAGGTGCGACAAAACTGATATGTTTAAGCTGCCAGCAGAAAAGTAACACATACCATATAATTTGGGTACAAGACAGTGTTTCACCATTTATTAAAATGACTCCATCTCTCTATGTAGTTTATAAGTTTCTGCTTGGAATGAGTTTTCCCTTCTAAAACAATCCCAAAAAATCTTAATCCATCTTGTAAGATGATCTAGATCTGTGGGATTATTTTTGAAGGGAAAAATAGACATAACCCAAGAAACAGGGTATGTCTTGCCTCTGCTAGTCGCAGGCAAGGCAACAAACTAGCACTGACCAAGATGTACCTTGAACTACCATAGGTATAGTTATGGAAAACTGGTTAAAACTCGAACCATATAATATAAACTACACAAAAACAGCCATGAAGGTTTCTTCATAATTGTTTCATAAACACGAGGAAAACATGAAAAAAGCTATAGGCCTATGTTTTTGTTTACTCTTCTTTAGCCTGCCTAGACTGGTTTCAAGGTGCATGTGTTATTCTGCAGTTTTCTATAATGTAGAAAAGCTTTGACCATTTTGGTACACATCCTTATTGGAAGTGTATTGATTTTCAAGAAGAGAAAACTCCTTTCATCCATTACCTCTGTTGAACTGTATGATTTAGTTGAAATCAGCAAAGAGAGTTTAATGAAGGTCACTATGTATTTACTGTCTGTATGCAACAAATTGGTAATATTGACAACAGATTCAAGAATATTAACAACATATTGTCTTCAAAAGGAAATATATAATTGATATTAATTTTTCAATATGTTGGAATGTTTACATCTCTGGGAGAACTAAGCTGAATTTCAAAGCATACATCACTCTTCTAGGTTATGAGGTCTCTTATGAAGAACTAATACCTATGACTTTTAAAAGTCCATTCCTTCCTCGTTCTCTGTGTGTGTGTTGGGGGGGGGGGGGGGGGGGTGCTAAATATTTTGTGCTTTGGATATTACCTCTATCTTCCTTTTAGTCTGCTTCTTTTCTGATTCTGAACCACCAGTTTTTCCCTGCCTCAACTCAAGCAACTCCTGTTGTAACTGCCTGTTTTCTTCTCTCAAACTGTCAATCTCTTCCTAGCAAAACCACATTACACATAAATGCAAATTATATTAATCTAATGCAGATCTACAATTCTAAATTTTGGTTACATAGGCTTCAGTTTTGTTTGTGCATGCCCACGTAAACTGACTTTATACTCTTAATACTCTTTACTTTTACTGTTCTGCTGGACCAAATTGCTTTCGTAAGAAAAGACAAGAGCATGATGTCCCTAAATTGCTCATATGAGCCTAAAAATTACATTACCCTTTATTATCTTATCAGTTTTAGTAACATAATCCACACATTATTTTTGAGCCCATTGCAATGACATTAGCCAGCCTGCATTGTAAGGTGCCCAATATGCTTCAATATGTCAGTCAAAAATTGTCCAGTCTTTCTTGAGAATAAATGCTCTGTATTACCATATTTGGGCATTTTTTTTTTAATTTTTAACAGCAACTACTAGTTATTTTCTGGGAGCCCAACCTCTCTAGAGACTGAAGACATTATCTAACCAATGACCAGTTTGAACTCAGATTAGCTGATAAAATTCCAAAGAATACAAAACCAAGTCTTGTCATTTTGCAGTTTCTGCCATATCTTCTCTTCTTTCACTTAAGACAGGCAATAACTGGAGGCGCTTCAGTTGTGGTTTACTATTTAAATGTCAATGTTTGTCAGTTTTCTTTGGCTTTTATGTACATTATTTAATAAACTGTCACAGCTATCCTATCTGCTGGGAAAGAGTGGACTCCTAGCCCTTTGCTCACTTGCTTTGCTTTGTGTTCCATCTTTATTTTCAACCTTTCCCATTTGGTGTTTGGGACAAGATAAGGAAACTGAATCAGTTGGAAACTGATCTTTTGCCTTATCATCTACTTTTCGTATGCACATACTGTAATGTGCCTAAATTTGAGAACACATAAAAATAAATAATTTTCTATTGAGACAATTGGAAAATTAATTATATTTAGGTAGCCCAATACTTTTATAAGCACATTAGGGTATTTTCATGCAGCATTAAGGTTTGGTATTTTTGCTCAGCTTCACGAAGCTTTTAACTGTAAAAATGTGTCTGGCACAACTGAAAATGTATATTGCTTAAGCTTACATTTTCATTTTACAATATAACCCCAGCTCTTTTGTTGTGTGTTAGAACTTATGCATCAAAAAAGCAATTGGAACTAATAGCTATTTCAGTTATAGCAAATTGATATTTTAATCATCTTAAAGCAATTTTGATGAAATGTTTAGTAATGCTAGGACAGGAGTCCAAATGCTATAATATTGGTTAGTATATCCTGTTACCTACCTCTAATCGTACACATTTATCACAATTTTCCTGTTCACTGAAACAGGCCCCTTCTTGAGTTTCTCTGTTTACATCTTCAATATGACTACTATCATCCTGAAAATTGCAAAAACAAGTCGTTTAAATACATGTATGAAAAAACATGATTTAAATTAAAAAGATCAAGAGACATAATTCCATCAAAAATATAGACTGTGTTCTGATTCTTGTTTTCTGCAGATCAACTGATGATGCTTAATTTGTACCAAGTTTTGTGAAAATATCTTTAAAGATCAATAACTTTAAAGTTATTGAGTAAAGTTATTGAGCTGACAAGATCTCTATCTGAGATATACAAAGGGGCATATTTCTAAAAAAATAAAATAAAAAAAAAATAAGGTGAAGTTATGGTTCTTGTTCACTGCACATCATTTGATGATGCTTTCTTTTTGTACAGTGTTTCCTGAAAATACCTTTTATGGGTTTTAAGTTATACAGCTGACATGATTTCCCTACTGCAATTACAAAGAGGCATAATTACATAAAATGTAGGTAGAATTACAGTTCTTGTTCTCTGCATTTCCTCCGATAATGCTTTATATCTATACTAAGTTTAGCAGAACATATCTTGCATGCTGTCAACAATTTCCATACTAAAATTTACAAAGGGGGGTTCTTGTTCGCTGCACATAGTCTGATTATGCAGTTTGTAAAAACATCTTTTACGGTTTTTAAATTACAGATTTCCTTACTAAAAATTACAAAGGGGCATAATTTGATAAAAAGCAGGAGTCCTGGTTCTTGTTCTCTAAATATTGTCTGATACTGCTTTATATTTGTACAAAGTTTCATTATTTTTTCAACCATTTTCAGGAGCAGCTGTAGTGTAGTGGATAACACTCCCGACTACCAATCCAGGGGTCACAAGATCGATCCCCTGCTTCTCCGGTCTTTCGGATGAGACTTTAAACCGAGGTCCCGTCTCCATATGACCTCGTTGTTGGTGGGACGTTAATCCCGAGCTCACTCACTCACTCAACCATTTTAAAGTTACACAATGTACATGATTGCCATACTTAAAAAAAAAAAAAAGGGGCATAAAAAGTGTAGGCAGGCTTCCTGTTTTTGTTCTTTGCACATTGTCTGATGATGTTTTATGGACTGGACATGAATGCCATAAAAAAAACTAACAAAGGGGTATAATTCCATGAAAAATGTGGGTAGAGTTATGATTTTTGTTCTTTGCATATTGTCTGACGATGCTTTATATTTTGTATCAAGTTTCCTGAAATTTTCACAATCCGTTTCAGAGGTACTGAGCGGACATGATTTGTGATGGACAGATGGAAACAGACAACAATAGGAAAAACAGTAATACATGTACAATAAATAATGAAATGCTTTGATTGAGTATAGCTTGCAATTTCCCTACTTTCTTCAAAAATTAAAAAGTTAAATAGACAGTAAGTAGCTGTATAAATAACTAGAACTGTTCTTCAGAGAAAAACAGATGGCCCCAAACAGACTATTCCCTCTTATCCAACCCCAACCCCACACTAACCAGCTTGCCATCCATCTGCCCACCTTCCAACCAAAGTATTTATCAATACCCAAACACTTTGCAGAGTTATAACAAATATTCAACTAAGTGGTGTCTCACCTGTCAGGGCAAAGTCACCAAACAGAGCTAAACAGGAAAACTTGCCACAAAGTTTATGCCACCTCCAACAATCAATGCTCTAGATAAAGGGAGTTTTTGAAGACAATTCTGAGATAATAAATGCAAAACACACATTGTGACCCCTAATTAGAACAGTCTCACTCACACTGTTATAATAATGGTCATAAAGTAAGTTTTTATGGAGCAATATGGAAAATTATCCCTAAATTATCCATGTTACTCCTTCCTATCTGGAGCACTGGACAATGATGACACCAGAAAGTTTGTCTCTCTTCTTCTGGTTGTGGGCAGGACAAAAACGGGTTACAAAATACAAATAAGCATGGCCCATGTGCGATGTGAGGCGGAGTCTTTTGCTTATGGCTTATGATAAAACTTTTTTCACATTACCCTACCTTAATTCTAGTACAATAACCATACCTCGCCAAATGTCTCCCTTTGTGCCTCGTCATCTGTCTCTCTGGAAGTCTCCACAAGGTTGCTCTTATCAGACTTATCACTTTGTGTATCCTCCTGAAAAAAAATATAGTATTCCTCAAAATTATTGAGAATTTTTTGCAAAGTGAAAATTAAGCACTGGTAGTTGACAGATCATGTACATACTAAATATCTTTGTTTACTTAGTTAACAACATCCTTCTGTGAACTTTTTAGCATACCAGTATTCCTCATATGTTTAGGTCACTAATGTAATCTCCCCTTGAATAGTGCTGCCCAGACATTTTTTGTCCAACTGGAAAATTATGTACCCCTACCAAATAAAATCAATATTTGTGGAAAAAATATTTACAAATCAGTTGATTTTTAATGGTTTTCTCATCTAGTGATAAGGTGTTAGCAAACTGACAGCAGAATTTTATGTGAGCTTGTCAGCTGTAGATGCTGCTGGCATTCAAACACGTGACTTCATTACGAAAAAGAGTGCCCGAAATTGGGAAAAATTGCAATTTTGACTGAGGGTATGTTGCTCTGATTCATTCTTATTTTATACATCTCGACGGAAACCACACAAAACCATATTTTTTGTAAGGCTTAGTAAACGTGCTTATAGGGATATGAGTTTTGACATGATTATCTATACCTTGCCAAAAAAATCCGTTCAGATCACTGACAGATCAGATTTTTTGCTGGTTCTGATGCCTTCAATATTCTTCTTATATTTTAACAGCCAGTCCCTGACCCAGAAAATGGAATCAGTACCATTAAACCATGCAAAATATTAAAGGCACCATTTATGATGTAGATGATGATAAACAATGGAGAAAATAAACTATTTCACTAGAGATAGTCTATTTGTAACAAAGGTGGTATAGCAAAACATAGTCGAAATCAAGGGACATATTTTTACAGGGGTGTACCCTAGCCCATCCTTACCTACCACTGAAGAATGAAAATTCATCATATTGTCGTTTTTGTATATCAAACTTTAAAAAGAGGTTCTTTTATTGTATTTTACGCATTTAAAATATTTTTGAACATGCATGGCTAGCAAATTTGTGCCAAAATGCAATTCTCAATAATTTTGAGGAATACTGTATATATATTGTGCCTATAAAAACATTTTTAAACCATTTGTGACTCATTTCTCCTTTCAAAGCAACTCCTCCTCAAAGTATGTGTAGATCTGATTGGACTGTATTATTTTTTTCATTTCTGAATATTTTCATTGTACTTCAATTGTGAAAAAGGAAATAACATAAATTAGCATTCAGGTTTGTCTCAGTATTGAGTTACCTGCACTGTCATTAAAAAGCAGTTCTTCATATTTTCTCACAAATTTTGAAGCAAGACAAGACTTTAAAAACAATATCTAAAAGACCATTGACTGGCCTTACAATCGCCCATGCAAGAGTTAACCTTTTCCATTGGGCTTATAGATGGCAGTTTCTCAAAGTTTTATCATGTTGTAATTACATCCCTTGCCATCAAAGCAACAACAAACTTTCAATGTTCCTGATACCGTATCGCCGATAATTTCTGTCTGTTTTAACTTGGACTTTGTTTGGACACATACTCAGAGTGCCTGACCAGCAAACATGCATAAAGTTTTATCACATCAAAAGAAAACTGGCCGACAATTTTCTCAATAGAGATTTCCATAATGTGTATTAAGAAGTTTCATTTAATGGCCTTTGTCTAAACTCTGGGCCATTTTGAAATTAAATAAATTAAATGGTATAGACTAACTGGGGATAACTTTAAGAAAAATTTAAATGTCTGAACAAATAAAATCCTTTGCCTGAAATTAATCAGTATTTTAAGATACAGTGACTTTATAAAAATGATTGGCTATCTGAACTTAAAAAGGGGGTGTTTCAAAATGGCCCACGCTTAGATTTCCTTCGTACTTAATATTTTGATAACCCGGGGTAAACCAATTAATAAAATAGGTTAATCAATTTAATTCAAGAACCGCAGGGCTTAGGGTCGCACCTTGCAGAACCCCTTTTAAGACATGATAGGTAGGGCTAAGTGAGAGCCTGTCAAATTAACAGTATAATTTGAATGCCTTCGTTGCTTACTGAATGAATTGCAGGTACCCTGAGAATTATTCTGATACCATAAACTTATATGTTGACTCATACAAATATTTTTTATCGTCAACCGAATTTGAAAAATATGTCAAAAAACGACTTTAAATAATCAAACATGAAAAGTAATTTGAATGTTAAGATCTGTTACTGTATTTGTCAAGCTATAATTTTTATTCAGAATTAGGGTAAATATATCCCCTCTTTTTGTGAAAAGTTTCAAAAAAAATATGAAACCGGTAAAATAGTTTTTGAAACTGAAATTTGGGGATAGGTCAAGTTTTTGGAGAATATCAGTTTCATAGTAAAGGTATGATCTTTCACTGCAGCACTTGTTTATCTGTGACATAAATTATCAATGAGGTTCTTCATTAATACCCATTCTGTTTGCAATTATTTCCTTCACTGGCTAAGACTTGGAAACCAAGGATAATCCCAAAATTTGCCCTGCCCCCTCTCCCCTCCTCACACTTCTGCAAACAAGTGTAATCACCCAAAAACAGTGAACATATTTTCTATCATCTGTACAGAACGATAAATAAACGGCGACCGGGTAAAATTAATTTCAATGTTTACCCTTTTTTTCATGCATCAGTGCCCTGGGATTTTGGTTTTGAAGATAACTTTAGGTTAGTATCTGTAGCTGTCTCTAGATGTAATACAGGACGTTTCACCTTTAGTTTCTAACTGCTGCCAGCATCAATGTAAGTGTATTGGCTTACGTCACAAGAAGAGTGGTCCATTATTTGTATTTCAACTATTGACTGCATAAAGTGTTAATGCCCTGAATTTAATTTGTTTACATTTTTGCCTTGTATCTGTACATTGTACAGGCGTAAGGCAAGACCCCAACACTGGACTGCGTCAAATATCCGTGCACTAAAGAATCAAACAAAAAACAAGGAAAAAGGCAAATCATCTTGGCACAACAGTTTATGATGGAAGATAAGCTGACACTTAACAAGCTTGGGAAGACTACTCAAACCATCATCAACATATCAACATACTGACAGCAAACAGATCACTTATGTTGAGAAACAGCAACATAAAATATGGTTTCAGTTGTGAAAAGATGCAACTTATTTGCGACTGATAATTTAGTCACTTCTTGACTATCCTCAGTATCATTGGAAGTGTCTATTTCGGTACTGTTAATCCTAGGCCTGCAACCGGACCGTAGGTATTCAGAAAACCAGAAGGCAACCTCACGGCATCTGGGTTACGTTAATCCATATGTATCCGTACGTTGTACTGGTGTCAGACAATGGGTGATGAAAAGAATCTGAATTTGATCAAATAAAACTAAAGCTGAGCCTACAGCAACAATCCATGAGGAAACCA
Organism: Ctena decussata; assembly: GCA_963989385.1. Taxonomy (NCBI): domain Eukaryota; kingdom Metazoa; phylum Mollusca; class Bivalvia; order Lucinida; family Lucinidae; genus Ctena; species Ctena decussata. The sequence continues at coordinate 41,538,394 of OZ022506.1, read as the reverse complement.
GTGCCTAAAAAGTGTCAGTTTAAACTGCTAGGGGTCTAAAATAAAACAGTTTTCCTGGGCTACGAATAAGATATGTTGTCAGTCTAGGTAAAATAATTACTGGCTTATTATTTTTTCAAAAAAAACAACAAAAAAAAAACAGAAGCCCACCAAAAGATTTGATCTGAAAAGTTTCTTGAGTTAATGGGTTTTGTCAAGGCGACATTTTCATCGATATGCTTTTTAAACTTAAGTGGGATAATACAGAGATAGTATGGTTCACTTTTACGTAACATATATCAAGAAAGAAATACAGTTCAACAAGATAATGCTTTTCTAATGTATTGGGGTGCCTGACAGCCCACATTCTGCAGCCCTGGAGTATAGTTTACCGGGCTTAGAATTTCTTTAATTTTCTTGCACACATTTTAGAGGTATACAGCATGATTTATGCTTAGTATAAAATCTTGACAACAACTGGATCATACTTAAACTAATAATTAATTTTTGATATAGATGTCGTTTCTCGATGATTTTGAGGGGTTATACCAAACAAAATACATTTTATACGTAACCCGTTTCTTGAAACATGAATATACATATTTCTAAAATGTTTCACATTAATTCACTGATTTAAGTTTATAAATGAAATAGCAAACTCTGAAAATTTGATAGTTCTAAGAACGGTATTTTAAGGGGACCCTCATTTTCAGGGTAGAAATTACTTAAGTCAATCCTGAGCTATGCTGAGCGCGTGAACTGAGGTAAATAATCCATAAGCAACACTGTTAGTCCTTAGGCAACACATATACATAGAATAAAAAAAATCTAAGCGTGGGCAGATTCCTATGTAAATTTAACATAGGCTGAAACTCCGCCTTTGACCCCTTCTGTTTCAGACAGACCTTAACTGATCTGACAGAAAGACGTGTGTATAGATGTGGTTTTGTTGGCTGGATGGAAACAGAAGGTTATGCAGCTGTATGAAAGAAGCAAACATACTTAGATTTTAAATGCGTAATAAATTAAATCTTGCCATTAGCCACTGAAAAACAGTGCGCCATGCTTAAGGGAATTTTGACAAAGCCTGTACACAGACGTATTAAGCTAAAGAGATTTGAATAGTACCTCAACTGTATCTTCAAACATTTCTTCTTGGCTGATCAAGTTGTCACCTGTTTTGTTCTTCACCTTCTCTGCTTTCAGTTCACTGCAAACAACAACAAAATAGCTGATGAATAGTTAATAAAATATACCTAACTTGTGCCTATGTGAGCTCCATTAGACCAAAGCCATCTCCATGTGAGAGCTATTAATGTTCTCCCAAATTGCAACTGCGAGTATGAAACAATAAACATTAATGTATGTAACTAATATTCACGAAAACCCTTTGAACTAGTTTTTGATCCCAGGTTGTGACCTTGACCTTGATCATGGAGTGACTGAGTGAACTCGGGTTTAACATCCCACCAACAATGTGGCCTCGGTTTAAACCATCCGAAAGACCGGAGAAGCGTGGGATTGATCTTGTGACCCCTGGATTGGTAGTTCGGAATGTTATCCATTACACTACAGCCGCTCCAGGGGCCTACAGCTAATGCTTGACACAAATTTCTACCATGTGAAATGATTCTGTGGTTTGAATTCCATTCAGAAGTTTTAAGTTACATATTGTTTGACAATTGGTATAATCGTATTACACAGTATTTGGCATTGGGTGTGGGGACCTAAATCTGGTGCACAATAAGATACCTTATCAAAATTGAATCTGGTGCACAACAAAATACCTAATCAAAGTGCGTCACCTCATCAGTTTTCGAGTATTCATGAAGACAGGATTGGACTCCTTACCATGACCTTGGGTGCTGAAGCTGTAATCTACGACCTGACACACTTTCATTTTGATTTTGGAGTTTTATACTCAACTTGAAGAGGTATTTCGGCAAAATACATTATAGCAATTATGCTGTAAGTTTCAGGCTGTTCTGTGCCTTGAAGACATTTTCTTTTATCCTTTTCAATGTTTACAACCAATATCAAACCCAGAAAACATGCTGACAGCATCAGACTGGACGCAAAATGGCTAGAAAAAAATGTGTCTCGGTCATGATGGCCGACACATTGGAACTGAATTACTGCAATTTTAACGCATAAAAGAAACAGAAAATATGACTATTTCATTGTAAGATCGATCTTACACTGAAAAAGTCAAATATCCTGTATTACTCTACATTATCAGATTCTTATCCTTGGAAAATCAGTATGTCCATTAAAAAACCAGAAATAGATAATGCAATCAATTTTCAATTTACTGCTTCAGTCAGAACGTTAAAGAATAAAACTGGAATATTCGACTTCTCTTCAGTTGTAACTAGAAATGTTACAGTGAGTAACAAATGCCCCAAAGGCCCCCTTAAACTGACCACTGACCCCTAGTTGTAACCTTGACCATGGGCACAGAGCCCGAGTCTTGCACATGATATACATCCCCATTTTTCGTTATTTTTTTCTGTAATGTTTAAATGCACTTTGGAAGTTAAAGATGATTCAAGGGGACTTAATTCAACGACTTACCAAACTGTGTTGTGTCCTTGACATTGGGTGTGGGAACCTAAATCTAGCACCTCACATAACTTTTCATTATACTTTACTTTTCTTTACATTACCAGTTTATCATGCTTAACCTTTCAATGAAACTTGATGAAATTCGCTTCAGTAGTTTTAAGTCAGTTCAGTGATATGATTTGACCTCTTAGCTCAGACCCTGATCCTGACTTTGGGCAACAGAGCCATAATTTGTTTGTGGCATATTCGCTCATCTTTTTATACCTTTTCATGAAGTTTAATGAAGTTTGCTTCAGTAGTTTTTAGGTTATTGAGGAAAAATGACTTAACCCCTGACTATGACCTTGACCTTGGGTGTGGGAACCTGTGTCTTGTGCATGGCAAATCATCTTATTAGGCTTTCTCTTTCTTTAAAGTTTGATTTGGTACTTTTCTGAGCCAGGGCATGATTTGAACTCTGATCCCAAACTGTGACCTTGACCTTGGATTTGGGATCATAAATATTGTGTGCAACAAAACTTCTCATTATGGTTTACCTTTCTGTGAAGTTTAACGACATTCACATCAGCAGGTTTTAATTATAACAGAGGCGAAATTTAACCTTTGGCCCCTAATTGTGACCGTGACCTTGAACCTGGCAACCCAAATCTTATGTGGAATATACCTTCTTATAATGCTTCATATTTCTGTGAAGTTTCATTAAATCTGCTTCAGTAGTTTATAAACAATCACTGAGACCCAATTTTGAGACACAATTTGACTTCTGACCCAACTGTGGCCTTGACCTTGGGCATAGGGACCTAAATCTTGTGCGCAACGCACCTTCTCATTATGCTTTATCCTTCTGTGAAGTTTCATCAAATTCGCTTCAGTAATTTTGAAATTGTCGCTGAGACAGTTTTGAGACATAATTTGACCTTAGACCCCATTGTGGCCTTGACCTTGGGCGTAGGGACCTGAGTTTTGCATGTGACACACCTTCTCATAATGCTTTATTTTTCTGTAAAGTTTCATCAAATTTGCTTCAGTAGTTTTAAAGCTACCACTGAGACACGATTTGTAACAAACGGACTGACGGACAGACGTATGCAGACAGACAGATGGATGGTGTGATTTTAATATGCCATTCGAAGTTCCTTTGGAGGCATAAAAATATGCATTTTCACTATGTACAACACAACAGCGCTATTGCAGCTTCGCTAACATACCCAGTCTGGCATTTTGAATAAAACTAGGCTAATAACCAGCTTTCAGTATACTGAAATAGCAACAGATATATCTTACAAACTTGAAATGCTTAAAAATGTGAAATGTGTCATGTTTTTTCATAAAACTGTTTTACAGAATCACACTCCCAGCGGGCACATGAGGTCAAAATGATGTCGTACTGACGTTGATGCGAGGTCATTATGTCGTATCGGTGTCACTACGACGTCATTTCAACATCATGTGCCTGCTGGGCTATTTTCAAATGAATGATATAGATCATTATGAGATAGATTGGCATTTTGCATATCCTTGAGCCATTCAACATCAATTTGAAATCTCTCACTATAAATTTTCCTTTCTTGCTCTTGAATGATAAGCAGTTCTATTTCTTTTAATTTGAAACTGAAAATGACACCATCTTTGAAAGGTCATGTAAGCAGCAACTAGTACTCACTTCACTCTGATTCTGTAACCTTTGAATCCCTGGTCCAACAAACAGTCTAGCAACATGTCTCTTGTTTCATCAGTCATACCCGCCTGAAACAAAGCTGTCAGATTTGACTGGTTCAGGGGTTTCCATAGTTTGGGTTGATCTTTAATCTCCCTGGCCTCCCACTTTTTTTGAACTGTCATCACCTTCTGGTATATTTCCTCACTGAAACTTGCACACAGTAGATGGTTCTTGAAGTTTCTATTCATCTGAGTTCCATCCTAGAAAAAAGGGGGAAAGACTATGATGTCAACTACATTTTATCATATGATATTGCATCTAAGAGTGTCATAAAGCCATGCATTAAATATGACAGTCAACTAGTGGATTAAATATGCAAATTATGTCATAACATTGTGCTGACGTCTGTACTAAGTTGTGTTTTCTAATGGTGAAATCATGACATTTTAGTGCAAAATTTGCTCATAAAATGCAATTTTAGTGTTATATGATAAATAGAATCTTGCATTCTAGCTCCTGTACGTATTACTGAATTTATTAAACGAGTTGGGGAAAACCGATAAGATGCTCAGCATAGCCTTGCATCTTACCCTTTCCCCAACTTGTTTAATAAATTCAATAATACAAGCACTCATTTATGATCCACTACATCATCAAGAAGAAACAATTTCTGACTGGTCATCAGAATTATGAAAGTAAGAATACTAACAGTAAGATATGGATTGATCCAGAAGCAATGCCACTGTGTCTATAAGTACGGATTATTAACTTGTTGCTATATCATAAACAAGAACTGTTACTGTATATAATAAATGCCCCCCGAAGGCCCATCAAAAGTTTGACCCATGACTTGCATTCTCATTTTGCCTTACTTTTCTCTGAACTTCAAATGCCATTCAGCAGTTTCTGAATATTCACTGAGACATAATTCCATGATTTTTATCACAATATTGACCTTTTGGGGGTTTAGCATGCAACTAGAAGGGACCACACCAACAATATTTCAGGTAATGTCATTTTGTGTTTTCAACGTCGCACGCAACAAAAGTTGATGCCATAAATACAATCTGACATCATTATGACTACATTAACTGTTGCAGTTATACAAGTATAACTTTCACTTAAAGCCTGGTTTATGCTTAGCAACCATTAATAGTTGATGCTTATCAAATAAACCATTGCAACCACAAAAATCTATTATAAAACTTCTGTTCATATCTCAAAAGCAGACCCAAAATCTTCATTGGAGGATTTCAAGCATGGGTGCAAGTGGTAGGTATCATGCAATTCCATGGTTGAAAGACAGTTTAAAAGGCCCTAAAATCACAAGTCATTCATTCACCTATACCTTGTCATATGTTCTGCTACTTTGTGATACCATATGAGCGGTATTTCATATGACCCCTCACAACATATTTGTGAACAGTTTATGCCCTCATGAAATCTATGCAAAGAGTGCTCACATCACAATAATGCGAACAGTTGCATAAAGGTCAAGCTGCATTTTGGGTAACTAATGGCTGTACTTCCCATGTCAAAAGCAATAACTATAGATAGTCTACACCCATGCTATAGAAACATACAAAATTTTGATAGGTTTCCTTGATAAATAACTGAAACATGACACAACAAAACTAACAATGTGGCATGTGCGGCCAATGCAGACTCAGATCAGCCTGGGCATCCGCCCAGTCTAATCAGTGTCTCCGCTGTGCGCTTAAAGGTTAGTGGACAGTGAAGACTCTGATCAGACTGGGTGGATGCCCAGGCTGATCTGAGTCTGTGCTGGGCCCACAACCACTTTGTTGGTTTTCTTGTGTTGCGACTCAGTGGAGTTACTGCAATTTCAAATCTAGAAAATTGTGTCTGTAAGACACTAATGATGCCCCCGTGCAGCGCCTGTCACATGACGTGTATATCCATAAAGCACCTACAAAGAATCCATTGAAAACATACCCTACCATGTAAAAAATTGCCCAAAATGACTAAGTTAAAAAGGCTGTAATTCTGTTTAAATTAATTCTAGATCTATCACAATGCCTCATGCATATCTTCAAATATGTCCACATTATGTAGACAAGGTTTGAAAAAGATCCATTGAAAACTGTGGAGCAAGTTGATATCACAAACTCCATACTCTACAATGCATACAAAAGCCGGGCCGGGTAGCGCAATCGGTAGGGCATCTGACCCGTAAGTCAGAGGACCTGGGTTCGAATCCCGGTCTGGCCACATACTTTCGTTTCTCCTTCCCCTGATTCAAGAAGGGCAGTTGTCAGTTACTGGCGAAAGTATGTGCACAGGGATACAGACTAGCGGTCGCCCACTCGCCCACTGCGAGTAAACAAGAGGGCCATGAGGCCCTGAATCGCTCACCTGAACAATTGGCAAGGTGGCTTTTACTTATCATGTCTGAAATTGTCAAATGACAATGACCACTTGTACTCATAAATCTTTATGTACTCATTAAGACTCCCATATATACCATTTTTAGGCCAAAATCTTCAAAACTTTCCATGAAATCTTATGTTCTAGCATTTTCCCATATTTGACCATGCCGCAAAAAAGGTCAAGGTAAACCCAAGGTCACCATTTGAACAGTCTTGGTGGTACTCTAGTACTCCATGCTATTTACCAAGTTTCAAGGCCATAGGTGTATTGGTTCTGGAGAAGAAAAATATTAAAAACTTATACCATAAGTGGTAATGGCGGCCATGTTGGTCATGTGACCTGGACCATTTGAACAAATTTTCATTCAATCAACCCCTGGAGGCTCTATATGAAATGTGTTCACAATTGGCCCTTTGGCTTTTGAAGAAATGGTTGATAATGTCAAAATATGAGTGATCTGGATCAAAGGTAAAAAAATGACCTTGACCTCTTGTACTCATAATTCTTCAAGAACTCATTAAGACAACTGTATATACCAATTTTTTAGGCCAAAATCAGAACATTTTCCCATATTTGACCTTGCTGTAAAAGGTCAACGTCAACACAAGGTCATAATTTGAACAATCTTGATAGTACTCAAGTGCCCAATGCAACATACAAAGTCTCAAGGCCATCGGTCAACTGGTTCTGGAGAAGAAGATTTTTAAAGGTATTTACCATATATGGGCATGGCGGCCATGTTGGTCATGTGTCCAGGACCATTAGAAAATTTTTTCATTCCCTCAACCCCTCGAGGCTCTATATGAAATTTGGTTTCAATTGGCCCAGTTGTTTTAGGGCAGATTGTTTGAAATTGTCAAAATTTGAGATTTCTGGGTCAAAGGTCAAAGAATGACCTTGACCTCTTGTACTCACAAATCTTCATGTACTCATTAAGATGATTGTATATACCAATTTTTATGCCAAAATCTTCAAAACTTACAATGAAATCTCATGTTCCAGCATTATCCGATATTTGACCTTGCCGTAAAAAAGGTCAAGGTCAACCCAGGGTCATAATTTGAACAATCCTGGTAGTACTTGAGTACCCAATGCTACATACCGAGTTTCAAGGCCATCGGTCAACTGGTTCTCGAGAAGAAGATTTTTAAAGGTTTTTACCATATATGGGCGTGGTGGCCATGTTGGTCATGTGACCTGGACCGTATGAACAAATTTTTATTCCCTCAACCCCTGGAGGATCTATATGAAATTTGGTTACAAATGGCCTAGTTGTTTTTGATGAGATTGTTTGATATTGTCAAAATATGAGAAATCTGGTTCAAAGGTCAAAGAATGACCTTGACCTCTTTTACTCATAAATCTTCATGTAGTCATTAAGATGACTGTATGTACCAATTTTCAGCCCAAAATCTTCAACAGTTTCCAAGATATCTTATGTTGCAGCATTTTGCCATATAAAAGCATAAGGAAGCAAATTTGACCTTGTCGTAAAAAAGGTCAAGGTCAACCCAAGGTCATAATTTGAACAATCTTGGTAGTACTCGTGTACCCGATGCTACATACTAAGTTTCAAGGCCATCGACCTATTGGTTCTGGAGAAGAAGATTTTTTCAGGTTTTTACCATATATGGGCATGGCGGCCATGTTGGTCATGTGACCAGGACCTTTTGAACAACTTTTCGTTCCTAAGGTCCCAGGACGCTCTATATGAAATTTGGTTACAATCGGCCCAGGGGTTTCAGAGGAGAAGTCGTTTGAAAGTGTGGACGGACGACGGACGGACGGACGGACGACGGACGACGGAGCCTTACCATCCTATAAGCTCCCCCGGAGCCGCTGGCTCAGGTGAGCTAAAAATCGGGTGGGCGCCTAAAATTGAAATGATAGTCGCCCAGTTTGCGATCGTAAGCTGTCGGCGAGTGTCTGGCGTGTTTTCGGCTTGTAGTCAAATCCGCCACCTCTAAGGGTATTGCTAACTTCCGCGCCGATATCGGCTATGAATATGCGGTGTTCCGTCATACTTGTGTGTTGGATTTTACTCACTATCGAGAAACAACATGGCCGCCTCCCCGTAAAGGAAGATAGATAGAAAGACGAATTTGTCAGCTAAAAATCTTAACCGTTTATAGATTTTTCGCGCGTAATATGGCGATACATCGCTGGTGTTTCACACCCGGTTGCTAAAAGGAAACAAAACCATGAAGAAAGGAGGGTTTACTACAAAGCCTACGGAAACGGCGCAATTCTCGCGCAGATTCTGAATAAAGGATTCCCATGTTTTAAATGTGGGCCCCTAAATTTCTGGCTGGGCGACTAAGTTTCAGTTTTTAGGGGCCCAGCTTGCTCCTATGAAAAATGAGTTAGTCTGTATCCCTGTGTGCACTTTGTACTGGTTAACCGCTTAGGAGGTCTAAGCCTGCCCAGGAATAGTGTGGTTAGGTTAACTGACCATCCCGACATGACCTTAGTTGTTTAGCATGGACGTTAAGCATCAAATCAACCAACCAACCAACTACAATGCAAAAATTTCCCTAGAATGACTAAGTTCAAAAGACTGTAATTCTGTCAAAATAAATTCTAGGTCCAACAAAAACCCAAATGCACATCTTCAATAAACTCACAGCATGTATGCAAGGTTTGAAAAAGATACATTGAAAACTGTGAGAGGAGTTATTTACACAGTCTCTATACCCTACAATACAAAAATTTGCCTAAAATGACTAAGTTCAAAAGGACGTAATTTTGTCAAAATTAATTCTAGGGCCAACATAAACCCACATGCACATCTTCAATACATTCACAGCATGTAAGCAAGGTTTGAAAGAGATCCATTAAAACTGTGAGAGGAGTTGATTACACAATCTCTATACCCTACAATGCAAAAAATTTGCCTAAAATGACTAAGTTCAAAAGGCCGAAATTCTGTCAAAATTAATTCTATGGCCAACAAAAACCCACATGCATATCTTCAATATGTCCCAAACATGTATGCAAAGTTTGAAAAAGATCCATTGAAAACTGTCGGAGGAGTTGATTACACAAACTCTATACCCTACAATACAAAAATTTGCCTAAAATGACTAAGTTCAAAAGGCCGTAATTCTGTCAGCATTAATTTTAGCTCCATCAAATCTTTAATATGTCCACAACAAGTATGCAAAGTTTGAAAAAGATTCATTGAAAACTGTGGGTAGAGTTGATTACACAAACTCTATACTATAAAGCGTGACGAACAGACAGACAGACAGACAGACAGATGGACAGACAGACAGACAGGGGCAAATCTTAATGCCCCCTGACTATCGTCACGGGAGCATAATAAGTTCCATGATTTTTTTAGACATCTTGCATACCTGGTCACAAACTAAAAGGCTCCAAAGGATATTGGAAACATAGCCACAGAATACAACCTTAATACAAAATTTAACATAAAAGTTAAAAGACAGATGGACAAATGGACATAAAGTGGAAAACTATATATCCCTTCATATACTTCACGTGTCAGTGGTTTTATTTAACTGAAACCTTTCATTTAATTGAAACCACTATTTTCATTTATCAGATGGTTTCTTGCTTCCAGAGGTTAAATTCTTTCAGAACTTATTTCATCAAAACATCATGGAGTCCACTTTGGTTCTGACTGTACTATGAAAGGGGGATAATAACCAATTTCCCTTCCTGTGCTGTTGACTGAGCATAACAGTTATCATACATGCTGTTGACTGAGACAATTGACAGTGCATCCGCTCAGTCCACAGCCATTAATAACAGAATCATTTACTGCTATTTGTATTGCTTTCAGTTGATCTAGCCACTTTGCACAATTCTGGAATGGGTGACAGCACAGCTAAGCAAATCAGTATTTCTCCCATAGATAAACTCACCTTAAAACCAAAAACTTTCCACAATTCCGCCTTCCTCTGTCTTCTTGTTTTTTTGTCTGTACCATACAACTGCTTTCTAATAACTGTGACAATGTCCATGAACTGTAAAGGCTTCGCGAGCTTTATACAATCATTATGGTGATAGCCAATTTCCAGGGCCTCTATATCGCTCAAGTTTTTGTATAAACTCATGTTCACAATTTCACAGTCTTCATGTCCTTCCTCCTTCAATTCTTTCAACGCAGCACATGTGTGTTGCCCACCAATTACCTCAACGACTGGATCAGACATCTTGATACCTAGTCTCTCAATATCCACAGTGTCATCCACAACACCAGCAAGAACACTGAATGACGTACGGCACTTTATGAACTCTTGCTTCAATTTCTTAACATGCTCTTCATCTAGATTTCGAACTCTTCTAGTGGGGTGCGGCTGTGTAATGTTGTCCACATGAACCTTCACACAGAATGCTGAAAATAAACAAGAGGGCCATGAGGTCCTGAATCGCTCACCTGAGCAACTGGCACATTTGGCTTTTTTGTCAAACTAAGAGTCTTAGGTCAAAGAATGACCATGACCTCTTGACTGTATTCACCCATTTTTAGGCCTAAATCTTCAAAACTTTCAATGAAATCTTATGTTCTAGCATCATGACTGACCTTGCCATAAAATATTCCAGGTCACCCTAAGGTCATCATTTTGAACAACCTTGATAATACTGAAGTACCCAATGCTACATACCAAGTTTCAAGGCCTTCGGTCAATTGGTTCGGGATAAGAAGATTTTTAAAAGTTTTTACCATATATGGGCGTGGGGGCCATGTTGGTCATGTGACCTGGACCGTTTGAACAAAATTTCATTCCCTTAACCCCTGGAAGCTCTATAGGAAATTAAGTTACAACTGGCCCAGTGGTTTTTGAGGCGATTGTTTGAAATTGTAAAAATATGAGAGCTCTGGGTCAAAGGTCAAAGAATGACCTTGACCTCCTGTGCTAATAAATCTTCCAGTACTCAATGAGAAGACTGTGTATACAAATTTTTAGGTCTTAATCTTATAAACTTTCCAAGAAATCTTATGTTCTAGGATTTTCTCATATTTGACCTTGCCATAAAAAAGGTTAAGGTCAACCCAAGGTCATAATTTGTATAATCTTGATTGTACTTGAGTACCCAATGCTACATACCAAGTTTCAAGGCCATCTGTCAATTGGTTCTCGATAAAAAGATTTGTAAATGTTTTTACCATATATGGGCGTGGTGGCCATGTTGGTCATGTGACCTTGACCGTATGAATAAATTTTCATTTCCTGGTAGTACTGGCGTACCCAATGCTACATGTATACTAAGCTTCAAGGCCATTGGCCTATTGGTTCTGGAGAAGATTTTTTAAGGATTTAACAATATATGGGCATGGCGGCCATGTTGGTCATGTGACCAAGATTATTTGAACAATTTTTGTTCCCCCTGTCTCTGGAGGCCACATATGAAATTTGGTTACAATTGGCCCAGCGGTTTCAGAGCAGAAGGTGTTTGAAATTGAGGACGGACGGACGAGGACGGAGCCTTATAATCCTATAAGCTCCCCCAGAGCCACTGGCTCAGGTGAGCTAAAAACAACATAACAAAACTAGAAATGTGTCCATAGGACACGGATGCTCCCGCCTAGTGCTTAGAGTAAGATGGCACCTTGATTAAGTTACTGGCACTTGTAGGATAACTAGGTTCATAGAGGCAGAATGGCAAATCAAGAGACACAAACTATCAAAACGACCTATGCAGGACTAAGTTATAGGTCGGACACAAAAAAAAAATCACTTTAGCCTATACATAAAGTTCACATGCACAGTGTGACCTTGACCTTCAAGCTAGGGGTTTGTCACAATGATCATTTATGCAATATAGTTTTGAATCCCATCATGCAGGATAAAGTTATGGACAGGACATAAACATGTTCCACTGAAGCCTATGCATAAAGTTTCAGCACAGACTGTGACCATGACCTTTGAGCTAACGATATGATTCCTGCATGTGACACATCAATTTGTCTTGATAATTATCTATGCTAGATAATTTTGAAATCCCATTATGCAGGACAAAATTTCACTTCAGCCTATGAAAAAAGCTTAAGCGCTGACTGTGACCTTGACCTTCTAACTAGCATATTGATTTTTAGGCCAAATATTCAAAACTTTCCCTAAAATATTTGACCTTGCCACAAAAATAGTCAAGGTCAATTTCAGGTCATAATTTGACCAATCTTAGTAGGACTTGAGTACCTAATGCTGCATACCAAGTTTCACCAGAGCCCTGGACGCTACATATGAAATTTATTTACTACCCGACAAGTGATTTCAGAGGAGAAGTCATTTGAAATTGTGGATGGATGAGGGAAAGATGGACGACAAACAGATGACTATAACAATTCATCATGAGTGTCCATGTAGAATAGGAAAATCTCACCCGCGGCGTCAGACCCCGAGTGCGAGATTTTCCTATCCTACATGGACTGGCTCGCGATGGATTATTTTTCTCCCACTGTTAGCGGATTTTAAACCTCAAGTTGGATAAGGCTTCAGAACAGGAATATTTTAACTTTTTAACCAGTGATCTGAAGTAAATTTTGAGCTGCCCAGTGTGTTTATCGGGTCCTAATATGGGTGTAAACACAGTTTGCACCTTAAAAATAGACGGAAAACACAATATATGGACTATTCTATCTTCCAGTGGGCGAAAACAAAATGCAACTTAGCCTGTCACATCACGCCCGTCAAGTTTTATGACCGGTTTAAGTGGCGTCATTAAAACTGAGTGACGTCACAAACCTTTGATCTGCTATCAAGCGTCATCCGACATGCTTGCGTGTCCGTTTTGTTCATTTGAATTTAAAATATTAATAAACAATTGAAAAAGTCTGGTTGCTAATACAAGAAAGATGTTGCCAGGTGTAAGACAGAAGTTTCTTATATGAGCTCAGGGCCTGTCTTATATATGCAAAGGTGGGAGAAAAAGCCTTCCCATCCTATAAGGTGAGCTAAAATTAATCCTGATGTGTACTCCCTTGGCTAATTATATGGAAAAGTTTAAGGCATAATGACAAAACCAAACAGTTACCTTCTTTCTTCTTCTCTGAAAGGTATCTTGTGGGCACCTTGTACTGAAGATCACCACCACCAGAAGTGTCTGTTAATAAAGGGAAAAAAGGACTTGAGAAGCAATTCTGAGGTCCACTGAGCAACAATTCTCTGATATTTCATGAAGAAATGCAGATAGCTTAATAATATTTATTGTACTAGTGTATTCAAACGAACAGATCCAACAAAAGTAAAATGTATTTTTGAAAACAAATTGAAACTAGAAAATGTGTTTATGAAACACTATGCCCCCAATCCTATGCTTGCCTCTAAAGAAGGCTCATCCAATAATGCTTGTAACTTTGTACCTTAGGCTTCAATACACTAAGTCGAAAAAGGGGCTTAACTCAGTCAAAAATTAACAATTTTTTCCGAAAGTTAATCAGGTCATCTACCTCTTGGGCAACATTTTCCTGCAAAATTTTTGATCCTAGCATCAGGGGTTCTCCAGATATTTTGTTCACAAGGTTCCATAGGCTAATAATGCGAAAAAGGGGCATAACTCAATCAAAAATTCACGAATTTGTTTCAAAAGCTAATCAGGTCATTTATATGTTAGGCAGTATCTTCCTGCAAAAAATCATGCTCCTAGCATCAGGGGTTCTTGAGATATTTTGTTCACAAGGGTCCATAGGCTTACAATGCACTAAGTCGAAAAGGGGGCATAACTCTGTCAACTAGAAAATGTGTTTATGAAACACTATGCCCCCAACCATATGCTTGCCTCTACAGAAGGCTCATCCCATAATGTTTAAGTCAGAAAGGGGTTTAATTGGTTCATCTACATCATAGCTTGTAACTGTATACCAAATATAAGGAACATAGCTTAGCGGTTCTTCGGATATTTTTTTCACAAAGTTATTCATATAGCGTCTTTGTATACAAAATGCCTATGTCCGAAAATGGAAAAAATTCTGTCAAAAATTTATAAAGTGGGCTCTTACGTTAATCAGCTTATCTATACCTTGGTCCTAACCTGCATGCCAAATATAAGCATCCAAGCTTATGCGGTTCTTCAGATGTTTGTTCACAAGCTTGTTCCTATACAAAATGCCTATGTCCGAAAAAGGGGAATAACTCAACCAAAAATTTACGAAATAAGCTCAAAAGTTAATCAGGTTATGGGCACCCTAATCTGTAACTGTATGCCAAGTATCAGGACCCTAGCTTATGCGGTTCTTCAGATATTTTGTTCACAAGGTTGTTCCTATATAAAATGACAAAGATGAAACAGGGGCATAACTCCTAAATGACGAGACTGGCAGAGGAAAAAATATACAGGTTCGGTTATTTTTCATGTTCATGCAGCATACAAGATTTCAAGTTCCTATCTGTTATGGTTCTTGACCGTATATAAGGATACCTTTGTACCATAGGCTTCAATGCACTAAGTTGAAAAAGGAGAATAACTCAGTCAAAAATTCACCAGTATTTTTCAAAAGTTAATCAGGTCATCTACATCTCAGGCAATGTCTTCCTGCAAAAAATCATGATCATAGCATCAGGTGTCCTCGAGATATTTTGTTCACAAGGTTCCATAGGCTTACGATGCACTAAGTCAAAAAAGGGGCATAACTTGATCAAACATTCACCAATTTATTTCAAAAGTTAATCAGGTCATCTACACTTTGGGCAATATCTTCCTGCAAAAAATCATGATCCTAGCATCAGGGGTTCTTGAGATATTTTGTTCATAAGGTTCCATAGGCTTACAATGCACTAAGTTGAAAAGGGGCATAACTCGGTAAAAAATTCACCAGTATTTTTCAAAAGTTAATCAGGTCATCTACACCTTGGGCATTGTCATCCTGCAAAACCTCATGATCCTAGCCCCAGGGGTTCTTGAGATATTTTGTTCACAAGGTTCCATAGGCTTATAATGCACTAAGTCAAAAAAGGGGCATAACTCGGTCAAAAATGCACGATTTTTTTCCAAAAGTTAATCAGGTCATCTACACCTTGGGCAATGTCATCCTGCAAAACCTCATGATCCTAGCATCATGGGTTCTTGAGATATTTTGTTCACACGGTTCCATAGACTAAGTTGAAAAAGGGGCATAACTCTGGAAATACATGACCGGCGGAAAAAAGAAAAAATATGGGTCCGCTTATTTTTCAAGTACATGCCACATATAAAATTTCAAGATCCTAGCATAAGCAGTTCTTGAGTTTCCCAGCTGCCAAAAAGCGTTACGGACAGACGGACGGACGGACAGGCCCAAACCAATATGCCCCCTCAACTTCTCCGAAGTTGGGGGCATAAAAATTCACGAATTTGTTTCAAAAGTTAATCAGGTCATCTACACCTTGGGCATTCTTATCCTGCAAAACCTCATGATCCTAGCATCAGGGGTTCTTGAGATATTTTGTTCACAAGGTTCCACAGGCTCAGTCGAAAAAGGGGCATAACTATGGAAATACATGGCCGGTGGAAAAATTAAAAAATACGGGTCTGCTTATTTTCCATACTGATTATGTGTATAAAGTTTCAAGTTCCTATCTCTTACTAATCTTGACTGTATGTAAGGGTACCTTTGTACCATAGGCTTCAATGCATTAAGTCAAAAAAGGGGCATAACTCGATAAAAAATTCACGATTTTTTTCAAAAGTTAATCAGGTCATCTATATGTTAGGTAGTATCTTCCTGCAAAAAATCATGCTCCTAGCATCAGGGGTTCTTGAGATATTTTGTTCACAAGGGTCCATAGGCTTACAATGCACTAAGTCGAAAAGGGGGCATAATTCGGTCAAAAATTCACGAATTTGTTTCAAAAGTTAATCAGGTCATCTACACCTTGGGCATTCTTATCCTGAAAAACCTCATGATCCTAGCATCAGGGGTTCTTGAGATATTTTGTTCACAAGGTTCCACAGGCTAAGTCGAAAAAGGGGCATAACTATGGAAATACATGGCCGGTGGAAAAATAAAAAAAATACGGGTCTGCTTATTTTCCATACTGATTATGTGTAAAAAGTTTCAAGTTCCTAGCTCTTACTAATCTTGACTGTATGTAAGGGTACCTTTGTACCATAGGCTTCAATGCACTAAGTCGAAAAGGGGGCATAACTCAATCAAAAATTCACGATTTTTCTTCAAAAGTTTATCAGGTCATCTATATGTTGGGCATTCTCATCCTGCAAAAAATCATGCTCCTAGCACCAGGGGTTCTTGAGATATTTTGTTCACAAGGTTCCATAGGCTTACAATGCACTAAGTAAAAAAAGGGGCATAACTCGGTCAAAAATTCATGATTTTTTTTCAAAAGTTATTCAGATCATCTACACCTTGAACAATGTCTTGCTGCAAAATTACATGAACCTAGCATCAGGGGTTCTTGAGATATTTTGTTCACAAGGTTCCATAGACTAAGTTGAAAAAGGGTCATAACTCGGTAAATACATGACCGGCGAAAAAAAGAAAAAATACGGGTCTGCTCATTTTTCATGTACATGTCACATATAAAATTTTAAGATCCTAGCATAAGCGGTTCTTGAGTTTCCCACCTGCCAAAAAGTGTTACGGACGGACAGACGGACGGACGGACAGGCCCAAACCAATATGCCCCCTCAACTTCTCCGAAGTTGGGGGCATAACTAGAAAATTGTGTCTATGAGACAAGAATGATGCTCCCTTGCAGTGCCTGTCACAGGGCAGTGTACATCCCCAAAACAAACCCTAGCCATCTTCATTAGCTATCCAGTTTGCCTGACTATCAAAATTCGCTAATTTTTCATGACCTGTCCATAATAATGAAATTTAAAAACCCTAGGCCTAGTGGTTCTCAGGGAATACAGCTGTATCTAATGGCACTTACAAATGGACAAGCCAAAAGCTATATACCCTTCAACTTCTTCGAAGTTGGGGGCATAATAAACTTAGTAACTGAATCCTCTGCACACTCAGTAGCAGAAATAAGGGAATCTTCTAGGGAATTCAAATCTCTAATAGTCTGGGGGAAGAAACTGGACTTGTAAATTTAAGTCCCAGCCAATGGGGTTTGAAATGGGGAATGATGATTCCTGGTATGCCTACTAGGGGGAACAAGGTCATTTATATAAATAGGTATACTGGCTGCACCCTTCAGACCTTTGTAAAGCATTATAAGTCTACTATCTTTCCTTCTCTCCAGAATGCCAGACATACTCCCAGTTTCATATATGTGTAATTTCCCGTTACAAATCCAGTTGCCCTTTTCTGCATCTTCTCAAGTTCATTTTGAAGAAGTATACTTTGAGGGTCCCAAACCAGGGCGTAGCTAAGGACAATCACGTGATACACACAATTATGTTTCATTATCTTTGAGGGGAAATCTAGAGTTGTGGCCCCTAAAATATTTTCATATTTGGTTACAATGGGCCCAGTGGTTTTAGAGAGACACTTGAAATTGTGGGCTGATGGACGATAAATGGACGACGGCTCAGGTGAGCTAAAAACAAGAGGCCCACAGGCCACAAAGCTCACCAGATATCTAGCTCAAAATTGCCATCACTTTTTGTATAGGCTTAAAATTGTACAGGCTAAGACAAAATATACAACTACAAACTCTCAGTCTGAGTCTGTTGAATTGATTACAAAATACATAGCTTTTGTCCACATTTGATTGCTGTGACAAGAAAAAAAAAGGTTCATTTTTAAAGGATTTTTACTATTTTTTCCTTTTGGTTGCCATGGCAACTGATCGAAATGAGCACTGTGCAGAAAAAAATATAGGGCTGATAGAAGACCACTCAAGGAATATTTCTGAAAAAGTAAGCTCAGACCATTTGCGACTGCTTAGCAATGAAGCCTATTCTTTGTTTTTCCATTATAAATTGTCATACCAAACATGTCCTTTGAACAATGTCTCATAGAGCATATGGTTTCTGAGGAGATGATTTAAGTTCTTTTTTTTTTTTTTTTTTTTTGGTTTCCATGGCAACCAATGAAAAGAGCTATGGGCCAAAAAAACATATAGCTGATAGAAGTCTTCTCAAGGAATATTTCTGTAACAGTTTTGTCAAAATATCTGCAAAGGCTTGGCAGTAAATGCTTTTTTTCAATTTTCCCTATTATAAATCTATGGGAACTCTAAGTTGCCATAGCAACAAAACTAAATAGCCAATTTTCATAAAAAAACAAAAACTCTCAATCCCCCAGCCCAAGGATGCTACAGATAAAATTTGGGCCAAATCGGTCCAATGGCTTCAGAGGAAATATTTTTAAGTAATTTTTCGTTAAATTTTTGCATTTTGGTTTCCATGGCAACCAATAAAAAGAGCAATGGGTCAAGAAACAAATGGCTGATAGAAGACTTCTCAGAGAGTGTTTCTGTAAAAGTTTTGTTAAAATATCTGCAATGGCTTGGCAGTAAATGCCATTTTTCAATTTTCCCCATTATAAGTCTATGGGAAATCTAAGTTGCCATAGCAACCAAACTAAAGAGCCGATTTTCATAAAAACACAAACTTTCAATCCCCCAGCCCAAGGATGCTATAGATGAAATTTGGGCCCAATCTGCCCAGTGGCTTCAGAGGAGATGTCGTTTGAAAGTGTTGACGGACGACGACGACATATGACAGACGCCGACAGACGACGACGACGATTGCCTATCCTATAAAATCCCCCGGAGCCTTTGGCTCTGGTGAGCTAAAAAGTAAGATTTCGAACACCTGTTTTCACAACTACTACTCCATTTACTTTCAATAGCTTAGGCAATTTAAACTTAAACAATATGTCTGGTGTTTTACATTAAAAGTGCAACATAACAAGATGTTTGTTTTGGTCTCTGTGCATCATATCCCCCTGCCCACCAACCTTCATCAAAACCTAAGCTAAAGTTCTGATTTTCATGTCTGAACATGAACTACATGAACTAACAATGCTTTATATATTTGTACCAGGTTTCATGAAAACATCTGCATCACAAAGAGTGTCTGTTCAATAACTTTGAGACCCTTTGAGATATTTTCATGAAACTTGGTTCAAACTAGAATTGTTTTTTTCTACGAAAAAACAGATGTCTCCCCCCTTTTTGATGTCAAAAGGATCAGTCATTAAGACGCCAAGGGAAAAACAATATGTTTCCCTACCCTGAAGCAGGGATTCATAATAAGTAAAAAGTATAAATGCAAGAGTTATAGTTGTTATGCTCTGCATGTCATGTAATGTTGACTGATATTCATATTTAGTTTTTGTCAAAAAATATAAATGCAAGAGTTACAGTGCTCTGCACGACGTCTATTTATATGTTGACTGATATTTGTATGAAGTTTCATAAATATAGCTTAAACCGTTTTCAAGTTATATAGAGCTTAGACGATTGAGACACGATTTTGTGAATGACAAAGTTCCAAGGGAAATAACTCAAATAGTATAAATGCTGTGCTCTGCAGGTTGTCTAGTGTTGACTGACATTTGTATGAAGTTTCGTGAATATAGCTTGTCCGGTTTTCAAGTAATAAAGCGATTGAGACACGATTTTGTGACTGACAAAGGTCCAAGGGAAATAACTCAAGAAGTATAAATGCAAGAGTTATGGTTCTTGCACTATGCAATTCTTCTAATGTTGATTGATATTTGTATGAAGTTTCGTGAATATAGCTTGAATGGTTTTAAAGTTATTGAGCAGACACGACTGAGACACGATTTTGTGACTGACAAAGTTCTAAGGAAAATAACTCAAATAGTATAAATGCTTAAGTTATGGTTCTTCCATTCTGCACCTCGTCTGATGTTGATTGATATTTGTATGAACTTTCATGAATATAGCTTGAATGTTTTTAAAGTTATAGACGGACTCGACTGAGACGCAATTTTGTGATAGACAAAGTTCCAAGGGAAATAACTCAAAACGTATAAACGCCAGAGTGCATTCTGCATGTCGTCTGATGTTGATTGATATTTGTATGAACTTTCATGAATATAGCTTAAATGGTTTTAAAGTTATAGACGGACTCGACTGAGACGCAATTTTGTGATGGACAAAGTTCCAAGGGAAATAACTCAAAAAGTATAAACGCCAGAGTTACCATTTGTGCACTCTGCACATCGCCTCATGTTGACTGATATTTGTATGAAGTTTCGTGATAAAGCTTGAGCAGTTTTCAAGTTATAGAGCGGACACAATTGAAACACAATTTTGTGATGGACTAAGTTCCAAGGGAAATAACTCAAAAAGTATAAATGCCAGAGTTACCATTCTTGCACTCTGCATGTCGTCTCATGTTGACTGATATTTATATGAAGTTTCGCGAATATAGCTTGAGCGGTTTTCAAGTTATAGAACCGACACGATTTGTGATAGACAGACGGACGGACAGACGCCCGGGGAAAAACAATATGTCTCCCGACCCTAAAGGGGGGAGACATAATTACATGTACAAATATAAATCATTATCAGACAATGTGCAGAGAGCAAGTACCATAACTCCACCTATATTTTTCATTGAATTATGCCCCTTTGTAAATTTTAGTATAGAAAACTTGTCCACTTCATAACTCTTAAACCTTTTGAGATATTTTCGTTAAACTTGGTTTAAACAGTATTTTATTCAGTTAAGCTACATACATATATATACAAATACAAATCATTTCAATGTAGGATTTGACGGTAAGCGCAATGCTTGTGTAATAGTCATCTCCTAGTTCAAGATATTATTTTACGTAGTGAATAAATGGCTAAGAGCTTAAATGTAACAAAACAGAAGGAAATACAATTGATTTTAATTGCTTTTTCAGACTTTTTAATTGCGTAAATATGTGGATACCCACCTTATCTAAGGTACTGCAGTTACTAAACGACCTGGACATCGGGTCGTTTGGTAAATGTGACTCTTTTTTTTTCGTTTCATAACAGCTATTTATCATTTCAATAATAGCCCTTAGATATACATAGTTAACCAGGGGTGTTACTGGGCCTTTTACTCATGAGAGCTAATGACTGACAAGAAAGAATTTGCATAACCAACCTGGATCATTGTTTACAGAAGCCTCCATATCTTTAAGCTCTTCTCCTTCAGCTGGTAATACCTGGGACTGTGCATCTACTCCACTCTGTTTGGTTTTGCCATCTGCAAATGAAAGATAGTGTCTTACAAATGCTACATAATAGATTGAAAAGGACTAGGGGTCTAGAGCACATTATGACCAATACTGAATGCCAAATTTCTCCCAACATATGGACATGTCAGTAACTGGGTAATATTATACTATGGGCCAAATCATGGGCCATAAATCTGAAAGAATGCCAAGCCTGATAAAGAATGATCTACTTCATATGGTGATAAGGCCAGTCTTAAAAATACTTTTGTTTCCTCCCACATGACCCAATCAAAACGAAAAGGGTATATCGGTCAATTTTTTTTGGCGAGGTCTGCTGACAACCTGTTGTCACAAGACTTTTTGGACCAAAATCGTCTGCTGACAACTGGTTGTCACCAGACTATATGGACCATGATTTTTTTTAAGGTTCTATATATATACAAATGACCCCCCCTAGGTCATGGCTTACCCATAACAACTGTTGTCCAGATTTTTTTCAAACAAACATTTATATAGCCAAAATCAAAGTAACAGCCTTAGCCTTGTATTTTTATTCTTCCTGTTGTTTGTTTTCTTCCAAAATTCATTACTCAGACCTCAACAAATAATTCAAAATTACCTGACTTTTCCCTGACTTATGCTCAGTTTTCAAATTTCACTGAACAATTACAAAATTCCCTGAATTTCCCCAGACCTAGAACAACCAAATCTTTTTCCCTAACTTTTCTCTGACCGTGGGAACCCTGAATAAGCATGGCCATACTATGAATACAGTCAAACCTGTCTTAGTGGCCACCTGTATTAAGCAAGCATGTATTCAGTTCCCAAAATAGGCAAATACATTGAAATGTACCTGTATTAAGCAAGCACCTGTCTTTTAAGCAAGCAGTTTTTGATTATCCCTTAGGTGCTTGCTTAAGGTGGTGATTTATAAAATGGTAAACGTAAAGATCTGCATAAAACCATAAAAAAGTAAGGTATCTCCCTGAAAGTTAGCAAACTTCTTATTTTTGTTGTTCTTTACAGTTTAGAATACAAAATAGACGTACATGCTGCTTAAAAAAGTGTTTTTATAAGGTAAGATCAAAGGGTAGTTTTCTGTGCAATAATCAAAAAAATTTACATTGTTATTGAAAATTTACGTAGTACTGAAGGTGCGTTATTGCATAATGAAGAGCGTACTAGCAATTATTTATTCCAACTCTTTCTCAAATTGTAATGTAGACCAGATGAAAACGGTAGCTTTTTCTCAAATGTTCAACCATGTACAAGGTAATGTACACTGGATGCATTTATTAAATATTAAATACAGGGTAGGCAAGCATACCTATGTAACACCTACAGTATAAATAATACATTACTTACATGATCTCTGATGTGTAGATGAAATTGTTCAACCTTGTTAAAATAGTCTCACCTGTTTCACCTGTGTGTTTTGATAAAAAAAAATTGAACACAGACCGCATCTTTTTTCATCTGCTCAGCCTGATAATGTGTGAAAGAGTTTGAAAAAATAATTGCTAGCTCGCTCTCCATTATGCAATAAGGAACTCTCAGCACTAAGTATATTTTCAATAACAATATAATTTTTTCAGATTATCGATTGCACACAAAATTACCCTTTGATCTTTCCTTATAAAAACACTTTTTAACATTAACAAATGCTGCATTTTGGGAGTCTGAATTGTCAGAAACAACATAAAGAAGGCATATGCTAAGTTTTGGAAAGATCAGTGGTATTTTGAGTGTTTTATGCAGATTTTTGTCTTTGCCCCAAATCAGGGATTATCACCACCTTAATACACCTTTGACTGTATTGTCTATATACCTCTAAGTAAATAATATATACTAATTGTCTATATATACCTCTAACTAAGTAAATAATAATTCAGAGCTCTAGATAAGAGAGGTATTTGATGATAATTGAGGGATAATTTTTTTTATTTCTCATTGAAACCATATGTTGTGACCCCTCATCTGAACCGTCTCATTGAGACGGTTCAGATGACGGATCACAAAATATGTTTTTATGCAGAATTATCAAAAATTATCCCTAATTATCTCCCTCTTATCTAGGGCTCTGAATATATATATATACCAATTCTTGTCAAATTCTATCAAAAAATTTAAGAGATGTATATTTACATTTAAAATCCTTCAACGACATTGAAAACAGAAACACTGTCACCATAACCAGGGTGCATTTTGTTTTACTAGAAACAGAAACAGGGTTCCAAATCATGATTTCTTAATCATAAACATGTTCATGCCACTTTAAAAACACTATGTTTGGTGTAAACATATTTTATTTCAATTTTATACAAGTAATGTACAGGTTACAAATAGTATACAATAGCTAAAGGATCTGAACGGAAGCCAGGGGCTTATTTAGTTCATCTCCTGAACACATGACACTATGCTTCTATGTAATGATTCAAATTGGATGCCAAGAAATATGCAGTTGCTTCTTTCTGCTGCTGGCATTAAACTACTTTTCTGAGATTGCAGAATTGAAAGAAATCAATAATGCTAGACCATGCAATGTTTAACAGTTAACAATTTTGGTTCTGAAATGTGCACTATGTATGTTTTCACCCAATGCCGCCATTTTGGATGCACTTGAATCACTTTGAAACATAAACAGGGCATGATTCACTTGTTTCGGTATCATGTTTCTGTTTCGCACAAATAAAACGCTGAAACAGAAACATGATTTGGAATCCTGTTTCTGATTCAGGTAAATCAAATGCATCCCTGATTATTTTATTATTAGCTTTGAACTTGAACTTACCTGTGATGTGTTTGTATGCCTTCACAAAGAGGGATCTGGAACCAGTTGTCTTTTCAAACGTGCGTGAGAAGCTGTTTTTCTTTGCATCAAACTGTCTTAGGTCATAGATTTGATAGACTTGAGGATTGGCGTTATCTCTAGGATAAACCTGTCATAAGAAAAAAATGTCATCATAAGAAACAAGAACTAGAAAAGTGTTTATGAAACACTATGCCCCCAACCATATGCTTGCCTCTAAAGAAGGCTCATCTCATAATGTTAGTACCTTTGTACCATATGCTTCAATGCACTAAATCGAAAAACTGGCTTAACTCGGTCAAAAATTTACAATTTTTTTTTTCAAAAGCTAAAAAGGTCATCTACACCTTGGGCTTCCTGCAAAAAATCATGATTCTAGTATCAGGTATTCTTCAGATATTTTGTTCACAGGTTCAATAGGCTTACAATGCACTAAGTTGTAAAAAGGGCATAACTCAATCAAAAATCCACAATTTTTTGTCAAAAGTTAATCAGGTCATCTACACCTTGGAAAATAAAGTTTCAAGTCCCTAGCTCTTATAATTTTCAAGATATCTTGCTGACAAAGTCAAATTGCCAAAATTCCAAAATTTTCAGTGGGCCATAACTCCTATAACAAGAGAGCCATGGTGGCTCTGAATCGCTCACCTGAGCATTAATCAGTTCACTGGCTCTGGTGAAGATTTATAAGAGTTTTACCATATATGGGAATGGCCGCCACCTTGGTCATGAGACCAAGATCATTTGAAGAACTTTCAATCCTTTGACCGATGCAGGCTCCATATGAAACTTGAGTTCAGTCTGCCCAGTGGTTTCAGAGATGTTTGAAAATGTTTATGGATGGATGACAGAGGCAGCCAACACCAATACTGTAAGGCTCCGGTGAGCTAAAAATGGCAGAGTCGCTTCCCCGAAAAGTACCCATTCATGTTGAGTTCCTTTGACCGATTTGAACTAGACTGAACTGGGCAAACACAGATGATAGAATGGTAGCATCATTATCTCACTGTGGTGAAATTAATGTTTTCCAAGGAGTTTGTGGCTGGCATCATTGCAATGTAAGTTCTGATTTTTGCAACATAACTTTATTTAGATTTGACCTAGTTATTGACCAACATGACCCAGTTTCAAACTTGACCTAGATTTTATAGTGATAAACATTCTGACAAAGGTTCATGAAGATTAGATCAAAACTGTGCCCTCTAGGGTGTACACAAAGTTTTTCTAAGATTTGACCTAGTGACCTAGTTTTGGACCCGACATGACCCAGTTTCAAACCTGGCCTGGATATTTTGGGGATAAACATTCTGACAAAGTTTCACAAAGATTGGATTAAAACTGTGCCCTCTAAAGTGTACACAAGGTTGTTCTTATATTTGACCCTGTGACCTTATTTTTGACCTGACATAACCCAGTTTCAAACTTTACCTAGATTTTATGAAGATAAAGATTCTGACACAGTTTCATGAAGATTGGATCAAAACTGTGCCCTCTAGGGTGTATATACAAAGTTTTTCTAAGATTTGACCTAGTGACCTAGTTTTTGACCCGAATGACCCAGTTTCAAACTGGTACTGGATATTGTAAGGATAAACATTCTGGTCCTGGATATTGTAAGGATAAACATTCTGACAAAGTTTCATGAAGATTGGAGCAAAACTGTGCCCTCTAGAGCGTACATAAGGTTGTTCTTATATTTGACCTAGTGACCTAGTTTTTGACCTGACATATCCCAGTTTCAAACTTGTCTTAGATATAGTAACGATAAACATTTTGACAAAGTTTCAAAAGGATTGGATCAAAACTGTGTCCTCTAGAGCGTACACAAGGTTTTTCTAAGATTTGACCTAGTGACCTGGTTTCTGACTGGACATGACCAAGTTTCTAATTTATTCTAGATATTGTGAGGATAAATATTCTGACAAAGTTTCGTAAAGTTTGGATTAAAAAATGAGACCCCTTGAGCGAACACAAGGTTTTTCAAATATTTGACCTAGTGACCTAGTTTTTGACCCGACATAACCCAGTTTTGAACTTGGTCTAGATTTTATAAAGACTAACATTCTGACAAAGTTTCATAAAGATTGGATCAAAACTGTGCCCTATAGAGTGTACACAAGCAAAAGTTGACGGATGGACGACGGATATTAGGGTATCCCAAAAGCTAGCCTGAGCACTTTGTGCTCAGGTGAGCTAAAAATTAAAGGAATTTGTTCAAAAATTAATCAGGTCATCTACTCATCATCTCAAATAAGCTGACTAAAATTAAAGTCCCTAATAATGGCCTATTGCTCTAATACTTTTCAAGATAACTGGCTGACAAAGTCAAGATGCCAAAATTTTCAAAGGGTCATAACTCCTATAAAAATTGAAAGAATTTGTTCAGAAGGTAATCAGTTTACTGATCATCTCCAATAAGCTGTCAAAGTTTCAAGACCCTATCTCAAATACTTTTTTAGGTAACTTGCTGACAAAGTCAAAATGCCAAAATTTTCAAAGGGTCATAACTACCTCAGAAATTGCTTGAATTTGTTTAAGGTAGTTGGATACTAAATAAGAATATTGGTGGGGCATTCAAACCACTTTACCAGCCTAATAACCCACAGGGCTATAAATCATTTGGATAAGAAAAAAAAAAATTTACCGTTTCGTTTTCCAAAAAAATCAAAGTTTTGTATTTCTACACACTTTTTTACGCAGTTTCTATTTAAATTACAATTTCTAGCATATGAATGCACTTTCATTTCTGCGATTCATATAATCTATACTATAGGATGTTTAAAACAAACTGGTAAATAAAGAATTCACTTAATTATCTTGATAATAAGTTTTTTTTACTTTTTTTTAAAAATGCAAGAAAATTTAATTTCATGAAAAAGTCATGAAAAATACATTTGATAGATGGGGCATGCTCATGCATATCATTTCAGAAAAAATTACATTGTATGTTACAGAATAAGACAAAAATACAAAATTTTCACCGTTTCGTTTCCTTGCAAAACAATGTTAAAGTTAAAAATACCCCAAAATCTGAGAAACCCAAATAAACAGACAACCCCCATTCCCCACCTGCTGCAGTTAAAGTAGGCCCTTGCCCAACTATTTATTCCCGTTATTTTGGTTCTACCATAAAGTAATGCCACCAAAAATGCAGACGGAATGGTAAATCAGAAACGTTCCTAATGAGCAGTCTGATCTCAGTTTCCACTATTTGTACTAACCTATCTGCTCAAAATCTTAGGATCTTCACGGTAGTTAGTGTCATTGTATAGGTAGCTTACCACCAATTATTTCACATAGGCAAAAGAAATAACGTTTAAGCTAGTCACTAGAAAACTTGAAATCAATACCGCATTTTGAAGAACTACTCTAGCCGATGGTTTAAAGAAGAAACCGCACATGTTCCCTGCTCTGGAGGCCGCTATTTCAACTAGAACACATAACCCCAGCGCGTGCAGTAAATTTGGCACGTCAGTTTAGTACTGGGTAAAGTTATAAAACTGCAGACATGTCTGATACTTCAGTGGTCTACAGCAAAAAAATCCATGTTACCATCTAATATTCTTCATCTAGGTCTGTTATTTTGTTTAACGATTGTTTACATTAGTTACCTAACTAATGGTGGCCATTCTTACTATTCTCTTCTTGACTGAAGCTTCTCCACTAAAGAGGTGGTTCATGAATAATTAGTGGTAAGCTACCCCAAGTTGAGCGAACAATAACTCTGTTTTGTTTGGACAACAGCAATACAGAGTTCTCATGTAATCGTCTACCTTAAACGTTTTTCAATTCCTCTACCCTCATCTCCAATAAGCTGACAACATTTCAAGTCCCTAGCTCTTATACTTTTCAAGATATCTTCAGCTGACAAAGTCTAAAATGACAAAATTTTCAAAGAGCCATAACTCCTACAAAATTTGACAGAATTTGTTCAAAAGTTAATCAGTTCATCTACTCACCATTTCTAATAAGCTGCCCAAGTTTCAAGCCTCTTAGGAGGTTTATGAGTGAAATTTTGGATTTGTGGGCACTTTCGCGGCATGAAGGGCAACTGGGCTCATTGAAGTCAGTACACATACCTAAAACCATTTTGCCCGGTTGCCAGCTCAACAGACATCATATATGGTCAAAATGGGGTCAAAGGTCATTTTTATTGCATGTGTATATATACCAGTTTGTGCGTTAAATATTCAAAAAAATGGGCACTTTTACAGATTAAGAGGCAATTGTGGCAATGAAGTATGTAAACATAGCATAAAAGCTTTTGCCATGTATTGATGATGTCTCAAAAACATAACTGGGTCAAAGGTCAGTAAGTACACTTTTGTATAGTGGTTTATTATACCATTTATGCTGAAAGTCTTTTTAGTTACAAATAGCCCATAAGCTTGCCCCTACCCATCTGAAGGCGAGACTTTCTATACTATTTGTTTTTCCAAAAGTATATTACGACATTACAAGATACAATTTTCTGCTGTCTGACTGTTGGTGCGTTTGACAGTTACCGCCAATTTAGATACGTTACCATATCAATCTACTGAATTCGTCTGTTCCTATACGTCTTATTTAAATAAATATTGAAATGGATATAAATCTTGCTGTTCAAAAATCTGTGTTGCTTTTCTGTACAGTTAAAACTGTTGTCTACTGTAGAGCATAACTGTAACCTACGTTACAGAGGTTTTTTTCCAATATAATATACAAACTATTATATTTTGGATAAATTTACCATCTCACTGAAACCTCTAAATATTTACTACCACTAACCCAGTAGATATTTGTAAACCTTTTACATTAATGCAAGTAAACAGAAAAAGTACAGGTGTATCAAACAATGTAGAAAATTGCAGCGTTACATACGTTACCGGGCGTGTGTTATCAGAAATCTTTAACCAGAAACATGAGCATGGATATTTTAGACAGCATCTTGCGAGATGGTACTACAATGACCTACCGTGATTCTTAACAGGTGAGATGATGCAATATTTAAGATAAAGACATTCAGTAATTAGAGCTTCAACAGCTGCTTGAACAATGGTCTGCTAAGCAATGAAATATAAATGCCTTGGGCAGAACTTTTGCCTCTTCTGAAGTATTTTAGTCTAACAGTTGGCACTACATAATTGAAAGTGACAATTTATTGATAGAATCTGAATTTGTACTACACTGCTGATAGCGCAAATTCAGCTGAAGCACGGACATAATTGTCACTATATTAGTGGTTTTCAGGTAGTCAAACAAGGTCAAGATGCAGACTGAATAAAATATGGAATCACCAAATGCAAAGGAACTAATTCAAAATATACTACTTAACAACTTTCACTGAAATTTAAAATGCTTTAATATTGTTTGCACAAATCAGTATCTGGTTATGGCACACACAAGTTTAGCAGGGTAAAAAATAATCAAAGGGGCAGAACTTGGAAAATAAGAAAGGTGGAGCAACCATTATTGTATGCGACGCTTTGCCCCATGCCTCCATCCTAATATATATGCCTACAAAATTTCATGAAGATGTCTCAAATGGTCACTGAGATATGGTGTGCACAAGAATGTTGACGGACGGATGGATGGATGGACAGACAGACAGGTGGACGGACAGCACCATGCCATAATATGTCCATTTTTTCAAAACGGGCATATAAAAATCAAAGTGTAATACTGAACATGCTGAAGCCCCCTTGTCTTTGAATAAAACTTAAAAAGGGAAAAGGCATGACAGCCATCTAAGTCATGTGACCAGGACCATCACAAACTTTTTCCCTCTTATTGAATTCAAGAAGGTTCCACATGAAATATGGCTTCAATTGGCTTAGTGGGTTCAGTGGAGATGTTTGAAAATTTTGAAACAGAGACAGAATGTCAGTGACCTTATCAGAATCAAAGAATGACCTTGACCTTTAGCACAATTTTTTTTTTCATCTGCACATTTTATTGACCATATATGGGCCAGAATTCCTGAAGTATTTAGACTGAAAGGGAGGTATTAGCACACTTGCCATTTTCAATATGGTATTAGATACTTGCAGTAGACTTTCTTCCTAGTAAGTGAATATTTCAAAGAATTGTTTGATAGAATTTTATCTTTAACGCATCAGAGAAAAGCTACTTTAGGCAAAAACAAAACATATATGGTTACAATTCCCCTACCTATCCAAATTTCTAACCCCCTTCCCTAAACATTTTTTGGCCTTTCCATTAGAAAAATGCCCCATAAAGAGGCACTTTTATAACAAATAGTTTCCAAAACACGACTCTGATGTGTGGTTACGGAAAAAAAACGTTGGTTTTAGTACCATGGTATTCTTCTTAGGAACATGACAGCAGTTTGAAGTTGAACACTTGTCGCATTATCTCCCTTACAATTAAACAAGTAGCAAAATGGGAAGTCCAATAACATTCAAAAGTTCTGCAGTGCTACGGGAAATTTCTTTGCAAACCGTTTTATTTTACTCTTGTTAATTCATTTAACTCTTCGTATGAATGGTTTCTGTTCTTTTCAAGAAATACAGGGTGTTAAAAGGGGAAATCCAATTGGTAAGCCAGTGTTACTGTTTCTACTGCCAACTTTCACATGATTGCTTTTCTAAAACGCAAGGCTCGACTGCTTTGATTTTTTTCGCTGTTTCTTACCCTTGCAGTTGACATTATGTCTGGATAAAATAATCAGCTGAGCATTATATGGAATTTAAAATTCAGCTTCTGAAAGTATGGTGACTTAAAGTTTACCCTCATCACAAAAGCAAGCGTTCTGGTTTCTAAAGTTTATGGAATATTGATGCGTTAAGTTGCTCATTCCATCGAGATAACAGAAACAAAGTAGCTCAAAATGTCTAAATAAGAGTATTATACCTATACCTTCAAACAAATTGGGTGTATACATTGTATGCGTTTCTTTGGTGTTCAGTATATTTTGTTTCAGTCTTACAGTCATGAAGGATGTAGAGGATATGCGACTATAGTGTTTTCAGCAGTTAAACAAGCAATCAAAGGAATAATTCAGTATAAACATGTGGCCTCAGAAATTCCCATGATGTGTGCTTATTGGGGCGTTTGCGCTTATTATGTTGAATATGGTATACTAAATACATCATTTTGCATAGTCCAACCCTCAACTTCAAGGTTTTGATAGTGTGTTTATTACAGTAAAATTTGAGGTATTCAGGAGGGAACCTTGTGAGACTCAGGTGCGCTGACAGCTACTTTATGGGCTGTTATGTATAACATATGTGACAGTGGTATTTCCTCATAAATAGCAACTTAAAGGTCTTCAGATCTATACAGAATAACTCTGTATTGACTTGCTAAAACACACAAAACAGAGTTATTGTTCATTGTGAAATCGATCAACTATGGAGAATATACATACTTACAATATCTACCATAAAGATCCTAAGTTTTCGAGCAGATACCTCTGCTGAAACAGTGGAAACCGAGATAGACTGTTCCTTAGGAACCAGAATGATCAAGGTCTTTACTATTTCAATTCCATCATCGCATTTTGAGGCATTACTCAATGGTAGACCCGGAACAACAGGAAAATAAATAACAGGGAAAGGACCAGCTGTGCTTGCAGCAGACCTGTGCAGAATTTGGGCATCTTTTTGGGGAATATTTTTTAACTTAAACATTGTTTTTCTTGGAAAAGAAACGTATAATGTTTATTTGTTTGTTTTATTCTGTATCATACAATGTAAGTTTTAATAAAACAATATGCATAAAGCGGTGAAAAAATTTTTTTTTCTTAACCAAAAGTTTTATAGCCCTTTGGGTTATTCAGCTGGTATATAATGAAATGAATGCCCCACCAATAGTTTTATTCTTAATGCTTTAATACCCAATAATTACAAAACCAGTTTGGCAATATATAGACAGGTCTGCTTTACAATTAACATAACCACTTGTTAATTGTAAATCAAGTGTCTGTATATTGTCAAAGTGCATGAGGTTAAGGGTTAATACCCCTCTGATGTTTTGACAAGGAATTTATAATCACCTTTTAAACTGTTTAACAGTACAATTAAGGACAGTTGTTAAAAGCATCTTTTTGGCAGTGCATTTTTAGGACAAAAATGTCCTAACATTAATTTTTTAAGTACTGATATTTTTTATCCATTTTTGTGCATTATAGAACCAAGCATTGTAAACACCTCAAGATTAAATTAGTTTTACTGTAAGTGGCCATACATACAGTAAAAACTGTAAATATTGCCATCAAATAGTTCAGATCCAGATCAGACTGCTCCTCCTCAAGGAGCAGTCTGCATTTTTGGAAACATTACTGCACTGCAAAAACTGACTTGTTCCATTTTTTCGACAAATATGGTAATTATCTTTGGTGTCCCAATATTTAGAATTTTATGGTATTTCATGAAATTCTGAATTCTCATTGATATATATGTATTTCAAAGTTAACTTCTTAGTTTGTTGTGGGTAAAAAACTAAAGTTATTGTTATGAAACTTATGAAAATAAAGCAAAAATATATTCTACATTGTAATATGATTTAGTAAACAATTATATATGATACAGTTTATTATTATAAAAATGTAGCTGTTGAAAGTATCCATTATAAGTCCTATCTGTGGTAAAACGTCTAAACTCAAATCCTAAACTCAAATCACTATAAAAAGCAACTGAACCTTGAGGTTTGGCAATGAAATGTTGGTTGACATGCATCTATTGATTCTTATAGATCTAACTGGCAAAAAGGAGAGAAAGCAAGTTTTTGAACAAGACCTGTCACAGGGACAGGATAGCCGGTGAGGCTGCTGACAACCGGCTACTAAATTATTACATATATTAAAGGACAGGAAACATTGGTTCATTGTAAAAATACCACAAATAATTCTCATTAGGTTTTAGATTTAAGTTAAGCTACATATGAATAAAAACAACAAAATATCTGTTTCACTATTTGTTCCTTATTTATCATTTTAGGATATCATTTAGGATAATCAATTTTTCACTATTTGTTCCTATTTATCATTTTAGGATATCATTTAGGATAATCATAAATGAATTTTGGATATCCTAAAATGAATTTAGTTACATATAATGGGGTGCCATTCACATGTACTAGGCAGTGATTTTTTTCTCTAAATAAGTGGTGCTCATAAAAGGCGCCAGTCCCCATCCAAAATAGTATCTTTCTACCCCAACTGCAAGTTGAAAAATTCCCAACAGCTGAAAGGATTTTTCTAGGGACCCTCTTACAACCATAAAATTACTTGCTTGCTTAGAGAACTGGCAGAAGTACAGATATAATTGAATGTTATATTCAGTATTATCCCACAACTTGAGATTAAATAAAAAAAATTCTGAAATTCCATTAGTTGAAGGAAAATATGAGGTGATTTTTTCCCAATTTCATGGGCATTGGCACCATTCCCAAACTAATGATCACTGACTGATATCCTAATTATGAAAAAGGGATATCCTAAAATGAATTTAGTTACCTATTATGGGGTGCCATTATACTATTAATTCCGTATTTATGAAAATCCTACATATATTCACCAAGTCCTAAAATAAATTTAGGATATCCATAAATAGGGAATAAACAGTAAAATGACACCCCATAGTTTTTCCTAAAAAAAATCGAACATGGCACAAACACAAATAACAATATTTTCCTGGATCTATAGGAAATTTATAAAATTATAATACTAATAGAGTGCAGATCTAATAAATAAACAAAAATAAACCTATCAATGATCAGACTGTGTTCTTGATTGCATATTGGGGCCTATGCAACTGACAAGAAAATAGCGGCCTCACAATAATGAAGAAATCAATGCATTTGTAGTTTCATCAAATTCCGATTTACCACTGACTTGCGTGTATTTCCAAGTATATTTTTAATTTACTATAGGTTAAAAACTAAAGTAATCGTTATGAAACTACTCAGAATATAAAGCAAATTAATTTTACACGGAAATACAATTTAAATTAGATCTAACTGCTAAAATATGATAAACATTTCCGAAAAACTTTTCATTGCCGGTTAATAAAGTCGGAATTTGATGACGTACGTTTGGTCACTGACTGTAATTTTATGGCAACGTCTAGATTTGGTAGACTCGGAATACTAGATCTATACTTATATTAATCTAGCAGCACTCAGGCGTTTGAAACTAAGACAATCAAGTTTTAGAGGAAATGTCAATTGTCAAGACATTCTTTTTCAATAATAGCGCCTGTGCATTGCCGACAATCCAGGACGGTCCTACCTTTATCATGAATTCCAGTTCATCGTGCCTCTGGATCTGTCCAACTTCAGTAGGTACTACTCGTGAGTCTGTCACCAAGTACACGTGTCCATCTTCTTTGCTTAAATGCCACATCTTGTCTTTGTTTTACTTAAATCTAATTAACCAACTGATTTTGTATGTCGCGGTTTTCGCACTTGCAGAGAAAGAGACAGGAGAACGTGCGTCAAACTATTATGAGTCATATTGGACCAATCAAATCTCTTGTACTTGGCGCATGCGTAGTTTTATCGACAGGTAAGCCAATGAAGTGGTCGAGGTCATCCGCGGAGACAGAGCATTCTATATTCACCTGTATGCTGCCCTATGGCTGATCAGACACAGACCAGAAGACGATAGAGATGAAGACCCCTCTTACATTCCTCATCCTTCTGAGTTTTACAGGCGTTTTGGGATATTTTGTAAGTATTATTTACAACAATATTACTCTTATTTTCTTCTTAGCTTTTATTAGACTTATGAAGAACATGGACATTACATATTTTGATATAAAATTTTTACTTTTCTGAAATTTTAACAAAATAAATACTATTAGAGATGTTTACTTAGTTGTTGAAACAGTAAGTTTTTTGTTTTTCTTTTTTTTGTGTGTGTTTCATGCCCTGTCTTACCTTGCCAAAATGGCTCAGAAGTGCATAAGCAGTTCACACAGTTCAACTAATATAATAATAATGATAATAATAATAATCTTTAATCAAACGAACATAATTTCTGCAGAGCTCTTGTTGGACTTAAATCAGACTAATTAAATTTTATATACAAGATGAGCTGTGGATTATGTTATTCTAATAAAAATTGTAATTAGCACAATACAAAGTAATGATTTTTAGAAGACTTATTTATAGAATTCTGGTATTTGATCTAGACATTTCATCAGATTTTGCAGCACACAGGACCCTTAAATTTAGGCAGTGGACCCTAAAAAAAATGGGTGTGTGGGTCTCAAAACTCCTTAAATACAAGGCCTAGATAATTCAGCAAAAGTTGATTCTTTAAAAATCTCTTCTCATTTGACCTGCATTGCTCTCCCCAGATATGCATGTTTTTTATTTGTGTGTGTGTGTGTTTTTTTTTTAAGTTATTTGTTTTTAATTTTAACCACTACTTTGTGATGTCAATAACTATTAAACTAAACTAGACCATTTTAATTTCTGTAAACAAATTTTGAATCTAAGTCATAACCAGTTTTAAGAGGTCCTGGTGTTGTTAATTATTATACTGGAAACTTTGAAAATTTAATGTGCATCTTCAAAGTATTTACTGATTCAAATTGCCTTTTAAAAATTAGTTTCTCTAAAAAAAAATTATGTAAATGCAATCAGTGAATGTATTTAAAACTACTGTATCCAAAAAGACTGACTGACAAGCATGAAAATGGAATTTTAAATAAATTAAAAAAATATATATATATTTTAATATCACAGCTTGTGCTGTAAATTAATATTTTGAAGGAAAAAAACAGATTTAGTGCAGATGTATTTCATTTCTTCAGTTCTAAACTGCATCTCTGTAAACTTATATAATATAACTTAATTGGCACTTAAAAAGTTAAAAAGTTAGATTTTTGTGCAACTGTGATGCCATAGGAGACCGTATTTATATAATGTGGCAGCTCAACCATACTCTAATGGGGTGACTTTTATACAACTTCAACTTTTAATATACAATAATTTGATGTGGTTTTCATTATTCAGTCCCAAAAACAAAAAACAAAAAACAAAAAAAGCTCACCCACAATCCTCACACTACTATATATGGTCTGAAATTTTTCTAAGAGTAGTCAGAGAAATACCGGTATATGTTAAATTCAAATTTTATAAGAATTCATTGGGCACAATATTACTTCAAGCTTTGCCTGTTTTTATATTTGCTATTTTCTACAGGTATGATAAGATCAAATTGTACACTTGGCTTCACTTGACTTAAACTTGCTTCCCTTTATCTAATTTGATTTTATTCAACAAGTTCCAAGATTCAGCTGCTAAATTTTAGAAGCTTGGCCAACTCTAGCTATCATTTATGTTGTTTGTTTTTTTAAATGCAGTAGTTCAATAATACAATTTCAAAAGACAGAAAGGAAAACAAAGTGTGTTGTTTATTTCTGCAGACAAATGGAGGCTTTATGTAGTTAAAAAGTCCAATATTAAGAATAGAAAAAAAAATCAAAATGCATTTCTTCCCATAAGTGTCCCCTCTCCAATAAACAGTTCTCTCATTTATGGAAAAACTAAATAGTGGCCAAGTTAGTACCAAAAGATATGTCTCTAGATCAACGTTTTTTAGCTCTCTCAATTGACAGTGTGCATGTGTTCATTATTCCTTTTTTTTTTTTTTTTTTGGTCAAAAGTAAGTTTCCCGTCGATAGTGAGGGAGGAGGAGTGAGACGAGGGCAACACTAATAGTTTCACCTTAATTAATTATTACAATAAAGATATAAGTATCTTTCATTACTTTTCTGTCTGTAAATTTAGTATTGAGTCCGAAGCGGTATACTATTACCGTTGTTGACTTCTAAGTTAGTATATGCAGCCCTGCACAATCACTGCAGGTGGCTGGTCTGTAAAGTCGCTACCCACATCAAAGCGCTTTCTAATAAACAGAGAACCTTTGACACCAATTCCGATGGTATTTCAAAGGTAAGATAGTTACTTTTTATATTCTTGTGATGAATACATATGTTTATTTACCATTTTCGATATATTACCGATAGATCAATTTGTCGATCTTCATTCAACCATTGCCTCATTTTTGATCCAAACTTCACGCGCAGACTCTGCCCAACTCTTCTGAAGATAGATATTTTTTTCTTTTCCTTATTTATTTTTTATTTTTCTACTCAGAATGTGTGAGTAGCCTGGCTGGTTATAATATATAAATAATGTTTCTCATTTTATTCCGAAGGACAACCTCTGGTCAAAACTAAAACGTAGAGCTACCCAGCAGGCACACGGCGTTAAATCTGCATTGAATCAACGTTGATTCAATGTAATGACGTTGGATCAATGCTGATTCGATGTTGATTTATCGTCGTGTGTGCAGTGGGTAGGGACTGGAGCCAGTCTAATGTGTGAGAAATGTAGGTACAATCTAGCCAAGAAACTTGTTGGAAGATGATGCATAATCTAAATTCACTCCTCTGCAGCCCAACATCCCATATCCACGAAACATTGTCTTTTTTTTTTCATGAATCCTTAATTTGTGGACCCAGTATCTGTAACATTCATTATATTCCATTTTAGTATAATCTAGGAGCCCCAGAAAATGAGAAAATGGTGAAACAATAAATTCCCATTTTGCATAGTTACATTGAAATGACATCAGAGAAATAGCTAAAAATTACCACCATTTAACCCATTAATGCCTAACGTCCCAAAATTGGGATATAGGCAAACAATGCAGACCCAGATCAGACGCCACAAACGCAGTCTGATCAGGGTCTACACTTTTTGCATACAACAAAAGGGTATTTTTTTCTCAAAATACAACAAAAAATTGAAAAAATGAACTAAACCTGACACCCCTTAAATGACAAATGGACTCATCCAATATATACAGATAGAAGAATCCACTAGGCAATAATGGGTTAAATGATGCAGTTATAGTTCTTAAATATTTTCTCATGGCATGATCATGTGCTGTGTTGTAAAAAAATGCATTTTATGTTAAGTACAAGACAAGCCCAACCTGTTAAGTGTCCTTAAAGAGCACTCAGTGTGAATTTAAGGCTCCAAGATGCTGATAGAGAATATGAGCTGCAGCATAAACTTTAAAGTATCGTAATTGACCTTTAAGCTCCCTGTGCGCTTATTATTTTCAAAATGCCCTCAAATTTTCTTTCCTTTCAACAATTATATATTGAAGGAAACAAATTTAGGTTATAGAAGGATAGAGAAGTTTTACAAACGAAAATAAAAGATTTTGTAGAATTTATCAGCTGTTCTAATTAGCAAACAAAGGGATAAACCAGTGAAAAAATGTGCGCTTATAGTCATATGCCTAAAAATTACCCTGGTGTGCGCTTATAGGGCCAGGGTTATAGATCAGATTGCTCAGAAAAGAGCAGTCTGATCAGGGTCTACACTGTCAGACATTCCATCTGCATCTTCTCGAAGTATTACATTACTGCATTGTAAATCCAAACTTTTCAATTTTAAGACAGTATGGTAATTTTATCATTTTAGGTGTCCCCATTTTTGTCAATATAGGAGTCTGGTTTTCCGTCCATCCGTCAGACCGTCCGTCCATCTGTCCATCCGTGCACAATTTTAAGTCGACCCTAGCATTTAACTTTGATATTTTCCCCCGGTGGGCGCCAGTTTGTCACAGACTCTTAAAAATCTCCATGCCCGGGCGTAGGATCGAACCCGGGACCTTTGGATCTAAAGGCGAGCACTCTTCCACGTCGCTATAAAAGCCGGCTTGTACCGCAAGGCAGTACAAGTGTTTATATACCTAATTACCTACACCCTGTGACATTCTCCCCCTCCATATTGAATTCGTCCTCGAATTCTCAGGAGTTACAAGAATCACTGAAAATGAGACTTAAGGAGTTTTAATGCACATGTGGGTCATTTACGTTGGGCGCCATTTGTCACGGACTCTTAAAAAATCTCCATACCCGGGCCGAGGATCAAACCCGGGACCTTTCGATCTAAAGGCGAGCACTCTACCACGTCGCTATAAAAGCCGGCTTTTATAGCGACGTGGTAGAGTGCTCGACTTTAGATCGAAGGGTCCCAGGTTCGATCCTCGGCCCGGGCGTGAGATTTTTTAAGAGTCTGTGACACATGTATAAGTATGTAATCTAATTAGATTTTATCTGGATGTGTTCAGCATGATCCCTTAACATCTTGCTAGAGAAGCAAAACATAAAGTATAGCTGTTTTCCACACAAAAAAAAATCCCCTGGAGGCTACTATGTAGTCAGCATGCAGATCCCCAATGCCTCAATGTATTAGGCATCCAGCCACTAATCATCTGTTTTCAGAGTGATCAGAGTGTATAAGACTGTAAGTGCAATTTGATCACCTGCTGGAGGTCTGTTTCTAATCTGACAACTGGAACACCTGTTATTGTGATTCTTTTTAGCTCACCTGAGCACAAAGTGCTCAAGGTGAGCTTTTTTGATCGATATTTGTCCGTCGTCCGTCGTCCGTCCGTCGTCCGTCGTCTGTCCGTCGTCAACAATTTCTTCAAACGACATCTCCTCCTAGACCAGTAGGCCAATTTCAAAATAATTTCACACAAATGTTTCTGTTATAGCCCTGAACCAAAATTGCTAAAATGGTTCCGCTCCGCTGAACAAAATGGCCGCCAGAGCTAAAAATAGAAAAACCTTTAATCGACATCTCCTGAAGCCAGTGGCTCGATTTCAAAATATTTCACAGAAATGTTTGACTCATGGCCCTGAACCAAAATTGCTAAAACGGTTCCACTCCGCTGAACAAAATGGCCGCCAGAGCTAAAAATAGAAATCTAAAAATAGAAAAACCTTTAAACGACATCTCCTCTGAAGCCAATGGCTCGATTTCAAATTAATTTCACAGAAATGTTTGACTCATGGCTCTAAACCAGAATTGCTAAAATGGTTTCGCTCGGTTGAACAAAATGGCCGCCAGAGCTAAAAATAGAAATAAATCTTAGAATGACACAGAGGGCACAGTTTTGACCCAATCTTCATGAAACTTTGTCAGAATGTTTATCTTAATAAAATCTAGACCAAGTT
Organism: Ctena decussata; assembly: GCA_963989385.1. NCBI lineage: Eukaryota > Metazoa > Mollusca > Bivalvia > Lucinida > Lucinidae > Ctena > Ctena decussata. The sequence continues at coordinate 41,497,952 of OZ022506.1, read as the reverse complement.
TGAAACTGGGTCATGTGGGGTCAAAAACTAGGTCACTAGGTCAAATCTTAGAAAAACCTTGTGTACACTCTAGAAGGCACAGTTTTGATTCAATCTTCATGAAACTTTGTCAGAATGTTTATCTTAATGAAATCTAGACCAAGCTTGAAAGTGGGTCATGTGGGATCAAAAACTAGGTCACTAGGTCAACTCTTAGAAAAACCTTGTGTACAATCTAGAAGGCACAGTTTTGACCTAATCATCATGAAACTTTGTCAGAATGTTTATCTGAATGAAATCTAGACCAAGTTTGAAACTGGGTCATGTGGGGTCTAAAACTAGGTCACTAGGTCAAATCTTAGAAAAACATTGTGTACACTCTAGAGGGCACAGTTATGATCCAATCTTCATGAAACTTTGTCAGAATGTTTATCTTAATGAAATCTAGACCAAGTTTGAAACTGGGTCAAGTAGGGTCAAAACTAGGTCTCTGTGTCAAATCTTAGAAAAACCATGTGTACACTCTGGAGGGCACAGTTATGATTCAATATTCTTGAAACTTTGTCAGAATGCTTATCTTTATGTAATCTAGACCAAATTTGAAACTGGACCATGTCAGGTCAAAAACTAGGTCACTAGGTCAGATCTTAGAAAAACCATGTGAATGCTCTAAAGGGCAAAATTTCGTTCCAATCTTCATGAAACTTTGTCAAAATGTTTATCTCCAACAAATTTAGACCAAGGGTGCAACTGGGTCATGTTGGATAAAAAACTAGGTCAGTAGGTCAAACCTTAGAAAAACATTGTGTATACTCTAGAGGGCACAGTTTTGGTTCAATATTCTTGAAACTTTGTCAGAATGATTATCTTAATGAAATCTAGGCCAAGATTGGAACTGGGTATTGTCGGGTCAAAAACTACCGGGTCAAAACCTACTGGTGGGTCACTAGGTCAAATCATAGAAAAACTTTGTGTACACAATTCTGTCTTTATTGTGCATTGAATCTTCATGAAACTGTCAGAATGTGTATCTTCATGAAATATAGGCCAAGTTTGAAACTGAATAATGTCTGATCAAAAACTAGATTGCCTGGTCAGATCTTAGAAAAACATTGTGTACACTCTAGGAGGCACAGTTTTGATCCAATCTAAATGAAACTTTGTCAGAATATAGATTAGAAAGTGCAAAACTGCTCCAATTGAACCATCATCAAATAGATGATCTTCCATGTTATTTCATCATAACTCAGGTGAGCGATTTAGGTCCATCATGGACCTCTTGTTTAGCTCACCTGAACACGAAGTGCTCAAGGTGAGGTATTGTGATCGGTCTTTGTCCGTCGTCCGGCGTCCGGCGTCAACTTTTGCTTTAAACGACTTCTTCTCCAAAACTGCTGGACGGATTTCAAAATAATTTCACAGAAATGTTCCTTGGGGGACTCCCTACCAAAATTGCTCAAATGGTTTCGCTCCACTGAACAATATGGCCACCAGAGCTAAAAATAGAAAAACCTTTAAACGACTTCTCCTCCAAAACTGCTGGGCCGATTTTGAAATAATTTCACAGAAATGTTTCTTAGGAGACCCTTTACCAAAATTGCTCAAACGGTTCCGCTCCGCTGAACAAAATGGCCGCCAGAGCTAAAAATAGATAAACCTTTAAACGACTTCTCCTCCAAAACTGCTGGGCCGATTTTGAAATAATTTCACAGAAATGTTTCTTAGAAGACCTTCTACCAAAATTGCTCAAACGGTTCTGCTCCGCTGAACAATATGGCCGCCAGAGCTAAAAAATAGAAAAACCTTTAAACGACTTCTCCTCCAAAACTGCTGGGCCTATTTCGAAATAATTTCACAGAAATGTTCCTTAGGAGACCCTCTACCAAAATTGCTCAAACGGTTCTGCTCTGCTGAACAATATGGCTGCCAGAGCTAAAAATAGAAAAACCTTTAAACAACTTCTCCTCCAAAACTGCTGGGTCGATTTTGAAATAATTTCACAGAAATGTTCCTTAGGAGACCCTCTACCAAAATTGCTCAAACCGAAAGCTTTAAACATCATCGTCTCTGAAGCCAATGGCTCGATTTCAAAAAAAAATTACAGAAATGTATTACTCATGGCCCTGAACAAAAATTGCTAAAACGGTTCCACTCCGCTGAACAAAATGGCCGCCAGAGCTAAAAATAGAAATAAATCTTAGAATGACACAGAGGGCACAGTTATGATCCAATCATCATGAAACTTTGTCAGAATGTTTATCTAAATAAAATCTAGACCATCTTTGAAACTGGGTCATATGGGGTCAAAAACTAGGTCACTGGGTCAAATCTTAGAAAAACCTTGTGCACACTTTAGAGGGCACAGTTATAATCCAATCTTCATGAAACTACGTCAGAATGTTTATTTATATAAAATCTAGGCCAAATTTGAATCTGAGTCTTGTGGGGTCAAAAACTAGGTCACTAGGTCAAATCTTAGAAAAACCTTGTGTACACTCTAGAGGGCACAGTTATGATCCAATCTACGTGAAACCTTGTCAGAATGTTTATTTTCATGAAATCTATACTAGATTTGAAACTGGGCCATGTCAGGTCAAAAACTAGGTCACTAGGTCAGTTCTTAGAAAAACAGTGTGAACGCTTTAGAGGACACAGTTTTGTTCTAATCTTCATAGGGCTTTGTCAGAATGTTTGTCTTCAACAAATCTGGACCAAGGGTGCAACTTGGTCATGTTGGGTCAAAAAGTAGGTCACTAGGTTAAACCTCAGAAAAGCATTGTGTACACTCTAGAGGGCACAGTTTTGATAACTTTGTCAGAATGTTCATATCCAAGAAATCTAGACCAGGTTTGAAACTGGGTCATGTTGGGTCAAAATCTCGGTCATTAGGTTACATCTAAAAAAAAATAAGGTACACAATAAAGGGTTCATTTTCCATTTTATCTTTGTGAAACTCTGTCTATCGGTCATATGGATGTCTCTGAGGTTAGGTTCACAGGATACTCAGGTGAGCGATCCAGGGCCATCATGGCCCTCTTGTTTTTCTAATGCAGTGTAGACACTGATCAGACCAGTCTGTGGACAGCTCCTTAACTATGAAACCATTTGAGACATTTTCACAAACCTTGGGTACAAATGAAAAGCATCATCAGTTGATGTGCAGAGAACAAGAATCATAACTCTTTTTACATTTTTTACAGAATTATAAGTACTCCTTTGTAAATTTTAGTATGGAAATCGTGTCTGATGCACATAACTCTGAAATCATTCGAGATATTTTCACAAAACATGGTACAAATGTAAAATAATATCAGGTGATGTGCAGAGAACAAGAACGGTAACTCCAACTACATTTCTTATGGAATTATACCCCTTTGAAATTTTCAGTACGGAAGTCGTAGCCACTCTATAACTTGAAAAACAATTCAAAGATCTTTTCATGAAACTGTGTACAAATATAAAGCAACATCAGACTATGTGCAGAGATAATGAGCCATAACTCCATATATTTTTTTGTATCGAATTATGCCCTTTGTAATTTTAAGGATAGAAATCATGTCCACTTTATAGCTTTAAAACCATCAAATATATTTTCATGAAATTTTATACAAATATAAAGTTCAGGGTGTCCATGGAAAGTGTCCAAACTATCCAATGAAATAATGGACAATGTCTACTCATTCCATGGACAATGTCGACTGAACCCATAAGCATTGTTCAGACAAAGTCCAGTGTGTCCATGGACTATGTCCAGTCTGTTCAATGAGTCCGTGGACAATGTCGACTGCATCCTTGGTAAATGTCCACTGAGTCCATGGACAATGTCCAGGAAGTCTACGGAGTCCCTGAACTTTCTGCAGACAGGCTTTTCTGTTAATAAATAAGAAAATGATGGCTTAATAATGAAGGTTGTTTTACCAATGACTTGAAGATGAGCAAGAGATTTTATTGTGCTATTTTTTTTTAGTTATATGCACCTGTTTCAACTGCAGCCAAATTAAAGTCGGGTGACATGGTCTTTGTAAAATTTATGAAATTTATCTTCTGTGGGGCCACCTGTCTTAAGTTGTGAATTGTGATGATGATGTCTTAGACTGATTGGTATTTCTTTCAGGGCAGTCGGGGTTCCCAAAGCAATAGTACAACAGCTGCTGGAGAAAGTTCATACTGCCATGAAGATAATGAGGCCTTTATCTCCCTTCAGTCTGAAAATGAAGAAACTTTGGGAAGTTCTTTTAGTCAAGAAGAGTTTGAGAATTTTATTTGCTCAACTCCTTTAAAATCGAAAGAAATGGTAAGCTCTTCCTACAATGAAGATGACTGGCAATCATTTCTTGGACAGAACCCATACAGTGAAAATGAATTGACATTGGAGGAGATTGGCTCTGAGGACGATTTGTTCGCACAAAATTTATCTTCAGTGTTGGATGAATATGATGAAACAGAGGCTGAAAAGAGTTTGGGAAGTTTCGATCCAGAGATTTATGGTGAAGTTTATGCCATGCCGAGACGTCGTCTTTCATTTGGTATGTTAATATTTAAGATATTTATTATACCCCGCTTTGAAAATGTTTGGGGTTATATTGGTTTATATTCTGTCCGTCATTTGACATTCCATCCATCCATAGTTCCGCAACACTTTTTTCGGGGAAACACTCTTGCAGGCAGATAAAGAGGCTAAAGAGTAATCTTGGTTTGGGTATCAGTAGACTATTCATTGTCGAGCCTGCTTGCGTTGAGCAAGAAAAAGTTGTCATAACTTCATTTGGTGTATGTGCATGCGTTAGTGTGTGTGTATATGTTAGTGTGTGCGTGGGTTTGCCCCAATTTGTCCAGGACATAACTTCTACATTTATGCATCAGGGCTCAGCCTAGAGTGCGATTTGGGAGAAATAGTCTTCCTAAGCTGGCTGACTTCTCCCTAATTTGAGCTGAGGGAGAAGTGAAATGAATACAACATAGGGAAATCCAAAAATTGAAGTGTCACTTTATATTATTTGTATACATGAATAAAATGATCTCCCATTCACAGGTTAAGTGTCACTTTAATATATCTGTATCTGGTACTAGTATTTCAGTTCTCAGGTTCAAGTTGCATAGTAATCATTGAAATACGGAATATCCCACTGCTGGTAAAATCAGGCACATTAGGGTAATTCTTCTAAAATTTCGCACACTCTAAAATTTCGACACCTAGAATCATTCCCAAAAATAATTTCTGAAAGTTTTCCAAAATTTCGATCAATCATATAAACAGACATCGGTCCATGTTGAAAGACATTAGAACGATCGAACACTGAACAATTTTACAAATCTCCGGAGTTCACTGATAGTTTTCAACGCATAGACTGTGACTTCCCAGATTGTTTATGTCAAAAGAAAATAACTGATCAGCCTGTGCCGACATACAAGCTTTTCTTGTGATGCCGTAAGATTCCTCAGATCTATTTGGGCAAATTATTTAAAATTACACTTGCGTTTCTAGATTTCGTTTTTATACTACAACTGTGCATGCCAAGGATAGCCTGCGCACATGTGCAGTGTGTATGGGACACTTTTGCACTGATCAGCCTGTGCTGTTAGATACTCGGATCTATTAGGGCAAATTATGTTGAGGTAAATTTCATCGACAATTCTCTTCGAACTGGAAAAGTATCTTTTCCTTTTTATGCCCCCAATTTCAGAGAAATTGTGGGGGCATATTGGTTTGGGCATGTCCGTCTGTCCGTCCGTCAGTCTGTCTGTCGGCTATCTATAAGTCAAGAACCGTAAGAGCTAGGAGCTTGAAACTTTATACACATGATCAGTATGAAAAATAAGCAAACATGTGTTTTTTCTTTTTTTCGCGGATCACATATTTCAAGAGTTATGCCACTTTTTTGACTTAGCCTGTGGAACCTTGTGAGCAAAATATCTCAAGAACCCCTGATGCTAGGATCATGAAGTTTTGCAGGATGAGAGTGCCTAAGGTGTAAATGACGTGATTAACTTTTGAAACAAATTCATGATTTTTGACCGAGTTATGCCCCTTTTTTGACTTAGTGCATTGTAAGCCTATGGAACCTTGTGAACAAAATATCTCAAGAACCCCCTGATGCTAGGAGCATGATTTTTTGCAGGAAGATACTGCCTGTGGTGTAGATGACCTGATTAACTTTTGAAAAAAATTGGTGAATTTTTTATCGAGTTATTCCCCTTTTTCGACTTGGTGCATTGAGGCCTATGCTACAAAGGTACCCTTACATATAGTCAAGAACCGTAAGAGCTAGGAGCTTGAAACTTTAGGCCTATGGTACTCATGTGTAAAAAGTTTCAAGTTCCTAGCTCTTATTGTTCTTGACTGTATTTAAGGGTACCTTTGTACCATAGGCCTATGGTACAAAGGTACCCTTACATACAGTCAAGAACAATAAGAGCTAGGAACTTGAAATTTTATACACATGATCAGTATGGAAAATAAGTATACCCGTATTTTTTCATTTTTCCGGCGGTCATGTATTTCCAGAGTTATGCCCCTTTTTCGACTTAGCCTGTGGAACCTTGTGAACAAAATATCTCAAGAACCCCTGATGCTAGGATCAATAGGTTTGGCAGGACGAGAATGCCCAAGGTGTAGATGACCTGATTAACTTTTGAAACAAATTTGTGAATTTTTGACCAAGTTATGCCCCCTTTTTGACTTAGTGCATTGTAAGCCTATGGAACCTTGTGAACAAAATATCTCAAGAACCCCTGATGCTACTAGCATGATTTTTTGCAGGAAGATACTGCCTGTGGTGTAGATGACCTGATTAACTTTTGAAAAAAAAATCATGAATTTTTTATCGAGTTCTGCCCCTTTTCGACTTAGTGCATTGCAAGCCTATGGGACCTTGTGAACAAAATATCTCAAGAACCCCTGATGCTAGGAGCATGATTTTTAGCTCACCTGAGCCGAAGGCTCACAGGTGAGCTTATAGTATAGGCAGGCATCCGTCGTCCATCCGTCCGTCGTCCGTCAAGATTTTCAAACGACATCTCCTCTGAAACTACAAGGCCCATTGTTACCAAATTTCATGTATAGCATCTATAGGCAGGGGGAACAAATAATACTGTTTTTCAGCCAAATCGCTTCAGAACTTTGGTTGCTATGGCAACTTAAAGTTTCCATTGACTTGTAAGGGAAAAATTGAAAATTTGCATTTATTGCTATGTCACTGCAGATATTTTGATAAAACTTTTACAGAAATGTTCCTTGAGTATTGCTCTATCAACCACATGAACTTTATGTAAATTGCACAATTTGGCTGGTTGCCATGGCAACTGAATGGTTAAAAAATAGAAAAAATATTCAAAAATCATCTCCTCAGAAACTATGCAACCAATAAAGCTCAAACTTCACAGAAAAGATCTTAGTACTAGCTTCTATAAAAGTACTGTTTTTCTTGGCAATCGCTCTAGCCGTTTGGTTGCTATGGGAACTGAAAGTTGCCATTGACTTATAATGGCAAAATGGAAAATTTGCATTTATTGCTCTGTCACGGCAGATATTTTGACAAAACTTTTACAGAAATGTTCCTTGAGTATTGCTCTATCAACCACATGAACTTTATGTAAATTGCAAAATTTGGCTGGTTGCCATGGCAACCGAATGGTTAAAAAATAGAAAAAAATATTCAAAAATCATCTCCTCAGAAACTATGCAACCAATAAAGCTCAAACTTCACAGAAAGGATCTTAGTACTAGCTTCTATAAAAGTACTGTTTTTCTTGGCAATTGCTCTAGCAGTTTGGTTGCTATGGGAACAGAAATTTGCCATTGACTTCTAATGGCAAAATGGAAAACTTGCATTTATTGCTTTGCCACTGCGGATATTTTGACAAAACTTTCACAGAAATGTACCTTGAGTAGTCTTTAACCAGCCATGTTAAATTTATGCAAATTGCGCAATTTGGCTGGTTGCTATTGCAACCGAATGGTTAAAAATAGAAAAATATTAAAAAATCATCTTCGCAGAAACTGTGTGGCCCAATAAAGCTCAAACTTTACAGAAAGAACCTTAGTACTAGCCTTTATAGAATTATTGTTTTTCATGGCAATTGCTCCAGCAGTTTGGTTGCTATGGCAACTAAGAGTTTCCATTGACTTATAATGAGGAAAATGGAAATTTGCAATTTTTGCTGTCTAACTAACTGCAGTTATTTAAATTTTTTTCTACAGAAATGTTTCTTGAGTAGTCCTCTATGATTCATATGAATTTTCTCCAAATCGCTGAATTTGATTGGTTGCCATGGCAAAATATAGTGTAAATTTTGAAGAAAAAAAACAAAAAAAAAAAAAATCTTCTGCTCAGAAGCCATATAGGGGATGAAGCTGATATTGTGCAAACATGTTGATGACAGTAGTTCTTACATAAATTTTATTCTTTTTCTTCCAATCCCATAAGAACTTTGGTTGCTATGGCGACTTATAGTTTCCATTGACTCATAATGGGAAAAGTGAAGCCATGAGAGGGATGAAGCTGATACTTAGCATACATATTAATAATTTTAACCTCTACCTAAAGTATGTTTTATATCATCATTGCCCATGTGAATTTGTTGCTACGGCAACTTAAAGTTTCCATAGACTTATAATGAGGAAGGTGGACATTTGCTATTTATTTCTGTGTTACTGCAGATATTTTGACAAAACTTCACAGAAATGTTCCTGGAGTAGTCCTCTACCAGCCATATGAATTTTTCCCAATTACCCGATTTTGATTGGTTGCCATTGCAGCTGAAAGGCCAAATTTTCACTTTTTTTTTTTGGCCAAAGATCTTCTGAGAAGCCATTAATGGGGGATAAAGCTTATTTTTTTTTTGCATAAATGTTTGTGATATTATCCTCTACATAAATGGTGTTTTTTATTGCTGTTGTGCATGGTGTTTTGTTGCTGTAACCTCAATGCCTCAGTGCTCAGGTGAGCGATATAGGGCCATTGGCCCTCTGGTTTATTTTTGTTTCGGCCATTTTTGATGGAGGTATGGCCCATGCTGACTCAGACCTTCCAAAATCTTGTCCCCGCAACTCCTCCTACATCTTTCATCGGATTGGTTTGAAATTTTACAAATTTTATTCTTATGATATGAAGATATGCATGTAATTTTTTATTTAGAACTGTTTCTGCCATTTTTAATGGAGTTACGGCCCTCAGGGTTCGCACAGACCTTGAAAAGTCCTTGAATTTGACTCTGGTCCTGGAAAATTCCTGGAATTTGAAAATAGTGCCATTTTTGTCCTGGAATTGTCCTGGAATTTTGTAAAATTGCCCTTGTAAATGAGAAATTGTCCTTGAAAATAATCAAATACATCGATTCTTTTTTATTCTTTTGGATTTATGTGATGCGCAAAAGAAAACCGAGTGAAAATCGCTAGATACGTCAAAGAGCAAGGTGTGACCGTATTCAGATTTATTTTTACCTGTAGTCCCGGTATTTATCAATACCATCATCTGGTTGTAGAAATAAAGTGCGACTTGTTTCCGTTTCGCCATTTCTGGCTATAAAAAGTGCAAATTTTGGGCGAATTTAAATCGAAGAAGATCAACAAACACAATGGCTTCGAAAGGCAAATGTGTATATCTCTCTCTGAATCCTCTTCTGATGGAGAATTCCATGATGAAAATCACAGGATTTTTCTGACAGTGGACTTCAAGTTTTACCGAATTTCTTGAAAGATAATTGTCTTAATTGGATCTCTATACAGCTTAGTCACAATAACTTTGTAACAACAAGAAATATTAAAAAAGCAATGTTAGGTGAGTGTCTGACCGGTCGTTAAAATTGAGTCCTTGAAAAATGAAAAATGTCCTTGAAAAGTCCTGGAAAAGTCCTGGAATTCTGTTCTCTTATTTCTGTACGAACCCTGCAAGGGCTGTTTACTCAGACCTTGTCCCCGCAACTCCTGCCACATCTTATATCAGATTGACTTGAAATTTTGCAGAATGTTTCATCATGATCTGAAGATGTGCATGTGATTTTGGAATTTCAGTTGTCCTATTTTTGTATAAAGTTATGGCCCTTTGTCTTGTTTTTTCCAACTTTTGAACCATTTGACCAAGAGAGCTGAAATTTGGTATGCTATTAGCATTTGGTAAATTGATTGTTCTGATTATTGTTAGGATTTGCTAAAATTATAAGTGACAGAGTTATTCCCCTTTCATAGAAAATCAACATTCACTTAAAGGTAAAGGGATAACTCCAGAACTATTCATATTAATTGGCTGAATTTCCATAAATTTATGCATTGTTTTTTTTTTATCAGATTCATATTTGCAGGAGTATGGCCCTTGTTATTTTGTTACTGGGTTTACAGTCTTAATGTTTTGGGCATTTTGTAAGGGCTTCAAGTTTCAGTAACCTGATTTTAAACATATATAATTATTGCCCCGTTCTGAACTTAAGTATTTTATAAAGAGGCCCAGTAACTGGGTATATGTCTTTGCTTATGTTCAGTTATTATTTCCTTACCAGGTTCTGTAATACACATATTTTCTGTTCTTGGCCATACACTTACTCTGAAATGGAATAAAGGGCTGCAGTTTGTGACACATTTCAAACGTCTGGTGACACTTGGCTGATGGCCTTTTATTAGCTTTTATAATGTCTTAATTTCAGAGAGCTATGCTTTTCTTCATGCCCTTTCCAATCTTGTATTGTATTATTTTGCAGTTCAAGAACAACAGTAAGTTCATGAAGTTAAATCTTGAAGTTCAAGAACTGTTCTTGAAATTCTTGAACAGTTCAAGAACAAATTATCAGGTCTTGAACTTTTGTCACAGGGGCAATATCAAAACAGCTACCCATTTGGGCAGGGATGAGTGTGAAACATTAGCAGTTAAAGTTGATATTTTGTTGTTTTTTATTTCAGGTGAATTCATTTTCAATATGCTCCAAGTGTGCAGGAATAGAAAAGAAACTTGAACAAACATTATTACCGAGTGTGAGGGAAGAATTGTTGAGGGTGCGCACAGCTCATCTTGAAAGGCAAAAGTAAGTTTTTGCTAAACTGATGCAGTCTAAAATGATGTACTATGTTTGTGAAATTTAATTGATGCATGTTGGTAATTTGAGATGTATTACAGTTAACAGCATAACTACAAGTTAAACAAAAACTCAGACACATGTTTGATCTTAGGACAGGGAGTTAAAAAGGGCAGGGCACTGACAGCTGAGGGTAGTTATCTATCCGTGTATGTTGAGGGATTCCGGGGTGAGAGTGGTTATGTTAACTGACCGTCCCGGCATGACTTTAGCTGTTTACCGTGGACGTTAAGCATCAAATCAACCAATCAACCTTAATATGGCACATATAGTAACTTTCGCCAAATTTTGGTTGATTCCCTGTGTTTACTACCTCGTTGAATCATCTCTACATCTCATCCTACAATAGTATTGATTGTAGGTTAGTTCTTTTAACTAACAACACAATAGTCCGAATTTCACAACTAATCACATAACATAGCGGGAGGAGCCGAGGACTTCTGATTGAGCATAGAAAATAGGCGACGGCTAGTGACAACCGGTTGTCAGCAGCCTCACAGGCTAGAGACAACCAGTTGTCACTAGACTGTTAGGCTACTGACAACCAGCTAATATATTAAACGCGCATTTTAAAGGACAGGTTGTAAAAACATCACAAATAATTCTCAATAGGATTATGCTTTAAATCAAGCTATATATGAATCACAACAACAAAATATCTGCAGATAAAAAGCAAACATATGGAGAAGAGATATCTTCTAAAAATAGATTTTCCAAGGGAAGTAACTCAAATCATACTTTGTAAGGGAACCAACTCAAAATACTGCTTGCAATTTTCTCTTAAGTTTATGTGCTAATTCTGTTTGCACAATTGCCTCCATGATTAAATAGTAGTTATTCTTGTATTCATATTATGAATTTGAAGTTTATTTTTCCTAGTGGATAGAATCAGTAAATATACAAATTTGCTTGACTGAACAACAGGAATATAGCTATAGGGACGAGCATGTAATGATTACTGGAAAATTTATTTAAAATATTTTTTCCATCAAGATAAATGTAAAATTTGTATGCATGTGATTTATGTATTGTTTGTATTGTGCATATGAGAGTCCATTAACTTGCAAATTTTGAAAAGAAATTGTCCTTGTGCTGTAGTACTTTGTCATACATGTACAAAGTATTGAAAGTAATGACCCTTTGCTTATATAGCAAACAGACTGGCCGCACAGAAATATAATTAAGAAACAACATTTTTCAACAGATCCTGAAACTTTTAAATGTCGATATGATATAGACAAGATTGTATTCAAATGGGATCAGACAATACAAAACAGAAATTATGGCTCCATAACATTTACATCTATATATAGAAACATGTATGGTAATTGAATGGGGATATGTTATAGTAACTGTGTTGCATAAATATGCATATTCATGTAGAAACAGTCAAACTTCCAAAGGCTTGATAAAATTCCTGAGTTAATAATTACAAGTGAGACGAAACATTATTATTCAAGCCAGGTTGAATTATTGATAATTTGTGAAAATACAGAGATGAAGTAATGGTTTCATCGGTTCTTCCTTTTTTACATAGACTGGAGAGAGTTTACTATTACTCCAAAAGAGAAGAAAGCAGAGCTGATCCTGAAAACTACCTGTCATTAATCATAGATGGAATGGACCAATGTGAGTACAATATAGGTATATAAGTAGTATCATAATATAAGGAAATACTTATGGAGTACTCTTCTACCAACCATTTGAATTTTATCCAAATCCCTGATTTTATTGGTTGCCAACTTTGCAAAGGCTAAATTTTCTTAAAAAGATATGAGCCACAACACGACAACACCAACAAAGTTGCAAGTATCCCCAGGGAAGGCTCAGATCAGCCTGGGCAGCATTCTGCCAGTTTGATCAGTCTTCCCTGTCCACATGGAGCAACCTTAGAACTTTAGCTACCCTTCAAGTGCAAAGGGAAGACTGATCAGACTGGGCAGCTGCCCAGGCTGATCTGAGACTTCTCTAGATGCACATGCCACTTTGTTGGTCTTGTAGTGTCCTGGCTCAAATATAAGGTTACCTGAGGTAAAGGCTTACAAAGTGAGCTTATAGTATAGGCTTGGTCTGTTGTCTGTCGTCCATTCACATTTTTAAACACAAATATCTCCTAAACCATCCTGCACTATAATGTTGATCAGATTTTATCTGCAGCATTGTTTAGGGTGGCCGGGTTGACTGCATAAAGTTTTGGGACAGATCAGTTGATAACTATGGTTATTATGGCCAGAAAAAGGTCCTAACTTATAATGGGGAAAATGTAACCTACTGAGCTACCAGGGCTCTCCAAAATTAGTGTTGTATGATTATTAAATTGATAGATATTTTCAAATTTGTGCTATTTTCATCCAACATGCTGATAATCAGCACATGCATAAGAATTCAGATAAGTTAGTATGTAGTATGGATGTACCAGTACTATCAAGATTGTCCAAATTATGACCTTGGGTTGACCTTGACCTTTTTTATGGTAAGGTCAAATTTTCTTTTTGTAGAATGCTAGAACATAAGATTTCTTGGAAACTGTTAAGATTTTGACCAGAAATGTGGTATATACAGTCATCTTAATGAGAACATGAAAATTTATGAGAACAAGAGGTCAAGGTCATTCTTTGACCTTTGACTCTGGTCTCTCATATTGTGACAAATTCACACATCTCCTCAAAATCCACTGGGCCAGTTGTAACCAGATTTCATATAGATTCTTCAGGGGCTGAGGGAATGAAAATTTGTTCAAACAGTCTGGGTCACAAGACCAAATGGCCACCATGCCCATATATGGCAAAAGCCTTTACAAATCTTCTTCTCCAGAACCATTAGGCGGATGGCCTTGAAATTTGGTAAGTAGCATCAGGTACTTGAGTAATATCAAGATTGGTCAAATGATGAGCATGGGCTGACCTTGATCTTTTTTAAGGCGAGGACAAGCATGGGGAAATGCTAGAACATAAGATTTCATGGCAAGTTTAGAAGATTTTGACATAAAATTAGTGTATACAATCGTCTTAATTAGTACATGGAAGATTTGCGTTACAAGAGGTCAAGATCATTCTTTGACATCTGACCCATGTCTCTCATATTTTGACAATTTCAGACAGTTTTTCAAAAGCCACTGGGCTAATTGTAACCAAATTTCATACACACCCTCCAGGGGCTGAGGGAACAAAAAAAATACTTAAGCGGTCTAGGTCACATGACCTGACATCAAACTCAGATGAGTGATTCAGGGCCTAATGGCTCTCTGGCTTATTTGATCTTCATCAAAATCTTGGATGAGTTTGAATTTTGGACAAATCGTATTTTTCTTTTCAGAGATATTTGCCCTTGCATGCCAAAATTGATGTTGTTTGATCAATGGCGTGTTTATTTCCTATTCGATGGTCATTGAATTTGCAGTTATAAAGCAGTTGAGCTTATAGTATCAGCTTGGTCTGTTTTCCTTCACTGTCTTGTAACTGACCAAACATCACTCCTTGGAATGTTGGATTCAAGTGAGTGATTGTTGCCCATTTGGTTTCTTGTTAAAAGAATCTTCTTAAAGCTTCTATTTTGCACCCTATAACTCCAATACTTTTTTTGAGATGCGTGTATTTTGATACTCTATAGAAATGCAGACGTGTGTCCATGCAAGCTTGAAACTTGTAAATTTCCAGGTACCTCCCTTGTTCACCTTTTCAAGTTATTTGTACAAAAGTACAAGTAAAGCTATTTATGTTGTCGTAGTGTCGGAATCCGTGTCAACATCAACGTCAGCTTTTGAATTGGGTGTTTTGGGTTAAAGTTTTTATACACCCATTTTGAAAAAATGGACGTATTATGGCATGATACTGTCCATCCATCCATCCGTCAGTCAACATTCTTGTGCACACCACATCTCAGTAACAGTTAGAGATCTTTTCAGGAAATTTTGTAAGCATACATATTAGGATGGGGCAGTGTCACATACTGTAATGGTTGCTTACCCTTTCTTAGTTTCCAAGTTATGCCCCTTTGATTATTTTTTACCCTACTAGTCTTGTGTGCCCCTTAACTAGATAACCATTTGGGATATCTTGATAAAACTTTATAGCAATTTGTATGAGGCTCCCATGAAATATTTCAACAAAACTTTATGGTGATGTGTATGGTCAAGGGAATGTTTTATGACCAAGAATGGTACTCTAGTACACTTCATGAATTATCTCCCTTGTTTGACCATTGCATTTCTCAACTGTTAAGCTGCTTCACCCTGGAAGCTAATTTTTGGTATACTAATAGTGTTTGATGAGTCAGGTGTTTTAATAACAATGCAGTCATTATTACAGAGTTGTTTCCCCTGTTTGCCTGCCAATCCTTCTTTAAACAGTCTTGTTCATTCTGTAACTCCTTGACACTAAAACAGGTATATTACGCGTCACTTACAAAGCTCTTGTTATGTGATGGTCATGGAGCTGTCGGACAAGCTTTCATGTATGCAGATGGGTCTTGCTGGTTGCATCAAAACAATAATGTTCATAACATTAACTTCCTGCAATGGAATTTGTTTTCCTTTTTTTCATACTCGTATGTTAGTAAACATGGTTTTTCTAGAAATTTTATAGTTCTTGTTTTTTTCATATGTTTCAGCAAAGTCCAATCTACCCCATTTTACGGGAAGGCAACCCAAGGTATGTCTAATAATGCTTAAATTCTATTGGTTTTAGCAATAATGGCCATTGCTACTGTACAGTCAAATTAAACCTGTCTTCAGGGGTCACTGTATTAAGGGGTGTCCTGTCCATAGCAGCCATCTTTCTGGGATTGCTTGAACTAAAAATTCATTACAAGTGGACCTGTATTAAGGGGTCTGCTGTCTTTTAAAAGCAGCCATTTTTTGTGTCTCCTTAGGCAACCCCTTAAGACAGGTTTGACTGTACTTACAGATACAATCTTGATGAAAGATCTTCTATAAGCGCTAATATTGATTCAGGAAAACATTTACATGCAGTTTTTCTGCCAACAGTGGAACAGCGTCAATGACGTCATGACGCCGCCCATGTCTGGTCAGATTGTTAAGAGTCATGGTTTATTTTTAGGTCATTTAAACTCATGTGCTATCCTGTTGCTCCATGTTATGATTGGAATGCAAACTACGTTAAGTTCTATTGGTTTAAAAGGTATAAGTAAAGGTTTCCAATAGCCTAATAGCCGTAGGGACAGTGGGGGTTAGAGACCCACTGTATCTTGGGCTCAGCTGATGACATTTGAAATCAGGAAACAGATCAAAATCTGTGTTACACTGCCACAGAAGTTTATCTTGTGTTTACAGTGAAGTCCTGTTTTACTAAAATCGAGCTCTGCTGAACAGATTTTGACCAAACTTATTCAAAACAAACCAAACTTATTCAGAACAAACTGATCATTGGTGAAGCATCGTCATTCATGAAATGAAATAGATAAAAAAAGAAGAAAAAATCACTCTTTTTACATGATAGTTGTATATATTTAATTCAAAATGTGTATTGCACAGTGCTGGAAACTCGCAAGAATAATGTGGTGGCCCAAAAGTTTCACAGGCCTAACTTTCAGTGGCCCAAATTATCTACTACCTAAAGTTCCCTTTCATTTAGTATTGTCAGAAAGATAAATTTGGGCCACTAAAGGTCATATTTTGGAGATTTCTGGTGGCCCGAAACAAAAATTAGGCGCATTTGGCCACTGGGCCACTGGCCGTTTCCAGCACTGTTGCATGAAGGTCAAGTTGGTTTACTTTTTGATTATTCAAATGACAGATAATACTGTGTAGTGTATTGTTTCTACACACAGCTTGGTCTTGTAGTTCCTATAGATGGACCCATACACTGTTCTCTTTGCATTAAAGCAAATAGGTAGGGTAATCATCTTAATGGGTCAGTGATGAAAATCAAGAAAACTTAGGGTCGCTTCTTCTGAATGCTTTTGATCCTTAAGGTCAGATGGGAGATATTCCACCCATTTGGGGTTCTTGACTATGTGTAGCTATGGCTTGAAAAATCTTTATTATCGTAAACAGATCATTATCTGCAAAAAATCACCTACTCATTGTTCTTTGCACTTGGCAGTCAACTGAATGAGATTTTCACTTTTGAAATGTTTCTCTTTCAGAATATAAATCCGGCAGACCTGCTTAAAACTCACATCACTGGTGTCCTTAATCATGGACAGAGACGCTTCAGTACCTATGTGGATTATAATCAGTGGCCCCATGACCCGAACTTAACGCTGAACATCCTGCTCCTGGCTCTGCAGAATTCTGTTTTAATGGTAAGTTTGGGTGCAGTGATAGTTTGCTATGTAATTGTTTAATAATTTTTATGCCCCCCAACTTGGGAGAAGTTGAGGGAGCATATTTGTTTGGGCCTGTCTGTCCGTCTGTATGCATTTTGGCAGCTGGGAAACTCAAGAACTGCTTATGCTAGGATCTTGAAATTTTATTTGTCAAGAAAAATAAGTGGACCCATATTTTTTTTTCCTCTGCGGGTTTTGTCATTCAGGGGTTATGCCCCTTTTTCGACTTTTTCATTAAATATAGGAAAAACCTTGTGACCAAAATATCTGAAGAACCGCTTAAGCTAGCTGATATTTGGCATACTGTAACAGACCAAGATGTAGATGAACTGATTAACTTTTAAGCATATTTTGTAAATTTTTGGTTGATTAATTATGCTCCCCGAAGGGTGAGCATATAGTTGCCGCTTTGTCCGTCTGTCCGTCCGTCCATCACACTTTTGTCAGGAGCATATCTCTGAAAGTATAAGGGGGAACTAAATGAAACTTCACACATTGATAGAGGGCAACGAGGGGAAGTGCAGTGCACAAGAACCATAACCCTGTCTCAAGTATTTAGGAAGTTAGCTCCTTTTCCAGTTTTTTCAATATTTTGCTTGTCCAGAGCATATCTCTGAAAGTATAAGGGGGAACTAAATGAAACTTCACACTTTGATAGAGGACAATGAGAGGAACTGCAATGCACAAGAACCATAGCCCTGTTACAAGTATTTACGAAGTGAGCTCCCTTTCCAGTTTCTTCAATATTTTGCTTGTTGGGAGCATATTTCTGAAAGTATAAGGGGGAACTAAATGAAACTTCACACATTGATAGAGGACAATAAAAGGAAGTGCAGTGCACAAGAACTGTAACCCTGTCACAAGTATTTACGAAGTTAGCTCCCTTTCCAATTCTTACAATATTTTGCTTGTATGGAGCATATCTCTGAAAGTATAAGGGGGAATTAAATGAAACTTCACACTTTGATAGAGGACAATGAGAGGAAGTGCAGTGCTCAAGAACCATAAGCCTGTTACAATGTTTACGAAGTTAGCTCCCTTTCCAGTTCTTACAATATTTTGCTTGTCCGGAGCATATCTCTGGAACTATAAGGGGGAACTAAACGAAACTTCACACATTGATGAAGGACAATTAGGGGAAGTGTGGTGCACAGGAACCGTAACCCTATCACAAGTATACAAAGTTAGCTCCTTTTCCAATTTTTTCAATAATAAGCATGTCCGGTGCATATCTCCAAAAGTATTAAAGGGAACTTAATGAAACTTCATACATAGAAGGAAGGTGATAAGAGGAAGTGCAGAACACAAGAACCATAACCATATCTTAAGTATTTACAAAGTTAGCTCCCTTTTTTTTTCAGTATTTTGAACCTCCAGAGCATATCTCTATAAGTATAAACAGGAACTTAATGAAACTTCACACACTAATAGAGAGCAATGAGCGAAAGTACAGAACACAAGAATCATAACCCTGTCAAAGGAATTACAGAGTTAGCTCCCTTCTTAATTTTTGCTTTTATGGAGCATATCTTAGAAAGTATTGAAGAAAACTAAATGAAATTTCACACATCTATAGAGGGTAATGAAAGGAAGTGCAGAGCTTAACCCTACCTGTAGTAATTAAGGAGATAACTCCCTAATTTTTCAATTATTTAGCATGTCCGGAGTATACCTCTGTACATATTTAAGAGAATGTGAATGAAACTTCACATATTGATAATAGAGGGCAATGACAAGAAGTAGAGAGCAGAAGAACCATAATTGTATCCAAAGTTATTTTGGAGTTACTTCTCTTATTTTTCCTCAGTTGTATGCATGTCCAGAGCATTGCTCTATTTTATTGAAGAGATTTTTTTTTCATTTTAAATTGCATTTAATTTACACAGAAAATCACTCTTTCACCAGGATAGCCATTCTCCTATTCCAAGCCTTCGGGGAGCATCCATCGGTTCCACCGATTTTCTTGTTCCTCTTTTTCGGACATAGGCATGCTATATAGGAATGACCTTGTGACCAAAATATTTGAAGAACACTTAAGCTAGGATCCTGATATTTGGCATACAGTTACACATTAAAGTGTAGATGAAGTGATTAACTTTTGAGCATACTTTGTAAATTTTTTATCTAATTGTTCCTCTTTTTCGGTCATTGGCATGTTATATATGAATAACCTTGTGACCAAAATATCTGAAGAACAGCTAAAGCTACATGTAGGATTCTGATATTTGGCATACAGTTACAGATCAAAGTGTAGATGAACTGATTAATCTTTGAATAGATTTCATAAATTTTTGGCTGAGTTATACTCCTGTCTTGGACATAGGCATTTTATGTAGGAATAACCTTGTGACCAAAATATTTGAAGAACCACTTAACCTGGCATGATAATTTTTGGCGTACAGTTACAGGCCAATTATTAGCTTTTTAGCCATTTCTGTAAGTACTGGGTTAAGTTATACCCTTTTCTGACTTATACATTATGGGCTGAACCTTTTTAGAGGCAAGCATATGGGTTGGGCATAGTGTTTCATAACACATTTTCTAGTCTCCAACATATGTATGATCTTTCTGGGTAATTAAAGGCCATTAAGGTTGTTGGTCTAAATCTCAACGGGGTGTACATTAAACTTATGAAAACATGAGTCACTTTTACCATGCCCATCGTGAGTAGGGATGTATTATGCTATGATGTTTTCCATCCATCTGTCCATTAGCTTTTCATGTCCGCTCCATATCTCTTAAACCCCTCAGGCCTGGTTAGATTTAGTTGAAAGTGGGTCAGATGTTCCCATAGCAAGACAATATGCAGAATTTGTAATCTAACAATGTCCAGCAAAAGTCATGTACACAGTTACAGGTGCAGGGTACTATTTATGTCCACTCCAAATTCTCTTAAATTGTTAAGATTTGTACATTCATTTCAGTTAACATTTTTGTGCGCCCCATAACTCAGTAAATGTTTGGGATATCTTCATGAAATTTTGTAGGAGTCAGAGTTACAAGTTTTGTAGGAGTCAGAGTTACAAGTTACATGCCCATCATCTCCTTATTGACGCAAATCTTGTAGCCCCAGACTCCTCCTTCAGTTATATCTCCCCCACCCCCTCTCTCTGGGTGGGGAGACATGTTGGTTTTCCCTGTAGTGTCTGTCTCTCCATCCAATAAGCATACTGATTTATTTAAACTTGTAAATTTCTTGTTAGTTTTCTTTTGTTTTCTTTTGTTTCAGAATAATAAATTACCAGGAACATTATATCTCCAGGCTGATAACTGCTGGCGAGAAAATAAAAATAAATACGTCTTGGGTTTTTGCGAGCTTCTTGTGAGGAAACGAATATTCAATGAGGTAGGTCAGAAATATAAAAAAAAAATGTTTGTTTGCCTTCTCCCTACCTACCCAGAAAAATCCTGTCTACTAAAAAAATTTCATTTGTGTTCTAGACTGCAAGATTTATGTTCCCCCATCATGGGGGGGGGGGGGGGGGACATTGTTTTTGGTGTTGATCCCGTCGGCGTAGCTTCTTGTCTGCACTCTATCTCCTGAAGGGATGCATTGATTTTGACCAAACTGGCACAGATACATTACTGGGAGGTGGGAAAGACTGATAAGATTTCGTTGACCTTGACCTTATTTTCAAGGTCACAGGAGGTCAAAGAAGGATGAAAAATAGCTTGACTGCACCATATCTCTTGCAGGAATTGATGGATTTTTACCAAACTCGAACAGATATATCACTGGAAGATAGCAAAGAACTGATTAGATTTTGGTGACCTTGACTTTATTTTCAAGGTCACAGGAGGTCAAAGAGTGTTGAAAAATGCCTTGTCTGCACCATATCTCCTGAAGGAATTTATGGATTTTTACCAAACTGGCACAGATATATCACTGGGAGATGGCAAAGAACTGATTCGATTTTGATGACCTTGATCCTATTTTCAAGGTCATAGGAGGTCAAAGAGTGTTGAAAAATGCCTTGTCTGCACCATATCTCCTGAAGGAATTGATGGATTTTTACCAAACTGGCACAGATATATCACTGGGAGATGGCAAAGAACTGATTAGATTTTGTTATTTTCAAGGTCACAGGAGTCAAAGACTGTTGAAAAATGCCTTGTCTGCACCAAATCTCCTGAATGGATGGTTGGATTTGATTCAAACTGTCATAGATACGTCACTGGGAGATGGCAAAGAAATGAAGAAGTGATTACATGTTGGTGACCTTGACCCTATTTTAAGGTTATAGGAGGTCTTAACTTGACAGCATTTAGGGAAAATGATACTGCTGGGAAAGCGCAGGTGGGGGACATCTGTTTTTGTCAAAAAACATTTCTAGTTTTTTTTTGTTTTTTTTTTAATTGTCATAACATTTCATTTTTCTTCAGGTTTTGTAAGTTTAAATATACTAATGCAACTTGAAATACAGTTCAGATTATACCATGTAGCTGCTTGAAATTAGTACATGTAGCTGCATCAAATTGTTTAAAGCTCAGTTATGTCCTGGATTGTTTGACTTCTTTATACCTTTAAACTGTAGTTCTAACTCTTTTGTCTGTAGAATTTTACATCTAAAATTGCATCCTTTCTTGTTTGTAAGTCTGATGCGCTCAAGTTTTTACATAAATTCATCAAACATAGTGTACTACCCGTGATGTCTGCTACTAATAAGCACCGATAGCTCAGTGGTAGAGTGGCTGCTTTGGGAATGGCAGGCTTGAGTTCACAGTGCAGTGCAGCACTGGAAATGGCCAGTGGCCAAATGCGCCTAATTTATGTCTGGGGCCACCAGAAATCTCCAGAATGTGAACTTAAGTGGCCCAAATTTATCTTTCCTGTAAAAGTAAATGAATGGGGTCTTTAGCTAGTGGAGAACTTGGGCCACTGAAAGTTTGGCCAATTAAGTTTCTGGGCCACCACATTAATCTTGTGAGTTTCCAGCACTACCACGCCTTACCAAAGGCGTAAAAAATGGTACGTGGATCTCCCTTGGCTAACGCTCACCTATCAAGGGTAGTCCTAGGAAGATAAAGGTAGTCATCAGGTAGGTATAATTTGTGACTGGATACCTTGTTTGTTGCAATAAAAGCTCTACAGAGCTTATGTTGTCTGTTTCTAAAATGCGATGTTAAATAAAGCTTCTTTATCTTAATCTAAGGCAGGTGTGACATAGTATTCTGTGGAATTCTTATATTGAGCCTCTTGGTATAAGAGTAGTGTCATTTGCAAGGCTGCATATAAACCTTAGTGCCTGCTAAGTCTTGCTTCTCATATCTGCCAAACATTTTGTCACCTCAGGCAAAACTACCATATTAAACCTATTGAATGCCCAGGGTGTTGCATTTTCCGTCAAGGGGATGTTTATAATATTAGAGCGTAAAGTGAAGTAATTCAGCCACTGCCAAAATATTCATAATAAACATTATTAAAGTGATTGGATACACTTTCAGATGAAGCAGTTGTACTATATTTTTTGCCTCCTTTCTGAATAGGTGTAAGCTCTTATCAAGAAAGAATTTGCTCCTGTAAAAGCAAGTTCCTCCTTTGAGGAGAGGACTCCATTGAGAAGAGTCCATCCTCCATCAAAGCAAATAGGAATTCATTGAAGTTGTTGCCCTTTGTAAAACTGAGGGAAGACATGGAGCTTGGCAAGTCAGTATAACCAACATTTTCAATGATAAAGAGGCAAGGGGCTTTTATTGGAGCAGGGCATTTATTAGGATTAATAGTGTATTATGTCTGAGTTCTTCATTCCTGTATTCTCAATACTATATGAGCTAGAGCAAAAGTCTGAATATTTATGGAATGCCTCTTGTATATTCCGTAACAGATGGAAATATGTTTCATTCAGCAGTACCTGTATTGAATACCTTGTGTAGATTGACAGATTGAGCAGAGTGCAGCTATGCGGGTATGTGCATTGCAATTAGCTACACCTGCTCAGTGGTTCTTTTCATGCCATGGACTTTGCTTGACATATTAAAGTCTCACCGTCCCTCCATACAAATTGTGTCTCAGCGATAACTTTAAAACTGCAGAAGCAAATTTGATGAAAATTCACAGAAAGATAAAGCATAATAAGAAGGTGTGTCACACACAAGACCTAGATCCATATGCCCAAGGTCAAGGTCACAATTGGGTCAGAGGTCAAATTGTATGTCAAAACTGTGTCTTAGTCATAACTTATAATCTACTGAAGCAAATTTAATGAAATTCACAGAAAGATAAAGCATAATGAGCAAGTGTGTTTCACATAACATTTGGGTTACCACATTCAAGGTCAAGTCATAATCAGGGGTCAAAGGTCAGATCTTGTCTCTGTGATAACTTAAAACCTGTTGAAGCGAATTTCATCAGACTTCAAAGCGGTAGATCATGTTGAGAAGGTATGTCACTCACAATATTTATGATCCCAAATCCAAGGTCAAGGTCTCAATCTGAGGTATAAGGTCTAATCATGTCTCGGCAGTTACTCAGAAAAGTACCAAAGCAAACCTTACAGTAAGATAAAACCTACTGAGAAGATTTGCCATGCATAAGACAAAGGTTCCCACACCCAAGGTCAACGTCGTAGCCAGAGGTCAAAGGTCAGCTCATCTTCTATTACTTAAAACTACTGAAGCAAACTTAATTAAACTTCATGAAAAGGTCAGTGTCAGAATCAAATGTCTCTGAAGAAGAATGGGTCAGAGGTCAAATTGTATGTCAAAACTGTGTCTTAGTCATAATTTATAATCTACTGGTAGAATGTTAACTGAAAGAAAAGTAAAGTATAATGGTAAGTAATGTCAGATTCGTCATTTATATTCCCACAGACAATGTCAAGGACACAACACAGTTTGGTTAGTGGTTGAGTTGATTTAAGTCCCCATGGATCCTCTCAAACTTCTGAAATGCATTTAAACCTCACAGAAAAGTAAAGCAAAATGAGAATGTTTGTCATATGCAAGACTCTGGTTCCATGCCAAAGGTCATGGTGACAACCAGGGCTCAAAGGTCAGTTTAATGGGCCTTCGGGGGCATTTGTTATACATTATTACATTTCTTGTTTTCTTTCAGGTTCATCTGTCATTCTTGTTTGTGGGGCATACGCACGAAGATGTGGATGCTGCCTTCAGTCAGATCGCTAAAAAGTTAAAACAAACTGATGTGGAAACCTTCACCCAACTGCTTGACATACTTCCTAATTCTAGACAACTCAACACAATGATGGACATAAAGACCTGGTTAGAGCCACACCTCCTTACACCTATGCAGCACACTCAACCACTCCATTACAGATTCAGACACATCAATGAAAACCAAGTAAAGACGCAATACAAAGGACTTCATGACCAGGCATGGATAGATCTGGAATCAGGTTTTTTCAAAACTTTTGAAGATGGACAGAAACATTTACCTCTAGGGAAACCAAAGTTGCTACTGCCAAATTTTGACAACCTGGACATTGACAGAATGAAAAAACAAATTAATAATATCAGGCATCTGTTTTCAAATATAGAGTCTCTGAATTGGTGGAATGATTTTTTAAGCTCAGTGCGCAACAAGAGGTATCCACAGCCAGAATGGATTTTGATATCTTTACCAAAACAACCTAACAAAAGACCAAGGCCGCTATCCAGTGAGTCGGTGCCACTACCACTGCAAAAGTTGTTAGAAAAAGAGACTGAAATACCTCATGTGAGTATGGCATTATTCAAAAGACAGAATCAGTACATATTAGGTTTCTTAAAAATATTTCTGATTTCACTTTTGTGCAGTCTTGGTAATATTGAAAACAGTCAACACTTCTTTTTCCACTGTAGGAATTATCAAACTCAAATATATTTTTGAATGCATTTACTGAATTCCAAACATCTTCCCTAATTCTTTTGTTGTATGGTGACATATCCTTATCTCTATCCACAAATATATATTCACTCATGTACAGAAGTTTATTCTCAAAACACACCCGTTTTTGTCTCACCTGCAAAGCTGAGGCGAGACATATGTATTGCTTTTCCAGTGTCGTCATCATCGGCGTAAACTTTTGTCGAGTTTTTGCGTTTAGGTCATTTTCTCAAGAAACTATAAGGGCTAGAGCCATGAAACATGGGTAATGCATACATTGGGAAGAGTATAGCTGAAAGCAATCATCAATGTTGAGTCTTGACCTACTTTTACGGTTGACTGACTTTGCTTTTTTGTGGTGTTTTTGCATTTAGGTCATTTTCTCAGAAACTATAAGGGCTAGAGCCATGAAACTTGGTTCATGCATACATCTGGAAGAGTAGATCTCAAAGCCATCATCAATATTGAGTCTTGACCTACAGTTTATGGTTAACTGACTTTGCAACTTTTTGTTGAGTTTTCGGGTTAAGGTCATTTTCTCAGAAACTAAAGTGGCTAAGGCTAGCTATAAGGGCTAGAGCCATGAAACTTGGTTCATGCGTAGATCTGGAAAAGTACATCTCAAAACCATCCTCAATATTAAGTCTGAACCTACATTTGAGGGTTGACTGACTTTGCAATTTTTTTGTCAAGTTTTCGTGTTTAGGTCTGTTTCTCAGAAACTATAAGGGCTAGAGCCATGACACTTGGGTCATGCATTTATCTGGAAGAGAAGAACTTGAAGTTATCATTAATATTGAGTCTTTACCAACATTTTACGGTTGACAGACTTTGCAATTTTTTGTAAAGTTTTCGCAATTAGGTCTGTTTTTCAGAAACTGTAGGGGCTAGAGCCAAGAAACTTGGTTCATGCATACATCTTTGCTGATTTAGCTCTGTTTTGTGACAAAGCTCCAGCAGGCAAGACACTGCATTCCACGGAATTCTGGAATTAGTATGAAAAACGTGATCAGTTTGCGTCAATTACATCTCATAAACAGAAGGTTTTTAAAAGTCTGCTAACCCATAGCATGTTTAGTGTACTTTTAACTATAAGACCTAATTAGCCAAATTAGATTCCCTTAACATAAGCATTTGAGCCACGACACGAGAAAACCAACAATGTGGTTGTGCGCCCAGCGAAGACTCAGATCAGCCTGGCCATCCGCCCAGTCTGATCAGAGGCTTCACTGTTGGCATGAAGCTAGCTTAGACCCTAAGCTACCCTGATCAGACTGGGTGGATGCTCAGGCTTATCTGAGTCTGCCCTTGGCACTCAACCACTTTGTTGGTTTTCTCGTGTTGCAGCTCATTTGTTCTTGCTTGAAAAAAATATTGAGGTTTCTCAAAGCCTAGTGGCTGAAGGGGCAGTGGGGGTTAGAGGAAAAGCATATAAAAACCAGAGGGTTCCGGGTGCCAGCTGGCTGAGTATCAATTCGAACCCTTACTATCTATAAATAAGCACCTCTAATGACATGACTAGTGCCTCTCTAAGTTCCTTATTTAGTGAAGAAGACATATAGCATAAACTGCTATATCAGATGATATGTTCCTTCACAATACAATGCCGGGGACAAGGGAAAGCAGTTTAGTCCTGGCTGTACAGTCATTTTTCTACCTGCTATATCAGAAGACTTCATACATATATGTTCTTGTTACAGTATAGCATATTATTTTTTTGTCCGAATGTGGGTGTTATTTTTGCAGTTTTCACTCCAAAGAGTATACAAATTCAATCTGTGGTTATAATGGAACTACCAAACTACATACAAATACATAAATGAGACAAAGATATGACTGAGAATGAGAAAATTGGTACTGCTAAAACACGTGCTGCAAAGTATGTTTCTTTGTTGTTTTGGCAAATACAAGACATACTGCATGTCTGGTAATAGTAAATTTTAAGTCACAGATTAGGTGATCCCACAGAGTGTCTTAAAAGAGTGTCTTTGCTTGATTAGTCTTCTTATATAATAAGTTCCTCATGATGGCACATCAAGACTTCAGCAAATGATCAATCTGTTGTAGAACTATCTACGAAATATCTAGTTTTTTGCTCTTTAGGGACAAGTTTATAGTTTGGGTCCTGGTGTTTTACTAACACCTAGCCATTTTTTTCTTGTCTGCAACTAGCAGAAGCAAGACATAGGCTTTACTTTTCCAGTGTTGTAACTGTCAGGTGGCCTAATTGTTGTCGTGTTTTCTTGTATATCTCTGTTTTGTGACATTGTGCAGACAGGGGGGATACAGCATTCTGCAGAATTCTTGGTAGTATCAATAATTTGAGTCCATATTAATTTGATTTGCCTATTATGCTTTTTGTACATGTTAGCTCTTTGATCTTCAGGTTAAAATAGTTAAAAGCACAAGCGTTGTGAGAAGACCTGCAGCAAAAAACAGTTTAAGGCAAGCAGGGAAGAACAAGGGTAAGAAGAAAGGGAACATAGCTGGATCTTCAGGACCAAAATCAAAAGGTAAATGTACAGGTACTTTTTGGTACCGCTACAACTTCTTTTATATTGTTGACATAAGCTGTATATTGTGTTTTTTGTTGTTATTATCTCTCGCCGAAGGCGGAGGGATATAGTTTTCTCCATGTCTGTCCATCCATCTGTCTGTCCATTTGTCTGTCCTTCCTTCCATCTGTCTGTCCTTCTGTCCGGAGCCATAATTATGTAACCACTGTACGGAGTTTCAGGAAACTTATAATAAATATATATCACTATAAAGCGCTGATGCACGTGAAGTTTTGTCAGACTGGCTTCAGTAGTGCATGAGTTATTGCCCATTAATTGACTTAAAATCAATAAAATGAGCCTTAACTAAGTAATTAATAGTCAAAACTTCATGAAACTTAAACTAAATATACATCACCATAATGCCGATATGCACATAAAGTTTCATCAGAATGGCATCAGTACTGCGTGAGTTATTGCCCATGAATCAATTTCAGATTGCCAAATTCAGCCATAACTAAGTTATCAATGAATAGAATTCTATGAAACTTATAGTAAATATGTATCACCATAACACATTGGTGCATCTTAAGTTTTGTCAGAATTGCTTCAGTAAGCAGTGAGTTATTGCCCTTGAATTGATTAAAAATCAACATATTCAGTCATAACTAAGTAACCAATGAATGGAATTTCATGAAACTTACGACAATTATTTGATGTCATGACACAGCAGTGCACATTAAGTTTTGTCATACTCACTCCAGTAATGCATGATTTAATGCCCTTGAGTTGGTTTAAAATCCACAAATTAGCTATAACTAAGGTACTGGTGAACAAAATTTCTTGTAACTAAATTAAAAGTTTATCACCATAGTGCAGTGACACTGAGGCAAGTGTTGAGAACAGCTTCAGCTTATGCCTCACTTATCCCAGAGTTATTGCCCTTGATCGGGGCCATTTCGGCGGGGAATACGAATTCACCGAATTTGCTTGTTAGGCACTTTGACTTTTGATTTGTCTATTGGTTAGAAACGTGTCTGTCATTTCATATTGTGACATTTACAACAACTTTTATGGAAATTTACCTATTACTTGAATATTAATTGGTATATGCGCAGATTAACTGACATCAGTCTGGCTGCTGTGACTTAAAGTTAGGGTCTTGGACTTTGAAATTAGTTGGCAATTATGTGAAAGCATTGCATTTAGTTAGTATTTGTTTTCATGACTCTGTTTATGCAGTCATGAGTCATATCTCTTTTAAGCTTTTCAAAACTGTTTCATTATGTCTGTTTTCATATCCAATTATTGTCGCACCTGCTTTAGCAAGGTGCAATATAGGAGTTCACTTTTCCATCCGTCCGTCCGTCAGTCATTCCGTTCCTCCGTCCGTCAACAATTACGTCAACCCTACCGTCGACCCTAGTGGTAAGACCATTTCTTGCAAACTATAATACCTACAATCATCAAACCTGGCATAAAGCTTCTTCTTAGAATGTTCTCGAGGGCTGTTGCTCTTATTTTGATCTATGGCCTATATTTCATGCTCTGATTACTTTGTAAAACTGTCCATCAAAAATTACATCAACCCTAGCGTCGACCCTAGTGTTTAAGAACATTTCTCACAAACTATGATACCTACAATCATCAAACCTGGCATAAAGCTTCTTCTAAGAATGTTCTTGAGGACTGTTGCTCTTATTTTTACCCTTGACCTATATTTCATGCTCTGCTGACTTTGTAAAACTGACCACCAACATTTATGTCGACCCTAGGGTTTAAGTCTATTTCTCGCAAACTATGATAACTACAATCATCAAACCTGGTATAAAGCTTCTTCTGAGAATGTTCTCGAGGGCTGTTGCTCTTATTTATACCTTGACCTATATTTCATACTCTGCTGACTTCGTAAATTTTTCATTCAAAATTATGATGATGCTAGTGTTAGAATCATCAAACCTGGCTTCAAGTTTTTTCTTAGATTGTTCTTGAGTGCTGTTGCAATTAATTTACTTTTGACATATATTTCATGCTTTAATGCTGACTTTGCAAAACTTTACACCCAAAATTGTGTCAGCCCTAGCATTTTAGTCCTTTTGTCTTGAAATATGATACCTGTAGTCATCACACCTGGCGTAAAGTTTTTCTTTGGAATGTTCATGAGGGATGTTGCAATTATTCCTACCCTTGACCTATATTTTATGCTATTCTGACTTAGTAAAATTTTACATAAAAAATTGTGTTGACCCTAGCATTTTTGTCCATTTCTCATACAAGTTCTTATTAATTATAGTCTTTACTTCTGTGGAAGCGCAGTGCAGGTGCGACATAGCATTCCGCGGAATTCTTGTTATTTCTTAACTTACAAACACCGGATGAGAATCTTCAGCTTTTGTGCATTTAAGGGCTTTTTTTTTTTTTTATCAAAATACATGATTCCATACTGTTATAGAATCAGTCTTATCTGTCCAGATTTGGTTGGATCGGGTGGCAGTGGGTTTCAGCTATTTTCACTGAAGGTGATTCTCATCCCAGAATTATTACAGAGCTCTGGATAAGTACGGGTTTTCAAGGATAATAAAGAAATTATTTCTTGTTTCCCAAACAAAGGAATATAGTAACCTTTCATTAGAATTGAATCAGTGAAACGGTTCTACTTCAGTATTTTTTTTTTTAAACTGGAAAATTATCCCTAAATTATCTTTGTTACCCGTTCTTATCTGGAGCAAAGATAACTGACTAACAACTTGATAATTGTATCATTATTAATTTATTATAGTTTGAAAAGTTGATGACCATAAATTCTGATATTTGATTTCAGGAAGCAGGAAGAGGCCACCAGTTGTTGTTTCAAAGACAATATACATGTATCAGACTGACAGAGAAAGGAAGAAGCACATATGGTTCAATATTCTTTGTAACTTTATCATCAATCTGTTTCTGGGCTATTGCGCCATTTTACAGATATGGATAAAGTTATATGAGTTGCTCTGCATCGTAGATATTATGTTATTTTTCATGATAATCAGTGCATTTCAAGAGTGGTTAAGAACATACTATATTGTTTCTTGTTTTGCCAGAGTAAATATCATGAACTATTTACCTGAACTTTTGGTATGAAAGCGTTGTATAAGTTTGAATTATGAAAGCTTGTTACATTGTGTTTGATTCAGTAGGATCAAGTTTGAAAAAATAAACAGCATGTGGTCGAAGGCCATAGTGAGCTGTCATCATATCAAAGTGTACACCATGCATTGTTAATTGTGCATCACCTATTTTAAAAGCTATTCAAGTAATATATCTTAAACCACTGCAATCAGGCAAGCCATATCTAAGTAATCAATAAATGAAATTTATACATGTTAAACTAATAATGTGTCAAATGGCCAAATGGTTTCAGTAGTTCTGTTGTTTCATCATTAGAAGTAAGCCACTTAAAATCAACAAATCAAGCCATAAAAGTGTCACCAACAAACAGAATTTCAGGACTTGTATCTTTGTAACACGGTGGTGCACATAAGTTATCACAGGGTATAAACCAATCCACTAATTATCACTTCCTGCAGAGACTGTCCATCATATTTGGCTTCCGCTGAGACTGTCTGCGATCTCTTGCTTCCTGCTGAGACTCCTGTACATGATAAATGGCTTCCTGCAGAGACTGATCACGTAATTCTGCTCCCGTCAGGGCTCTCGGCAGGAAGCAGAGTCATGCGGACAGTCTCGGCAGGGAGCCAATTTTACGAGGACAGTAGTCTCTGTAGGAAGCAAGAGATTGTGGACAGTCTCGGCTTCCTGCAGAGACTGACCGCGTGATTCTGCTTCCTGCCGAGGCTCTTGGCAGGAAGCAGAGTCATGCAGACAGTCTCAGCAGGAAGCCAATTTTATGAGGACAGTAGTCTCTGCAGGAAGCAAGAGATTGAGGACAGTCTTTGCACAAGCCAAATATGACAGACAGTCTCTGCAGGAAGCCAAAATAGGCGGACTGGTTTATACCCTGTGGTTATTGTAGAATGGCATCATGGGTTAATTGTTGTTGAATTCATTAACTCAACAATCTGGGGATAACTAAGGTACAATGAATTAAGTTTAATGAAACCAAATATAATACACTAATGCATAAATTATTACCCTCAAATTAATTCAATATCCATATCTTAAGTGGAAACTAAATAATCATTTAACAAAATTTTAAGAAACATAAGATTAAACTAAAGTAAATTTATGCACATGGTTATGCTGACTGGTTTACACAACGCAGCTTCTCATGAATGTGATGAATAGATTTACAGGCATTCAGTCAAGATACCCATTTGAGCAAGGGGCCTCGTTTGAGACTTATTAAGAGACCTAATAAGAAGCCTTAGAACTAAGCCACTGTCAGTGTCTAAGCCACTCTCATTGTCTAATATCAAATCCATTTGAGCAAGGGGTATTTTTGAGCGTAATTGAAAGACCCAATCAGGAGCCTTAGAAGTAAGCCACTCTCAGTGTTATTATCTTATCCATTTGAGCAAGGGGCCTGGTTTGAGCCTAATTGAGACAAATAATTAGAGGTCTTAGAACTAAACCACTCTCAGTGTCTAATATCCATTTCTAAATAACTTGCCTGCCAAAAAAACTCAGTGATGTCAATTGTTCAACTTAACAGACCAATCCAAGAGCCATTTTTCTGCAGTTTAGTGAATTTTTAAATTACAATTGTTTTTAAATATCCATTGTATATAAATGTTTATTTATTTATTTATTTATGCAATTTTGAATAATGTTTTGCTTAAAGTGTTCATAATCATGCATCTGTTAAGTAGAAAATGTCAGTAGGAAGCATAAAGTCATTTAGGGGATAACTGTATTCAAAATTGTCATTTGGGTCTAGGTAAATTGTAGGTTTTATGGTCCGCCCTCTCCCCAAATGACAATTTTCCATATAGTTATCCTCATTCTATTGCACTTTTTCACCTTTCAAAGTGTACTGCTTTTCACCCATTGCAAGCGCTTTCAGCAGCGTAAAACCAAATGTCAGCCAATGAGAAGTGACGTTTTATGATGATGTTGGGTTTGCGACAGTATATTGCAGAATATACTGCCGCAAATTTAGGACGTTATCCATTCAGATGTCGCGTTATATTGTAAGTGCATTAGAATCATGTTTGATAGCTAGAACTGCAATTCTGCTTAACAATTAAAATATTTTAACACAACTTAATGGTGATGTGTGTATTGTCAAGGAAACTTAATGGTGATATGTGTATTGTCAAGGGAATGTATTAGAACCAAGAATGATATATCTGGTATATTTAGTCTATGAATTATCTCCCTTATTTGACTTTTGCATTACTCAACTTCTGAGCCACTTCACCTTGAAAGCTGATTTTTAGCTCACCTGAGCCTTTAGGCTTATAGGTGAGCGTATAGTATAGCCAGACATCCGTCGTCCATCCGTCCATCTGTCATCAACATTTTCAAACCTCTTCTCCTCTGAAACCACCAGGCAGATTGAAGCCATTGTTCATATGGAGCCTACCTAGGTTGGGGGAACGTAAGTTTTTTTTGGGTATCCGGGTCACATGACCAAGATGGCCGCCATGCCCATATATGGTAAAACCCCTTCAAAAATCTTCTCCAGAACCAAAATGCCTAGGACCTTGAAACTTGGTATGTAGTATTGGGCATTCAGGCCCATTATGATATGATTTATACAAATGATGACCATGTGTTAACATTGACCTAATTATGACTCAGTCAACCTCGGTACCTTAGGCTTTTATATTGGAAAACGCTTAAACTGTGGATTTCTCAGAAACTATTCAAGTCTTAGGTACAATAATTGGTATATATGGTCAACTAAATGAACAGCTGAAGATATTATATCACTAAAGGTCAAGGTCATTCTGTCAGCCCTTCCGTCGTCAAGATTTTCAAAATCTTCTTCTCCAGAACCAAAAGGCCTATGACCTTGAAACTTGGTATGTAGCATTTTAAAATTGGGTCCATCATAATTATACAAATCAGGACTTTGCATGGACTGTGACGTAATTTAAGGCAAGGTCAATTTTGATACATTGGAAGATGCTTAAAACAGTGGATTTCTCAGAAACCATTTAAGTCTATGATATGATATTTGGTATTTATGATTAACTAAATGAGCCTATGAAGATATTATGTTGCTAAAGGTCAAGGTCATTCTTTGACCTTTGTTCAAGGTCACTGTGATTCTGTCGCCGGTCAACATTTTCAAACATTTTCTCTGAAGCCACTGGGCTGTTTGAAGCCATATTTCATATGGAGCTTCAATGGGACAAAAGAACCAAAGTTTTTTGAGCTGGTCATATGACCAAGATGGCCACCATGCCCATATATGGTAAAACTCCCAATAATTGGAAAATATGGTTAACTAAATGAATACATGAAGACATAAGGTCATCAAAGGTCAAGGTCATTTTTTGAACTTTACTCAAGGTCACAGAGAGTTTAAGATTTAAAATATGCTCACCTTTTAAGCTACTGGTTTCAAATTTGTAACAAATGAGCGAAATGACAAATTGTGTCTGTTGACAGAAGGTGTCAGGTGAGCTACAGGACGGTTGGTCCTCTGGTTTGTAGACTAATAGTATGTGATGTGTTAAATATTTTAACAATGTTGCTGTCTGCCTATCTATCCTTTTGTAAACAATCTTGTTTATTCTGTAACTCCTATATTACATTAATAAAGGCGTATTATGTGCCATTTGTGAAGCCCTTGTTTTCATATGTAGATCTGCATTTTTGATATATCAGATAGTTCATTGTAGGAATTTTTCATACATTAGAAATGGGACAAAGGCATTCTCATGTATTGCAATTGACTTTAATTCGAAGTACTATTATATGATTTTTCATACGTTGGACATGCTGTGTCTTATAGCTAGAACTGTTGCAGTTCTGCTATATCAGATAGTCCATTGTATGATTTTTCATACATTAGCTATTGCATTACACTTATCTGAAGTGCCATTGTATGATTTTTCATATGTTGGACATGGTATATCTTAAAGCTACAAATGCAGTTCTGCTTTGCTTTATCAGCAACTCTGTTGTATGCAATGAACTTTTTCAAAAAAAAAAATTGTTTTTTCATATGTTGGACATGCATGTGTTATGGAAGGACTGCAATTCTGGTAAATGGGATGAGTCAGTTGTATGATTTTTCATACATTGGAATTTGAAAGTAGCATTTTTAGTATATTGCAATAGGATTTTATAAGAAATACCTCTGTATGATTTCTCACATCTTAGACATGCTGTGTCTTATAGCTAGACTGTAGAAGTTTTGCTTTGTCTGCAAATTCATAGTATGATTTTTCGTACATTGAAAATTGGAAGTTAAACTTTATTCTATTGCATTATACTTTTATTTGAAATGCCATTGTGTGATTTTTCATATGTTGGACTTCTTGTGTCTTATAACTAGAATTGCAGATCTGCTTTATCAACAACTCAGTTGTACGATTTTTCAAACAATGGAAGTATAACCATAGGGCAGCATTCCTGTTGTATTTGATTTAACATCTGATATACTGTCTTGTTTTATTTCATCATATGAATTTTACAACATTAAACAGCTGAAGATGTGACTTTGTCTTGTGCGATTGTATGATTTTACATACATTAGAAATGGAAAAAGGCATTCTTCGCATATTGCAATTAATTTGAAGTAACATTGTATGATTTTTCATATGTTGGATATATTGTGTTTTATAGCTAGAACTGTAGCAGTTCTGCAATATCAGATTGTCCATTGTATGAATTTTCATACATTGGGAATTGAAATGGGTTTTAAATCTATTGCATTTTTTCTGTCTGAAGTGCCATTGTATGATTTTTCATACAATCAAAAAA
Organism: Ctena decussata; assembly: GCA_963989385.1. Taxonomy (NCBI): domain Eukaryota; kingdom Metazoa; phylum Mollusca; class Bivalvia; order Lucinida; family Lucinidae; genus Ctena; species Ctena decussata. The sequence goes on along the minus strand of OZ022506.1, from coordinate 41,462,423 downwards.
AGACTATAGTGCAACTTTTCCGTTGTATTTAATTTTATTGCAGAAGTGCTGTTTTGTTTTATGCCATTGTATGATTTTTCATACATTGGGATTTGAAAGTTGTGTTATAAATTAATATTATGTCAATCAACTATTTTTCAGTAGTATAATTGTATGAATTTTCATACAATGAGAATAAAACCATTGTGCAGCATTCCTGTTGTATATGATTTTACATCAGAAGTGCTGTCTTGTTTATTCCATTGTATGATAATTCCTACATTAAAAAAGCATTTAATACGAGTTTGTCCAGTTCATTTGTATGATTTTTCATACATTGGGATTTGAAAGTTGTGTTATAAATTAATATTATGTCAATCAACTGTTTTTCAGTAGTATCATTGTATGAATTTTCATACAATGAGAATAAAACCATTGTGCAGCATTCCTGTTGTATATGATTTTACATCAGAAGTGCTGTCTTGTTTTATTCCATTGTATGATAATTCCTACATTAAAAAAGCATTTAATACGAGTTTGTCCAGTTCAATTGTTTGATTTTTCATAGATTGGGATTTGAAAGTTGTGTTAAATTAATATTATGTCAATCAACTGTTTTTCAGAAGTATCATTGTATGAATTTTCATACAATGAGAATAAAACCATAGCGCAGCATTCCTGTTGTATATGATTCTACATCAGAAGTGCTGTCTTGTTTTATTCCATTATATGATAATTCCTACATTAAAAAAACATTTAGTAAGAGATTGTCCGGTTCAATTGTATGATTTTTCATACATTTAACTTGAGCCTTGCATATAGTATTGTTTGTTTTAGGTCTCTGATTGTATGAATTTTCCTACATTAAAAGGCCTGAAATGTGACTCTGTGTTGTTCCATTGTTTGATTTTTCATACATTGATCTCTGGTAATATGCATGTTTTACGGTTAAAAATACCAGTATTCGATATATGGATATATCCGTATTTTGGATTTAGGCTGCGAAAAAGGGAAACTGGTGGAGATTCCTTTTTTATTTTGGATAGAGTTTTATACTATAGAAAATATTTGGGTTGGATTTCAGACATTTTTGACTATTTTCACAAATTCTGTAAAAACGCTGACCCAGGTGACCTTTGACCCCAAATAGCACACATGCTGATGTTTATTTCATAAACTTCAAACAGAGTTCGATACCAATAATGTGCATTGTGTTAGTGAACACATTACAAGAAGGGCTATTTTTGCTTTGTGTACAGTTTTAGCCTCCCAAAAATGTTGTATTTTATATAAATGTTCAAGCATAATTTGCTTGTTGCTAAGGAAAACAATTATCCACTGGTTTCCATAGCAACCGTTGACTGACTGACCTAAGATTTTGCATGTACAGGTTTGGTCACCCAATGGACTTATACACAAGTTTTGGTCAAAATCTGAAGACCTCGATATGCCACCACTTGCCTGATTCTTAGCCGGAATGGTACTTAAATACTGATTCAACGTTGTGTGCCTGCAGCGTAGGAGCCTGCTATGATTTGATGCTGAACGTCCACGGTAAACAGCTATGGTCATGTCGAGATGGTCAGTTAACCTAACCCACAGGCTTTTGACGCTCAGTCAATACAAAATCATCCAAAGCCAAATGGTGAATTGTTATTAAGCTTCAGAGGCTGTGGTATTGGTTCCATTGATGCAACGTCAATGTCAGGTGTGCCTAACCACACTATTCCTGGACAGGCTTAGACCTCCTAAGCGGTTAATCTGTACTAAGTGCACATACTTTCGCAAGTAACTGACAACTGTCCTTCTTGAATCAGCGGAAGGAGAAATGAAAGTTTGTGGCCAGACCGGGTTCGAACCCAGGACCTCTGACTTATGAGTCAGGTGCCCTACCGATTGCGCTACGCGGCCAGGCGGTAGGCTGTGAACCCCTTTGTATGCATGACGTGCATATTCCATATTCTAGGCGCCTATTCATCGGACCTACAGCATTAAAAACACGTTGTGTGCCTGCTACGTAGCCATGTGTATGCATGACATCCTATGTCGGATGCCTGCACGTCGATGATACAACGTTGAATGAACGTTGTGTGTCTGCAGGTAATGCATCATTTGTAAGTTTTCCGCATTCTTGGAGTCTACACAACTGAGTACATTGAATCAACGTTATGTGCCTGCAAGGTATGCACCCCTTCATATGCATGGCACCCTCATTCTAAGAGCCTACACGTCGGGCACACAACGTTGAATCAACGTTGTGTGCCTGCAGGAAATGTAGGGAGACCGAGGATAGTTGATGCACTTTTTAGACTTTTTGATATATCTCGTGACCGGACTGGCCAATTTTGACCATCTCTGTGTATACTAAAAGCTCTGTCTTTTCTGCATTTAAAATAAAATAGTAATCCTTGAATTTTGGTATATTTCCCCTCCGTTTAAGTAGATTTCTTTGGCAAGTCGAATGCATCAACTTGCCCCAGTAGTGGGGCATGTTGATGCAACGCTTGGGGCAAGTTGATACAGATTTTTTTCTTGCCCTTAGAAGTCTATGCAACAACTACTACAGTAAGTTGAGCGTTTCTATGGACAGATTGGGGTTTCCTTGCTTCTTAGATGCATTTAACAAAACTGTTTTAGCCATTGCAGTTATCTCCAGCAAAAGATCTCTAGAAGGGATGTTTGTGAATGATAAAATGATCAAAACATTCTGTACTTTTAGAACATTTTACGGGGTAATATCTTTTCACTGTCATAGATGCTGTATTGAATGAGCCGGGGCCCAGCAATTCGTACAATTTATGTATGCATCCAGCAAAGACAGACCAGCCTGTGCATCAGCACAGTCGGTCAGTCTTCACTGGCCACACGAAAAGGTATGGGTCATTAGCTATCCACAGAGCGCACAGCAGAGACTCTGATCAGATGCGCAGTTTGTATTGAATTTTCGCTGGGCGCACATGTAAATTGTGGGAATTGCTGTGATATGGCTGGAAATGCCATTGAATATTTGTTTGAATATAATAAAATAAATCGCAGTCTAAGAATTCCGAAATGCTTAAACTATTGTACATTGTCCTACATTAGTTAAAGATCAAGCCCATCCAAATATTGTGAACAGCTCATGCAGTCTAATGGAATTCTACGGTGCATCAACATGCCCCATGCTCATTGCATCAACTTCAATATGTCAATAGCATGTCTGCGAGGTTTGAAAAAGATCCATTGAAAACTGTGGGAAGAGTTGATTACATAAACTCCATACCGTACAATGCCAAAATTTGCATAAAATTACTAAGTACTAAGTTAAAAAGGCGGTAATTCTGTCAAAATTAATTCTAGCTCCATCAAAAACCCACATGCACATCAACAATACGTCCACAGCATGTATTGAAGCTTTGGAAAAGATCCATAGAAAACTGTGAGAGGAGTTGATTACACAAACCGCATACCCTACAATGCAACAATTTGCCTAAAATGACTAAGTTCAAAAGGCCATAATTTTGTCAAAATTAATTCTAGCCCCATCAAAAACCCACATGCATATCTTCAATATGTCCACAACATGTATGCAAAGTTTGAAGAAGATCCATTGAAAACTATGGGAGAAGTTGATTACACAAACTCTATACCCTAACTTGAGTGTGACGAACGGACGGACGGACGGACGGACAGACAGGAGCAAATCTTAATTCCCCCTGACTATCGTCACGGGGGCAAAAAAAAAAAAAGAAGAAAGAAAATAGCCTTCTGCATTTTCGGCTGACATTTTAGATATCAGTCTGGTATGGGATGTTTTTTTGTTTTTGTTTTCTTCTGTAAAACGTATGTTGTGCCCTATTGAAAATCATCTGGCGATGTTGAAGCGACTCACCAGTCGGTTCTGATTGGATTGAAATATCTTATGGGCTAAAACAAAAAACACCACGCTCTATCCAATGACTCGCGGCGCGAAACTACTATTTGTACCGACCATTTCATGAAGAGACAAGGGGAATAATACATTTGAATACTTCAGAGTACAAGAACATATGAGCCGCGACACGGAAAAAAACACAAAAAAACAATAAAGTGGCTGTGCGCCCAGCGCAGACTCAGATCAGCCTGGGTATCCGCCAAGTCTGATCACAGTCTTCGCTGTCCGTGGTTGTGCGTCCAGCGCAGACTCAGATCAGCCTGGGTATCCGCCAAGTCTGATCACAGTCTTCGCTGTCCGTGGTTGTGCGTCCAGCACAGACTCGGATCAGCCTAGGCATCAGAGTATTCGCTGTCCGTATGGAGGTAGCTTAGACCCTTTAAGTGCTTAGCAAAGACTCTGATCAGTCTTGGTGGATGCCCAGGCTGATCTGAGTCTCCGCAGGGCGCACAACCACTTTGTTGGTTTTCTAATGTCGCGGCTCATATTATTTATAAAAAAATAACAATAGTAAAGATTGAACACCAAAGTGTTTGCTATAGCATCGTCTCATTCCCTAGATATTCGTTTTTCTTCCGAAACAAGTTTCCAAACCAGGGGTCGGGCCTACTCATGAAGAAGACAATGGATTTGTGTACTGATCCCGAAATGAAATATTTTGGTAAATTTATTCTGTTGTCGATAAGTTGCTTTATTGAAGTATAGCATGCAGGCCAAGCCCTAGCCTCCAATTTCAGAGTCCGCATCCGATGATAGAAAAAGAATATGAAAAATTAATCCAAGCCTGGTTTGACTGTGAAAAGAATGAAAACGAGTTTTGCTGATGAATCATGTACCATTTACAGTGTGTATATCTGGTATATTTTGCCCTCCCCATGAATAGAAAAAAAAAGAAAAAAAAAAGAAAAACAAGACCTGTCCGCAGTACAGGATAGCTCGCCTGACAGCGCCTTGCCCATCATATAAAAAACTTTAACGTAAAACTTAAACATTTTGCAAACGCCGACGCCGTCGCCGCCGCCACCGCCGGGGGTAGTGCAATAGCTCTTCCTGTACATTCGTACAGGCGAGCTAAAAAAAGATCTAGATCTTCTGCTTAAAACCGTAAATAAATTACTGGTATGCTGTCGTTTAGATCACCTATTTCATATGACGTAAATCTGTTACGTCATAAATAGAACCGCGTGATCACTAGCAGGGGAGACAACTTTTATGACTTCCTTTTTTTTTCCTCGGCTGGCATGGCCCATTTGGAGGGGGCCTTAAGAGTAAAGCAGTTTTTGTTTTTCGCTCTTTCCTTTGGGAGTTGGTCCCTGTTTGGAGTGGCGACTGGCTGATTGGGGATGTTTATGTTGCTTCCCCTGAAGGTGTACCCATTCACCTTAATGTAATATACTTGAAATTTACTTATTAGGAGTGGTCGGGTCAGGCGATGGTGCTGGGTAATTTTCAGTGCCGGGGCGTCCTACACATTTGGATAAGAGTAGGACAAGGGCCAACTGTGCTTGCTCGATATAGACTGAAATACGGTCTCAAACAGCCGTTAAACCCCAAACAACCCACCGACAAACTTATTTAATCCTGCAATTGTTTCTGATTTCATTTGATCGTTTTAAGGAAGGGACAACTTTGCGATGAAATTGAGAGATAGTCTTTATTTATCTTATTTTCTACTTATTTATCATTGTTCTTTTCTATTTGTTAAACATTTTAATGAATATTAAATGTTGTTAAATCTGCGGTGTAAACAGATGCAGAAAAAGATCAAGCACTCAGGAATAACTAGATAATACTGGTGAGAAAAGATTTTAATTGCTTAACCAGTGCGCGAAAATCCAATTAAATAGCACGCAGTCTTAATAACGTCTCGTTATGATGTTCCAATGACGTCAGATTTAATGACAAACTCGTCATTAGCGCTTCATTAACTAATGATGGTTTAATAAACGTTTGATACAACCGGACTTAATGCCGTCATTAACTAATTTGTCATTAGGACTTTAATGATAGATTAGCGGTTAATTTGTCATTAGTTTAATGATGGTCAGAACAGCTTTTTTTCCTAGTAGCGTTTCGCCACGGTAAAACGGGCTGTAATTCTTTTCATTTCTTCTCTGTGTCGCTTTCTAATTCTTTTTGATTTCACCCGATGCTCATGCTCCTTGCATTTTGTGTGCTGACGATGTAGTGAAGCGGTTAAAGTTGACGCCATCATGTTTTTCTCAAACGGAACGTTTGACGTCATTACGTAACGTAGCGACAGGAAGACTGTCCGACCTCTATTTCTTAATTATTTTGTGTGTTTAATTCAAAGCAGTCCAATTTGGATAATACGGAAGCGGAAGCTGGTGTCGTAACAAAAGAAATTTCATTGAAAGTAATGTATTTCGTAGATAAAATTATGCCTTACCAATCTGCTACCATAAGCTCCCGCTCTTTCAAAGCTCCTACGGAGCTTTGAATTGCAGGCGCGACGCGCCTGCAAGCGAGTGCTCGCTTTTATTATTATTATTATGATTATTATTAACATGGAATTAAATGACATAAGAAAAGTTACTTTTTAAGAAAATCTGAACTTTCTGTTAAAAGAATTTCAGTTCGTAATGTCATTGAAAATTTAGCGGAGTATGGCATACAATGTACATTGAATGCCATGCTTTTATACCGATGACGTCATAGATCTGTTAACAGAGCAAGTAAGATGTCATACCGAAGTCAGATATATGTCACTGAGACGTCATTCTGCTAGGTAATAAGAACAACAGTTGGCAATTCCATAGTTGCTATGGTAACACATTTATGACGTCATTGGTATAGGAGCATGGCACCCAATGTATGCCATGCTCCACCAATTTTTCAAAGACATTACAAACTTCAGATTTTCTCAAGTCATTTAATTTCGTGTTTATTATTGTTATTTATTGAACCCTGGGCCCGAGGTTATAAAACTTTTTTCGTGGTCAACTCAGCTGAGCATGAAATTTTCTCTGATGATGAATATGAAAATGCCAGCTAGTGAATTTGGCATTTTCATATTCATCAGCAGAGAAAATGTCATACTCAGCTCAGCTGAGCAAGAAAACAACTGTACTTATCTACATGTATTAGCAGGTAAAATTTCATGCTCAGCTGAGTTGAGCATGAAAAAAGTTTTATAACCTCGGGGCCTGGTAAAGGAACAGCATTGCAAAAAAAGCAAAATGATTGCATACTATGCAGTGCTACTTTGACCACCTGGAAATAAAAAAGTATATTATAATAATGATAAAATGATAATCAAGTGCCAAAGTATTGGAACCTTATGCTTAAAAAGCATATTTGTGCTTAATATTTGCTTTGACGTAAGAAAGACAGTAGAGTTGTTACAAAACTCTAAGAAAAGGCCAGATACATGTAGATTTCCCTTTTAGGCCACTTTCAGGGGTTTTGGGAAAACTACACCAGTTTATCTTTTACAAAGCTGGAAGAACTAAATGATGTTACACACAAATCTGTCAAATAGCTTTGTTGTACTTAAATAGGCTATCCATTTGAAGGACCTTATTTGTTTTTTATTGTATATATTTTTTTTCTTTCAAATTTTCAGTATGGAATGAAACTGCACGTTTACCGGGCCCTTTTTAATTTTTGTTTCAGTTTGTCACGAATGTCCTTGAAATAATCTGATTTAAATTGTTTCTGCTAAGGAACGTCATACTTAATGCAAAATAATGACTGAGCCACAACACGAGAAAACCAACAAAGTGGCTGTGCGCCCAGTGCAGACTCAAAGCAGCCTGTGCATCCGCCCAGTCTGATCAGAGTCTTCGCTGTCCGCATGGAGGTAGCTTAGACCCTTAGCTACCTTTTAAACGCTTAGTGAATAGTCTGATCAGACTGGGTGGATGCCCAGACTGATCTGAGTCTGCGCTGGGCACACAACCACATTGTTGGTTTTCTCATGTCGCGGCTCATGTACATTTGGGCACGTACAAAGAGCAAACCAGGAAGGTAGCCATATTTGATATTCTTTTGACTTCTCACTTCTCAATTGGGGTGATGGGGTACGAGACTTTAAAGGTAGGTTCCTGGCCTAGCGATAACATTTATGTTCACAAAATAATTTTGTCTTTTTCTGGGTAGTATTGAATTCTTTTATTTTTCTGAAACTGTTGCTACTGAGAAAATCGTCAAATGTTGTAGAAAATAGTCGTTTCCCCTTTGGTTTATTTTCTTTTGTTGGAATTCCAATTCTAAAAATAAATATGTATATATGTCTACAAGTCCGCAGTTTCTGATGTCATTTGCCAACAGTTAATTTTCTCTTGCCGTGAGCTCTTCCAGAGGTCCTGGTATGGCGGATGGGTTAAATCTATCCCGAAATGCAGTGCAGCATGACGTCAGATATGTTATCTATTTTTGGCGCGAACTAAAATAGCGCTAACTGGTGTGCGAAGCAGAGTTAGGAAATCCCTTGTAAAAACGACTTTTCTACGATTTTTTTATTTACACTTTTAAGTGAAACTTATTCATTTCCTCTTTATAAGTGCTTTCCAACAACTTGGATAAAAATCATCAAAATTATGGTGCATTCCAAAGTACAGGAACCTACCTTTAAAGCGCTGAAAACATTTCTAAGCATAGAAAATCTTGACATCTCAACTTTAAGATAGCAATAAATGTAGAGGGAGCGGGATAGGGGTTGGCGGAAGTGCTTAGGTGCGGAGGGAGCAGCATTGAAATGATTGCCAGACTGTTTCCTTTGACTTATGATTAGGCATTTTTTAAAGCTAGGCAATGGTTCAATGAAAAGCTCGCTTTCCAAGCAATATATTTGCAAATCATTTACATTTTATTTGAAATGAGGCAGCTGCACCCTGTCATCTTAATCTTTACTCTTAGCCCTTCTGTATTTCCCTCTTTTATAAATGTAGGTGCCTCAATTCAGCGAAAGTTCGAGATTATACTTTATACTCATCTTTTTTATGCCCAGCGTCCCATTCCTCGCCGCCAAAACCCCTCTCCCTACCCGCCGCCCCCCCCCCCCCCACCCCTAAAAAAAACAAGAGGTCCATGATGGACCTAAATCGCTCACCGGAGTTATGATGAAATAACATGGAAGATCATCTATTTGATGATGGTTCAATTGGAGCAGTTTTGCACTTTCTAATCTATATTCTGACAAAGTTTCATTAAGACTGGATCAAAACTGTGCCCTCTAGAGTGTACACAATGTTTTTCTAAGATCTGACCTGGTGATCTAGTTTTTTGATCATTCATTATTCAGTTTCAAACTTGGCCTACATTTCATGAAGATAAACATTCTGACAAAGTTTCATGAAGATCCAATGCAAAATAAAGCCACAATTGTGTACACAAGGTTTTTCTATGATTTGACCTAGTGACCTAGTTTTTGACCTGACAAGACCCAGTTTTAAACGTGGCCTAGATGTAATTAAGATAATCATTCTGACAAAGTTTCATGAAGATTGAACCAAAACTGTGCCCTCTAGCGTATCAACAATATTTTTCTAAGGTTTGACCTAGTAACGTAGTTTTTGATCCAACATGACCCAGTTGCACCCTTGGTCTAGATTTGTTTCGAGATAAACATTTTGACAAAGTTCATGAAGATTGGACCATAACTGTGCCCTCTAGAGCATTCACATGGTTTTTCTAAGATCTGACCTAGTGACCTAGCTTTTGACCTGACATAACCCAGTTTCAAATTTGGTCTAGATTTCATAAAGATAAGCATTCTGACAAAGTTTCATGAAGATTGGATCATAACTGTGCCCTCTAGAGTGTACACAAGGTTTTTCTAAGAATTGACCTAGTGACCTAGTGTTTGACCCCATATGACTCAGTTTCAAACTTGGCCTAGATTGTATAAGGATTAACATTCTGACAAAGTTTCATGAAGTTTGGATTATAACTGTGTCCTCTATAGTCTACACAAAGTTTTTCTAAGATTTGACCTAGTGACCTAGTTTTTGACCTCACATTACCTAGTTTCAATCTTGGTCTAGATTTTATTAAGATAAACATTCTAACAAAGTTTCATGATGATTGGATCATACCTGTGCCCTCTGTGTCATTCTAAGATTTATTTCTATTTTTAGCTCTGGCAGCCATTTTGTTCAGCGCAGTGGAACCGTTTAAGCAATTTTGGTTCAGAGTTATGAGTCAAACATTTCTGTGAAATTATTTTGAAATCAAGCCATTGGCTTCACAGAAGGTGTCTTTTAAAGATTTTACTATTTTTAGATTTCTATTTTAGCTCTGGCGGCCATATTGTTCAGCGGAGTGAAACCGTTTTAGCAATTTTGGTTCAAGGCCATGAGTCAAACATTTCTGTGAAATTATTTGAAATCGAGCCATTGGCTTCAGAGTAGATGCCGTTTAAAGGTTTTTCTATTTGTAGCTCTGGTGGCCATTTTGTTTAGCGGAGCGGAACCATTTTAGCAATTTTGGGTCAGGGCTATAACAGAAACATTTGTGTGAAGTTATTTTAGAATTGGCCCACTGATCTAGGAGGAGATGTCGTTTGAAGAAATTGTTCACGGACGGACGGACGGACGGAAGGACGACGGACAAATATCGATCACGATAGCTCACCTTGAGCACTTCGTGCTCAGGTGAGCGAAAAAAATCAGATGACGCAGATTTTGTCGCCTGATCAATGTCTACACTGTTAGTATGAAACTTATAGCTATTCCTATAAAACCATGATCTGAGCCACGACACGACAAAACCAACAATGTGGTTGTGCGCCCAGCGCAGACTCAGATCAGCCTGGTCATCCGCCCAGTCTGATCAGTGTCTTCGCTGTCCACATGGAGGTAGCTTAGACCCTTAGGCACCCTTAAGGCGCTTAGCGAAGACTCTGATCAGACTGTGTGGATGCCCAGGCTGATCTGAGTCTGCACTGGCCGCACGGCTCATATAAAGTTAACCAGACATCCTTTAAATGATGAATTAATACATCTAATTTATATGGATGGAGAGTCCACAAGGCCTAATTGGGTAAACTTTTCACATTTTTGCTGTATTCTGCAACTGTTAATTACTTTTACATGTACAAAGTTTCTCGACTGTAACATAGAGCGACTGTGTCCGTAACAACAATAGGCTCTTCCTAGCCCAACGAAGCTGCTTTACCTGCAAGTTGTAGCTAAAAATCTAGTATTAAGCTTTATCTACATGAGTCAGTATTACAGAAACAATGGCAAATACTAGGCCAAAAGTTTTATTCATTTATTTATTCATTTTGTTTCCGTGGAGCAGATTATTTGCAGAAGAATACACATTTTTGCCATATAAACTTAACATCGTGCAAGGAAATAGTTGCTGCAGAGTTCATACGAACAAAGATTAGCTGTCAAAAATACCAGGACAAAAGTTTCCTTGAAATATACTTTGTTGAAAACAAAACTGATTTTATTCTGAGTAAAGTTTTTATTTCTTCAGCTCCATGGCTGCTTGCTATGGAAAACCTTCTGCTCACACGGACAAATTATGCTTGTCAAATAAACTTTACAATGAAATTTGTCACAGAAACTGTGGCATATATTTTTTATTCACAAGGGCATGTTTGTCCTTAAAGATTACAAAGAAAACTTTGCCCGAGTAAACAAAGCTTAACTTTATTAACTATCATTTGTTCAAAAATCAAATAGACCAGATTATGAGCAAAGATTTTATAAAGATCCTCACCATGCTCATAGCACATTGCTTACATATTTTACGACTAACTGCCTGATCATACTGACAAAGTTTGCTTTCAAATAAACTTTACCATGCCATGGTAAAGTTTATTTGAAAGCAAGCTTTGTCCGTGAGTTACAGACTGGGCAAAGTAACTGTAGTAGTATATACTCAGCGTCAATGAAAACGCACCAGTCTTATAATATATATTTTTTTTTCTTGATTTCAATGATCATACTAAATCAACAGGGTAAAGTCATTATATCCAACTATCTTATTACGCCCATGATGTCGTTTTGCCTAAAGGTATGCTGTAAGTGTGTGACGTAACGTAAGCTCTGAAATCGAGAAAAACGGAATTCCAGCAAACTTTCACACGGCAGAATTTCCTCAATGATTGATTTTGCTAGAGAATAGATAGCCTATCAAATCGTCATAGAAAAGAAATCCAAACCGCCGAATGCAACAAAGTGACTTGAATTCGAACATCACCATATTGTCACGTTCATCAAACAATGGAAAGACAAAAGTAAAGTACGGTAAATATGTTACTTTGTTGCAACCCATGATGCTGAGATCAATAGTGGAAACTGAATTTCAGAAGTTTTGTGGGGCAAACGTCAACCATTAACCAGCACGAGCATGGCGTTACGTGTAAAACGTCACCCTTATTTGCCGAACTGCGTAACAATTCCTTGAAGGAAAAGATGTTATATGTCAAAAGACCCTCCAATAACTGATTGTTTTTGCAGCCATATGTCTCACAGAACACGAAATATAAATTTATTACGCTTTAAATGTGTCATTTGATACCGACAGTTTTCAAACACGTCAGTATTGACGTCACGCTTGATAGCGCTTACTGATGAACGAAATTTAGGGGTTAAACACCTATCCCAATACCAGAAGATAAAGATTTACTAAATTGGATGTTTCATAAATCTTAACATTAAACGAACATGATTTGCCATAGATTCCAAATTGGTGCGTTTTCACTGACGCTAAGTATATTTTCAAACTACTCCAAAAGCCACTCTACCCAAGTGAACGAAACTTTAATCGCAAAACCATAATTTGAGCCGCGACACGACAAAGCAAACAAAGTGACATTGCACCTACATGTAACGAAGACTCAGATCAGCCTGGGCTTCCGCCCAGTCTGATCAGAGTCTTCGCTGTCCGCATGGAAGTAGCTTAGACCCCAAGCTACGCTTTCAGCGCCGTCCGCATGGAGCTGACTTAGACCCTTAGCTACGCTTTCAGCGCTTACCGAAGACTCTGATCAGACTAAGCGGATGCGTCGCGCCTCATATATGGTGTGGTTATACTGCCCAGCAGGAACATGACGTGAAATGACATTGCACTTACGTCAAATCGACGTCAGGGGGGGGGGGCGTTATTTTACTTCATGTGCCTGTTGCACTGTACAAATTCTGTAGATTTTACAGTCTAGAATAACTGGCAACCAGCTGCCAGTCCATTCCCCGTTATTTTTACGGGCGCCCGTAAAATTTGCAGGAATCATCAAGCAGAGTAGGAAGGAATACACAATGTAGAACATATTGCCCTTCAACACTATAGAGGTATTTTCGAGTGCGGCCAGTAAACGTAACTCCTCCATATCATAATTTATATCAATGTTCTACAGGCAGACTCCCGTAAAATAACGGAAAATGGACTGGCAGCTGGTTGCCAGGTATTCTACCGTAAAATCTACGGTTTCTTTTTGCAGTGCTGGTATGTTGGTACAAGGATACTATTTTACATGAACTTGTTCACGTAACATTTCAGCTTAACATATGAGCCGCGACACGAGAAAACCAATAATGTGGTTATGCGCCCAGCGTAGACTCAGATCAGCCTGGGCATCCGCCCAGTCTGGTCAGAGTCTTCGCTGTTCGCGTGGAGATAGCTTAGTCCCTTAGCTACCCTTTGAGCACCTTAACGAAGCGTTTGGTCAAACTGCGTGGATGGTCAGGCTGATCTGAGTCTGCGCTGGGCGCACAACCACCTTGTTTGTTTTCTCATGTCGCGGCTCAATTATAGTTCTAAAATGGCAGTCAAGGACGCATTTAACATTTTAGGTTTGTCCATCAATGGAACTTTCTTTCACAAAGTTTGAAAAGTATTTATCTCTGAAGTATGAGTAGAATACTAAGCAGTACCTTTAACGCATATACAGGACATTTTCAAAATTTATTAAGTAGACTGACCTTATAGCATGCATGAAATGTAAAAACAAAGAACATTCTGCGCATCTGCGCCATCTGACAGGACTCTTAAGATTTACCAGGACCCACAGATTGTTTCTTTTGCAAGGAAAGACTCATCGGACTCCGCGAATCCGCAGGCCGATCCGAGTCCTGACTATTTGTACATTTTTTCACCACCATTCAAATGATAAAACATTTCGAAATGCATTAACTGCTATTAAGTTTTTGAATTGCTGACGAAAGCAAAATCGATTTAAGTTTTACTCCTAAAACTATTTATTACTACCAAGTTTTTTTTAATTACCGCTAGTTCCCTAAAAATTGAGAAACAAATATCGGAGCAAACAGCGCAGAGCTAGATCAGAGGCAGTCTGATCAAGATATGGTCTTGCTGCAAGTCCGCTAGCAATGCTCTGCAACATTACGGGATAACACACTCAACCTGGTTATATTTTAGGACTATAAGGGTAAATGAGCAAGCTGCCATATTGTATAGAGTAAAAACGGTAGACCGATGTTTTGGCCATTCAAAGAATCTGTTTCTAGCAACGAGATACATCGGATGCGAACTGAATAAATGCGAAAATAAATTAATGACTGCATACATTATGTTACAGAACTTATTTCGAAATACACGGAAAAATGTTACCAATCTGCGACAGGCCTTCCACAGTGAAACATGAAGACTATGACCACGTCTACTTTCCAATCCCAAATAGCTTTTTTTAAGTTGTAGTTGGCGTATTTTTAGGTTAAAGAGGGGCCACTGCTGTATACTGCTGCGTTGTTTGAAATCGCTTTTACGGCGTTACGTATGTATGCCGTATCAAAACTGCTACGTCCCCTTACATGCAGTGACGTTTTTAAACCGGTCCAAAGTAAAATCGCCGCACCCTGGCGTACGAGATCGAGATGCGTATCAGCCATTAAGCTTTTGTTGCTGTGGCGTTCCTTTCTTACTGCCACGGATCCTGATACGCCGTACATACGCTAATCTGTGATAGCGGTATTACGAATAAAGTAGGATGGATGGATGACTTGCGATTTTACGTCCTTTTCAACAGTATTTCAGTCATATCAGGACGATGGGCGGATGATAATGAAAGGCTGTGTGCAATGAAACCCCGCTTACGGTAGGAAAGATTCTCGCCTAGAGCGGGATTCGAACCCGGGTCCGCTAGATCAGTAGGCCAGCGCTTAACCCACTGAGCTAACGGGGCTCCGAATAAAGTAGGAATAACTAAACGTAACCTCAAGTTGGCATGAAGAATAGACAAAGACACAGACACACAAGCAGACGGACAGCGTGATTAATTTACTTTGTCAAGCAATTTCGTTGTCACCGATTTATAATATCATACAACTGTAACCGAAGCGCTCTCTCTCTCTTGTTTATATTTGTTGTTTAAGTCAAGGAAACAGCAACAAAACGGAATAATTCCAGTGTCAATGGCTATAAAAGCCAGATCAAATGTTAATTCAAACCTTCTTTTAAATGCTTTTAAAAAGGCTAAATGACATTTTTAAATTTCATTTGCATTTCAGAAGATATTTATTTATAAGTCGTTTCATGCTGCGTGCTTCTTTTTGTAAATCGTTTCAAAAGCCAAACCACCTACATTTAATTAGCATTGCATCACCGGAAAAAATGTAGGTCTACCAAAACAGGCAATATCAAGGCGATAAAGGACCTTATTCAAGCATGCATTAATACAGAAAATCCCGATCAGGAAACACAATTTGATCAAGTCATGCGCAGTTTGCCTCTGAATCTTTGCGCAAGCGCTGTGCAGTCTGGTCAAACCGTGCATATTACGACTTTTAAAATTAACATGGTCCAGTTTTTTTTCTCGATGAAAACAGGTATGACCGGACAAGACTCTGCATACATAGATTGATCTTTGCATCCGCATTTCACAAACCTTTTTATTCGGTTATAAGGCGGGAGTGAACCCTTCACAATTTCCACATATTTGTTTTGTGGAATTCAGCTATAAAGTGTTTCTCTCTTCTTTAATTTTTTAAGCACCAAAAGGCAGACGACAAAAATTACGTCTGCAAAATTCAAACAATGCCTTGTCCAAGACATTTCATATTGAGAATTCAAAGACTAGAGGGCAAAAAGTGTAGATCCACAAGAGGTGGCTCATTATGAGCTGCCTCATCAGAATCTACGCTGTTTGCAAATTATGCTATTTACGTCATTGGTGCTTAAAGTGTTAACAATCCCAAAATCTAGATCCGTCTTACAAAACAATCCCAAAGATCTAGATCCGTCTTACAAAACAATCTCAAAGATCTAGATTCGTCTTACAAAACAATATCAAAGATCTCATTAATCTTACAAAACAATCCAAAATTTCTAGACCTGTCTTACAAAACAATACCAAAAGTCTAGATCCGTCTTACAAAACAAACCCAAAGACCTAGATCAATCTTACAAAACAATCTCAAAGTCTAGATTCGTCTTTCAAACCAATCCAAAAGATCTAGATCCGTCTTACAAAACCATCCCAATGATCTAGATCCGTCTTACAAAACAATCCCAAAGATCTAGATCCGTCTTACAAAACAATCCCAAAGATCTAGATCCGTCTTACAAAACAATCTCAAAGATCTAGATTCGTCTTACAAAACAATATCAAAGCTCTCATTAATCTTACAAAACAATCCAAAATTTCTAGACCTGTCTTACAAAACAATACCAAAAGTCTAGATCCGTCTTACAAAACAAACCCAAAGACCTAGATCAATCTTACAAAACAATCTCAAAGTCTAAATTCGTCTTTCAAACCAATCCAAAAGATCTAGATCCGTCTTACAAAACCATCCCAATGATCTAGATTCGTCTTACAAAACAATCCCAAAGATCTAGATCCATCTTACAAAACAATCCCAAAGATCTAGATCCGTCTTACAAAACAATCCCAAATATCTAGATCCGTCTTACAAAACCATCCCAAAGATCTCGATCCGTCTTACAAAACAATCTCAATGATCTAGATCCGTCTTACAAAACAATCCCCATGATCTAGATCAGATCTAAATCTTTAAACTTTTTTGAAGGATAAAACCTCGTCTTATTACTGAATAATTACATTCCCTTTGATTTTCCTTAAATGAACCTATACTGAAGGACTTTAGAAACGCACCATTTTACATCCTCTGTTACTTCCACGTGGCTGATTTGATGATTTTTTTTCTTAATCATATTATATGTTCACACGCAATGAGCTATTGATTGCCATAAATTGGCTTTGCTCAGGCTGTTTATTCTGATGTTAGCATGACGTTAGTGTTTTTCAACAATTGGCATCTTGCAGATGGGAGTTTAATTCGATTAGAAAACAAAGAACTTTAGCTGGTAGCCAGATGTCTTAACTAATGGGAAAACACAAAAAGTTTCGAAAATTACCGTTTATTTACACTCCCAGTCGCAGCGTTTCTTTGCTGACGTCAGCAAAAAATTTTCAAACAGTAATTACAGGTTCATGGCGTTCGATAATGACACGATTCTTTTGTTTCCTATGCAACACGTTCAGTACTACCTGATGAGACTAAAAGATTTCGATTATTCATGTTCCTTAGGTTATAAACGGCCAATTACGTTAAAAAGTAAAGACGTGACGTAGACGAAATGAACGTTGCCAGAGGCCTAAAACTTCATGGTTTGATTTTGTCTTGCCTACTGCATTTGAAAACTGATATTGGTTTGAAAACTTTTTTTCGCTCATAATGTAAGGTATTGTTATTCTGTGATTTTTTAAATTGGGTTTGTCTCAGAATTCTCGCGATATCTCGGCAACCATAAGTCTCAGCTTTTTTATTTTTTTATTGAATGAAAGCCATCTAAAAGCACTTTTTAATTCTGTTTTCACAGAATGAAAATGTTGGGCCTGTAACAAGAAATTGCCATTTTAGTAAGTGGTGCGTTTCTAAAGTCTCTCAGTATATTTAAGAGAAACAGTGTTTACTTCCATGAGCAACACTCAGTCACGCAACGTCGTTGGTAAACAAACGAGGCCATTGACCGTTGTTACGTTCTATTTGACGTCACGTCATGGTTACGGCCGATTAACGTTAGCGGTTTACCTGTTGGTGCTCAAAATAATTTCAAAATTAAATGTAATTATTAGAGTCAAATTTCATTTTTCCGAAGTTCATGGAGGTATAAACATAATGGGTCATGTGCAAAGTTAGCGTGAACGCCCTTCGGGCGTCACTTTCTTTGCACACGACCCATTGTATTCATACGTCCAGGACCGTCGGAAAAATGAAATAAGTCGCGACATGATAAGACCAACAAAGTGGCATGTGCGCCCAGCAAAGACTCAGATCAGCCTGGGCATCCGCCAAGTCTGATCAGAGTCTTCACCGTTCGCATGGAGGTAGCTTAGACCCTTAGCTAGCCTTTAAGCGCACAGCCAAGTCTCTGATTAGACTAGGTTGATCTGAGTCTGCGCTGGGTGCACATACCACTTTGTTGGTTTTGTCGTGTCGCGGCTCAAATTTATTTCTTAAACAAATATTGTGTGTCCTAAGACAGGTTTTGCTACGACGCGAAAGTCGCGTCATACATACATACAACTGGGGCTAATTTCTGTTTATATGTTTTCGGCAGCAAACAATTTGAGAGCTGCCAGTGTCATCAAAATAGCACTCCCTAATGCTAGGTGTGTTCTTTGATCAAATATTTCAACGCAAATTTCATCTTTTGATCAAAAATTTCATCGCAGGTAAAAGTTTCACATTGCGTAATGCTAGGGTTAGGCGGCCGAAATAAAACACACACACAAAAAAAGATGTTATTTTTAATGCCGATCTGCTTCTTCGGTCCAGATAACTATGTATTACTTAGACGTTATTAATTTACATGTCTAGCGTCGCGTTGCCAGGCATATCGGCCCGGATAGCTCCATACTGGCCCCAGGGCCTTTAGGCCCGAGGGCCAATATTGGGCAGCCGGGCCGATATGCCTGGCAATGCGACACTAGACAGGTCTTAACCTTTTTATTACAAGTATCCTGTACTTTTCCCTAAATCATTGTACTGATTGAAACAAACGAAACTATTTTGAACGATACGTCAACTCAATTGTAGAAATCCAAACATTTCAAGAGGGTTACCCAGAGAGCAAATTTTTCGAGACAGAGAAAAGAAACAAACAAACTCACAAGATACAGTTCAATTTCATTGCGGCGGATTGTTCTCACTGTCCGAATCTGTAAAGACTGTCACATTGTGTTTACGATTCTATTTGGGATTTTCGATTTCTCTACAAACTTTCTCAGTCGATTAGCAGTTGCCTGTCGGTCTTTTCTCCCGCATATCAATAAATCCAGTCGCTCAAGAAATAAATCTACAGCTTTCAAGTTTGCATTCCGCCATCTTGTTTTCGAATGAGCGGGCTGATATGGCTGCACGAGCGGACTGATATGAGGAAAGGAATCACGAACCATATTGGATTGCGTATCCAAGCTATTTGTTACTGTATTTAGTAATACGATTAATAATACTGTATAACAGTATGCGTTGTGGGTCCAGTCCTAGACCGACTCATGCTAGTGCATTATTTATGTTGTTGGCACTTTTGTTCTTCTGAAAGGACAGTGGTTTCCGAGCAGAAGTCATCTAAAATCGTAACCAACAAATGATGACGAACGCATACCTTTTCTTTAAGCTCACCTAAATGAGCATGATACATGTAGCTCTTGCTGTTAATCTTTTATGCGCACGCGTGACTGTACAGCTTTAGACGTCACATGACGCACCATGCAACTGCAACCATCGTGCACGTCACGTGTGTCATTAATATCGGGAAGGCATGCCGCCTCTCATGAAAACTGTGCTCAGCCCCGGATCCAGGGGGTGGGCTTTGGGATTTCAGTCGTGCCACTTGGGCCTGGCTAGAATAAAATATATATTTTGACATCTCATCAGAATCGCCTCGACGAGACAATTCTAGTGAGATGTCACAACAATTACATCAAGGCAAACAGACCATAATAAAAAATTCTCAACAACTGATCCCCAATTATGTCATATATTTTCAAGCCCCTACCCCTCCCCCCAATTACACACATTCATCTCGGCACCTCTCAGCCCCACCATTTATTCAGAGCCCCACCAGTATGTGGTGGTCTGGATCCAGGCCTTGTGTTTTAACCCGTTTATACCAGGTGGACTCTGCTCTTATAAACTGGATGAGTGTATTTGTCAGTTTAAGGGGTGTCTGGTTTTATTTTCGTTATTTTCATTACTTTTTAAGAAGAAACACCCATTTGTCTCAGACAAATGAGCCGCGACACGAGCAAACCAACAATGTGGCTGTGCGCCCTGCATAGACTCAGATCAGCCTTGCATCTGCCAAGTTTTATCAGACTCATCGTTAAATGCTCAAAGGGTAGCTAAGGGTCTAAGCTACTTCCATGCGGACAGCGAAGACTCTGATCAGACTGGACGGATTCCCAGGCTGATCTGAGTCTGCGCTGGACGCACAACCACATTGTTGGTTTTGTCGTGTCGCGGCTCAAATAGACAGGCTCCAGTCTGAAACATTGATTTATCTAAATTCGTAATTTTTTTTCAAAGCTTTTTTTTTTATTTTATAGGAATATCACGTCTCTAAAATCCCATTTTTCTCTTAGTCTGAAACACTAGCCATGAGAAAGTGGGATTTTAGAGACATCAAATTTATTACAGTCTTTTTGCTGGTTTCTCGTGTCGCGCCTCAAAATTTATGTCAATGAAGAGACTCTGCCATGATCATTTGAGCCGCGACACGACAAAACCAGCAATGTGGTTGTGCGCCCAGCGCAGACTCAGATCAGCCTGGACATCCGCCCAGTCTGATCAGAGTCTTCGCTGTCCGCATGGAGGTAGATTAGATCCTTAGCTACCCTTTAAGCGCTAATAAGAAGTCTGGTCGGACTGAGCGGATGCCCAGGCTGATCTGAGTCTGCAATGGGCGCACAACCACTTTGTTGGTTTTCTCGTGTCGCGGCTCATTTTATGCCAAAGTTTGCCTCTATGATCAGTAATGAAAGTGGAGAAGTGAAAATCGTTTACATTTTAATAATCTCTAAATATCTTAGACAAACAACAGATTGAACAACGAAAAACTAGAAAAAAGTGCTTATGAAACACAAAGCCCCAAACCATATGCTTGCCTCTAAAGAAGATTCATCCCCTGATGTATCGATCAGGAAATATGCTAACAAGTAAATCAGTTCATCTACTACTTAGTCTGTATCTGTATGCCAAATATAGAGATCCTAGCATAAGGGGTTCTTCAGATATTTAGTTAACAAGGTTATTCCTATACAAAATGCCATGCAATAACTAAGCCAAAAGTTATGAAATATACTGTAAAAGTAAATGGGTTCATCTATACCTTGGTCTGTAACTGTATGCCAAATATGAACATGCTAGCTTAACCAAAAATTTATGAAATACATGTAGGCTCAAAAGTTAATCAGGTCAGCAACACCTTGGCCTATAACTGTATGCCAAATATAAAGATCATAGCTTAAAGGGGTTCTTCAGATATTTCAACAAGGTTAGTCCTTTATAAAATGCCTACCGTTGAAAAAGGGGAATAACTCAAACCAAAAATTTCGATACATGCTCAAACGCTAATCAGTTCATCTACAGCCTAGTCAGGCCCGGATCCAGACCACCACGTACTGGTGGGGCTCTGGATAACTGGCGGGGCTGAGCGGTGTCAAAACGTATGCGTGTTTGTATGTGTGTGGCATGTTTGAAAACATATGACATACTTAAGGATCAATTTGATGAGGATTTTATGATGATGTCTTTTTGCCTTGAAATATATGTTGTGATATTGCATTAGAATCGCCTCGCCGAGGCGATTCTAATGAGATATCACAACATATATTTTAATCTAACCAGACCTCGGTGGCGGGGCTGAAGCCCCAAAGCCCACCCCCTGAATCCGGGGCTGCTAGTCACAACCTGCATGCCAAATATAAGGATCCTATGTTTATGTGGTTCTTCAGATATTGTGTCACAAGCTTCTTCTTATACAAAATGCCTAGGTCCAAAAAGGTAAACAACTCAAACCTAAAATTTATGAAATATGTTCAAAAGTTATACACTTCATCTATACTCTGATCAAAACCAGCATGCCAAATATAAGGATCCTAGCTTATGCGATTCTTCAGATATTTTGTTCACAAGCTCGATCCTATAAAAATGCCTATGTCCAAAAAGGTGAATAACTCAACCTAAAACTTACGAAATAGATTCAACAGCTAATGAGGTCATCTAAACTTTGACCTGTAATTGTTGTCCTAGTATAAGAGGTTCTACAGATATTTTGTTCCCAAGGTTGCTCCTATATAAAAGATTGCTCCTATATAAAAGACAAAGTCGACAAAGGGGCATAACTACTGAACCGACAAGACCGACGTAGTAAAAAATAAATTAGGGTCTGCTTATTTTTTATGTACATGCCACATATAAAATTTCGAGATCCTAGTATAAGCCGTTCTTGAGTTTCTCAGCTGCAAAAAAGCTTTACGGACATCAGATGGTCAGACTGACGGACAAGCTGATGGACGGCCAGGCCCAAACCAATATGCCCCCTCAAATTCGTCAAAAGTAGGGCCTAATCAAAAGAACTGTAAAATCTCAGTCAACATAACGATAAAAATATCTGGGTCCAGTTATTGAAACCATGGAATGCCTAACGAGTTCGTTAAGAGGTCAACTCGTTAAGTGTTTTACGGCCTTATTACTCAATACTCTCATATTTTTGTTGACAAAATGTGGAAAGCTTCTTAAATTTTTTGAACAAAAATACTGGCGTATTAGAGGTATTAACATTTGAAATTTTAACATCTCGTTAACTAACGACGTCTTTAGTTTTGAACATCTGGGCCCAGATTTTTGGCAAGATTACTTGGACTTAAAAAAGCAGAGAGAAAATAAAAATGTGTCCATTTTGTGCATCACATGATATAACTGAGAAATAATTTTTCCTTATCCATGAATCATTGCTGTTTAACACGTTGTCGGAGGGCAGATCACGAAATATTAATTCACGATAGCCGCAGGCCGGGGTGAGTTAATGTTCGTATCTGCCCGACAAATGCCACTTTAAGACTTGGGCAGATTTATCATGCACGGTAGCTTGTAGCTCTCTCAATCAACATCTCTTTTCCAAAAATATAATAGATACTCCGCTTTGTGTCAGTCAAGCGGCTGAAGACACCAGTCATTTTTTTGTTCAACTGTGAACGCTTTCATAATCTCAGACAAGAACTCTTTAATAAAATTACTCCTATCTGTCAGCCTACTTTAAATATACTTCTTTTCGGTAGTGAACAACTAACTGATATCGAGAACCCACACATATTTATAGCTGTACAAGAGTTTTTGATGAAATCTAAACGTTTCGAAATTGCATAATATTTATTTAGTTATGTGTGTGTGTGTGTGTTTGTGTGTGTGTGTGTGTGTGGCAATATGCATGATATACAATGTACATAGAATTGCTGTATCCTTGGCCCAAATTTCTTTATAACACTTTCTTGGCGACTATGTATTTTTCTCATCTTTACAGACAAAGTAGAATGTATTATTGTAATTCATTTTCCATTCCCCATGGAGCTTCAAGAGATCAGAAACATTAATTAGACATTTTATTAAGAATATGTTGAGAATATTAGATGTAAACTTACTAGTATGACTATTTATGTTTGAAAATGCTATCATTCGGTATAAGTTTCTCAATTTTCCTAAATTTGTTTAGCCTATTATGCTGAAAGATCAATCGGCAGTAGTATGCTTCAAATCATTTGTTATATCTAAATATACAGTAATTGTGGGATACAGATCATATAAGTCGTAAGAATTTCCTCTGAATCCTTTTCAAGCCACTGTATTTGAGTTTTATTCTTGTGAGATTGTATTGTTTGTATTTGTTCAGTGTTTTGAATAATATATTGTTTACACTAAATGCCACTTTGTTGGTTTTGCCATGACGCGGCTCAAACACGACAAGATGCAGTTTTACCATTATTAATATGTATGGACACATTTCTATATTTTTTCCGCCATTCTACAAAGGAAGATAACTTTTATAACTTCCTGTTTGATTTCCTGGACATTGTATTCCTTTCAAAATTAGATCAACTCTTAAAGGACACAATTTG
Organism: Ctena decussata; assembly: GCA_963989385.1. Taxonomy (NCBI): domain Eukaryota; kingdom Metazoa; phylum Mollusca; class Bivalvia; order Lucinida; family Lucinidae; genus Ctena; species Ctena decussata. Next base: position 41,438,454 of record OZ022506.1, on the reverse strand, counting down.
CTCCTAATAGGAGCAAATTCTTTCCTTTAAGTGTTGTCCCAATAATAGAAAGGGCCAAAAATCAAAATAGTAGAGTTGCTTCCCCTGAAATTGTATCCATCTGAATTTCTCCATAAAAACTCACAGGTGAAGTTCTAATAAAACAAATTATGAAAAAAAAAGAAGAAAAAAAAAAAAAAACATCATCAACAACAACAAGAACAAAAAATCTTAAAATCATACAAATATATATTGATTGCACAAAGTCTGAAACCTGATTTAAGCCTGAAAGTGCCAAAAAGGCAGACAAAATTTTAAGAAATTTAAAAAAAAAAGTTTCATCCAAGCTTTATCATACTGAGTATTGAAAGACAAGAGGACAGACAGGGTAGGTCCAGATGAAACTGTTACGTCTAAATTAATGCTTCAGTCAACTCCTTATATCTCGAGAACTGATATCTCAAAATATCTTGATTCTTTTTATATCAAAGAATGCATTTCCTACTTTTATCTACATTTCAAATCCTGTTATCTCAAACTACTGATATATCAAAGTAAATTTTCTGGTACCAGAAAATTTACTTTGAGATATCCGTAATTTGAGATAACAGGAGTTAAAATGTAGATAAAAATTTACTTTGAGATATCTGTAGTTTGGGCTGAAGTTCGACTTCGACATATCGGGAGTTGACTGTATTTGCAAATTCAACTATTTTCACTATTGGCGCTTTAAGTCTTAAAATCATAAGTGTACTCTAACATCATGCTATTTCGTCATAAAGGTTTTTTGTTGCTTGGATGATCTTTGTTTTCACTGAAAAGAAGAAAAGAAAAAAGAATGAGGAAACTAGTAATCATAAAATCATATAGTAATCCTACTTTAACCCTTCACGACTACACATCTCACTCTCTTAATTTTTATCCCCGCCGAAGGCGGAGGGATATAGTTTACTCCAAGTCCGTCCATCCGTCCGTCCTTCCGTCTGTCCGTCCAGAGCCATAACTAAGTAACCACTGATCGGAATTTCATGAAACTTAAGATAAATATATAACACTATAACCCGCTGATGAACACGAAGTTTGGTCAGACTGGCTTCAGTAATGCATGAGTTATTGCCCTTGAATTGACTAAGAATCAATAAAATTAGCCATCACTAAGTAACCAATTATCGAAACTTCATGAAACTTGAACTAAATAGGTATCACCATAACACGGTTATGTACATAATGTTTCATCAGTATGGCCTGGCAGTGCATGAGTTACTGCCCTTGAATTGACTTAAAATCAATAAAATGTGCAATAACTAAGTAACTGATGGACGGAATTTCATGAGACTTAAAACATATGTATATCACTATAACCCCCTGATGCACGTGGAGTTTCGTCAAACTGGCTTCAGTATAGTGCATGAGTTATTGCCCTTGAATTGACTGGAAATCAATAAAATTAACCAGAACTAAGTAACCAATTGTGGAAATTTTATGAAACTTAAACTAAATATGTATCACCATATCACGGTTATACACAAAAGTTTCACCAGTATGGCCATGGTAGTGCATGAGTTACTGCCCTTGAATTGACTTAAAATCAATAAAATGAGCCATAACTTAGTAACCAATAACCGTAACTTAATGAAAATTAAAATATATATCACCATAATGCAATTATGCACAAAAAGTTTCATCAAAATGACATCAGTAGTGCATGAATTATTGCGGTTGAATCAATTTAAGATTGACAAATTCAGCCATAACTAAGCCATCAGTGAATAGAACTCTATGAAACTTATACTTATTATGTATCACCATAACACATTTGTGCATCTTCTGTTTTGTCGGAATTGCTTCAGTAAGCAATGAGTTATTGCTCTTGAATTGGTTTAAAATCTAAATATTGAGTCATAACTAACCAATGAATGGAATTTCATGAAACTTAAAATAATTATGTATTGTCATGACACAGCAGTGAACATTAAGTTTTGCCATAATCCCCTCAGTAGTGCATGATTTAATGTCCTTAAATTGATTCTAAATCCGCAAACTAGCCATAACTAAGGTACAAATGAACAAAATTGCCTGAAAGTGAATTAAAAATGTATCTTCATAGTGCAAGCATGCTGAGGCAAGTGTTAAAGAACAGCTTCAGCTTATGCCTCACAGTTATTGCCCTTGATTTAATCTACAACACATGTTCAGCTGTAACTAAGTAACCAGTGAACAAAATTTTATGTAACTTAAAAAAAAACATAAACAAATCAGGGCCACTTCGGCGGGGGGTATAAATTCACCGAATGTGCTTGTCTATCCTTGAGCTCAGTATAGTCTTTTATTTCTTGTTGGGAGTACTACTAGCAATTCTGCTGAGCACATCACAAAAAGGAGACAACTCAGTGAGGACTTAGCTACCATATAACAGGTTATTTCTGCTGGTGTAAACTTTTGCGACGCTGTTTCGCCTGAAATGGCGCCATTATAAAGCATAGTTATTCAATAGAGCTTTTTGTAAAAGTAAGTCACAGTCACCTGCTTTTATGGGGAGTGACCTGGAGTGATAAGTTCATGCACTGATGGAGTTTTAAAGGTCTGGGGGCTATAAAGCGAGATAGGTACTTTTGGTCAGTAACCTAATTTTATGGGGATGACCTGGAGTAGTAAGATGTATGCACTGAATCAGATGGAGTTTCAAGGTCTGGGGCATATGAAAAAAAAAAGATATGTACTTTTTGTGAAAGTAGGTCTGTGACCTAGTTTTATGGGGGAGGGGGCGGGGGGTACCTGGGGAACTGTAATTGTGTGTAATTGTAATTGTGAGGGAGTGGTAAGTATGTTCTTCCCAAACCTTTTTTTCAGAAGCGCATTAATATCTGCTCTTACAGCTTAACATGCAGGTATAAGCGTTTGCTTCTTGGCAGTGCTATATGTTTTTTCTGAATATTTTTACAGATTTCCTTAAAATCAGTCATGAGTGAAAAAGGAATGTACTTTAAGGTAAACTGATACACTTCTCATGTTTTTCTGCCATTTTTACAAAGAGAGATAAATTATGTGACTTCCTATTTCTTTTCCTGAGTGTGGAAACACTACCAAAAATGGGTCTACTCTTAAAGGAAAGAATTTGCTCCTAGTGGAGCAAATTCTCTCTTTTAAGAGTCGGCCCCATTGAAAATGGACACGAAGATGAAAATGGCAGAGTTACTCCCCCTGAAAGTATACCAATTTAGCTTTAACTTTCACTTTTCATTTTACAAACTGTATGTGAGCTGTGACACGAGAGAACCAACGAAGTGGTTGTGCGCCCAGCGCAGACTCAGATCAGCCTGGGCATCCGCCCAGTCTTATCAGAGTCCTCGCTGTCCGCATGGAGGTAGCTTAGACCCTTAGCTACCCTTTAAGCGCTTAGCGAGGAGTCTCCTCAGACTAGGCAGACGCCCAGGATGATCTGAGTATGTGCTGCCCACACAACCACATTGCTGGTTTTCTCGTGTCGCGGCCCATGCAATGTCGATCTACCTAATATCATACTCCTGTCCGTGGTCCCCATACGAGTTATAATCTTCATGACAAGGAAATGTCAGCTCTTCCTCTTCGTAGTGGGTGCTAAAATATATCCAACAAGAAAGCTTGGATCTTCGTTCTTCAGTGGCAGATTCGCATTCTGAAAAAAAAAATAAGATGTGCAAAGAGGAAAAGGAACCCTACTTACTGCATTTACAAACTGCAAGGTCCTGGACTTTTTCAGGAATCGAGATAGGAAGGGGTAACAGAGATAATTATGGGACAATTTTCCGTATTTCTTTTAAAACGTACGTTGTGAACCCTCATTAGAACACATGTATTATTCAGACATAAGAAATATATCTCAGAATTATCATAAAAACACCAACTTATCTAAAGAACTGATCAGAGGCCAAGATGATGATGAGTACTTGAAGATGATTCGAAGATAATTTCCGATAATCAGTTTCACTCTAATTTTGCAGAAAATAATTTGTTTTTAGAGGAGAAAGTCTTTCCTTGATACGCACTGAGAAGGCAAGAAAAATTTACTTCTCCTGCAAGTGTACTCATTTAACTTAATGCTGGTAACAACGAATGCAGACTTTGGTCACACTAGCCGTCCATAAGGAGCTGCTGATAAAGGTCTGCAGTAACTGTTCTGACAGGTGAGTACCTAAAATTTATAATGCTACAAACATTTTTTTCCAACACTACTTCAATGTGTTTGTTCGCAGCTGCATACCCTAGTACCCACAAATCTTTTGACTAACGAATTAATCCTTATACATGTAAAAGCCCCTGCTCCAATTTAAACGCTCCCTGCCTCTTTTCCGAAAATAATCTTACATTAAATTGCACAATTTCCCATTTGTTTCTCTGGGTGACGTAGCTCTTTGAAATGGGATCTACTATTAAGGGAAAAAATTGCTTCTACAGGAGCAAATTCTTTCTTTTAAGAGTTGATTCCTATTGAGAAGGGAGGCAAAAACAGTAGAGTTTCTTCCTCGGCAAGAGCACCCACTTACCATAAAACTGTTGTTAGATATATTAGGCAGAGACAAATATGCTACACTATAGGCTCAAAATAATGCCCCCTCCCGCCCCCAACAAGCCCCCCAACACCCCCGGGACATTTAATAGATTTAATCCGGTATTATAGACTCTTAAAACAGGCACAATTTTGTTATGTTTTGGAAAAGAATAGGGACAAAAAAATACCTAACTTTCATCAAGATTAGTCCTAGACAAACTTCTACCTGCCTTTCCGTTAATCAAAATACAGCACAGTCCCATTATTACAGTACTCAGCTTTGATTTGAATATAACATGGTCATATTTTCATTCCCAACATCTTGGATTTACAAAACAATGTACGTCAAGCAGTGGGCTGTTGTTGTGTTGTTGCTTTATGTCCACGTTAAACACCTAGTCATGTTAGGACGGTCAGTTAACCTAACCACACTTTTCCTGGATAGGTTTAAACTTCCTAAGTGGTTAACCGATTACTAAGTGCACCGTGCCAAAAGTGAGTCACATTTTTCTAAAAGCCCATAGACTTACATGTATTTGTCAGTACGCAAGAAAATTAACTGTGTTAGGTCTGCCTATAGGATTGAACTAAAAATTATACCGTTAGAAAGCTTAATGATTATGGCAATAAAAACATATTTTATTTAATTTTTTAATGACGCATATTGGAACTGCAGTATTTTAACTGCGGTTGGTCCTGATTTTTGTCCGTTTTACGGCGACGTTACCATTGACGTCAATGAAAAACTTGTGTTTCTAAATTTTCACCGTTGTATAAACTGTTGTCTTTCGCAAACTAAAGGCTCAAGGCTGTTGAGTAATTTTTGTATATTGCCTTATTCACCTACCTTTCTAACAGTATATATTTTATTGCGATCTGCTGAGTAGACACAGCAAAATTAATTTTCTTGCACACTGACAAATACACGTAAGTCAATGGGATTTTAAAAAACGTGACTCACTTTTGGAACGGTGTACTTCGCCAGTAACTGGCAAGCAGCGGAATGATATGTCTCACCTGTCTGTACTTTGTCATACAACAGAGCTAAACACGAAGCTGGACAGAAGTCTATGGGGCCGATAACGACACCAACACGGAAAAAGAAGGGTCAAGTCAGGTAAACTCGGACAGCAGGTAAATTCCGACAGTGACATTGTTTCCTTTATACATGTATGTCAGTTGTTAGAGACTAACTGGGCAAACAGTGAAAATCCTGATGAGACGGATCTGGATTTTCATTGTTTGCAATGGTTATGTCCGAATTTAACCGCTGTCCGAAGTTACCAGACTCGACCCTAATACCTATGTCTTGCTTGTGCTACTCGCAGGCGAGACAAAAATCCTAAAATTCCTTTGTAAAACTGTCTCTTTATACATGTACAAGGTCACATGTTTTACAACGTCCATTGCCAGGATCAACAAGCAAAGCATTTATACACATGTATATCAAGTTTTAAATTTGGTTTATATATCAACATATGAGCTGCAACACGACAAAACCAACAAAGTGGTTGTGCACCCAGCGCAGACTCAGATCAGCCTGGGCATCCGCTCAGTCTGATCAGAGTCTTCGCTGTCCGCATGATACTAGCTTAGACCCTTTGCTACCCTTTAAGCGCAGAGAAAAAACTCTGATTAGACTGGGGCTGCCCAGGCTGATCCGAGACTTTGCTGAGTGCACATGCCACATTGTTGGTTTTCTCGTGTCGCGGCTCAATTATATTGTACGAGGTACAGATATTCGCGATAATGTGTACAAACATGTGATGTTGGGGAGAAGCACTCGATAGCATATACGTAGCTTTCGTTCTCATCCCACAGCTTGTACTATCTTACATGTTCATGTATGTATATATGTATGTTAACTGAATATGCTGAATAAATAAGTTTAAACCAATTTTTAAAGGAAAAATCACTAATCTCGACATTACCATTTGGAGGAATAATTTCAACCTCTGTCAGCTGCCTGTTGTACCACGTTGGATGCTCTTCAAATTCATCAAGTTTCTCCAAACCAACGTCATCCACTTCAATCACCTCACCCACAACATTCTGTGAAATGTACCAAGCTGATCGAAAATAGTAAGTATAATAAAGCCGCCATAGCACTCCCATGGCTGTTTGTGTCTGAACAGGTATACATCTTTATAAACAATAGATAAACCATAACTTCTAAGGGCAATGTGTTAATTGATAAACATGCACTGCGCCAATCCACTTCTCAAAAGTTTCTGAACATTCTAACTACGACCACAAAATGGTGATTTTGCCCCTGGTTGCCTGTTGAGCAATGAAATATAAACTAGAAACATGGTAACTAATAGGGCCCCGCCTTTATGAAACTGTTGACGACATTTAAGTCCTATATGCCCAACCAGAAATAACACGACCAACTTTCTATTATCATGTTGTTCCTTCATATTCAATATGTTGTTTGAAATTAAGCCTCTGGTAGTGTCATTAAGATATGGGCAAAATACACAAACATGGGCAACAACTCTTTGAAGCAGGAAACTGATGTTACCATTCTTGCATACTGCACACCTTCAGATCATCTAATGATGCTTTATATTTGTACCAAGTTTTATAAGAATATCCTTAAAGGCTTTAAAGTTATACAGCGGACATGATTGCCATACCTAAAATACAGAAGGGAAGATGTAGTTATGGTTCTTTTTCTCTGCACATTGTCTGATGATGTTTATATTTGTACCAAGTTTTGTGAAAATATCTTCATACAGTTTTAAAGTTAGAGAGTGAACACGTTTTCTAGTCTGTAAACTACAAAAGGCAAAAATTCTGTAAACAAGAGGCCCAAATGGGCCTGATATCGCTCACCTGGCTTTTGTGCAACGGGACCATTCTGATACAAAATCGGTCCAATTTCAGAGATTTTCTCAATTTCACATTTTGCTACTTTGAGTAACAGAGGCCAACTTGTCTGGTCTTTATATATTTACTTTTGCAACACCTCAATGCAAGAATCATTTTGCCACAAATTTCATCAAAATCCATTCAGGGGTTACTGAGATATTGTCAGTTTCATGTTTTGTGCTATTTTTAGTAACGGCAGATGGCGGCCGTCTTGGAATGCCAAAAGGCAAAAAATTGAAAAGCTTTCATGCAAGAACCATTTTGACACAAAATTGGTCCAGTTCCATTGTAATTTTCTAATTTTCATATTTTGCTATTTCAAAATTACAGTGGCCAACTTGACGGGTCAATATTTGTTAATTTTTGAAACACGTCAAAACAAGAATCAGTTTGCCACAAATTTCGTCTCAATCGCTTCAAATGTTAATGAGATGTTGTCATTTTCATGTTTTGTGCTATTTTTAGTAACGGCAGATGGCGGCCATCTTGGAATGCCAAAACGCATAAAATCGAAAAAGCTTAATGAAAGGACCATTCTGACAGAAAATTAGTCCAATTCCCCTGAGATTTTCTTATTTTCACATTTTTTCTATTTTTAGTAACAAAGGCCATTATGACTTGTCTACATTTAGTTACTTTTGAAACATCTCAATGCAAAAATCATTTTGACACAAATTTCATCAAAATCTATTCAGCGGTTACTGAGATATTGTCGTTTTCATGTTTTGTGCTATTTTTAGTAACGGCAGATGTCGGCCATCTTGGAAAGCCAAATTGCAATTATAGTCCGGGGGGCATATGTCATAAAAAAGGGGTCCCGTGAACATGAATGTTAATTTTACGCCCTTATCATAATCAGTTAGGACAGTCTTTTAGAAGTTGAAAAATGGTTGTTGCCATTTTTTCTTTCATCATTTTACCTAGAAATGGCCAAAGTAGTGGGTGGGGTAACTTTGGCCCAATACAACACTCATTTGCAGTTTTTGCTTTATATACAAAGATGTCGCGTATATTACTGCATAAAGAATCGTAAATTTGAGAAGCTGGGCAAAAGCACCAAAAAACGTTTGGTTTATGCTATAACAAATAAGCAAACAGCAAAATCTGGTGTGCCTGTTCTGAATTTGTCAAGTCTTATTTGTTACAGTTTGATATATTCTTAGTTTCGTCACGTATAAAACACATCTCATGAAGTCCTTAAACCACTTGGTAATAAGGCTGGTAGCTCCTAATAAACAGTATTCCATAAGAACTACCAGGATATTATTTTCATAAATATTCCGTGAGAGATAATGACGTAATACTGGAAGTTGTATTATAATGGACTATTTTATTAATTAAAGTTATTTACGTTACTACTTGTGGTAGTTAATGATGAAAAAACAAGTTTAGCTGTATTTTCTAATACTTACAGGTGATTCTATAGAGAAAAAAAAACAAGAATAAAAATAAAACATAAGGAGCTACCTAGACATTACAAGATTTTAACACAAATACATATATGTAACGTATATTATCGATCGTTACGGCCAAAGAGTCATTAGAAAAAAAATGCAACATGTGTTTTTCCATTGTGTACCCACCACTGATGAAGCTGATATATGTTGCCAAAAATTAACACGAATGTTCACGGGAACGACATATGCCCCCGGACTATTAATCGAAATGACTTCATGCAAGGAACATTCTGACACAAAATTGGTCGAATTCCATTCAAGGGTTCTTGAGTAATTGTCATTTTTATGTTTGTGCTACTTTTAGTAACGGCCCCCATGGTGGCCATCTTGGATAGTCAAGTGGCACAAAATTGAAATAATTCCTTTCAAGGACCATTTCTGACCAAATCTGACCAGAATGGAATGCGTTTTCTTGAGATACTGACATTTGAGCAAAATCGGTCTTGAAAAGGCTAAGTAGGTCACTGTGACCTAATTCCGTTATAGATTTTTTCATTTTTATAATTTTTAATCCCAATGTCCCATTAATGTTCCAGAAAAAACTTTCAACCAAATATACCAAATGTTCTGGAGAAGAAGTTGATTTTGTTGTTTTTGCTATTTTTAGTAACGGCGGCCATCTTGGATTCTTGACCTGATCCAATTTTATCATTTTGAAACCCTGCAGTCTGGTCATGCTCCATGTGAAATTGAAGACCCATGGGTGCAGTGGTTTAAGAGAAGAAGTTGTTTGAAGTCGTCTGAATAAGTTGTTTTTTGACATTGGCATTTGAGCAAAATTACACTCGTAAACAGAAAGTAGGTCACTGTGAAAAAACTCCGCTACAGATTTTTTTTATTTTTACAGTTTTGCATACCAAGATTTCACTGATGTTCCATGCCAAAATTCAGACAAATATACCCAGTGGTTCTGGAGGAGAAATTTATTTGGTTGTTTTTGCTATTTTTAGTAACGGCGGCCATCTTAGATTTTCAACCTGACCCAATTTTATAATTCTGAGACCCTGGAGTCAGGTTATGCCCCATGTGAAATTTGAGAACCATGGGACCAGTAGTTTTACAGAAAAAGATATTTGAATATTTGTTTTTAGGTGTTGACGGACACATTTCGGGACGACGCACGACGCACGCATTGGTATGACAATAGCTCACTATGGCCCTTCGGGCCAGGTGAGCTAAAAATGTAGATGAAGTTACAGTTCTTATTCTCTGTTCATTGTCTGATGATGCTTTATATTATGTTCAAGTTTTATGAAAATATCTTTTATGTTTTTAAAGCTATAGAGCGGACATGATTTCTATATTCAAACTTACAAAGGGGCATAATTCAGTAAAAAAAATGGAGGCAGAGTTAGGATTCTTGTTCTCTGCATATTGCCTGATGATGCTTTACATTTGTACCAAGTCTTGTGAAAATATCTCTAACAGTTTCAGAGTTAAAGAGCGGACATGATTTTTGGACTCAAAATTACAAATGGGCATAATTCGGTAAATAATGTAGGCAGAGCTATGGTCCTTGTTCTCTGCACATCGACTGATAATGCTTTACATTTGTGCCAAGACTTGTGAAAATATCTTTAATGGTTTCAGATTTATGGAGCGGACACGATTTCTTTACTCAAAATTTCAAAGGGGCATAATTCAGTAAATAATGTAGGCAGAGTTATGGTTCTTGATATCTGCCTATTGTCTGATGATGTTTTACATTTGTACCAAGTATCGTGAAAATATCTTTAATGATTTCAGAGTTATGGAGTGAACACAATTTCTGTACTCAAAATTTCAAAGGGGCATAATTCTGTAAATAATGTAGGCAGAGTTCTGGTTCTTGTTCTCTACACAGCGTCTGATGATGCTTTACATTTGTACCAAGTCTTGTAAAATAATCTTTAACGGTTTCAGAGTTACGGAGCGGACACAATTTCTGTACCCCAAATTTCAAAGGGGCATAATTTAGTAAAAATTGTAGGGAGAGTTATGGTTCTTGTTCTCTGCACATTGTCTATTGATGCTTTACATTTGTACCAGGTCTTGTGAAAATACTTTTAGTCGCGTGAAATTATCTTTAACGGTTTCAGAGTTATGGAGCGGACACAATTTCTGTACCCCAAATTACAAAGGGGCATAATTTAGTAAAAATTGTAGGGAGAGTTATGGTTTTTATTCTCTGCACATCGTCTGTTGATGCTTTACATTTGTACAAAGTTTTGTGAAAATATCTTAAACGGTTTCAGAGTTATGGAGCGGACACGATTTCTTTACTCAAAATTTCAAAGGGCATTATTTAGTAAATAATGCAGGCAGAGTTATGTTTCTTGTTCTCTACACATGGTCTGTTTATGGTTTACATTTTTACTAAGTCTCGTGAAAATATCTTTAAGGATTTCAGAGTTATGGAGCGGACAAAATTTCTGTACTCAAAAATACAAAGGGGCATAATTCAGTAAATACTTTAGGGAGAATTATGGTTCTTGTTCTCTGCACATCATCTGTTGATGCTTTTCATTTGTACCAAGTCTCGTTAAAATATCTTTAAGGGTTTCAGAGTTATGAAGCTGACACGATTTCTGTACTCAAAAAATACAAAGGGACATAATTCAGTAAATAATGTATGCAGAGTTATTTTTTGTTCCCTGCACATCATCTGATGGTGCTTTACATTTGTACCAAGTCTCGTGAAAATATCTCTGAAGGTTTTTTGAGTTATTGAGCGGACACGAAATGATGACTGTGTCTGGCGGGGCCCTAACTAGAAAATGTGCTAGTAAACCACTATACCCCCAATCATTTATCTGACCCTGAAAATACAGGTCATTGACGGAAATTGTCATCAGAAATCCAAAGCCCGCTAAAATTCAAGTCATAAATAATGAGATCTAGTTTTTTTTACCAGAAACAGTTTAAAAAGATTACTTTTTACAAGTATTTAAGTACCAGCAACAAATTAGAACTGAAACACTGATATATTGAAACTGGATTGATCAACCCTTGAGAACATGTAGGCCACTAGCAGTGGTTTTAACCGATTTTAGACTGTGGACATATGTAAACAGTGAAGACCCAGTCCAGAATGCGGCATCTGATTAGGATCTACACAGTTTGCCTACAGGAATTTCTATGTAAAATACAATCAAGTGAGAGAAAAAACATTCACCAGAAACCCCTAAAGCTAGAAATGGACTCCTCCAAATGGTAAGAATGGACAAGTCCATTAGTAAAAAATGGTTAATAATAAATGTACCGTTACCGAATCTTGGTCACTAGATGTGCACTTCTGTATTTACAGTAAATTCTCCAGTGTCACTAAATCACTTAACCCAAAAGTAAAACAAAAAATAAAATAAAAAAAAAACAAGCAGCCCAAGGGCAACGACCGCTCACCTGAGTTATAAAAAGTAAGCTTCCAGCTCAGGTAAGCTAATAAACACTGAGGCTGCAATTCTATAGGATTCGATGACCCCATGGGGTGAGGCAAGTTTGGACCCGAGGGGCTTGATTGGCAGGATTTATGTAGAGGCAAACCATACACTGCTACATACTAAATGCATAAGCTCTTGGCCTTATGGTTTGATAAAAGAAGATTTTTGAAGGTTCTTTAGCTATATAGCTCTATATAAACAAACAACCCCCTGGGGTGTGGGCAGTTTGGACCTCAGGTGCTTGATTGGCATAATTTATGCAGGGGATCACTAGATATTGTTGCATACTAAATATGTAAGCTTTGGGCCTCATGGTTTCAGAGAAAAAGATTTTTGAAGTCTTTCCCATTATAAGTCTATGGGAGCAGCATGGCCAATTTGGACCCCAGGGGGCATGGTTGGCAGGATTTAAGTTGGAGACCACTAAACGCTCCTACATATGTACTAAAGAAGTTTGCTCTGGGCTTCAGGGTTTAAGAAGAAGATTTTTTAAGATTTTTCCGTTGTTAGTCTATGGGAACTAATGACCCCCGGGGCGTGGCCAGTTTGGACCCCGGGGGCATGGTTGGCAGAATTTATGTAGGGGAACACTAGACATTGCTACTTGATACATATATACGCTCTTGGCCTCATGGTTACAGAGAAGAAGATTTTTTAAAATTTTCCCTTTGTAAGTCTGTAGGAGCTTATGACCCCCTGGGCATGGCCAATTTGCACCACAGGGTCATGGTTGGTATGATTCATGTAGAGGACCACTAGACATTGCTACATGCTACCTATATATGCTCTGTGCCTCATGGTTTCAAAGAAGAAGATTTTTCAAGATTTTCTAATTGTAAGTCTGTGGGAGCTTATGACTCCCAGGGCGTGGCAATTTGGATCCCAGGGGCATGGTTGGCAGGATTTATGTAGGGGACCACCAGACATTGCTTCATGCTACACATATAAGCTCTGGGCCTCATGGTTTCAGAGAAGATTTTTTTAAGATTTTCTCTTTGTAAGTCTATGGGAGCAAATGAACCCTAAGGGCGTGGCCAATTTGGGCCCCAGGGGCATGGTTGGCAGGATTCATGAAGGGAAGCACTAGACATTGGTACATACCAAATATATAAGCTCTGGGCCTCATGGTTTCAGAGAAGAAGATTTTTTTAAGATTTTCCCATTGTGAGTCTATGGGAGCTTATGACCCCTAAGGAGTGGCCAGTTTGGACCCCAGAGGCTTGGTTGGGAGGATTTACGTAGGGGACCACTAAACATTGCTACATGCTATATATATATATATAAGCTCTCGGCCCCATGGTTCAAGAGGAGAAGATTTTTGAAGGTTCTTAAGCTATATAGCTATATATAAACAAATGACCCCCTGGGGCGTAGCAATTTGAGCTCCAGGGGCATGGGTGGCAGGATTTAAGTAGGGGATCACTAGACATTGATCCATGCTATATATATAAGCTATGGGCCTAATGGTTTCAGAGAAGAAGAATTTGTAAGATTTCCCCATTGTAAGTCTATGGGGGCTAATGACCCCCAGGGCATGGCCAATTTGGGCCCCAGGGGCATGGCTGGCAGGAATTATGTCATTGGTACATAGTTACTAAATATGTAAGCTCTGGGCCTCATGGTTTCAGAGAAGAAGATTTTTGAAGTTTTTCCCATTATAAGTCTATGGAAGCTTATGACCCCCGGGGAGTGGCCAGTTTGGACCCCAGAGGCTTGGTTGGGAGGATTTATGTAGGGGATTACTCAACATTGCTACATACTATATATATACGCTCTGGGCCTCATGGTTCCAAAAAAGAAGATTTTTGAAGGTTCTTAAGCTATATAGCTATACATAAACAAATGACCCCCCTGGGGCGTGGCCAATTTGAGCCCCAGGGACATGGGTGGCAGGATTTTAGTAGGGGATCACTAGACATTGATATATGCTATATAAGCTATGTGCCTCATGGTTTCAGAGAAGAAGATTTTTAAAGATTTTCCCATTGTAAGTCTACGGGAGCTAATGACCCCCGGGGCGTGGCCAATTTGGGCCCCAGGGGCATGGTTGGCAGGATTTATGTAGGGGACCACTAGACATTGGTACATACTAAATATGTAAGCTCTGGGCCTCATGGTTTCAGAGAAGAAGATTTTTTAAGTTTTTCCCATTATAAGTCAATGGGAGCTATATGTTGCCATGGCAACAAGAGTTCCCACTCAATCTACACTTAAACCTGAAGCAGTCAATCCCCCACCCCAACAATGCTACACATAAAATTTGATCAAGATTGGCCTGCTGGTTTAGGAGATATTGGTGTTTAAAAGTGTGGACGACGCCGCCGCCGCCGCCGACGACGCCAGACCATGGCTATACTATAAGCTCACCTTCACAGGTGAGCTAATAAAAATAGGTGATGTGCAGATCTTGGCATGCCACCGACATCTCTCTTTGCTCACACAGGATCTGACACAATCCAAATGTTGCTGAACTAGTCCACCATTCCATAGAAGCAGAATACAATTACTATAGGATACTGATTATATTTCTGTGTGGGAACTGTCAGCTCGCGAGAAATTTAACCATTGAATTCTAAAAATTGGGACACCCAAAACAATCACCATAGCTGTCCTTAAATAAAATTAACAATACAGAAATGGCTGAATGTCAAACAGTGTAGACTCTGATCAGACTGGGAAATCTGATTTGGGCCTGCACTGCTTGCACATACCTATCTCAGTGTCAAAATACTTGGAACTTTTACCATACCTACCTTGCCTTTCCCTTCAACTTTAAGCAAGTGTGGAAGCCTCCATTCTGCCCTTATTATGAGAGGATATGCCTGACAGGTGACAGCTCTTCCAATGTACTTTACATCCTTAAGGTCTTTTATAAAATATTCATTTGGTTGTCCTTTCTTCAATGTTCCGTACAAGAAAACACGGTGGCGGCTCATCAGCTGTAAAATCATGATAAATAAAAGGAGATATGAATGATAATAAGACTAAGTGATAATTTTTTTTCATTTTCCCAATGGATGCATTTATGTTGTGAGTCCCTGATAATTCCATAAACATTGTGGCCTTTTGTTCAGTTCTTGGAACCCACTTCCTCACACCTGCTCCCCCACCCTCCACACACACAAACACCATACTCACCAAGAAGTATATTGGGAAGTCTAATGGAGAAGTCTTCATGAACTAAATAAGCGTAAGCTTCCGTTCTAATCCTAGTTAGCATGTATATTAGCTCTTTTTTATACACATGAGGTTTGATGAAATAAAATCGGTTTAAATTAAGTCTAATGGGACAGAACTAAAGAATTTATAAGCAGCCTGAAACAAACAAAACAAGAAACATATTTTGATTTTATTCACAAGAATTTGTTTCAAAAGTACAGTACTAGCAAGCTCATGAACACGTCACATATAAGCCCAGTAGGCACATGACGTCAAAATGACGTCGTTCTGACGTCAATGCGACGTCATTACGTCGTATCGACGTCAGTACGACGTCATTTTAACGTCACATGCCTGCTGGGAGGTGAGTGTCTGAAGATAATTAATTGTTCACTCGCCATTAAAACATAAAAAAGGTAAAGGTTTCCCATAGCCTTGTAGCCATAGGGGAAGTGGGTGTTAGAGGCTCACTGTGACTTAGGCACAGCATAAAATAGTGGAACCCATCCCTCTCCTTTCACTGCCTTATCCTTCACTGATTCAAAGCATGTACCCATTTACTGCTGAGTTAACAGAGAAAGTTTTCCAATCGTCGGATGGCGAAAACTGGGTGCTATCTCACGACCTTCCTGTGACTTTCTGCACCATAACCAAGCATCTCTAACCACACAACCAGGGTGCCTCTCTTATTAAAACATATGATGTGATAACTAGAAATATTTACATTCTTTGTGTATTTACTGAAAAGTCCTATAGTAAACCATTGGAACGTAATGTAGTTTACATTCCAATAATTACACTGAGACACGCGACGTCAATGACGTCAAAATAAACAATGACTCTCTACAACCCGATTAGACGTCAGCAACGCCATGACGTCATGCATGCTGTTCTGCTGTTAGAAGAAATGCTGCGTGTACATGTTTTACTGCTTCAATTTTAACGCTTATGTAAAATTTTTCATGAAAGATTTGATTGAAATGAATGTAAATATAAGCAATGAACTTAATTTTTCTGAGATTTATAGAAGTGTAAACTACATTGGGTCACTAGCAAAGTTTACATGAACCCCTTCGGGGTTCATTCACTTTGCACGTGACCCAATGTAGTTTACACTTCGATAAACCTCAGAAAAATAAAATTCATTCCTTAAGTGTCTCCATGAGATAGTTCTATGAGAGGTCACAAACTTATGCTTTAAAACAGAAAAAGAGACTATCCCAGAATTATCTTCATATATTTACCTTATCTAGGCCCCTGTAGATTCAGTTCAGCTAATGACTGAGGATGAAATTGCAGTTGTCTTATCTTTAGTTTTCTCCAACTCATGTTCTGTAACCTCACCTGAAAAAAAAAAAAAACTCTGCGCGCCATTGTTCAGAACTATCTACATATTTAGTTAACAAGATGGTCAATTCTTTAACATATGGTACGTTAAAATGCTGCTGTACCATTTTTGCCGAAAAATGTGAGCTTATGCAGCGTCAAAGCTACTCTCATTTTTTTCTGCAAAAATTAGCATAATTGACTATATGTGTAATAAAAGACGTAACAGGGATAATTCAGAGGTATCTTTTCTAATTTCTCATTGAAAACATATGTTGTGACCCCTCATTAAACCATCTCAGAGAGGCGGTTCTGATGAGGGTTAACGACGTATGTTCTTTTATGGAAAAATTGCTCCTAAATTATCCTTCCTTATTGGGACTATCATAACAAGACACTAGTTCAAAAACCCTGCTCGTCAGAAATTATCAAGACTGGCCCCGTGATCTCCTTTTTATTCTCTAAATCCGATACACCATTCACTCTTAAATCATTGTGCTTACTTACAGACCCAAAATAATATTTCCCAAAGAATAATTATTGTCGCGTTTAATTGGTCCCTTGCATAGGCACCTGATTACAGAAATTCAGAATCCAGCGTTATAAATAGTAAGTAATACTAAAGGCTTCTCACTCGCTAGTTTTGAATCAACGGAAGTGTGTCTGGTTCCTGGCTCCTCAAGTGACTATTTAACTGATTGCCGTTTTATGCTATTGATGTGTGCAGATAGTTTCCAAGGTTTTACCAAAGTTGCTCATTTGAATAAGTTCTTCTTTCTGTCGAATGGTTTATCTTCAATTTAATATTTTAAGACGATTTCAGTATTGATTCTTTTGTTTACAACCGCTTTTTTGACAACAGTGGGCCTTTACCAAAACGTCTGCACATGTCAATAGCATAAAACGACAATCAGTTTAATAGTCGCTTGAGAAACCAGGAACCAGACATACATCCGTTGATTCAAAACTAGCGAGTGAGAAGCCTTTAGTATTACTTACTATTTATAACGCTGGATTCTGAATTTCTGTAATCAGGTGCCTATGGTCCCTTGGTTACCAACTGACCAATTACAACTGCTACTGTAGTAGTGCATAACTCGTGTCAAAGAAGTTGCTTACAATAGCAACAACTGCAGTATTAAGCTTCTTTGGTATAACAACAACTGCAGTGTTCAGAACTACCTTACCTGTGTGCCAGATAAAGCCATGGGCTTCAGAAAGGTTTATGTACCCCGGCATACGGGGTATTAAGCGTTAATCCTATGTCTGTCGTCCTATCATCCAAACGGTGCGTCCGTCCGTGTGCAAGTTAATATTTGCTTCAAAGTTTTGCGTGAATTAAGGTGAAATAGCACAAAAACAAAAAAATTCAGTCGAACAATATATCATCAAAACTCCAGTCATTTGTAACTCACCAAATGACTTTCTTTTGAGCATGAAACAAACAATTCCTGTTTCAATGACGTCGTGAAAATGTGATGCAGCATACTAGAATACCACGACAGCATACTAGAATACCACGAAACGGTAGATCAACTTTATGAACTCTTTCAAAAATACCAAGACACACATACCCTCATTATTGGAGGTGATCTAAATGAAGACTTGACCAAAGAGGCAGTCAGTAACAAACGTAAAAAGTATCTATTAGATTTCATCAGAGAATTTAATCTTAAGTTTTCAGCCGGGGGAAAGACCTTCATTAATTCAGCCGGTAGGGAATGCTCGGAGATTGATTATTTTCTACATCAGACACAGAGTGAATTCGATATATCGGAGAAGAAAGTGTTAAGAAACCTCAACAGCAATACATCAGATCACTTACCAATCCAGTTAAGTATAGTATGTGAATTTATGGAAACAGACATCTGTAAGAACATAAATAAAGGTAAAAGCACTGCAAAAATCAAGTGGGAGAAAACAGATAAAGAATATTACAGAACACTGGTGCAGGAAAAAATCACTGAAATGGATAAAAATCTTGATTTAAGATTTAAATGTAATCTTGAACTAGCTATTCAAGGATTCACTGACATTCTGATTGAAACCGCTCACCAAACTACCAAAAACTGTAAAAAATCATCCAGAAAACCTAAGCTAAAAGTCTGGACTGTAGAAATTAGTAATGCTTTACAGAAAGTACGCTCATTAACCCTTTGAGTGCCACGACGTTATTATGCCTGCGCCGCACTCTTTGACGTTATTGTTTTCAGCGGTAACGTCATCATAAAATGGCGCCATTGAAACGTCAGTCTGACGGCGCACAGCTGTGAGGGTCGGTCTGTAAGTAACATTTATGGGGAAAATACCGCTGAATAAGAATACACATGTTTTCATACACAAGTAACATATCACTAGATATTTGTAGCTATATTTTGATATGAGCATAAGTTTGTTTGCAAAATTAAAATAAAGATAATAATAATAAATAATAATGATAAAAGAAACAGATTGGGTTATTCTATGTTTGGAAACATTTACTGTACTTTGTTTATTCATTTGTGGGTGAATTTGTATTATTGTGCACATTTAGAAGGCTTAGCGCCGCTCCGTAGCAAACTACAATCCCAACTCAATTTGGCGCAAATTTGATCGCTCAAGGGTGGACAGGAAACGTCGTTGATATTTTGATTTATCCCCTAGCCAGAAACCTGGAAGTACTTGGAGCACTGACTAAGTATGGCAGAAAATTCTGAAGTGAAACTGGGAAAGATAGAATAAACAAATTTATTTTTTTGGATTTCATGGATGTATAAACAACGTCAAGCAATCATAAAACTTCTAGAAGTATACACTGTAAAAAAAATCCGTAGATTTACGGTAAAATACCCGTAATCTGGCTGCCAGTTCATTTACCATTGTTTTTACTGGTGTCTGCCTGTAGAACATTTGTGGAAACAACGATGCGGTAAGGTTATGGTAATTGACCGCACTCGGAAATACATTGATGGTTGAAGGGCTACATGATAAGAAAAATACCTGTTCTATTCTATCCTTTTCTGCAAAAGTTTACGGGCACCAATTATTTTACCGTACACTGTAAAATAATCCGTAGATTTTACGGTAGAATAACTGGAAACCAGCTGCCAGTCCATTCCCCGTTATTTTTACCAGAGCCCGTAAAAATTGGCAGGAATTATCAAGCAGAGTAGGATAGAACTGAGCAGGTGTTGCTTCAGTCCTATTGCCCTTTAACACTATAAAGGCATTTCTAGTGCGGCCAGTAATAAAACATAACACTGCCATATCGTTATTTCCAATAATGTTCTGCTGGCAAACGCCCGTAGAAATAACGGCGAATGGACTGGCAGCCGGTTGCCAGTTATTCTACCGTAAAATCTACGGATTTTTTTACAGTGTAGGATCTACGGAATTTTTACAGTGTAAAAGTAAACGTAATACCGGCTTCATTCCGTTTGTGACTGATTAGCCGGGAGATCATGCAATAAATGTCACAATTATCAAAATTATTTCTTATAATCAGACATATAAATTATTTGCCTGCCAATTTGAAAGTGTTAGCAAATAACGATTACTTTTTTATTTTTATTATTTTACTTTTTCTCTTCCTTTCTATTTTGTCTAAAAGCAAATCGTTACGTCATTTATACTTGATATTGATGGGTGCCCCGTCCTCTCCCCCCGCACCCCCCGCCCCACCTCGGGGTATCAGATTATCAGATACGCACAACTCCAACAGTTTTATTATTGAAATTTTGCACATGATATTCATGATGGTCTGAGGAAGTCGGAACAGAACGCTCATCATGTCAAATTCGATTGCTCATGGCCATATAAGAATATATTTTAATTCAGGCTAACTATTTTAACTATTTTTTCGCAGATTATCGGAGCCTTTTCTTAATGGAGTATCGAGCCTTCATTCGGCTGTTGTACAGGGTTACCCTTGCTATTCAGAATAGCACTTTTCGATCCGGAATTCCGGATTTATTGATCTATACATCGTTACATCGTTTTATCTGTTTTTTTTTTCTGGTAAATTTTACTCCAACATTTGACATTTCAGATGGTGTGTGTGGTTGTGAGAGATGGGGTGTGGCGGTTCATTTGCAAACGGCAATACTTAGACTGGGAAACATGCACATTTTTAGAAATGTGGTCGCCCTGGATATTTATTTTTCGGTAAAGATCCTGTATCAGATGAGACAGGAAAGTTATCACCGTTTCGTAGAGAACATATGGGCAAAGACGAGCTTGTCAAAGAAAAGAGATGCACCGTAAAAAATCCGAAGATTTCACGGTAGAGTACCGGGAACCAGCTGCCAGCCTATTTCCCGTTATTTTTACGGGCGCCCGTAAACATTGGCGGAATCATCACGCAGAGTAGGGAAGAATAAGACAGGTGTTGTTTTGGTCACATATCCCTTCAACACTATAAAGGTATTTTCGAGTGCGGTCAGTTAGCATAAGTCTACCAAATCGAGATTTCTAAAAAAATGTTTTACAGGCAGACGCCAGTAAAATTAACGGGAAATGGACTGGCAGCTGGTTGCCAGGTATTCTACGTAAAATCTAAGGATTTTGTTTTTACAGTGTATGCTTTTTCCGACGCCATTGCTTACCGCATCCTGGCATTCCCTATCTATATCCTACATTCCATCTATTCGACCGCCAGTTTTCAAACACTCCCCGTTCTTTTGCAGCATTTTCAAAAGGGATTCAATACAACCGATGCCCTACTCATTTCATTGGAACGATTTTTTT
The DNA here is from genome assembly GCA_963989385.1 of Ctena decussata. Classification (NCBI taxonomy): domain Eukaryota; kingdom Metazoa; phylum Mollusca; class Bivalvia; order Lucinida; family Lucinidae; genus Ctena; species Ctena decussata. Next base: position 41,416,987 of record OZ022506.1, on the reverse strand, counting down.
ATTATTATTTATTTAAAATAGTGTTGAAGGGCTATCTGACCAAAACAATACCTGTCTTATTCTACCCTGCTCTGCGTGATAATTCCGCCAATGTTTACGGGCGCCCGTAAAAATAACGGGAAATGGACTGGCAGCTGGTTGCCGGGTATTCTACGGTAAAATTCACGTATTATTGTTCTACAGTATATTGTTCTACAGTATAGTTGAATTTGCTCCCTCCACACTCATAATAGTGAGGTTCAAATCTGACACAGAAGGGCAAGTACCTGTCCGCAAAAAACGCCCGATAATACATGCTAGAAATGCATGTACATGGACATGTGCTTATCAGTCCGTCGGAGAGAAACAGCTTGACACTTTGTCTTTCCATGTCAGCGTGCGTAGGTGGTCATGCACATACCTTTTTATATTTGCAAGTTTGTGCACGCGTTCATTTATGCATGCGTGCAGCGTTTTGTCGGTTATTTTGGAGTTAACGGATCTTTGACCCAGTATTTCATTCTGCTTCGAGCCGTCTCCCAGGAAGAAAATAGATAATGATAGGGGAGAGAAAAATGTTCAAACTACCCCCACCCGCACTTTATGCATGAACAATAGGCCCTAGCCATTCTATTACCCAAAGTAGTAGGACATCCCGGCACTGAAAGTCACCAAGAACCATCGCCCGACCATTACCACCCCATGCAGGGAGTCGTGGGCTCAACTCCCATCGTGACACATGTCCGATTATTATTTTCAATCTATGTCAAGAAATCCGCGCAGTGTGTCATGGGCTTAGGGTAGTAGTTGGTGATAGCAGTGCGATGGCGTCAGCCTTATGGAAGCGGCGACACTGTACCTTAGGACACCGTAATGTGTCTGTTATGGTTTCGTACCCAGGGACTATGGCGCCTGAACAAAAAAGCGCATTCATCTGCTTGTTTGTTGGTCTTCTTGTAAGCTGGAATGCGTGTGTGATAATTTGCATTGCGCACTGTACATGTAGGCAGGTATAGCGATGCCGATGCCGAGAAATCACCGTAAATGATTAAATTTCAAGTTATGCATTTTTCCATGTGTCTGTATACGTGTCAGTCTGCCACGGTCTGTCTGGGAAGAAATAAGAATGAAGAAATGGTCAAAAGTGATTTCGGTCCTTTCTTCTGCAGCTATTGCTAAGCAAGAGAGTGATAATATGTCCTTGTCTTTATACTCAGTAGGCGTGTAAGTCGTATGTAAGTCGTATGTATATATATATAATGAGCCGCGACACGAGAAAACAAACAAAGTGGTTGTGCGGCCAGCGCAGACTCAGATCAGCCTGGGCACCCGCCCAGTCTGATCTGAGTCTTCGCTGTCCTCATGGAGGTAGCTTAGACCCTAGATACCTTTTAAGCACTTGGTGAATACTCTGCTCAGCCTAGGCGGATGCCCAGGTTGTCTTAGTCTGCACTGGGCGCACAACCACTTCGTTGGTCTTCTCGTGTCGCGGCTCATATCTGTGTGTGTGTGTGTGTGTGTGTGTGTGTGTGTGTGTGTGTGTGTAAGTGTTTTCAGCTATGATCAGAACTTGAAACCCAGCAATATACCAAATTTTCTAATAGCCAATTTCTGGTGGGGTGAAGGCGTGGTGGGAAGACTATGGGAAAAAAGTGGCTCTAAAAGATTCAAGATGGTCCAGGATTGTGTTTTGACCCAGAGTTCGGCGTAAAGATTCGGAGTTCGGAATAAAGAAACGGGGCTTTCATGAGTTCGGCAGGTTCGGAGCTCGGAGTAAGAATGTGCTGTTTGTCGGTTCCGTAGGTTCGGAGTTAGGAATAAAGATTCGGAGTTCGGTGTAAAGATTCGGAGTTCGGAATAAAGAAACGGGGCTTTCATGAGTTCGGCAGGTTCGGAGTTCGGACTAAGAATGGGTTGTTTGTCGGTTCAGTAGGTTCGGAGTTCAGAATAAAGATTCGGTGTTCGGAATAAAGAAATGGGGCTTTCATGAGTTCGGCAGGTTCGGAGTTTGGACTTAGAATGGGTTGTTTGTCGGTTCGGTAGGTTCGGAGTTCGGACTAACTGTGGGTCCATGTTGGGTTCGGCCGGTTCGGAGTTCAGACAAAAAAGTTGGTCCATTATGTGTTTGGCATGTTCGGAGTTTGGACTAAGAATGGGTTGTTTGTCAGTTCGGTAGGTTCAGAGTTCGGACTAACTGTGGGTCCATGTTGGGTTGGGTAGGTTCGGACTTTGGACTTACAATGATTTCAGCATGGGGCACTTTTCATACTTTGGATGGGTCGCAGTCCTGAGTTGACCTATATTGTTCCCAGTCTTAAGTCCCAACTCCAGGTTTGCTGATCCCAGGTTGGACTCGGTCCTTCGTGCGAACTCCTAGTCTGCCGAACTCAGGTTGAACCCAATCTAAGTCCAAACTGCCGGCGGGCCGAACTCAAGTTGGACCCAATCTTAAGTCCGAACTCCAGGTTTGCCAAACCAAGGTTTGACTCGGTCTTTGGTCCGAACTTCCAGTCTGCCAAACCTATAGAGATGATTACACGGTTGTTTTGATCCCAACCCTGATCTCAGCCCGAGCTGACCATATCGGCCCAAGCCCAAAGGGCGAGGGCTGATATGGTCCGAGGGCTGAGATCAAAACAACCGAGTTATGATCTTTTTATCATATACTTATGTGCATAAAAATGAAAGCTCAGTTCTAGCGCCGAGGGAAACTCTTCGGTATTCCGCTAGACCTGTAATGTGAGAATTGCAGTTGCAGTTATAGCAGTCTGATACAGCAAGAGTCGTCTTTAACTTCCCAGCGTCTTTATTTCACAACAATCACAAGAAAGTAATAGAAATTAGAGAAACGAGAGTGTTTTCATGGCAGATGTTTACAGAAAACTGTTTCGACACGAGTGACTGTGACAAAACATCACAGAAATCTTTTCTGGATGGAGAAACATTAAAGTTTTTTTGTGTAATAGGCCAGGCACTGTCAGGCTAGCTATCCTGTCCCACTGACAGGTCTTGTTTTTCAACTACACTAGCTTTTATCTACTGCATTTAGGGTCAAGAATGATGGTTTTTAAAGCTTTCCATATATGATTTTAGGGGAACAATGCTGTCAATACGCATTTGTTGTGATAAAGTAGATCTAGGGACAGATGCAATTTACCCTTTTATTTTGACAATTTTCGAACGCAGATTCAAGAGGGCATACAGGTTGTATCAAGAGCGACACGAATATCAGTCTCAGCCCTCTATCAAGGGCGAGACTGATATCAATCTCGGCTTTTGACATAGCAGTTTGGAGCGCAGGGCCGGATCATACCTCACAGTGCAGAAAAAATACAATGGGCGAAATTAAGGGCTAGTCTAAGTATATGACTGATATTGTTTCCAGTCTTTAGTCCGAACTCCAGGTCTGCTGAACATAGGGTGGACTCTGTCCTTAGTCCAAACTCCGAGTCTGCTGAACCTAGGTTGGACTTGGTCCTTAGTCCGAACTCCGAGTCTGCCGAACCTAGGTTGGACTCGGTCCTTAGTCCAAACTCCGAGTCTGCCCAATTCATGTTGGACCCAATCTTAAGTCCGAACTCTGAGTCTGCCAAACCTAGGTCGGACTCGGTCCTTAGTCCGAACTCCGAGTCTGCAGAACCTAAGTTGGACTGGGTCCTTAGTCCGAACTCCGAGTCTGCCGAACTCATGTTGGACCCAATCTTAAATCCGAACTCCGAGTCTGCCGAACCTAGGTTGGACTCGGTCCTTAGTCCGAACTCCGAGTCTGCCGAACTCATGTTGGACCCAGTCTTAAGTCCGAACTCCGAGTCTGCCGATCCTAGATTGGACTCGGTCCTTAGTCCGAACTCCGAGCCTGCCGAACTTAGGTTGGACTCGGTCTTTAGTCCGAACTCCGAGTCTTTATGCCGAACTCCGGGTCAAAACACAATCCTGGACCAACCTGAAAAGATTCGAACAATACACTACATTGTCTTTCTTCTTATAACCATATTTCAAGGTGTGTGTGTAAGGGTCGGAGGAGGGGGGGGGGGCGAGGAGTGTGAGGGGTGGGGGGGGGTGGGGGGACTACTTTCTGACTTTGTGAACTCTCTGATATAGGAAATGCAAGAAAATTATAATTAAAGTAATTGTTTTTGATTTTTCGTGATAAATGTCCACCACCACTGCTGTTCCGGAAATATTTCTTCCGGAAATATGACTATAAAATGCAATCTTGACACGCCCCCCACCCCCTCACACACACACACACATACACATACCCCGACTGCCTCAGAAATATGGACTATATAAGAAATTCCCACAGGAAAAGATCTCCTAGACCTATTTTAGCATAGCCGTCTTAACCTTTTAGTGGATTTACCCCGGCGGTTACATGTCTATACTTTGCTCCCTTGCATGTCATAGGAGGGCTGTCCGATGTTAAAGCAGAAATAAAAAAAATATTTGAACGAAAAAAAAATACCGCCCGATAAATAAGAATGTGTCTTCCTTCTTTCCATCAAATATCTTTATTTGTATTTATTTCTTTTTTGGTTTTGTTTTGGGGAAAATATCCAAAACAAAAGATCGAGATAGGTCTTGCCAATTCTGTCCTGAAAACTTCATCAGGGTATTTTTTTTTCTGAAAATGCTCATAATATAAACGTATCCATACCAATTTTAGTGCGATAGACGCGCGTTTCTGTATTTAACTTCTCCAGTGTCTCTAAACCACAAAAGTTTGAAAGAAAAGAGATGACGGGCAGGTCTCGGCAGGCAACGAGCATCCCCCTATTGTCGCATTCCGCGGGACACTTTAGCTGCAGACATCAGGTAAGAGACGCCTACGTATTAACTCGCGAGCGCAGGCGTCCCCCATCAAGCAACCTCAGCCCCTGTGTCTCGAGAAAAGCGACAGAAAATCAGGAAAGAGATGTTCGATGCAGCAAGAACCCACAAAAAGCCAAAACAGTTCAAAAGAATGGAAGCCAAACTCAGCTAAGACTGTTGTCGCTATGACAAGTTTGTCTTAGTTTTAGAAGAATTTAGAAATTTTACCAGATAACATAAAGGATAAACAAATGAAACGGCGAAACAATGCAATTAAAACAATTACACCGTTCCAGTGTAAACGTTTGAACATCCCCCGCGTTTGGCGCGACGTTACGTGACGTTAGTGGCGCCAAACGTTTCATTTTACTCTCCTCACATGACGTAATCAAAAATAACAACCCTTCAAAAGTCGATTTTAGCGTCTATAAAAGCAACAATTTGTACATTTATAAAACGACAGACTATTTTATAAAAAAAACATTATGTTTTCAATTATTTTTACGGAATTTTTGGACCGAATCACTCACACTACAAATGGACCATAAAATGGTCCATTTGGCACAGAACATGTTAAACAAACAAATCCTGAACATGGACAAGTTGAACATCAATGAGACTAAGTTTCTACAGGAAAGAAAATACCTGAAAAAAGAGTTCAGGAGATTATGTAGAGTTGAAGTCGCGAAAAGAGCAGAAAAAGAGAAAAATGATATAATGGAATCTAGAACATATGACTCAAAGACTTTCCATAAATTGGTACAAAAACAGAGAAATAAGGGGAATAATCTGATCTCCGATCTACATGTCGGTGCCCATAAATATTCTGGAACTCAAGGAATATTGGAAGGTTTCAAACAGCATTTTGAACAGTTGGCAGCTGACAGGATTGAAGAGAACTTTGATGAGCAGTATCACAGAATAAACTCGTATGAGGTGAGCATAATCTCAGAACTAGTCAAAGATAAAGAAATCCCGGAAGTGACTATTAATGAACTGAACAAAGCTATAAAAACATTAAACAAAGGTAAATCTCCTGATATTTATGGGCTACAGGTGGAACACATACTGAATGCAGGTAAAAAAGCAGAACAATATCTACTTGAAATAATCAATCAAATCTTTAAAAATGGAGATATTCCAGAATTGCTAAAGACAGGACTTTTAACTCCAGTTTTCAAGAGAAAAGGAAATAAGAATTTCTCCACTAACTACAGAGGAATCACAGTGCTTCCTGTAGTCTGTAAAACAATTGAAGTCATCATTAAGGAAAGAATAAGAACTAAATGTGACAATGTACAAAATCCACTCCAAAGAGGTTTCACACGGAACGCATCTCCTATGAATGCTGGATTAATTGTTGAGGAGTTTCTGAGAGAGAGCAAGGACCATAATGTAACAGCTCATGTGATTCTCCTGGACGCAAAGTCAGCGTTTGATGTTGTGAATCATGAACACTTACTTAGACGACTTTATCACATAGGCATCCAAGACAAACATTGGTCACTAATAAGTAGTCTGCACCGGGAAGCATCTAGTGTAGTAAAATGGTATGGAGAGCAGTCAGAATCCTTTCGAGTAGAACAAGGCGTAAGACAGGGGGGTATACTCAGTGCAGATTTTTATAAAATCCATTTAAACCCTCTCCTGGACAGAATCCAACACTCTGGTCTTGGCGCACGGATTGGCAATGTTATATGCAATCTTAGTGGTTGTGCTGACGATCTGGCCATCAACACAAATAATCGAAGGGAAGGACAAACTCTAGTGAATTCAGCTACTGACTTCGCGGGTATGGAAAGATACTTCCTACAAGCAGATAAGAGCGTCGTCGTAACAGTTACTCCAAAAGACAGTAAAGCTGATGTGCATTGTATGGAACCTCTTTTGATGGATGGAAAAGAAATGAAAAATGTTGAGACAGCCATGCATCTCGGTATACATCGTGCAGGAACTATCTCAAAAACGGGTGAACTGAACGTAGATGAAAATCTGAAAAAAGCTAGAAGAGTTGTGTATAGTCTCATGTCAAGCGGAATGTATGGTCACAACGGACTTGACCCAGAAACAAACCTACACTTAGTAAAAACTTATGTGACCCCAGTCCTTCTATATGGGCTGGAGTTAGTACTACCAAATAAGACTCATATTAACAAACTTGAAGTGTACCAGAAGAAAATGCTTAAACAAATCTTATCACTCCCTATAAGTACTCCAGATGTAGCTGTTTACATAGTTTCGGGATTTCTTCCGGTGGAGGCGCAGATCGACAAGAAAGTCTTAACACTGTTTAACAATGTTACTCTTCAAGATGACTCTTCAGTTGAAAAACAACTTGCTAAACGTCAAATGACAATGAAAGGTGATAAAAGCAACAGCTGGTTCATACATGTCAAAAAGACACTTCTGAAATATGAACTTTGTGACATTTATAATTATTTGGATCAACCAATTAAGAAAACAGTCTGGAAAAGAACTGTAGGAGAAGCAGTTAACAAGTATTGGCAGAAAGAAATTTTGTCCCTGGTTCCATACTATAGGAAGTTAGAATATCTTAACGTCAAAACTTTCAAACCAGGACATATACACCCATTATTGAAAATTAATGTTCACTCATCACGTGATATAGTTCGTTTACCGTCAAAATTGAAATTGATGTGTGGAAGTTATATCCTCCAAACTGATAGGCAGAAATTTAATAAATCAGAAGTTGACTCTACGTGTCCACTGTGTCAAAGAAATAATGAGACTATTGAGCATCACATCCTGGACTGTTCAGCCTTGAATGATGTTAGATTTCCTATTCTACAATGCATTAGCATATCATACAAAAACCTAACGGGTAAAGCTTTTGACCAACTTAGTAGCAACTCAAAGATTCAGATAATCATAGACTGCTCATTCCTTATAAATCAGGAGAAAACTGTTAGAAATAAGATTAGGATTCAGGACGTGTCAGAATTGGAATTTCATACCAGACGATTGACCCACATGTTATATGTCAACAGATATAGTCTTCTCAACAACCCCACCAGTTAAATAATTCTTATTAGAATTATGAAAATGTATATACGTTCCAGTGAAGCATGCTCGACTAACAACAGATGGTGAACATAACATCGCCCTCTACCTTTTAAATAATTATAAGTTTTAAAATGTATATAGACTTTAACTAAGAAGATTGTTATTCGCACATGATGTGCTGTTCTCCATCAATGGAGGTTCAGATACAGAAAACAGGAAAAACAGGATGGTTTGACATTTTTTGCGCAAAATGGCTTCAAATATCTGCATAGATCGACATTACTCTGCAGTCCGTTCAGGTATTGAAATAAATTCCATACCAAAACACATGCCATCAAGAGGTACATAAAGCTCTGCTATACTTTCTGCCCAACCTCTACGCATTACGAGTGTATTGATTCAAACAATACTTTTCATTAGTCGTTAGCATTTACTCAGTTAAAAAGTAAAATAGAGAAAAAAACGTCACTCTCCGAAAAATATATCTCAAAAAATTATTTTGATATGTTTTAACGAAATATGAAGTTGGAATATTGATGAAATAATATCAAGATTTTACCGAGTAAATATTTCTCAAAGGTGTTTTTTAATTTTGTTTTTTTTAAACTATACCCCCTCTTCAGATAACGTCGATTATTTTTGCGTCAGACTAAATTGGGCGCTAAGATCGGTTTCCGACATATCTTTTAATTCCGATAATGATACAAGGTCGAATTATTCTGGAGAATCTATGAAAATAAAAATCGAAATCGAAACAATCGTAGAAATTCGTCATTCCGTTTTCTAGAGAGAAGAGTTCAAACAGCTCAGGGGGACAAATTTTGCCTTTTCGGAAGTAATTCACTTCGCGAAATACGAAGTTCGTAAGAGTTCAATAAAAGAGACGTCACGTTCACTGGGTGGTTGCTTAGTCCCGGTGGGCGATGATTTTTTCTGACAATCGTCAACGATTTTTTTCTGACAACGGTCTCGGATTTTTTCCAAATCGTCAATGATTTTTTTCTCAGCAAAGTCATAACAGACAACCGTTGCGACAAAATGGTGAGTTTAGTCGATTAAAACATTTATTTACAAATCCTTTGCTTATTCTTGGTAGAGATTAGGCAAATTAGATAAAATACACAAGTTTAACGTGGTCAACAGTTAAAAGAAACCTGGAAATTTTCGTTTAGGGTACATCTTGAAGAACTGTCCTCTATGTCTATGTCTGCGAAGTTTACCATAGGGTAACGTTAGTTTTAATCATAAATCGGTGTTTGGAAAAATGTCTCATTATTTTTTGACACTTTACAATAATATAAATAGGTCTGTAAGCCCATTTTCAGTTTTCATAGGTCCCGGATTTTTTCCTACAAGTCCCGGATTTTCTCCTACAATAGATTTTAAGCGCCTGATTTTTTCTGACAACGCAAACCACAAAATGAGTAGTTATTATGATACGTTATTGCGCATATATTGAACAGCAAGATCAGAAAAAGCTTCAAACTTAATTTTGGTGCATATATGGATGACAAAATATTTGTTGGTCATCAAAAGACGAGCCTTTCCATTGTATGCACCATGTAGCCCATTCTATTGCTTCAAATTTGGTTGTAAATATGAGTGCCGCTACGGTCAGGCTATCTTTTTCTCTTATGAGGCATGGTGAATTTACATTGTTTTCCCAGAATTGTGCGTGCATGCATGCGTGCGTACGTGTGTATGTGTGTGATTCCAAAGCAAGGGTTTTATTAAACATAAGTCCTTTGGTCCTGGACCAGCGATTTTTGGGCATGACCAGTTGGTGTCTTTGGTGGCTGGTCCTGCAGACCAACTGATTTTGAAATTAAATGAAAACACGTGATAACAAAGAATAGCCGAAACATCGGGAGGACCACTTAAATTGTGGATGAGTTGGTCCTGCAGACCACCAGTCATTCAGTCCTTAGCAAAATACCTGCCAAAGCATCAATATTTTCTTTTGTTCTATTTTTGGAGCATAGTGAATGCGAGGCTTGAAAATGCACAGGTCCAGCCGGTTCTACGATTGAGGGTCTGAACAGTTTTCCATACTGCACATCAACACCAGAACAGAAATGTTTAAACCAAAATGTTCTGAGAAATCAATCCTTTGAAAGCAAGGGATACATAAAAAGAATAAATGAGGGACTTCCGGTTTGTCGGTGTTTCGTGACGGTCATGAAAGAGATGTAGAAAAAAAAATATTGCTGTGGGTACTCTACAAAGACTTGATATGGTTAAATAGAGAAGACAAGATAAACAATTACTGTACCGATGATATAAAATACATATATGATTCTGTAGAAGGCAATCAAGTGAGAGTATAAAGGCCCGTGAAGTTTGTCAGTACCCCACCCATCTATTTACGGGTAATAATAACAAAGAAAGATAAACTGTACTAAAGCTTCTATCCTAGAATAAGTATAAGTATGTCTTTAAATAAACCTCCAACACGTGCCAATAAGGCTCTGAGTCAAGACAGTCCTAAAAGCACAGTAAAGATAGCTCAGTTAGAGAAATCCAAAGAACCAAAGGAGCCCGAGATCAGATCTTTTTTTGGACAGACAGGAGATAGCAAGAGTGATAATAAAAGTATCGGGACTGAATTCAATAGTTTTAAAGAAGAAATGAGAACCATGATTGCCCAAATGATTGACAGTATAACAACAAAGGTTGCAGGAAAAATATCAAACAAAATTGAGTCACTGGAAAATAAATTTAGTACCATGTTTAATGAATTCAGAACAGACATTCAAACACTAAGGACAGATGTGAATGAAGCAAAGGCAGATATGGCTAAAATTTCAGGACAGGTTAGAGAAATAGAGAAAGGTTAAGAATTCCAGAGCAGTAAGATGAGGGAAAATGATGAGAAGCAGGAGAAAACATTGAGTGAATTAAAGGTAGAGATAGATAGTAAAGTACAAGAGCTGAATCAGAAACTGTTGCTCATGGAAAAGCATGAAAGGAAATACAACTTGTTGTTTTATGGGTTCCCTGAAGAGCAAAGAGGAGAAAACATTTATGACAAGATGAGAAATGTGTTTGTTGAGGATTTAGAACTTGACCCTAATAAAGTTGACAACATGTACTGTGCACATGCTCACAGAATGCCAGCAGAAAATCAAGAAGGACCTAGACCTCTAATAATTCGGTTTGCATCATATGCAGACAGAGAGCTGGTTTTGTCAAATGCTTATAAGCTGGCTGGATCTAGAAGGAGGATTTTGCCAGACCTCCCAGTTGTGATGAAAAAAGAAAGAAGTAGGCTAGCCAAAGAAGCCTATACAATTAGAAAAAATGAAAAGCTACAAACAAGAATAAAGGATAAGGGCCTGGAGGTGTATTTAGAGGTTAGGAAAGAGAGTAAAGACAGATGGGTTAAAAGGATAGTTTGATAAATGAAAATCCCTGTATAGACAATGAAGAATTCAAAAGAAAATAATAAATCTGTTTGACTGGAGTGCTGACAATCTATCAATAATGGCTTGAAAGGCTTACAAGGGCCTTTAGATAAAAAATAATAATAAATAGCTGTAAAACCCTAATCAATGGAAGACCTACAGCAGATTTGATTTGGTGAACTTGTTTTGTTTTTCCAGGGGCCCATAACCCCTATGATAACATCTGGGGGAGTGTGGAGCTCTGGAGAAGACAAACTAATTATTTCTATTTAATCTCAGATATATGCTGTATGGTGTCCTAGTATGGGAATTGAAAATTACTGGAATTTTAGGTTTATAAGAGGCAAACATGTGGAACTGAAAACTTATTAAATAGACATTTACTCAGAGCATAATCAGACATGTATTAACTTATACATTATACAAATATATAAAATGAACATATCTTATTAGAGAACTTTATTTACAGCTATCTTTTGTTTAAAATTTGAATGGATCAGTCTAACATTTCTTACAGCAGGTGTTGAAATTTGGATTGAGTTTTGCACTTAAGTTGGAAGCACATGGGGAAATGTTAGAGTCATTTGAAGGCTTTAAACTGGACAATAATAAAGTTGTCTACTTACTTAAGTACCATACCTGTATGAGGGAAATGTTGGAGTCATATGAAGGTTTTAAGTTGGGTAATAAAATAGCTGCTTAGTTGACTTAAGTATAATACCTGTAAATGTTTTTGTCAAAAATATTGCTAATAAAACAACAAATGGTGTAGATTTTTAATATATAAGATGCAAACAGGAAATCCAGGTGTGTGAAAGGTGGGTAAAAAAGTTCCATAGGATTTATACGTACATTTACAATGTATGTGCCATTTGAAGGTTTTAAGCTTGGGAATACCTGACTTTGTAAAACAAATTATTTTCATTCAGTCATAGACATTTACAATGTGGTGTCCAATAAATTAATGCTAACTGAAAACTACATTTCTCATAGCAGTTGTTGAAAATATGGATTGAGTATTGCACTTTAGTTGGAAGCACAGTTAGAGTCTTTTGAAGTTTTAACCTGGATAATAATATAATAATAAAGTTGCTTACTCACTGTATGTGGGAAATATTTGAGTCATATGAAGATTTAAAGCTGTGCAATAATATAGCAGCTTAGTTATTATAGTGTAATACCTGTAAATGTTTTTGCCAAAAGTATATTTATTAAAACACTAATAGTGTTGATTTGCAAAATATAAAATGCATATAGGGTCTCCAGTTGTTTGAAGGGTGGGCTCCATAAGTTGATAAGTTCCACAAGATTTTTACTTACTTTAACATGTTTGGGAAAACATGAAGCTGCTTATCTGACTTTGTACAACAAAGTAACTTCACTTGATAATAGATATATGCAGTATGGTGTCCAATAATCTAATGTTAGCTGAAAATTACTGGAAATTTATATTAGTAGGAGGTGAACACATGGAGTTATACATCTTTAACTGACACACCTGGGCTCAGAACTTTATTAACTTATGTAGTTACATATAGCTTATACAATTACATGAAATGAACATATCTTATAGAACAGCTTTATATATAGCTATCTTTTTGTTTGAAATCTGGAGAAATAAGTCTTTCATTTCCCATAGAAGGTGTTGAAATTTGGAGTGAGTATTTCACTTTAGCAGGAAGCACACTGGGAATGTTAGAATCACTTGATGGTTTTAACTGGATCATCATAAAGTTGCTTTTTTATTTTAGTACAATACTTTTATGTGGGAAATGTTGGAGTTATATGAAGTTTTTAAGCTGGGAAATATTATAGCTGTCTAGTAAGACATAGTATAATACCTGTAAATATCTTTTGTCAAGATACACCTGGGCTTTGTACATATCCAAATTTATGAAGTTACATACAGTCTACACTATTACATAATATGAACATTTCTTACTGGAGAGCTTTATATATAGCTTTGTCTGTGTTTAAAATATAGAGGGATCAGTTTGACATTTCTCACAGCAGTTGTTGAAATTTGGTTTGAATAATGACTTTTAGTTGGAGGCATAGTGGGAAATGTTAGACTCATTTAAAGGTTTTAAACTGGATAATGATAAAGCTGTCTACTTACTTTAGTAGAATACTTGTATGTAGGAAATGTTGAAGTCATATGAAGGTTTTAAGCTGGGTAATAAAATAGCTGCTTAGTTGACTTAAGTAAAATACCTGTAAATGTTTTTGTCAAAAATATTGCTAATAAAACAATAAATGGTGTAGATTTTTAATATATAAGAAGCAAACAGGAAATCCAGGTGTGTGAAAGGTGGGTTAAAAAGTTCCATAGGATTTATACTTACATTTACAATGTATGTGCCATTTGAAGGTTGTAAGCTTGGGAATACCTGATTTTGTAAAACAAATTATTTTCATTCAATCATAGACATTTACAATGTGGTGTCCAATAACTTAATGCTAACTGAAAACTACATTTCTCATAGCAGTTGTTGAAAATATGGATTGAGTATTGCACTTTAGTTGGAAGCACAGTGGACAATGTTGGAGTCTTTTGAAGTTTTAACCTGGAAAATAATATATTAATAAAGTTGCTTACTCACTGTATGTGGGAAATATTTGAGTCGTATGAAGATTTTAAGTCGTGCAATAATATAGCAGCTTAGTTATTATAGTGTAATACCTGTAAATGTTTTTGCCAAAAGTATATTTATTAAAACACTAATAGTGTTGATTTGCAAAATATAAAATGCATATAGGGTCTCCAGTTGTTTGAAGGGTGGGCTCCATAAGTTGATAAGTTCCACAAGATTTTTACTTACTTTAACATGTTTGGGAAAACATGAAGCTGCTTATCTGACTTTGTACAACAAAGTAACTTCACTTGATAATAGATATATGCAGTATGGTGTCCAATAACCTAATGTTAGCTGAAAATTACTGGAAATTTATATTAGTAAGAGGTGAACACATGCAGGTATACATCTTTAACTGACACACCTGGGCTCAGAACTTTATTAACTTATTTAGTTACATATAGCTTATACAATTACATGAAATGAACATATCTAATAGAGCAGCTTTATATATAGCTATCTTTTTGTTTGAAATCTGGAGAAATAAGTCTTTCATTTCCCATGGAAGGGTTGAAATTTGGAGTGAGTATTTCACTTTAGCAGGAAGCACACTGGGAATGTTAGAGTCACTTGAAGGTTTTAACTGGATCATCATAAAATTGCTTTTTTATTTTAGTACAATACCTTTATGTGGGAAATGTTGGAGTTATATGAAGTCTTTAAGCTGGGAAATATTATAGCTGTCTAGTAAGACATAGTATAATACCTGTAAATATATTTTGTCAAGATACACCTGGGCTTTGTACATAACCAAAATTAGGAAGTTAAAACAGTCTACACTATTACATAATATGAACATTTCTTACTGGAGAGCTTTATATATAGCTTTGTCTGTGTTTAAAATATAGAGGGATCAGTTTGACATTTCTCACAGCAGTTGTTGAAATTTGGTTTGATAATGACTTTTAGTTGGAAGCACAGTGGGAAATGTTAGACTCGTTTAAAGGTTTTAAACTGGATAATGACAAAGCTGTCTACTTACTTTAGTAGAATACTTGTATGTAGGAAATGTTGAAGTCATATGAAGGTTTTAAGCTTGGTAATAAAATAGCTGCTTAGTTGACTTAAGTAAAATACCTGTAAATGTTTTTGTCACAAATATTGCTAATAGAACAATAAATGCTGTTGACTTTCAAAATATAAGAGCAAACAGGTGTGTGAAAGGTGGGTAAAAAGTTCCATAAGATTTATACTTACATTTATAATGTATGTGCCATTAGATGGATTTAAGCTTGGGAATACAAGCAGTTGCTTACATGACTTTGTAAAACAAATTATTTTCATTTAATCATAGACATTTATAAAGTGGTGTCCAATAATGCATACTGAAAATTACATTTCTCATAGCAGGTGTTGAAAATATGGATTGAATATTGTACTTTAGTGAGAAGCACAGTGGGAAATGTTATTGTTTTTTGAAGTTTCAACCTGGATATTATATAATAATAAAGTTGCTTACTTACTTTAGTACAATACCTGTATGTGGGAAATATTTGAGTCATAGGAAGATTTTAAGCTGTACAATAAAGCTGCTTAGTTATTATAGTGTAATACCAGTAAATGTTTTTGCCAAAAGTATATTTATTAAAACACTAATAGTGTTGGTTTGCAAAATATAAAATGCATATAGGGTCTCCAGTTGTTTGAATGGTGGGCTCCATAAGTTGATAAGTTCCACAGGATTTTTACTCACACTTAACATGTGTGGGAAAACATGAAGCTGCTTATCTGACTTATCTGACAAATTAACTTCATTTAATCATAGATATATGCAGTATGGTGTCCAATAACCTAATGTTAGTTGAAAATTATTGGAAATTTATATTAGTAAGAGGTGAACACATAGAGGTATACATCTTTAACTGGCACACATGGGCTCAGAACATTATCAACTTATGTAGTTACATATAGCTTATAAAATTACATGAAATGAACATATCTTATAGAACAGCTTTATATATAGCTATCAGTTGTTTGATATTTGGAGAGATAAGTCTTTCATTTCCCATTGAAGGTGTTGAAATTAGGAGTGAGTATTTCACTTATGCTGGAAGCATATTGGGAATGTTAAAGTCATTTAAAGGTTTTTAACTGGATAATCATAAAGTTGCTTTCTTATTTAAGGAAAAATACCTACTTACTTTAGTAGATTACCTGTACATAGGAAATGTTGAAGTCATATGAAGGTTTTCAGCTGGGTAATAAAATAGCTGCTTAGTTGACTAAAGTATAATACCTGTAAATGTTTTTGTCAAAAATATTGCTAATAAAACAATAAATGGTGTAGATTTTCAAAATATAAGATGCAAACAGGAAATCCAGGTGTGTGAAAGGTGGGTAAAAAGTTCCATAGGATTTATACTTACATTTATAATGTATGTGCCATTTGAAGGTTTAAGCTTGGGAATACAAGAAGTTGCTAACACGACCTTGTAAAACATTTTATTTTCATTTAATCATAGACATTTATAATGTGGTGTCCAATAACTGAATACTAACTGAAAATCACATTTCCCATAGCAGGTGTTGAAAATATGGATTGAATATTGCACTTAAGTTGGAAGCACAGTGAGAAATGTTAGAGTCTTTTGGAGTTTTAACCTGGATAATAATATAATAACAAAGTTGCTTACTTACTGTATGTGGGAAATATTTGAGTCATATGAAGATTTTAAGCTGTGTAAAACTAAAGCTGATTAGTTATTATAGTGTAATACCTGTAAATGTTTTTGCCAAAAGTTTTGTCATTAAAACACTAATAGTGTTGATTTGCAAAATATAAAATGCATATAGGGTCTCCAGTTGTTTGAATGGTGGGCTCCATAAACTGATAAGTTCCACAGGATTTTTACTCACATTTAACATGTTTGGGAAAACATGAGTCACTGGAAGGTTTTTAACTGGATAGCCATTAAGTTACTTTCTTATTTAAGCAAAAATACCTGTATGTGGGAAATGTTGGAGTTATATGAAGTCTTTAGCTGGGAAATATTATAGCTGTCTAGTAAGACATAGTATAATACCTGTAAATATCTTTTGTCAAGATACACCTGGGCTTTGTACATAACCAAATGTAGGTAGTTACATATAGTCTACACAATTACATAATATGAACATTTCTTATTGGAGAGCTTTATAGAAAGATTTGTCTGTGTTTAAAATATAGAGGGATCAGTTAGACATTTCTCACAGCAGTTGTTGAAATTTGGTTTGAATATTGCACTTTAGTTGGAAGCACAGTGGGAAATGTTAGAGTCATTTAAATGTTTTAAACTGGATAATGATAAAGCTGTCTACTTACTTTAGTGGAATACCTGTATGTATGAAGTGTTGCTGTCGATTTGCAAAATATAAAAGGCATATAGGAACCACAGGTGTGTGAAAGGTGGGTAAATAAATGTTGTTTTTTATGTTTACTCACATTAAAAAAATGTATGTGTTATTTGCAGGTTTTAAGCTGAGGTATACATGAAGCGGCTTATCTGACTTGGTATAGCAAAGTATTCTTATTCAGTCATTGACATATACAGTATATGGTGTCTAATAACTTAATGCTTACTGTAAATTACTGGGAATTTATATTACGAAGAGGGTAACACATGGAAGTATAAAATTTACCAGATACACCTGGGCTTAGTACATAATCAACCATATGTAGTTACATATAGTTTATGATATTACATGGCATGAACATCTCCTTTCAAGAGATTTATATACATCCATTTCTTTATTAGAATTTGGAGTGATCAGTCTTAAATTTCTCACAGCACGATTAGAAATTTGGATTAATAATATGCTTTAATTGGAAACACAGTGGGAAATGTAAGAGTCATTTGAAGGCTTTAAACTGGATAATAATAAAGTTGCTTACTTATTTTGGTACAATACCTGTATGTGGGGAAGTGTTGGAGTCAGTAGAAGTATGGGATCAACATTTCTCACAGCAGGTGTGAAAATTCGGACTGAGTATTCCACTTTAGTTAGAAGCACAGTGGAAATGCTAGAGCCATTTAAAGGTTTTCTACTGGATGATAATAAGGTTGCTTATTTACTCTAGTATAATACCTGTATGTGGGAAATGTTGGAGACATATGGAGGTTTTAAGCTAGGCAATAATACGGCTGCTTAGTTATTTTAGTAATATGTCTGTAAAAGATTTTGTTAAAAGTATTGTCAATAATATAATAAATGGTGTTAATTTGCAAAATATAAAATGCATATAAGAACTTCAGGTGTGTGAAAGGTCGGTAAAAAAGTTTCACTGGATTTATACTCACATTTGACAGTTATGTGTCAATTGATGAAGGTTGATGCCGCTTACTTAACTTGGAACAACAAATTATTTTTATTATGTTATAGATGTATGCACTATGGTGTCCAATAGTCAAATGAAAATTAAATGTTACTTGATATTAAAATTAATAATAGGTTAAAATAATGGAAATGGACAGCTACACAGATAAACATATGCCTAGTCTATAATTAAACTATCACATAATGCCACTGTCATAATGTTTTCAGTGGAAAAACCAGTCTTAATAATATATTTTGCAATATTTAATAAACTTAAAGGGTTTGAGAAGTATATGGGCTTCAAACAGAATTTGTTAAAAACGTAGTATCGTTTTTATATTGGCACAACAGGTGAATACAGTACTCGATTGTCATTGCCTACATAACTGGATATTTTGCCACCCAGAAACTTTGGGAAGCTGCATGTTGCTCCATATATGTTCTATAGATGGTACAGCAGTTAAATATTCTATCCTCAAATCTTGACTGATACATTCAGATAATTTTTTTCGAATAATAATTTGCAGACTCCCTTTATACTAACCGTATAGAAGGGACAACAGAATTATAAAGATATTCACGTGCAGGCTTGTATGTGTATGCGTATGTACTTTTTCACATACATTTGTGAATATTGGGTTATCTGAATGTATGTGTATAAGTGTTTATATGTATATGGATGCATATGTGTGTACATGTATATATGTTATGTGTGTAGGTGTGTGCAGGCCTTATAAGTACGTTTAAATATATATATGTAGGTGTGTATGCTTTGTATATATATATATATATATATATATATATATATATATATATATATATATATATATATATGCGTATGCTTTTGAAAAATACTCTATAGTTTCCGAATATACTAGATCTCAATATATACCTGGATTTATTATTTTCAAGTGAATTAGGCAACAATAAGCATTTTTTAGATTGCTGACGGAAGAAATAAGTATATGCTATGTAAGACATAGTTTTAAAGATAACATATTAGCCCTGAGAAAGAAGTTATTATTACATGTTTTATATACCAGTACAATAATTGATATAATCGGTGAAAGAAGTAGAATAACTAATGACGCTTCTGAAAGATGTCAAAATGAATTCAGAAATTTAAGAAAATACAATTATGTGTACAGTTCGCAGATTAAACTGGCAATACCATAATATAAAGTAAGTTTAGAATGTGATTGCCTTACACAGCAGGAAACCGGAAAATGATGATTTTTACGGTGAATCTTTCCTTTTCTGTAGTATTTAATTTTTATATGTTCCATTGTATTGGATATCGTGTAGGCACTCTAAGAGCTATGGTTTATAATAATCCTGTGTCCTTTCTTATTGAAAATAAAACATATATTATGATTTATGAGGTGAACTATGAAAATGGCTGTACAATTAACAATACTTTCACAGAACTGCCGTGGTGGCCTTTCTCTTGCTGCTAAGAGAAGAGACTTGTTTCAGTATTTTAGATCAAAAAAATATAATATAATATGTTTACAGGATACACATATAAACACAAATCTTGAAGCATTCATCAAAGCGGAGTGGGGTTATGAAGCTTTTTTCAGTTCCTATACAACAAACAGTCGGGGAGTTATGATATTAATAAACAATAATTTTGAACAGAAAGTGAACAAAGTAAAAATAGATAAAAATGGAAATTTTATAATTTTAGATATAACTATAGAAGATAAACAGATCACGCTTGTTAATCTGTATGGTCCTAATAATGATGATCCACAATTTTATAAAAATTTAAAACAAAAAATAGACGAATTTGAGAATGAGAAAGTTATTATGTGCGGAGATTGGAACCTGATAATAGATGCAACGATGGACAGCTACAATTATTTACATATAAATAACCCGAGGGCCAGACAAGTTGTACTTAACCAATTAGAAGATGAAAATTTTATAGATGCATGGCGGGTAATGCATGATGACGTAAAACAATATACATGGCGACGATTAAATCCTATTAAAAAACAAGCACGATTAGACTTTTTTTTGATCCATGAAAGCATATTTCAGTATGTGACAGATTCAGATATAATCCCAGGTTATAGAACGGACCACTCTGCTATAATTTTAAAAGGAAAATTTCAGGAAAACGAAAGAGGAAGAGGATATTGGAAGTTCAATAATACTTTGCTTAAGGATCAACAATATATCAATGAAATAAAAACTACGATAGATGAGGTAAAAAACACATATGCCACAAATGCAGTTTTAGGACACAACATTTCAAATCAAGACATAACCTTTAATATAAATGATCAATTATTTTTGGAAACTTTGTTAATGATAATAAGGGGTAATACAATAAAATATAGTTCAATTAAAAAGAAGGAAACAATAAAGGAGGAAAACAAACTGGAACAAGAAATAAAAATAATTGAAGAAGAAATAAACAACGACTTCTTAAATACAGATCCAGAAACAATTCGAACTTTAGCCCAAAAGCAAGATAGATTAGTAGAAATCCGAAAAAATAAAATTGAAGGTGTTATGTTAAGATCAAAGGCCCGATATGAAGACTTAGGGGAAAAACCTACGAAATATTTCTTTAATTTAGAAAACAGACAATATACAAATAAAGTTATGAATAAGATTATAGATGAAAATGATATACACCATACTGACACTAAAGATATTTTAAACTGTCAAAGAGGCTTTTATCAAAAATTGTATGATGAGGTTAAAGATACAGATGATAGACCAATTGAAACTGTTTTAGGGTATAATGATAAAAAATTGTCAAATAATACAGCCGAAACTTTGGAAGGGGAAATTCATTTAGCGGAATTAGCAGAAGCCTTAAAAAATATGAAAAACGATAAGAGTCCGGGGTTAGATGGCTTTACAGTAGAATTTTTTAAATTCTTTTGGATTGATATAGGAATATTTGTTTTACGCTCCCTAAATTATGGGTATAGAACTGGAAATCTGTCGGTTACACAAAAACAAGGTATCATAACCTGTTTGCCAAAGCCTAATAAAAATAGACATTTTTTAAAAAACTGGCGACCAATTTCTTTGTTAAATGTGGTATACAAACTTGCATCGTCTGTGATTGCTAACAGAATAAAAACTGTGCTTAATTCTCTTATTCATGAAGATCAAACAGGTTTTGTATCAGGTAGGTTTATTGGTGAAAACGTAAAATTAATTTATAATGTATTGTTTGAAACAAAAAACCAAGAGTTGCCAGGACTAATTCTGTCGGTAGATTTTGAAAAAGCGTTCGACACTGTCTCGTGGGAATTTATTGAAAAGGTTTTAAAGTATTTTAATTTTGGACCCTCTGTTATATCATGGGTCAAATTATTTCAAAATGGGTCTGAATCTTGCATAATACAAAATGGTTTTATGTCGGAATTTTTAAAATTAAAGAGAGGCTGTCGACAAGGAGATCCAATATCACCATACATTTTTATTTTATGTGCCGAAATCCTAGGACAAATGATTAGAAAGAGTGATAATTTACATGGAATAGAAGTACAAGGGAAAGAATTTCGGTTAAGTCAATATGCTGACGACACACAGATATTTCTAAACGGAACTGAGGAATCTTTACAAGAAGCTTTATCTATTTTAAACACTTTTTATAAAATGTCAGGGCTTAAAATTAATATTGAGAAAACGAGGGCAATTTGGGTGGGATCTTTAAGTAATTCAATAAGACAAATGTGTAAAAATTACAAATTGGATTGGACACAAGGACCTTTTAAGATATTAGGGGTAACATTTACTACTGAAGTGTTTGATATCTGGGACGCTAATACAAATGAAATTATGACAAAAATTGAAAACTTGTGTAAACAGTGGTCTAAACGGAAACTGACATTGCTTGGGAGGATAACAGTTATAAAATCATTGCTCTTATCAAAATTTAATCACCTGTTTTTAGCCCTACCTAATCCTCCCGGGGAACTTACTAAACAGCTTGAAAAACTAGTTTATAAATTTTTGTGGAATTCCGGTCCAGATAGGATAAAGCGATCAATTATTATTAAGGATTTAAAAGTTGGAGGACTACGAATGGTTAATATCAGTTACTTTATCAAAGCTTTAAAAATTTCGTGGTTAAGAAGAGTTATTCAGAACTCACAAGGTACTTGGCATGCATTGTCTAATATAGATTTTCAAAAGTTATTCTCTTTCGGGCCAGGGTTTGCCAATTATTATAAACAAAATGTAGATAACCCGTTCTGGAAAGAAATACTCCAAAATTGGGCAGAATTGTGCAATACTATCAAAATAGAATCAGTATATCAAGTATTTAATTCACCGCTGTGGTATAACAAGAATTTAATCAATGGAAACAACTTTTGTATTGCCGATTGGTATGAAAAAGGGTTGCGACAAATATCGAATCTTATTGATGAGCGAGGTAACATTTATTCTTTTGAAGTCCTTAGAAATATGTACAATTTAAGAGGTACCTATCTAGATTTCCACTCACTTATCAGAAGAATTCCAAATGACTGGAAAATTAAAATAAACGAAAACAAAATAGCTTCTAGCATAAATAGATATAATGTAAACTGTAATATATATGTGCAACAATTAATTAAAGACAAAAAGGGATGTAGGAGGTTTTATGATTTGATGACAGATGCATATAAACCGATATTAAATAACAAATGGGATAGGGAGATAGCAGATATACTGGAGCAAGATTGGAAAAATTATTATTCAGTAATTAAATCCTTAAAAGAGGTGAAGCTGAAAGACTTTCAATATAAAGTGAATAATAAAATTTTGGTAACAAAGTCATTTCTAAATCGAATTAATAAGATAGACAATAATTTGTGTGAATACTGCCAACGACAATCAGAAACTATATATCATTTATTCATAGAGTGTGAAAAGGTAAAACAATTCTGGGGACTTTTGAATGCATGGCTTATTGCAAATTCTGATTTGTCACTTAATTTAGAAGAAAAAAATATCCTGTTCGCATATCAAGATAAAAACCAATTAAGAAATTATATATATGTTATTGCTAAGCATTATATCTATGTAAATAAATTTTCTGGAAAGCAACTGAATGTAGAAATTTTTAAAGCAATACTTCGGAGAAAATTTCAAAGTGAACGGTATATAGCATATATTAACAACACTATGGAAAAATTTCTCGCTAAATGGTCGCACTTATATAACAGCTTAGAACAACCTGATAATCCTACAATACAGTGAAGTACTTCAATATACCACAGTAAATTTACACTCAGGAGGAGTCACTGCATGATCGTTTGCGCCGAGAATCTTTCCTACCATAAACGGGGTTCCATGGTACGCAGCCTTCCATTATTACCATACCTAACTGAAATACTGTTGAAAAGGACGTAAAATTGCCAGTCATCCACCCACTGTTGGAGCGAATGTATAGATTTATTGACCGACGCAAATGCTGAGGTCGATATGTTATTTGGCAGGCAAAAATGACTGTGCATTAGCCACAATAGAGGTCAGTAAATGTTTTGTTTTATGAAAACGACAAGTCTACTAACAATGGTATATGACGGGATGACATGGCTACTCTAATGGTGTGGAGACATAATGTTTATGCGACGCAATATTAAGAAATGCGGAAGGCGGCGGGATAAAAGTAATACTGGTTAATATTATAAAATATTGCAAAGTATTGGCCGTAACGCGAAGCCGATTCAGCCGAGAAAATTGTGTTTTATTATGATCATGTACTGGGGTAAAGTCGGGCGGATTCGGGCGGCGGGTTGGCTCGGACAGCGACATTGTTCTCTTTATATGTCAGTTGTTTAGAATTAAAAGCAAAATAAATGGGAAACGGTGAAAATCCTGATGAGGCGGCTCATTATGAGTCGTCTCATCTGGATTTGCACCGTTTGCAATAGTATGACCGAATTTGCCTGATGTCCGGGTTTGCCTGACTTGGCCCTAACTGGTGAAGGTGCTCGACAACGGCGCGTTACCTAGTTTAATGAGAAGGCGTGGCGAAACTTTCACTACAAATATTTGCTTGGAATGTTCACTTGGCATGATGCAGTTTTAGTACTGAGTTTTTTTTTATTATTATTACAGATGACACTCGTTAGTCTTAATATAAGTACATACGGCTGAATATAAAATGAAAATAGAAGGCTTACTTACTTGATTATCTCCTTCTCTGAAAATGCCTGTGTTGGTTACAACTTGGTGTAAAGATGTATATCAGTCTCGTACACACTTAGTAAACGTACATCGTAACTAAATCACTGAACTTAAGGCATGTATGTTTGTATCTCCCGGGGCTGATGCAGGCTTGTCCGTTAATAAGCCTCTGCAAGAGTTTTGTCTGCGAGTCCAGACTGAATTTGCCATTAGAATACGTTTTGTAAGGCTTAAAGAAGCAGACCCCAACCATGCTGCCATATGTAGCAGTCTGGTGGGGGTCTGCAAATGTTTGTAACCCGTTGTATTCATTTGGCTTATTGCATTCAAAGAAACGAAACCGGGTGGTGTACGAATGTTAAGGGTAGATTTTGGTATAAAAATGATTGACACTGGTCAGGGACTACTCTCTGCAGAAAGCGAAGAAAAATAAATTAGTTACGCCCTCTCAGACACGGGAAATATCAATATGCATAATAGATTAAATCCCAGATCAGCGCAAAAGTAAGTTCTTCTAATATATGAGAATAACAATACACAGATTTTTAATATTACCTCCTCTTATTCCAAATAAAAACACAGAATATAAAAAAAAAGAGCACACAGGTTTTCCAGTCAGAATTAAAGAAGAAACTAACCTTATCTTTAACACGTCAGCATATTGCTTAGCACGAGATATATATACATTGCCCAACACAGCGTGACGAAATAGCAATACTTCAAACCGTAGGTAAAATGTATGGCTGAAACTATTGCCCTTGCATAAATTTAGGATATGAATAGGACTAGCTTTTAAATAAGAGAATTAACAATGAAGACTAAATTGTATATCTGGAAAAAACTATAACTTTCAGAGAAATACTTGGCAGCGAGAGAGAGAGCCACATAAGTATAATACGGCTTTATAGAATTGATATCGTCCCAGCGGGCACGTGGCGTTGAGGTGGCGTCATGCTTACGTCGATGCGACGTTATGACGTCGCATCGACGTCATTATGACGTTATTTCGACGTCATGTGCCCGCTGGGGTCACAGGACATAGTGTTCTTTAAATGTGCTAATACGACTCTGCACTAGCGATGGAACAAATACTGAATTAAATAATAACTTCTTTCTTCTTATGGTGTAATAGGTAGAAAATATAAGAGTAGAAAGTATGTACAGTTTGCCATGATTTACTTTTTTTCTCTAATACTGTATTCGTTCTCTCAAACTTGTTCATTCTATTTTTTTTTTTCTTCATAAAACTGTTAAATGGTAGATATACATGATTTGATATATTATTATGTTATTGTATCAGTTCAGAATAAAATTACAAAAAAAAAAAAAGAATAAATGAAAATAACATACTCGGTTCAATTGCAGCCGCCAGGCCGCGTAGCGCAATTGGAAGGGCACCTGACTCATAAGTCAGAGGTCCTGGGTTCGAAACCCGGTCTGGCCATAGGCTTTTGTTTCTCCTTCCGCTGATTTAAGAAGGGCAGTTGTCAGTTACTGGCGAAAGTATGTGCACTTGGTACTTGTTAACCGCTAAGGAGGTCTAAGCCTGCCCAGGAATAGTGTGGTTAGATTAACTGACCGCCCCGACATGACCATAGCTGTTTACCGTAGACGTTAAGCATCAAATCAACCAATTGCAGCCATGTCTTTAGCAGTAGCTGATCTTAAAAAAATTGTCAAAATGAAATCAATGATTCCAAAGGACCAGAAATTATATAATCTGCACTATGACTGGACACGGTGAGACATTTAACGGCCATTACACGCCTGTTTCAGTGACGTTTCTATTTGTTTGAGAAAATCTGAAGTTCTGTTTAAGAATTTCAGTATGTAATGCCATTGGAAAATTGATGGAGCGTAGTAAACACTGTTTGCCATAAACCCATACATAGCTACATAGATCTAAAGTATATGTGGGACACTTTGCTCGCGCTACACAATTGCTTTATTTGTTTATCAAATTCGTGCGTGCGCTCGCGTGTGTGAGTTACTTTAATCCTAAAACAAAGGTAATAGTTTCCCGTAGCCTTGTAACTAGGGACAGTGGATGTTAGAGGCTCACCGTATCTTACAAAAGACGGAGCCCATCCCTCTTTTCTTTTTTTTTTGCTGCCTTTTATCTTTACCTACAACACGGGGCTAACAGCAATTTCCCACACCTGTGCTGTCAACAGAGCCAGTCAGTTTCTATACATGCTAAAGTGGCTGTCGACCGAGACAGTCGACAGAAGTATCATTCGGTCGACAACCACCTCATTATAGTATACATGTGTCATCTACCATAACTGGTACTGCTTACTACCTCCTTCTCTGTCGCGAGCCACTTCCTTTGGCATCTTCAAATGGCGTCTTTGTACGGTTCGGTCGACAGCCCAGTTAAGCAAATTGGTATTACCCCCGTGTATACTCGAAAAGTAATCAACTGTATAAATGTGCGCAAACAAAATTTTACCTGGAAATTATCTGGCAAATCGAACGAGATGGTGGAAACACGTGGGTGGGAGTAGATCTCCTGACTTTGGTTTGGCGTAGTTTATGACGCCACATCAGAGATCTCCTGACGTAAAAAGTCACAGTGACGTCAGACTATCTAATGCTGGCATTTTAGTCAATGTAGTTTATTCAAACAGCGATTAGATTATATATAGGGGCTTCAGGTGTTTTTTAAAAATGCAAATTTACTTATTTTTACCTATTTTATGAGAAAGCATATTCAATTTCCTCTAAAATGATATGTATATTATTAGAACAGGGTGCTTGGTTCAAAAGTTATGACATGTTTCAGACAAGCCATTGTGACCAATTTTGTAATCATGCGCCAATGTATTCAGTATACGGGCTGATGGCACCGAATTTCACATTCATTAAGCATAAATTGGGGCAAGGATTTAAGTCTTTTACTTATAGTCTTATTCATATACACTGTATGATGCAGTAATATGGGCGGCAACTTCAGCAAATATTTTTGAGTGGTTCACTCGTTTCCATGGTAACCAGGCTGTCAATTTCTGGTTCAAAATGGCAGCGAAATCGGAGTTTTAAATGAAGCGAATAATGACAAAACGACAGAATATGATAAAGAACACTCATAAATGATACAATGTATGAAGCAATTATAAAAGATGCACCATTTACTAACATTTTTTATTTGTGAGTTTGTTTCCATGGTAATGAGGCGGCCATTTTCTTGTTCAAAATGGCCGCTAACACGGAGTTTCCATGATAAAAAGATATCAAATGCAAAATTAAAAAAAATAGAAACAGTCACAAATCCTATAGGTAGTTTAACACAATTCAGTTATACAAGTTTTACAATTTGCAAGCATTATTTAGTGGTTCAGCTGTTTCCATGGTAACCAGGATGCCATTTACTTGTCCAAAATGGCCACGAAAACAGTGTTTGCCGGCCAAACTGAAAGAGATGACGAGAAAAGAGGATAAAGCAAAGGACCTCTGACGGTTGTAATGTTAATTTGTCTATAAAACTAGTCAAAATTAAATTATTGATATACCCAAGAATTTCTCTTGATATTTGTTGCTCTCAACATCCCCTAACTGGCTATGAATTTAATTTCTGATTTTTTCGCACATAGACTTCTAATTTTGGTGGAAAAAGCCAAATTTTATCATTAAACGTAATGGAAACAGGGAAAGTTTTTTAAAGATACTTTCCCCCCCGTGCCTCAGCTAGCCACTCTGCATGTATGTGTGTACTATCATAATACACATTATATGTGAGTGGCTTGCTGAGGCACGGGGGGAAAAGATAGTCTACAGCTGAAAAGCTGAAAAAGTGGGTGGGGTACTTACACCCTTTATATCTAAAAATAGGCTAAAGTCCTTATTATTGTAAATATATTGCAAAATATCAGTAACAGTAGTGTGTACGTCAGTTTTAGCACAGTTATCAATTAAGATTTCGATATATCAGAAAGCCAAAAAAAATGACTTATTTTTCAGAGACTGAAAAATTCACGTACCCCTCTTGATAAAATCGGTTTAAGTTAGTCTAGACGCATGAAAATTTTTCAAAATCACTGTTAAAATGTCTTTATAGTACTCAGGTCTACATATTAATGCCAAATATTTCAACTTTTGCTGCCCGAGGAAGGTGCAATAAATTGACGAAAAATAGGCAAATATGCATTGATACTGTCAGAGGTCCTACACAAATGATCTAGTGTGTGCCTCAGTACCTAGTTAAAGCTGGAACATTTGCTCGCATTGTAATTAATTCACTTGTTTCCAAGGTAATTTGGTGACTTTTTTGTTGGTCAAACTTTCTGTAAAATCTGCATTTCTATGAAGAAGAAGGTAAAGCCCGAAATGCACGTCTCACTTACCACCTCTCGCAACAGATACAAGTCACTACCTCATTCGTGAAATTAAATACATCTGTAAGATATGCTTATATTGCAAAATATCACGCACATCTGTCAGTAAATATAACATATTCTTGTAAAATATATAGCTCATCCAAGTGTGTTTATGTGTTGTCATACATGAGTAAAGAACAGTTCTTTGATCATTCGGACTGTAATAAATAGCAAATAACATAAAGCATTAGTCTCCCCGTACTTGGTTAATTTGTTGGTAGGATGGGGTTTAACAACTCTTTGAAACAGTATTTCAATTTGTGTCGAGCTGTCTCCCTGAGAGGGAGAGAAAGAAAAGATATGACAGGCGAGAGAAGAAATATCCAAATTACCCCACCCACATCTACTGCAAACACAGTAGACCCTTACTCTTCTATTATCCATATACAATAGTTGGACGCCTTGGCACTGAAATTTACCGGGCACCATCGCCCGACCGCAACCATCCCCCTCCTCCCCCTTCCCACAACCACCGTACTTAGAAACGTATCCCCGGGTTTACTATAATAATGCAGATCATGTTTTTTCCATTCCTTTAGGGTGGTCATTTGACAGCTAGAAAACGGTTAAATTGAAGTTCAGTGCAACTAATGTTAAGTGCATTGTGGCAGCCATATAAAAAGTGTCACCATACTTCACCATGCATAGTGAATATTACATAATGGAATCATTGGGCTCATTCTGAGTCAGTTCGAAAATAATGCCGCTGAAGCCGGGGGGCTAGGGGGACATTGGCAGTGTTGCAACAGTAAATTACTGCACTTGAACTGACTCACTGAAATCAAGTCTCTTTTAGGCCTACCCGTTTCTTTAATGTCTGCCTTGCTTCCTGAAGACCTTACAAGATTTATTCTTAGTAAAGAAGACCTGATACAAATCCTTGAAATATTTTCACTGACCACAGAACGTTCCTTTCATGATTTATTTTTGGCTGACCAGTTGACAATGTTTGTCAGCTGATCAGTAAGTAACTTAAAGACCCTTTATTTGCATAATCTTTTATTGTGAGTTATCGCTGCAAGCTTCTTACTAAAGATTCATTTTTGTACATGACCCTGATATAGTTTAAACAAATAAAACATTGTTAAGTTTCATTTAAAAGCGTTCGGGTATTATAAATTTGCAACTAGAATGATCTTCCAATAAACGGTAAAATAACAGCGTAAAAACCTGGCGCGCTTTTTCATAATATTGCATAGTTCGACGGGGAACCAGAAAAGGAACTAGTACTTTGTGGAGCTGTTTTCCCATCATTTTTTATTATTATTATTTCAGCCTTTTTTGAGGATTAGAGACATTGAAAAAGTTGAATATGGAAATCCGCATCTGTAGCAGTAAATTTGGTTATCGAAACACATTGTTTCCCTTACTCTTTGCAACAGCTATGTGATTCAATAATGCTCATAAACCCAAATTCTCATTTATCACGAAACGTGAAGGTTGATTTAGACGTTCTATCACTGTGAGTAGAAAGTACTATGGAGACTTTAAGGTGCACAGTCCAACTTTAGCAGCGGCCGCAGCAGACTTAGTGCGATAACAGAAATTGATGATACCAAAATGTATCTCGTCTTAAAATAAATATACAAATTTAAATAACAACTTCATTCAGGACTGACAAAAGAAAAAAACTCCAAGCTGATATTCATCTTGGCTTTGCACTGTTTGACCAACACAAAGGCACTGATGAAATGACGCACTTTACGACCTTTTCAAGAGCATTCAGTCATATGAAAGGATGTGTGCAATGGAACCCTGTTCACGGTCGAAAAGAGTTTTGCCTAAAGCGAGAATCAAACCGCGCTAGCTCAGTGCTAAATCCACTGAGCTACGAGTACTCCTTAAATGTATGCTGATCTTTAATTGTCGACTGCGATACTTTTGATATACTTGGAATAAAATCTTTTGAATTGTGACAGAAAATGATATGAGAATATGAATTTTATGACAATTGAATTTATGTTGATATGTATGTGTTCACATAATTTTCATGCGGGGAAAATGCCAAATAATTCTGATTAATGCCGACCAAAGTTGGTTTACGGTAAAATAATAAATTTTGCAGATACTTTAACTTTCGCTTTCCTTTGTTTTGTATTTAAGAACGTATGGAAAATAGCAAAACACAATAATTTAGATAAAAACTGACTCGATTAAATTTGCTTAACACAATAAATATCGACTGCATAATCATAGTTTCGGGGGAGCCCTCGATCAAGTGATGAAAAATCCTGACGTCAAATTTAGCGTAACGGCGGGTGGAGAAACGTCATAAATATCGTCGATACCATGTCTCCAAACAATGATTTCCGCGGCATATAAAATAGCTCATGGCATAGAGGTGGAATGGTTTTTGAAGATTATAGGTCTGAGAATTCGAATCTGAGTGCCTCGGTTTTGCAAAACAGTTATTTACCTGTTAAAATTCGGCTTATTTCAGTCAAATTGCACTAGCTTTCTTGTTAATGATCGAATTTTACCGAGGCAATCAATCTTGTAAAGGTCACTATCTCAGAATTTATTTGATTGGTCAGTCTGACTAATCACGCTTACACGTTGCCGCGGAAACCGTTTCAAGACACCCCACTATGTTGTAAACAATCGGATAAATGCGGCCACGTCAGAATGACGTTAAGTGAAAATCGACGGTGGTCAGTGGTTACCAAACGTTATTTTACGTGTAAAATAGAATTTTTGGCACTGCAACTGCCCTATAATTAAAAAAGAAGGCTGTTTCCATTTCTCTGCATAAAAATAATGACAAAATTCTTGTAAACTACAACAATACAACGTGGTAAAAAGGGGGCATTTTTAGCGCACAACTAGTAAATTACGCGATGACGTAACGTCATCTGAACCCCCTATTATATAATGGATTCACAAGTATGAGTAGGCCTATGGCCGTATTTAAGGATACGTAGGACCTACTAAAGCGATGAATTTGCTAATAGGGCCTCCACTCCAAACTTTTTATGATATGATTAGCAGTCTTTGGTTTTGCTTTTGTTAGACACTTCCACACCATCCTCTAGGGGCAAACGGCGTTTACACCCGATATCATACCACTAAACACGCTGAGAACAGCAACCCAGGTAACTCAGTAGGTTAAGCGCTGGCCTGCTGATCTAGCGGTCCCTGGTTCGATACCTGCTAAAGGCGGAAATCTATACATCGTAAATGGGATTCCACTGCACATAGCCTTTCATTATCCCCCTACCGTCGTCTTTATCTGACTGAAATACTTTTGAAAAGGAGTCATCCATCCATCAACGCTTAGCAACACCACACTGAAGCGAAATGGCAAGGGGTAAGGTTAATTCTCTGACGCCAGCAATATCGACTTGGAAAATCTGATCACTGTAATTATAAAGTATAAGGCACTGTAATTATTAAGCATAAAAGATAAAACAAATCCTCCCTTTCTGTCGTGTAATATATTTTTTCACTCATGAACACCTGCAGTGATAGTTTTCCTTGAGGCATACCACGGCATACATGTCAGTAATGCTTCTAATGTTCAATCGGCGATATAAAATTAGATCACACACTAAAAAATCTAATTGCTGAGTCTATAATCCAACTTTTGGGTCTCTGAAATGCAATATTTGTGGTAGGAAAAAATCCGGGACACTGTAGGAAAAAATCCGGGACATTAAATTCGTTGTAGGAGCAAATCCTTGACATTTGCTGTAATTTTCGTCCTTGGTTTGCAGAGCTTATTTCACAAAAAATGTGACAAACGACTAAATGCGCTCATAAAATGCTTCAGAAAACAGCCTGTTTGCAAAAGATCAGGGCCCGTATTCATCAACGTTTATTTTAGACTTAAGTCTTGAATTTGAGACTAAGTCTCAAATCTGAGTTTATGCTCAAAATTCCGTATTCATCAAAATATTTAAGTCTGAGACTCAAAGTTGAGATCAAAATATACACTTAACTTTAAGTCCAAGATTTTGTGGCTTAAGTCTGGAAAACAAAATGGCGGCCTCCTGGCGAAGAAGGCAGAGAAGGAGAAAAAGGAGATATTTGCAGCCTGCCAGACTTCGATTCTTAAGAGATCGTATAAGAGATCGTAGTAACCCAGTAGAGAAATATAATGCCACAGAGTTTTTTTACCGTTACCGGTTCAGGAAGGATACGATTTTACTAATAATGTCCCTCATAAGCTTCAAGACTACGACGCTGAGGTCGAACCCTATACCACCAATATTGCAGTTACTGACAACTATCAGATACCTTGCCACTGGGTCCTTCCAGTCAGTAATAGGGGATACACTGGAGATTTCTCAGGCATCTGTGAGCAGGATTGTGCGAAGCGTAGCAGGAGAAATCGCAGGACTGTCCAGCGACCTTATCAAATTCCCTTGTGGTGTATTGTCAAACCAAGTGAAAGAGGGATTTTACAAAATTGCCGGTAGATTTCATCAGAATGTTTTCCTCTTACGACTGTCGCAGCTGTCTCATGACGTATTAGCTTTATGACGTAAATGGTGCCGCGTGAGATTTCCAATTATCATAAAAGTTATTGGTAAAACACGATGCACAACAATTAATAAAAATAAATTATCGATTGCTATTTACTTGCTGTGAAACTGTTACAAAATGTAATTTAAGCGTCGGATCAGATTCCACTGTTTCCCCTCTGAACTGCAACACTTCCATAGATGACTCATGCAAAATTTTGAAGATTCTGATGAAACTGCGTATATGCAGTCTGACCTTAGCCTTCCTTGGTCCCTATTCTGCTTTGATGAAATGAACACGGTCCGGCCTCATAGTCCATTATCTTACCACGTTGCAGACAATTACCAAAATTGTGCACATCTTTAATAATTTGCATTCACTTCACATATTACAACGGTCCAGTTAAGTATAAAGTAGTTACCGGATGACTGCTTGCATGAGATACAATTCAGAGAGGGAGAAAGAAAAGAGAAATGATAGACGAGAGAACAAAATATCCAAATATCTCCGCCCGCACCTACTGCAAGTACAGTAGACCCTTGCCCTATTTTTATCCAAATAAGTAGGACGCCCCGGCACCGGAAATTATAACCAACACCATTGTCCGACCACCATTCCCGCATGGATGGATGGTGAATTGCGCTATTTTACGTCCTTTTCAAATGTATTTCAGTCATATCAGGATGATGGGAGGGTGATAATTATTTGCTGTGTGCAATGCAACTGAGTTTACGGTTACAAATATTTGCGCAAGCGGGGGTCTAACCCGGGACCGCTAGATTAGTAGGTCAGCGTTTAACCCACAAGTAATGGGTGCAGGATTAGTGTAACAGTTAAGTGACTTTAATAATGATATTTATAATAACAAGAATAAACAGATGCATATATTTGATTAAAACGCACCACTGTGACTGCGTATTAGGCAGCTTCGTTCTTGCCAAGAATTGCTGCAACAATAGGATGTTTCTGAGTAGTTTGCACAAATGGCCCTAAAATTGTTTTCAAATAAGATACCAAACAAAAAAAAAAAGAAAAAACGCACACAGTAAGATTTTCCCGTTTAATTTACCTTTTATACTATGAATAGAAAATGTATAAAAATCCGTATTTTTGTTCAAATCTGGCTCAAACTTTACCATGGCGTAGACGAGCATCTGTACCTTCCATAATGCATTAAAAATACCCATTAATGAAATCGTTGACAATGGCCTCCTATTGACAACTGACAATGGATACATTTTCGGGTTGAACTGTCCGATTGTCTACCTCTAACACTGTATGAGTAATTTCTTAAAATTGTAATTTCCAAGAAAATACCAAAATATTAATGTGTGCGTTTCCCAATTATTCGTTCGGTATATGTTCATTACAATATATGAGTCGCGACGTGAAAACCAACAAAGTTGCAAATGCGCCCATTGAAGACTAAGATCAACCTGGCTGATCAGTCTTCGCTGAGCGCTGAAGGTAGCAAAGGGTCAAAGCTAGCATCATGCGGACAGCGAAAACTCTGATCAGACTGTGTGGATACCCAGACTGATCTGAGTCTTCGCTGGGCGCACATGCCACTTTGTTGGTTTTGTCGTGTCGCGGCTCACATATTGTCGATGCGTGTGCAGATCCAAAATAATTATGGCTCGCCCACAGTGAAACAGTATTGCTTAAAGAGTTTCTGGCTTAGCTCTTCGATCCCGCTGAAAATACGAATCGGTATATACAGGGCAGGTATATGATAAAGTACACTCCCTGTTCATACCAATTTGTATTTTTAGTGGGATCGACGAGACTAACCATCGTTTATAGCAAGTTAGTGTTTCTGGCTTATCTCTTCGATCCCGCTGAAAATACGAATCGGTATACACAGGGCGGGTATATAATAAAGTACACTCCCTGTATATACAGGGCGGGTATATAATAAAGTACACTCCCTGTATATACAGGGCGGGTATATAATAAAGTACACTGCCTGTATATACAGGGCGGGTATATAATAAAGTACACTCCCTGCGCACACCAATTTATATTTTTAGTGGGATCGACGAGACTAACCATCGTTTATAGGACGTTAGTCTCCTTCGAAAAAGTCGGTATAATAACGGCATCATCCCTTAGATATTTAATCTAAATATAGATTAACCAAATACCTGAAGAAGGTTACATGGTGAAAAAAAAGTGTTACAAAACTGGCCGCCATTAGTCGCACGTCAGTCGTGAATTTCCCCATGGAAATTGAGTGGACCCTCTTTATAACGACCGCATTTGTGCCCAAAAAATTTGACTGAAACTGAATTTGCTGTTATAATGAATACATATTTTGAACAAAGAAGCCATTCCGTGCATATCAAAATGACGTTATAAAGATTTTTGCTGTTGTAAGGCGTGCCATTATAAAGAGGGTTGACCGTACCGTTGCAGAAGAAACACGTTACACGTTGAGATTTGCTCCCTCCATGCTCATAATAGTGCGGTTCAAAACTTAAACAGAAATATTAATATCTGTCCAAAAATATCTCCGGATATAATATCCCAGAACAGCAAGCATGTGTCTGTCTATTTTTTTTTTCTTTCGGGAAACAACTAGGCAGTCTGTCTTTCCGTGCGTCTGCCAAGAAAGGGTAAACGTGTACGTGATTGTGCGCATACGTGCCTGTATTTGTATGTATAAGCCGTGACATGACAAAACCAACAAAGTAGCAAATTCGCCTAGTCTCGGAGTCTCCGCTGTCGACACGGAGGTAGCTTAGACTTAGCTACCTTTCAATGCACAGCGAAGACTCTGATCAGACTAGGTGGAAGCCCAGGCCTATCTGAGTCTTTGCTGGGGGCACTTGCCACTTTGTTAGTTTTGTCGTGTCGCGTTTGAAAAAGCTGTTTGTGCAGCCAGCGGAGAGCCTGGACTAGTGGTTTGGTTTTCATGTAGAGAGTCGTGGGCTCGACTCCCACTGGGACATGTCATCTTCAACCTAACAATGAAATTGCGCCCAGTGTGTCCTGCGCTTGGATGCGTATTGTTTTGGAATTACTCTCATATAAGACACTGCCTCAACCTAACACACATTGTTAAATATTTCCATCAAGATATTCCATACGCCTTGTACAAGAATAGCCTGAGAAATTATTCAAAGGGAGGTTACTCCAAACATAAGTAAGGGTATGCAATAATTATCATATGTGACAAACCGTGTCAACTACATGTAATATACATTACTAGTAAGTTTCATCACAATAGTCCAAATGGTTACCTAGTGAGTTGTACAAGTATAGTCTAACAAAATAACTAAAAGGGCGTAACTCATTTACAAGTAAGTACAAGGGAGCAACCATTCTTGTATGAGACACATAGTCTTAACCTCATACACATTTTTATAAAATTTTATGATATCCAAAAGAGTAACCCAGTTATGGAACGCACACGAATTGCCATACAAACTACCACATTCCAAGTTTTCAAAGGGCTGTAACTCTGCTAAAAATCATTTGAGCTTACCCTCTTGATCATATGTTACTTTACACCGTAGTCTTACTAGTTACAAAGTTTCAGCTTAATTCGAAGAAAACTGTAGAAGTTATCCGGAAATGGACACCCCGAAAAATCTAAGTAAAGGGCTATATCTCCACTTAAAATCATTTGAGCGTACTTCGAAATAATATGCGCTGGTCCACCTCATAGTCTTAATATATACCAAGTTTCAGCTTGATTGCATGCAAACTTTAGGAGTTATCCGGAAACGAAAGTTTACAACGGACAGACAGACGGACACACGGATGCCAACGCCATAACAAAATACGTCCCGTTTTTCAAACGGGCGCATAAAAGTATTGTTGTAATGCGCTAAGCGTCAATTTTCTTTTACACCAAATTAACGTTTTGTAACGCTTTGTCACTGAATGGAGCAGAGCTAGTAATCTGTAAAACTCTGGACCAGTATCTAATTACAGTGCAAGAATCAAAAGAATCTGTCCATAGGTTATGGAAATATGGGTTTTATAACAAGAATTCCGTGGAATGCTAAGTCGCACCTGCATTGCACTTCCCCAATAGCAGAGGTCATGGCCCACTGATGTTCCATGCAATTCAAACAAATAAACGTAGTGGTTCTTCCTAGAATAGAAGCTGATTTTGTCATTTTTGCCATTTTTAGTAGCCGTGGCCATCTTGGATTCTCAACCTGGCAGAATTTTAGCATTCTGAAGTGTTGCAGTCTGGACAAGCTCCATATGAAATTTAATAATCATGGGTGCAGTGATTTTGGAGAAATAGAAAGACTTTAATGCCAGGGGTAACGTAAATGTGAACGTAAATCCGAACGTTTTTTGTTGAAATGGCAGCCATCTGTGATTCTAGACCTGGGGCCGTATTCATAAAGCCACTTAAGTCGTTGCTATGCGGTTGCTAAGGCTAAATATCTATAAAGGAGATTCCCTACAACTATAAAATTTGCTCTGGAGGAACAGTCTTTGTAAGACTGTTCCTCCAGAGCAAATTTCATAGTTGTAGGGAATCTCCTTCAATGAAATTTAGCCTTAGCAACAGCATAGCAACCACTTAAGTTGTTTTATGAATACGGCCCCTGACTGATTTTAACCATTCTGAGATTTTGCTGTCTGTCCATGGTCCATGTGAAATTTGAGATCCCTGGGTGCAGTGGTTTTGGAGAAATTAATTGAACAGACTTAAAAGCCAGGCTTAACGTACGTGTTAACAGAGATTTGTTGCTATCTTGGATTCTCGACCTGGCTCAGTTTTATCATTCTGAAGTGTTGCAGTCTGGTCATGCTCCATGTGAAATTTAAGAACAATGGGAGCAGTGATTTTGGAGAAAGTAATTGAACACACTCAAACACCAGGGTTAAAGTTAATGTGAACGGAATGACGGACGGACTGACAGGTGGATGGACGGAAAACCGGACACCTATATATCACCTTGCTAAAGCAGGTGCGACTAAAACTTTAACCAAAATAGCCAATGTGAATGAAAAATGCACTGACGCTGATGAACAAAAGAATTTATTTTCATACTGAAGTTATAACTGGCAAGGTGTATAATGATAAACTACAATGTTTGAGCCTGGGCATGACAAAACCAACAGAGTGGCATGTGCACCTCGCGAAGCCTCAAATTAGCCTGGGATTGCCCTTAAAGGGTGGCTTTAGGTCTACTTCCATGCGGACAGCAAAAACTCTGATCAGACTTGGCAGATGTCCAAGCTGATCTGAGTCTGCGCTAGGCGCACAACCACTTTGTTCATTTTTTTCAGATCCCGGCTCAGTTGTGGATTTTATACCTGTAATTTTGTACGGATAACCTTGGTGAGAAATCTTTGTTTAAGTTAATGCTGTTGCAAATATTGCATTGCCAAAGGTTATTTGACCAAAGTTCTTTGTTACAAGTTTCTTTAAACAAATATTTTGCCCCGTGTGAAAGCAAAATGTTTGGCAAACTTTCTTTGCTAAAGTTTCTGTGGCAAAGGAACTTTGCTCGATTGAACATAGCGTAATACATGTCACATTTAAATCATTTCAGGCTTTCCAAATGTAACTGGATGTATAGACTGTACGCACATAAGAATAAAAGCCCCCAAAAACAATGAGGCAGACTACGTTAACAGGAAGGGATTCCACTCTTTGAATGTACAGGTAAAGTTTTATCATAAAAATGTCTACTGCAACGCCTCCAATACAAAACTTAGATTCAATAGTACATGTGCATAATCAAATTGGTTTGAAATAAGTTATACAGAAGGTCTCACACCCCCAGCAGCCCCGGATCCAAGGGGGGCGGGGCTTTGGGGCTTAAGCCCCGCCACAAGGGACCCTGTGGCCAATATATGGCAGGAATGTAGGTAATAAGGAGCACCGAAATGTAATGAAAATTTGAGAAATGTGTCCACAGGACACGGATGCCCCCGCCTAGTGCCTTAAGTAAGATGGCGCCTTGTTTAAGGCACTTGGACTTGTAGTATAACTAGGTTCACAAAGGCAGTCTTCTGTGGTATATGTTTTATTGTTTTCTTGGGCAGATGTATTGTGCTTCTTGGATCAAGAGAAGTGTGTGTGTGTGAAAATAAGTTTGTTCACTTACCCTTTTGCTTCGTCACGCTTACGAGACACTAATTGTCAGAAAAAAAAATCGTTGACGATTATCAGAAAAAATCAGCGTCCACCGGGACTAAGCAACCACCCAGTGCGTTACTAAAATTAATATCATGGCAAAAATGAACCCCTGTTGAAACCTTTCTTTCTGGAAAACGGAATAAGATATCACTTCAGTTTTTTTCCGTTTTTCGTGCAGATATATTCGCTTCCGTAGAAGAGACCTTAAATATTTTACTAGAAAATCATAAAAAAATACTGAAAAACGTTCTTTGGAATTATCTCCATCTGACGGTGAAAGAAACGACATCATCAGGACAGGGGGTATACGGAAGCGTATATACGCCACCACTTGCTACATAAAACTGCCAGAAAAATATGTTTTTCGCATGAAAATGCCAGAAATAAGTGGCTTGACTGCGATAATATTAATAATGTTAAAACATAGTGCCTTTAGATCATTATTTTCACGGTTACTCTCAATTTTAATGTTGACAAACAAATAAAAGAAAACAGTGTGTCTTACTTTTTCTTGTTTGGCAAATGATGATCTGATTTTGATAAATAAGGACTTCACTATGATCCAAAAGTATATAGCCATATATGTGTTGTGGCAATATTTTTGCCTTTCATTAAAAACTACCATTTTGCGCGAAAACATTTTGCGTCTTGAAGTTGAATATGTCGTATTGATAAATGTATATATATCGGTTCAAGACATTTTTTTTATTTTGTAACAGTATTAATGCCCTTTGTTGATGAAATAACAAGTAGTACTAATATTTTTCATTTTATGACACTATTTTTGCCAGTTGCTTTTTGAAATATGCATCGTGATATATATGTAAGGAGCGGTGCTAATATTTTTGTTCACTTGCTACTCATTATCTCATTCAGATCTATAAATTTATTGTCATAAACGAAGAAAAAGGAGCTTGCGGAATGTCTTTTCCGTTTAGTCGATTTAATTATAAACAGTAAACAACTAAAGTCATGTCGAGCCGGTCAGTTCCTGTGTCGGCCAAGACATCCTAAGCAGTTAACGAGTACTGCGTGCATATACTTTCGCCACTAATCTTGAATCAGCAGAAGGGAGAGAATGTATCATTGTCAATCTCGACGAAAGTTAAGTGGATGGGCAACACACAAAATTAGTGTGTGTATGTGTGTCTGTGTGTGTGTGTGTGTGTGTGTGTGTGTGTGTGCATTTCCGCGGTTTATACACGAATTGACTTAATATGGGAGTACCGGCCCTTCCCCCTTCACTCAACAGCACACGTTTTTATCAAGTTAACCTTGAACTGACTACTTATAATAGAATAATAACATTTAAACACACAAAACGTGCATTAGAAATAATAACCCATATCAAAAGAACATTTAAACACACAAAACGTACAGTAAAAATAACCCATATCAAAAGTACCGCCTTTGAGCGAACAGTAATAAATATCATAAATTACAGGGAACATTGCATTTGTCCGACCGAGACAAAAACTATTCTTAAGGTAGGCTGATCTTCAACCACATCTTCTCTGACTGAATTTATTGTTCTCCGATATATTCCTAATTACAGAGACACATGAGCAGACGTCTAGTGGTATGAGTTTAATTAAGTTACATCTGCGAAATGAAATAAGATAAAAAAAAAAAGGGATTACTTTGTGTATGTTACCCTAAATTTAAATGGATGGATCCTATATAGAAATCCTTTGTGTGACTGGGAAATTCAAGTCTTAGCAGGAAATGATATCTTTATACTTCAGATAGTCTAACATGTCTAATAAACAAACGATTTTACTGAATCAATACATTCTCGGATGCAGTTTGATAAAGGTAGCGTCCGTAAAGTTTGGTAGGGGTCGGAAATCTTCGGCGGTGCGGTACATTATTTTACCCCAGTGCGGTGCGGTGCGTTAATATTTGTGCATGAATATTTTGGGGAAAAATATTAAATATATAGCAATAAAAGATAACATCAAGACTTCTCGAGACAATAATGGCAAATGACAATATATTTAAACGCGTTGTCATACATTTTATGATCATTTTCAATTGAACATTTCACAAAGACAGATAATATGCAGAGAACAAATAAAATATTAAGCGCGAAAAACTTAAATTTTGCTAGCATATTTATGTAGCAAGTGGTGGCGTATATACGCTTCCGTAGGGGTATAGTTAAGCAAATCTACTTTGTGAAAAAATTACTCGGTGAAAACTCAAAATTATTAAACAATTACCAGCAAACATCTTTCAATAAAACATATCAAAATTTCAGATATATTTTTCGGAGACGTTTTTTCTCGCTCTACGCATTTATGTGAAATAAGGTAATATTCATTATTCAATAGCTAATGAAAAGTCATATTTGCCCAAATCAACGCAAAATGCGGAAATATTTGAAAGAAGTATTTACAACACACCCATCTTTAAAGGCTTCTTGATACAGAAGCGTATATACGCCACCACTTGCTACATATTACTGCCAGAAAAATATGTTTTTCTCACGAAAATGTCGGAAATAAGTGGCTTGACTAAGAGAATATTAGAAATATTAAAGCATAGTGCGTTTCGATAATTATTTTCACGGTTAGTCTCAATTGATTGTTGACAGACATATAAAAGAAAACAGTGTGCCTAACTTTTTCTTGTCTGGCAAATGATTATCTGATTTCGATAAATAAGTATTTCACTATGATCCAAAAGTATATAGCTATTTATGTGTTGTGGCAATATTTTTGCCTTTAATTAAAAACTGCCAATTTGCGCGAAAACGTTTTGCGTCTTCACAGATCACTTTCTGTCTTCGGTGTAGAATGATTGTATTATTTCCTTCAAAAATATAAACAATCAAGCAAGAGAAAAACATATTTCGTTCAGATGTTTGAATATGTCGTATTGATAAATTTATAATGTCAGTTCGAGGCATTTTTTTATTTTGTAACAGTATTAATGCCCTTTGTTGAATTACTAAAAAGTAGAGCTAATATTTTTTCATTTTATGACACTATTTTTGCCGGTTGCTTTTTAAAATATGCATCGTGATATATATGTAAGGAGCGGTGCTAATATTTTTGTCCACTTGCTACTCATTATCTCATTCAGATTAATAAATTTATTGTCATAAACGAAGAGAAAGGAGCATACGGAATGTCTCTTCCGTTTAGTCGATTTAATTATTCGCAATAAGACGAAGGAAGATCAAATTTTTTTCTTTATTCCAGATAAAATCTAGCAATTGTTAAAATCTTTTCAGTTGAACAACTAGAAAATGTGTTTATGAAACACTATGCCCCAACCATATGCTTGCCACTAAAGAAGGTTCATCCAATAACGCTTGTACCTTTGTACCATAGGCTTCAATGCACTAAGTCCAAAAAGGGGGTTAACTCAGTAAAAAATTGAAGACTTTTTTCGAAAGGTAATCAGGTCATCTATACCTTGGGCAATATCTTCCTGCAGAAAAATCATGATCTTAGCATCACAGGTTCTCGAGATATTTTGTTCACAAGGTTCCATACGCTAACAATGCACTAAGTTGAACAAGACAGGCGGAAAAAAGAAAACACTAATTCGCTTATTTTCCATACTGATCATGTGTATAAAGTTTCAAGTTCTTAGCTCTTACCGTTCTTGACTGTATGTAAGGATACCTTTGTACTAGAGGCTTCAATGCACTAAATCAAAAAAGGGGCCGAACTCGGCCAAAGATTAATGATTTTTTTTTCAAAAGTTAATCAGGTCATCCACATCTTGGGGAATATCTTCCTGCAAAGAATCATCATCCTAGCATCAGGGCTTCTTACGATATTTTGTTCACAAGGTTCCATAGGCTTACAATGCACTAAGTCGAAAAAGGGGCTTAACTCGGTCAAAAATTCACGATGTTTTTTTTTTTTTTAATACATCTACATATCAGTTCTAAGAAGCTGGCAAAGTTTCAAGGCTCTAGCTAAAATACTTTTAGAGATATCTTGCTCACAAGGTTTCAGTTCGATTTTTCTCAAGGGGCGTAACTCCAAATAGGGAGATAATTCGGACAAGAAAAAATACGTGTCAGCATTTTTTTGATGACGAACCCATACATGAAATTTCAAAACTCTAGCATACACGAACGGACGGACGCATGGACGCATGGAAGTACGGACAACCCAAAAGCAATATGCCCCCGCAACGTCTTCGAAGTTGGGGGCATAATAAAACTTCGCTATTTGTTTAAACTAAAAACAGCTCTTCGACCACAGTTCAATGGCAGTTTGCGTACTAGTAGGAAGGTGGAGGTAAAATCAAAATCTGTAGTTCCTCCCAGAGCAGACAACACATTCAGAAGAAGTTACATGGGCCAGACTACGTAGTTTCGGATAATAAAGCCTCATCAGTGACCCTGACAATATCTGGTGACGAAACCAGAGAAAAGCATACTCAATTTTCGTAATTTTGATAGGGCAGTGGATTCAATCACTGATTAGTATCGAAAATGGTCCAAATAATATAAAAGACGATGATCTAGCATA
This sequence comes from Ctena decussata, assembly GCA_963989385.1. Taxonomy (NCBI): domain Eukaryota; kingdom Metazoa; phylum Mollusca; class Bivalvia; order Lucinida; family Lucinidae; genus Ctena; species Ctena decussata. Next base: position 41,373,238 of record OZ022506.1, on the reverse strand, counting down.
AGAGTCTAAACCAGTCTACACTTTCAGATTTCTCAGAATATAGCCTCTGATCTCAAAGGACGAAACTAAAATATAATCTGCACTATAGATGATATATGGGGAGACGTTGTACGGCTGCCACACGGCGCAACACTAGCTGCACTGATGTAAAATTAAGTGTAAGTTTACAGTTTAATTACTTAAATTGTGACTTGAAATGTCCAGTACTATACAGTGTCATGGGACGGTATCAAAAAGGAGCTACAAGACCACTCGGAAAAGGCGTTTTATCAGTGGCCACTTAGGCACATGGTACCCAAGAAATGTTTATGTGTCACAGGATAACTTCCATGAAAATATACTATACCTATGGCAAGCCATTTTACGATTTATTCTGGAATGCAGATATCGCATTTATTATATCAGCTATCTTATATATTATATAAGATATTTTATATCTATAAGATATTTTATATTATAAATAAGGTATAAATAATATTAGATATCTAATATAACATATAAGATAGCTATTCTAACATAAGATATATCTTATATCCTATATAAGATATCTTATATGGGATACAAACTATCTTTTATAGGATATGAGATATCTTGTTTAATTTTACATATACGATATGTTATATGCTATATCAGATATCTTATATAATATATAATATATCTTTTAAAGCATATAAGATATCTTATATGCTATATCAGATATCTGATATATTATATAAGATATCCAATACGTAAATTTTATTAAGAATCTCATATCCCATATAAGTATCTTATATGCCATATAAGATATCTAATATACTAAATAAGATAGCTAATATAGGTACAAAAGATGTCTTATTTGCCTTTTCCATAAAACACAATACTATATATAAGATATCTGATATAGCATATAAGATATCCTATATAACTTATTTAGTATATCACATATCTTATATCGGATATAACATATCTGACATAGGATAAGATATATCTTATTTAATTTTACATATATCTTTTATAATATATTAGTTGTCTGATAGTTTATATAAGAAATCTTATATGCCATATAAGATATCTAATACAGTAGTACATATATCTGATATACTATATAAGAAAGCTTCTATGAAAAATTAAATAAGGTATCTCATATCTGATATAAGATATCTTATGCCCTATATCAGATGTCTTATATAGGGTATAAGATGTCTTATGTCACATTAGATATCTTTTATGGCATATTAGATATCTTATTCGTCATATTAGATATCTAATATACTATATAAGATATCTACTTTGCATTATAAATGGTAAAACGGCTTGCTCTATATATACCTGCTGCATCGTCTCACTACCTTGAGATTTACTGGGCCCTTAGCTGGAAACAATACCCTGAGGTGTATGGGGAAGGGGGGGTACTCATGTATAAAGTGGTATACGTATATATGTGCTGCGTAAGATTTAAACCTTAGGGAGCGACTTGTCACTGACAAAACGGTGGGTTGAGTTGACTTAGAGTTGAGGTTTGAAGGCCCAGTAAACAACTATTAAAGTCATGTCGAGCCGGTCAGTTCCTGTACAGACCTAGACTTCCTAAGCAGTTAACGAGCACTGGGTGCATATACTTTCGCCACTAATCTTGGGTCAGCAGAAGGGAGAGAATAATTCATTGTTAGTCTCCACGAAAGTTAAGTGGATGGGCAAGAAACAAAAAATAGTGTGTGTGTGTGTGGGGGGGGGGGGGTGCATTTCCGCGGTATATACCCGAATTGACTTAATATGGGAGTGGTGCGGTGCGTTAAACGGTTTGGTCTTCGATTTGTGCATGAATATTTTGGAAAAAAAAAAAATAAATATATTGCAATTATTTTCAAAGATAATATCAAGACTTCTCGAGATAATAATGGCTAATGACAATATATTTAAACGCGTTGTCACACATTTTATGATCATTTTCAATTATACATTTCACAAAAACAGAAAATATGCAGAGAAAAAATAAAATATTAAGCGCGAAAAACTTAATTTTGCTAGCAGATATATGTAGCAAGTGGTGGCGTATATACGCTTCCGTATCTTGACGGCTCGCACTTTGGTATGAAACTTATTACAACATCCTTACAATATCCTACGGAGAGCAAAACGAATGCGAAAACTATATATAATCGTGCGCTATTCATTTTACATAAAAATCGTCAATACATCACATTTTCATGACGTCATAGAAAAAGAAGTATTTTTATCACACTTAAAAGAAAATCATTGCGTGATTTAGAAAATTCTGAAGTTTTTGATTATTGTTCTCTTTACACAAAAAAAACTGAAATTCCTTTTTGACCTATTCACCACCTTAAGTTTATTTATTTATTTATTTTTGCTCCGTTTCCTGACTCGGCAGGAACTTGTTCGAGTCTGAACGAACATGCTTAGTGTTTCTACAGGTGGGATACTGATCAATTTGCATTACCTGGATGCTTCGTTTGGCCTAAGGTCAATGTCACAGACTTAGAAACGTGTACAGTTGCGTTTCAGTTTTGTGTTAAGTTTCTCCCCGAGTTTGTTCTGTACCCCTGAAAGTTTTACTGGGTCTGGTTTATATGTGCTGACTGTTACTACAGGATGGATGCTGATTAGTTTGCATCACCTGGGTATTGCTGCTGGCCTAAGGTCTGACAAAGTCACAGACTTAGAAATTTGTACAACAGTTGGGTTAGGTCAGCTTTTGCACTGCAATTCTGACAGCTTCAATTAGAACTAAGTGTTAGTACAGGATGGACACATATTAATCTGCATCATCTTGATGCTGGTGCTGACCTAAAGTCAAGACCACAGGCTTGGACATTTGTGTTACAGTTTATATTTATAAAGTTATATCTGTTTGCTTATATTTTAGTATACTGGAATGGAACCTTTTGATGTGAGGCTAGGTTTAGTTCTAGGTTGAAACAGTTTAGTTGACATTATCTGGATACTGCTGCTGACAGTAGGTCAAGGTTACAGGCTTTAAAATCTATATTTCTGCTCAAGTTTTACATAGAGGATCTTACATGAGTGCTCATGTATTATTGAATTATTAAACGAGTTGGGGAAAAAGATAAAATGCGAGGCTCTGCCGAGCATTTTATCGCTTTTCCCAACGAGTTTAATAAATTCGATAATACAGGAGCATGAATGCAAGATTCTGTTTATCATATGACACTAAAATCGCATTTTGTGAGCAAATTTTACGCTAAAACGTCACGACTTCGCCGCTAAAAAAATGCGACGTTCGCATGAACGTAAACGCATAACGTTACGACGTAATTTAATCCACTAGTGGATTATTAAGGAATGAATTTCATTTTTCTGAGGTTTATCGAAGTGTAAACTATATTGGATCACGTGCAAAGTGAATGAACCATGTAAACTTTGCTAGTGACCCAATGTAGTTTACACTTCGATAAACCTCAGAAAAAATAAGTTCATTGCTTATATTTACATTCGTTTCAATCAAATCTTTCATGAAAAATCTTACATAAGCGCTAAAATTGAAGCAGTAAATCATGTACACACAGTTTTTTCTGCTAACAGCAGAACGGCGAGCATGACGTCAGGACGTTGCTGGCGTCCAATCAGGTTGTAGAGAGCCATTGTTGATTTTTACGTCATTGACGTCGCGTGTCTCAGTGTAATTATTGGAATGTAAACTACATTACGTTCCATTGGTTTACTATAGGGCTTTTCAGTAAATACACCAAGAATGTAAATATACTCAGAGGCAAAAGAAAGTATACAGGTAACGCAGTCTCGACGTTTCTACAGATGTCTGCATATCTGCATAAATCCTTGGCACTGCAGATACAAACAATCATTTTCGCACAATTTGCGACAATTTTCAGTACAATAGGTCAAAGGATAAGGAAATCACATGGTTTTAAACAAGCCAGGGTCTGAATCAACATTGTGCTGGAGTAGCTCCCCTTTAAACATTCACTTTGGACTATGGAGATTGATTTTATGTATTTTTATGCATTGCATTAAAAAAGGGATGAAAGGTTTGTAAGGACATGTCGCACACTCATATAAAAATTCGGGGTAGGGTATCAAATTTTTGTACCAAGAAATAATGTTTTTGGCGTCTTCTGGTAACATGTATTGAATAGGTATTGAGTTCCTATGGGAAGTTTATTTACTATTTTCTTTCAAATAAACAAGTCTATGAAGTTTTTTTCAAGTGTGCACAAAGGAAAGAAGCCAAAAAACACTTTTCCGAAAATTTCAAGTGGAAACTTCTAACTCCAGGTAAGATAAAGAAACATTTCATTCCTTATAATTTTAATTCAAAGGGAGATAATTTGATACATGTAGCATTTCTTTCTATGGTTGAAGACGTTTGGTGGGAGTTTCAGATAAAATGAAGATGTGGTTTTACTCACAGACATTAGTGCTAGATGTTCATGAAGTGCAAAATGCCATCTGGCATGTGCAAGGCGAGTTTAGATTGGGACTACTGATTTTGAATTAAGGGCCTTAACTCAATTATTAATGACTGCATAACAATTTCTGTTTGTGTTTTGCAGAGCTAGACGTTTGCCAAAATGGCATTATTAATATGTCTACGCAGCTATTTACACGAGGCCCAGTATCCAAAATAAAAAATTGTATACTTATTATTGCCTCTGAGTATATTCGTTTTTAATGCAAGCCTTTAATACACTCTCAGATGCGACGTCATATAATAATTTTAAATTTGCTTGTACTTTTAAGCTTGTATTTCGGAATCTTTGGATGGAACCTTCTGATTTGTGACTGGGTATATTACTGGTAATATGATTGATTGTCTTAGTGGAAACTGGCATTTAATGTGTTTGTAAAGTTTATTTTCTAGAGGCGGTTACAGGCGCTGGCCGGCGGGGTATACATGTATGTGAGCTCTAGTATTTCATTTTTTAAAAAGGTTTATGGCTATACCGCAATGTTCTGGCGGTAATTACTACAACCTATGCAAATATTTCGTTCTTCGGTACCATATTTATTCGGCTATAAAACAAGGGGTTGCCCCTCTCTAGAATCACCCCCAAATATCTAAATCTGTCTTATAAAATTCTGCTTTTATATGGATTTTTCCCTTACAAAACAATCCCAAAAATCTAGATCCATCTTATGAGACGGATCTAGATTTTTTGATTGATTTGGAGGAGAAACCTTTATTCTTATAACAGAAGAAAAACGGTAGTTGAAGTGATCAAATTCTTTCCTTTTTGAGAAGAGGATGTAAATATATCCATAAAAGTTCAATGTATGCTCAAGATCATCTGAATAAACTTCATAATATTCGATATACCAAGTAAGGTGATCGATTTGAAGGATCTGGAGAACAAACTTTTTAAAGGTATATGTACATGTCACTAATGTTGGTCATGCGATCAGGATCGTTTGAGCAAACTTTCGTTCTCTCGAAAATAGAGGCGCCATATGAAATTTAGTTGCACTGACTTAGCGCTTGAGAGGAGAAGGTGTTTGAAAACGCTTACGTTCGATGGACGATATATGGAGCCTTCTGTCCAGGTCACTTTCTAGCTATACATCAATCTTTACTATTGCATAAATTATCGGTGCCAGATGCTATTAGATCTAGATATGTTTTAACGAACACAAAACCATGTATTAACATCGATTTTCACGCGCTGTTAATGACATACTGCGCAACTTTCGTATGCAAGTTGCAAGGCAATATGTACTCCGTCAGTACAGAAACAACGGCAAGACTGCAGTTGAAGATATCCATTAATGACTTTAACGCTAGAGTTATACAAATTCGGATATTGTAAAAATGAAAGTGCAGACGACATTGAGTGAAAACTTTGATGAAAATGATTATGACGGTAGCTGACCATGGCGCTGACCATATCTTGAAATGAGGATTTTTATAGACATGCATAGTGCGTGTAGGAATCATCAAGGTAATGGCGATGATGCCGAAAAATAGAGCGCCAACATTTTCGTTATTTGTAGCATCATAGTTGAATTTATGCAATAACAGCGATCAACACTTTTTTCCAATGCACTAACGTTTGCAAGGTCCCGATGGAGATGTTGAAAACCGAGGCCTTCGGCCGGGGTTTTCAACATTTCCCTATGGAAATGCTGATGGCAGTTCTTTACCCATTCTCCTATATGAGATGCCAGACTCCGTTCTGCCAGTTCCATATTCTTTTAACCCATCTCTCTCTCCCTCTCTCTTTGTGTTTCCTTTCCATTCTTTTACTGTCCACTTGTTCCAAGGCTTCTTCTCCGTTTCATCACTAGTGGTCGAGCCTGTTGCGATCGGAACAGCTTACAATGTAGGCCGCAAATATAGGCCTGCTTTTGTCTTCCCTATCTGGAGAGAAGAACCTATTGCAGCTTCTCCTAAGTTGTTTTGCCAAATCTGTCGGTCTGTCCATCCGATTTCCTCTCTGTCAGTCCGTCACAAACATGCTTCCGCTCAGTCATTTTAAAACGGTTAACGGTATTATTTTAAAACTTGCTACATATAGTAAAGCATTATCAGACAACGTGAATAGAACAAGAAACTTTACCCCAGATCCGTTTACATGTATTTGTTAGAATTGCTTTCTTTATTATTTTTCACGTTACTGCTCCATTACTTAAAACGGTCGAATATATTTCCATGAAACTAGGTGCACTTAGACAAAATCTATAGAACAAGAACTGTAACTCCTTTTCCTTTCTCATCTTTTAAATGTATTATTTTGTTGTGCAGAATTATGAAATTCTTTGTTAATCTTTATGTTATATCAGGTCCAATCCGTACTTTAAAACGGTGAAAGGTGTTTTCATGAAACTTGATTCAACCATATAGCATCGTTAGAGGACGTGCAGGAAACAAGAACCGTAACTCCACTTTAATTTTTGATGAAATTATGCTACTTTGTTTATGGTGTGTAGGGAATTCGTTTCTGCGCTACAGCTTTAGAGCCTTAAATGGAAGTCATTTTCATGAAACATAGCAAAAATGCAAACCGTTATAAGGTGATACCACAGACGACCTTTTTTATTTTTGGGAGAATAATGACTCTTTATTTACGTAAATGATTGGTAAAACTTAATACAAATAATCGAAATATCAAAAGCTTAATTTGAATAAGCATACCTGGAGACAGAGGTGGGGTGAGGATGGGTTGAGGTAGGTAGAGACGGGAGAAGTAGTGGTTGGGGAGGGGGATTATCTAGAAGGGAGATTGAGTGGCTGATTATTCCAATGCCTTAAAAGTCAGCCTATAGTTCTGCTAGAACTACAGTACCATCAGCCTCATCAGTTATCCGAGCAAAGTCATGCTGCAAAGTCATCTTAAATACATGTAAATAGGCTTAACCCTCAAACTTAAGAGAGAATCTCTAAAGAAAAGGTTGGGTTCACACTCACAGCCGGAAGGAGCACGACAGAATAGTTCTCCAGCCGCAGAATCTTGTATGATGGGTACTTTTAACATCTGATACAGCAGAATTTGTACCATGTGTTCATAGATTTCTCGAAGCATTTTACAGTATATCGCACGCAGCCTTATGGGCCACCATACGGAAATTCAATATCAATATCTCGCGCTATTGAACACCTCTATGGCAAGGGTATGAATGCACAAAAAATATGAATGGCAGTACAACAGAATGGTTCAGAACAACAGTTGTAGTTAGGCAATGACGCCTTTTGCAAATGACATTGATGTTCTTGCTTACGATTGCACGAACAAGAAGCCCTATTTGAAAGTTTCAACAAAAATCTGCAAAAGGTATAATATGGAGATAAGTGCTGAGAAGACCAAACGTATGATAAACAGCGCCAATGGCATCCATACAGTTGGAACGCAAACTCTCGAAAAGCGGTGATTGTATTTACAACGGTGGATCCTTCCATATAAAAATAGGCCCTAACAGTGGCGAACATGGTTCTTGACGAAATTTACCATTATTCTCAAATGTATTTAGAGACATTGGCTATATTAAAATGATACAACACATAAAATTGCTTTGCTAATTAGTATTAAGCAAGCTTTCTCAACAATCTTTAGGGCAAAAATTGCTCGAAATGCTAAAATATTCATCGTCAAAGTACAATACACTATCTTGGTGCTACTGAAAACTTGCATCAACATAAAACATAATTTACAGAGAGCTGGGACTTTCTCCAATGCGCACACCCATGCCATCGGAAACTTTATTATTTCTTCTTTGTGCATGCGAAATTTCAAACAATATCGTTTTGGAACATTTTTAAATTGCAAAATGAAAGATGGCATCAGTGGTTTTAACGCTCAAGAAACGGTCTTGCACATGATATGAGCACCAGCAATACTTGCCGGACAGCCACAATTTAAACAGATAAAAGGTCGACATCTTGTCAAACATGAGCTCAAATTGCTAAAAAATCTTGAAGAGGAGAAAAATTACGGAGTTTAGTAAGCTAAAATAGACTACAAACTGGTAGAACGTACCTCGCCGGGGGCTCACCCGACTGCTGGCCTGATTGGCATTGTACAATTTTGACCTGCCTCTCCAATTTATGACAATAATATCCTTTTCAAACTTTATTTATCTTTCAAACAGTCATCTGTTATCTGTCAAATAATTTATTAGGTCACTTTGTTGTAACGTCATTGTTGAAAATGATGACGTATTCATATTACCTAGAACTATAGGCAGCCGGCATGCCATGTAAACGTATAATAGATCTACGTCGAACATAAATTAACCAGATAATTTCATCAGAACCCGGTACGAAGTAAGAGAGTTTTTTTCTTGTCATTTTGTTTGTCTAGTTTTCGAAATTATTTACAATCTGATTTAATAATTTGCTCAACAATTACCAGTGGTATATACTTAAGTGAGAAAGAAATAAGAAACAAGCCGAGCGGGAATGGAAGGAGGTTGGGCGGCCGCGGGGGGCGGGGGGGGGGTTGAGGGGGGACGTGCAGCACTTACTACATCATGTTTAGACTAACGAATTCCTATTTAATCACAGATATATCTACAAATGAGAAGAAGAATGTGTTGTTATACATTTGTATAATATTAATTTAGTCTGTAGTGATGTTTTGGTACCAAACATCCAAACATGACTTGAACACTGAACGGGCGTTGCTTTCTCTCTCTCTCTCTCTCTCTCTCTCTCTCTGTCAATTCAATAGAAGAGTTTTGGCTACATTGTTGTTACACACACTGAGATTTATAGCATTTGAATCTTCAAAGAGGAATCTTTTTTTTAATTTGAAAGAGGACTCTTGTCGCATGTGACAACAGCAAAAACGTGCTTGGTCAGACGACTAGCTGTTTATATAAGCGAACAGCAAAACCCTGATTGACTGGTTGGCTTGCAAGAATACCTTTCCATTCTGAAATAGTCTGGCGACTACAAAGTTCGACGATGAACCTGAAAAGGGTGTCGGGGTGCGTGGGTGAGTGGGTTGGCGAGGGGGGATGTGTGGGGAAAATTGGAGGCTTGCTACATGTACGTGCCATCCGACGTTTGGCGCGTGGCACAAAAAGCAGCCATAATACTGTACATAAACTATATGAATCGCTAAACTTCGGCAAACTCCATACCTTGAATAATTGCTAAGACCTTTGACTGTGTACCTAAACAGTCTGCTTGAAAGTTGAAAACAGAAGAGGTGTGAGGAACTGTTAAAATACGCACGTACTTTGTATATTTATTCAACCAACAGCAAACTGAGCATGAATATAAAAACTACCACCAAAAATCCAAACTAGAATGCAGAAATGCAAGATGTTCATCTTCTTACCCGTAAACTTTCTGACCCTCATAAAATAAAAAAAATGAAAACCTTCCCGCACTTCACCAGTGTTAGATGCCAATCTGCAGGCCGCTGGCTCGATTCCTATCACTGCCTAATAAATGTGTTTTAACTGTTATTTGATTCGATTCGGAAATCGACTGTCCAAGAATTTATTTTCAGGACACAGAGTATGAAGAATAAACCCAGAGTTGAGCATAAAGTGTACCGGAGTGCCCTGTACGTTTGCCTTCAGGAAGATTTGTGAATGCAAAAATATCAAATCTTCTGGTGACCTTTAAGATACCTGGGACTGCTAGTCAAAGAAAGATAAGACCACACAATTTCAGTTAAAGTTCTAATTGGCACAAAAATGAAGAATGAACCGGAAGAAATTGAGAGCGTACATGTAAATGTGCGCGCTTAAGGAGACTGGGTACATTTCATATGGAAGCATCTCGGCAATTTTGATTTATGCCTACCTTTCCAAAGGGAGTCAACTCTTTTAGAAAAGCATTTGCTCCTTTGGATGCAAAGTGTTTTTGAAGAATTTTCCGGTACAGGAAAACTATGTGGAAGTCAATTAAGTTGTTCCCCTTTGTAGAAATGGCAGCCGTTACCCATTTGTAGAAATGGCAGCCGGAAATACATGGAGGCATACCCACCGTGCCACCATAAGATTTTAAATTCTAGCAAACCTGCAGGTCCAAAATCTGGCAAACATTTCCATTGTTGTGATTTTTTTTATTCGCGTGTTTCCGGATATCCGTAAATTAATTATGGATTTAGGATATCGATAAGTAAGGAATAAACATGATAAGGGACGAGACATTTATTACCAGGTGGGGGTGGGGGAGGGTGATGAACTGGTGGGGGGGGGGGGGGTCGGAAATCAATAAGCCTCGGAGCAGGCGGGGGGGGGGGTTATATATTTTATTAGCATACTGTATGTGTGTGAGTGGGGGGGGGGAGGGGTTAGAATTCTTCTATCAGCCTTCATTTTTACCCTAAAATTTTATTACCCCTCAAATTTCAGGCTCATTCCTTTCAACTCAAAACTTAAAGACATTTGGTGGGTGTGGGTGTGGGAGGGGGTGGGGGCAGCTTCATATCAAAAACAGATCCGTTCCTTGATTTGCTAGAAGAACAGTATGAAAGTTTTTATAAATTCATGTCAAGTAGATGATTTTGTAATTAATCTAAATGCCTGCATTTGTGATATTAGCTGTCCAGGTGCCTTTTCATCAGCAAAACTACTGTGGCTCCCCAGACCCCCGCCACCTAGAGTCCCAATTAATAGGCTATTATCAACAGTTATAATTATCAAGCATTCAACAACAGGGGCCTTTTTCACAACGAATCGTACGATTGAAATTCGTCGTAAGATGATCGTACGAGAATCTTACGACCAAAAATCGCTTTCATGAAAAAAATCTCGGTTTCACTATTGTCCTCGTAGAACTCAATTTACGATCAAATCTACGATACCCAAAGGGCAGTCGTAAATTTCACTTTTTCTCCTCTTTCATCGCACAACATACTCATACTTAACTTTTGAATAGGTTACATTTATCTACTGTCTTTCTGAAAAGCATATACCAAGTTTAGAGCAAATCAGCCAATTAACAAAATTCCAAATTTATGATAAATCACCTAAGGGTGATTTTGAGTGAAGTTTTTCCTGTACGATTATCGTACGATTATCGTGCGATTCTTGCGGGATAATTTACCTGCAATGTATTAGAGACTATTCTCAAAATCATGGCGGCAGCATTTGTTCTAATAGAGAGAAATTATCTTACAAGAAAATGGGAGGTTTTAGGACCGTTTGAGCCCCTAATTAGGTGATCTCTGATCTGAGGAGACTGCATGTTTGTGTTCAACGGTATGACATGCCAGATGCACTATAAATCTTTAAACTAGGTTTAAGAAATTTTACCCTAAATTGAGCTTCAAACCTAGGTTTCAGTTCAGTCATAGGTTTCAAATCTGACTTCAATACCCGGATTTGTAAAAACGATTATAGAAAATTTCAATTTTCAAAAGTTAGTTTTGAAGTTAAAACAAAGGATTGAAAACGTAACACCAGAAATTGAGAATGCGAAATTTTGGCTTGCTATACTATACAAGCAAATTATTGCGCTGACCACAAGGTTCTGCAGTGCAAGTCTGAAAGAGCTGATACAATCACAAACAGCATTTGGCAAAATAAAAAGACCCGAGTTTAATTCCTCGGAACTTCTATCTCAAAACGGTATTTCTAAAACCGAGGAAGGGCATGGCAAGCCAATGCACAATGAATTTCATACCACTGAGTTTCAGCCTTGTTTTTAGCGTCTCAGTCCTAGGTTTTGGATCTCCAATCCCCACTTTTGTAAAATGAAAATTATTAGGAATTTTGTTTTCATATCTTGGTTTTGAAGATCTGCAACTAAGGATAAAAAACTTTAAACCTTGGACTGATAACTTCCCAAGTGCGATCCTATGTGTCTTTGATTAGGAGTCGCCCATGTTTACTTAGAAGCCACCGGTAGCTGATCAGTGGTTTAAGCCCTGGCCTGCTGATCAAGCTGTCCTGAGGTCGTTTCCGAAGGCGGAAATCGTTTAAATCGTAAACAGGGTTCCATTGCGCATAACCTTTCATTAGCACCCTTCCACCGTCCTGATACGACGGAAATACTGTTGAAACGGACGTAAAATCGCAAGCCATCCATCCATCCATCCATCTTCCTTACTTCAGTGAGAAGGGCTTTAACCTCATTGGAGGTCCTGTTGACCTTTTTCTTTGACATGATTGCGTTGTATTACAAATCGCTACTTTTTGTGTTTATAAAGTCCAATACACATCTGTCAAAGCTAATACACATCACGTCTGCGATCCATCGTATAACTAAAATCCTACGAGAATCGTACTATCTGTCGTACGATGTTTTTATGAAACGATCGTGCGAGAATCGTGCGATTCTCGTACGACCAAACGTACGATTATCGCACGACTCATCGTACGGTTAATTTTTGTGAAACAGGCCCCAGATTTCTGGATGGTCATTTGCAGAAGATAGTGTAAGAAATGCAGACAAAGTTTAAACAGACCATGATTAATTAACCTATTAGAATGAGAAAATGTTCTTTGTGTTTCGTACAGATTTTGATTGAGGTCAGTCTGACATAAAATAGGTAATATGGTGTGTGTGTGGGGAAGGGTAGCTGGGATTGGGGGATGGAGGGGGGGGGGGTCTGAAAAATAATTATGTTGAGACTGGGTGGGTCGGAAAAATTTTGATGATTCATATGAAAATGTACCCGACCCCCCACCTGATAAATGACTCGTCCCTAAATAGTAAAACGGCACAAAATTACGTCATAAGTTTGTCAATTAGTGTCGTGTTTACAAATTGCTACAGTATCGAGGTAAGAGTTGACATTATTCTATCTCTCAATAAATGATGTATAAAATATATCTGCTAGACTGTTTTATTTTTGTCTTGGTCGAAAATTAATCAGTGAAAGTGTTGTAAGGTTTATACGAACAGGCAGAATTGCGAGTTTGTTATTTTGGCAATGAACAATTCGTGCGATGTCACGTAAGCCTAAGGCTGGCATGATTTCGACGCCATTTTTTGGTTTGTTTACAAACTGGGTAGGCATATGTTATTTTGCAATTTTAAAATGTTCCAAAACCAAATTTTCTGAAATTTCACATGATAGAAGAGTATGGTTCAATGTTTTTCATGGCATAGGTCTGCGACCTGGAGAAAGTCGAATACGCTATAAATCGTAATTTTTTGTTCACGTGTTTGACCTGGAAGTAAAGGGCACTGTTTCGTTAATAATTACGCACAGTGCTGGAAACTTGCAAGTTTAATGTGGTGGCCAAAAGCTTAGCAGACCAAACTTTCAGTGGCCCAAATTATCCACTAGCTAAAGTTCCCATTCATTTAGTATTTCCAGAAAGATAAATTTGGGCCACTAAAGGTCATATTTTGGAGATTTCTGGTGACCCAAAACAAAAATTAGGAGCATTTGTCCACCGGGCCACTGGCCGTTTCCAGCACTGACACAGCCAGGAAAGAATGTCTTGGACTTAATTTAACGGAAATATTTAATAATGGAAGTCAGAGAGGTGCTCTTAAAGTTTCAACCGGTGAGACAATTTCATAAATCTGTATGGTGGCATGAAAATACAGAGGGGTTCGTCGATAGCCATTTTGATGGCGACAATTTCGAACAAAAATCCGTTGCTATGGGCTTGATTATATCCCTACTCCTTGGAGCTACGTTCCAACTGATAGAGAGATCAATTAAAAAAACCAGGCGCTCGGAACGGTTACAAAATTCAACAAGAAATTTATTACACATTGTGTCATCTCAATAGACTCGACTTACTTGACTAGCATTTAAGATGAAAGTTGTTGTTGTTGTGATATTGTTTAACGTCCACGGTAAACAGCTATGGTCATGTCGGGACGATCAGTTAACCTAACCACACTATTCCTGGGCAGGCTTGGATCTCCTAAGCGGTTAACCAGTACCAAGTGCACTTACTTTCACCAGTAGCTGACAGCTGCCCTTCTGGAATTAGCGGAAGGGGAAATGAAAGTAAGTGGCCAGACCGGGTATCGAACCCAGAACCTCTGGCGTACAAGTCATGTGCCCTACCGACTGCGCTACGCGGTCCGGCAAAGATGAATGTTATTCTGGTCAAGGAACTGTAAGAGACATCTCTCTCACACTTCGCTGTTCTGGTGTTCTATTCTATCCAATTACCTTACAAGATCGTTGGGGCACCACAGTAATGACTTCAAAACAATCCCTTTCCACCCTGTCTTGTTTTCAGCTGCTCTAGTTGAGCTGGCAAATTCCTTTCCTGCTCACTCTTTAATATTGTCTTCCCACCTCTTCTTCTGTCTACCTCTTCTTCTTTTTCCTTTCACTGTGCCCTGTAGTATCATCTTTGCTAAACCAGAATACCTTGAGACGTAGCCAAACCACCTTAGTTTCCGTTTTTTGACCAGGGTCAGGAGTTCATCGTATTCTCCAATGGCTGCTTGGATCTGTCTGCAAACCTCCTCATTGGTTATATGGTCCTTGTACGTAATGTTCAGAAACCTTCGGTAGCATCACATCTCAAAGGCCTGCGTTCTTTTCTCTAACTCTGCTGTCAAGCTCCGCAATTCACAGGCATTCAGAAATATGGAAATGACAAGGAAGCGCATATGTTTCACCTTTGATCCAAGACATATGTTGTTATCTCTCCGAATAGATTTCCGAAATGTTGCTCTTAAAAATCGAAAATAATGCTCCAAATAATTTCAAAATTAAGTGTTATTATAGGAGATAATTTTCATTTCCGAAATTAATGGAAATATGAAAACAAAGGATCCCGTGAGAAGTTTACGTGAACGTACTTCGGGCGTCACTTAATTTGCACATGGCCCATGGTCTTCATACTTCCATGAATGTCGGAAAAATGAAATCTATTTCCGTATTAAACGTTTTGTTCAGGCCATTATTATGAAAGTACAAATAAATTGTATCATTTGTTAATTCCGCCCTGTTCATTTTATCTAGCGCGTCTATTTTACATGACTGACAGCTAATCAGCAGGTTGCAACTTGGAATCCATTGCACAGAACTGACTGTCGACTGAGCATATTTGTTGAAATAAACATGCCCAGGCTATATTCAGGAATGACGACGAATGGATTGAGACATCTTTCAGATCATAAGCTCAGATATCTGAGCCACGACACGACTAAACCAATAAAGTGGCAAGTGCGCCCACCGGAGACTCAAATCAGCCTGGACATCCATCATCGGCATCAAATCTGATTAGAGTCACAGCTGTCCGCATGGAAGTAACTTATACCCTTAGCTACCCTTTAAACGCATAACAAAGTGGGCGGATGCTCAGGTTGATGTGCGTCTTCGCTGGGTGCACATGTCACTTTGTTGGTTTGTCGTGTCGCGGAGGGTAGGAATGGATTTTCATGTCCGATAGGAGAAAATAAAATTCATACATGTATGTAACATCCATGTGGCACACATAATTTTGTATTTTACGCAATTGATACGAATAACTTTAAGGTTGCTTTCAATTAAGTTAGCTGCATTGTTAGCACTAACAACTGGACAAAGGTGCCAAACCTTATCACTTATAGACATAAACAGTATTGAACTACACTCAGATTTTTTGAAAATCAGGGTAGCAAATGTGCTGAAGCAAACAAAGCCAAATAAGCATTTATCAGAAATATGTATTGAACGCTACCCTGATGTTCGAATTTGTGTAGTGAATACATTAAAGGAGTATTTAGGGAAAACGCAAGCTATTCGTAAATCTTCAAAGTTGTTTGTTATAACCCAGAAACCTCATAGTACTGCATCTAAGAGTACAATTTCTTCATGGATAAAGCTTTTTTACAGTTAAGTGGGATTGACACTTCAATATTCAAACCTCACAGCACCAGGAGTGCATCAGTTAGTGAAGCTATTAAAAATGTATCGGTAGACACAGTAATTCGCACTGCAGGCTGGACAGCTGCAAAATAAGTGAGTCATCACGAAGAACATTTATTATCATTAATAACACATATTAGGAGAGGAACTATATAAGCCATTGCTTCCGTTTATGTATATAAAACAATATTGTTACTTCCATGAAAGTTTGATTTTGAAATAAAATATGTTTAAACCAACACATATTAATGAATATATGACAAAACAGGTAGTTGAGCTGGTCCCTTTTGCTATAAAAAGTGAAGGATTTAGAACAGGATGCACAACTCACATGAATTCATCCTGGTTAGTTCAATTTCAGAGTGGCTAACAAACTTTAGCATTATCCATGAGCCCTGAGCCCGATAGAACGGAGCCCGTGCGTCAAGTTAGTAGATCCATTTTTAAGAGCTCTTGTTATCCTAGTTACTGTGTTTGTATCGCTTTATGGATCTGGTGGTAGAATTTTAATAAACAGTAATCTCATATCGCGAATGGAAAGTGTGGGTGACTAAACATGGTAGGCCAATGGCGTATCTTTTTGTTTAATTCAGAAGAAATTTTACTAACTGGATGAAACTAGTCGGAAAATTTGCAACATAAAACAACGAAGCAATCCAACAAGAACGACTGAGGGCAACAAGCTTGCAGATACACTCCTTCCGGATCTATCCATTTTGCGTTTAGAAAAGCTCTTATAGCTTTATTTTATACCCAAAGTGATTATTTTCTCGATACATAGAACACCCAAAGACTAGCGTATGCTTTCTGTTCAATATTCTTACAACAAAATATGTATTGAGCTTTAATTGGGTGTCAACTTCAATTCTGGCATGTCTTTCATCTTTATTAATACTTCTTTATAACTGGTTTGATGGAATTCCGATTTGGGTGGAATATTGGTATATTTTTGTTGGCTTTCCCTTATAGTTTTGATGGAATTTTCAACTTTGAATTTTTCCTTCAATTCACAATCCTCTCAACTGTTGCAGAATTGAATCCCTTTATCGTCCATACAGAATACAAACGTCTTCTACATAGTCAGTTACAGTGTTGTCTTAACTTTTAAATAGCGTATGAACATACTAAATAGATCTTTTAACATTTGAAACATACAGTGATGTGAACAAACTGCATGTATTTTTCGCAAGAATTAGCACTTTCCGTTAATAAATGTCGACTGAAGCTGTGTCTCTGTATTGTCGTCACAATAATCGTCCTCAAGTGTCACTTTAGAAAGGTCTTCACCTGGTATGAGTTGGTGTTTCTTCAGTACTGGTTTGATAGATGATCGAAGTCTCTGAAATGACAGTAGTTGTTGAAAGTCAGATATCAAAATTCTCTTTTTAGGCTTCTATAGAAATCGGTAAAACTAAAACTTGTCAGAGTCATTATTATGGCATGCATTTTAGAAAAAAAAATTGTCAGGACTTTTCTTTTCGCCCGTTCGATGCGGTTTTACGTCCGTTTAAATGAGTATTTCAGTTATACTGAATAGTTGAGAAATTTTGTCAGATATATCACATTGAATATGGTTACTTTGAATAAGTATTGGCATTGACCCCATTGCTAAAGAACCAGAAACAACACTGAAATACTGATATCCTCGGGGCCAAATTGTCCACCAGCAGTGATATCGGCCCAGTGATAATAAGAACGTCTTGCCTGCCCAGTATAATAAGAACGTCTTACCTGAACCATTGACCCTTGTGAAGTGCAAAGTTTATAGATCATATTTATAGGTATCCACGTGATTGAAGCGGCAGCCATTATCCAACCAATCATAATCGCCCAAGCAGGAAATGCATACGTAACTGACTTACGTTCATACTTCAGACTGGAGTAGGTGATAACACCCGAAACAAAGAGTCCCTGTATAAATGATAAAAAAAATATTATAACATACGTAACCTTTTTGTTAGAGAAGCTAAAATGCAAATAAAAACAGTAGATTGAGCCGGAAACTGTGCTTGATTTGTTTAATACCATTTAGTTTGCAGCCATATTAATTTTGTTACTGGGAACATACAATAAGGTCTAATTTTTTTTGCATTGTGAAAAAAACAGATTGGGTTCTTACTAAATTGGACGAGTATTAAGCATAGCATGCCGGTGTGGACTAACTTCGTATCTTATTATACAACAAAAGGCAATATGAAATACCATGCACAAAATGTTTCTTTGAAAATGTACCTTCGCACTTATGTAAAATGTCCACGCATTTCATGAAGTGAATTTGCTACTGAAGCAATAATGCACCAGTCCTATAGCAAGATACCCGTCAGTAAATCTCACCTTATAATCTATTTTAGCCATATCATGTGATTTCCAACAATGTGGCGTCAGTGACAAGCAAAGGCTCTAATCAGACTGCACATAAGTGCATTCTGATCAAAGCCTTCGCTTGTCACATCAGCCTTTCATGGAAGAGGCCCAAGCCATAAAGCCAACAGTGAGGCGGCTGATTACCCTATATGAATGAGACGGATGATCTGAATATCACATGACAAAAATGCCACACTGTTGAAAGTCTCATGATGTGGCTCATTTAGAACTGCCAGTCTCATGGAATAATTGTCCACATATAAGTAATCTCAGTAAAGCAATATTTCAATATATGTATGATAAAACTGCACTAAGTAATAGCCCTTCTATGACTAACTACCACTTTAACTTATCAAAGTAATTAAGATGTTAAACTAAATCACCTAATTACTAGGGTGTGGTGGGAGGGAAATAGAATGTTTTAAGACTGCCTGCGGCTGTCCAAAATTTGAACCAGTTATAGATGAGACAATCTCAATACTGCAAGACTACCAGGATCACTTGTCTGTTGCATGATCTGCAGTCTTCTACATGACAAACTAATACGCGGTCGAACAAATCGGAACCATACACACGCATCCTAGCACCTACAGTGCCCTGCCACAGATGAATAAAGGATTTTAAACCAATAATTTCTGTATGAAATGACTACATGGAAAATCAATGAAATCATATTATTATTAATTAAAGACCATCAGTTTTAATGTGAAACCGCTGAAAAAGAAAGTAAAGTTCAGTTGAAATTCTTTTGATGTCTACCTATCTAGGCTGGCAACATAAACATGAAACAGCTAATCAACGGCACAGTTATTGAAATGGAACAAAAGCATGCAGGAACAACATACCATTATAAAAACGGGAGTTATAAACATCCAACAGATTTTCATAATTGGGAGAATCCTGAAGCCATACATAAGCTCTAAACAGTCATAGTAGCGATTCACTCCTACAAAATAAAATAAAAAAAAACAATACAATTATTCAGAGGTGCTTCGGCTTTCCGAAATGATAAACAACAGCTTTGTTGTGCATGAAAGCAAGACATAATTGGAACAGATGGCTATTATCTTAAGTATATGTATGAGATAGTTGAAATAACATTTATGTATCTAAACAATTGCTTATTCAGAGATGATTTAGAAGCAACAAGACATTGTCAAGTACTTGTATAAACGTTTGTAATATTAATGTAAGAATTATCGACATTTCTTTCTGGAGTCTTTTCAAACAACTTGATCAGTTTTGTTCTACAATTTAGGAGTCAAACTTACTCTAAAAATTGAGAACCTAATAGTCATTAAATGAGACAAAACAAAAGTTAGAATTGTACGTAGCAGTGTCCATAGCAACGAGTACAATATAGTTCAAGCACAAGGAATTTCGCTTTTTACGGCCAGACTTTCCTTTCACAAGTCTTATTGCTGACCATTGCAAATACTGGAGGAATCGCCAAGGATGGAAAAGCGTTACATATTATAGTTAATTCGTTCTTAGCATCACTGTGAACTATGTTGAATAAACTAGAAAACGGTAGAACTAGTAACGAAAATTTGTTGAAAAAACAATAAACAACAAGTCACTCGTTGTTTGTTTCTGAGAAAACATCAAAGTAATGACAAGTGTAACTAAAGATAAAAATGGAACATCCGTTTTTACCGCCATATATACAAAACTGAACACAAGCTCAGCGACATGAAAAGTATGTAATGCTAATTATTATCATCTATATGGCTGTAGTGCTATTCGCAGCAACTTGGAAGGTTGATTACACTGCAAACATGTTTTTTTTTTCATGGAGATGTTTGGGATTTTCTAAAAATAAACAAAACGATTTAATGCTGAGAGGAGCCAGCACATAGAAAAATGACAAAGAAATGCATTTGTCTTATAAAACATACCCAAAGTCTCTTCTTCGAGTTAGCGAGGACACGGACTGAATCGGAAGTGTATGTTACCGATTCGTTCCCTTGAGCCTCGGAATATTGTCATGAGAATTGGACGAAAAAAATATAACAAAGAAAAGCTTAACATGTCTTTCATTTATGTCTTTGACTTTAGAAAACACTTACATTCCGATATGAGTTTATGCAACCAAATAAGCTTTATGACTGTGTAATAACAAATTGACACTTTGTCTAATCATAAGAAGGGAATGAAAAAAACTGAAAAGCAAAAGCTAGTTTAATTGCCCCATGCCTCTGCCGTGGTAAAACATGAAATATTTCATCGTGAGGTATCGCAGCAAGCTTCTCATTGGAGTTTCGTCATTGTAAATGACAATGATTAGCCAACTTAAAACAAATAAAATCGCCTTGAGTTTCAAATAGAAAGGTTTTGAAAATTAACTCAGGTCATTTTAGTTTGCAACTAAAATAATATACTTGAGCTGTCATAATCCTGACTCAAATGGTAAAAATACAATGAACAGGCATGTATGTAGACATTTTGAAAAACATGACCCAATTCATTGAGTTGCTTGTGTTTATATTGAAACGCTCGACGGATAACCAGAAACTGAAACTGTATTTGTGGAACAATATGTCATTTTTCAAAATTATGCCCCACCCCTATTTTTTGCCTTTTATATCAATCAGTTTATGCACATTAGTCGACATTTTATCAAACTATGAAGGTTGAAGCGCTTTTCAAAATGTCTATGTTAAGACTTTTTTACCACTGGTAGGAAGGACTATGGAGACTTTGAAAATCCAAAATGGAAACCTATATTTTGGAAGAAATTAATTCATATACATTCGCACGTAAAAGCCGCAAAATATATCAATACTTAAAGGGGAGCATTTTACAATCAAATTCTGATTGTCACTGTGCCATATATTCCTTCTCCCTTAACTACTGGTTTTACAGCTACAACTTTAACACTCCTTATATAAAAGTTTTTATTCAAAACAATTATTTGAAACTACATATTTGCTGCATCTATTGAAGGTATAACTCGTGATATGAAGGACTACAAAAACTTTATTAAAACAGTGAAGCACTCTTTAATAAGAACGAAATCATAATTATTTTCATGTTATGTTTCTTGACATACCATATACATAAGCGATCACCACACATTCGAAGAAGGCTATAATAAAGATGGTCCGGCTAACAGAGAAGTAGTCAAACAGCTGAAACACGTACATTCCTCCCTAAATAGGGAGGTCAATGGTTCAGTAATAATACAAAACACGTATATTCTTCCATTAGAAAGGCGTTAATTGTTCGTTGACAGTGCACTAACATGTTCAAAGAATTTCTGTAATTATATATCATATAGCACACTCTTCCTCTATCAGGACTCAGTTGGTCAATAGTAACACGCACTGCTATCTGTCCAGGTGTAAATACATGTACTTTCCTCTTTAAGAATTAAAGTCTGTAAACGTAATGGATCACTTATAAGCTGCAAGTGACAATTGGATAGAGAAAATGTCAGTAGTACTATATTTGCAGTTATGAGAATGATAATAGGGAGTTAGAACTCTTTAATGCGCGGATACGTGTACGAGTAGGGAGATTAAAATTCTTTAATGAACGGATACTTACTTGTACATGTGTGTAAAGCCAGAATTTCAGAGCACGTTTCACCACTGTTTTTTTTTAATTTCTCATAATTTTTTGGAAAGGGACAAGTTGTTTCTATATGTTTACAACATAAGCATACCCTTATAAAATGCGTTCTAGCTAGTATTCACAGTAAACGTTTTGCAAAGGTGTTTTTTTCAAGTTGTGAGCACCTTATATCTTTTATATCCGTCCAAGTTCAAATTTTACCTCCCCAAAACTGCTATTTTTTTAACACCGACTGATATCAAACATATTTAAATCATTACCAACATGACACTATTATTATTGTGGGATGATAAAAACGCAAATTGGTGTTGGTGATGGATATTTACGATGATACATTAACTGATTACAAGTATCAGTGCAGTAGTTCGCACCGGGACATTTATGACAGGGATGACAATATCAATGAAAACGAACATTCGGTAATGAAAATTTTCACCAAAACTCACAATTCACATCAGTAGCTCCAGTATTTTTTGGAATGACAAGACGACGGTACATTCTGTAAGCAAAAGGCAAATGCTTTTAGAAACTGGACGTATTGTCACTGACGGGATGCATTGTTTTTAAGGTGTATGGGTACACCTCCCTGGTT
Organism: Ctena decussata; assembly: GCA_963989385.1. Lineage (NCBI taxonomy): Eukaryota > Metazoa > Mollusca > Bivalvia > Lucinida > Lucinidae > Ctena > Ctena decussata. The sequence continues at coordinate 41,350,501 of OZ022506.1, read as the reverse complement.
TCCTGCCATGTTTTGTTTTTCGATAGGAGGCAAAGTTAGTGCTTTTCAGTTTAGCCGACTTAACCCTTCGAAACAGGGATCCACTCTTAAAGGAAAGGAGTTACTACTTCAGGATTATGGCAGTAATTTATTCCTCTAAGAGTTCATCCCCATTGGAAAGAGTGGAGGGGCGCAAAACTGAAAAAGACAGACTTGTCTTCCCGCAGAGTGTACCCATTAACCTTAATTTCATCAGCGATAGTTAAACTGTGAGACACAAATATATTCTAATGCAGAAAACTCTTTTTAGGAGACTCGTATATATGAGGATAACCAGGTAAATTTATTTGTAATGAAAGCATACGTACCTCACAAACCATGGAGAGTCCTATTAGGAAAGAGATCACACACACTATTGCTATCAGAATCTCTCGACGGTGCCCTTTCCTAAATACGTGTGGGTTCAGATCTACTACAAATGTTATGAACCCTTCCACTCCAACGAACTATAAACAAACAAAATAAAAGACAGTATCCTAATTGGTATACTCATTCAACAACGGTCAGCAAAACGCTATAGTGTTAGTCGAATGACAAAAATCACGAAAGCGAACTGCGGCACATTTCTCAAACTTTAAAAGGCAAGTTTACTATCAAATTGTAAGTACATATATTCGAAAGAGGCATGTATTAAGCAGGATTTGCTCATAATATTTAATAAATTCGCGCTGATCATCTTAGTGCCTGATATAAGCCGTAGTAAAAAGTAAAAAGACAGGTAAGGATCAGGAATTAATACAAGCAAATTCCACATCCTTCCCTGAAATCAAAAAGGAAAGGAGCACACACACACACAAATTATCAAAAGTTCACGAACGAAACACACGGTGTGTCTATCATGGATACGTTGAGAGTTAACATGCAGAATGAAGATTTTCTATTTTGTCGAATTTCTGCCGATCAGAAAACATATTAATGTGTATTATCGCGTTACTGTCCTGCATCCAGTTATCAATTTTCGTAAGTTTAGCTAGACATTTTTCAAGCTATCTATCTGGACAGACCGAGGCTAAACCTACTTTTCCCTCAGGTAGGGTACTAAAACCAACATGCAGTAGAAGCTTTATTCATAGAGACATACGTTTTCGTACGAATACAGGTAAAGAAAGAAGGCATATTCATACGAATACAGCCAACAGAGTCGCAATATTCGAATCAGCAGCTATAAAGGTATGGTTTTCACATCTGCCGGAGCCACATACAGCATCGCAAGTTATATTTTCATATCTGACAGATAAATTTATTGCACAAAAGCTTACTTGGCTATCAAGTCCTAGTAAAATAAGCATGGCGAAGAACAGTGCTGACCATACTGGTGCTGCTGGCATCTGTGCTACTGCTTCAGGATAGGCAATAAACGCTAGACCTGGACCTGTTTAAAGAGACAACGATGAAGATTTATTACAGATACACAACAGTTATACCATAGTTGGTCCACGTGCACGGGTAAAAATATTCACGAGTTGTAGCGAGTGTACAGGGGAACCTCTCATGAAAACGAGAAAGCAGTCACAGTCTATATCTAGCATTACTACTCTTAATGGTATAATATGATAAACAGATTCGTTTATTTTGCAATAAATATTGCTAACTAGAATGACTGATAAGGCCAAACAGGAACTTTTAGACTTTTTTCTAATTTCTCTAGTATATTGATTATATGAGCTGGACTTCTAGCGATACCAATAAAGTCCCTGATAGTGTATAACGGACCACTGTAACGACAACGTAGCACGTGAGTGGTCCAATAAACAGAATCGCACATGTTGTTATACCTGAATAAGTCCGTGGTTTTACTTTACAGTTAATGGTGGGATGTATCCCTGTTTAGAGTAGGCGTGGCTTTCAGAACGGTGAATTATCTGTCTAAGAGACAGACAAACTATGTTATGTCTTGTTTATACCACACTGCTCTGCATAAACCTTGTAATGTACGAAATGTTTCTGCTACATTTTGCGTTTTCTAGAAACTTGTGGTTAAAATTAGTTTATCAAAGTACGAATGGTATCAGTGACTACCCTGTTTTATTTTCATAGGTCGGAAGGCAATCGCGGTGTTCTGTGGTTATACAGAAACCTCAAGAAAACATTAAACTAGATAACGTACCCTCCCTCTCTGCTTTGTAGAAAAGGCAAGCATTCCAAACATAAATCGCATTAAGTCATTCACTTTTCATCCATAACCCTGTACATACCTGACTCGGCAACATCTGCAACTGACACATTCTGTTTGACAGCCATAAATCCGAGAACTGAGAAAATGACAAATCCAGCTAGAAGGCTTGTTAAACTATTCGCCATGGCGAATAGAAAGCAGTCTCTGAAGAAAAAGGGAAAAAGGGATTTTACAATGCAACAGAAAATATTGTACATGCTTTACCATGTGAAGGAAATCAGTGAACATATCTCCAGGGACTGTCACACTCAAAGAGCGCAGCCCTCCTTTTGCACTGGGATGAAGAGTAATAAAACGTGAAACCACAAAACATAGGCATACAAGTGGAAAGTCAGTACAACCCGCCAGCTTTCTCTTCCCTCAAAATCTAATATATGTAACAAAACTACTCACCTGAGAACGTATTAAAGAAGGCATGAAATACAAGAAAAGGTTCTGCGGACTGTCGCAATAAAATCATATAAGAAGAAAACAACATCAGAACTTCTGTCGCAAGGTTTAAACATATTTCATAATGCACAAATATTTTGTCTGGATTTCGATATTAAACATGCACTATTTAAATTGGTTGGGTTGCATAGTGAATCATCAGCAGTATTCGATTGGGCGTTTCGTGCTTTACGATTCTTAGCGTGAAGCACTTTTTTTCACGATTTTTAGCGTGAAACACTTTTCTTCACGATTTTTAGCGTGGAACACTTTTTCTATGGAAAAAGTGTTTCACGCTAAGAATCGTGAAGCTTGAAACGTCCAGTCGATAAAGGCCATTGTATTAATACAAACAACAAAATGAAACACAGATGAATGCGCACAGGCAAACTAACACCGACAATCTGATGTGTACCGACAATCTGATGTATAGAGAACGACTAGTTAAACCACCGCGAGCCTGACCAAGACATAGCATCGGGCAGTAACCCACCAATGATGGTCGGGGCCGTCATTGAGTCTGAGACCCGATCCACCGTCGTACAATTCAAGAGCAAAGCATAGTCATAAACATTCTTTGATGTAAGCACGTAGTCTTCGCATTAGAGCTTGACCGCAGGCGGTGTTAAGTGCCGTCCAGCAGCTATTGTCTTCCCAGTATATCATCACAGTGGCAGATTATTTTTTTTTTTTAGTCATTTGGGACCATTTGGTTCATTCCAAGTCAGTGTGAAAATAGAGTTTCCCTAAAGCTGACGATATGGGGCATGGGCAGTGTCGCAGCAGTACATTACTGTACATGAACAGACTCAATAAACCGAGTCATCTATATACATGAACAGACTCAATAAACCGAGTCATCTAATTTGGATTTTCTAATACTGTTCTTGCTTTCAGAGGATCTTCCTTCAGAATTTCTTTCTTTCAGATGTTGAAGTCATAAGCATGAAATGATACTCAAGAGAAATACTGCATCTGTGGAGACGGAGGAATATTGCCATTCTAAGAAGTGGGAAAATAGAATCTGTCATTGGTGTACAGTTGGGATAAGGAGATCGCAACCCGAGTGTCTACCCTTCAAGGCTCTTTCGAAGTTTCTATTTGAACAGTATACCCGAGGAATGAGATGATATGTTAGATCTATGACGCCACTCTCTAAGTCACTCAGAATAGCTCGTTTTAAAGCAGAAGCAAACAGTCAGCCAAATAATCTTTTTAATATTTGTAGGTGAGAAAAATAATCAATCACTGGTGTCCAATGGGAATAGGGATCCCAACCCTCGGGTCTATCGTTCAACCAATGACCATGGGTGTTGACTGAACTAGCGGATGTAGCTATCCGTACCTGTAAGAGTTGTGATGAAACTTGTTGTAACTTCCAAGAGCAGCCAGCGTACCAAGGGTTAAGGAGTAGGAATAAAATATTTGATTTCCTGCATCAGCCCAAACCTGAAATAAATTACAGACGACAGTTTATATATACCATAATAGACGTTTCGATACTACTGGCGGCAGATGACAGCCAAATCAAGAAAAACAAAAGTCAAGCAACTATAGTAGAACGTTTTCCTTACACTCACGGATAGATGAGCCTGTTCACGAATTTAAGTGACGATTTTTAAGAAAATGTGGAAAATATAATAATCATTTACTGTACGTGACTCTATGACAACTAATTTGTGAGCGGCATCCCGCTTGTACCTACTGTTAATATTACCATAACTTTCCACGCATAATGCGAACAGGCCTTACCTGTACTTCCCTGAGTTTCGAGAAATCCGGAATCAGGTAGAACTTAATTCCCTCCAACGCTCCCTCTAAGGTCAGCCCTCGGATCAACAGAACGAACATCAGAATATAAGGAGTTGCCACTGTGAAGTACATCACCTGCGTAACAAAAATATTTATTGTTTCTTTTTATTTTAATAGACTAAGTCCAGATAAGGAGGGGTTTCGAAGGTAATTCTAAGATTTTTTCTGTTTCTTTCTAAAACCGCCGCGTCCAGGCGGATGTATCAAGAGTTCTCAACGTATGCCTTATGGGCTATGAACGTGTTTACTCATAGTTATCCTACGGTCTTGCCTTTTTAATGAGATCTGCTTCTGACGTCTTTGTTGCAAAGTTTGCTTTCACTTTATGAATTTATTCAGTTTTGGACGAGTTAACCATTCCCAAATAGTTCATTGCGCACCGGCAAGAATCTGGCGATTAGACAAGGGCGCCCACATGTTAACACTAACATTTGCATGGTGGGCCAATGAAATATTCCCAAAGATTTCGAGACAGATGTTCGATCAATTCAAAACTGACGGTGCCAAAAATAATGTTATTTAGGAATATTGTCATTAAATTTAGGTATGGCCTTTTCTTACTAACAGCACAGCTAATACTTTGATACATTTTGTCTGATAGTTAACAGACCCTCCTTTGATGGGCGGGGTAAGTAAGCAGCTTGTTCGGGTTTTGCATTGTATCAATCAGACAAGGTACATATAGTTTCTGGCAGTAAGGCTTCATCAATAGCACTTTTAGTTTCCACCTGAAAGCCATACAGACCAATACAATGGTTAATCAAATAGCACTGGTTCCGATTTTGTCTCATAGGTAAGGTCCTGTAAAGCACATGTGCCAATTTACATGGATGGAAAGAAAAATCGAGGCTAAGAGTTTTGGAGAAAAAAAACATGCATAACAATTTAATCAGTCATTTAGTAGAGACTATTGTGGAACTCACAGAGGGCCAAAATGGTAACATATTATCATGTAATTACTTTCCCAGAACTTTTTATTCCTTTCCATATACAGAAGTAGACGACAATCCACGCCAAGAGAAGACATAGACAAAGGTCCCAATGGATTATTCCTGGTTGATGTACCCCTTCTGATAGGTGGAGTACCTTGCGCCTGCAACGAAAATTAGTGCTTGAAAGTGACTATGTTAGACCCATATTTGTCCACCCACCACTTCTGTTACATTGTTCACGGTGACAAAAGTGGTACCAAGCTGGCACACAACGTTGAATCAACATGGAAAAAACATGTCATGAGGTTGATACAACGTTGATTTCATATTGATCCAATATGACGAGCAATGGTTATTCAATAGTGTGATGATATTGAATCAAAGGTGATTATACGTTGATTCAATGCTGTGTGCCCAGTGGGTGGATACTGCGATGATGTAGCTACAACTTTGGTTCATCGGTGGACAAATGTGTTGGGTAAACAAATTTAGGTCTAATATGGTTAGTTATTATGGCAATAGTTTCAACTGGTTTTATGTTAATTAATGATAAAGTCAGGACCGTGGAAGAAACCATTTAAGGTGAATGGATACACTTCCAGGTGACATTTAACTTTTTTCTTCTCTGCACAATGGGGGTGACCAGGGGCGTAGCTAGAGGCCATTACTTGACGCTCACAATCTGTTTATATACGCCTTGAGAGGAAATCAAAGGGTTTAGCCTCTTAGATATTTCATATTGTCATGTCAGTTTCTGTTGAAACCTTGCCTACTCTACATCATTTTAGAATGCAAAATTTCAGAATGCAAATAAGCTGGTGCGTCTTGAAATTTTGTCAAGCTGCTCCACTTGATTCTTTATTATTGTTTCTGCGTATCACATAAGAAAAGTAGTCATTGTTAATTGCATGTATACATGGTTTACTGATTTTGCCATTTGGTAAAAACAAAGTTTTTTTGTTACTTGTCTTCAACTGTCCCTTAATGCAGAGCCCCTTAGGAAAAATGGAGTTTGGTAAATATTTAATGGGACATGTACAATGAAAGAGCAGCAAAGTGAGCTTTTGTGAAACAGAGTAATGACTTAAAATCACTTACTCCCAAAATTCTGTAACTGGATCAGAAACAAATTTCTTTCCTGTAACATTCGACAGTGTATAATCCGATGTGACGTTTGTCTTCGTTTCGTTCAATATATTAGTCCAACCGGAAGCGCTAAAATTACTGGAACCAAATATGGACGAATTTTCATTAGAAATGGTGACTGTTCCCGCTCTTCTGTGGCCCTTGGAGCAGTCTATGGTATTCCAGTCGTTGTTACAGGTTGACCAGGGTAACGATGTGGTGAAGGACGCAAACAAATAATAGAAAGACCATGACAGAAGAACGTTGTAGTCGCAGTTCACCATAAATACTATGACAGCTGAAGCGATTCCCAGACCTGAAAAAAAGGTTCATTTACTGAAATGTGTGCTTTACTACGTTTGCGAGCTCTACCCTACGTCTATACCAATTTCCTTAACTTTGCTGCCAACCGAAACAGTCTATACCAATTTCCTTAACTTTGCTGCCAACCGAATCAGTCAATTACTACATGTATAACGCTTAAGCGGCTGTCCCCCGACAACAGTATCATCTCGGTCGACAACCATTAACAATAATATCATTTGCCGTTACTGGTTATGCAAAAGACTGATTTCTCGTTCAACAGCCACTTTGTATAGTACCACTTTGTATAGTACCGGATCGGTCGACAGCATAGGTACATGTAAGTAAAGTGGTATTTGCCCCATAGTCCAGGTAAATTACAGGTTTTGAATATCATTTTGATAATTGCAGACATACATTTTGTGTAGACCCTACAGTCCATGATGGACGGGAACACCGCTCAGTTTTGCAAAGAGACACAACATTGTTGTGCAAAGTGGTATTTTTCCCCATAGTCCAGGTAAATCACAGGTTTTGAATATCATTTTGATAATTGCAGACATACATTTTGTGTAGACCCTTAAGTCTATGATGAATGGGAACACCGCTCAGTTTTGCAAAGGGAGACAGCATGTGTTACTTGTTTGCTCCCTTATTATTATAATTGTTATTATTATTATTAATCTTATTCAGAGAGACAGAAAAGGGGGAGTTTTGAGGATAATTCTGAGATAATTTCCCTTAGTTCTCATTAAAACAATATATTGTGACCTCTCACTAGAACCGTCTCGACGAGACGAGTTTGATGATGGATTACGACATGTTTTACGCAAAAATATGGAAAATTATCCCAAAATTATCGCAGTTACCCCTTTTTGTCTGGAGCACTGAGTATTATCATTAGCATATGCCTTTTTGAAAAGAAAAAAAGACCGTTTGCGACAAAATATTGGCCTTTTCGGACTTTGAATTTTATGTATTCTGGTTATTAACACAGAATGACTTGTATAATCAATTTCTAACACAGTTTTTAAGCTATCAATTTGAAACTTTACACGGATGTTTCAGACATAATACAAAATAAAGATGTGCATGTACATGTGCCTTTGTAAAAAAAGAAACAATAATATTAGACAAAATTACAACCCTTTTAAACTTGAAAACTGGAAATGGTTGGTTTTGGTTAAGACAGGAAAACAAGCGTTTGTAACCAACCCCTTCTACAGTTTTTATGCAACCGAATGGAAACTTTGCAGTTATATTCCAAACTTATCTAAACTTACAATACTTTCGGATTTTGGCTAATACAGAATGAGAAGAATTTATAATGCTCCTTCCATTGTTTTATGCAATCAGTTTGATAGTACAGATGTTACAGATATACTGAAGATGTGCAAATGCTTTATGAAGAGAAAAAATGACAAAATATTACGGTTTCAAACTTTGAAACTCTATGGATTCTTGCTAATATTTTGTGCCATGTCACCCGCAGTTTTGAAGCTATCAGTTTCAAACTTTGCAACTATATTACAGATGTACTAAAAATGTAGGTGCGCGCCTTTTCAATAAGGAAAAACTCATTTCTTACAAAGTTATCTTAAATACATAAAAAATTGCAAGCTCTTGCTAATATAAGATGGCAAGTTTGTATATACAACATTGTCTTCAGTTTTAAAACGGTCACCTCGAAACATTTCACAGCTGTTACAGATATATACTGAGAAAAATAAATTTAGCAATTTTTCCAAAGGGTTGTGAAATTTTCTGAAGGGATAATATTCCCCGATTGTTGATCGCATATAGTTAGTTTAAGTTAGGAGACTGAGATTACATCAAACCTGGACGAAAAAGGTGACTTAACGCACGTTTGACGTCACTTTAAATGAATTCACTCTTTGCGCAAGCTGACAAACAATTAAACAAAGAAAATTGTCAAAATGCTTTAGAAAGGTTTTAAATGAGTCCTTGAACAAGAAAACCGTTAATGGCTTTGCCAATAAACGCAAAAGAAGCCGGCAGTGGGGCACGTAAGTTTGACGTAAACTTGCTGAAAAATTCAACCGCCATTTTAATCATTATCAATTGACGTTTCGACTCGAATCTTTTTGCGCTTTATTACTGTCAACTTGGGGAACACTATCATGCAAAAGATTACCCCAGGTAATTCATTTGTTTTAATGCAACGACCAGAACCTTTCAAGAGTTGAATGACGGCATCAAGTTTACGTTATGATGGAAATTGACAAAATCTGTGGATATGCAATTACCCTTATGCCCACTTTAGAGAAGAGAAATTTAAAGTTCAATATTGCTGATGTCAAGAGGATCTTTGATGGTTTTAAAAAAACAGACGTCAGAATGACGTAACTGTCGAACGTGGTGTGGTTAAATCTGCGGGAATAGCGCCAATTTACCGCAGCAAATTGCTTGAAAGTGTTCTGATCATTTAGAGGCCAACCCGTTGCAGTTTGGTTCAAGATTTTGGAACAATGCGTTAACGGTGACTTTTCTTCAGTCTCAATTGCTTTGTGAATGCCAATTTTGACGACGTCATAGGCACATTTACGTTGATCATGGTAACAATCTTATAGCATACAACATTGTGGCCTTGTTCACAAATGCCTACACCGCCGCAAATTGGCTCTGGTGTAAGATTTGAGGATGAAACTGTGCCTAAAAAAGATGAGTTGCATAAAAGATTAATGGCATTATAGGGGTTAAACCTTTTGGTCTACTATATAAATGAAATTTCGATCATAATGATTGGGTTTCTGGTACCCAAAATGATACCTAACACAGCGGAAACAACACAATTTCCAGCTTTTAGATTAGTCTGAATTATACGCTGATTTGTAAAAACTTGCTAAATTTATTTCTCTCAGTATATTAAAGATATGTATATGCCGTTTTGAAGTGTAAGATGTGTGTGTGTGTGATTAGGGGACAGAAGGGGGGGGGGGGGGGGGGGGGGGCGGAGGCGGTTGGGAAGGCCAGCACGGGTGCATCATCTGTGCCTTACAGACATAGTATTCCAATTTTCTAGTTAATTGTACAATTTTTCATTGCAATTTGTAATGTATTAGATTTCTTATTTATTTTCACTTTTTAGCACCAAACATTTGGCCTACCTGTAGCCTACGTATTATTAATGACAACGTGGGTGCTGCAGTGGGACAGAACGAACTTTATCCATTTATCTGTCACAATACTACAAACTCATAACATATTTCAACTGTTTGTGTCCCATGTGACAACCTTGTCTCATTTTTGTCATTAGCGTTAAAGGAGCCACGACACGTCAAAACCAACAAAGTGACATGTGCGCCACGCAAAGACTCAGATTAGCCTGGGCATCTGCCGAATCTGAGCAGAGACCTTGCTGTGATCTTAAAGGGTAGGTAAAACGTCTACGCTAACGCCATGCCGACTGCGAAGACTCTAATCAGACTTGGCGGATGCCCAGGCTGATCGTAGTCTTCGCTGGGTGCACATGCCACTTTGGTTATTTTGTCCTTTCGCGGCTCAAATGTGCCAGGTAATCTGTTACATTAAGGTAAAGCAAGCAGGTCAGTGGCATTTAAACAAAAGTGTAGTTTACTGACCGAAGAATGTTAACTATCACGTGAAGACAACTAAAAAATGGTCTTCATGCTTTGGTGGCTGGATGATTTGCAATTGTACGTCCCTATTAATAGAATATCAGTCATTTCAGGACGATAGCAGCCTAGGGTGATAAAAAAGACTGTTTGCAATAGAATCCCGCTTACGGTTGAAAGGATTTCCGCCTGAAGCGGTATTCGAACCCGGGACTGCTAGAGCAAGAGGCCAGTGCTTTACCAGTGAGCTCCCAGGACCTCTTCGGTATGTCTGGTAACGTAATCTATTCCCATGTGGAAATTAAAAATGCAAGCTTTTGCAAGTTTATACCCAAACTACATCAGTGCTGTTCGACTCTTATCTACCATATTAATCCTATTAAACGCCCTGGGGGCGTTGCATTTTATTAAAGAGGGGGCGTTGTTTAGAGGCTAAAGGGTAGTAAATCAGCCATCGCCAAATACCTCTGATAATCAGTATTTAGGTAAAGCGATATTCTTCCAGAGAAAGCAGCTTACTATTTTTTTCCTCCCTTTTTGGTCGGGGTCAACCCTAATAGGAAAGAATTGGCTCCTCTAGGAGCAAATACTTTCCTTTAAGAGTAGATACCAGGTCAGACAGCTATCTCATCCAAAGAAGCAAACTAGAATTCTTGCAAGTTATTATAAAATGCTGATGATACAGTTTGTTTTAGAATCTATGAGTATATTTAATCATCACTTAGATTTTATCGTTCGTCTTGTTCTCAGATGTTAACACGGAATCCGACCTTTTGGGCATTCTGATCGAAAGCAAGAGCTTCGAACTAGATCCTCCCTGCCAGAAGCATAGGCAAATAAAACGGCACAATTGAAATGCCTGGTGCCCATCTAAGACTTAACATATGATGAATATCTTTTAGAAATGACTTATTTTACAATAAAATGTCGTGTTTTACTTCGATCGTTGAAGCCTTGGAACGAGATCCCCAGCATCTCATAGGCTACGAGGGTTGTTCAGAAAGTTCTGATCGTGACGTCATAATATGGTAACAATCATAAAGACAGAAATTCTTATAGCGAAAATATATAAAGCTATGATATGTCCAGACAAATCTGCAAACGTGGTGTATATTTTCCTCAATGCTACTTAAACACAGTCCTCATGCAACTGTTTCTTCTAAATATAATGGATATTATATTTAATCTAGGTTCCACAGTGTCCCGTTAATTTAGATTATCCGCATTGTATGTACATGTAGTTGCGAATTCTCCCTATCTACTAAAGTAATAATGATTTTGTAACGAAACCAAGAGTCTTTACATTCAAAATCGTGTCAGGAAGAGCCTTTGCATGGACCAATTCGCAAAAATTAAAAATCATTAAAAAACAAGCTGCTACAATCTTCCAAAATGACGTTGACGTCGATTTCAATACGTCATAAGAACTGAGCTTTGCTTTGTAAGGGCTGAATCGATTATAACGTTTGCTACCCTTCTAAATTTTTAATGTATATTGAAGGCAATGATGCACAAACAACTGACAAAAATTATTTTGTATAAACAATTCTTTTTTACTTTAATGACACACTGAAAATGAATCCACATATGAATTTAGCTCAGAGGTATGACTGGGGCCTAATAAAATGCCTTGTAACTCAATTAGAAAATGTATCTTTGTATAGTGTTAGGTACCAGTGTAAAGGCGAAATGTAGTACTTCTAATACATGCATAGCATGTGTCCGCAGCATGCCGCTAAACAAAGTTATGCGGCGAGAATCAGAATTTTCTGAACAACCCTCGTATCTCTAAAATATGATAAATGAAGCTTCTAGCGCGTTAACAAGCTTTACTCATGATAAACCAATGGAATATTTAAAAGTTTCATAGGAAGTAAATTTTCGAACAATCTGCCCCAAAAGTTTATACTGTTAAACCCTTACCCAAGGAATGTTACGTCTGATCTTGATTGAGACTGACCAAAGGGTTACATATATTTTGCTTTAAAGTGTTGACATAAGCGGTTCGGCGTCGTCTATCAAGAATATTCCATTCTGAGATACGCTCCCCATGGATCTTCGCCCCAGGGAAGCTAAATAATTATATATTCTTGATAAGGTTAAAACAACTGGGCAGTGGGCAAAATCCAAACAAAGAATAGTTCTTACTTACCTTGAAACAAGGGACATATCTTCCAGGCACCTGTTCCCCCTTGAGACATGAACTGACCTAAGGAAACTTCTAGGAAGAACACTGGGATCCCTCCAAGTATAACCGATGTGAAATATGGTATTAGGAACGCCCCTGTATCAGAAATAAATCGATGAGTATCGTGACAGACTTCGTATTTTAAAGCAACTACTTATCAAGAACAAACAGTATATACTTATAATTTTGTAAGTAAGTGCGGCCCATCTTCATATTTCAAATCATTTTATCAAAGGTAAACAAAATTTGCTCTCCAAGACAACAAAGTGATTCCAAAATGGGGTCTGCAATTGTGTTGATCACTATTGAGAAGTGGGACAAAAATGAAAAAGGCAGGATCGACTCCCCTCTGATAGTGAACCCATTTACATTAAACATTGATTTTTGTTTGTTTGGTTTTAAGCAACCACTTTTTTTTTTTTTTTTTTTTTTTTTTTTTTTGGGGGGGGGGGGGGGGGGGGTCCATTGGCTGATCCCGTAAGACAGATTTGACTTTATAGTGCCTTTTACGTTATATGTCTGTATGAATGATTTTAAGTGTCTCCTCTTGCTGTTATGTTTCTACAATAATTTGTTATTTATTCAGTTATTCCGTACTAACATTTGTATTTCACTCAAAAATTTTCAAGTTATTTATTCAGTTTTATCTATTTCAACATGCCTGATCAAATCAGCAGTAGTCATTTTCATACTATGTACATTTGTATCACTCTGGAATATACTTTAACTCTACAAGACTTGTAAGAAAGCATTAGCGAACTAATATGAAATACAAAAACATACCTCCTCCATTTCGATAACAGAGAAATGGAAATCTCCAGACATTTCCAAGTCCTATGGAAAATCCACAGCAGGCTATGAAGAAATCGATTTTTCTTGCCCACTGCTCACGGGCCTTGATCTTTGGCTTCGCCTCTGCTGCATCTTGTTCAGGCTTCAAAGCGTCATTTTCTCTCAAACCATTAACTTTGTCATCAGACACGTCAGCTGGAAAAGAAAATAATGATTTTACCTTCACGTGTCCTTTTAAGGTGTTTAAGTACATACCCAGCATGCACATACCGATTAATCAACATTGATTCAATACTGTTTCAACGTTATGACATCGAATCAGCGTGGATTCCAAGTTGATTCAATTGTGTGCCCAGCTGGTATTTCTTCAAAGGCAAACATTTTTTTCTTTTGACTTCCTGTTTGCTTCCCTGGTCTTTGAAGCCTTTATAAAAGGGGGTTTACTGTTAAATAATTATACTGAGGGAAATAAATTACCAACTTTTTACAAATTGGCGTATAATTCAGACTTATTTTAAAAAAGTGGGAGATTGTATTAGTTCTGCTTTATAAGATATCATTTTGGGTACCAGTAACCCAAAAATTGAGGTCGAAAGTTAATCTATAGAGCAGAATCGCGTCGCATTTGTACCCAAGGGTATAACCCAAAAAAAAAGCCATAAATCTTTTATGCAACTCATCTTTTTCAGGCGCAATTTCATCTTCAAAGCTTACACCAGAGCCAATTTACGGCGATGTAGACATTTGTGATCAAGGACACAGTGTTGTGTGCTAAAAGATTGTTACCTTCATAAACATAAATGTGCTTATGGCGCCGTCCAAATTGGCATCCGCAAAGCAATTTGGACTGAGCAAAAGTCAGCGTTAACCAATTGTTCCTTAATCTCGAACCAAACTGCAATGGTTTGGCCTCTAAATGACCAGAACACTTTCAAGCAATTTGTTGCTGTAAATTGGCGCTATTTCCGCAGATTTAAGCACACCAGGTTCGACAGTTACGTCATTCTGACGTCAGTTTTTAAAACCATCAAAAATCCTCTAGTCATCACTGATATTGAACTTAAAGTTTCTCTTCTCTAAGTTCGCATAAGGGTCTTTGTATATCCACAAATTTTGTCAATTTCCACCATAACGTAAACTTGACACTTCCATTCAAATCTTGAAAGGTTCTGGTGGCAGCATGATAGAGTTCCCTAAGTTGACAGTAATAAAGCGCAAAAAGATTCGAGTCGAAACGTCAATCGACGATGTTTAAAATGGCGGTTGAATTTTTCGGCAAGTTAACGTCAAAATAACGTCCCTTATTGCCGGCTTCTTATGCGTTTATTTGCAAACCCATTAACGGTTTTCTTGTTCAAGGATCCAGTTAAAACCTTTCAAAAGCATTTTGACAATTTTCTTTGTTTAATTGTTTGTCAGCTCGCGCAAGAAGTAAACTCATCTAAAGTGACGTCAAACATGCGTTAAGTCACATTTTTCGTCCAAGTTTGATGTAATTGCAGTCTCCTAACGTAAACTAAGTGTATGCGATCAACAACCTGGGAATTCTTTCTCCTAAAGAAAATTTCACAACCCCTTGGAAAAATTGCTAAATTTATTTTTCTCTGACGTTATGGTAACGGCCGTTTAACGTAAGCGGCTTACATGTTGGTTAGTGACAGCTTTTCATCGTAAATTTCACAAATGTTACTCTTAAAAATCGAAAAAGATAACTCAAAATAATTGTAAATTAAATGTAATTAAAAGAGCTGAATTTCCGATGTTCATGGAAGTATGATGTGCAAAGTTAATATAATTTTAATAGTTAATATAAATTTTCCGATGGAAGTATAATGTGCAAAGTTAACGTGAACGCCCTTCGGGCGTCACTTAATTTGCACATTACTCATTGTGTTCATACTTCCATGAGCATCAGAAAAATGAAATTTATTTCTTGAAAGGAAGAACTTGCTCCAATAGAAGCAATTTATTCCCTTAACAGTAGACTCCAATTTATTACATGCAAAATGGCAGAATTGCTTCCTGGAAGTGAGTCATCAACCTGAAACTCATTTCATGATACCTGATCTGCGAGACGAGAAAACCAACAAAGTGGCATGCGCGCCCAGCCAAGACTCAGACCGCCCAGTCTGATCAGAGTCTTCGCTGTCCGCATGGATGAAGCTTAGACCTTAAGCTACCCTTAAGGCGCACAGCAAAGACTCAGGTCAGACTGGTGCCAGAACGTGTGAGCAATTTTGTACATTACATTTATATCGTGAAAAAATAGAAAGAAAAACATAATAGAACAGAGTCTGTTATCATGCTATCATGTTTCGTTTGGTTGGTGTAGAACTTGCTTCCAGAAAATGTTTTTTCTTTATCATTATTTTTTTTTATTTTGCCGTTGTTGTTTTTAAGCTAGACTATATGAGTTTACTAGACCCAGCATGCATATAATACTTGTAACGTATGTAACGCGACGTCTGATTGGATAACGTCAAACATTTGCGACAGAGTATCCTGTGATATACTGTCGGAATTCCGACGTCATTATAGAATGTCGCTTCTCATTGGCTGGCGTTTGGTTTAACGCGTCTGAGAGCGCTTGCGATGGGTGCAAAGTAGTACACTTTGAAAGGTGAAAATGTGTTAAAAGTGCATTAGAATGGGGATAACTGCATTGAAAATTGTCATTTTAAGATGTAAATCGTCGGTTTTACGGCTCCGCTGATTGGTCGCCGTAAGACGAAATTTCCGATCATAAAACCGACGCTTTACCTCCGAAAACGACAATTTTGAGTACAGTTATCCCCTAAATAAAGTATTCGATCAACATTGAATGTTTTCCTATGTTTTTAGCCGACTGGGAATGTACATTTAATAGAAAACCCGACGGTTATAGCCACAGCTTTATCTACCAGGCATACAACACTGCAAAAACTGAACCAACGTTGATCCAACGTCATGGCGTCGAATCGACGTTTTTAGTGCTGTAAATTTACATTCTCAGTGCATTTATTGAAAAGCCCTATGGTAAACCATTAGAACATAATGTAGTTTATACTTCAATAACTACATCGGTTCACGCGACGTTAGATGGCGTTAAGTGACGTAAAAATCAACCATGGTTCTCCGATCTGATCCGACGTATGCGACGTTATGACGTCGCTATTACGTCGTTGATGCTTTTCCTTTTTTAATAGAAAAAATGCGTATCAATGTTTTTCTGCTTTAACTGTAGCCCATAATGGAAATTTGCAGACAATAGATAGAAAAGAATGTAAATATAAGCAATGAACTTATTTTTTCTAGTATTTATCAAAGTATAAACTTCATTGGGTCGGTTGCAAAGTTTACATAAACTCCTTCGGGTTTCACTTACTTTGCACGCGACCGACTGTCGTTTTTACTTCGATAAACATCAGGAAAATGAAATCCATTCCTTAAATAAACGACGAGAAACAGAATAATAAATTTAGCTGAACCCTACATTTCTATTTTGCACTTAATGCGTCAAAAATGAAAATAGTTGAATTTGCAGCGTACATTTATATGAGGCGGCTTATGATCAGGCTCCCCTTCTCTGTCCGAACTGGGAGTAGAATATTTCACTATAGGCACACTGTATTATCCTATTAAACGCCCCGGAGGGGGAGGTTGCATTAATCGAAAGTGGAGAGGTGGGGTGGCGTTAAGAAGTACTCAGCCACTTCCAAAATAGTTTTAATAAACATTATTAAGATGAAAAGATATGAGCCGCGACATGAGAAAACCAACAATGTGGTCGAGCGTCCAGCGCAGACTCAGATCAGCCTGGGCTTCCGCCCAGTCTGATCAGAGTCTTCGCTGTCCGCTTGAAGGTAGCTTAGTCCCTTGGCTACCCATTAAGCGCTTAGCAAAGGGTCTGATCAGACTTGGCAAATACCCAACCTGGTCTGAGTCTGCGCTGGGCGCACGACCACATTGTTGGTTTTCTCGTGTCGCGGCTCATATACTTTCAGAGGCAGTGATTCTACTATGTTCCTTGTTTTGCATCCCTTCTCAATAGGAATTGCCTTCTTTCGATTCCGTTAGAGAACTAAAGAGAAATTCAAGCGTTTTTGCCTTTGTAAACTGATGGAAAACACGAAAGGTGGCAAATCGATAAAACGGTATTTTTTTTTAAAAGAGGCAGATCGGGCGTTTATTAAAGCAATGATGTTTATTAGGATTAGTGCGGTAACTGGAATGCCAACTTTAGCACGAAATATTTCACAATGAGCAAGGTCTACACTGGTAAGGGTGGTATTAAATGAGCCGCGACACGACAAAACCAACAATGTGGTTGTGCGCCCAGTGCAGACTCAGATCAGCCTGGGCATCCGCCCAGTCTGATCGGAGTCTTCGCTGTCCGCATGGAGGTAGCTTAGACCCTTAGCTACCCTGTAAGCGCATAGCGAAGAGTCTGATCAGACCGGGTGGATGCCCAGGCTGATCTGATTCTGTTTTGGGCGCACAACCACATTGTTGGTTTTGTCGTGTCGCGGCTCAAATAGTTATACCATGGTTTGTTGACCTGTACGGGAGATAATCCACTTGCTAAAGCTCGCAGTTTTTCACTAAAGCTCGTTGATTATCTCCTCGTACAAGCGGACAAATCATTGTATAACTAGTACGTACATTGGTACTTAAAGAGTACTGCCGAACTGAAACAGTACTAATACAGCCGTGGGTATACAGCTCACCATGGGGCAATCAAATTTAATGAAAGGTGGTTCCGCCCCAACGAAATCAAATAAACGTTATACGGTCCTACTTGATTTTTCATCTTGATTTATGTAGTAATCAACTACGAAAACAAAACAAACAAGAAATCAGCGCTCTTGAAATAGATTTAAGGCAATTTTGTTTTTCCTGGTCTAGAAACAGTTACTCTCCTTCTTTTTTTTTTTTTTTTTTTGTAGACACGGCATCTGACACGAACGATGCTTTATCCAGGACGCTGCTATAAATAGTCCGCTTGCAGTAGGCAAAATATCGACCTTGCGGGACTCTTGCTACAGAAACCTCTTAAACTTAGTAAAAAGTAGCAAAATCTTAAAATGTTTTATTTTGATGTCATTTATGCGGTGGCATTTCATGTCAATTGTGTTCTCGCACAATTCAGCGAACAGTTCTTTTTCTTTCTTTTTTTCACAAAAAGTTGACATTCCAATGGGCACTGACCGAAACCCCTTTCATGCCGACTGATTTTTTACAGGTATGAGTCGGGGATCATACAAGAGTTCTTATTAAAAGCAGGTAATAAACGCCTTGCACACAATTTCATCTTTACCTTCAGGTGCATAAATGGTATGCCTCTGAATATTTAAATAAAATGAGCCGCGACACGACAAAACCAACAATGTGGTTCTGCGCCCAGCGCAGACTCAGATCAGTCTGGCCATCCGCTCAAGCTACATTTGTAATCAGACCCTTCGTTAAGTGCTCAAAGTATAGCTAATGGTCTAACGTACCTCTATGCGGACAGCGAAGACTCTGATCAGACTGGGCGGATGCCCAGGCTGATCTGAGTCTGCGCTGGGCGCACAACCACATTGTTGGTTTTGTCGTGTCGCGGCTCAAATGATTTTTTTTACTTCATCCTATCCATGCGAGCTTGAAATCAATGAAACTACGAGACCATTTTATACTTTTCCATTTTTAGCAATATTCCCCCCAGCATCTGCATGCAGCTTGTGTCAGTAAGTCGGTTATGCTAGAGGCTGTTTTATATAGCAAGGTTGTTGCTCACTGCACTGATGATGTTGTCACAAGGTTATCGCAGAACAAAGCTTGTGAGACCGCAATATTCACAGAACGCATTTTTCACATGTGTGAAAAATCCGGTCGCAGTTTTCACACGTGTGACAAATCCGGTCGTATTTTTCACAGAATCTGAACGCATTTTTCACATATCTGTGAAGTTTGCGTTTGATATATACCATGAAAACGTAATTTTCCAAACGCATGCAACACCCCAAAAATATGACAAAATATCACAAAAACACAATTTTCACTTCTTGACATTTTTATAACCCTGAAATTATGGTGAACGAAAAAACGGTAGAGTAAACTAAAAAGAAGTCTAGAAATTTGTTCTGCTTTTCCGCGCAGTAGGTCGCAGGTTTGAGTCACCATCCGGGTCACGACTGAAACGTTGATTCTGTCATCCCAGCAGTAAATGGGTACCTGTTTCGAATCAGGGAAGGTTAAAGGCTAAGAAAGGAGAGGAATAAGTTTCCTGTTTCTTAACCTGTGCCTAAGATGCTGTTGGCTCCAACAACTACTGTCCCTACGACCACAAGACTGTGGAAAACCTTTACCTTGTTTTTTTTCTTGTTTTTTTTTTTATCCACATGTATGCTGAGGACGTATGCTGTAGTGCACAGGTTCTAGTAGTGCCCTAATCCAGCGAGAGGAGACCTTGCGGAATTACTGTGCAATATTAGGCATTTCCAATAAAAAAAATGGGAGGAAGCTTCTTCTTAACAGTCCTTTATGCCGCGTCAAAATGAAAGGTATTGGTATATTCAGTTGTGCGTTTGAAATCTATATCTGGGTAGAAATGGGAGGGAAGACATATCGTTTTCCCATAGTTGTCTCCCGTCTGTCCGTCACAAATCGTTCCCGCTTATAACTTTAAAAGGTAGTTTCAGGAAACTCGGTACAAATATAAAGCATGCAGAAAAAGTTGGCAAATGCCAAAGTCGACAGTAAGGCATAGTTCAGTGATACATTTACGAAATGGGTCTAAAATTCAATCAGGTGATCAGCAACACCAGCTTAAAGTAACACCTCAAAAAATCAAAACCCTAGTTTAGATACTTTTCCTGCAATTTCTTGACCATTTAAAGTCCCCAAGAGCCGAAGGCTCAGAGCAGTTCGGGATCAAACTCATAGCTGTAGTTGGAAAGGGAAAACAAATTATTCATTCTCAAGCTTCCTTTGCTGTATGTGTGAAAAGTGCGTTTCTATTAAAAAACACTACAAAATCTGAACGCATTTGTCGCACTTGCAAAATGTGAATAATACGACCGCATTCATCACACACATGTGAAAAATGCGTTATGTGAATGTTGCGGTCTCTCAAAGCTTGTGTCAACACTTAAAGGGAAATCACCCTATAAAAACTGCCATTGAAATTTTGTTGAAACTTCACACAGTGATAGATTATTATATGCTAAGTGAAAAAATGAAATAAAAAAATGGGGTCACCCTACTACTTTTTGAGATAATGCAGCGCCATCTATGTGCCTGTGTGAAACATGACTATGTCTATTACGAACACTTTATCCGAGAAAATAGATGACCGATCGTTACGAAATAAAGATTAATTAACTCCTCTTTCTTGTCTCTTTGTTTGCCTATCAAAATTGTCATCGTCGTATATCTCATTATATAGGTTATTTTCAGTTTTAAGTTTCCCGCCATTTCCCATTATTGGAAAAAACGTGGAATTTCTTCAATATAAAAAGTTCCACCATTGAAATTTTTATATACTTTTGATATAGTAAAGGAATGATCCACTTCGTGCAAATAAGCAAATAAAAAATATAGGTCATCGACCAAATATTCGAGTTATGGAAGGAAAACCACTTTTATTTCATGCGGTTTTCATATAAGCGCGTTGACGTCAATGTTTTATGCGTTGACGTCGCTTTCTGTTTGGCGCCATCAACGGCCATATGGATAGCGCTCTTACCTTTCGATGCTTTTTTATAGCAATGCAATATAATTCCCTATTCAATTTCAACAATGCTCCGCCTGAACATATAATCTATATGAAAGTGTCGCCTTCAAAATTTCCTCGTATGCAGACAACACATTAATGAGAGAAAGTCCAAGCACTGAAACTTGGCAGCATGCTCATTGTTATTTCTCATAGAATTCGAACTTGGTCTAGATTATATCACACTTATATCTGATGAACAAGTTTATGTGTTTGGACCCGGCCACTGCCCGACATGTATTTTCACAGAAACATCGGCAAAGCTTGGTCCGTGGTGCAGGATTTCAATTAATCATTTAATGCTGAGACCAATTTCGGAGGATGTGCATTTTGATAATTTTTCCCTGTTCGCATCGACAATGTATGAATCCTGTGGAAAGTCTAGGGCGATTAGTGAAAAATAAGAGTGTCGCCGCCTAGTCATTGTAAAAGGACTTCTATGCTTAGGGCGTGAATTTTCCCCATGATTTAAAATTTATACGAATCACTGACTTTTGCTTTGCATTTATGACTATGACATGTAACTTGCATGACAAATGAATTTTCAAGTGTTTGTGTCTATGTAAAGTACGTTAAACATACGTTGACGTTGACGTCATTGTTGAGATAAATTGTAAATTATCCTCTAACTGATCGTTGAAATAATGATTTATTGTATACATTTCACCCTTTTTTGACTCACATTACGTAGATAACAGACAACACTGGATAGTTTTGACTATATGTATGTGACCTTGACCTCATTTCAAGGTCATGGTACACAATATAATCAATGAAGATCACAGTGCTACTGTTGACCTTTCTTCTTCTTTGGCTTACTGAGTAGCGTTCCCCCCCGTGACCCAGCTTCCCACTCATATATATTACGTATTTGCATCACATAAGTCTGCTGCATGAAGGAAATGCTGGGTCACGGGGGGGAAAGTACTTGTATTTTAGTTATAGTGACGTGTTCTCTTTTGGCCGCTTTGACCGGAAGTACAACTATGGTTTTGCACGTTTAAATGCCAATCAAGCGTAACAAGAACAAAATCATTGCTTTGTATTGTTATATGCGTGTATTTAGCATGCATTTATGACAAAAGTTTATGGAATGAACGACTGATTTCAATATTTTTATTACCTCAAAAAGCGAGGTATGCAAAAACCTTGAATTTAGGGTAGGTAGGTTCAGACTGGATTATCTCCCCATGTCTTTGGGTCTGAATCACAAATGATCTGATTTCATGCGGTTTACATATTGATCGTCTAATGTCACTTGCGTTAAATCTTAGAAGCAACTATTCAAAAAGAAAAGAAAAAGACAAAAAAATAATTACCATAACGACATGAGTTAACAATAAAAGCTTAGATCAGCCTGCGCATTTGCTCAGTCTGATCTCCGCTTTCACTGTTTGCATGGGTACATGTATTTCATGACTCAAGTCCTTATTTGTATTTATACTTGCATTAAGTAATTACGAGATTCAAAACGCGCTTGCATTTTTCACAGCCTCTCTTTACTTGACAAATAATTCCTAAAAATTAACACACTACCCGCACAAAAATTGGGGCTCTCTTTTTCCGTATAAAATTCTTCAGCCCTATTTTTGTCGTATTTTTTTGTCCAGTTTTATATATTTTCCAACTTTTCTGTCGCAAAAACTTATACGTTTGTTTCAACAAAGAGCCCATGTTGTCTTCGAAAGTGACGTAACCGTTTTAGCGTTACGGCAAACGACGTCATGATAACCATAGCAGGAAACAATGACGCTGCGTAAAATGTATGCGCACGAACATTGAGGCGATTTCCCTTTAAAAAGTTCTTTGGGATACATCATGATATCTTTCATTCCTACAGTGTGGCCCCTTTTAAACAATCAGTTTTGAACATACAGGTAATCTAGCTTTCAGTTATATGTATAGGCCTTTCGACCGCATGATGCGGCGTCTGATCTGAGTCTACACTATTTGCATAAGACAAATGACCCCCGACACGAGAAAACCAACAATGTGGTTGTGCGCCCAGCGCCGACTCAGATCAGCCTGGCCATTCGTCCAGTCTGATCAGACTCTTCGCTAAGTGCTTAAAGGGTAGCTAAGGGTCTGAGCTACCTCCATGCGGAGAGCGAAGACTCTGATCAGACTGGGCGGATGCCCAGGCTGATCTGAGTCTGCGCTGGGCGCACAACAACATTATTGGTTTTCTCGTGTCGTGGCTCTTAGGTATTTCTCCTTTAAAAGAGAATCGATAAGAGTAAACTAAACTAGACACCTCTTAATTTACAGATGGGCTCATCCATTTGATAAGGATAGAACAGTCCACTGGGCATAAATGGGTCGATACCATCTGGGCAATTAATCAAGAATCATATCAGCCTGCGCAGTCTGGTCTACGTGTTAGGATATGCCTTGGTTTAAAATTTTGCGTGTCACATTACCTAAATGACGATTTTAGTACGTTAACAACATTCGCCCCAACGCTTTAATGAATAATTGTGTTTATAAAAAAAAGGCAATAAACTCTTCTTGATGATAATATCGATCCCGTAAGGGTTAACCAATCCCTTAAGTCATACATAAAACTATTTTAACATTGATACTCCGCACTTTTTATAAAGCTCTATGTGAATCGTAAATCTAAGTGTTACCCCTTTTGCATAAGATAATTATCATCCATAACTGCACTTTTACCAATGTAGTTCAAGCTGTGTCAAGAAAAAAAAAAAAAAAAAAAAAAAAAAACGTTGAGCCCTGTCTATTTTTCGACTTCAAAACTCTTTCTTAATAATTGAGAAACGAATCATCTGATTTTCGATATTTGGCAATATATATAAAAACGGAAATCACGGCCGGAAAAAATAATAATAACGAAAAAAGGGGATTTAGTTTGCGTAACACTTGGTCTACCCCTACGAGTTTATCCGACGTAAACAAGGTGGATACAACTGGTTGAGCATGATCACCGGTGCAATTTTATTGGCGATAAATCTCGTTTTAAATGATAATAAAATCAAATTCCGGGTGTGGGTGTCTAATTGCTTCTTTTCAGTAGTATCCTTTAAGGTGCATGGCTAGAGCTTCCCTGCAAACACACAACGTTGAATCAACAATGAATCGACAATGATCCACCTTCATGACAGTCGCAATCCGTCCGATCCATACAGATCCCAAAGCTGGATATTCGTTGAGTGTGAAGCTAACTAAATGACGTGTGTTCTACAAAAGATTACAAATAATTTCGTATAATCGGATCGGACGGATTACGACCGTCTAATAAATGTATATGATTGGGATAAAGCTGAATGTAAATGTATTTGCATTTTTGAACTTGAATTTTAAAAATAGTGGTTGTAGAAGTAGTTTTGTATCTACTTATTATTCATTTTTTAGACAGTTCCTCCCTTAAACATAATGCTGACAGGAACTTTTCTTTTGTCTAAGTGATATTTATTAATCTAGGTATGGTCAGTATAAATAACCTGAAGAGGAAAGGGCTTCGTATGACTAAGTTGTGCCCATGAAACGCCATGCTGGACAAACCCAACGATACCGTCGCAGCCCGGCTTTACAAGACCGCGCCTCCCTGGAAGCCAGGACGTAGGTGATAAGTATGCAACTGGTGTAGAAAATTAGAACATGAAATGTGAGACCAGGGGCCGTATTCATAAAACGACTTATTATGTGGTTACCATGCTGTTGCTAAGGCTCAATTTCTTTGAAGGAGATTCCTACAACTATAAAAATTTGCTCTGGAGGAACAGTCTTCCAAAGACTGTTCCTCCAGACCAAATTTCATAGTTGTAGGGAATCTCCTTTATAGATATTTAGCCTTAGCAACAGCATAGCAACGACTTAAGTAGCTTTATGAATACGGCCCCTGGTGTAGAAAACTAGAAGATGAAATGTGAGGAGTCTGATGCCAGATTGGAAATGAAGAGCTAACTCACGAAATGAATCGGCACCAACAGAAGATACGGTGGCTCTGTAAAATGTGCTGCAAGAACTTTGGAAAGATGTCAACTGCTGACAGACACAAGGTTTACGTCAGTGGAGAGGAGGACATCCACGAGTTTGGGGTTGGTTTTCTAGCGCAGGAAGACACGGTGGCCTTTGGTTGCCGACAAGTCTCCAGCAGACTAATCTCAATCCGCTTTAGAGCAGCTACTTTCAATGTTACATGTACCATCATATACATTGTATGTTTATGCAAGGAACATCTGGACATGAAGACAAAGATGTCGCTAACCTATCAGCAACTTCAGGATAACATAAACGAAACAACTAAGAAAGACATTCTGGTTTTGCAAGGGGACTGAAATGCTAAAGCTGGAAGGGATGCACAGGCAGACTGGGGAGACGTATGTGGACCGTACTGCAATGCCGAAACAAATTAGAGAGGTCTCAGGGCCCTAGAGTTTGCAAGCTTTAACAACCTGATACCGTCACATACCCTAAGCCCCCACAAACCATTCAGAAGATGAACATGGCACATCCCATACAGGAAGTACCTCAACAAGACTGACTATATCTTTGTGAGGAAGTGGTTCCGATGAGATTAACTTCCACATGACAAGGGGCTTGCCTGAAGCAGACATACGAATTGACCTTGACCCGGAGAGGATAACCTTCTACGTTCGTCTGAAGGTGGCTAGAAAGCCAACCAAGTCAAGACTGAGGTTTGACATTTAGAATTTAATAACCCCATATGAGGCAGGCTTATAGATGGGAAATCTGCATCACTCATCAATCTGAGGAATGATGACATGGCTATAGATAGCCTGTTTACCACCTACAATATAACAGTGACTGGCAAAGCCAGTGAGGTACTTGGGAAGGAATGTTGCATAAAAAGCTCTCGGTCACCAGAGATGCTCTCGACCTTTGTGATGAGAAGAGTGATTTATAGAAGAGGCGGTATGAAACCATTAGACACCTCTATGACAAGGTTACATGTAACACGTAAAAGTGCAGTTTAGATCAATCGCAGCACAGGAGAAAGGTTCAAAACAACAGTTGGAGATAAGCCAGGATGCAGTCTTTCATCCACCCTCTTCAGTTTTTGTTTTTTTTTCTCGAAAGGGTTATGTCTGATGCTCTGATGTCTCTTTTGTCTGGTGTTATGTCATGACGAAAAGGTTGGCATAGACGGCAGAATTATTACCAATCTGCGGTTGGTTTAGACAATATTTTATTCGCAAGATTATACACATATATTATATAAATACAATATACAATGGCACAGGATCTGACAGTAAGCAAACTGCTTATATATAAGCCATCTCCTGAAACAATGTGAAAAATTCTGCGGTTTATCGATGACCTTGGCGCTTTCGCCGAGGAAGAGCAGAGACTAGATCACAGGGTATAATCGATTCCGCTAATTTTCGCTTCCTGCAGAGACTGTACATCATATTTGGCTTCCGCCGAGACTGTCCGCGAACTCTTGCTTCCTGCCGAGACTTCTGTACATGATAATTGACTTCCTGCAGAGACTGTCCGTGTGAATCTGCTTCCTGCCGAGGCTCTCGGCAGGAAGCAGAATCACGCGGACAGTCTCGGCAGGAAGCCATTTCTCGAGGACAGTAGTCTCTGCAGGAAGCAAGAGTTCGCGGACAGTCTCGGCGGAAACCAAATATGACGGACAGTCTCTGCAGGAAGCGAACATTGGCGGAATCGATTATACCCTGTGTAGATGTCCTAGCTAAAAATCTCGACAAAACTTGCACAAGGAATAAAATGGAGATTAGTGCTGTGAAGACCAAACTCATGACAAACCGTGTAAATAGCATCCGATTGGAGATCAAGGTTAAAGGACAGATATTGGCTACGGAAACTAATACCTTGGAGTAAGTGTGTCTAAGATATGGCTCAACACTGGAGGTTCTTTAAAGGATTTAGAGGAGACCTGGTAGCTCAGTAGATTAACCGCTGGCCTGCTGATCTAACTTCCCGAATTTGAGACGAGACCCGCTTGAGGCGGAAATCTTTCTTACCGTAAACGCGGTTCCATCACACACACAGCCTTTTATTATCATCCTTCCATCGTCCTGCTATCATGACTGAAATACTGTTAAAAAGGACGTAAAATCCGGTCATCTATCCATCCTCTCAAGGAATGCACAAACCACTGCAGCTCTGACGAAGTTGAAGCCAATATGGGGAGATACCAACGACATTGCAAGGTTATGGGATAGACTAGACTAGACAAGGTGATCATGACGGTTTGAGCTCATACATAGTGGATGAACCTTGAGAAGGCCATCTATGTCCCGCAACGTCGGTCGAAGACTGCGAGATATATTCCCTGGCCAAGCGGTTAGTCACTGATAGATATTATGCTTTTCAAGAATTTGCAAGTTGTTTTAGGAGCGAAAGTTGACCGTCAGCGCTAGCGTTTATCATTACTGGTAAAAAAGTAACAATAAAGCTTAGTCAAAACTGGAAAGGTTTCGCTAAAGTTTTATTTTAGACTAGCGTGATAGAAATATTTGTGAAGTTTGTATCGGAAATCTCGAAATGATTCTTTTAAACTCATAATTAAAAATCATTATAAAATGCTTTCGCGATAGTACTATTTTCGCAAAACCCGCGAAATTTCGCGAAAGTAAAACTATCTTAAATTTTCTTAATTACAGTATCATTTTTTTCTCACCTTCAAACAGCGGAGCTTGAGTATATCCGTTTCTATCCATCTTAAAGTATCCTGTACAAAGTTGAACCAACCAAATAAAACCAACAACCCCAAACTAACGCAAATAACCGTATTCTCCCTAAACATTCAAGCAGCAGTCTTTGCGCAAAGAGTCTAGATCCAGACCAGACTGCTCCGTTGAACAGTATTGCTTGATGCTCAGTTGTTGTTTTTTCTTTCATTTTCTTTTTTATTTATTATTTTTTTTATTTTGTCTTTAAATAGCCTTGGTAGTACTTAGACTGAAAAGTTGTAGTTTTTGAAAGTGACTAAAGTGACCCAATATTCGCGGTTACTACCGTAAAGTAATATTTATAGCCAAATTAACATAATTTAGAGTCTGTTTTTTCTATCTGTTGGTTCACTTTGCTGTCATGACAACCAGTGCATGAAATGGCCGATTTCTAGAAAAAGGGCAATATTTTGATATACAGACTGTGGTCAAAAGTACTACCCAGCAGACACATGACGTCCTAATGCCGTCTCAGTGACGTCGAGTTGACACGATTACGTCAAATCGACGTCAATGTGACGTAATTTCGCTGATACACGACGTCGAAATGCCGTCTCACGGACGTCGATGTGACGTGATGACGTCACATCGACATCCGTGAGACGGCATTTCGACGTCTTGTGTCTGCTGGGATATACTCCCATATGTCATGGTAGTAATTTACTTATCACTACGCTAGTAGGCATACGTCAAAGTTGTGAAAGACAAGGAAAAAGGGCCGTCAGGCCGTTTACCGAGAAAGTACGCAAAAAAACACCGAAAGCTTTCAATATGGAAACTGACCGCACTGTATAAAAGCCTGGCTTTAAATCCGTTTTTTTTTTTTTTTTTTTTTTTTTTTCATAATCAATAATCAATCAAAAATGAATTGCGGAATTGAAACAAGACTTTTGCACAATGCAGCTATTTTTCGTCTTAAAAAGTTGCGTTACTACAAGGATGGTTGTACCATCTGCCCCTGTTTTTTTTTTTTTTTTTGTTGTTGTTGTTTTTTTTTTGTCTCGCCTGCGAAGCGGAAGCGAGACCTATGTATTGCTTATCCGGTGGCGTCGGCGGTGGCGTCGGCGGTGGCGACAACTTTGTCGAGTTTTTTTGGTTTAACTCATTTTCTCAAGAACTATAAGGGCAGGAGCCATGACACTTGGGTCAAGCAAACATCTGGAAGACCGAGTTTAAAGCCATCATCAACATTGTGTCTTGACCTACTTTTTACAGTTCACCGACTTTGGATTTTTTTTCGAGTTTTCCCGTTTAGCTCTGTTTCTCAAGAATAATGAGGGCTAGAGCCATGAGCTTGAACATTGCCTACATCTGGAAGAGTAAAACTTAAAGCTACCATCACAGTTTTGACCTATGTTTTTAGGCTTGCCGACTATGCAATTTTTGTCGAGCTTACGCGTTTAGCTCTGTTTCTCATGCACTATAATATGTAGAGCGATAAAACGGGGGTAATGCATACATCTGGAAGAGCAAAGCTTTGAGTATTGACCTAAGTTTAACGGTTCACCGATTTCGCTAATTTTGTCGAGTTTTCGCGTTTAGCTCTGTTTCTTAGAAACTATAAGGGCTAAAGCCATGAAACTTGGGTCATACATACACCCGAAAGAATAAACCTGAAACCCATCATGAATATTGAATCGTGACTTGCTGTTTAAGGTTCACAAATTTTGAATTTTTGTCAAGTTTTAGCGTTTGGCTCTGTTTCTCAAGAATCTAGGGTATGCAAAGATCTAGATTGAGTAAAGCTCCAAGTCACCATCGATATTGCCTCTTGACCAACATTTTATGGTCGACCGACTTCGCAACATTTGCGTCAAGTTTAGCTTTGTTTCATAGGAATTGATAGGCTAGAGGCATGAAGCCGCGGACATGCATGGATCTGGAAGAGTGAAAATGAAAACTATAATCAATATAGCATCTTTAAATACGGTTTAGGGCTCACTGACTTTTCAGTATTTGTATTGTGTTTTTGGTTAAGCTCTGTTTGTCAATAAC
This sequence comes from Ctena decussata, assembly GCA_963989385.1. Lineage (NCBI taxonomy): Eukaryota > Metazoa > Mollusca > Bivalvia > Lucinida > Lucinidae > Ctena > Ctena decussata. The sequence goes on along the minus strand of OZ022506.1, from coordinate 41,320,696 downwards.
TTAAAACACAAGAGCTATGAAACTTGGGTCTTGCTTACACCTGAAATATCAGTAATATTATGTTCTGACTTATAGTTTACAATTCCATGACTTTGCAATAACTGGGATTTATTCAATAAATTCCACGTCACACCCACGACATCAAACTGAATATAGTAATATAAAATAATTAGACAAGTAGTAAGAGGATACAAGAAGGTAGCAAAATAAGTTTGAACAATTTTTGTTTCTTCTAGAGGCTCTACATGAAATTTGGCTACAATTGGCCCAGTGGCTTTTGAGTAGATGTGAGAAATTGTCAAAATATGAAAGACCAGGGTCAAAGGTCAAAGAATAACCTTGACTTCTTGTAGGCAAAACTTTTCAAGTACTCATTAAGATGACGGTATAAATCAATTTTCAGGCCAAAATCTTCAACAGTTTCCAAAAATCTTATGTTCTAGCATTTTCCCATATAACAGCTACAGAAAGCAAATTTGACCTTACCGTAAAAAAGGTCAAGGTCAACCCAAGGTCATAATTTAAATAATTCAGGAGATGATATATGTAAGCCAAAAGCTTACTAACAGATCCTGATCTATTTGTTGTATGTATATATGTATTGTTCTGAAAATTCTTGAATAAAATAGTGTTTAAACCAATTTAAATAATCTTGGTAGTAATCCTGTACCCGATTCTACATACCAAGTTTCAAGGCCATCGGCCTATTGATTCTGGAGAAGAAGATTTTTTTTAAGTTTGTACCATATACGGGCGTGGCGGCCCTGTTGGTCATGTGACTAGGACCGTTAGAACAAATTTTCGTTCCCCACCCCAGAGGCTGTACATGAAATTTGGTTACAATTGGCCCAGTGGCTTTTGAGGAGATGTGTGAAATTGTCCAAATATGAGAGGCCACGGTTAAAGATCAAAGAATGATCTTGACCTCTTGTTGGCAAAGATTTTCATGTGGTAATTAAGATAACTGTATATACCAATTTTCAGGTCAAAATCTTCAACAGTTTCCAAGATATCTTAGGTTCTAGCATTTTCCCATATAAAAGCTGCAGAAAGCCAATTTGACCTTACCCACCCCGTCCAATCGAAACACCGGTTACACGGTCAAAACTCCGGATAAACGTTAAAGTAACACCGGTAAACGGCTGATTCGGGCACAAAATATCATGGCGGCGCCCATACCAAGTAAGAATTTTGTTGTTTCTTTGCTTGCAAATAAATGTTTTCGCTGAGATCAAAAGTGAAATCGGTGGAGAAATGATTTGACTCTTCATGTGTGCTTCGATGCAGAGTGATTTACATCTAATTTCTTCAAAAACCCGATCCAGAGTTGGTGCAACAGTTTCGGCCATGGACACTTTAGCCGATTTGTCTGCAAACCGTTCGTACTTTTGATAATATGCAGAGCTTATGAACGTTTGAGGAGATTTTGATGAATTTTGGGGTACATTCGATGGTAATTTTACCGTTTATAATAAAAAGATGAGTTGAAAACGCGTTATAAGAATATTATGACCAAAATAGAAAGTAACACCGGATAAAAAGGTACAAAAAATCGTTTTCTAACCAGCTTCAGAATCATGAAGAACCTAGTCATTGGGTGCTCCTCGCCCATTCTCTTCCAGAAAGCAGAACACGCCTTTAAGAAGTCAACAAGAACATCGAATCAGTTTGCTCCTATGAGAGAAAAGTGTTCTCTTTAGCGCCTAAAGTTAGAGGTTGCTACTAGGGGGAGGTAAATTGGCACAGATGGGGTTTATCCCCCTGTAAATACACACATTTATCTTCCACGAATCTGTGCAAATATCCATAAGTAAAAGCAAAGGCAATGATCAGGAATTAATACAATCAAATCCCACATTCCGCTCTCAAAACCAATAGGGAAAGAAGCACATACACATACAAATTGACACAAGTTTACGAAAGACACGCACAGTAAACCAAATGAGCAGCTCTTTCCCAAACAGATGGTCATTCAGCTACCTCAATAACAGCATCAACATCTATTTTTTTATTTTAATTACAATACAAAACAAAACAGAGGGCAAATTGGGCAGCAATACAGGTGGCCAAACCACCAGAGACCATAGTCAAGCGGATACAGCACAATATAACATCAAGGAACCGCAACAGAAAAGTACCGCCTTGGAACGGTCAACAAAAGATTACTGGGTTGGGGGTGGGGGTGGGGCTTAAACAAGTTGTACTGGATACTTGATCCAAACCCCGCCCTTAGTTTCCACCCTACAAAAACCTTAATTTATTATATAAGAGTAGTGATTCCCCTACAAAGATTTAGAAGGGTGCTTTACCCTTCTGCCTTTTGGCCTTACCCTTCAGCCTTTTGCCTTACCCTTCTGTCCTCCCTTTGTGGAAGCTACTTTCATTCATATCAGATTCAAATATTCAAAATCTTCTCCTCAGAAACCATGTAACCAATAAACTTCAAACTTCACAGAAAGGATCTAGGTACTACTGTCTATAAATATACTGTTTTTCTTGGCAATTGCTCCAGCAGTTTGGTTGCTATGGCAACTTAAAAGTTGCCATTGACTTATAATGGAAAAATTGAAAATTTGCATTTATTGCTATGTGACTGCAGATATTTTGACAAAACATTTTACAGAAATGTTCTTTGAGTACTCCTTTATCAACTACATGAAATTTATATAAATGACACAATCTGGCTTGTTGCCATGACAACCGAATGATTAAAAATAGAAAAAATATTCAAAAATCATCTGCTCAGAAACTATGCAACCACTAAAGCTCAAACTTCACAGAAAGGATTGTAGTACTGGCTTCTATAAAAGTACTGTTTTTCTTGGCAATTGCTCAAACAGTTTGGTTGCTATGGCAACTTAAAATTGCCATTGACTTATAATGGCAAAATGGAGAATTTGCATTTATTGCTATGTCACTGCAGATATTTTGACAAAACTTTTACAGAAATGTTTCTTGAGTAGTCCTCTATCAATCACATGAAATTTATATAAATGACACAATTTGGCTGGTTGCCATGGCAACCGAATGATTAAAAATAGAAAAAATATTCAAAATCTTCTCCTCAGAAACCATGCAACCAATAAACTTCAAACTTCACAGAAAGGATCTAGGTACTACTGTCTATAAATATACTGTTTTTCTTGGCAATTGCTCCAGCAGTTTGGTTGCTATGGCAACATAAAAGTTGCCATTGACTTATAATGGAAAAATTGAAAATTTGCATTTATTGCTATGTGACTGCAGATATTTTGCAAAACATTTTACAGAAATGTTCTTTGAGTACTCCTTTATCAACTACATGAAATTTATATAAATGACACAATTTGGCTTGTTGCTATGGCAACCTAATAGTTAAAAATAGAAAAGATATTCAAAAATCATCTCCTCAGAAACTATGCAACCACTAAAGCTCAAACTTCACAGAAAGGATTTTGGTACTACCCTCTATAGAAACGCTGTTTTTCTTGGCAATTGCTCCAGCAGTTTGGTTGCTATGGCAACTTAAAGTTGCCATTGACTTATAATGGGAAAATTGAAAATTTGCATTTATTGCTATGTGACTGCAGATATTGGGACAAAACTTTTTATAGAAATATTCCTTGAGTGGTCCCAAACCAGCCGTATTAAATTTATGCAAATTGCACCATTTGGGTGATTGCCATTGCAACCGAATGGTTAAAAATAGAAAAAAAAAATATTAAAATATCATTTTTGCAGAAACTGTGTGGCCGATAAAGGTCAAACTTTACAGAACGGATCTTTGTGCAAGCTTCTATAGAATTACTGTTTTTAGTTGCAATGGCATCAGCAGTTAGGTTGGTATGGCAACTTATAGTTTCCATTGAAATATAATGGGATAAATGGAAAGCTGCAATTTTTGCTATCTCCCTGCAGTTATTTTGATTTTTTTATCTACAGAAATGTTGCTTCAGTTTGATTCGTATTAATTTTGTCCAAATCGCCGAATTTGATTTGTTGCCATGGCAATATTAAGGAAATATTTTCAAAAAAATATTCAAAAATCTTTTCCTCAAAAACCATATAGGGGGATGAAGCTGATTCTTTGCATACATGTTCAAGACATTAGCCACTATGTAAATATTGATTTTTATTATTGTTGCCCACATGGTTTCATTGCTATGGCATTTTAAAGTGTCCATAGATTTGTATTGGGAAAAGTGCAAATTGGTATTTCTGTGTTACTGCAATATTTAGGCAAAAAGTTTTACAAACATGTTTTTTTTATTGTAACTTCATCAAACTTGCCAATATTTACTAGGACAAGCTTAACAAACCAGTCAAAGTTGAAATTAGGCCAAATTGTACAATTTACTTTAGTGTTTCTTACTCTTGAGTGCTAAGGATGAATGGACTCAGGTGAGCTACAGGACCAATGGTCCTCTGGTTTACAATTGTTTTCACTTTGGGAACTTCGTTATTTTTGGCATCATCAGATCTGTTACATAGGTACCTTGTCTGAGCAACTTCTTGTACACTTTTTCATGAATCATTTTGTGACTTTGCAGGCTTCTTCTTCATTGTCTGTAGATGCGCATGTGACTAGGGAGTTATGGTCGAATTTTATAGCATTTCGATCACAGGGTTTTCCACCAATCATTTTGAAACTTTGCGGGTATGTTTAACATGGTCTGATAATCTGCATGTGCTTTTTCTTGTTCATGTAGAATCTCTACATGAACTTTTTGTTACATTTTGTGCATTTCGAATTTAGTAATTTTCCCAAGCTCAAACACGCCTTGTGTGAGCAACTTCCCATAGAGATATGCATCTCCTTATACATAAACTTTGCATGTGTTATAGTTACGTTTTGACATACGTATTTCCGTCCTTCCGCCATTCTGTGGTTTTATGGTTCCGGGCCCCCATTTGACAGTAGGTACCTAGTGTGCACAACTCCTCTGACAGTTTCTGATGTGTCGTTCTTAAAATTTCTAGGCTTCTTTTTCATGGACCGTACATGTGAATGTGACTTAGGGGTTGTGCTCGCAAAATTTATTACCAGTTGTTTGTGCTTTCCGAACTGAGTCGTTTTAAGCTCGCCTGAACGAAAGATCAGGAAGAGCTATTGTTGCCACCCTGGCGTCCGCGTCTGAATGGATGTTTCGGTTAAAGTTTTTTTAAAGACCCATATCTCCTTAACTCATGGATGGATTATCTGATACTTGCACTGTAGTTAGATAGTAGTCTAAAGTTTTACAGATTACCAACCCCACCCTGCTTAGTGACCTAGTGGTCTGAAACGGCTAAACGGCTAAAAATGCGTCCTTTAAAAAGCACACACCGTATTTGCAGACTTGTATAGGCATATCATAGCTATGTGTATTTTACTAGCAGAAGTCCTGTCTTTATGGTGGTTACCAAAAAATTACGTCATTTACATATTTACATGTGCAGAACCTTCTGACGCCCTTCGTATGCTTCCTAATTCAACGGAGTCCCGTTAAAGCAAAACGCTTGTTACTTCTTTAGCTCAAGTTGGCCAGCTAGTAGTAAGCTTCACTTTAATTTATTTTCGGTATAAGTTTCTTGAACCACTATCAATCTGTTTAAAGTTTACTGACAGATTACTTCATCAAATGTGGCTTGACGATAAGCCTCAGTCAGCCCTTTATAAAAGATACTCCGGGAGGGGAGAGGTGGGGGGGGGGGGAGAAGTTTTGAGAAAATGGGTACATTATTGCTATATATTTACATTCCTATTCTGACTAGAAGTGCTAACGAAAACTTTCAGGATAATGGCCGTAACGTTGACACATGACATTTCTCTGGCCGAAACGGCCATGATCAAATTGTCCATGGCCGAAATGTCCGAGCACTCTCTAAAATAGGCATTGCAGTGGCGTGGCATAAAATTAAGACTATTTGTCTGTTTCAAAGTTAACATTATTGTCAGAATGTATATTAATCGGAAATAGAGGATCTTACACGTGCGGTCATTTCATATGAAATTTATGAAACGAGCCTTCGGCGAGTTTCATAAATTTTTATATAAAATGACCTCGAGTGTAAGATTCTGTTTATCATATGACCCTTTAAAATGCGATTTTAACGCCTTCAAACGGACAATGTGTCAATAAGTGAACGCATTGTTGACATGGACGTTGTCAATGACGTTACGTGTATGCGCCATCATATGATAATCTAGTTTACCACTTACTATAAACGTGACACAGTGGTCACCGTCTTTCAAGGACAGGAACAATATGCTTCCGTTTGTACCGTCCTTGAACTAAAAGTTTTTAAAACATGTTTAATGTGCATGAAAAGGAATTTGAGCTGGAATATCCACAAGTTTATAAAACCTCTCCTCGGCCCAGTCACTTAATATATCCAAAAGCTTTGTCATTTTCATCTAACCACAGATCAAGCTGGAGAATAAAATGCTACCTCTGCGTGTATATTGCGACACCTGAAAATAATAAATTTTCAATTTGGGACAAATAGAAAATTTATTATTTAAGGTGTCCCAATACTTAATTAAGCACATAAGGATATTTTCTTTTCTTGAGCACTTAATTCAGCTGCATATTACGAGTTTTCCATTCTTTTCCATTGGTTTTCCATTGGTAATAAAATGTCAGCTCGTAAACAGGTGACAGGAAGGATCAAGGTTTTTGGGGTGTTTGGAGAGAGCAAAATCTTGTAATTGAATAAATACTGTGCAAAACGCATGCGATTGTGATTAAAAAAACTTATTTGCATTTGAGAACTGACCTGTTTAACGTTGTCTGTCTTAAAACTTTTAATTTGGAAGCATAACAAAAGACTTCGTTCTTTCTTAGGGGTAAAATTTCTAGCAGCTTCCCAGTGCAGCTTCCTACTTTCGCACGCCTTACAGGGGCGTAACTAGAGGTAATTTCATTATACGCACAACCATGTTTTATTATTATCTACTTCTTGAAGAGAAAGCTACTTTGGCGATTGGTATTGAAATCTGGTCTAATTTATAAATTTTCAGCAAGCAAATATGCAGGTGCGTTTTGAAATTTTGTCAATTTTGACAAAATTTCAATACGCACTTGCGTATTTGCCGTATAGGTAGCTACGCCCTTGCCTTACATACGCTTTAATTTGTGTACGGTTCTTTTGATTTTCAGTTTATGTGATCAAGAGAAAAAGTAAACAAAGCGCTTCATATTCCTGTGATTTCACCCAGTCTCCTGTTCACATGAGGTAATTGCAACTCGGTAAATTCCGAGATCGCCATAAATCTTATTGGGCCGCTGCGGAACTTCGGCGAGCATGTGTTATTTCGTTTACAACGGCCAAATTCGCTGATTATCGGCGTTTGGCGGTATATCCGATTGCCTTCATTTCTGACCCTTTCAACAGTATTTTAACCATATAGAGCAAATGGAATGATGATAATTAAAGGCTGTAAGGCAATATGCAACAGCTTTTCTTTGCTTTCAGTACCGTCTTCATCGCTTTCTTTTTTTCCATTTGTGTTTTGAGACAGGATGTGGAAACTGATTGTGTTGTTTCCTGATCATTCGTTTCTCATCTTCTCTGTTATAGAAATCCTTTGCACTCAAATAACTATTCTTACCTATGATCATTTTGTGACGTTTTGATGACGTTCATTTACAATATTTACATTCTTGATGTATTTACTGAAAACCCTATAGTAAACCATTGGGGCTTAATGTAGTTTATATTCCAATAATTACATTCAGCCACGCGACGTCACATGACTGTAAATGGCGTGTCAAGAAAATGATACAAATAAACCCACGGTTTTTTTTTTACGTGGGTTTATTTGTATCATTTTCTTGACACGTCAGGTTCTTGACACGTATATAATTAACCTTACCTTGTCATAAAACAGCCCCATGATAATTAAACATTAATGAAGATGTTTCAAGACTTCGGAAACGTTAATAGAGGATATTTTTCCTCTCCACTCTAATGTGACTTTTCAATTTGTTCTTTGTCGCATTGGCAGATTTTTGTCAAGAAGGCGCATGTTACGTAACTGACAAAATTTATGTTTAAGAAAAAGATCAGCTCCAGCAGTGAATTGCTGAAGAACGATTCACTGTTTGGAGGTCAGGTGCAAAGTGAATCATATCCAACACATACAATTTTAACAATTACAACCTTAAACTCAGGTGAGCGATTTAGGGACATTTTGGCCCTCTTGTTTGTTGAAGTTTATGGGTGTATGACTGAAATTAACTCCTTTTGAAAATGAATTAGGCCTACTGTGTGGGATACACAGAAGCAAATATTTCGCATGTGGGATACAATTAAAAAAGAATTAAATGAATTTAGGATATTTGTTTGTTTAAAAAAATCTGAAGTTCCTGTTTAAAGAATTTTAGTATGTTATATCAGTAAAAAATTGGTGGAGCATGGCGACACTGTTTGCCATGCTCCTATACCAGTGACGTCAGAGATATTATGAAATTACCAACTGTTATGCCAAGTACCTTGTCAGAATCATCGGGCGTCTACATGACGTCACTTTGACGTCAATTATAATTATTAGTTGCTATAGTAACAGATTTATGATGCCGTGGGTATCGGAGCATGATTCCAAAACAGTTACCTAGATGATTCAATATTTTTCGGCTATATTCAAGAACGTCACTCACACTCCACTCATACTCCACTCATTGAGTTAATCGTCTAACGGTCACAGGTAGACTCAACTTAGGGCTCGTTGGTATTCACAAAGGTTAGGGAGCTCTGAGTGGACTCGATAAAGTGAGTGAGCGTTGAGTGAGACCGATACCTCTCTTGAACTCAACTCAAGTGTTGTTTATGAATACGAAATAGAACTTAACTGATTTTGGTGCGCAAGCTACTCCGATCATTTGCCGTTTTACATATTTATCATTCGTGTTTGGTCATATTTTAGACGAGTCGTCATTTATATGGTATTGCCCCATCCGTCTGTCTGTCCGTTACATAATATATATACTCTGTATTCCACGGAGATGGTGGTCGGGCGATGGTGCTGGTTATAACTTCCAGTACCGGGGCGTCCTACTTATTTGGATTTAAGTAGGGCAAGGGCTTACTGTGCTTGCAGTAGGTGCGGGCAGTTTTTTATTATTATTATTCTTTTCTCATGTCTGTCATTTCTCTCTTCTTCTCCCTCTTTCTGGGAGACGGCCCGATATAGACTGAAATACTGTTTAAAAGGGCCGTTAAATTCAAAACAACAACAAACAACAACTGTACTCCACTGAGTATCACCTGAAAATATGTGTTATGTGTCTATCTTACCAAGACGTTGTGAGGAAATACACTTTAAGAATGTTGGGTCAAGGTCGCACGTGAAGGTCAAAGTTCATATATTAATATTTTATGTCTGTTTCATAACTTTATAGTAAACCCTTCAAGATAACAGCATGAAACATATGCAGAGAAAAAGAATGATGTACATGACCATACTTCTATTTTAGCGCACCTTAGCCAAACGCTCCGGAGGACCTAATAGGATAGACAAGCTCCATCATCCGTCATCGTCCGTCCGTCCACAATTTCAAACAACTTCGCGTCTGAAACATATGGGCTGATTGTAAGCAAATTTCGTATACTGCGCCAGGGCTTGCGGATGCGAAGAGTTATTCAAGTGGTCTGGGTCACATGACCAACACGGCCGCAACTCCAAAATATAGTAAAAACGTTTAAGAATCTTCTTCTCCAGAACCATTAGACTGATGATATGTAGCATCAGGTACACAAGTACTACCAAATGACGACTTTGGGTTGACCTTCACCTTTTGTACGGCAAGGTCAAATTTGCGTTTTGGTGCTTTAACTGAGAAATGTTCGAACAGAAGAGTTCATGGAATTAGTAGAAGATTTCGCTACAAACGTTGGTAATAGTCAACTAAGTTTTTGAGTATAAGATGTCAAGGTCATTCGTTGACTTTTAACCAATGTTTATATATCTCTACAGTTGGGCTTCATGACCCTCTTGTTCCGTCCGTATATCTGTTTTTCTGCCTTTTCTCGTTCGCTCTTTATCTTCTGAACCAACATGAGGATTTTCGTGAAACTTTAATGAAGCCTTGTCAAAGCTTTGTGCAATAGAACTGTCTTTGCTTTCGAAAAACTTTATATAGCCAGTGGGAATCGGCCCCCGGACCGCTGGCAAAGCAGGCCAGTGCTTAACCCATTCAGCTACCGGGACTCCTGAGAGAGAAGAAAAAGAAGAAACATACCCGGCTGCATATGATTAACTATTTTATATTCAGATTCGGAAAAAATGAACTACCCCGCCCCTATTACCCCGCCACCCATCACCTAATTATGAAGTCTTCGTGATCCATCTTAGGTTTCCTAAGCATGATTTTCATCATCTTCTTGAGCGATAAACTGTACATATTAAATCAAATAAAAGAAAGAATTAAATCACTTGAGAAATGAAAAATAAATTATTTTTCAGATACATGAATTCATTTTACATTATCATTTATGTGTCCTTGTAGATATCGGTGGGGCCATAGCACCATTACTATGGCAACTAATGAATCAGGTTTGGCTGGGTTTTGGTAGCTTTAAGGAATGCCAAAACAGGGTATGACCCTTATTTTCAAGGGAGTATGAGTACATTGTTTGTCCGTTCAGACCGGCATTGATAGTTTATGATATATTTCATGTCTCCGTGTGTGTTTTTTAGACAAATAAGTTTTTCTTAACTGAATCTGATTTCGTTGGCTGGCTAGTTGATTAGTTGGTTGGTTGAGTTGAATGCCTCTTTCAGAGCGCATTATATCGTGCCGTCTCCCAGAAAGAAAAAGAAGATAAGATAGACCAGAGTAAAAATAAATATCCAAGCCCCGTTACTATCCTGCTGCAAACACAGTTGGCCCTTGTTCAAGTTAGAAGGACGCCCCGTTACTAGAAGTTACCCAGCACATCCGACGACCCCGTGAATCTAATTCACTGTTATAAGTCAGAATATATAGATAAATATGAAGCAGAGGCAATTTTGCACTATAAATATACAAACATTAGAAAATGTGTGTATTTTACACAGATGATGCCCCCCCCCCCCCCGTAAACTGTGTCTGTCATCCACACCCCACACCCTAAACCTCGATCCTCTCTATCTTCAAAAAGAAATTTAAAAAAGTCAAATGCATATCTTTGGTAGGTCTGTAAACGTTGTGTTAAGTTTCATATTCATTGCTTGATTCCAGAAAGTATACAAAAATTTTAGGCGCGACGGACGGACAGACGGACGGAGGTAAAACCATCGACTGACGCGTCACCGATCCATAAAAAGGTGTATTGCAACGTTTTTATTTACTACTTGAAACTGGAGTGAAGCTCGAGTCACACTTGGGAAAGGTGAGGTTGAGATAGCTTCGTGAATACAAAAGCTGAACTCCACTCACACTCTTGTTAATCCCACTCCAGCCACACTTGAGGGATACTTACTCGAGTTTGAGTCGAGTGTGAGTGTGAGTTTTGTTCTTGAATATAGCCGTTTGTGTATTAAACCGAAAGTAGAAATCAAAAGTAGATTTACACTGAAAAAAATAAAGTTTTGAATATATGTGTCTGTTTTCGATAAAATTTCTATTGTAAATTTACAAAGAGAAACAATTTGAATTAACATCTGACAGAGTGCTAGTATTAACGCAGGGCAGTACAACAGGAAAAGCGCAGATTAAAAATTTCTTGATCTTTGATATTATTGGCTAAATTTTGACATACGCGTTATTTGGCCGATGAAATCGTGTGAAATGTGGAACAAAAGTGAAATTGTACTCTGATGCGTCGAGAAGAAAACTTAAAGGGCATATTTTCTCAGCGAGGCGTAGACAATACAATTATATAAGGTGCGCCTAAAAGTCAATAGCTTTACTTATTTAAACAGGCCACAGTTCATGGGTACGAAACCATAACAGACACATTTTTCTCAATCTGTGTTACGTTTTGCGTGCATATGTACAATTTTGCATTTTTGATAAAGCGGACTCCACCAATGACCTGCATCTGCGACACTTCCGACCGACATCGTGATACCGTTTGTTCCGGTATTGGGTACACTGGGTTCGGGTTTCCTTGTTTACTGGATTGAAAAAAAAAATGATTGGACACATGGGAGTCAAACCTGGGACACGTGCATCAAAGGCGAACAATGAATCCAGTCAGACCAGGCCATCCGCTGTGTGCAATTAGTGTATTTAGTTTATTTGGATTTATTTAATTTTATACTCATTTCATTTATTTAATTATTTTTATTATTGTTGTTAATCTGTAAACAGCAGAGCATGTACTTATATGGGGTGTATACCAGTTATGAGCAGTAAAGCCCTTTATACCAATGCAATTACACACACACACACACACACACACACACACACACACACACACACACACACACACACACTTTTCCTGAACAAATATAAGAAAATCGGTATTTATTAGCGTTTCCATGCATTCGAATAGGATAGCATATGATAATGTTGGTTGGGCATTATGTAGACGCTGAGGAAGCTGAGATGAAACAGTGATCGTACCTTCGTCCCTTGTGCAAACAGCGAGAACAATGAAACCTGTCATGGTTTCGGAAGCACCCAAGTTAATAGGTACAGTAGCTAGGCAGGTAAGATCGTTTTAGCCATGCACACAGGCAGATAGGCGGACAAACGGACTAATTTCACGAAATCTAATGGTTTTACAGGTTAAAAAGGTAATACTAAACAAACACTATTACTACTACTATTAATGATAATAATAATAAATAAACATACGAAGGTCTGATTCTAGACCAACACCTGTAGGGCCAATATAGTTAAATGTCAGATTATTTTCTTTTATTTTTTTATCCGCCCGGCCCTGCCCCCCCCCCCCAACCCACCCCGCCCCGTCCACCTAGTCCTAAGGCCACGAACTGGGTACTCTCGTACATCAAACTTGTTTAATGTCACACGCCAAAAATCAAAAATAAACAAAAGAAAAACATGCTTCTGCGTTATTGAATGCTGTGTTTCCATAAAATTTTGCGTAATCTTATTTTCGTGTTTAAAAACGGAATAAAATGTTTCCTAGGGGCTAGATTCTCAAAAATAGAAAAAAAAAACCCAGCTTCAATCTGATAAACCATACAAGAACCAGGTACCTTAAAAAGTAATGTTTGAAAACAGTATCCAGGAGACTAGCGGACAAAAACTTATCAGATTTTTAGGCAAATAATGTAACGGTAAAATTTTCGAGTGTAGTAATTTTCATTTTATTTATTTTCATTTTTTGGCGGCCAACAGAAAAGTGCATACTTAAATGCCCGCGAACGCGATGATTTATGAAGGAATAATACGAAAACATAAGGAATACACGGGCTTTAATACCCTTGAATATGCCTTAATTGCGAAACCGTGAATTTTTGTCTCCGCGAACATTAATGAAAATAAAGTTCTCGTGGTAAAATCCGCACGTATGGACATAATAGCGAGGCGAAATGGTTTTTATTCCAAGTGCAGAGGTCTGCGTCAAATACACACACATTTACATCACTTAGAAGCCTCCGTAGTCATCGTTTAGGTAGTTACCGTATTGGTTTTCGTCAATACGGTAAATAACGTTATACGTTACTCTTATCTGGAACATCTCTGATATGACTGAAATAGTGTTGTAAAGGACATAAAATTGCAAGACAGCCATCCATCTATCTTAAAATTTCCATTACTTAATTATTGAGCAGCCCTCTTTTTATTTATTCGTTCTTTTGGCAATTCAGTTATTTAATTGCACCCTGTAATTTATGGGACACATAGGATGTTGTTAACAAGATAAACATTGACAAAAATGTAGATCTACGGTAACGATAAAAGTCGTAAAAAGGAATGGATGGATGGGTGGAAGAAAGTCGTTTGATTAAAAAATTTACTATGTACTGGGTTGTTCTGATTGATTTTATGAAAATTTTCATTAGTGTTTTACGGACTGGCAATGCCTGGTACATGTTCTCCGTGGGTGCAGACACTTAGTACTTCTAATTACTGATAAGAATATTTGTTAGACTGCATTTTCACAGGGTATAATCGATTCCGCCAATTTTCGCTTCCTGCAGAGACTGTCCGTCATATTTAGCTTCCGCCGAGACTATCCGCGAACTCTTGCTTCCTGTAGAGACTCCTGTCCTCGAAAAATGGCTTCCTGCCGAGACTGTCCGCGTGACTCTGCTTTCTGCCGAGAGCCTCGGCAGGAAGCAGAATCACTAGGACAGTCTCTGCAGGAAGCCATTTATCATGTACAGAAGTCTTGGCCGGAAGCAAGCGACCGCGGACAGTCTCGGTGGAAGCCAAATATGATGTAGAGTCTCTGCAGGAAGCGAAAATTAGCGGAATTGACTATACCCTGTGATTTTCTGTTGTGTTTTTGTCTGAACCGTCCCTAGGACAGCTGGCTCAACAGGACAAGCACTGACGTTACTGATCAGAAAATATCCATGTATCAATAAGCACTACAGCGGGCTCGTGGCGTCTAGATGGCGTCGCACTGGCGTTTGTGCGACGTGATGACGGCGCATCGATGTCGGTGCAAAGTAGTTTGGACGTCACGAGTCCGCTGGGAATGTACGTATGCTTTGCATGTGTACCTGCGAGTGTAATAAAGAGGTCAAGTAACAAAATGAATAATAGTCAGGTCTGCAAGCGCAATGATTCGCTGTCCGACGGTGGTGTGTTGCGGTAACTGCATATACTGTAAACGTTCAGTTACTCCCATTCAACTGACACAGCCAGAGTTATAATTGAAGAGGAGCTTTTTAGCTCACCTAGGCAGGCTCCGTCGTCCGCGTCGTAGTCGTCCGTCCGTCGTCCGTCAAAATTTCAAACAACTTCTCCTCTGAAACTACTGGGCTGATTGTAACCAAATTGCATATGTAGCCTCTAGAAGTCGTGGGAATGAAAAATCGTTTTAACCGACCTGGCCACATGACCAACATGGCCGCTAGGCCCATATATGATAAAAACCAATATGCCGATGGCCTTGAAACTTGGTATGTATCATCGGGTATGTGAGTGCTACCAAGAATCTTCAAATTCTGACCTTGGATTGACCAGGACCTATTTTACGGTAAGGTCAAACTAGGTCTTTGGTGCTTTTATATGGGAAAATGCTAGAACATAGGATTTCTTGGAAACAGTTGAAGACTTTGGCCTAAAAATTGGTAAATACAGTGATCTTAATGAGTTCATGGAGGTTCGGAGTACAAGAGGTCAAGGTCAAGAGGACAAGGTTATTCTTTGACCTTTGACCCAGGTCTCTCATATTTTGACAATTTCAAACAATCTCCTCAAAAGCCGCCGGATCAGTTGTAACCAAATTTCATATAGAACTTTCAGGGGTTGAGGGAATGAAAATTTGTTAAAATGGTCTGGGTCACCTGACCAATATGGCCGCCACATCCATATATGGCAAAAATCTTTTAAAGTCAATTTCTCCAGAATCAATTGACCGATGGCCTTGAAACTAAATGTGTAGCATTGTGAACTCGAGTACTATCAAGATTGGCCAAATGATGACCTTTGGCTGACCATGACCCTTATTTTACGGCAAGGTCAAATATTGGAAAATGCTAGAACAGAAGAATTCTTGGAAACTGTTGAAGATTTTGGTCTAAAAATTGGCAAATGCAGTCATCTTAATGAGAACATGAAGATTTATGAATACAAGAGGTCAAAATCATTCTTTTACCTTTGACCCTGAACTCTCAGATTTTGACAATTTCAAACAATCTCCTCAAAAGCCACTGGGCCAATACCTGTAGTAACCAAATTTCATATAGACCCTCCATGGGTTTGGGGAATGGAAATTAGTTCAAAAGGTCTGGGTCACATGAACAACATGGTCACCCCGCCCATATATGGTAAAAAATCTTTAAAGAATCGTCTTCTCCAGAACCCATTAATCTATGGCCTTGGAACTTGGTATGTATAATCGGGTACATGAGTACCATCAAGATTGTTCCAATGATGACCTATGGTTGATCTTGACCTTTTTTACGACGAGATCAAATATGGGAAAATGCTAGAACATAAGATTTCATGGAAAGTTTTGAAGATCTAGGCCTAAAAATTGGTATATACAGTCTTCTTAATGAGTGCATGAAGATTTATGAGTAGTAAAGGTCAAAGTCATTCTTTGACCTTTAACTCAGGTCTCTCATATTTTGACAGTTTCCAATTATCTCATCAAAAGCCACTGGGGCAGTTGTAACCAAGTTTCATAAACAAACTTTCAGGGGTAGAAGGAATGAAAATTTGTTAAAATGGTGTGGCTCACATGACCAATAGGGCCAGCACGCCCATATATGGTAAAACATTTAAAATTCTTCTTCTCCATATCTAATTGACCGATGGCCTTGAAACTTGGTATGTAGCATTTAGTACCTGAGTACTATCAAGATTGTTCAAATGATGACCTTTTGTTGACCTTGACCCTTTTAACGGCAAGGAAAAATTTATGAATATGCTAGAACATAAGATTTCATGAAACATTTTGAAGATTTAGGCCTTAAGATAGGTATATAAACAGTTGTCTTAACGAGAACATGAAGATTTATGAGTACAAGATATCAAGGTCATTATTCGACCTTTGATCCTGAAATTTAGGATTTTGACAGTTTCAAACAATCTCCTCAAAAGCCACTGGGACAATTGTAACCAAATGTCATATAGATCCTCTACGGGTTAAGGGGTAGAAATTTGTTCAAAAGGTCTGCGTCACATGATCAACATGGCCACCCCGCCCATTTATGGTAAAAATCTTTAAAAATCTTCTTCTCAAGAACCCATTGACCTATAGCCTTGAAGCTTGGTATGTATAATCGGCTACATGAGTACCATTAAGGCTGTTCAAATGATGACCTTGGGTTGATCTTGACCTTTTTTACGACCAGATCAAATATGGGAAAATGCTATTCTATTCTATTCTATCCCATAACCTTACTAGGTCGCTGGGGCACCACAGATGACTTCGAAACAACCCCTTTCCACCTTGTCCTGTTTTCAGCTGCCCTAGTTGATCTGGCAAAAACCATCCCTGTCCACTCTTTAATATTGTCGTCCCACCTCTTCTTCTGTCTACCTCTTCTCTTTCCTTTCAATTGTCTTTGCTAAACCAGAAGACCTTGAGACGTGGCCAAACCACTATAGTTTCCGTTTCTTGACCAGCGTCAGAAGTTCATCATGTTCTTCAATAGCTGCTTGGATCTTTCTGAGAACCTCCTTATTTGTTCACGCTAAGAATCGAAAACTTGCGCGGCACAACACGCTTCTGTTCGAAGTTCCAGATCATCTTACATACATGAAAGTCATCTTAAGTACAGACCGTTTCAGTGTTTAAAGGTGAATGGATACAGGGACATGTTTTCCGCCATTTTTGCAAAGGGAAACAACTTTCGTGTTTTACCGTTTTTTTCCTTGGACAAAGGAACCCCTCCAAAAAAGGGTCTACTCTAGAAAAAAGAATTTGCTCTAATTGGAGCAAATTTTTTCCTTGGTTTAAACATATTTTATTCAAATAAATTCCACATACATATATACATTTACTATAACAATACAAGAAAGGATTCAGAAAGAAGCCAATCGGCTTATGTAAATCTGTCTCCCTATAACCATGAAATACTAGAATACGGTAAGAACGTTCATACAAAGTGTAACACAAAAGTATTTATGTCAGTATGTCAAACCAATTAACGAAAAAAAAAAGAGAGAAAAAAAGTAAAAGTAAAGAAAGTAAAAAAAAGAGCCTGAAAGTAACTAATATAATTATATTAGTTATTTTGTTGATAAGATATGAGCGTCAATAGATGAGTGATATAGCAGAGAGAGAGAGAGAGAGAGAGAGAGAGAGAGAGAGAGAGAGAGAGAGAGAGAGAGAGAGAGAGAGAGAATCCTCATGATTTAAAGCGTTGACTGTCATGTATAAACTTAAATACTGCAACCAAAATCTGACAGTTCGTTTGATAGTCCATATTAGCAACTCCGAATAGTATATTACTGACATCTGGTACACAATATTGGGCTAAGGTATTCAACATTACAGTTCGTATTCCGTTATATCTCTGGCATTCGAAGAAGAAATGTTTGGTAGATTCGATTGAACCACAGACACAGTAAGGATTATCAATTATGGTTTTGGAGAAAAGATGCTCATTTAACTTACTACAATTCGTTCTTAGCCTAGTGTGTTGTATTTGTAAGAATCGGTCACCTAAATAGTAATATTTAGGAGGCTTAGTTAAGTTTTTGTTAAGTTGATATCTGAAACTATGAATGGAACTGGAATCTTTTATCTCAGGAGCAAGTTCGTTCCAAGATCTTATACTTGAGGGCAGAAAAGATTTATAGTACAATTGGGTTCTGGCCATCGTATACCTAATGTTAGATGCATTGCGTAAAGTATAAGACGTGGTACTTTCGATGGACGGAGGGACAAGGGAACTGAGATAATCAGGAGAGAGATTATTAGACATTTTGTAGAAAAGACATAATTTATGCTTATTTCGTCTTTGTTCAAGCCTTTCCCAACCGGTTTCTTGATATAATTTGTTTAAAGATACTAGTTTGGTCGTTCCTGTAACTATCCTTGCGGCCTCAACTTGAATTTTTTCTAGAGCGTTAATTTCGTACTGGGTACAGTTGTCCCAAACTACATCGGCATATTCTAAGATAGGTCTTATAAAAGATATATAAATAATTTCAAGAGACTTTCTGTCAAGAATAAATTTCAACTTGCGCATAACATTTAATCTAATCCAAGCTTTAGAAGTGATATAATTTATGTGTTCATGCCATGTGCCATCATTTGAAAGAAAAATACCTAAATGCTTATGACTGGATACTTCATTAATGGGTTCGTTATTCATTATTAATGGTGGATGACGGGGTCTGTTAAGTTTTCGAGAAATTAGAAGAGATTCAGATTTAGCAGGATTAAACTTGACCAGCCAGCGTTCTGCCCATTGATGAATTGCGTCTAGATCGGAATTTAATTGTCTCGCTGAATCGATCGGTTCATCAACAATCAAATATAAGCTAGTATCATCAGCAAATAATTTAATATTTGAATGTATATTGTCAACTATGTCATTGATATATATCAAAAACAAAAGAGGACCTAAAATAGAGCCTTGTGGTACTCCTGATTCTATATTTACCCAGTTTGATTGTGCACATGGAATAACTACTCTTTGTTTTCTATTAGAAAGATAACTAGTCAGCCACTGAAGAAGTTGTGAATCTATTCCTGATTGTTTTAGTTTGAAAATGAGGCCTTTGTGCCAAACGCGATCGAACGCCTTACTTACATCACAAAAAACTGCCCTCACTTCTTTACCTTCATCTAAAGCCTTACAAAAAGTATTATATATGTCAACAAGTTGATTAACAGTAGAGTCCCCAGGAACAAAGCCCGATTGTAAACAAGTGATTGTATGTTGATCCAAAAAGAAATTAAACATATGCTTATGAACAATTTTTTCCATTACTTTACCTAAAGCACTGAGAAGAGATATAGGTCTGTAATTACATACTAAAGAGGGGTCATCTTTTTTATGAAGAGGAGAGACATTTGCTTCTTTCCAGATATCAGGAAAATGGCTCTTACACATGGAAGCGTTAAATAGATCACACAATGGTTTAGACAGAGCAACAGATAACTCCTTTAGTGTTCTATTGTTTACATTATCAGGTCCTGTTGATTTACCTAGTTTGAGGGTATCTAGAACACCTTGTACTTCAAGGGGAGTAAACTGTATATTGTTTAGAGAAGGTCCAATAATATCAGTAGAGTCTGGAAGAGTTGCAGAACTGTCGTCAAGCAGAGTTTGTTGAGCAAAGTAATTATTTAGTAAGTTAGATTTTTCAGTGTTGTCAGAGACATAAATATCATTCTCATACAGAGGCGGAATAGTAGTAGTTTGAGTAGGTTTTATGAAAGACTTTAATGTTTTCCAGTAATCCTTAGACGTTAAATTAGTCGACTTGAGTTTATTTGATAGAGTATCAATATAATTTTGTTTGGATCTCCGAAGATGAGTTGTAACTTCATTTCTTACGCTTTTAAAATTATTATAATTTTCAATACTTTTGTCTTTTTTATATTTCCTAAAAAGTCGATTTCTTTTCCGCATTAACTTGCGTATGTCGCTATTTATCCAGGGCAAATCAAGTGGCCTAACGGTGACTGTTTTCGACGGTATGCATTTTTCGGTCATATCCATTAATTTCGTGGTGAAATCATTTGCATATACGTTAGTATTGTCATTATAAACAGATTTCCAATCATAATCGTTTACTGACTGCCGGAGCTCATCGTAATTACCCTTTTCATATAACCAAATTTTACGAGTAAAGGGCTTAGAGATTGGTTTCTTAAATTTAAAAACACAATAAGTTGGGCAATGATACCTAATATCTTGCGTCAGAAAGGGCTCTCCTACTCCGGATAGGTGAACTGCATGCATATTATTAACCATTACTAAATCTATGATCGTAGACGAGTATTCTGTATAGTTTGTGGGTTCATCTATAAGTTGTGTCAAGTTATATTGCTGACAGATATCACTAATTTTTTTCTTTGATTGTAGATTTAATATATTTAAGTTAAAATCACCTAGTATAACGATATCAGAAATACCAGTATCAACAGCAAGACCAATAGAATTTTCGATGTCTGTCAGAACTTGCGGAGTTTAGTTTGGGGGCCTATAAAAGGTACCTACAAGTATTTTTCTATTTTTGATATTAATTTCGAGCCAAAGACACTCTATGCTAATTAATTCTAAATCGTTTCTCCTCTTACTTGGGATGCCATTCTTGACATAAACAGCAATGCCACCGTAACTATCGCCAGTACGGTCTCTTCTAAAAGGAAGCTGAAAATCATTAAACGCAAGATCCTGACTAAGGATAGAATCATTTAGCCACGTTTCTGTAAGAGATATTAAATCGAAATTAGTCAATTCAGGTTCTAAAATATCTACTTTATGTACCAAGCTCTGAACATTATAATGGGCCACTGAAAAATTTCCATTAAATACCGGAAATGAAGAAAATGAGGTATTTTCATCATAATCAGATTGTGGTCCAGGGTTTTTCTCTACGTCACCCGCCTGGTACAGGAGCATAGCCAGAAACATAATGAATTCGAAACTACTGAAGTGTTTGTATCCTTTAATTTTAAATAACCTATGTCTATGCAATCCTATTCGCGCCCGATAGGTATTTAAGTCTACAGCCAAATTTTTTCCTTTGAGACTTCACTTCCATTAGGAAGGGAGGCAGAAATTAAATCATTCAGATGTTTCCCCTGAAAGTGTACCCGTTCACCTTAAGTTATTTCGTAACAAGGTTGATCTTCTTTGTCCACTTAGGCGATTCCATTTCATTATCTATGATACCTACGGTCAATACTATCTGCTGCTGCCAAAATGCTGCGTCATGTATGGGCTGCCGGTTAAAGGAATGAATTTTATTTTTGTGGATTTTATCGTTGTGTAAACGCCGGCGAATCATTTCCCGGCGTTTACACATCCATAAAATCCACAATGTGGATTTTATCGTTGTGTAAACGCCGGCGAATCACTCACAAAGTTTGTGAGTGATTTCCCGGCGTTTACACATCCATAAAATCCACAATAATAAAATTTATTTCTTACAATTCCAACTTGATGATCTTTTATTCAAAACTGTCAGCTATAGTTAGTATCTTAGAAATCGCCGCCAAGAAAATAGTTCCAAGTAGTTCCAGATTTCTGGCTCATGGGGTTTATCGAAGTATAAACGCCGGTTCATGTTCGCTCTTGACCAATCAAATTGCGCAAAATTAGTTTGAGTAAGTTGAGTTGGAATTATTATCTGAATATTATCTCTGTTATACATGTACCAGTGACTTCTATTTCTTAGGCTATCAAACCAAAAAAATTAAAGATGCACTTCTTAACAAGTAAACGACCTGTTTTCATCTGCTGGCAGATTGACGTACGTCTGCTGCTGCGATCGTCAGCGACAGACACCGTGACGGCCAATCCCCCAAATATGGTCAATGCTCACAAACGTGTCTAAAACGTTATATAATTAAGCCGCGACACGACAAAACCAACAAAGTGGTATGTGCGCCCAGCGAAGACTCAGATCACACTAGGATCCGCCCAGTCTGATCAGAGTCTTTACTTTGCGCTTAAAATGTAGCCAAGGGTCTAAGCTATCTCCATGCGGAGACCGAAGATTCTGACCAGACTGGGTGGATGCCCAGACTGATCTGAGTCTTCACTGGGCGCACATACCGCAATGTTGGTTTTGTCGTGTCGCAAGGCTCAAATATTGAAAGATGACCTTGTGTAACAAGTATGAGTAAGCGGCCTGTTTTCATATGCAGGCAGATTTACGTACGTCTGCTGCTGCGATCGCCAGCAACAGACACCGTGACGGCAGTCCTTAAGATATGGTCAATGCTCAAAACACGTGTCTAAAACGTTATATGAGCCGCGACACGACAAACCCAACAAAGAGGCATGTGCGCCACGCGAAGACTCAAATCAGCCTGGGCATCCACCCAGTCTGGTTAAAACCTTTGCTGCGTGCATGACTTAGACTCTTAGCTACCCTTTTAACACACAGCAAAGACTCTGATCAGACTGGGCGGATGCCCAGGCTGATCTTATTCTTCGCTGGGCGCACACGCCACTTTGTTGTTTTTGTCGTGTCACGGTTCATATGTAGGTCTCATAAGTAAAGCCGTTAACAATCGCTCCTAAATTGCAAAATGGCATAAGAACGCGGTCAAAAACGTTGACTTCGATAGGAATCGGTACATTTTTGGACTTGTTTAGGTAAATGGGGACAATTATATGGGACGTAACTCTGCCATTTTCATGTTTGGTTCCCTTACAATGGGGGTCAACTCTTAAAGGAAATAATCTCGTCTAGGAGAACATTGCTTCCTTTAATAGTAGTCCCTAGCGAACATGAATTGAGCCGCGACATGGGAAAGCCAAGAAAGTGGTTATGCGCCAGCGCAGACTGAGATCAGCCTGGGCATCCGCCCAGTCTGATTAGAGCCTTCGCTGTCCGCATGGAGGTAGCTTAGCCCCTTAGCTACCTTATAAGCGCTTGGCCAAGAGTATGATCGAACTGAACGGATGCCCAGTCTGATCTGAGTCTTCGCTGAGCGCACATGCCACTTTGTTGGTTTTTTCGTGTCGAAGCTCAAGTCACGAAGTACGTTGGCCTTTGTAAAAATCGCAGATACATGTAACTTAAACTTAGAGGTGTACCAGTAAACCTTTAGGTGACTGGATACACTGTCTGAAAAAGTAACTCTGCCAGTTTCATTTTTGCCTCCCTTTCCAATGGAGGTCAAACACAAAAAGAAGGAATTTCCTCAACTAAGAGCAAGTATTTACCTTTAACCTATTGCATTCTGGGTATTTTTTGTCGTCTGCTGAAATTGTCGTCGGCATCAAAAACCAAGATCATTTTGACAATATTAGTCTTACTAACCCTTGTAGAAATGATGTCTAGGCAGCAAACAGGTTGGATCTCAGATCAGGCCCCACTTTTGTGGGGCTTGATCTGGGTCCAAACTGTTTGCCCAGATACCCCTAAAGGGGTATCCCGAATGGAATGGGTTAAGAAGGGATCCACTGTACAGGGAAGCAAAATACAGGAAATAAAAAAAAGTGTTGTTTCCCTTTGTAATATGGCGAAAGATAAACATGGAGGTATGCTTAAAGAAATGTAAGAACCGTTTACTATATTTTTAGCTCATCCCGTTTGTGAAATTCAGGACTGCTTGTGGCATCGGTCTGTGTGTGGGATTCGACCACCTTTGTAGAACCGGCCGTAGTTTTGCATCCTTAATAAATGTTGTTAACATAAATTAGTGAAAAAGTTAAAAATAAACCCCCATAAAACATGTCACCCTAAAATACTCTTTTATGTTTCCGTGTAATGCTTTAAGTTCTTATATAACTCTTACCCGCATCGTACGTTTCCCGAAAAGTCATATAATACTCACAGCAACTGCGTTACTACTACTCATCTGCGTTCAGATGCTTGAGAGAATTTCAACTTTGTCATTTACACATTTCTATGAGAAGTCAAATCCAATACTCAGTGTCCGTTTGAATGTTTCCGAAGAATGCATCCTTGGTTAACTATGTATATTCAAAGGCTGTTACGAAAGGAAAAAGTCTTAGAGTTGTTTAGAAACGAAAAATAGACATAGTTACAAAACGACTTGATGACTAGGTCGTTTGGTAACATGACTCATTTTCGATTCCTAACAGCTCTTTTTCGGTTCAGGAGCGGCGGTTGTTGTAGTGGATAATGCTCTGGTAAAAGGTAAAGGTTTCCCATAGCCTAATAGCCGTAGGGGCAGTGGGGGTTAGAGATCCACTGTATCTTGGGCACAGCTGATGAAAGGCGGAGCCCATCTGTCTCCTTTCGCTGCCTTTTCCTTCCCTAAATCGAAAAAGGTACCCATTTACTGCTGGGTTGACAGAGAGAGTTTTCCAGTCATCGGATGGCTATGGTAAGCCGCGAACTCACGATCTTCCGGCGACTTTCTGCACAATAACCGAGCCACCCTAACCACTCTGCTACCGCGCCTCCCGTGGAAAACGCGCTGGACTACCAATCCAGGGGTCGCAAGATCGATTCCTGCTTATTCGGTCTTTCAGATGAGACTTTAAACCGAGGTCCCGTGTTCGTATGACCTAGATGTTGGTGGGACGTTCACACACTTACTTTTTCGTTTCTTAACATCCTTGAAAACATAGTTAACCAGGTGTGGAATGGTAACTACCCAAAATATTAAGTCCGCTTGGCTTTTTACACCAGCTATGCTAGAATGTTTGCTATCCGATGACGTGGCACAATAACTGATGAAATTGCATAAAGTTCAGACCATGATCGGTCTTCGCTTTAGGACACAGAGCAGACCATGATCAGACTGATCCAACAATAGGAGCTGTTCGATATGGGTCAGACAATTATCCCAATATTTAGTGTCTTTACTGTAAGTTGTTGATCTCTCGCAAATGTTGTGATGCTGCGTTATGAGCAGGTTTTTTGGTAAGTGACCCCAAGAACCACATCTTAGCCAAGGCAGTAAGTCCTCTTTCCTTGTGTATCCAACCAACAATATTGCAAGCTGTCTCTGGGTGAGAAAGCAGCCGATCCGTCATGAGCACTCGCAAGATACTTCCTAAGTCAGCCATTGCGTTTTCTTCCATACCGAGGTGATGGTGGTTCAAGTATAGTAAGAAGTAGAAGAGAACCTTCCCATCAACTGCAGCACAGTTGTACCAGAGTTCTTCATCCTCAGTCGGGGAACCGGCCGATCTCTCCATCTCAAAACAGAGCGCAGGAGGTGTCAGGTCTCTTTCGGCCGGCAGATATATAACACATGGTATGAAATGTCGATGTAACAACTCTTCATAGGAACACTCTGAAATATCCGGCAGGGAATTTTCAAGACATGTTTGACTTGGGGTCCCTGAAGTTAGACACTCGCAAACTGATATTTGCTGTTCAATCCGGCTCTGTAGGCCTAGTAAAATTTCTAGCGACAATTCACAATAGGCCAGCATACACATCGCAGATGCCTGTTTCAGCTTAGCCGAGAACGGGTCCGCTTCTAAACTTACAGCATGCCACCACTCACTTGTTAGAAGGTCAAATATCGCCTCGTTGCTTGCCGACATGCGTTTGGCTTCTGCTATCTGAACTGACATCAAAGTTATATCGATGTAAGGTACAATTATGGACAATGCTTCACGTGTTTCTGTAACGCTATGTTCGGTAACGCTGTGAGTCATCAGGAGCCTGTCCTTTACCTTGCGTAGTTCTTGAGCACATACTTCACTGGTTGTATTCTGACACTTGCCGAAGATGGTGTCTCTCAAAGTACACAGAGCGTTGTACACATTATACAAATACTTCATTAAATGAACAGAGACCGTCTGTCCATATCCTGGTTCAATTGTTCCGGAATTAAGAGCCTCCTGGTATCTTCTTCCAAGCATGTCAGTTTCTATAGTGAGCAGAAACTTGAAGTCCGCAGATAGAATAAGTCTCAATATTTCACATAATCTAACCCGCATCAGTCCGGATACCATCCCGTCAAACATGTTTTCTTCAGGAATAAAATAGTTTGGGCACACCCCTGTTTCAACGCACTCTAACATCTGCTGTAGAGAGTGATGGAGACCAACCAGCAGATTCTTCTCGGTCCAAAACTCAGCTGGGGTATTTTCTATCATATATAACAAACATGTTTTAAAGTGATAGGAAGTTAGAGATTTTTCCCCGAGAAGTTTATGTATCCTCTCATTCTTTATCATTTTCAGAAGAATGTAACATTTCAATTGAACAGAGTTAAAATCAGTAACTAACATTCTTTCTTGTAGTGAGAACGATAACCTCCATTGTAAATTGTTCTCATCGCTGTTGGGATGTCCAACAGGAACAAAGAAACATCCCAAAGTTTTACATTTGTTTATTTGTTCCTGTGACGGCCAGTTATAATGTCGTTCTCTTACTAACCACTCGGAGGCACAGTCAGGCCACGAACAACTTCTTAAAGCAGATACTGTGTCGCTGGCTAAGTAAAATTGTGATGCTTCATTGCTTTCTGCGGGGCCATGCCGCCTACCATCAAAAAATATATCTGGTGTTGTAAAAACATATCTGCCCTCTGCATCTGAAAAGTAAAAAGATGGGCAATGATCAGGAATTAATACAATCAAATCCCACAATCCGCTCTCTAAACCAATAGGGAAAGAAGTGCATACACACAGAAAGTGACACAAGTTTACGAAAGACACGCACAGTAAACCGATTGAGCAGCTCTTTCCCAAACAGATGGTCATTCAGCTATCCCAATAACAGCATCAACATCTATTTTTACTTATTTTTTATTTCAGTTACAAAACAAAACAAAACAGAAGGCTGCACTATACCTGAAACTACACGTAAGTGCTGCACACCGAATGAGTTGGCAGTTGTCCATGGTTCACCATGCTTAACCCACTGTAGTTTGGAATAACCTGCTGGAGTGGAAGAGTCCTGAACCAGAAGAAGGCATTCTATGTATTGCTGAGCTTCTGTTATGTTTGTCACGACTGGTAAAGTTCCATGTACAATCACAATGTCGACATCAGAATTAAGACCGGGCGTGGTTGTCCCTTCAAACGAACTTCCAAAACGATAACAAGAATTATTCTCCTGGCGGGCTAATGTAAGGCTAACAGACATCAGTATTTCACTTGTTGTCATAGACTTCACTGTCACGTCTCTCCCTGATGTAGAAGCTCCAATATCTTCTAATACCCTATGCAGTCGTCGAGATAAGGCTTTGTAGTGGCCTGGGAATTCTGAAGCAATGGCTTCCTTACCTGTCAACATAAAAATTTCAAAATTATTGTCTGAAGATGTTTTACGCCATTTTACTTAGATCTAAATAATTTTGTGAATTGCTGTCTGCTTCGTGAAAAAGATAAAGATTTCCCATAGCCTAATAGCCGAAGGGGCAGTGTGGGTTAAAGGCCCACTGTCTCTTGGGCACAGCATGTGAAAGGTGGAACCCATCCCTCTCTTTTCGCTGCCTTATCCCTCCCTGATTCAAAGCAGGTACCCATTTACTGCTGGATTGACAGAGAGAGTTTTACAGTCGTCGGATGGCAAAATCTGGGCGCGTTCTCACGACCCTCCGGCAACTATCTGCACCATAACCGAGCGTCTCTAACCACTCGGCCACGGCGACTCTCAGCCACTTGATCACGGCGTCTCTCAACTACTCGACCACGGCGCCTTCAACCACTCGACCACGGCGCCTCCCAACCACTCGACCACGGCGCCTCTCAACCACTCGACAACGGCGCCTCTCAACCACTCGACCACGGCGCCTCTCAACCACTCGACCACGCCGCCTCTCGACCACTCGACCACGGCGCCTCTCTACCACTTGGCCACGGAGCCTCTCAACCACTCGAACACGACGCCTCTCAATCACTCGACCACGGCGCCTCTCAACCACTCGACCACGGCGCCTCTCAACCACTCGACCACGCCGCCTCTCAACCACTCGACCACGGCGCCTGGCAACCACTCGACCACGCCGCCTCTCAACCACTCGAACACGGCGCCTCTCAACCACTCGACCACGGCGCCTCTCAAAATCCTTCACTGGACGACAAAGCCCTTCCGAAATAAAATCAACTCTGAAAGACAAGGCAGAGCAAGACTTTTCGTTTTGTTGTGTTGGAAGCTCGTTTGAAGGAACAACAACACCTGGCCCAGAGGTTATGAAACTTGAGTACATTCTCAAACTCAAAAGTTCACTGATTTGCTGCTCGGAAGCAGCCGATTAGTGTGCTTTATTATGAGTTTGAGGTTATTCTCAAGTTTTATAACCTCGAACCCTGGTCTTAAATCTGATTTCGACACTAGAGAGGCGCCGTGATTGAGTGGTAGAGACGCTCGGTTAAGATGCTTAAAGTCGCCGGAGAGTCGAGCCATCCGACGACTGGAAAACTTTCTCTGTCAACCCAGCAGTAAATGCGTACCTTTTACGAATCAGAGAAGGATAAGGCAGCGAAAGGAGATGGATGGGCTTCGCCTTTCATAAGCTGTGCCCAAGACACAGTGGGCCTCTAACCCCCACTGCCCCTACGGCTATTAGGCCATGGGAATTTTTATCTTTTCTACGAAGCAAACAGCAATTCATTAAATTGTGTCCCTCAGTAAAATCTGGGAAGGATAAGGCAGCGAAAGGAGAGGGATTGGCTTCGCCTTTCATCTGCTGTGCCCAAGATACAGTGGATCTCTAAACCCCACTGCCCCTACGGCTATTAAGCTATGTGAAACCTTTACCTTTACCCGAAAGCAAATAATTTGCTTCGTCTGGAGCAAATTCTTTTTGTAAGAGTTGACACCATTGAAAAGCGCAGCGAAAATTCAATGACCGAGTTGCTTCCTTTGAAACCTGAAAACCTAGACTTTATTCAGCATTTAAATAAATTTAATTGTTGCATATACATATACTCGTGTATCTTATGTTTAAGGTTATGTTGCTAGTCTCTTAAAAGCGACATTATAAAATTACATCGTTTGGGTAATTAGGAACTGCTAAGTACTTCAGAATGCTATGTTTATTTTGTCTTCTAAAGATGTTGGTACCTGCCCTCATCCCACCCCACCCCGCCCATTCCCACCCCTCTCCGGTGAAAGCGAATTCTTATCTTTTAGAGAAGCCCAATTATGAAAGCAAACAGGAAGTCACAAATTGCCCGCCTTTACAAATTGGCGAACTGCATGGAGGTATATCCAGTCATCTTAAAGCTCAGGTTTATGCTTTTCTCCACGAAGTGGTTATTTCAGGAATCTAATCAGAGCATTTTCAGTGAGCGCTTATGATTTTCCAGAAGAAGCAAAATTAATCACAATTCTTCCTAGATGCAACACAGAAAACGCTCACTTTTTGTGAAGAAAAATGATGACACTGATGACCCTGTGTTGAAAATGGCCACCCCATTACGCTGTTCCCACTAAGAAAAAAAATAGAGCCTGGCTTTCTCTGAAAGTATATCCGTTCACATAGCTAAGATTGAACAATCTTATACCCCTATTCCACACAGACCACGAATCCCACGAATCGCCACGAATTTAGAAATTTTAGAGTTCGTAGCTGAATCGTAATCACTTCCTGAAGTTCTTAACTGAATCGTATATGTTCGTAGTCAGTTCTTGCAATTCTTGAGCAATCGGGAATTCGTGACAAAAGTTTTGAGCTGTTCAAAATTTTGGCCACGAATTCCCGATTCCAAAAATTCGTAGTTAATTCGTAACACAGTCTTAGTGCATTCTTAGGCATCGTAACTGAATCGAAATCGATTCGGGGGCGTTTTTAGGTGTTCTCAACTTATTCGGGGATTCGTGAATGTGTACCTTGACGCATTTGCGCACAGTGAAGACTCTGGACGCATACTTGTATCTACCAAGCGGGCAACTGACCTTTTGCTGACGTCGACGAGACGTCACTACGTTGCAGTGACCTTAGTACGACGTCGTTGCGAGGTCATGTGCCTGGTGGGTAGAGACTTCATTCTGTGGCCATAGTTTAGTGATGACTCATACTTAATATGTGCGTACAGCAACCCAGCAGGCAGACAACATTGAACCAACGTTGGATCAATGTTGATTCAACGTTGTGTGACCAGTGGGAAGGGTCTGATCAGGATTTGGGCCTTTTTATACATATCTTGAGAGAAAATCCCACGGAACTTCAAGAATAGTCACGAATTCAGTTTTATTCGTACCGGATTCGTAACTGTATTAGGCGTATTCTTAACTGATTCGTAACTAATTCTAAACGTTCGTGCAGTATGTCCAAAGAGATTCTTGTAAATCGTACTGAATTCTTGACAATATTCGTGCGAGTCCAGCCGAATCCAGTCGAATCCCACGGATATTCGTAACCCTATCGTATTTGTATCGTATCTGAATCGTAGAACATCACGAATTGGACCAGAAAATTTACCATCGCCACGAATTTCAAAATTTATCAATTCGTGACGATTCGTGGGACTCGTGGTCTGTGGAATAGGGGCATTAGCTTGTTTTAATTTCTTTTTCCCCGTGTGTATCTCTTTCTGTTTTTTCCCTGCTCTACTCTTTACAGCCCGATCTTGTACATCACATAGGGTCAAGTCAGGTAAATTCGGACAGCAGGTAAATTCGGACATATCATTGCAAATAGTGTAAATCAAGATGAAACGGCTCATCCTGAGCCGTCTCATCAGGATTTTCACTGTTACATGTAGCCCAAATATTTTTATTTTAATTCCAAACAACTGACATGTAAAGGAAACAATGTTACTGTCCGAATTTACCTGCTGTCCGAATTCAGCTGACTTAACCTAAACGTTAACAGTTTCGAAATAATTGAGCCACGACGTGACAAAACCAACAAAGTGGTTGTGCGGACAGCGCAGACTCAGATCAGCCTGGGCATCCGCCCAGTCTGATCAGAGTCTTCGCTGTCCGCATGAAGGTAGCCTAGACCCTCAGCTACACTTTAAGCGCAAAGCGAAGACTCTGATAAGATTAACCGGATGCCCAGGTTGATTTGAGTTTGCGCTGGGCGCACAACCACTTTGTTGGTTTTCTCGTGTCGCGGCTCATATATTAGAAACACAGATATGGAGCCCAAAGAGGAGTAGTAGACTGCCAAGCTCAGCAGTTTGTAGTTCGCGTTTGACAATATACGCGGCCTGTTTTTATTGTCTTCGCAAGCTATATTTGCTTCAACCGGAATGTGTGCAGACCTGTCAGTCCGTGCGAAGGTCGAAAATTATTATATTTCTAACCAAGGTTTAGTTTAAACATATTTATTGTATACAAACTGTAAATTGATTAAAATATAAACATGGAACAAACAATAGGAATAAAACGGAAGCATGAATGCTTATTTAGTTCTTCTCCTGAACGGTATGAGCTTTGTCGAGTGAAATGCATGTAGTGACGATCAATGAAGAGCTTATGAAAATATGAAAAGAGAAACAGAGACCACTGCGTCTGCATAATTTGATCTGGGTCTGTGTTGGTCACAAACAGTATGCGCATAGAATAAAGAGCCTGCAGATTAGATATTTAGGTTGCTCTTTCAGTAACTGTCTGGAAAAAGTTCGGTTGTCGCTACTACTGCAGTCTGCATTTCGGTCAGCTTTCATGTCCGATTTTCATCGTGAGAAAATCTGTCTGAAGGCACATGCGAACTGTGTATGGCCTGATCAGAATGTAAATGTGCACAGTCTGGTAACTGATGTCAACATTATCCGATGTATTGAGAAAATTGAACAGTCATGTAAAAGTGAGTAGCAAAATTCTCAGGAACTGATACAATTCAATTACAGATCCCACCCAACGTGACACCATGTCACATCAGTGGCCGCCATTAAACAACATTTCCCATGTAGGCGATCACCGTTCTAGCCTTAAAAATCACAAACAATATATCAATAATTGACATGGCAAAGAAATTACAGGGGGTGAGGGGAGCTTAACTTGTGGTCAACCGACCCTTGCCCTTGGTTCTGCCTTGGCAATCACCACTCACAACAGACCAACGAAAGGAAACAACAATTTATACGAAAAACATAAAACAACTATTTGTACGTATTTTTTTTTATTTTTATTTTAGGACTAGCCTTAACATCACACTATATCAACAGAAACAACACACAAGACAACAAAGAAGAACCAAAGCCTACTGACCAGACTGTGCATGTTCACGGTTCAGCGCCATGCTGGGAAACTGGGGGTTTTAAGCGACGAATTGGCCTTTCCGGTGTTCTCTTAAAGCAAAGTGTTTGCTCCTGGCTAAATAAGTGTGCTCTTAAAGGAAAGTGCTTGCTCTCTGAGGAGAAAACACTTTACTTTAAGAGAGCACTTAATTTAGAAAAGCTAATATTCATTCAGTGATGCATGTAGGCGCTAAATGTGTTTCCTGTGCCACAATTGATGGTAAAAAAACGCAGACATAGAACTCCAACAAATCATGTCTGTATGGCAAAACTGATACTACCGTATAGTGAGACAGCGGTATAAAAAGAGTCCCACGCCTTATTCAGAACCGGAGCCCCTGTACTGTAGCTCCGTGGGATAAGCGCTGACCTGCAGATCTAACGGTCACAGGTTTGAGACCCGCTGAAGGCGGACATCTTTTCAACCGCTAAGGTGATCAATAGCACATAGCCTTTCATTATCACCCTCTCATCGTTCTGATATGACTGAAATACTGTTAAAAAGATATAAAATCGCAGGTCATCTATCCGTACATCATTATTCAGACTTTGAAACCGATGTCACCGAGAAAAATCTAAAAACCGAGTTACAGAAATTATTGAGCCGCGACACGAGAAAACCAGTAATGCGGTTGTGCACCCAGCGTAGACTCAGATCAGCCTGGGCAGCCGCCCAGTTTGAACAGACTCTTTGTTAAGTGCTCAAACGGTAGCTACGTAAGGGTCTAAGCTACCTTAATGCGGACAGCGAAGACTCTGATCAGACTGGGCGGATGCCCAGGCTGATCTGAGTCTGTGCTGCGCACAAGCACTTTGTTCGTTTTCTCGTGTCGCGGCTCAAATTACTACAATAATTGTTGGTTTGGTCGTTTCTGTGGCTCAGGTACCCACAAAAAATGCAACATTTTGACTTTCCAATACAGTAGTGCGCCTATAAGCTGCAGATAGAATGGTAAACTGGTAGACTGCTCTATTACGAGTTTCATTTTATTTTTCATTGATGTGACAGATATTTCAAGTCCGAGTATTGTAGTAAGGATCTGAGTTTATTCCGAGCAAACATCTATTTCATATTAAACGAAATAAAAAATTGTCACTCAACCGCTTTTTTTCATTTTATCTTTTTCTTCCTCGTCTTTAATTCATCAAAATTTTTATCCGTTTTTTTGCGGGGGTGGGGGGTCGGGGGTCAGGGGGGAGAGTCCCTTGATGAGTCATTGATGGGTTAGGACCTTTAATTTGCGTGAAGGTTTCCTAACCTATAAATGAATTTTACTGTCTCCAAACCCTCGCTCTAAACTTTTGCAACAGTTCAAATTGGAATCGAATTTCGAACCATTGCAAAAGCCGAGGGCGAGGGTTTGGATCAAGTAGAACTTGTTTAAGCTCCCCCACTCCCGACCCCACCCCTCTCCAGCTTATTGTTATTGTTACTTGTTCTGTGTAGTTTACTATGTAGGTGCTTTCTTTTACCTATTGTGTGCGCAGTGGTTTCAGTGGAAGAATGACAACCTGTCTAGGAAAGAGCTGTTCATTCGGTTGTTTTTGTTGTTGAACTGTGGTTTAACTTCCCAAAGAACATATTTTCTGTCGTGTGGAGACGTTGCCTCCAAATATGTAGGACTTTTACCTGACCTGATATAAATGAGCCGCGACGTGACAAAACCAACAATGTGGTCGTGCGTCCAGCGCAGACTCAGATCAGCCTGGGCATCCGCCCAGTCTGATCAGAGTCTTCGCTTTCCGCATGAAGGTAGCTTAGTCCCTCAGTTACCCTTTAAGCGCTTAGCAAAGAGTCTGATCAGACTGGGTGAATGCCCAGGCTGATCTGAGTCTGCGCTGGGCGGACGACCACATTGTTGGTTTTCTTGTGTCGCGGCTCAAATGGCACCAAGGTCCTGCTACAGCTACAAGCAGCTCTGTCACAGAGTCACGAGGCAGCTATTGTAGTACAGGGGCCATATTCATAAAGCCACTTAAGTCGTTGCTATGCGGTTGCTAAGGCTAAATATCTATAAAGGAGATTCCCTACAACTATGAAATTTGGTCTGGAGGAACAGTCTTTGTAAGACTGTTCCTCCAGAGCAAATTTCATAGTTGTAGGGAATCTCCTTCAAAGAAATTTAGCCTAGCAACAGCATAGCAACCACTTAAGTCGTTTTATGAATACGGCCTCTGGTAATGTCAACGAAATGGACGTTTCTACTTAGACTTTCCAGTGAACAACTTCACGTTAAGCAAAAATTCGTCAAAAAAGAACTTGAATTGGGTATGTTTCCTTTAAGTCTCCATAGTTCTACTTGAGGTAAAAACTTCTGAACACAAGTCATTATGAGAAACGCTTTAACCATCACGTTTGGGGATAAAAATATACAACTGGTAAAAAAGTAACCGGAACATGTTTTTGAAAAACGACAAATTGCTTCCTCTTCCTGGTTCCCCGTTGAGCAGTGGAAAATAAATAAAAGTGAGACAATAAATGGGCCAAATGGATGTTCATTGTATTTTTACCATTTATTAAAGTTCAAGATACCAAAAGTTCCAAAATGAAATGACCCAGATTAGTTTAAAACCTATTTTTATGTGAAACTAAAGGATGTTTATTGTTTAAAGTCTCCATATCCCTATCAGTGGTAAAAAAGTCTAAACTCAAATCATTGTAAAAAGCGATTTAACCTTCATGTTTGGTAAAAAAAAATGCGTGTTGATGTGCATATTTGAGTCATACAGCTGGCAAAAAGTAGAGTTAACAAATTTTAGAAAAATAACAAATTGCTTCACAAAATACAATTTCCTGTTCTGGTTTCCGGTCTAGCAATGCTGTTTGAACTAAGGCGGAATAGTGATTGGGGAGGCGGAATAGTGATTGGGGCTCCCACGCCTGTACATTTGTATTTTTACCATTCTTGTACTGAAGGTCATTTTAGTTGCCAACTAACATGACCCAAATAAGTTTTCAAACCCTTTTTATGTGAAACTCAGGGATGTTTTAATTTGTTTAAAGCTGGCTTGTAACAATGACGAAACTATAGTGAGAAGCTTGCAGCGATACCGCATGATAAGTTTTTTCATGCTGATAGAGCAATGGGGCCTTTAAAGATGGCTAATCACTGTTATTTACAATGGTGAAATTGTGGTGAGAAGCTTGCAGCGATACCTCACGATTAAATATTTTATGCTGATAGAACAATTGGACCTTGAATAGTTGGCTTCTAAAATCCGCACAGAACTGATTCTTATTTATTCATTTATTTATTTATTTACAGTCAGTATTTGAGCAAGAAGTTGATTTCTGGCTTAGAAATTCCCACATTCCAATTTTATTATTGAACAAGCTCTGAATCGCTCACCTGACTGAAAAAGTTTAAGATGAACATAAGGTCATAATTTGAACAAACTAAAAAGGTCAAGGTCAACCCCAGGTCATCATAGCGTGGATGCTGAGGCTGATTTAAGATTATTTTTATTAATTTATACATTCATCAAAGCTCGAGGCTTATTAGTAGAATTTAACTAAACACTAGTGTATTCACTATTTCACAAATGTGCGCCATATCACCCGAAAAGTGTTTTTTATAGCATAAGCAAAGAGCGACTCCTCAGATCAGACTAACCGGAAGCGCAGCCTGTTCTAAATTTTACTTGCGCGGGCGTCAAAGAGTAAACTGGTATATTATCAAGTTGCACACTTCTCTTCATCTAGCCTGTTGAAGTATGCGTTCTGTGCCCTTTTCTAGTTTGTCTTTGTACACGCACATTGTACAACTAGGACGGCGCTTCTGTGGCCGTTGCTTACAAAATTCATGCGATGCAACATCCAGTGAGCCGCGACACGACAAAACCAACAAAGTGGCGTAGGCCCAGCAAAGAATCAGATAAGCCTTGGCATCCGCCCAGTCTGATCAGAGTCTTAGCTGTGCGTTTAATGGATAGCTAAGTGTCTAGCTAGCTCCATGCGGACAGCAAATACTCTGATCAGACTGGGCGGATGCCCAGGCTGATCTGAGCCTTTGCTGAGAGCGCAGGCCAACTATTGCTTTTTCGTATCGCGGCTCAAATCTCTAATCTCAGTCATTACCCTCCTCATATACCTCCTCCCCAATACATGCGTATATACTATCTAACCATTGTATTATTATTATTATTATAATTATTTTATTATTATTATTTTTATTTATTTATTTATTTTTCTTCTTAATTCATTTATTTATTTTTCTTATCTATTTTATATTATTTTGTTTTATTTACATTTGTACTTATTTATCTATTTTCTCTTTTACCGATAGTACTTACTTAGTCTCCCAGCCATGGTTCTAAATGAAAACAAACAGACAAGCTCTTTCCGTATTAAGTTTCGTAAGAGAACCCCGTTGGAAATTCCAGTTTGAAGTACTTACGCTTTGCACAAAATCTTTTTGTCAAGCACTTAGGACAGTTCAAGCATGCTTTTCCCTTGTAACTTTGTCAGCACTGCGGTCAAGGGCCACATTATGCCGGCTTCCGCTGTTCTTACTGATGAGGGTGATGGCAAACACTTTAATATAATACATTTTAAGTCTAATTACTCTTATTTAGAATTAAAGTTTAAAAAAGACACGGAAACAAAACCCAAAAGATTACAAAATTAATACAAGTTAAACATTTGACCCTATAGAACTCCGTAAAATCAAATTTCAACGGATAAACGAACATCACAAATCATAAATGCTTAGAGTAGAAGATTCTATAAACATTTTAAGAAAATTAGCAACAGTTAACAACGAATCATTTTATCATGCGTAAAATAAAGGTCATTGCCCACTTTTAGTAGATCTTCCCCAGAATCAAGAGGATTGAAGATTCTATTCCTTTCTTTTATCTAGAAACCGAGCTAATGGAAACAGGTGAATGCTTTTTCTATGTTCAATAATCCATGAAATATAGGTCATAGCCAGATATGCATCGCTGCTTTTAGTAGACCTTCCCCTGATATATCTATGTAGCAAGTTTTGAACAATCTATCCCTCAGGGATAGATTGTTCAAAACTTGCTACATAGATAGAAAAAAAAATTTGCGTTTAGCTCAGTTCCTAACTAACTACCAGGGCCTGGTGGTTAGTTAGAAACTGAGCTAAACGCAAAAGATTTTTTCTATGTTCAATCATCCGTAAATTATAGGTCATGGCCCAAAATGCATCGCTGCTGTTAGTAGACTTTTACCAGCTGTATATATGGAGTAAGCATGAACACTCTATCCCTTTCGGTAAATTTGAAACTGAGCTAAACGCAACAGGTGAATATTTTTTCTATGTTCAAACATTCGTGAAATTAGGTCATGGCCCGATATGCATCGCTGCTTTCAATAGTTCCTTCCCTTGGTGTGTCAATGAAGCAAGTTCGATGATTTTGTTCATTTTGGTTAGAAACTGAGCTAAACGCAAGAGGTGAATATTTTGCTCACGCGCACGGATGCGCACGTGGGCGTGCACTAGGACGCGGACACACAGGAAGGGTATTGCTTAAGATGAGGTGGGAGTAATTCAGCGCCGCCATGCGGCAGTTTCTGTCGCCACGTTACGTAATGACGTCAAACGTTCCGTTTGAGAAAAACAAAATGGCGTCAACATTATCCGCTTCTGTAATCACTCCATGATCTGCTCACAAAATGTCAGGAGGCTGAGCGCTGGGTAGGATTTAAAGGAAATACATAGTACCGTATGGAAGAAACTGAAAAAAAGGATAACTAAAGTTTTTTCATGGGGGAAGATAACCAGCGGGAAAGCTGTTCTCTGAGAGTTTCTCACCAGCTTGTTAGACGGAGTTCGCAACTCCTGAGTTGCAATGATTTTATTACAAATTTCATACGACAACAAAGCCTCCTGAATTTGAATCCAGAATCGGACAATGAGTAGTCAGGTCACTGTCTACACTTCGCCCACGCACTTTAGAGTTAACATGATAGCAGCCATAGACAGGCGTTATCATGGATGTACTTGGGATTTTACGTCCTTACAAGTATTTTAGTCATATCAGGACAATGGGATGGTGATAATAAAGGATTTGCGCTATGGGATCCCGTTTACGGTTGGAAAGATTTCCGCCTCGGCCTCCCACGGGTCTCGAACCTGGGACCACTAGATCAGCAGGCCAGCGCTTAACCTGCTGAGCTGCTGGGGCTCCTCAGGAGTTATCACATCACCCACACTTAAATACTAATCAGCAAAAATTATGCCATATTTCATTCATATTAAAAATTCTTAGACTGTCCCCCAGCGCTTGAACAATGCCAGGCAGCCGTATCAACGTCGATGCAATTTACCGACGTTGATACGATAATTCAACGAGCTGTTCTGTCAATTAGCTAAAAAACAATGTGGCTTTTTTTCTTTTTCCTTGCGTTTCTTTCAGTTTTCTGTCTTTCAATCCTCTTTTGTTTTCAAGTGTTTATCAAAGAGTCGTTTCATTAAATTATCTAGACAATAAATTGAATCCAAGCTGTCTGTCATTTTCACAGAGAGAGAGAGAGAGAGAGAGAGAGAGAGAGTCCAGTCATAGTGCAGATTATTATAGGTTCTTTCTTGTGTCGTGTCAGGAACTGGAAAAGTTGACTCGCTTACACTGTACAAACGACAAGTGGACTAGGGAATTGTTTAAATGTCAAAACACGTGGAAGCCCACGCTAAAGTTGTTGCTTCAAAGAGTTTGTCAACTCGGGTGCGCGAAAACTCTGTGGGAGGTCACATTGCGATGTTTTCGATTCTTTTTTATTTTTTCCTTAAAAAAAACAAACAAACAATAAAATAGCCAAGACGGCTTATGCAGAGATTGAAAAAAAATACTACATCTTCCTTCACCCTGCACTTTCTAGAAGATGACAATCATAAGTGACGAAAGTCCTATAAAATTGCCGGTGGCCTACAATAAGCGACAGTTGATACGTGGCGCGAAAAGTTAAGAAACGTTAACGTCACTATGAGCGACGTTAACATTTCAGTCTTAAGAAACAGCAAGCCGAGCATTTAATGCACTTTATCTCGAAAGTTAAGTCGGCGACCTACTGTTTTTATTGCCTTAATGTAAACTTGTATTATTGGGCCATACTGTGTTAGTTTTTAAAGAAAAAATGTGTTTTGTTTTCTCAGAATGAAGGTTTTTATCCATGAGAGAAGTGCAAAAAAAGTGCGTTTTCCATAGAACGCCATTATAACGTCGTGTCGAAAATGAACAAAAATTGACGTTTTTGAGGTCAAATATCTTGAAAACGACAACGGCGACCCCCCTATTTTATTACATTTTCTGAAAGAGGGACTGAAATGTACAATGTAGGGAAGTATGAATAAAATCATGTGTTCTGTCAATTACTCCCACCTCACCTTATAGTACGGCAGATAGGCAGCCTATGAGAAGGTGCTACTGGTAAGGGTCTGCAAACATCTTGGATTATACATCAGATTAATCGTTAGAATCTCTAGTTTACAAAACCGGCTGATGACACCTCTGATTCTGAGTACTAAGCGAGTTATCTCCCCTTGAATTACCCCACCCATTTAATTGGGTAAAATGATACTTAAATGGAAAAAAGTAAAAAAAAACATTTATGAGATGGTACTTTGTACGATTTTTCATTTGTATTCAGTTGGTAGCTTGTTTACCGTATATGCGGTACTTATTATCAACTCTAGTTTTCATTTTGTAGCATTGTGATATCGTGTTTACGTTAAATTTGTTTTGAAAATAATTTTTTTAAATTTAAGGTTTACAATTTTTAATGTTGACTCCATCAGTCAAGATTTTGAAACAATATTTGCAATAGAATAGCAAGTCTAGAACCTTTGCTTTATATATAGATTATCAGAACTCAAGATGTTAGTACAGAGACAAAGAAACTCTGAGAAACATGAGTAAATACCCCACCCATCTAAATATGCATTGCAAAACTGGAAATCTTTTAGGCTCTTGCGGTTCAAAAAAGTAAGGTTAGGTCATATTGTATCATAATATACGTCACATTATCACAGTATCCGAACTGACTGTACCATCTCTTCCGGTTTTCATATCGTTGAATCGAGGGTACAGAGTTCGCTTATAACCAGTAGTCGGAAATCATTATGTTTTGAGATTTTATCCGGAATCTGCTGCGTCATTTATAGTTTTTCAGCTTCGAAGATGTAAAGAGGTAAGTTTGGTATAATTTGCTCTTCGGTCTTTTACTTTATTACCCTGTACAATGAAAACCTCATGGCCGTCACAGAAATTTTATTCCGAACAGCTCAATTTAACACGAGTTTGTGTCGTGCAAAACCTAGCTATCATCCTATTATCAAAACTAACAAACTGTTGATTGATAACGCCTTCCGTTTATTTTAAAGATTTTTTATAAAACATGTAAGAAAAGGCTGAAAATGGAATTAGAATCATGCCAGGGGCCACTTGAATATTGTACCGTTTACTACCCACCCATACACGACATTGTACAGAACAATAAGGTAAAAGACCGAAGAGCCAATTATATTAAACTTACCTCTTTACATTTTCGAGGCTGGATAACTATAAATGACGCAGCACATGCCGGATAAAATCCCAAAACATAATGATTTCCGACTACTGGTTATAAGCGAATGTTTGTACTCTCGATTCGAAGCTATGTAAACCGGGAGAGCAGGTACAGAGAGTTCGGACACTGTGATTATAGGGCTGCACATCTATGCTAGTGCAAATAAAATTACTTCTAGCCATCCTTCACGCTTCAGTGAGCAAGGATTAATTTACTTGAAACAGTATTATACAGACAGTACTTCTATAAACCTACTTTCACAGAGGACATGTTCACAATATTTTATCACATATCATTTTTTGCAACACTTCTAACTAGCAATGGAAATGCAAAATATATCTCCAGAAGTTGTAAATAAGTGATTGTTTACCGTATAACTTATTTATTTGTTATTTACATTTCAAGTGACCATACTGTATGCAACACTTTGTAACTTTGTTATTTTTCTTCGCAAGCGTATACATATTCATTGATGTTTTGATGAACTAATGGCATAGTTTTGACATCTTCAAGATTCAAGACATTGCAAAAGAACAGTTTGTCTTAAAACAGAATAAAAAGAAAAATTACCCACTCACTCAAATGCATTAGAATCTGTATCCTAGTTATACCAGCCGCTAAATAAATGTAGGCCAGGCCAGTAGGATGTTGCCCGGCCACCCGACGAAGTTGTGTGGACCTCATTTTTCTAAGTGTCCTATATATGCAGAATATTTGCCTCTTTCTTGCTGCCTACTTGATGGGGCGACTGAGAGTTCGGACTGTTGAATACGTTACCAATAGAAAGTTAACAAAAATTACTATATTTTTTAAATAAAAAACGAAAGTCAGTAATCTATCTATAAATCGATATAAATTATTTATTTTTATATTAAGTGATGTAAAATTGTTTTTAAATTTTAAACTTTTATTATTATGCTTAATTATTCTACAGTTTATTAGGCTGTAATTTATGTTACCATTAGATACGAATTTAAGACAAATAAAACTATATAAGACAAAATTAAAATTGATAAATTTCATTAGTATTTGTATATTACTACAAGCTTTATAGTGGAAAAAAGTGGTTTCATTAAATTTTGTAGTTTACCATACAAAAACTGTTTAATGCGTGTAATATAATTTTTAATGCAATATTCAAAAACATTATAATGATTTGAAATGGCGCTTACATGTTGAGATTCAAAAAAATTCTCAAGGTATGACACTCTAATGGTATCTTACGGAATTGATATTAATCAAATTGATGTAACTAACGTAAATAGTGACACAGCTTATGAGACTGTGATTTATGTTATCATAAAGAACAAGATTTACAGCGCATGAAAAAATAACCAAGTCAGAATTGGAAAATAAAATATACTTTCAATTCTTTTAGGGTATAATTCTAGCACAGCTTTAATAAAGAAAAGGTAGGTGTGATTTATCTTGTGTAGACTACGAGACAGAAACTTTTCAGAGTTGTTGCATGAATTCTAGTGCAGTTTCGTAGTCACCTTAATGTGTGGAATAATATTGACACATAAATAGGGAAATAAGTTAAAATAATGACAAAAAACATTAAACAGAAAACAGATTACTCAGGTGTATCTAGTTTGCTCACCAAAGCTGAGAATATTCAGATTTATGCAGTTTGCTCACTAAAGCTGTATATGCGCCCTAGATTTTATTCACTGTTACATTTATAGAAAAAATAGTATCATTTGATAACCATACAACCTAAATGTATATGATAATATTTTACTCTAGCCTTTTTTAAAATGTAGAATAAACTGGAGATAATGACAAGATTATGACATCAACCCTTTTAAAATGTGTTTCACGCATAAAATATTTATGAGCATGCTGTGAGTTACTTTTCTTGTTTCTACTTGTAATATTGAATCTATACCCTCAAGTCATGAAAATGAAAACTGTCTGGCGACAGTTTTAAGTAACTGATGTGCCTTTGACTCAAAAATGGCATTGGTGTAATTCAGAGTTCAAACACGACAGTAACATATTATATTTTATCAGTCTTACAATATTGATGTAATATACGTTAAGCGAGACTAGTATAGGAGAGAGCATGTGGTAACAAATTCTGAAAATAGTTATCCTGATTGCCCATAAAAACTGGGAGGCAGTTCTAATGTACATCCACAGTATATCATATCATGGAGAACTGAGAGAGATCAAAATCCCAAAATAATCCTTAAATTATCTTCTACCCCTTCATCCATATATAAAAAAGTGTACACACACTTTAAAAGTCCTCTGA
Source organism: Ctena decussata (assembly GCA_963989385.1). Taxonomy (NCBI): domain Eukaryota; kingdom Metazoa; phylum Mollusca; class Bivalvia; order Lucinida; family Lucinidae; genus Ctena; species Ctena decussata. Next base: position 41,277,595 of record OZ022506.1, on the reverse strand, counting down.
TCAGTAGCTCCTTGTGTGACAGTGATACACTTTCAGACTACTCCAAGTCCTCTAGGCAACCATTCAATTACTTTATTGATAATAAAGGTCCACCATAGAATGCTAAAAGACCACTTTAGCAATAACAGTTTCTGTAGCGCAAAATACCATTTTGGATGCATTTCATTGTTACTCATATTCGGTAACGTATATGACAATGCAAAGTTTTGCAAGTTTGATAGCATTTGTTTTTATTTAACGATATATAAATGCAATAGTGTTCTTCCTTGATTGTACTCACATGCTCATTCTAATCAGATTAAGTAGTTTGTCCATTCTTGGTAACGTAGACAACTGTACGGTTTCTAATGCTCCAGAAGACAATTTTGATTTAATTCAGAGCATATTTTCTACAAAACTAAGATCTATGTCTGTTATTGAGTTTATTTGGATGAGAATATGCAAATGTCATTAAAATGATACGGTCACGTATATAACATGGGAGAAACAGCCAAACTGCACAATACTCAGACAGCAGAAAGCAGGGAAATACTTTGTAGACGTTGGGCTTTCAGAAAAAAAAGAACATGTTGAAAAAGTATTTGATAAAAGGAGAGGGATATATTGGAGCTTAAAAATCTACTAGCTTTTATTCATGTATCATTCGATCAATTTCAATCGACAGATGGACCGACGGAGGAATAAATGGATGAACTGACAAGGACAGACGGCCCGAAGACAATCTTAAAGTACCGGGTTGGACTGAAAAATGACACCAGAGTATGCAACTACAACGCCTGACGCTTGTATAATCAGCGGCTAGTTTTGACCACTGTTAAGCTTGTCATTTTTGAGAAGCTGACTGCCAAAACAGTGGTCAACGCATGCTATTGACAAACCGACGTACGGACGGATGGAAAAATAAATATAGAGAGCACATATTATCTAAATGAGTGCGAGGTAATAGAAGTTACACATACATACTGTTTTCCAAGCATTTAGCCCATTTAGCTGGTCTTAAAGTAGTAACTTAAGTAGATTTTCATCATTTATGTACGTTTTCTGTTTGACCGTGACCTTGACCTTTTGTACATGTTGAAATATATCTAGATAGTTAATTCAACAATGAAATACCTTGTAAATTAGTTTCTGCATAAGACTTGGCATATTTATTGGCGTGGTAATAAAACAGATAAATTCTAATATTGATGTCGAAAATTGTCAGCCTTTGGTAATCAACGGTAATTAACAAACAGACGCACGGACAAACACTGTTCAATAAACCATATTCGTTAAAAGCTTCTATGTTTAGTTCATTCCATTTGTTTTCCGTACGTACTACCGGAAAATGACAAACACTTGTCTTTAGTTGAAATAAATGGACATTTTTGACGTGCACCGACAAAAATTGTGTAATTTTGCTGTTTATGGGTACGTAAGTTTCAAGGGCCATAACTCTGTTAGTACTCAGCTGCGGCGATGTCATCAGCCGGATCCATACACTAGACATGCTGACAAACAATGTTGTACATAACACTTGATGTTTGCACAACCTTACCAGTAAAGTCCTTAAGGAGAGCACTTTTGGGGCTCCGTCCGCTCTACTATTAAGTACCACTTTGCTTCACAAAGTCGCGCTTACAAATAGTAACTGTTCATGTCAAGAGCTTTTATTACAAACAACACTACTGTTCATTTCAAGAGCATTTATTACAAACAATACTTTCTTTAATTTAACCTTTTGTCTTTGTTTCATTTTGTTTTGTATTTGTATAGTACAGCAAGAAAGACCAGTGTTAATATAAGAAATGTCAGAAGACAATTTAAAGCGCGACTTGTGGGGCTTTCGAAATGGCAGGTTAATACAAGCGATACCGGTCAACTGAAATTGAGATCAACCGGAGTGTCAGAATAAACATTTATCCTAAGAATTATTCAAACTTCTAAAAACTGCCAGAGATATAAAAATAAACTAAACTGTGAAATATAGGTCATATAGTGACTTAAAAGTGTTATGAGGTCCATGAGGTTAGTCCTTGTATCTGAATGTACCATTACATCAAGTAAAATTTAAGTTAATAAAGAAGTGTTCGAGATGTTGCCTTAAATCACTGGACCATGAAATAAGGGTCACACTGACCTACAATAAGTATGACGCCACTCAAGGTGTCAGCCCTAACCGTTACCCCAGGTATGATGCAAATTCATAAAATAGTGTAAGAGATATTGACTAAAATCATTGGACCATGAAATATAGGTAACATTGACCTACAATTAGTATTAGGTCACTCACAGTGTCAGCCCAAACCATTAACCTAAGTATAAAACAAATCCACGGAATAGTGTTTGAGATGTTGGCTAAAATCACTGGACCATGAAATATAGGTCACACTGACCTACAATTAGTTTGAGGTCACTCACAGTGTCAGCCCAGATCATTAACCCAAGTATAAAACAAATCAATGAAATAGTATTTGAGATGTTGGCTAAAATCACTGAACCATGAAATATAGGTTACATGGATCTACAGTAAGTAGGAGGTCACACACAGTGTCAGTCTAAACCATTAGCCCAGGCATAAAGCAATCCCCGCAATAGTGTTAGAAATATGATGCAAAATTACTGTCTCATGAAATATAGGTCACACTGACCTGAAATTAGTATGATGTCACTCAATGTCGGTCAAAACCATTAGCCAATATATAATGCAAATCCATGCATTAGTATTAGAAATATGAGGTTAAACCAATGGACCATGAAATATAGCTCACACAGACCTTCAGCCAGTATGAGGTCACTCACAGTGTCACTATTAAAAGGTGATAGAAATATAAGGCAAAATCTCTGGACCATGAAATATAGGTCACACTGACAATAACTTATTATGAGGTCACTCAGAGTGGTAATCCAAGCCACTTTCCCAAGTAGAAGGTACAGCTATGAAATAGTGTAAGAAACATGCGCAAAATCATTGAACCAAAAGTATGGGTGACTCTGACATACTTTATTTTGAAGTCAAACATCGTGTCATATTGAGTCATTATCCCAAACAATCATTTTGGTACTTCAAACAGTCTTGAAAATATAAGGCTCAAAATACATGTATAAGGTAAAATCACAAGACCTTGAAGTAAAAGCCACAGTGACCTACTTTTAGTTTGAGGTCAAACATCGGGTCATACTTATTTATAATCACAAGCAATCATGTTCTGACATTGGATACTGCTTAGTATATAAGGCAGATTCACTGGATAATGAAATATAGACAATGGCCCGATATGCATCACTGCCTTCAGTAGATCTTCCCAAGATGCTCCTGTGTAACAAGTTTGAAGACTCTTTTCCTTTTGATACTTAGAAACGACAGCTGGGGCCGTATTTATAAAACGACTTAATTGGTTGCTATGGTGTTGCTAAGGCCGAATTTCTAAGAAGGAGTTTCTCTACAACTATAAAATTTGCTCTGGAGGAACAGTCTTAAAGACGTAATAGTTTAATATTTTTTTCTATATTCAATAATCCGCGAAATATAGATCATGGTCCAATATGCATCACAGTTTTCCGTAGATCATTCTCAGATGTATCTATGAATCAAGCCTTCCCTTGTGGCTACTTATAAACTTAGGGAAACGCCTCCAGTGGGTAATTTTTTCTATGTTCAGTCATCCGTGAAATATAGATCATGACCATATATGCATCGCTGCTTTTAGTAGAGTTTCCCCTGATGTGTCTAAGGTTCAAAGTTAAGTTATCTATCCCTTGTGATTACTTACAAATTGAGCTAAACGTAACAGATGAATATTTTTGTGTGTTCAATCAGCCATAAAATATTGGCCATGGCCAAATGTACATGTACATCGCTGCTTTCAGTAGATCTTCTTCAAATGAGCCGCGACACGACAAAACCAACAATGTGGTTGTGCGCCCAGCGCAGACTCAGTTCAACCTGGACAGCTGCCCAATCTGATCAGACTCTTCGTTAAGCACTGAAAGGATAGCTAAGGGTCTAAGCTACTTCTATGCGGACAGCGAAGACTCTGGTCAGACTGGGCGGATGCCCAGGCTGATCTGAGTCTGCGCTGGGCGCACAACCACATAGTTGGTTTTCTCGTGTCGTTGCTCAAATATGTCAGATGTATGTATGGAGCAAGTTTGAAAACTCAGTCCCTTGTGGTTACTTAGAAACTGAGCTAAACGCAACAGGTGAATATTTTGCTCATGCGGACAAACCCATAGCCCAACACGCAGACGCGCACAAAGGGTATTGCATGCACACTACTTTGCTTTGCAAAGTCGCGCTAAAAAGTCATTTCTTTAATCAACAAACGGAGACTACAAGGAAAATATGCATTAATAATTAGTAACGGTTCGTGGTAAGAGCTGGTATTACTAAAATATTCTATAATTTAGCCTTTGTCTTTACTTCTCTGAATTTTGTATTTGTATAGTAATACTTGACCAGTACCACTGGGTATAAACCAATCCGCCAATTTTCGCTTCCTGCAGAGACTGTCCGTCATATTTTGCTTCCGCCGAGACTGTCCGCGATCTCTTGCTTCCTGCTGAGACTTCTGTACATGATGAATGGCTTCCTGCCGAGACTGTCCGCGTGAGTCTCCTTCCAGCCGAGGCTCTCGGCCACTTTTCAAGTACGGTCCCTGCAGGAAGCAAGAGATCGCGGACAGTCTCGGCGGAAGCCAAATATGATGGACAGTCTCTGCAGGAAGCGAAAATTGGCGGACTGGTTTATACCCTATGAGTACTAATACAATACATGGATACGATTTTAATTGCAGCATCACGGTCAATGACATTTGAAAAAAAAAATCCTCTATTTTTTCACCTGAAACAAAAAGTAACAAATTGAATGTAAGATAAAAGGTTAGTAATGCTGACGGGGGCTATTTATCAAACTACATCGCACACAAAGCAAGACGGTGACCCCGGATATAACAAGACGTGGAAACATAGGTGTTCGGACAGTCACATCTGGGCAAGAAATGTACACCCAGAGCAGACTGCCCCTCCAAGAGGAGCATTCTGATCTAGGGCTGCACTGCTTGCTTTTCAGTCAACAGTTTGTAAAACCGCTTCAACACTTTTCTTCACCTTGATATAGCCACGCACGTTACTGAAAATTCAGTTTCTGGGTGTTGGGTAGTATTAAGTTCGTAAAAAATGACCGCACTAACATTTCTTTGATTTTCCTACAAAATATATCAAAAGATTCCTGAGATAATATAGAAAAATAGTCTAACACAAATTTTTTGACTTTAGCTTGCATTTTAAGAAAAACGAATAAAAAAGAGTAACTTTTTGCTCATTTTCTCTATTTTCCCTGTATACATGTACTATTAGAAAACGATGGTCATGTAAATCAGAGCAAAATGACTGCATTAAATGTAGACTTAAAGTTTGAAAAAAATAATTGAGCCGTTCTCTGGGAAAACCGGGCTTAATGACATTACGTAATAATGACGTTGTTGACGTTTGAAAAACACCAAAAATGATGATTTTTCGGACCTCTGTTTATTTCCATGAAAATACCTTAGGCGTTGAGACATAACAGTAAACCTATGAATTCAGACAAAATCCAGTCATAAATTTGACATATGGTGCCATGACAATGCTTCTTCCACGGTAACCCCAAAGCCTTGAAAACAGATGGTATACCATCACAAAGACCTATCATTTGGGAAAGAATGTCAAATCATGCAAATTTTCATGCGTGTGCTATGAAATACACATCAAACATGGACAAACACACTTTCTGTCCGAGTTATTTTGGTAACAAGCACAGAGAGCGCGTTCAAACAAACGTAATGGCGTTGACGTCAAAACATACTTTCATGACGTTAATAATGTCGTATTAAGAAACTGCACTACCTGTGTGCTTCTAAAGTCATATCTCAGTAACAAATGAAGGTAACGATCTCAAATTTTCAGGAAATGTTTAAAAAAGCTCATACCTTTCAGTGATGCAATTAGTTATTTTTTATTTTTATGTCATTAAGCCCGGTTTTCACAGAGACTGGCTCATATATAAGTGCAGTTAAAAAGGTGCGCTGTAGGGACTAACACTTTCTTATTCAAGGAAGACAATAGAAGAGATAAAGTGTCAATGTCCTATATAATTTAATGCTATTTCAAGCTCACGCGATATCGTCGTTTACAGGTAGCTTATACGGGGCTGAGGAAAAAAATTGTCCATGACTCAGTTGTAAGTCAATGAAAGTTCTTTTGCGAGAACTTCCGATCACCAAAGAAGGGCAAAGTCAAAGATGGAAAAAGTGAGTAACTGAACTCGGGTTTAACGTCCCATCAACAACTAGGTCATACGGAAACAGGACCTCAGTTTAAAAGTCTCATCCGAAAGATCGGAGAAGCGGGATCGATCTTGCGACCCCTGGATTATTAGTCCAGCGCGTTATCCACTACACTACTGTCTCTCATAGAAATTTTAGAGTTTTAATTAAGTTTAATGGGTTTACTGTCAACAAGGGAAGCAACTCGGCCATTTTCCCCTTGGAACAAAAGACTTCTTAATGGAAGGGCTTCTTCATGCACGGAAGCAAACAGGAAGTCACAAAAGCTGTTCCCCCTCGTAACAATGGGGAAAAAACAAGGAGGTGTTTCCACAGGGTATAATCGATTCCGCTTATTTTCGCTTCCTGCAGAGACTGTCCGTCGTATAGTGCTTCCGCCGAGCCTGTACGATACATTTGGCTTCCTGCAGAGAACAACGGTTTCCGCCAGGAGAATTCTGAAGGGGTAGTGAGGTAAAAATTTGCTTATAACATTCTGTGGCAATCAGAGACCTACCACTGTCATAAATTTAAAGTTGCAAACCTTTTTGTAATCAAACGTTGCAAAAAATATTTTCTAAATGTACGTTGGACTCTCATCCTGTTTTTTAATTCGTTTTCAGAAAAACAACAACAATGCATTCATTTATTTTTATTTGCAAATGATTGGCAAAAATACAATTATTTTTATATATTAATATCATATATTGTTAACAAATCATGTTCTAGTTCTTTTAAATGTGAGAGTTACGAATTTGCTGCATAAAACGGCAATAAAAACTGCACTGTACGGCGTCCGATTCTACCAAGTACGGCTTCCCTGCATTTGCAAAGAAACACAGTGCGGTTTCCGCCGGCTAAATATCATATAAATCGAAATTTTGTTCCTAAATATAATTGAATTTACTACTTTTTTGTCTTTAAATGATATGTAGAGCTGTGTTCGTGGCAGATGTTGTTTTGTAGACCATTTTCATGTAAAGTATGCATTTTTATAATGCACCAACCTGAGGGAGACTAGAACAACATTTGTTGATGTTGCATACATGGTTTAAATGCAGCCGAGAGATGAAACTATCACACTTGTGTACATTTATGAATCACAAAATTATAGCTAGAGAGACTTCTTTGTTGCAATATAACTGTTAATCTATTTGCCTGGTGTGTGCGTGTGCGTTGGTACGGAGGAGAGGGTTACTTATATAGTAGGCCAGTGCGGTTATGCATCCACTTAAAGCTCTCTCCCCTCGACTACACCCCCCTCTCTCCCACCATCGCCACAACCACCACTTTTTGGGCTAGGCAGCTCCAAAAAAGACCGTTGTTTCAGTAATCTGCCTCCCAAAAAACCTATCTTTTATTTCACAAGAATGCATTTCATTAATAGGTTATAGTTAAAAATCCTTTTTCTTTCAGGGATGGTCTGCTGCGCAAGCTCCACCTTTTTTAGAGGGGCCGCACCCTAAGCTACACATTTAAATCCTCAGAGGCACACATAATAAACACTTTCAAATGTAAATACCACCCATCGATAGCTCCTCTACACCTCCCCCAGCTCTTTTCTCCTTTGCTTTGATAATAAAAGCTGTATATTTCAGAGTGACATACATGGTGTATATATTACTACCGTTTTTAACATTCGGGTTCTACCTGTTGAGCTCCATATACGGCATTTTTCTGTCTGCTGTGCACTGTTTACTTCAACACTGACTCTGAACATTCGTTAGTCCATATGCCAAGTTAATGTCGTGATAAACAGTTAACAGTAAACATTTAGTAAACAGTGGACAAATTCTATTCTATTCTATTCCATAACCTTACAACGTCATTGGGGCACCACAGATGACTTCGAAACAATCCTTATCTACCTTGTTCTGTTTTCAGCTGCCCTAGTTGAGCTGGCAAAGTCCATTCCTGTCCGCTCTTTAATTTGTCTTCCCACCTCTTCTTCTGTCTACCTCTTCTATTTTTTCCTTTCACTGTGCCCTGTAGAATCGTCTTTGCTATCCCTGAAGACCTTGAGACGTGGCCAAACCACCTTAGTTTCCGTTTCTTTACCAGGTTCAGGAGTTCATCGGACTCTGCAATGGCTGCTTGGATATTTCTGCGAACCTTCTCATGAGTTATATGGTCCTTGTACGAAATGTTCAGAAACATCTCATGTCAGAGGCCTGCGTTCTTTTCTCTAACTCTGTTGTCAAGGTTCACGATTCACAGGTATACAGAAATATGGAAATGACAAGGGGCGCATAAGTTTCACCATTGATCCAAGAGATATGTTGTTATCTCTCCAAATGGGCTTCAGTTTTGTAAGAGCTGAAGTGGCTTGTGCAATCCTTGAGAGAATCTCTTTTTAAAGCCATCATCTGAGACAATTGCTCTAAGGTATTTGAAGCTTCTTATCGTACCCAGCTTCTGTCCTGTTACCTTGATATCCCAGAGGATGCCATTGGCACTGTCTGTCATCAGTCTCCACCTTATACCTTGTGCAGGTTTTGTCGAGACTGTCAACTAGGGCTTCTTGTTCCTGCTCTTCCTCAGCTTGAGCGTCTATATCATCGGCAAACCACAGATTGGTAATTTTTCTGCCGCCACTGCTAACCAACCGTCATGTTCTTCCAGATCATCAGACATGATCCGTTCGAGAAAAACATTTCAGAGGGTGGGTGGCAGAAGACATCCTTGCCTTACTCAAACTGTTGTTCTGAATTATTTTCCCATGCTGCCATTCATCAGGACTGCACCAGTAGCCTTGTCGTAGAGCTGCTCAGTGGTGCGAACTAGATTTGCACTGATATTGCACTTCCGCGTGGTAGGGCTGCATGTCAAACCTGAAAAAGGCTTTTTTTTAAATCAGTGAAGATATGGTGCAGACTTTGCTGATGTTGGATACTTTTCACAAAGGTTGAAGATGTGTTCGGTGGTGCTCCTTCCAGCTCTGAACCCAGTCTCTTCTTCAGCGATTATACTTTCAGGCAAATGGGTACACTTTCAGGGGAAGCAACTGTACTATTTTCTTGTTTGCCTCCCTTCCCAGTGAAGGTAAACTCTTGAAGGAAAGAGATTGCTCCACTAGGAGCAAACTCTTTCCTTTGAGGGTGGACCCAATTTTGAAAGGGTTTAGTCAAATATGGAAGCCAAAAGGAAGTCACAAAAATGCCCCGCCTTGGTAACAATCCCGGAAAAGAATGGAGGTGTATTACTCTCCACGAATTCTAGCTAAATGGGATTTATGATGATAGTTTTTGAGATAATTGGTCTTAACTCTCCAAATCAGATATGCCTTTGGAAGATGTCTCTAATGATTGGTCACAACAAAAGATTTTATTGAGACTAACAAAAAAGGTCAGGTCAGGCAAAACCTGCAGATGGTACCAGGTTGCACGTGGACTGGTGGGGCTCATCAACCTTGGGAGGTGTCCTATCTTAGAGTTACTAGTCTCTAATCAAAACTAGAGATGGTAGCTGGAGCTCTTAGCCTTGGCAGGCAGTCCACCTAGGAGTTCATTGCTAGGTCTCGAACACAGGCACTCGACGAAAAAAATGTGATATCCTCATATATTATGAAATGTTAGCCTGTCTCCCACCTCTCTATCAAATGTCAAGTCGATCGGTTGCGATATAAGAAAGTTACTAAATATCCCACTTCGTAGTTAAATGGGTCAAGGTGCGACACTACCGCCATTTTGAAAATATGTTTACCCTTTCCAGTCACCTTATTCTCACCTATATAATTAGCATTTCACGTCCATACTTCCATATTGGAAAACAATGTACATATCTACACTTACCTGCAATCAAATCATTTCCTACCAGTGACGGATAATGCGAAATTTACACCAAAATTCTAAATCACGACGAGAAACAGAGTAAAATGACGGAAGTCAACAAATCCGGGCTTGCGCATTGCAGTCCCTATTGGAAAAATCCACAAATGCGACCTCGTTGATTGGTCAACGAATGAACAAGTTTAAATTCCGCGTGATTTGAAAACTTTAAGTTCGGGAAAACGACGTCATCAAAGCACGCGCTACTGGAAATCCCGTGGAAAATCCCCCGATTTCATCGCTTCCGTCAATGAGCATATTTCAAAATGGCGGTAGTGTCGCACCTTGACTCTATTTAACTACGAAGTGGGATATTTAGTAACGTTCTCATATCGCAAACGATCGACTTGAAATTTGACAGAGAGGTGGGAGCCAGACTAACATTTCATAATATATGAGAATTTCACATTTTTTGTCGAGTGCCCGTGGTCTCTTATCAAAACCTATTAAACAAAACCTGTGAACAGAACGTCATGGGCGGAAGTCTTCCTAGAAGAATTCAAGTGACATGATAGAACTCAAGCGGAGTCAGGTGAACAAATGCAGGTGGCATATGAAAACATAGTCATGATATGCATTAAACAGTAAACATTCTATTAGTGAGAGTATGATCTTGCGCATGTGTGTGCAGTAAGGGGTCTAAATATAGTACACAGAAAATTGTACACAGGACTCTGTACACAGTAAGCAGTTCTAAAGGGAAACGAAAAAAAAGTCATTTATGCGCATGCTCCTGCATATCCACACCAAAGCTAGAGAGAGAGAGAGAGACAGACAGACAGACAGACAGAGACAGACAGGCAGAGAAAATTGTACACAGGACTCTGTACACAGTAAACAGTTCTAAGAGGACACGAGAAAAGTCATTTATGCGCATGCTCCTGAATATACACACCAAAGCTAGAGAGAGAGAGAGAGAGAGAGAGAGAGAGAGAGAGAGAGAGAGACTTTGCTGATATTTAGGGCTATGCTACTGATTTATCACCTGTGGAGCCAAAATTTATTTATCTGATATAATATATGTATAGTGTTTGTGCAAAGTCATTTTACAAAAACTTGAATAAACTGTTCAAATACGCCAATCTGAGCCAGTTTGCTTTGATTTAAAGCACTTGTTAGGATTTTGAAGTTGTCACCGTTTAGGTAACGATCTAGGACAGCCCACACATTCTCACTACCCTGAGGCGACTGACTAGCTTGGGACATTTCAACGATGTTGGAGGACTAGCTGCGGGCATTTCAACGATGTTTTAGCACAAACTAACATCTATGTCTCAAGCGGAAACAGTACAGGAGCAAAGCGGACGCCGTACGGAAGGTCAATGTTGAAAGGCGGAAACCGTATACAGCATCTGTTTTTTTCTTTTTGTTGACAACCGGCAGTCTTTCAGAAGTGAAGTCCTATGGCTTCTCAAAAATGAATTCAACTTACTTATTTTGCACAGAAATATACTGCATAATTCAACAGGATAGCCCATTAAATACTGTGGGTAGAAATATCGTAATTCTAACACGTACGTCTAAAATACGACCTTCTTCTCCATTTTTGTCGCATGGAATTTCAAGGGTTTTGTTTCATAAGGTAAACAAAATAGCTAGACGGCAAGAATTATCATATATGAGAAAATAAAAGCAATTTTCTCACCGAAAGATGTCATTTCTGTCTCTGCAGAGGCCGTAGTTCTCTGCAGGAAGCAAAATATAGCGTACAGGCTCGGCGGAAGCAATATACGACGGACAGTCTCTGCAGGAAGCGAAAATAAGCGGAATCGATTATACCCTGTGGTATCTGTCCCAATATAAGTTACCTTACTTCGAAATCATGAAATTGTCTGACATTTGCTCATTTCTCATGAAGGCCAATACTGTGTATATATACACAGTATTACAATAGAAACTTGATCTGGCGTACTGTATCACGTCGAGTTGATGAGCTCATACCATCGGATCACCCGAGACGCTTGCGTCGAGGGTGATCCGGTGGTATGAGGTCATCTACGAGTCGTGATACAGAAAGCCAGATCAAGTTACTATTATAATAGTTTGTTTATTATATACCTAAGGGAACAACCAACCATTCATACTTGCCAGCGCTAATGCATCGACTCGGATTTGAACCTGCGCGGCAGAGGTATGTAACTAGTTGTTAGACAAACGCTACCGATTGAACTATCGAGACGCGCATTTTTTCACGTGTTTGTTGACGTTACGTCACTTGTTTTGTTTCTCTGGTTCTCGTTTCTACGATGCACGCAGGCATAGCCTCGTTTTAAAGGATAGTGATATGGATTCAGAAAACGTCAGTTTGATACGGCTGTCTGTATCAGATGACCAGAAAACAGGCAGTTCACAGGGTATATCATTGATAGGTATATAATAAAAATATATATCAAACAACAGGAATTAACCTAGATCAAATGGTCACGGCAATTGCAATTCACTGAATAGTATGTCCAAAGAGTCGGGTTTATTGAGCCGCGACACAAGTAAACCAACAAAGTGGTTGTGCGCCCAGCGAAGACTCAGATCAGCCTGGGCATCCGCCCAGTCTGTTCACAGTCTCCGCTGTCCGCATTGAGCTAGCTTAAACCCTTTACTTAGCTACCCTTCAAGCGCAAAGCGAATAGTCTGATCAGACTACGCGGATGCCAAGGCTGATCTGAGTCTGCGCTGGGCGCACAACCACTTTGTTGGTTTTCTCGTGTCATGGTTCAATTATGTGAAAAGAAACTTCTCTACATGTATCTGATGACATGAGCATGGTCATCGGAGGATATTTTGTTTTGCCTTTGTTTTTATAGGTCTTGGCTTAACCTTGCATCGAGATTTCGCTGCCGAACTCAGCCTCAGAAGCCGAGAAGGCTGACGAAAACGAGCAGCTCGACGGCAAAATCCCCGCTGAAGTCGAGGAAATATTTCTCACTGTCAGAAGAATTGTATCCCATTGCCTCAAAAGGGCAAAAAAGGTTAAAGAGAGAAATGATCAAGAAACTGAAACTGGGCATGTCAAGCTCAGAGACGAGCAGTTCTGATACGAAATCATCAAAGCCAGATTCCAAAGTCGTGTTTTCTTTGGATGCTAATGAGACAGGCAATAAGAAAAGGGAGGAGGATTGCGCTGGCTATGAAGTACTTAAAAACAAAAAGAGAAAAAGCCTCTGAATTGCCAAACCCCGTATACGATCATTCAAGTTCTACATGAAAACTGATAGTGTATACGGGGTTGAAAACTTTTTCTTGTTCAACTTTACCTAATGATGAGGGTGTCACCCCCCTAAATCGTACGCAGTATTCAGCCAAAATTAGAGAGTATTCAGTACGCAGAGTCACGGTACGCAGTATTCAAGTAAAACAGCAAAACGTACGCGTACTCGCATAAAAGGATAGATCTATATATACATATATAAAAAGAGATGACAGTTGCATGACCTGATAATTGTAGAGAACTAAAGCAAAAACACCTCTTGGATACCTTTCACATTTCATCCAGTAGCAGAAGGTATCCAACAGGCGCATTTGCTATAGTGTGTGAGGCCTGATGCCGAAATGTTTGTTCATATCATGCATCTACAGAGTTAAGAGAAAATTTCAATGTCTATTAATATCTCAATAGGGAAATACAGTATCTATTTATTTACAAGGAGTAAAGAGACAAAGCTTGCGTTTATAAAACGCAGTATTTTGTCAAAATCAAGTTGACAAAATCCACCAAGTTCCATGCCTTAAAAGAGGCCAGAGGGTGCGGGGTGGGTAGGCCTATGCATATACCTACTATGCCAAAACAAAATGTACATGTTTACTTACTTTCATGATCACAGATAGTTTCATTAGAATAGAATTCATAGTCGTTAGTAAGGAAATGTTTTTTTTCTAATGGTTGATGTTACCCTACCTCCTTGGGTGTTGGGGTCTAAGTATACTATCTTTGCGATAAATCTTACATTATATATCTGTACATAAGTACACAGGGAGCTTCAACGTCGATGTAAAGTGACTACATGAGTGTTCATACAACGCAGCGTTTGTCAAGAGTCAAGACATCGTCTGCTACGTTCCACCCATGCCCAGAGATCCCTAGGCATACTATTCCCCGTGTTATTAACGATGCAGTTTACATCCCTAAATGCCCACAGAAAGCTTCATTTGAATCAGTTCACTAGTTAGAAAGATATCTGTAGACTCTAGTAGATCTCCCCTAACTCTGGCATCCCGAGGCTGAGGCCTTAGTCTGAAATGTTTGTGCGCATGTAGACATGGTATCCAACCATACCAGCCACAGTACAGTAATTTTTCATATTCCCGCCGTTAGGTGTCACATTTGTGACTGAAGAATGGCCTGGCTGAATGACTGTATGAGATTTTCTTGGTAAAGTTCAGATATCACTACCCAGCTCTCAATGTGTGAAAACATGTTACGATGACCAAACCGTGTGCCAAGACCCCAAAATATATAACAGCAAGGCATTCAATGAATTATACACTGAGGCTCCTATCAATAATTAAATGTGACCATATGCATTCAATTTGAGCAGGCATCATTTAACTTGTGCATGAATCATGGCTCCTTATAAAACGCCGATCATGCACAAGTGGGGACTTTTGAATTCTTTTCCCGCTTCTTTCAGCAGTCTGTGCTACGCAGAGATTCCTTCTCAGTGTCATGTCCTTTTAAAATTCTTTTCAATAATTTACCTAATATCTGATCGAAATTCGAATGGTATGCAGCTCCGATTAAAACAGGGAGCCGATTAAAACAGGGAGCAACCATGCCATGCCTGTATATTTTTCGGAGCTATGGGAGCAGCTACCGTCCCGACATGACCATAGTTGTTTACCACATATCAATCAATCAACAATGGGAGTAGCTGCATTAATTTTAGGGGTTTGGAGAATAGGGGACTAATGTTCATATTTAACATGGCATATTTTAAGAAGCTGGGGGAAATTTTGGTATTATTTTCAAGGCAAACACTGTTCAGCACCTCATCCCTCCTACCTCACCCCCGGCGATTAGATACGAATCATTTGTCACAGCTAACAAGCTTAGGAGTTGTAGATTACACACTGAAAATTGCAATGAAACGACAAACGAGGCTGAACTGTGAAACTTGTTGTTTAGTGATTGCTTTGCTTATACCCCCATTGCACTGGATGACGCTTTGACTGCGCTCATAGCCGATCATGGCGCTTCTTCAAAATTTTCGAAATCACCGCAAAAGCGTAGGCATTTGCCAAAACTTGGGACTTGTGCGCTTCCAGTACGCTGCCAATACAGTTCTAATACGATCTCGCTACGCTAGTCACGTTGCTGCTGCGATTTAGCTGCGCTTCTGCCACGCTTGACGGACTTCAAGGGCGCTTCTAATACGCTGCCACTACGACAAAGGATTTCAAGCTACGGTTGATCTACGCTTATTACGATGCATTTGTGCCCATGCTACGACCTAAGTGCCGGAGCTACGCTCATGCTGCGCTTGTATTATGCACTGTAACCGCCTCTATGTAAATCGGCGTAAAATCGGGGTTCAGCAGAAGTTAGCCACCATCCTTCAACCAAGATTGATAATATAGCAATTCCAGTGGCTATGATCCAGCTGGCATTCATGAACTAGTGACTTCTTACACCTCTTCTTGTTCTTTTTGTTGTTCAGACTCAAGTGGGGCCTCTGCTCGGCGTTCTGAAGGACCGTGTCTGGCTCAGTTTGGAGAGCAAGCGCCTGGGGAGCCGAAGTTGGGATACCCTCTCCTGCCGTACAGGCTGCGTGGAAACAGTCTCCTGTCCAGGCCTGGCTGTGGATTTCGCATTCTGCTTTGGACGGGGTGGCATCTTGAATGAAACGTGAGAATCGAGTTCTGAAACGTTTTGAGCGCAAGCAAATATTGAAGATCGCCGTGGAAACGCAGCGTTTTTATGCCCAGATCGCCATAAGAGTAGTGGAAACGCAGATAAAGCGCCAAGATCGCAGCGGAAGCATCGTGTTTGTGTTATTCATAAATAATAAGAGTCGCAGCGGAAGCGGCAAGAGCGCCACGAGAGCGTATAGAGTGCAACGGGAGCACAAAGAGCGTAGCAGAAGATCAGCTGGGTCATGGACGAATCTCCAAGGCGCTGTCAGCGAGATTCCACTTCGCTGGTGCTGCGTTGCTTGCGCTGCTGCCTCGATACTGCTGCGTTCATGAATTTCGTGCTGCGCTGTTACTACGCTTTCGTTGCGTTTTGTGTCCACGGCGATTCCGCTACGTTAAGTTTGATCACGGTCAAAACAAGCGCCGTGACTAGGTGATCATGCCGCTTTAGATACGCTTTCACTGCGACCTAGATGCTCCTGCTGCGCTGCTGTAGCTTCTGCAGCAGAGGCGCCGTCCATTTGAATGGGGGTATTAGCAATAAGTTTTCATCGTTATTGATAAATTGACTTCAAAATCTATAATAAAAATCAGCCTTTTAAGCATATTGCTAAAAGTTTTCTTAATATTTACTAGGATTTTACATTGCGCTTCTCCCTAAATAGTATTCAGTATTCAAGCCCGTATTTAAAGAGTATTCAGTATTCAAGCTCAAAATTAAGCGGTATTCAGTATTCAAGGGGGAGGGGGGTGACACCCCCAATGATATGAGGATATATCTACTGAACCCGTCTCAAAGTTGTGCTTCATGAAAGGAGTTCATGTCCAAGAATTTTTTGCCAGTTTGAAAGCTTGAAAACTAAATCAATAGTACAGTGTTTGATTCATTTTCGCCACAAATGGGCCAGCTAGACCTGTTATAAAAGGTCGTGGTATCAACTTGCTTTCCTATCATCGAGGTTAACGTCTTTTACGAATAAAGATAAAACTTGATGAAATGAGCCGCGACACAAGAAAACCAACAAAGTGGTTGTGCGCACAGCGCAGACTCAGATCAGCTTGGGCAGCCACCTGGACAGAGTCTTTTAGAAGGGCTTAAAGGGTAGCTAAGGGTCTAAGCTACTGCCATGCGGAGAGCGAAGACTCAGATCAGACTGGGCAGATGTCCAGGCTGATCTGAGTCTGCGCTAGGCACACAACCACATTGTTGGTTTTGTCGTGTCGTGGCTCAGATAAAACTTGATGAAACGTTTTACCTTTGGCAAAACATTTTTACTCTACAAAGATGAAGACAGCGTTCTTATTCCTGGTTGTGGCTTCTTGCTTAGGTCAGATGATTTTCTTTATATTTTTACGGTCGTCTTGATAGTGCATTAAAAGATGACCCTCATTGCATTCATGAGTATCCTAAACAGTCATATGTTCCATGCCAGTCTATTTTAAGATCATTTTTTACGCATAATACCAGCCCGAAGTTCAAACTCAGTTTTTTCTTCGCTCGATGTAAGTGGAAGATCGGATTGTATTGTGCGCTTTTAAAACGACTGGTATGGATCTAATCAGGTTTGATTTCGATCATATTTATTCACATTCATATGAGGTGTGACTAAATGAATATGTGCATTCTGGCGGAGCTAAGTTAGCATTATTGAGCCGCGACACGAGAAAACCAAGAAAGTGGTTGTGTGCCAAGCGCAGACTCAGATCAGCCTAGGCATCTGCCTAGTCTGATCAGACTCTTTGCTAAGCGCTTACAAGGTTGCTTAGGAACTTAGCTACCTACATGTTGACAGCGAAGACTGATCAGACTGGGTGGATGTCCAAGCTGATATGAGTCTGCACTGGGTGCACAACCACTTTGTTGGTTTTCTCGTGTCGTGGTTCAAAAATGCTACTTGTGCATTTAACTGCCTCTCTGTTTGCGCAGACTGACTGGTCTGCCGCGCAGGGGGGCGACGAGGCGTGAGGGGGCAGGAGAAGATAGGGTATGTGGTGGGCATTTTAACTCCGATCTGACTTACCGTAAAATTGTAAAATTTAGGACACATAAAATTGTTACCGTTGCTCGTTGCAGTAATGCGTCCAGAAGTTGCGGATGGAATAGCATACATTGTAGACCCTGATCAGACTGCTCCTTTCAAACCTATCTGTCCCAGTGCCTAGAGCGGTTATTGTTTATCTTATTTTGTTTCATTCTTGTCTGAGTTAGCCATGGGTATGAGCCAACACTACTGTACACATGACAGCCAGTGTCCAAGTACGCCAGGCCAGACTTCTTGGTGTGGTAGCGACCACGTGTGTCATACGCACACATCTTGTTTTCTTAACTGTGCGACTCATCATTGCTCCCATGGAAAACCATATTGTCATCAGCATCAGTGTTTGTGCCCTTAAAAGGTATAATTTTGCATTTGCTACATGTACTATTGGTATTTTGTAAAAGGCCCTATTTCTCTATAAGCACGAAACATTTTATCGTTAGCTTCTCACCATAGTTTCGCCATTGAAAATGACTGTGATTGGCCAACTTAAATAAATAATCACATGTGGTAATCAAAGGAACAAGCTCCAAAAAGAGCCAATGAAATTTTGTTCCCCTCTCGACACATCCGGGAACCATCTACACAAAAATTGTAAACAAAGGTCTCGAAGAATTTTATCAAAATTTATTTATTCATAAGCGATTTATGGAAAAATCCGGCGATGCTATTGTGTGTAGATATGATTTAGCTTTTTCTCTGTTTAAATTGGACGTAGAAATATGCAGGGCTTGAATATAATTTTGCCACAACTTTTTAACACGGAACTGAAAATTCCGTCAGTATCTGTCAACACGGGGTCTGGGCCCACGATTTTCATTTTCCGTCAAATCTACAGCCTTCAGACCCCCTATTCTATAGTGTTTCGTTCGGAAAAATGACAGATTCTAATTAATATAGCCTTTTTTCGAGATGAGGTCAACTGTGCCAACTTATCCCGCTATTGGGGTAAGCTGGTCCGGACAGCGAGTAAGTTGGACCGCCGTTGAACAAAAGTTAATCTAATCTTTAACAAATGTATATTCCTAATAAAAAAAAAAAAACTGCTTCAAGTTATATATTTTCTTACTTTTAAAGGTTATGTACCTGACTGATAAACATGATAAACAACAATAAATAACGTGAAACAATTTTAAATGTTTTCCACTGATACATGTAGTACTTCAGCCACGCCGATTCGATGTTATTTTTGGGACCGATAATAGTCTTAGTGTATTGCTACTTTACACTATGAGCCGCGACGCGAGAAAATCAACAAAGTGGTTGTGCGCCCAGTCAGACTCAGATCAGCCTGTGTATCCGCCCAGTCTGATCAGAGTCTTTGCTAGGTCTTTCAAGGGTATCTAAGGGTCTAAGCTACCCCCATGCGGTCAGCGAAGACTCTGATCAGACTGGGCGGATGCCCAGGCTGATCTGAGTCTGCGTTTGGCGCACAACCACTTTGTTGGTTTTCTCGGGTCGCGGCTCAATTTCTGTCTAAGAACATACTTTTGCCGACGACTTATGTTTTATTGCAAAGTTATATTGCAAACTTCGAATTTTGGCCCATGTTCCTTCTTTTGAATGTGCTTTCTGCTCTTAAAGGAACTCTTTTAGACTTTAATACATAGTCCAGGAGTGGTCCGCGTCCGCTGGCAGTCAAAGGGTTAAACAAAGTAGATATTTGACAGCTGACTATTAGAGATTTATGGCATCGGATTTTATCATCTATTATGATACCGCCTTTTTGCGATTTTAATAAATTCCTATCTAGACATAGGAGCGGCGACACGACAAAACCAACAATATGGTTGTGCGCCCAGCGCAGACTCAGATCAGCCTGGGCATCCGTCCAGTTTGACCTGACTCATTGTTAAGTGCTCAAAGGGTAGCTAAGGGTCTAAGCCACCTCCATGCGTTCAGCGAAGACTCTGATCAGACTGGGCGGATGCCCAGGCTGATCTGAGTCTGCGCTGGGCGCACAACCACATTGTTTGTTTTGTCGTGTCACGGCTCAATTAAAAACTTCATTCTGATGATACAGTATTTCAAGTTACACTTGTTGTTGTGTCATGTATATTGCGTCTTAAAAGTCTTCCCACTTTAACACGCCTGGTAAACTATCACAGGTACCTCCGCGGAGGTACCGATAAAATGTTGTGACAGGCATCCGGAGCTACCTGTGACGGACCAAAAATAAACAAAAACCGGTAGGTATTCGTATTTTTTGATAAAATACATTATAACCAGGGAGTTTATTGAAAATCAAAGAATGCTATTCGACCGTTATATACATTAAGTTTTGTCACACAGTATATCCCCGAGAACTTTACATATATACAGAAGATATGACTTTTGAAGTAGCTTTAGGGTCAGTCGAAAGTACTCAAAACAAGAACAAATCGGTTATTTTAGGTCCTGAATGCACTTTTCTTGCATAAGAATCTGTTGATCTGGATACACTGACGTAAAGTTAACCTCCTTGCCCAAATATAAATGGCGATAAACTCCAAATAAGGCTGGATCGGTAAAAAAACAACTGGAGGTGCCTGTGACGGAATGGAGGTGCCTGTGATGTAAGAAAATATAGCGAAAATCTGAAGATTTATAGCGGTTGCAAATATTGATATTCTTCATCTCTAGACCACTAACTTGAAAGAATCGTTCATTCAACGTCGCAATTTTATCTATCATAATGCGAATATCAAGCATAGTATTGTTAAAACGACAGACAATGATCAAGAACTTATACAATCAGATTCTACATTCTGCTCTCAAAACCAAAGCAGATCATCTCAAAGAGTTATTGTCGGTTTTGTTTCCATAGCTGTTAGTCAAACATTGACGAGTTGTACGTAGCTGTTCAAGTGAAAATTTACTGCCTAATTCAGTGTTAGAATAGTTATGAAATGCGCTTAAATAAGAGGTAGCGTTTTTGTGAATGGTGATGACTGCCTGTCAGTCATTCCGAATCGTTAGAAATTGTCGAGGTCATACGCCATGCTAGCTACTCGAAACGTTTGTAAAAACAACGGTTTAGAAGACGACTTTTATGTAGTAAAAATGCTCTTTTGTTACCAAATTTGATGCAGTGGCTATTCGGAGAATTAGAATTACCCGTTATTTACAGTAAGATTCCGATCACTTCAATATACTAAACGGTGTAATATTGAGAACATGTCACCTGCCGATGATGTAATCTGTAGGCCTTACGGAAGTATATGGATTCTTGCGCCAACAATTCAAAACTACCCAGACTGAATCACTTGTAGCACCTATCACTCCATTTACCACAAAGTTAACACATACAGCGAGCATCATACGACACATGCGAGCGACGCATGCGAGGTACCAAAAGGATCAACACTATAGATACATGTACGTGTATGCCTGTTGACGGGTATAGGCAATTTTGACAGTTTGACACACCATACGTGTAGCTGGCATGACGCGTGACCTCGACAATTTCTGACAAGTTGGAATGACTCACAGCCAGCACCTCCCGATCACAGTCATCACCAGTCACAAAATGTTGACTCTGATTTAAGCACACATTTCATAACGATTCTAACACTGAATTAGGCAGTTAATTTTCAGCAACTACGTGAAATTCGTCTTTGTTTGACTAACAGAAGCGGAAACAAATTGGGTAATAACTCTTTGAGATGGTGTTTTAGAAAATTTTAACATGGAATTTCATGATATACGCATTATAATAGGACGTTGAATGAATGATTCTTTCCAGGCAGTGGTTTAGAGAAGATGTCAATATTTCCAGCTGCAATAACTATTCAGATTTTCACTTTATTTGCTTACATCACAGGCACCTCCACACCATCGCAGGCACTTCCAGCTGTTGTTTTGAAAAATCAAGCCTTATTTGTAGTCAATCGACATTTCTATTTGAGCAAGGAGGTTACCTTAACACCAGTGTGTGCCGAGAAAAACAGATTCGTATGCAAGATCACTGCATTTAAGACCAAAAACAGCCGAATTCTTTATGTTTTGAGTACTGTGGGTTGACATCAAAGCCACTTCAAAGGTCGTATCTTTGGTTAATATGGAAAGTTCAGGGGGATATAATGTGTGACAAAACTTTATGTCTATAAGGGTCGAATAGCACTTTTTGATTTTTAATAAACTCCCTGGTTATTTTATATTTTGTTAAAAAAAGAGGAATACCTACCGTTTGTTGTCATTTTTGGACAGTCACAGGCAGCTCCAGGTGCCTGTCACAACTTTTTATCGGTACCTCCGCCGGAGGTACCTGTGATAGTTTACCAGGCGTGTTTAAGTGGGCTGATAGAGAACTGCAAACAAACTACATTCTTCCTTTTTGGCAACCTAATATTAATTTTGCCTTTTGTTTTCTTTTGTAGATACCATGGGCATATTGCAAATGGATCAGCGTATATTCTGTAGAACCACAGTATTAAAACATATGCAACTTTCATTTGTCTGTGAACTAATTTTTGTACCCATCCGAAAAAGACTACTACCTAGTGGGCACACGACGTCAAAATGACGTCGTACTGACGTCGATGCGACGTCATTACGTCGCGTCGACGTCGGTACGACGACATTTTAACGTCTTGTGCCTGCTGGGACTCTGTTTTATCTAAACTGCATGTTAATCAAGGGGTCGCAGGCTCGATTCCCGCTCCTAAGGTGTTCCAGGTGAGACTTTCAACTGAGGTCCCGTCTCTGTATGACCTGTGTGTTGGTCGGACGTTAAATCCGAGTTAGATCACTCACTCGTTCTGTCTTGCATGTATCTGCTTCTATTAAAATAGGGTCAAGTCAGGTTAAAGTCGGACAGCAGATAAGTTCGGACAATGCATTGTTTCCTTTATATATCAGTTGTTTCGAATTTAAACAGAAATAACTGGGCAAACAGTGAAAATCCCGATGAGGGCTCATCATAAGCCGTCTCATCTGGATTTTCACTGTTTGCAATGGTATGTCCGAGTTTACCCGCTGTCCGAAATTACCCGGCTCGACCCTAGTGGTTCTCTTCAGATGAATGGCTACAATCTCGGTGGAAACATGAATTGCCTCCCTTCTAAATAGGGGTTAGCGCCTAATAAAGAGAACTTGACCCCTACCGGGACAAAGTTTACCTTTGGAAGGGGTTCGTAGCCCAAAGAGGCATACAAGTCACAAAAGTTAATTTTCTTTGTGAAAAGTGAAAAAAAAAATAGAGGTGTACGCATATAATGTACGCCTTAAAAGAAAAGGAAGAGAAAGAGAAAATGTTCTTTTAATGGTAACTCCTTGTGAAAATGAAGTAAGACAAAAGGGAAACAGTATCAATTCAAGAACGTACGTACCGTAGGTGATGCGTAATTCAATATGTTTTAGAATCAGATTGAAGGCTTTGCTGTTATAAAGACTATCCTCCAAAGTCCTCCCTCCTATGCTTTGGTAAAAAATGTAAAGCTTTTCTTTTTTCACAAGGAAAACGAATGGTATATCGATTGTGGGGTTTAATCACTATAGGGCCTGGATACGGATTTTTACAGCTTGATCGCAACATTGCTTCGATAAGATATACCAATCTGCAGAGTTCTCCGATTATTATTTTACTGTGCAGGATATATGGCAAGTTAATTTGACTCAGAAACTTAAACAGCGGGAGATGTCTGCTTTTTTCGGATTTACATCCCTTCTCTGCACCATGTGAACAATCCATCAACAAATCCCATTCGATTTTTTAGTAAAGGCCCAAACACTATCGGTGGAAGTCCGGACGCACAGTCGGACACGTAAATACATGTACCCGTAATGGCGGTTCACATCTAGGCAGCAGTGATAATTTAGAAATAGGTCAAACGCTAAAAAACACCCCTCCAGCAAATTTCGTTTACCTCCCTTCTCAAAAAGGAGTCAACGCTGCTTAAAGTGAAGAATTGGCTCTTCTGGGAGCAATGTTTTTTTTGTTTTTGTTTTACTTTTTCTTTTTTCTTTAAAAATAGACCCCCTTAAAGAGGGTTTCGTCACGCAGGGAAACAAACAGAAAGTAAAACAAATTGTTTCCCTTTGTAAAAATGACGGGAAAACATGAACCCTTACACCTAAAAAGGCTCCTATAAACCGTTATCACATTTTTTTCCACATTAATGAGCCGCAACACGACAAAACCATTAAAGTGGCTCCTGTATGCACACAGCAGAGACTTAGATAAACCTGGGCATCCGTCCAGTCAGATCAGTCTTAGATGTGCGATTAAAGCGTAGCGTAGGGTCTAAGGTACTTCCATGCCGATAGCGAAGACTCTGATTCGACTGGGCGGATGTCCAGGATGATCTGAGTCTTCGCTGGGCTCACATGCCACTTTGTTGGTTTTGTCGTGTTGCGGCTCAAATGTGGAACAGAAGTTTACAAAAACTGTGACACTTCTTATCTAAAATACAGTGAGATAATAATTGAGCCGCGACACGAGAAAACCAACAAAGTGGTTGTTCGTCCAGCGCAGATCAGATCAGCCTGGGCCTCCGCCCAGCCTGATGAGTGTCCTCTCCAAGTGCTTAAAGGGTAGCTAAGTGTCTAAGCTACTTCCATGCGGAGAGCGAAGACTCTGATCAGACTACGCGGATGCCCAGGCTGATCTGAGTCTGTGCTGGGCGCACAACCACATTGTTGGTTTTGTCGCGTGTTGGCCCAATTATGGGCTGTGCCGAGCGAATTGCATTTTACCGCCTACGTAAGCGACAAAGATCCCGATCATCCTCAATATGCGTGCAGTCTGATCTGGAACCTCTCTCTCTCTGTCTGGAATTAAGAAATGTCCCTATCCGACAGCATAACTTCTGGCAGCATTAAGTTCACAGTCTAGTCGGTGTCGCCTCTGTTTGCAAGGCGATAAACACATACCTTCGCCTGGCGCCCACCGATTAGGTCACATTTTAACACAGATCGAGATAACGTTAGATGAAATGTTTTATCTTAGACAAAAATTTGCAGACAAAAACTTGCTTTTCTACAAAGAAGAAGATGAAGACAGCTTTCCTTCTCCTGGTGGTGGCTTCTTGTATAGGTTAGATGTAATTAGGGGAGAGTCGGGTAACTTCGGACAGTGGGTAAATTCGGACAGTGACATTGTTTCCTTTAAATGTCAGTTGTTTGGACTAAAACAAAAAAAAAACTGGCCAAACGGTGAAAATCCTGATGAGACGGCTCATTATGAGCCGTCTCATCTGGATTTTTACTGTTTGCAATGGTATGTGCGAATTAAGCCCCCATGTCCGAAGTTACTTACTCTACCCTATTGCAATTATAGTGCAGCATCACTATAAAGCATAGTTTGTCCGCCTGTACATAGGGATAATCCATGAGTTTATCGAGTGGATTATCTTTCCGCAAAGGCGGCAAACCAGACTTTATCTCACTTTCACCACAATACCAAAAGTCAGGAGAAAAAAGTCAGGAAATTTGAAAATTAATGACAACGGCAGTCTTCAGAAAAATTATTGTCGGGGGAGAGGATGTACTTTTTAGGGTAATAGACCAGGCACATCTCTCTCTCTCTCTCTCTCTCTCTCTCTCTCTCTCTCTCTTAATTGGGGGCTTCTTTTTAAGTGCTACGGTTAGCACTAGTGAAGTAAGCAGTAAAAATAACTTTTGGATCCGTAAATAGGGTAATACTATGAAAAACTGTAAAATATCAGGGAAAATCAGGGAAAAGTCAGGGAATTGTGAGGCGGAGGATACAACGTAAGTGGCAACCCTGTTAATGGCACAAACCAGTCTGTGAATCTGTAAAGTATAGACATTGTACCGATTTAACTAATTCCCAAGGCAAAAGTACATGTAAACCTTCTCATAATTGAATATTTCAGCTATGGTCTTCACTTGATCTCTGTGTCAGTTTAATGTAGGAGTAAATGTATATTGGTCCAACGTTGATACAGGGTTGCTTCAGCGGCGAATGTCCCTGGGACATGTGTTTGATGTTCCGTAGCTTCAAAAGCAAGCTTCAAAAATCGCTTATTCTGGGAATCAAATAATTGAACCGCGAGTCGCCTTGTAAGAAGGAATTTCCGAAGGCATATGGGAACGGTGCATGCTCAAACTATCCTGCGCAGAGGTATGCGCCGTTTGGTAAGAGCATTTGCGGTGCATGGTGAAATGACTGAATATTATTCAACCGCGCACACAACGTCTAAATAACGTCGTATCGACGCTGTGTGCCTGCTGAGAAAAGCTAGCTTTCAAATGTGCAAGCTTCATTTGTACTTGCAATTCTGTGCATGTGAGGTCTAGGCATCCGCAGGGTGCATGTATGTTGCCACATATTCTCTACATTCATACGGTATAGTGGATCGAACACGAGTGGTCATTCCATATGAAATTTATGAAACGAGCCATTGCTCGTTTCATAAATTTCATATGGATGACTACTAGTGTAAGATCCTGTTTATCATATGACCCTTTAAAATTGAATTTTATCGCCTTTAAAATGGACATTACATGTATTTCAATAAATAAATTGTTGTCAATGACGTTTCGTACATGTATACGCGCTAAAGTGTTATTACACGTGTGCTTATACGATTTTATGAAACGACGTTATCCACAGATTCTAATGACGTTAACGTATTCCGAATTGACTTATAGGAAACGGCGCCGTGTGAAAAGTTTTGATAAATCACGTTGTTAACGCTCGTCATGCACATTTCGCACCTTGATGACGTCGAACGTAAGCATTTAACTTCTCTGGCGACGCCCGCCTTAAAGGAGTCCATGAGAAAACGTCGCAATATCCAAGCAATTTTTATCGTATATACATGTAATGTTAGAATCGAAATATTTTTTCCTTACCGATGAATTATCGCAGATGAACACATGTGTTGTTGGGCAGATACGAATATTGATTCGCTCTTGCCTGCGGCCGTCGTGAATTAATATGTCGTGATCTGCCCTTTAAAACATGTGTTGATCTGCGATATTTCACGGGTAAGGAAAACTTATTTCTTGCTTATAACAGCGACGTCATATGATAAATATTATGTTTTTGTTTGGTTGGTTTATTCGTTTATTTTTACCGATTTATTTATCCATTTTTTTTCGGAATCAGCCATGAGCCAATGCCAAACTTTCTGTTCATCTAGCAGTCCGTGCGTGAGCTCGAATGGCCATACGGGCTGGTGTAACAATGGTGTGTGTCACTGGCACGTGTCTTCTTGCCTTCACAATTGTGCGACTCATCACTGTCCACATGGCAACCAAGCCTTCTGCCACAATGCTAGGTGTTCTTGCGCTTAATAGGTAAGATTCTGTGTTCACTATTGTTGGTATCTCTTACTTACATTTCTCATTCCGCTGATTTAAGAATGGACAATTGTCAGTTACTGGTGAAAGTAAGTGCACTTGGTACTGGTTAACCGCTATGGAGGTCTAAGCCTGCCCAGGAATAGTGTGGTAAGGTTAACTGACCGTCCCGACATGACCATAGCTGTTAACCCATTATACAACACAAGAACAACATTCATTCTTTAAATAACACTATGGTAGTGTTATGTTACATTGTAACTGACCGCACTCGAAAATTATCTTTACAGTGTTGTAGGGATATATAACTAAAAAAATGTTCTGTTTTACCATATTCGTCGTAATGACTCCTTCAAATGTTAACAGGCGCCCGTTAACATTACGGCAAATGGAGTGGCAGCTGGTTGCAAGTTATTTTGCCGTAAAATCTGCGGAATTGTTTTACAGTGCGATACTTCTTGTTATATTTTCGGTTACATGAATCGGCACGAAATTAAAAGTAACCAAAACTATTGATTGTTAATGGGCTACCAAACGTTCTTTCTCACATGATTGAAATTATCATCTAGACGAGTGAGTCTGTAGACCCTTTGTTCATTGGTTCTAGAGTTAAAGAGCTGACCTATTTCTTACATAGAATCGTTTCCTATTACCATACTGTCATCAATAAATATATATTTACATTATTCCTGCATTTATTGAAAAGCCCTTTGATAAACCATTAGATCGCGGTAATGTAGATTATTCTTCAATAACTACATGACATTAAGTGACGTCGGAATCAACCATAATTCTCCAATCTGATTGGACGTTGTGACGTCGTTGTTGACGCCGTTCCGCTTCTAGTAGAAAAACTGCGTATAAACGTTTTCTACTTAACTCTTAGGCCCGATTTCACGTTGAATTTAGTACTCGGATTAGCATTCGGTACACCAAAATTCTACACTGCGCCTTACGATAAAATAAACTACGGACTTGTTAAAATCAGTTGTAAATGCGACGTTAAACCGGACTTAAGACTAGCCCTTAATGCAAATTTGTGGTCAAATAATAGAAAAAAAATAAGAATGTAAATATAAGCAATGAACTTAATTTTGCTGGTGTTTATCGAAGTATAAACTACATTGGGTCGCTAACAAAGTTTATACATGAACAGCTCCGGGGTTCACTTACTTTGCACGCGACTCAATGTAGTTTATTCTTCGATAAACATCGAAAAAAAAATGAGTTCATTTCTTAACAGACAACGATTTTTTAACGATTATTCAAAATAAAGACTAAAACTGAAAAATGATTTAGCTTGAAAATTTTAAACCACCGGTCT
Source organism: Ctena decussata (assembly GCA_963989385.1). Taxonomy (NCBI): domain Eukaryota; kingdom Metazoa; phylum Mollusca; class Bivalvia; order Lucinida; family Lucinidae; genus Ctena; species Ctena decussata. Next base: position 41,249,025 of record OZ022506.1, on the reverse strand, counting down.
AAACGAAACGAAAGGAGACAACTCAAAGAGGCAATGCGACGTCATTTCGACATTTTTTGCCTGCTTCATGTAGGTACCTGCTTTGATAAACACTTTTCATTTTCATGTTTTCAGTTAAAGCCTAAATAAATATAACTGCTACATTTTGGCGACTACAATAAAAATCTAGAAATGGTCAATTTCTGTATAATGACACATAACGAGCCACAGTTTCATGGCCTGTGCCAAAAATGACTACTCAGTCTACAGGGGCCGTATTCATAAAACAACTTAAGTGGTTGCTATACGGTTGCTAAGGCTAAATTTCTTTGAAGGAGATTCCCCACAACTATGAAATTTGCTCTGGAGGAACAGTCTTACAAAGACTGTTCCTCCAGACCAAATTTCAAAGTTGTAGGGAACCTCCTTTATAGATATTTAGCCTTAGCAACCGCATAGCAACGACTTAAGAGGCTTTATGAATACGGCCCCAGAGCAGTCTTGGTACATGTACCAGTAGAGTCTGATAAAAGTTGTTTTATTTTTTGTTGTTGTTGTTGTTGTTGTTGTTTTTGTTTTGTTTTTTTCGATACAGATTTATCGAAATCCATTGCTTTGCGATCATACAAAAATCTGTTTCCGGTCTTGTTTCTGTTTTTCATCTATAAAACAATGATCTTCTTTTCTTTTTCTTTTGTAGGTACTTGTAACAAAAAGAGTATCTTATCTCGTGTAGAACTTATTAAATATATATTCAACGGCTTCTTGATTTCTTATGTGAATTGACCCTCCAAAGGCAGGTCAGCCTGGGTCCGAGGTTATAAAACTTTAGTATAATCTCAAACTCAGAATAAAGCAAACTGATTGGCTGCTTCCGAGCATGTGCTCGGAAGCAGCCAATCAGTGTGCTTTATTTTGAGCTTGAGAATGTACTCAAGTTTTATAACCTCTGGGCCTGGTTGCCTACGTGGACGACACAGGCTTCCAAATTGGCGACTATTCTAAAAGAAAGAATTTGTCCCTCAAAGAGTTGACCTACATAGAAGGAGTGTAATACGGGCAGTAACGTGTAAGGGCCCATCTTATGAATAGTTTAATCAAATAGCACCCCAAGCCCCGTAGGATCGCGGATGATGTTTCCGAAATAGTCCCGCACATGTTTTCACCGGTTTCACATAAGCTTGTTTATTATATGGTTTTAAAAATATTGTTACATTTCCTCTCATAAACCTTTCATTTCCTATAAAGATTTACTCCCTTTATAACAATAACAAAAATGATTTGATGAAATATTTCATGCAATACCTTCGACATGGTCTAACTATATATTTGAATTAGAGTTTAAATAATAATATTAGATAAAAGTGACTTTAAACACAAAATAATATATTTTTTTATACAATCGCGGACCGCGGCTAAAATCGCATTATTGGACAAATATAATTTATTCATACGTCACAATCACGTGCAAAGAATAGGAAAAATACCTGTACATGATCACATGACACACTGGGTCAAAAGCGATATTCTTACAGGCCGCGAGGAAATTGGTAATTTGCTTTTTAATTTGCAGATTATTTTTCATTCCACATTTATCGAATAAACATGCATTTTCTCAAAACTTTTACGGTTAATTATGAGACTATATTACATATTGTCCAACGAAATTTTGTTTAAATATTTGTTTCTGAAACATGAAATAAACGAGGGAGACAATCTTTAAACTATAAATCACATTTCATTTAAATCTGAATATGGTTTCTGTAGTACATAATAGTACAAACCTGAGAACCACATCCACGAAAGTCGGTCAGAACTTAAAACAGAAAGGAAAAGATGGGAGATTATTGACCTTTTGGATTAGTTTGGCTGTGACCACTTTCACGTGGGACATTTGAGACGTAGCGCCAACAGTGGTAGTAAACCTAATATGAGCCGCGACACGAGAAAACCAACAAAATGGTTGTGCGCCCAGCGAAGACTCAGATCAGCCTGGGCATCTGCCCAGTCTATCCAGACTCTTTGCAAGGGCAGCTAAGTGACTAAGCTACCTCAATGTGGACAGCGAAGATTCTGATCAGACAGGGCGGATTCCCAGGCTGATCTGAGTCTGCGCTGGGTGCACAACTACTTTGTTGGTTTTCTCGTGTAGCGGCTCAATATTTCACAAAAAGTGGGGGGGGGGATATAAATCTATTAAAACTGCATAAATCAGAAAAAGTTAAAATCGTCTGAATCGTCTGAAATAGCAAGTGTCAGTCAGACAAATATTCGATAAGACATTTTGCATTACAATTTCGATGGTATATTCTGTCACGTGATCTGCATGCAATTCATTTTAGACAGGGCGTTGACACCCAAATTTCACGCGAATCTTGTTTGGCAACAGGCTCTTTTCACATTGCAAAATTTACACAGAAACACTCGCCGTGATTTATTTCACAAGGTGAAGATTGGTTTTACAAACAAAGAGTGCATGCCATAAACGTCTACATTTTTCTGTGACACGAAAAACCTGTACGATTTTTGTTTTCTGGTGGTCTTCTCAAAAGATCATTTTGAAGAAGACAAAAAATCTTTTAGCATGCAAAACTTTAAAATGCATTAAAAGATTAGCTTAGTCGAAGAATGAATGAATGAATTTCTGATCGAATTTGCAACATTTTAGTCCTAACCCCATGTCCGAAACAAATTGTATGCAGATCACGTGACAGGATGTATCGTTCAGACTTTCATGAAAAGCGCCTTAACGGATATTTATCTTAACGACATTTCCGTTTCATATGTTTATCATATTTCTTGTAAAGCTACAAATTTTCATACCTTAACATCCCCTACTATTTTTGAACAGTATACAAAGTAGACTTACCTCAGCAAATCTTCAAAATATTCTCCATGCATATTTATACACTTTTTTTAAAGGGAATCAGCCGGTCCGAAAATGCATTTTTGAACTCTCCCTTAGGTATAGATATAACGCACTGGCTCGTAGCGACGACCATTCGATATTCGATACGAGAATTTAGCCAAAAGGTCAGGCCTATAGATAAAATATGGCAGAGTGTGCGATTTTTTTTATGTTTGTTTGTTTGTTTTGTTTTAATTCTCGAAACGATTATCTCCAAGAGAAGGAAGAATGTCAAGATGCTGTTCCTTCAAATAGTCAGTTTGAGAACAGCGGCTGACATGATGATGCAACAAATGAATCCGGCCACGCGCCCAGAATTGTGGCCGCTTTGTAGCATAGTGCTGAATTACACAAGGGAGACTTTGTTCCTTCTATAATATACTAATAACATTATAAGTGCTAAGGCATAGGGACCCTGGCCAAGAGTCCGTCACTGTCAAAAATGGGACATACATAACCTCCAGCACGGTCCTGCTTCTGCGAACATCTAAGGTCTTCTGGGTCATTTTAACCTATCCACATCTTGTTGTCCTCTCTTTTCAGCTCATGAAAAACACCCAGGTTTCGTCACGTTTAGTAAACTGCCCAAAGACACTTTGGATCATTGTCCTTAACTTTAAACATTGTATGAAGTCGTGAAGCTTTTTAACACGCTCCTACTTTTGGTCTAGAGTCAACAAGTATGGTACCCACCGAGGGTAAACCTGGGTTCGAGGTTATAAAACTTGAGAATAAATTCAAACTCAAAATAAAGCACACTTATTGGTTGATCGGAAGCAGCCAATGTGTGTGCTTTATTTTGAGTTTGAGAATGTACACAAGTTTTATAACCTTGAGAGTAATCTCAAACTCAACATAAAGCATGTACTCTAGTTTTTTAACCTCGGGGCCCTGTCTGAGTGAAGGTTTTCTTTTGAAATTGACAAGACAGCCGACGAATTCAAGCCGGATATATACTAGCTAACTCTTCTACTGTATGCCAAGCACCTTCCTTAACACGTGTATCTATAGTCGCAACATCTTTTTCAGAAGAGGATTCAGCTGATCTGCCAGGACGGGGCATATTAATAATGTTCTCCTGCCATCCCCTACTACCTAGTTACACTAACCCACCTTGACACGGTCCTATATTGTAGTGCACATTCCCCATATACGTGATCTAAGTCAGGTTTAATTTACATGTCACTGAACCTAGCTTTTCTGGCAATCTTACAATATGCCCTTTGCTCTTCTTGAATAGTATTATAACAAAGAAATTATCGTAAAATGTAGCACATCGTAACCCCAAAAAGTTTGTAACAAAGACGTGACGGACAGGTCTCGGAAGGCAGCGGAAATCCCTCTCCTAGCCACGTTCAACGAGGCCATACCCGATAGAAGCTGCAGAAATCAGGTGAAAAGCGCCTTCGTATTCACTCGATAGCGCAGGCGTTCCCCGCCGAGGCACATAAACGACAAAACCCCATGGCCCGAGACAGACGAGAGACAAGGGTACTGGAAAGGAGCTGTCTGATGCAGCAAGAACTTGCAATAACCCAAAATAATCCGAAAGAATGGAAGCCAAAATCTACTAAACTCATGTCGCTAAGACAAGTCAGTCTTAGTTTTAGAATTTAAGGCAATTTCAATAGATATAGGTATAAAAGTATTTAAGTACTAAATCCAGTGCTAAGAAACCAGAAACAGCGTCAAAACAATGATTACTCAGGTTAATTATCTCCTCAGTACCAGCAGTGATATTGGTCCAAAGGTTTCAGCACAAATGATTTAGTGCGATAAGTGTTACATAGTGGCCCCCTGACATATATACATGTACTTTTTAATTAATTAAAATAATCATCTTAATTGCCTTGATTGATAGTATGAAAGTGTACTCTTTTAAATAGTAGGTATAGGAACAGTTATAAGTTTGCATACTTTGATAAATACATGAGTTTATTATTGTTGGAGTCCATTCAAATCAATTGGACACTGTTCAAGTCAAAGTAAACATCAGGCCTTTGGAATTTGATGACAAATGTCATATGAGTTTTGGTCAACTTTTAAAGGTCAGATGATTCTGCGCTGTTCCACAGATGTTTGGCAGGTGTTAGGAATATTTTAAGTTCAATTTACATACTTGTCAATCATTAGGGTGTTTTGTTTAATATTTCATCAGAAACCCTAGTACATGTTATCATTATTGTCACTCACAGAGTGCTTCGACATTTTAAAAGAATGTTATTCTACCCTAATGATTGACTTGATATTTAAACAATATTAAATAATAGTAACATGATTGATGCTTTGTACAAACAACAGGTGGGGTGTTTTTGCGTTATGAAATGTATTGGAATGTTGTGGAATGTGAAAAAGCCTATATATACCCAGAGCTTTCCAGACTCATCAGTCATGTAGTTCAGTATGGTTTCGGGTTACTAGTGTGTTCAGTAGTTTTAGTTCAGTCTTGCTTTATACTGAAACTCATTTTTGGCATTTAAAAATAAAATATGAAATTGATAAATCTTTGTTAATTTAAAACTTTAAAAGACTTTAAAGAAACACAACGCGAAGTAACTTGACTTTAACCTTGCTACGCAACAAGGTTATTGATTTGGTGCCTGCGCCCAGGATTGTTCCACTGGCATTCTTCAATCAAGGACATGGAGAGAACCTCAACTAGAAAGGTAGGCGTTTTGTTCTGTTTTCACTTGTTTATGTAGATTGGCTAACTGTTTACAATTATTTAAATTAAATTATAACAGTAAATCAAAATGGCTGATCCGACTGTGGCTGAGGTATTTCAGGCTTTAAATCATGAACTTACAAATGTATCAAACGCTTTGACTGCACAGGGAATCTCAAATATAGTTGTCAAATATGATGGCAGTCCGAAAAACTTTAGGGAATGGATAAAGTCTATTGAGAAATATGCCACCTTAGTTAATATTCATGATGACAGGAAAAAACTTATTGCATATCAATCATCTAGTGGTGCGGTTAGTGGTTTTATACACAGATATATGGAAGCAAACCCTCGCAATACATGGGGTCAATTGAGGCAACAGTTAGCACTAAGATTTTCAGATGTAACTGACCCACAAATTGCTTTGACAATGTTAAGATCAGTGAAGCAAAAAGTAGGGGAAAATATTCAAATTTATGCAGAGCGCATACTTTCTTTGGCTGAAGAGGCATATAATGGCCAAGGGGGTGAGGCTGTTGAAAGGCAACTAATTGATACCTTTGTAGATGGTTTACACAACGACCAATTAAAACTTAAGATATTAAGGGATAAGCCTGACACTTTACAAGGGGCAATAGGCATTGCCACAAATGAACAGAATTTAAGGGCAAGGGTGTCAATGTCTGGTTTAAACAGAACTTGGTCACAAACAGACACAAATAGCAGAGGTACACCCATGGAAGTAGACCACTCTAGAGGTCAAAGATACTTCAGACACACAAATAGGGGCCGTAGAATTAATGAGGTCCATTCATATCAGAGAACAATCAAATGCTGGGGTTGTGGTCAGATAGGTCACATTTTAAGGGATTGTAAGGCTGAAAATGTAAATAAACCACCAATGGGACATGGCAGAAGTAGATTTGCCCAAAACAAAACTGTAGGCAATCAGGAAAACTAGGACACTCTTTACATGAAGAGGTCAATGTAAAGGGTTTAGAAAACAACATAACAGAAAATCTAAATTCAAAAACTTTCAAAATTAATGTTTCAGGCAATCCAAATTCTTGTATTGTTAGAATTGGAAAACAAAGGTATAGGTCTCTTGTTGACACAGGGGCAGAATGTTCATTGATGCACCGTAGAATTTATGATCAATTAAAATGTAAACCAAGGTTGCAAAATAAAAGAATTAGTTTACAATCAGCTAATGGTACTGAATTGAAAGTTGACGGTTGCATTAATGTTCAATTTTGTATCGGTGGAACCGAAATGTCACAAGATTTCTATGTTGTTAGAGACTTGAATAGAAACTTGATATTAGGTTTGGATTGGTTGAAAGAAAATAATGTTAGGCTTTATTTTGATTTAAAATGTCTTAGAATTAATGGAAAACACTATGTTAGTTTGGAGGAAGACATTCATGTAGCATCAACTGTTAGGATGAAAAGAACTTGTGTTCTTAAACCGCAATCTGCTAGGATTTGTTATGGCAAGGTTAGAAATAATCCTGATTTACCATCAGAACAAATGTATGAAATTTCAGAAATTGATAGGGGATTTCTCACAAATGAGCCAGGTTTGAAAATTATAAATACAATCTCAACTTTGACTAAGGATAGATCTTTACCAGTTTTAATAGTAAATAACACAAATAAATTTATTAAAATTTATAGGCATGGTCTTCTGGCAAGAATTTCAAATACTGAAAACTCTAACTTGAAAACTATTAATACAGTTATGCAAATGGAAAATCAAGACAGTAAAATGGATATCAAAGATTTAGATGTACCTGACAAATATAGGTCAAGAATAGAAAATCTTATTCTTAAAAATCAAGACTTGTTTGCAAGTAAAGATTCTGAGTTAGGTCATACAGATACCGTTAAAATGAAGATTGATACTGAAAATAGTAAACCAATTAAAATGAGACCCTATAGGACACCTCTTAAAAATAGAGAAGTTATTGATAAAGCCATTGATGAAATGTTAGATGCTAATGTAATCCGTAGGTCTAGGTCACCATGGTCTTTTCCTGTAGTTATTGTTGACAAGAAAGATGGTAGTAAAAGATTCTGTGTAGACTTCAGGAAACTGAATCAAATAGCAAAGAAAAATTCGTATCCTTTACCACTGATAGATGACATCTTAGCCTTATTGGGAAATGCAAAATTCTTCTCTTCCCTAGATTTGAAAAGTGGTTATTGGCAAGTTTTGATGGATGAAAAAGACAAAGAGAAAACAGCTTTTGCATGTCATAGAGGTTTATATGAGTTCAATGTTATGCCCTTTGGTCTTTCAAATGCACCGGCAATATTCCAAGAGTTAATGTCAGTAGTTTTGCAGGATTGTTGTGAATTTGCAACTGCATATTTGGATGACATTCTGATATTCAGTTCAACTTTCGAAGAACATCTGACTCATTTGAATATTATATTTGGGAAGTTAAGGCAGCACAAATTAAAACTGAAACTTAAGAAGTGTAGTTTTCTTAAGACTGAAACAAATTATCTTGGTTTTGTCATAGATGAGGAAGGAATTAAACCAGATCAAAAGAAAGTAGAAGCAATTAGGTCTTTACCTGTTCCCACTTGTGTAAGAGAAGTAAGATCTTTTGTTGGCATGTGTTCCTACTATCGAAGGTTCATTCCAAATTTCTCTCAAATAGCAGAACCTATCATAGCTTTGACTAGAAAATATGCACATTTCAAATGGACTGACGAACATCAAAAGGCTTTTGAATATATCAAAGATAGTTTAACTACAGTTCCTCTTTTGGTTTATCCAAATTGCAACAAGCCATATACTCTTTATACAGATGCAAGTGACACGTGCATAGGGGCATGCCTTACACAGATCTGTGACAGTGATGAGAAACCAATTTACTACTTATCCCACAAATTAAGTAAATCCCAATGTAAGTGGTCAACAGTAGAAAAAGAGGCTTATGCAATTCATTTTGCCCTTCAAAAATTAGATTATTACTTACATAATGCTCAGTTTGTCATTAAAACTGACCATAAGCCTTTGAAATATCTTCTAGAGTCCCCAATGCAGAATAAGAAGATACAACTTTGGGCTTTGAGCATGTCTGGATATAACTGTACTATTGAATACATAGAAGGGACCACCAATACATGTGCCGATTTACTTTCAAGACATCCAGATAATGTTAGTGTAGAGAAGGTTTCAGATACTTGTTTACTTGAGAATGATGAAGATGACGTTGTCCTTGACGTAAATGATAACTTGTATGAAGTTAATGTCTTGGATTCCTCTCAGTTTGAACCTAAGTCGTTTGCTAGTTGTGACCTACCAGAAAAAGATACCTTAGAGAAATCTGATTTTTCTGATTTTACAAAGGTAGGCCTTGATATGAAACTAGAACAGCTTAGAGATGATGAAATCTCTGAAATCAGATCAATGATCCTTGGAAACAAAGAAAGTAAGGATATTCAGAAACATTACCTTCTGGTAGATGATTTGGTCTATTACTTGTCTAATTCTGATGATGACCCTTGTCTTAGATTGTATGTTCCCAAACATCTCAGATCTTTGATTGTTACCCAATATCATGAGAACAATGGACACATGGGCGTTCAGAAAACTTTCAATTCAATAAAGAGAAAATATTATTGGCCAAATTTATTCAAGGAACTGAATCAATATGTTTCTATGTGTACTGTCTGTCAAACAAGATCTTTGCAGAAAATCAAACAACCTTTGCAAGAAACAGATATTCCACCCTATCCTATGGCAAAGATTAGCCTTGATCTTTCAGGACCGTATCCAACTTCTTTGTCGGGAAATAAGTACATAATTGCTTTTGTTGATTGGTTTAGTGGATGGCCAGAAGCTTTTGCTGTACCTGATAAAACTGCGGATACAGTTGCACATTTGTTAATAGAAGAATTTTCCCACGCTTTGGTTGTCCTTTACAAATTGTATCTGATAATGGAACAGAAAATGTAAATAAGATTGTAAAAGAAACTTTGGACAGTCTTAGAATAGATCATGTTTTGACAAGTGTGTATCATCCACAAAGCAATGCTAAAGTTGAAAGATTTCATCGTACTTTGCATGACGTTTTGTCTAAAAAGTTGGCAGATAATCAACAAACTTGGGATATGTTTCTGAATCAAGATTTGGGTGCAATTAGATTCAATGTAAGTGAATCATCCAAGTTTTCTCCTTTTTACCTGTTGTATAACAGAGATGTTGTCTTACCAATAGATAACCTTCTTAAACCTCGAAGAAAGTATCAGGGTGAAGAAACACATAAGATAGCTTTGCAAGAGCAACATAAAGCTTTTGTTACAGTTCGAAATAATCTCAAAAAGGCAAAGAAAAGACAAGCAAAATATGCCAACAAGAATACTAAAGTTGTTGAATTTGAGGTTGGTGATCCAGTTTATTACAAGAATAATCAAAGAAAAGGTAAATTGGACATGAAATGGAAACCGTTTTATAGAATTCTCGAGAAAAGGGGTCCTGTTAGCTATGTAATTAAAAATCAGTTGGATGGTTCGACAAGTAAGGTTCATGCTGAAATGTTAAGGCTTGCAAATATTGATGACTGGCAAATTTCCACAGCTAAGGATAATAGGCAATTACGTGATGCAGCTTATGTGATTCCATCTCAAGCTTCTGATTCGGAATTAGGTTCAGATTCAGACTCAGAAATGGATATTCCTTTGACAAAATTAGCAAAGAAATATAGGCATGAGAGAGAAACTTCTGAAGATGAGGATGATATCCCTTTGATGGAATTGGCAAAGAGAATGAAATGTAAAAAAGAATCCGTTAAGTCTAGTGATAATGACAGTCAAGTTGAAAATATGGATTATAATGATGAGTTATTCTCTGACAAAGATCCATATTATTCAACTGAGACTGCATTAGACTGTTCAGACAACAAAATTTGTGTTAATGAGGCAATTAAACCAAAGAAATCTGTTAAAAAGATGCAGAAAAGAAAGTCTCCTAAGGATAAGGACAGTAATGTAAAACAGTTATTGAGGTTAATTTCTAATATGTTGTAATTAGACCTCGTTTTGCTATGTAAATAATCAGTGAGATTATTCAGTGAAATAATCAGTGAATTCGGTGAGAGTAATGGAACTTTATTTTTTTTATGTTTTTCAGATGAATACGATGTACTGTGTATTCAGCATAGGTCTTATGTTAATTAGCTATTCCTGTGGCATGTTCACTTCTGAAAACGTAGTTTTTCAAAAGACAAATGAAATATATATTAATGACGCTCACTGGTTTGTAACATTTGTCCATGATTTAAGACCATATAATAAGCTTATCAATCAAATAAAGACTGACCTTAATAATACAGATAATATTATTAGAACAATAACTAACAGATATACTAAATGGAATTTAACGGGCTATGCAGAAACATTAAAAAGTTTGAGTATTGAGGTTGATTTACTATCTGACACATACAAATCTATCTATGATACATTTGATGAGTATAAGATATTCTCACCAAATAATCAAAGAAGTAAGCGGTCAATCTTACCAATTGTAGGTCAATTAATGAGTACATTATTTGGCACAGTTTCAGAAGCTGACCTTGAAAATATAAATAGAAATATTAAAAACTTGGCAGAAAATCAAGAACAAATTATACATGATCTTGACATGAGTTTATCTATCTTAAATTTGACTACAATACAAGTAGCAGAAAATAGAAGATCTATTATGGATTTGATAATAGTTGTTCAAAAACTTGACGCAAAAGTTATACAGTTAGGAACATTGTTTGAACAAAAATTTATGAGGCTTGAACAATTTATCCATACATATTTACAGTTTAAGATGATTCTTGATGAAATAAGGCAAACTACTCAAAATGCTGTAATTTACCTAGAAAATATTAAGACTGAACTTAATATGCTCTCAATGTTACACTTATCAACAAGTACTATTTCTCCTAGAAATCTAAGATCATTACTTGTAGAGATAAAATCGAAATTACCAAATAACTTTGAGTTACCAAAAAGTCCTATAACTGATATTTGGTATTTTTATAAGACGCTTACATGTGTAACTTACATGGAAGATGATGAAATCAGAGTTGTACTGAAAATTCCCTTAATTAACACAAAAAAAATATGAAGTTTATAAAGTACATAACCTACCATTACCATTGTATAGTTCCTTCAAAAATGAAACTTCAACTCCCTATTTAGTTAAATATGAATTAGAAACTGAAACGCTTATGGTATCACAGGATAAAACAAAATTCTCATTGTTATCTGAAAATAGTTATCATGTTTGTAATAGTCATCATACACAATTTTGTGACCCTGAAACAGCACTTTATCAAACAAACTTACACAAATTATGTGTCATGGCTTTGTTTATGCAAGCTCGGGATGACATTAAACAACTATGTAAACAAACTGTCATTTTAAATGCAAAATTGCCAATGACAAAATATTTGTCATCTGGTCTTTGGATTATAACAACAAATTCACACTTGAAGTTTACAGTTAGTTGTCAGTCAAACATTGCTGAACCCTCAGATATTGAAGTCAAACCACCATTTGGGATTGTAACATTAAACAATACATGCAAGGCTTCCAATAAATATTTACAATTATCTGAGTACTTTGACAAACGAAGCACCTTTGAAAGATCAGATCCTTTAAAATCTCTTTTGAAATTGCGCAATATTTCCCAATTTGAGATTTGGCAAGACTCCAAAACAAACTTTGAAAAATTGTCACCAATTAAACTCCCACCACGTTTGACAGAACTTAATGAGATTCCAATGCAAGGTTTTCTGCGCGAGATGCACGCTTATAAAAAGATTAATGTTGAAGATAAACCGACTTGGACATTTGCTACTACCATAATTGTTATTATTATAATTATTGTAGTCATCGTGACTATTATTTGCATTATAAAAAGATTCAGCCACATTAAATGTAAGGGGTTAGCTAATTTGCATGACCATGGGATTACAGTAATGAAACCAATACCTTCACACGTTGCTGGTGAAGATATTGAGTTGATGTCTGTCGAACGACCAAGTGGAAATGTCAGTCACATTTCGGAGGGACAATCTAATCCCCTCAGACAGATGGATGCCACGATGGCATGGGTCCGAAGTGACCAAAAGAAAAGTTAATAGTGGTCCACGGCACCTTCATTTGTATATAATCATCATATATGTACTTTAATTTTAATTGCTTAATAATTAAGTCCTCCTGTATACCCTAAAGGTATGCGGAGGTGAAGATATTAGGGTTAAGGTTAATACAAAGTCCTCCTGTACACCCTAAAGGTGTGCAGAGGTGAAGATAAATATAATTTAAGGTAGAACGAAGTATTTGACATGCACGGTTGAAGATGATAAGAACTGATTTCTTAAATATCATCTACTATGTAGATAAAACATTCTATTTGCAGACAACTGTTAGTGACATTGAGATCATGAAAGAAGAATATGGACAGAATACAACAACAGTATATCCTGTTGTCATGGTTATCAACAAACACACCATCGAGCAGCAGAATGATGGCGTATTTCGACCAAGGAATCGGGTACCTATCATCCCGATTCCATCCAGGCCAACACAAGTGAGGAAAGAGTGACAGTGAGGTGACAGTTGAAAAGAAGGACATATTCTGACTTGAATTATAATTTATCAAAATTGTATATAATGTGTTAATTCCCTTTGTTTTAATAATGCTTTTATTTTCATTATTAAAGTGTCAACTATTGTTTACATTACAGAGACTAGAAGTACTGTGAACAGTGAACAGTAAAACTGTGACTTTAAAATGTGACTTTTAGAGTTGTTTCATTGATATGTTTTAATCTGTCTAGTAATATGCCTTTTGATATATTGAAATGTTGTCAATTGCATGATGTGTTTATTGTATTGTAATATATGTTGATTTAATGAGCTCTGGTCAGCTGGGTATTATGATTGTTTAGTACATGTATTCTGTCATTTTTCAATTTATTAATTTGAGAAATTAATAAATTTCTTAAAAAGGGGAGGTATGTTACATAGTGGCCCCCTGACATGTATACATGTACTTTTTAATTAATTAAAATAATCATCTTAATTGCCTTGATTGATAGTATGAAAGTGTACTCTTTTAAATAGTAGGTATAGGAACAGTTATAAGTTTGCATACTTTGATAAATACATGAGTTTATTATTGTTGGAGTCCATTCAAATCAATTGGACACTGTTCAAGTCAAAGTAAACATCAGGCCTTTGGAATTTGATGACAAATGTCATATGAGTTTTGGTCAACTTTTAAAGGTCAGATGATTCTGCGCTGTTCCACAGATGTTTGGCAGGTGTTAGGAATATTTTAAGTTCAATTTACATACTTGTCAATCATTAGGGTGTTTTGTTTAATATTTCATCAGAAACCCTAGTACATGTTATCATTATTGTCACTCACAGAGTGCTTCGACATTTTAAAAGAATGTTATTCTACCATAATGATTGACTTGATATTTAAACAATATTAAATAATAGTAACATGATTGATGCTTTGTACAAACAACAGGTGGGGTGTTTTTGCGTTATGAAATGTATTGGAATGTTGTGGAATGTGAAAAAGCCTATATATACCCAGAGCTTTCCAGACTCATCAGTCATGTAGTTCAGTATGGTTTCGGGTTACTAGTGTGTTCAGTAGTTTTAGTTCAGTCTTGCTTTATACTGAAACTCATTTTTGGCATTTAAAAATAAAATATGAAATTGATAAATCTTTGTTAATTTAAAACTTTAAAAGACTTTAAAGAAACACAACGCGAAGTAACTTGACTTTAACCTTGCTACGCAACATAAGTGTTGCTGAACCCAAAAGGTTGAAGCAAGAAGAGGATGGGCAGGTCACAGCAGGATATGTACATCCCTCTCCGAGCCACACTTCCTGACCCGGTCCCCTTCTACGTTCAAAGTGCCTGACATAATAACAGATGAACAGATGAATAGGTTAGCACGTTTTGAAACGAGTTTCGACCATCAAGACAAACGAGGCGATGTCAACAACCTCACACAGTAAAAGCTAGATATATGGATTTTATACTGCTTTATTTCTCAACATAGTCCATTTCCAACTCTACACACTTATGCCATCTTGTTTGCCAGTCATCGATCCCCGATAATTTTTACTTACCGGTGATTTACACATGCGTTGATGTAAAGCTGTTTTGAATTTACACATCAACAGCATGCGTTTATCAGCGATAAATCACCGGTAAGGAAAATAATTTCTGAATGTTTATAAGGCAAACTGACGTTGCCGTACATTTCGTATAGAGTACATGTAGTTTCTATCCGGTATTTACTTACAACTGGCCGACAAATTGTGACTGCCGATTGTTACTCAACAATTTACTACTACAGATAAATAAAATCTATCATTGGTCTCCGACGCGGACAGGGAAATCCCAACCCTCAGGCACAAGGGGTGTGTCGGAAACTCAGCCGAGTTTCCGACACACCCCTTGTGCCCCCGGGTTGGGATTTCCCTGTCCCAACCCTCGGGCACAAGGGGTTTGTCGGAAACTCAGCCGAGTTTCCGACACACCCCTTGTGCCCTCGGGTTGGGATTTCCCCTTCCGCTTCGGAGACCAATCATGACTAATGCGGACAGGGAAATCCCAACCCGAGGGCGCACGGGGTGTGTCGGAAACGAGGCTTGCCGAGTTTCTGACACACCCCTTGTGCCCGAGGGTTGGGATTTTCCTGTCCGCATCGGAGACCAATCATGACCAATGCGGACAGGGAAATCCCAACCCGAGGGCACACGGGGTGTGTCGGAAACGAGGCCTGCCGAGTTTCCGACAAACCCCTTGTGCCCGAGGGTTGGGATTTCCCTGTCCGCATCGGAGACCAATGATTGATTATTTTTCTTACTTACGATATATTTCAAATTGAACGGGGAACTATTATTTCACGCGAACCTGTACAAGCGTAAGTCGTATTGTGACGTAACGTCAACGTTATTTCAAACGTCATTTGGTAACATCTTCAAACTGGCGGCACCCTCGACAGTGTTTGTGTGAAACATTGACTATTTCAGATTTTTGTTTTTCGATTTTAAGACATAGATACAGTTAATGATGGACATATAAAGAATGAGTTTGTTTGAGGAAATTCATTGCTTTAAGGTGGTGATTTATGGTAAATGTAAAAATCTGCATAAAACCATAAAAAAGTAACGTATCTCCCTGAAAGTTAGCAGACTTCTTATTTTTGTTGTTCTTTACAGTTTAGAATACAAAATAGACGTACATGCTGCTTCAAAAGTGTTCTTATAAGGAAAGATCAAAGGGTAATTTTCTGCGAATAAATCTGAAAAAATAATATCGTAATTAATTATTTGCGTAGTGCTGAAGGTGCATTATTGCATAATGAAGAGCGTTCTAGCAATTATTATTCCAACTCTTTCTCAAATTGTAATGTAGACCAGATGAAATGGTAGCTTTTTCTCAAATGTTCAACCATGTACAAAGTAAACGTACACTGGATGCATTTATTAAACATAGGGTAGGCAAGCATACCTATGTTAACACCTACAATATAAATAATACATTACTGACATGATCAGTGGTGTGTAGATGAAATTGTTCAACCTTGTTAAAATAGTCTCACCTGTGTGTTTTGACAAAAAAAAATTGGACACAGACTGCATCTTTTTTTCATCTGCTCAGCCTGATAATGTGTGAAAGAGTTTGAAAAAATAATTGCTAGGACCCTCTCCATTATGCAACAAGGTACTGTTAGCACTAAGTATATTTTCAATAATGATATCATTTTTTCAGATTTATTCGCAGAAAACTACCCTTTGATCTTCTCTTATCAAAACACTTTTTAACAAAAACAAATGTTGCATTTTGGGATTCTAAATTATGAGAAACAACATAAAGAAGGCATCTGCTAAGTTTTGGAAAGATCAGTGTTATTTTGAGTATTTTATGCAGATTTTTGTCTTTGTCCCCAATCAGTGATTATCACCACCTTAAAGAATAATGCATAAAAGTATAGAACCGCCGAGCGGGGCTCATCGCATTTCAATGTGCGAGTAGTGATACGCAGAATTCAAGCTCGTGTGAGCCGTCCCAGCCCAATGGCAAGACAGAATTTTCCAGCACCGCTAAAAATAGAACAAACTCTGTCTCGTAGGTAAGAAAATCTATTTCAGTTCCAACACAAAAATCGAAGAAATACAAAAATGTATTGATTCTCTTCATATTCTCCCAACCATTCCTCTTGCTCATAACTAATCCTGCATACAATGTTTGCAGTAGCAATCGACTGTGCATTTCTTTTCCAAGCTTTTTTTTCCCAGAAGATACGCTGCCCCGTCATATTTAAAGGAAATGCGTTCTGAGTCATTTGTTTCGACGACGACGTTAGCAATTAGCCTCACGCGCCCCAAAACAGTGTGTTTTGTTGCAGATTACGAGGGGCATTTCAGAACTGTGTCATGTAAATGATCTCAAGATAGTCTATTGGCTGATATTTAAAAGTGGTTTTATATATCATTGGAAAGGTAAATGCAAGTGCTTTAGAATGGTATGCATTTAAAGAATTTCTAAGCCACCCATGCATGACAGCACATGCTTATACACCATTAGGGTCTAAATACTGGAAACTGTACATTTTCACTGAAAGTCTCTTGTGTTTGGTTGCTGTTTTCTCAATGTGAGAATGATATATTTAAATGAGGAAACACGATATACTGTCCTTTACATGTAAAATAAGAATTTTATACAGATATCGTTTCTAGATTCTACACCAGTGACATGATAAACGAGATTTTTTCTTTGATATTTGGATTTAAATGCAAAGTTATTATAAATGCATTATACTTATAAATTCTGATTTCTGACTTATTCAAATCCAATTTCAACAAATGACAGACAGACATTTTATCACTGAAATGATTAGGTAATTATATTTTGTTACGACTGGCATCAAGTCATTGATGAAACTGGCTTATACGTGTGCAAATTCCACGCCGGAAGTTGCAAAGTAGCAGCAATTTATTTTAAATACAAAACAATAAAACGAAATTATCTTCTGATAAAAAGACACGGGCTTAATATATTTAATTTTGTTTAATGCCAAGAATAAGAAGGACATATTGAAAACAAAATTCATACATAAAGACTTGAAAAACTTGTTATTTTATATGACATACTGACATTGCAATATATGGATAGGTGGGAAAACCTATCGTCAAAATCAGGTAGGCCACTGACAAAAGAGCATGAGGTGCCGTAAAAAGATCATTGATAACAGAAAACAAGCATGGCGAATAAATTCTATTTATTTTGTGTTTCATATCTGTCATCAAACATTCACTCTTCAATTAAACTGACATCAAAACCGAAGATTAAACAGCTTACTATATACATGTATTTCAATTAAGTACAGGAAGTGACGTCATCAGAAATGTGCATTGCTCCATGATTAGCCTACTTTTTCTTGTCAAATCTTATGTTTTAGCAAAGCTGATACAATGTTTTTCTTATTGGAATATTTTCAGCATAACAGATAATATAGGTATCAATCCAGTTCTGAGGGTTATCCAGAGTAAAGAAAATATGAATATATCTTCACATAAACATTCCGTCCGTTTCTACTCAGTGTCCTTACCCTTACAACACTTGTCAAGGCCTATTTTGAAGAAAATACCAGTGACTCAAAAAAATTTTAATAAAGGCCAATGAGAGATATGCAAACCTAAAGGTTTAGGCATCAATTTTAGAAATCGGTCAACATTAAAAGGAATGGCAGAATTATTTACACTATTTCTGAAATGCCCCTCGTACAGCATGAAAACTTTACATTGACGCACTGTGTAAGAAATTTCTTAAATATCGGTGTCACGGACGTGTTTCAACGGACGTAAACTCATGTATTAACAAGGCAATTCACGTTCTGTTAAAATCCTCGGCCAAGAATAACATTCATTCCTTAAAGTTAAGGTCACCATGACTTTATAAGAGGTAATTTTGTGAGATGAAAACTAAAGTTTAATAAGTATTTTTCGAACATGTTTTATTCCAAACAAGGTCACTGTCTCAAATTTACAAAATCATTATTAGTGTACAAATATAAAACACGGCCTTGAACTTTCAGACCACAGACCTTCAAGTCAAGGTAGCCTAATCTTTTAGGGACGATCGTAATTCTTGGCCCTGCTTCGGGAATTTCAGTATACTCGAATGTTCCGAGGCCACTAAAGTTATTCCACAACGTACAGCTGTTGGTGTAAGTCATCAATTTAGACATAAAGGAGCATCCAGACACGACCTTGCACCCGTTAAGTTTCCTATGATTCAGTCCTGCTCTTCGGCTGGATTGCATGTGTGGATAAAGAAGTACAATAGCAGGGCCATAGGTCACGCACAACGAACGTTAATGCATTGAAAATCCATGTCTGATCCATATATTAACTCCTCGTTTTCGACGGAATATTGATATTTATCGCAGCCAGCGATCGAAGAGACTCTTGTCTTTTGAAACACGGTCGAGACATAATTCATGGTAAACATTTTACTGTTACAATAGCTGGCCGGGTTTTAGCCGTTAATCTACCGAGACGTTCCCCAAAACGGACGCTCGAATAACGTATTCATGTATAAAGCTAAGTGATGTTGCAATACACTCAATGTGTTGGGTACTAGCTATTATTAAGTTCTATTTTTCTTCGGAATTATATTTCTCTCAGCAATGGTGACGAGAGACAATAGACAAGAGTCATCTCTATTGCTGAGAGAAATATCACAATTCCGTAGAACAACAGAAGTTTAAAGTTTGTATTTAAAGTTTTACTGACTGCTAGCGTTTAACATTTGACATGGTACATGTGATCCCTACAACTATAGCACACACGTTGCAGAATCCTGATTCCATGACCTATTATTTTTCCAGTTCACTGATTTTGGATTGCGGCACCATTTTCAAGGGTAAGTACCTCTCTTACAGATGTCTCTTTGTTTGTTTTGTGGTAACTATGAGAAAGACAATTTATGCTTGTTTTTGTGATATGGTTGAGGAAAATAGTTGATACATGTACTTGGTTAGATAGCATATATCCTTTTTAAGTTCAGCAGCAGCAACAAATCCATGCAGTCTCCTGAGTCCTTGACATCTAATCATGGCCAATTTTTATAGTCAAATTTTTCCAAGACTGTTTTATAGAATTGCATCATTCTTGAGATATAACATGGTCACTCTGACACTGCGACTGAGCTGATACGAGGGGCATTTCAAAATAGTGTAAATGAGTCTGCAATTTCTAGGAATGTTGACCGATTTTTGAAATTTATGATTAATTTTTAGGTCAAATAATGACCTTCACTTAAATGATTTTAGTAACTGGTATTTTCTTCAAAATATGCTTTGACAACTGTTGTTAGTGTAGGGACACTGAGTAGAAATGGACGAAATATTATGTGAAGACAAATTCATATTTTCCTAACTCTGGATACAAACCGCTCTGAATAAATACCTATAATATGTTATACTGATTTTTTCCAGTCGGAAAGTCTTTATATCAGCTTTACTAAAACATATGATTTCCTTTGCAAGATATGCTGATTATGGAACAATGGCCATTTCTTATAACGCCACTTCCTGGTGCTACATTGAAATGTAAAGTTATCTTTTTAAACTTCGGTTTTGAAGTCAGTTAAAGTGCAAGTGAATGTTTGATGGCAGCTATGAAACAAACAATTATAAAAATTTAATTCGTCATGCTTGTTTACTATGATAAATAATTTTTTACGGCACCTTATGCTGTTTTGTCAGTGGCCTACCTGATTTTGTACGATAAGTTATCCCACCCACCCACATATTTCAATGTCAATATTTCATATAAATAACACCCTTCCAAGTCTTGATATATGCATTTTGTTGGCAATATGTCTTTCAAACTTTTGACACTAGACAACGTTTAATATATTCTGCCATTGTCTTTTCATGAGAAGATAATTTCATTTTTTACTTCTTTTGTATTTTACATGAATTGCTGCTACTTTGCAACTTCCGACGTGGAGTTTGCACGTGTATCATCCAGTTTCATGAGTCATATCGTGTCAGTCGTAACAAAACATAGTGACCTAATCACTTCAGTGATAAATGCCTGTCTTTTGTTGAAATTTGATGTGAATAAGCAAAGAAACACAATTAATTGAAATAATGCTTTTAAAATAACTTTGCATTTATAACCGCATAGCAGAGGAAATAGCTCGTTTATTAGGTTACTTTTGTAGGATCTTGAAATCAGTGTTGTATAACTTGCTTTTCATACATTTGGAAGACAGTATTGCGTGTTTCTTCATTAAATTTATCATTGTCTCATTGAGCAAATGGCGAAATATTACAAGAGACTTTCAATGAAAATGTACAGTTTCCAGTATTCACACCCTTGTGACGTAAAACCACTTGTTGTTATGCATGAGTAACGTAGAAGTTCCATTAGCATTCTATAGCACATGAATTTATCTATCCAATGATATATAGAACCATTGCTAAATACCAACCGATAAGGTACGAGGGGCATTTCAGAAATAGTGTAAATGATCTCAGGGTAGCCTATTGGCTGATATTTAGCAGTGGTGGTATATATCATTGGAAAACGAAATTCAAGTGCTTTAGAATGGTATGCGTTAAAAGAATTTCTAAGTCACTCATTCATGACAGCACGTGCTTATTCGTCATAAGGCTGTGGATACTTGAAACTATAAATTTTAATGAAAGTCTATCGTGTTCTATCGCTGTTTTCTCAATGAGAAAATGATATATTTTAATGAAGAAACACGTAATACTATCTTTTCAATTTAAATAAGAAAGCTATACAGAAATCGTTTCCGGATTCTACATAAGTATTATAATAAACGTGATTTTTTGTCTGCTATGCGTTATATATAAATGCAAGGTTATTATAAATGCATTATAGCAATAAAATTGTGATTTTAACTCAGTCACATACAGTTTCAACAAATGACAGTCATTTTATAACTGAAATGATTAGGTCACTATATTTTGTTACGACTGACATCAAATCAATAATGAAACTGGATGATACGTGTGAAACCCCACGCCGGAAGTTGCAAAGTAGCAGCAATTCATGTAAAATACAAAACAATAAAATGAAATTATCTTCTATTAAAAAGACACAGGCTCAATATATTTAATTTTGTTTAATGTCAAAAATTAGAGGGACATATTGATAGAAAAAATTATATAATGACTTGAAAGACTTGTTATTTAATATGACATACTGACACTGAAATATGTGGGTAGGTGGGGAAACTTATCATAAAAATCAGATAGGCCACTGAAACAAGAGCATAAGGTGCCATTAAAGATTATGAATAACAAAAACAAGCATGACGAATTAAATCTTATTTATTTTTCGTTTCATATCTGTCACCAAACATTCACTTTCACTTACTTTGACCTCAAAATCGAAGTTTCAAACAATTACCATACATTTCAATTTAGCGCAGGAAGAGACGTCATCAGTAACGCATTGTTCCATGATTAACCTATCTTGCATGGTAAATCTTGTGTGTTAGCAAGGCTGATACAATGCTTTTCTTACTAAAATATTTTCAGTATTATAACAGGTCTAACGGGTATTAGTCAAGAGCTGCTTGTATCCAGAGTTAAGAAAATATGACTTTGTCTTTACATAAATATTCCGTCTGATACTACCTAACAACAAATATCAAGGCATATTGTGGAGAAAATACCAGTGCCTCAAACCTTTTGAGTGAATGCCATTGGATGATATGTAAACCTAAAAGTTAAGACAAAAATTTCAAAAATCGGTCAACTTTCCTAGGTATGGCCGACTTATTTACACTATTTCTGAAATGACCCTCGTACCTGAGCTCATTTACATCATTTCTGAAATGCCCCTTGTACTACTTGTAAGGAACTTTCACCTTTACATCATGGTTCAGTGATTTTGCCTTTTATCTCAAACACTTCTTAATGATTTTCCGTGGTTCACTCTGGCACTGCCAACGGCACTATACTGTTTGTTGGAAGCTGTGACCTACATTTCATGGTTAATTGTGGGGTAATGTAAACATTGCAAAAAAGACAGTTCCTGAGTATGGTGTTGCACGTGTTTTACGCTTCATTTAGGTTTTATTGACAGTGAAAACATAATCAACAAGTGAAATCTTGGCTTGAAGTGCATTTGATATGTTTAAGAGTCGTTCAAAAATTGTTTGCGGCCAGGGACAAGAAATACATCCTATAACAGTTTAGTCTTACCATGCAAATGACCTAAAACTATTTGTAGGTCATTTGACCCTATATTTGTGGTCCAGTGATTTTCCTGAATCTACAACTCTATGAAATGGATATGCGTTGCTCTTTCAATGATCGTCCTGATAGTACGAAACACCTTACACTATTTGTAGGCCGCTGTGGTCTGATTTCATGATCCAGCTCCAACACTATTTATTCACTCTGGTATCGCAAAGACTATTTGTATATTTCTGTGACCTATATTTTATGGTCCGATAATTTTGTATTTTAAACACTTTCTGATCGTTTGCATCGTACTTAGATAGATGTGGCGCTCTTGACACACTTATTTGTAGGCCAACATGATCAATACTCTATGGTTGAGTGATCTCACGAACAATTTAGGAAATCTGCATAACACGTTGACAATGGCTAAGTTTGACACTGCAAATGAAATGATGTTGGACACTGTGAACAATATTTCATAGTTCAGTGATTTGACTAATGTCAGCTATTCAATATAAATATAAGTCTGAGCAAAGATTATTTTACAAGCTTTTTGCTTTGCTCAGACTTGTGTTGAAAACTGCTGCACATTGTGAAAAAAAAAACTTTAATGAGCGTTTGCCTCAAATAAACAGGTAGTGTGTGTACTTTATTGCATGAAATCAACTGGCCAAATCAAGTAATTATCCATCTTTACATTTTATAACTCATTAAGATATTTCAGCAGAAACTCTATGAAACACGGGCTGCTACTTGAAAAAGCGAATCTCATTTACATCATCTGCTGGACCCACGACTGTGTTGTTCAATCGACACATTATTGTCTTACATACCACATCGTTTGCATGAAAGCCTCTGAACGTGCAAAGTCTTACACTGATAATTACTAAATTAGGCAAAGCATGCTTTGTCCGCCTGTACGAGTATAGGTTGATAATCCACTCGCTATTAAAACTAATGGATTATCTCTTACCGCACAGGCGGACGAACCATGATCTACCTTGGTGCAGTGCTCTTCAGAAGCAAGAAAATTGAATGGTTAATTGACACTTCAATCATTTCTATGATGCGTTGTTCCATCTTTGAATTTAGACAATCCATCTGTCTTATTAAGGTATATGGGTACAATTTTATGCTCTGCCATTTTCACAAAGGGGAACAACTTTCGTGACTTCCTGATTGCTTCCCTTGATGACAATGCTTTTCGAAAATTGGATCTTACAGACAAGAATTTGCTTCATTGAGGTTACAGAATAGAAAATGACAGAGTTGCTTCCCCAGGAAGTGTATCCCTTCACCTTTAGGGCTGCCGTATTAAGGGAGAGTCGGGTAACTTCGGACAGCGGGTAAATTCGGACAGTGACATTGTTTCCTTTACATATCAGTTGTTTGGAACTAAAACAAAAAATTAAAAAAAAATCTTGGACGGACACACGGTGCCAAGTGTGTGAGGCTATGGTTACGTTGTTAGGAGAATCGAACTTAACTGAACTAAACAAAAATAACTGGCAAAACAGAGAAAGTTCTGATGAGACGGCTCATAATGAGCCGTCACATCTGGATTTTCACTGTTTGCAATGATACGTCCGCATTTACCGCCATGTCCGAAGTTACCCGACTCAACCCTAATGTAATACGGTAGACCCCGTATCAGACAGTGCTCCAGATAAGAAGGAGTAACATAATTACTATAAGATAATTAGGAATTATTTTCCATTGTTCTGCATCAAAACATATACACTTTGAGATGATTTTCCATATTACTGCATTAATACATATATCGTAACCCATCATTAGAACCGGCTCGTCGAGACGGTTCTAATGAGGGTCACAACATATGTTTTCAATGAGGAATAAGGATTAATATGTCAGAATCATCCTCAAAATTACCTTATCTGGAGCTCTGATATGCATGATATGAGTCTTTATTATATAACCTATAAATAAAGCAATTTTCATTGGCTCAGAGCTGATTTCAACCCATTAATATTTTGTTATATTCACTGACCTGGGGTCTTTCCCATTGAATATAAGCTTCTAAATTTAGATCACGTGCTGAAGCATTCAGTATTGGAAAACCAGGGTAGACTGGTTTCATATTTTTCTGCAGTATGCCTTAAACACTGTATTGTGAATTGGGTACCAGTATCTGTTGCACATAACAAACATGGCGGATGACACTGATGCTGAGAGCAAGCCAAGCAACAAAAAACGATTTGCAAGCGTAACTGAAAAAATGACAATATTGTTGTTGTTATATAATAAAACAGTTGTTGTCTATGGCGTCATTGGATATGATGTGATATTCACCAGAAAATACCAATACCTACCTCGGCTGTTGCCTCGGTCAATATTTGATATTTTCTGGTGAATATCACATCATATCCAATGCCTCCATAGTCAATAATTGTATAATATTTCTTGCGCAGACACACTGTCTGAATACTTTAAGATGAATGGTTATATAGAGGATCTTACATGAGTGCTCATGTATTATTGAATTTATTAAACGAGTTGGGGAAAAAGGTAAGATGCGAGGCTTTGCCGAGCATCTTATCGTTTTTCCATAACGAGTTTAATAAATTCAATAATACATGAGCACGAATGCAAGATTCTAATTATCGTATGACGCTAAAATCATATTCTATTAGCAGATTTTGCACTAAACCGTCACGATTTCGCCATTAGAAAACGCAACGTTTTTATGGACGTCAACGCATAGCGTTACGACGTAATTAGCATATTTAATCCACTAGTGGATTATCGTTTTAATGCATGATTACACTCTCAGAAGCGACGTCATATGATAAATATATATATATATTCTCCATTTCTTTACAACGAGAGACAACTTTTGTACCTTCCTGTTCGCCTCCCTGGATGACGAAACCTTTACAAAATGAAATCATTTTGAAGAAAAGAATTTGCTCCTACTTCAGTTAATTCTTTCCTTGAAGAGTTGACTCCAAATGAAAACGGAAGCAAACTGAAAATGGCAGGGTTGCTTCCCCTGAAAGTATAAACATTTACGGATAGAAAAAAGAGATACTTTTAGGGGGGGGGGTCTATCTTGTCCATTTTGGGACTTTCTGTGCTATCTAACTGGTATAAACAATGATAAAGATCACGAAATAGGTTAACACTTGCTTTTTTCTCATGAATGTGGAACAAAACGTTACCGAGGTGTTGACCTCCTAACAGGGATTCAGAGATGACCTTGGATGTGCCAAGCGAAACTGTATTTTACCGCCATTGCAATCAGCGAAGAGGTGGCTCAAATTGCTAGTCCGAGCAATCCAATCAGGGTATTCCCCGTTTGTTGAATAATCTCTCTAAAGAATTGTGCGTGTTTGCAAAAAGAGCTATCCCTGTCGGACAGTGTTATCCGTGGATCCACTGTCATATAGGCAATCAAACATATATTCGCTTGACGCACGCGGCCCATATTTTTAACTTGGGTTAACAGTTTTAATTTCGACTATAAAAAGAGATGAAATTTAATGAAATGTTTCATCGTTGGCGAAACCTTGCGACTCTACAAACATGAAGACAGCATTTCTCCTTCTAGTGGTGGCTTCGTGCATAGGTTAGATAATTTTGAAATATTATATAGGAGTTTAGGTTATAGATTTAAGGAAGAAGCTAGTGACAGACGTCTGTCACCAGCCAATATTCGCTATATTTGCTACTGCCAGTCGTCTGTCACTAGCCAGTTATCGCTAAATTTGCTACTGCCAGACATCTGTCACTAGCCGATATTCGTTGGATTTGATAGTGACAGACTATGCAAATACGAGGTTTAGTTTGAGTATATTTAGACAAGTTTTTGACTATATTTGTCATGAGCTACCGGGTTTATGGTTCGTTCAAATTGGTGAATGGCAGCGCCTATGGCACAGAAGTCATGGGCTTGAGACTGCTCTAGTCGTGACTTTTCTTAAGCCTCTGGATTATTTCATCCACATCATTATTGGTCAGAAATAACCAAAACACCGTTGAAAAGACCGTTAAACAATATGTGGAAAGCTGATATTTTGGTTGGTTGGTTGTTTAACGGCTTTTTGAGACAGTATTTCATTCTATATCGAGCCGTCTCCCAGAGAGACGAAGGAAGAAAAGAGATATTATAGGGTAGAAAAAAATGTCCAAACAACCCCCACCCGGACCTACTGCAAACATAGTGGGCCCTTGCCCTACTATTATCCTAATTAGTAGGACACCCCGACACTAAAAGTTACCAAGCACCATTGCCTTACCACGACCACCCCCTATTAACAGACAGTCGCAGACAAGATGAAGTATTTTTTACGGACATTGCAGTCTATGTCCTTCAATTTTACATATAATTTTGGAGAACCGCGCCTTTCGAATTCACAGGACCTTGCCATTGCTTCAGCATCCATGTGTAACAGCATCCATCAGAAACTAGCAAGTTTTTGTTCAATTTGCTAGTGGAAGACATCTGTGAATAGCAAAAACGCGATATATTTGCTAGTGACTGATGCATTTTACCATATACAATAAAACTACTTCGACAGAAACAGACATATATGCGTAAATGAACTTCATCCACAACTGATAGAAATATTTTTGTATGGCACATTTACTTTATTTGAACCAGCAAGCCAACTAGCAAATTTATGGAGTTTTGCCTATTTAAAGGTATCTGTCACTAGCAAATTCAACGAAAACTGCTAGTGACAGACGTCTGTCACCAGCAAATTCTATGAATATAGGCTGCTGACAGACGTCTGTCACTAGCCACTAAAGATGGGTAACTGAGCAGATTACAGCGGTTTAATATCTTAACACTTACATCTCCAAAAACAGTAGACGAAAAATTTACGAGCCGTCTGGTCTAAATCTACATTGTTTGCAAATTCAGCTCTTCCATCTTTTTACTTGATTTATTCATTTGCGCTTTCAGGGTTGAAACTGTAAAATATGTAATGAATAAATGGAAAGATGACTTGGGATTTTATGTCCCTTTTCAACAGTACTTCAGTCATATCAGGACGATGGGAGTGTGAAAGGCTGTGCGCAATGCAACCCTGGTTATGGTTGAAAAGATGCCCGCCTCCAGCTGATTTTTAAACCCGAAACTGGAAACGCTAGATTAACAGGCGCTTAACCCACTGAGCTACCATGCAACTTGCCTTTCGTTCGGAAAGGTTTTTACAACAGTTATTAATAACCGTAGGTCGATTTGTCTGAGAAATAAAATGTGAGAAAAATGTTAAAATCAACAGGTTTCAGTTTCAAGTATTCAGGAAATTAAGATTCCGTCTAATTTTATTGAAAGGATCATCAGTGTGATGCCTGAAATTGAAAAACAATGCAAAATCTTATATTATACTGCGAGCGCGGTTTTAAAGATTCAGACATTAAACCAATTTTTCGTAAAATTTTCACACATTTTGAGAATCTTGTAAAATTTAATCTGAGTTCCAAATAATTTCGCTTTAGCCTCAATAAAAGTCGGAGTAACGTCCTTTCATATACAAAATTAATTTAATGCAGTCCTCATTAACTGGACCGTTGTCAGCATTCCGACAATACTGCTGTTTAAAACTAGTGTTAAAAACACCCTGATTTCCTTGATAAAGAAGCATTTCTGTCATAAATTCCCTCACAGGCTTAAACCAGAAAGTTGCGTTTTTTACTGGCTTCAAGATATAAATGATATAAATAGGCTAATATGATTTCAAAATAATTGCAAAGTGTACTTACGGAGTTATTCCCCCCGTTGAAAGTGTACATGTATATATTACAGATTATTATATACCTAAAAAGTTCCCCATTCACTGTACATTAGAGTAACCGTGCAATATTTTCTTGATATTGCACGGAGTCAAGTGCATATTGCACGGAGTTAAGGAGTCACGTTCTCAAGAACTACTTTTGTTTTGAAAGAAGAAAAGTTTGGCGGCCATTTTGTCGTCGACTGCAATTCAAAAACGAGTAGAATAACATCAGTGCCGGTTTCGGAGTATAAATTACATAAAGACAATTAAGTATAATTTACCTTTGATACGTCGCTCTTTTAAATAATATCCTGCAATAATAATGGAGAGTTTCGTCAGAGCTGCTGAGAGTAAGACTCTAAAATGGTCCTCAGTTCTTGTAAACGTCAATGTTTGTTTACTGACGTCACGTCCGATAACGTAACGTCATTTGTACTTTCGCGCCATCCGGCGTGGCTTTTAGCGTGTATGAAGACACACAATGGCATAACGTAACTTCAAAAAAAAAACAAGTTGTAGATACTATACCGATATAATATTTTTATTTCGTACGTAGAGAGCACTGATGAAAATAGCAGACTAATATCAAAGGTATATAATAAAAAGGTTATTGAATTTATATTGTGAAATATTCGGCACTTGTTCATATGGTGCAAGCTCGTGCGTCCTTCGCCATATGAACTCGTGCCGAATATTTCACAATATAAATTCAATAACCTAAAAGTATAAAACATGGTTGTTGCTAGTAGGGTCTCGAAATTCCTGTGTAGGTTCCTCATGAAAATTTATGAGCCGTATATTTTTTCTATATTTTCAACAGAATATGAATTTGCTACATGTATGGCTGACGTGCAGCCTTTTGAACAATGAAAAAGTGTTTAAGCAAGGATTTAGATATTGTTTGTGCTATTTGGAACTTAGGTGTAAATGAGCAAAACCATATATGATAAAATGGCCATGTACTTTTTGAAATTTGCAAGTATATGGTTAAGTTAGCAGGCTGAACTTTGTTTGTAAGCCTATACAGCAAGTATGTATTTATTGGTTTGTTTAATTTTCATAAAATTCGAACTTGTGTGTGTTACAAAATGAATCACCCCGTCCAACACTTTCAACAGCCAATCACCTCGACAGCAACAGCCGACTTCGCCTAGTATACGTGCATCCCGCCTTGGCTAGGACTTTTGAGCACGTGGCGTTGAGATTTTTCCTCTACCCGGGTTAGTATTAACCCGGAGATGTATATAGAATCTCCAGGTGAGACGTGGCTCTAAGCCCCAACAGCTGACAGCCGAACTTGAAGTGCCTAAAAATAACGAACTTACTCTTAATACATTATAACAACATAATAACAATACGTAAGACCTGGGCCTGTCTTGGAAATACCATACACCGCCCTCGACGAATGCCGAGCATAACGTGCACACGCCAGCCGTGTCACTAGACACAACTCGCGCTCACAAATGTAAAGCCAAAACTGTGCTTACCACTTCCGCCAATGAAGAAACGTAGATCCTACCACGCATGTGCGTCGAAGGATCTGACGTCAAACATTGTCAAGAAGTATACTGACGTCAACAGGTATCACCATGGCATACATACATAAAACATGAATGATCAAAATAATGCCTTTTTTACATTAAATTGATTTATCAAAAATCTAACTCGCATATGTATTAATTCACTTCTTTAAACTAAGCGTATGACCATTTGCCATAGACTATACCCTTTGCATAGCTTTATAGGCGTTTCTAACACATTTGGGATCATAACGTTTGATCTGACATCATGACGCCCATGATGTCATACCATATGACGTCATTTAGTGAAGGCAAATAAAACTTCAATGCGGCGCATGCTATGACGTCAATTGACGTCACGAGTATGTAAATTAGTTCCTTTACAAATCAATCAACTTCTATAGGCCACGTATACGTGAAACTAATATAAAAAGTGCTGACGTCACAATAACATGAATGCAACTGACGTCACATGAATAACATGAATGCAACTGACGTCACTCGACGTCAAATAGACGCACACCATTGCAACCTACATCAGTATTATAAACTGTTTCTGTAATTTACAAAACTTCCTAATATACAAATACCATGCGCAGCATGATCATTATCAACAAAATCAGTCGATACATTTAATAATACCATATCAATCAGAAGTCACAGTTTTCATTCTTAGCCAAAACTATTCTGAATAAATATAATAAAATCTTACCCCTCAGGTCTTAACACTGAATCTAGGCACGACAATATAACATCCTACGTCTTTGAATTTCAAAGCCACGTCTAAATTTTCAATAATAATTTACGATTATAAATACTATGTATCTCACCTTAAAATCATGCGACTCGATTTAAGCATGTAGGTATTCATCGAGAATTCATGCATGACAAATAGCCACTATTTCCGTAAATGTTTCACTACCACAGTTACCCTAAAAACTGTAGCCCTACTGATTGAAAGGATTAAAAAAAATACAATTTGGCATATTCGACGATCCGATTCATTTCGTAACGATATGTGCGGGGTATGAGGTTATACCTCTTTGATGAAACTTTAATTGCCATGTTTCCTAGAGTCTTGAACTTTCATATATGATTAGCCGACCAGTAGTTTTTCCCTTTCCTTTCGAGATTGAACCTGCACAGCTATGTCCCATTTTTTATTTTAAGTTATCGGTGTTCTCTTTAGGATCTCATATACACCTTAAAATTCTAAAAATTGGGACACCTACAATAATTGCTATAATAGTCCTAAAACTAGAGCAGTGAGGTGAGCAGGGGCTCACGTATACCCCTGGTCAGTGCCACTGCTTAATGACACCAAATATTTAACAAACAAGCAAATTCGACGAATTTATGTCCCCCGCCTTGGAAACTAGGTCTCCACTGTATATACGCTTAGTGTTTGAGCTGGAAAAGCGGCTAAGTTAAAAATGTGACAAAAGTAATAAAAAAAATAATGTGAGGATTATATCCAAACCACATGCATATCTTCAGACCATGATCAAAACACCTGTGAAGTTTCAAAGGAATGGGCATAAAACTGTAGGAGGAGTTGACCACACAAGGTACCCACTATCTATTCACTTTGATAGTAAAACTGTATGAAAAATGGCTAAGTTCAATTTGTGAAAAAAGTGATAAAAAATAATCTCAGGATTATATCCAAACCACATGCAAATCTTCAGACCATGACTAAAATACCTGTGAAGTTTCAAAGGAATCGGCATAAAACTGTAGGAGGAGTTGCGCACACAAGGTACCCACTATCTAGTCACTATGATAGTAAAAACGCCTAAAATATGACTAAGTTCAACTTGTAGAAAAAGTGACAAAAATAATGTGAGGATTATATCCAAACCACATGCATATCTTCAGACCATGACCAAAGCACCTGTGAAGTTTCAAAGGCATCGGCATAAAACTGTAGGAGGAATTGCGCACACAAGGTACCCACTATATATTCACTTTGCTAGTAAAAACGCCTAAAAAACGACTAAGTTCAACTTGTAGAAAAAGTGACAAAAAATAATCTCAGGATTACATCCAGACCACATGCGTATGTTCAGACCATGACAAAAACATCTGTAAAGTTTCGAAAGAATCGGCATAAAACTGTAGGAGGAGTTGCGCACACAAGGTACATATTACTTTAGGGGGACGGAAAGACGGAAGGACGGACGGACGGACGGAAGGACGGACGGACGGAAGGACGGAAGGACGAAAACTATGTCCCTCCGCTTTTCTTCGAAAAGGCGGGGGACAAAAAAAACTTAACAAGTCTGTGACCTGGTCATCATCATCATACAGAGGATGTCAACTTGAATGCTGCAACCTAGAAGTAAACCTAGTGACATATCATAAGTTCCTTTAAGGATATTGGAAATGCATGAGCCGCCACACGACAAAACCAAAAAGTGGGATATGCGCCCTGCGAAGACTCAGATCAGCCTGGGCATCCGTCCAGTCTGATCACAGTTTTCGCTGTGCGTTTAAAGGGTAGCTAATGGTCTAAGCTACCTCCATTCTGACGGCTAAGATTCTGATTAGGCTGGGCGTATACCCAGGCTGATCTGTGCCATTCCTGGGAGCACGTGCCACATTGTTGGATTTTTTTTGTGTCGAAACCTTTGGCCTTGATACTTATGTCAATGTATAGATTGGGCTGGTACAGAATAAATTTGGGACCTACACCTATCAGCATACCAAATATATAGCAAACCAGACAAAGGGTTGGCTGACGTATGAGTTCTTAAAAACTTAACACTAAACTTAAACATGAAAAGGTCAAAGTCTGTAATCTTGACATCTATGTCCCAGGCATATGTTGGGATGGAATAAATCTTTGGACATGCTATGTAAAACAAAACCAATTAAAAGGTTTTGAGTCCTCATCCTTGCTTCATCACGGTCTTTTCTTGATTTTAATTGTTGCCCGTGATGACTCTCTGATGAGTTAGGGGACCTCCATGCGAACCGAACTGCTACATGTAACTAATTGTGTGCACCGCGGCGGAGGGTGAGGGTGAAGGTTGGGCCCAGTAAAACCGGTTTAAGCCCCAAGTAGCTATTTCTGACCGTCCCTAGGCGGTACTTTCGTTGCGGTTGGATTTGTTTTATGTTCGGTGCTTTTTATTTTTTCATAGGGAACTTAATGCTTCAATATGGCGGAAACTACCGATAGCGACTTACGGGTTTATCCGAGAGCTTACCTGTTCAAATAATGTCGAGTGTTATATGCAATTACATAGAAATATAATATAAAATGTGAAATTAAATACATATATGATACTACGACAATTTTTTATAAGTTATGATCATAAACTTCAGTCTTTGTCCGTTAATATGGTATAAAAATATACAAATTAACTT
This sequence comes from Ctena decussata, assembly GCA_963989385.1. Lineage (NCBI taxonomy): Eukaryota > Metazoa > Mollusca > Bivalvia > Lucinida > Lucinidae > Ctena > Ctena decussata. The sequence continues at coordinate 41,215,555 of OZ022506.1, read as the reverse complement.
CATGTTTTGATACTTCCATCGGCTTTTGAAGTTTGAAGCTTCAGTCACATGAAATTATATAAGAATAATGTCGAAAATGCCTAAGAAGCTATGTTCAGCCTAAAATTTGAAAATGATCGGATTTTCTATAAAACTTTTATAAGTTATCACCACTTAGAGATTTTTATAAGGTTTACATTGATGTAATTCATTATAAAATAAGTATACTATAAGTTTCTTCCATCGATCTCTAAACATACAGAAAATCGCGTTTCGAAACAACCTCGCTCATAATAGTTTCAAATAGTTTAAGTCCAAATCCGCCTATATTGCTCAAAGGCTTACCACTTCATTTCTTGGTATTCGTGTTTTGTTTATGTATTTATATATGTGCTTTTATGATCTAACTAAGAAAGGAAGAATATTCATATTGTCTTATTAAGAAAGAAAGAAGGAAAGAACGAATAAACGAATGAACACAAGAAAGGAAAAAAGAGAAAGAAGCCACGTAACTTCTACACGTGACCATCAAAAATGAACAGACAGTTAATCGACTACTTGTAGTTTTAAAAATCCCTTTATAAGCTAAACAAAAAACTTTACAAACCAATTACATATTTTTTGGTAATGTTCGATCAGTCTATTAATTATTATCATAATTGCTAATGTTTGTTCTAACATTTTTGATTGAAATTTATTTGAGTGTGGTGGGGCGTTTTTATCAAAGAAACCGAAATATGTTTTGTGTATCCCAGGGAAAAATCTTAGAATCCATAGAATTATATTTTTGACTGGCAGATTTGCTCATTCATAATCAGGAGACACGAAGATATATACACTGTATTGCTCTCTTAAGATATTACTGTCGAAAAAAAAATAATGTAAGAAACTATATCATGGTGAAGATTTTCGCGTAACCGTGGTAGTGTAAAAATTAATCGCTATGGGAAAAAATTGCTATGAAACATTTTTCTTGCAAGGCTATAAATTAACTTTATTAGTAATATTTCTGTTCATAATGCAAGTTTGTCACTTTAATTTTATGACTGTTTTAGTGAGGCTAGCAAGGAGTATTGAAAGACATTTTTGTGATTTTTTTTTTGTATTTTTGCTATAATATTAGTACTTACGATAATAAACCTGTGCACCTGCCGACACTTATCAGCCTCTGATATGTGCAAACTGATAAGACTGAACAATGTCAGTTTGCACAAGCTGATCGGAATTTGTTGACAATATACAGTACAATTAACATACTTATAATTACACGAGAATTAATCGATTATCGATCATAAAATCCGATATTACCTCTAAACTGTTTTCGTAATTGTCAAACCGTTAAAGTTTGTTAAAGTCATCATGACTTGAACAAAAATAAATGCAAAAAATATAAAGCTGCAATAGTCAATTTATGGAATTAATTATGTATGCAAATTGACTCAGACCAACTTATGCACTTGCAAAACACTGGTCTGAGTTTATGATCAGTTAATAATTTGTCAATATTAGTTGAATATGAGTTTGTACATAACCTTACCCGTGTTTCTGCACAAACCAAAATGATCCGAATTTCTGTTCAAAATATTTTAAACATTTGTTATCAAATCAGGCTGTGACTGTGCGAAAACCATTTAAAATTATCATGTGGAAATTAAATTGAGATAGAATTAAATGCAGTAAGAAATACGGAAAGAACAGTTGAAAGCTGCAAGGCACTGGTCAGCGTTCCGCCCATGGACGGGTCACTTTCTTTTCTGATCAATGTTCAAAAGTTTCCTCATATGAGCCGCAATACGATAAGACGAACAAATTGGAATGTGCGCCCAGCGAAGACGCAGATCAGCCTGGACAGCCACCCGGTCTGAGCAGAGTCTGAACTTGCGTTTAAAGGGTAGCTAAGACTCTAAGCTACCTCCATGCCGATAGCGAAGCCTGTGATCGGATCAGGCGGATGCCCAGGCTGATCTAAGACTTCGCTGGGCGTACGTGCACCTTTGTCGCAGCTCATTTAATTGTTTGCTAAAGACATCAACTGAGTAGTCGCTGTCGGTCAGAAGGTGTGAATATACTGCTGGTCACACGTCTTGTCAAAACAATGCAATTTCAAAATTAACACCTGCTAACGGCAATGAAGGTCAGAAATGGATACTTAATCCGAACGTCATTCTTGTGATTATTTTTGTATGAAACAGTAATTTCAGTCGCGTCGCAACAAAATCAACGCAGTGCCATAGCGCCCTGCCAAGACTCAGATCAGCCTTGGCAGCCGCCCAGACTAATCAGAATCTTCGCTGTGCGCTTACAGGACAGGCAATGGTCTAAGCTACCTCTATGCGGACAGCGAAGGCCCAGATCAGATGGGCGAACGCACACGCTATTCTGAGTGTTCGCAGGGCGCACATGCCAATTTGTTTTTGTCGTGGTATGGCTCATTAGTTTATTTACTTTTGTTCGCAGAAAAACAGAGAAAGTCAGACTTATCTTAAATTTCTATCTTATTGTTTTAAATAGCGCAGCTTAGTTACATGCCGAAAGACACAGTTTACATAAATCTTTTAAACAGTTTTGTCAAAACAGAAAACCAAGAGAAAACGTTATCGTTCCTGTTGAGTAGTGTTTTAACGTCCCAGTAAAAAAATTTTGTCGTCGAGATGTTGCCTCTGAATTAGTATTGCTCGGCCTGCGATATATGACACCCAGGACTAGCAGCTCTGTCGCAGAAGCACCAGGCAGCCAGTCTATTTCGCGAGCCCCGATGGGCGGGGTAAAAGGAAAAAAAAGAAATGAGAAAAACTATGTAGGTGGATGGGTATCTGTATCAGGCTTAATCTTTCCATAAAGATGAGACCGTAAAAGGGATAGAAATATCATAATTTCATTATTATAAGTAATTTTATGTTTTTGTTGTCAGAAACTAAATCAAACCGCTGTCAAAAACTGACCAATAATCAGATTTATTTTCTCGCCAATTCTTACGAAATTTGACCTAAATATCAGAGAGAGGGGAAAATCGAGACTTATTAAAACGAGAAGGAGCAACTGAAAAAGTAAATTGATTTGATCTGAGAAAAAATAATGAAAATCCACATTGTTAAAAATTAAAAATGTTTCCATCCAGCGCATTCGTATTGTTAACACAGTGATGACAAAACCGGCTTCAGAGAAGTTCAACACCTGTCCTGGGATATGGACATCGATATGACATTCCAAATATCGATTAATGCCTATCGCTCCCCGGGTCTAAGGGAAATAACTGCATTCACATTAATACTCCCTCCAGGTAACAGGTAACCGATTACACTACTCAGCCCGAATTGAAGACATAAGCTCCAGTTGTGTGTTTTCATTTTAACCCTTCTATAATAAAAATAGAAAATAGGTAAAAATAGTTGTTAAATGTTTTTCAGATAATTTGCTTAGTATGTTGTAACCGTTATGTTGGTCTAAATTATTTAGATCAGTAAAGATAGCTGAGTTGCCACATATTTGGGAAAGAGCTGCTAACTCGGCTTATCACTTGTAATTTATTGTTTGTTGGGATGTCTTTGTCAATCTTTCCCTTTGATGTTGGGGATAGGGTTTGGGATCTGATTCAGTCAGTTCCTGAAGTGTAGTTACTTTTTAAATTTGGATGTTATACATGTAAGATCTTAAAAGCTTTAACACAAAACTTAATCACGAAATAGACAAAGTCCGTGACCTTGACCTCTAGGTCACAGGCATGGTGATAGATATTGGTCCAAACTATTATTATTTACCATCTCCAACCATTCACGTTACCTAGATGTCAAGGTTATGGACTTTGGCTTTAACATGTTAATTTTCTATCGGATCTCGATATCAGTCAAACCCTATGTCGGGTTTGGTTTATATTTGGCATGATGGTAGATGTTTGTCGATAGTTTGTTCTGTACCAGCTTCACATGCCAATTGTAAACAAAACATACCAGGATATGAGACCTTCGTTTCTCCTTCCGCTGATTCAAGAAGGGCAGTTGTCAGTTACTGGCGAAAGTATGTGCACTTAGTACTGGTTAACCGCTTAGGAGGTCTAAGCCTGCCCAGGAATAGTGTGGTTAGGTTAACTGACCGTCCCGACATGACCTTAGTTGTTTACCGTGGACGTTAAGCATCAAATCAACCAACCAACCAACTTTCCTGAGTTTTTTTTACATATATAGCTAGATGGAAAGTTTCTTCCCTGAACGCCTAATTAAGGTAACTTTTGGGTCGGAGCTTGGTCGAAAGTTTTCTAAGTTATCTCTATAAAGCGTTAAGACACTGAAAAGGGAAGCAATCTCATTTGTGGCCAAGAGCTAAATTCTACAGGTAGTATAGAGTTATCGATTTGACACCGAAACGCCTTTTTTGGCAGATGCTGTTATGCATGGTTCATTGTCCTTGAACTGATTTAAAATAAAAAATTCATCCTTTACTAAGTAATAAATGAACATAATTTCTGAAAATTATAATTATATTGTATGACTTAAACAAGGATTTGTAGATATGGTTTTATCAGAATTGCTTCAAAAGTGCATGAGTTGTGGCCCTTTTAATTGGTGTAAAATTAACAAATTAAGCCATAACTAGATAACCAACAAATAGAATTTCATGAAAATTATAATCACTAAGCATCTCTACTATTCGGGTTTACATCATATGGTAGTTGGATACTAAATAAGAATATTGCTGGGGCATTCAAACCACTTTACCAGTCTGATAACCCACAGGGCTATAAAACATTTGGATAAGAAAAAGTATTTTACCGTTTCGTTTAAAAAAGATTGTATTACTACATACCTTTTTTACATAGTTTCTATTTAATGCATATTTCTAGCATATGAATGCACTTTCATTTCTGCGATTCATATAATATAGGATATTTAAAACAAACAGGTAAAAACTGAATGCACTTATCTTGATAATAAGCATTTTTTTCATATTTTTAATTAAAGAAAATCTAATTTCATGAAAAACAAAAACATGAAAAAATATATTTGATCGACGGGTTATTTCAGAAAAATTTACATTGTATGTTACAGAATAAGACAAAAATACAAACATTTCGAGGTTTCCTTTCCTTGCAAAACAATGTTAAAGTTCAAAAATTCTAGTACCCCAAACTCTGAGAAACCCATATCAACAGACAACCCCCATTCCGCACCTGCTGCAACCAAAGCAGGCCCTTGCCTTACTATTTATTTCTCTGTTATTTCGATTCTACTATAAAGTAATGCCACCATAAATTTGCAGACGGAATGGCAGATCAGAAAGATTTCTTAGAAGCAGTCTGATCTCAGTTTCCACTATTTGTACAAAACCTATCTGCACAAAAACTTAGGATCTTTACGGTAGTTAGTGTCCTTACCACCAATTGTTTTACATAGGCAACAGAAATAACGTTTAAGGTAGTCACAAGAAAACTCGAAATTAATACTGAATTTTGAAGAACGACTCTAGCCGATGGTTTAAAGAAGAAAAAGGCACATGTTTCCCTGCTCTTGAGGTCACTATTTTAAGTAAAACACGTAACCCCAGCGCGTGCAGTAAATTTGGCGTGTCAATTTAGTGCTCCAGGGGTAAAGTTATAAAACTATCTGATACTTCAGTGGTTTACAGCAAAAAAAAAAAACAATGTTGCCATCAAATATTATTCATCTACGTCTGTTTTTTTATTTAATGTTTGTTTAAATTAGTTACCTGGCTAATGGTGGCCATTCTAACCATTCTCTTATTGACTGAAACTTCTAATCCAAAATCTTCCATGAATATCTAATGGTAAGCTACCCCGAGGTTGAACGAACTATAACTCTGTTTTGTTTCGACAAATGCAATACAGAGTGATTAAGTACTGGACAACCTTAAGTTTTGTCAGGTTTGCTTCAGTAATGCATGAGCTATTGCCCTTGAATCAGTGTAAAAGTAACAAATTGAGCGTAACTAAGTAACCGATGATCAGAATTTTATGACACTCAAAAAAAAATATCATCATAAGATGGTGATGCCCATATATTTTTGTCAGAATGGTATCATTAATGCATGAGTTATAGCCCTTGAATCGATTAAAAATCTGCAAATTGGTAATAACTAAGATATCAGTGACCATTTCACGGATCTAAATAAAATGTTATCACCATGTTGCGTTGATGCATATGCAGGCTTATCAGAATAACCCCACTAATGCTCGAGTTAGGTCCTTGAATTTCTTTAAAATCAGCAAGTTTAGCCGTAACTAAATAACCAGATAAAACTTTATGAAACTTAAACTATAAAGAAATCAATTATTTCGGCCGGGATATAAATTTACCGAATTTGCTTGTTTTATTTAATTTCAAACAGATAATCTACACTTACGGCTCAACGTCAATGTATAATTCAGAAAAGGAGCACTTTCAAGTTTTATAGACTGGCCAGAGAAAAAAAATCTTTAAAGTTCTTTTTCTGCAAACAACCCCTTCTCATTATCAAACTAGTAACTAGCCTAATTACAATGGCAAGTTCATATTCTGGTCTGGGATTGAACTTTCTGAGCTTGCAAGTTTAAACTGTCTTTGAAGTTTCTTCTGTCTCAGTTTTATGTTCAATACAGTAATTCATAATTTAAAGTTTGGAAATTAGTTTTGTCTCGCCTGCGAACAGGGTGGATGATCACGTGGTTTTCACGTCATAGAAAATACTGGAAATTCCAGTACAACGATTGCTTCGTTGTTAGTTTTTTGTTGTTTTTTTTTCAATATAACTTCTTTGTTGCCAAATGAGTCTTACAGAATAAAGCTCAGTGAAAACGTGCTCGTAAGTACTTTTAACTGGTGTTCTTGTTTTTACTGACCGTTTACTTGCTTTCATGATTAAACCTCCCCCAGTTTTGGAGCGAAATCATCCTTCACGTGCCACAGCCTACTTTCGGTTTCGGATGTTGGGGACGATTTAATACAGAATCTATAAAACTCGCGATAAAATCGCAAATATCATCTGAAAGTACTTATGACTACAGATTCACTGCGCTGCATCTTGAAAGAATAAATAAAGAAATAACGAAATTATTAACTAAAATGTGAAGAACTCCCTGGGTTTCTTGTTCAGAATGACGTAAGAAAATCACGTAGAAAAGCACGTGATCATCCACCCTGGCGAAACAAAAGCGAGATATATGTCTTGCTTTTCCGATGTCGCCTCGATCGCGGCGGCGTAAACTTTTGCCAGTTTTTGCGTTTATCTAACTTTGTCAAGGACTTTAAGGGCTAGAGCCATGAAAGTTGAGTCATGCATACAACTGGAAGAGTAAAGCTTAAAGTCATCACTAGTATTGAGTCTTGGCCTACATTTTAAGGTTCACTGACTTTGCAATTGCTTGTCTAACCTCCTTGTTAAGCTCCATTTTTTGTTCTTTTTTTATGAACTGTATATATATATATATATATATACGCTAGAGCCAACTTGGAAGAGTAAAGCTCAATGCTGCCATCAATAATGTAGCTTAACCTTTTTTTAAGGTCGCCGACGTCACAATTTTTGTCGAGTTTTGCGCTAAGCTCTGTTTCTCAGAACTTATATGGATTAGAGTTATGAAACTTAGGTCATGCAAACATCTGGAAGAGTAAAGCTCAAACCCACCATCAATATTAAGTCGTGACCTACTTTTAACGGTTTACCGACTTCGCAATTTTTGACGAATATCGCGTTTAGCTCTTTTCTCAGAAACTATATGAGCTAGAACCATGAAACTTGGGTCATGAGTAAAGCTACAACCCAACTTTATTACTGAGTCTTGACCTACACTTTTTACGGTTCGCCGAATTCGCAATCTTTTGTCAAGTTTTCGCGTTTAGCTCTCTTTCTCAAGCGACATGAAACTTGGGCAATTGAAGGATCTGAAGAGTAAAGCTCAATTGCCCCCATGATGCTTTACTGACTTTGCAAAACTTGCGTCAAGTTTAGCTCTTATCAAAGGGTAGAGCCATGAAATTTGGGACATACATACTTCTGGAAGAGTGACACTTAAAACTATCATCAATATACAATGTAGCATCTTAATCTACATTTTAGTGTTTACTTACTTAAAATTTGTATTGTGTTTTTTGTTGTTTTTTTTGGTTTAGCTCTGTTTCTCAATAACTGGAAACGCAAGAGCTATGAAACGTGGGTCATGCTTACTCATGGAAGATCAGTATAATGTCTTGACGTACATTTTATGGTTCAATGACTTTGCAATAATCGGGCTGAGTTTATGTATCGCCTCCAACTAACAGAAGCAAGACAGGTATTAATTTTCCGGTGGAATCAGCTGAGCGTAAATTTTGCGTCAAGTTTTCAGGTTTAGCTGTATTTGTGACTAAGCGCAAGCAGGAGAGACACTGCATTCCGCAGAATTCTTGTTTTATGAAAGCGTCTGATCTAAAGCATCAAGTGTCTAAATTTTAAAGTTTGAGACACTGTATTAATGCATATTTTGATGTTCCCCAGCAGCTCAACGGATCCATCAGATGTACTTCCTAGCTCCGAGTCTGCCCGCGACGGGGAGAATGACTTCGATCACACACGTATTATAAATATCCTGTTGAGAATATCCAAATTAATAGAATGAGCCGTTACACGACAAAACCAACAATGTGGTTGTGCGCCCAGCGCAGACTCAGATCAGCCTGGGCATCCGCCCAGTCTGATCAGAGTCTTCGCTGTCCACATAGAGGTAGCTTAGACCCTAACCTACCCTTTGAGCACTTAATAAGTAGTCTGATCAAACTGGGCGGATGTCCAGGCTGATCTGAGTCTGCGCTGGGCGCACAACCACTTTGTTGGTTTTCTCGTGTCGCGGCTCATAAGTAGATAGACATCATTTCTTTTGCGGACATGGATGCCTGATATACAGGTGTAGAGTCTTATGGAAATTATATGTAGTGCCCCGTTAGATCCAGAGCTTGCACATTTCGTACGACACAACTATTGGTCATAAACGGAAGTTTGCCATGCACTGACCAGACTGCGTATTTGTCTGAGCATGCGACGTCTGCAAAGGCTTTAAGAAATAAGCTCACGATACGACCCAGTTATCGGTTTCTGATTTATTTATCTACATGTATATTTTTGTTTATTTATTTATTTAGCCGTAAGTATGTGCCAGCACTTCTGTTTGGATGACAGTCAATGCAGCAGTGACCACCACTGCGGCCACGACCATGTGTGTCATTCGGACCCCTCCGGCACCTGTCGACCATTACTTTGTGCTGCAACTCATCATTGCCCACATGGCCAACACGCCCATTGTGACCATAGTACACATTCTTGTACATGCCGTTAATTAGGTAAGACTCTGTGTTTTCTGTTGTTTATATTTTAGAGGTTATTAATGCACAGTGGCGTCAATAATTGAGCCGCAACACAAGAAAACCAAAAATGTGGTTGTATGCCCAGTGAATACTCAGATAAGCCTGGGCAGCCACCCAGTTTGATCAGACTTTTCGTTTAGTGCTCAAAGGGTAGTTAAGGGTCTAAGCTACCTCTATGCGGACAGCGAAGACTCTGATCAGACTGGGCGGATGCCCAGGCTGATCTGAGTCTGCGCTGGGCGCACAACCACATTGTTGTTTTTTGTCGCGTCGCGGCTCATTATTATTTAAGGTGTATGGGTGTATAGTTCACTTGCTCCCAAGTGCAAACGGGGTTTTGTTTATTTCTCGAAAACGTTGAAAGTCCTACTAAAAGTTCTTACGTTCTTATGCTTCTTTTAACTATACATAACAAAATACGAAAAATCCGAATTTTGGGATAGTTTTGTAAAATATTTACCATTAACAGTAAAACCAAAATTGAGCAGTTTCAATGAAGGGCAACATATACTTGTTAGAATAGCCAAAATAATGTTGGCAGGCAATACGTAAACTCATTGCTTTACTACAGTTGTGGGCGTATATGAATGAAATAGTACAAGTGTATTCACCTGTACACACGTGTAATGCATTGTGGCACTGGTCAGGCGATACTATGTTGTAAGTAAATATTGTACTTTTTTTTATTTTTAGGAGTATAAAGAGTATTTTTCAACATTCGATAATATAGGGTTATGTTAAAATTTTGATCTCAAACATGGGTTCGAAAGCTAAAAAGACACTCTTTGGTATTACATGAAGGATACCTATTTCTGTATAAACTGAACGCATCTACAAAGGTGTTTCCATTACTTAATGATCACCCCACGTAAATACTTTGTCGTAAATGCGGACTGCCAAGGCCAACGCCAGGTGTAGTGCAGTAACTCTTCTTGGATATCGTCCTGGCAAGATAAAATGAAATAAGCCAATCATATACTTTAGAAAAAAAAAATCTTTAGAAAACTTAAACGTGCAATGTCAAAGTCAGCGACCTTGGCTTTTTGATCATGGGTGTGGGCAGGATATTGCTTCACTAGAAATGTGTCCACAGGACACGGATGCCCCCACCTAGTGCAATGAGTAAGATGGTGCCCTGATTATGGGACTGGCAGTTGAAGAATAATTAGGTACATAGAGGCGGACTTTTACAATAAAATAGGGAAAATCAAGGGACCCTGAAATACAGGTCAAAGTGACTTACATTATTTTGGCAGTCAAATCTCAGACACAAATATGACACTAATATATTCTCAGTATAACCTGTTCAGTGCGGATAGTGGCCTTCAACTTTAAGCTAGTGACATGGTCCGCATAACTAACCATCTTGCCAAATAATAAATAATGCAGGACAAAGCTGTGGGCCGGACATGAAAACGTTTTCACTAAAGCCCATGCACAAAGTGTAAGTGCCAATTATGTGATCTTAAAGGTCTAGCGGCATGGTTCTTTGGTTCTTTCACATGACACATCATCTTGTCATGATGATGAGTTATGCCAAATAATTTTGAAATCCCACAAGGCAAGACAATGTTATGGGCCGGACACGAAAAAGATTTCACTAAAGCCTATGGACAAAGTTTAAATGCCGACTGTGACCTTGACTTTTGAGCTAGCAACATGATTCTTGCACACGATACATTGTCTCGTCATGATAATTATCTATGCCAAACAAATCATCCTGAAATACCACCATGCTGAACAAAGTTATGAACCGAACACAAATTTGTTTCACCATGGCCTATGAACAAAGTTTACTTGTTGTGCAGTGTGGCCTTCACCTTCAAACTAGCGACATGGTTCTTGCATGCAACATATTGTCTTATCATGATAATTATTTCAACCATATAATTTTGAAATCCCACTATGCAGGACAAAGTTATGAGCCGGACAAGATCATATTTTCTCTATAGCCTATGCACAAATTTTAAGCGCGCAATATGACATTGACCTTGAAGCTAGCGACAAAGTTTATGCATGCGACACATTGCCCTTTAATGATGATTATTTGTGCCAAATAATTGTAAATCCCACACTGCAGGACAAAATCATGGCCCGTAAACTATTCTGGTAACACACGAACACACAAACAAACACACACACGGACAGGGTAAACTCTATATGCCCTTCCATCATTTCATGGCGGGGGCATAATAAAACGTTGGACCAGTACCCCTCATCATGCCAAATATGAACCAGATCCATCATCTGGTTTGGAAAACATGAGCAATGGCATTCAAGGGAGATAACAAAATACTCTCAATACACTCAAATTATATTACTTAAAAGTAAGGTTTACATATCTCTTTAGAAATTAAAACTTTGCTTTATTTTTCTTAAACTTTTGATGTAAAACTTCAAAGTCTGTGACCTTGACCTCAAGCGCAAGGATCTTGCTGAAAGTAACTTTGGCCCTCTATCTATCATCATACCAAATATGAACTAGGTGGTCCGTCAAATGGTTTAGAAAATATAAGGTCTTAAAAAACTTAAACGTAATGTGACGCTGACGCCGACGCCGACGCCGGGGGTAGTGCGATAGCTCTTCTTGGACTTCGTCCAGGCGAGCAAAAATGATACACTCAAAATACACTTTCAGTGAAATAAATATTTCAATAAATGAAAGCCACACTTTCAAGTAGAGACTGGTGAGGTTCGTTGAAAATTTATTTATAACCAGAAAATGGTCCTTATGAAAACTCCTATTTTAGTGCGACAGACGCGCGTTTCTGTATTTGAGCCGCGACACGATACACAAACAAAGTGGTTGTTCGCCCAGCGCAATCTCAGATCAGCCTGGACATCCGCCAGGTCTGAGCAGACTCTTTTCAAACAGCTCAAAGGGTAGCCCAGGGTCTAAGTTACCTTCATGCGGACAGTGAAGACTCTGATTAGACTGGGCGGATGCGCAGGCTGATCTGAGTCTGCGCTGGGCGCACAACCACTTTGTTTTCTCGCGTCGCGGCTCATTTAACTTCTTCAGTGTCGCTTAAACCCAAATTTTGGAGAGAAAAGAGATGATGCGCAGGTCTCGGCAGGCAACAAGCATCTCTCTCTCTCTCTCTGAGTCACACTTACTGTCGTATTCGGCGGGACACATTAGCTGCAGACATTAAGTTAGAGACCCCTACGTATTTACTCGCGCCGGCGCAGGCGTCACCCATCCAGCTACCTCAACCCCTGCGTCTCGACAAAGGTTAAGTATGAACTATGAAGAATGAACTTTGAAAAGTGAAGTTTGAAATTTGATAAGATCGTGAAGGTACCAACATGGGACTATTCAACATGGCTGGAGAAGACTTTACAAGACATATTCACACTCCACAATTTGCTTTACATTTATACTTCATACTGCATAGTTCATGTTTCTTACTTCACACTATTTCATACTTTAAAGTTCTCACAACTCACACTTCATATTTCATAATCTATACGTCACCTTTTATTGTTCATACTTTAAACTTCATATGTCATGGTTCATAACCCACAATATGTCACAGTTCATATTTCATACTTCTTGTTCATAGGTCATAGTTAAAAATACTTTACATTTCATTCTTCACTCCACATATTTCATAATTGGCCCCCATAGTTCGAATTCCACACAACTTCATTTCATATCCCAAAGACTTATACTTAACGTTTCATACTTCACAGCTGATATTTCACATTCCGTTGTATATACTTCACACGTCATAGTTTATACTTGACAGTTCTTAGTCATTGCATCACTTTTCATAATTCATAGTTTATAATTATGAACTGTGAAGTATCAACTGTGTAGTGTAAAGTATGAATTATGAAGTTTGAAGTTACCACCAGTCTTTCGTAATATGCTCATGATAACGATACAAAATATCTTCTTTTTTTAAGAAAAATATGATTTTATATTTGATAAAATGGAAAATATGAGGTGTTTCTAGATCAGGACGATGGTCAGTCTTTTGCATTTAGTCCCTGCTTGTTTCCCACACTGAAAAAAGATAAGCTAGGTTAATTATGTTTTTTTCTTTTTCAGGTACATGTACAGGTAACATGTGGATTGTCTTTCATCATGTAGAGTTTGATTATTCAAGACATAGCCATGATTATTAAAGATATATCCACAGCTGCCATAGTTCTTTACTTGTTTTGAATGGGCATAGTTTAACACCTAGATGGGAATGGAGTGGAATGGAATGGAATTAATGATATTTCCTACATTTCACTGGGTACACTTTGCTTTTAGATCTTGGGATGGTACTCTTACAGAAAAGAATTTGCTCCTTCAGAGGGAGAAAATTCTTTCCTGTAAGCGTGCCATCACAAATCCATTAAGAGAAATGGAAAATAATATCTCTGCCAATCCATTCCATTTATTGCCATTCCATTTTTAAACTATGTTTTGAGTGGAATATACTGTCAAGGGAGATCACTCTTACCTGAAGGTGAAGTGTTTGCCTCCCTTCTCGTGGGTTGTCGGGGAGGCACTTCAGTTCTTCTCTTCAATTGTCAGGAGGCATGTGTACGTTTTTCTACTGTTTTTCACAAACAGGAGCAATTTTTGTGAATTTCCGCTTGTTTCCCTGGACGACAAAGCCCTTCCAAACTTTGGTCCACTCTCAGAAGAAAACAATATGCTCCTAGGGGAGCAGATTCGATCATTCCTTAAGAAATGACCCCGCTGGGAAGGGCAACGAAAATGCAAATGGCAGAGTTGCTCCTTCTGAACGCGTATCCACATATCTTAAAGGAAAAAATCTGCTCCCATTTCGATTAGAGCGAATGATACAGAGCAAATTTCTTTCAAGGGTCGTTGACACATCCCCATCTTTACAAGCCAAGTGTACTTAGTTCACTTTGTTCCTTACATAGCCATAGACCGACTGCATATCCGCAGATTGAATTTCCCGCAACGCCGTCTTTTGACTGGCGAGTTGTTCCCCTTGGCGCATTTAAATCAGAAGATCCGCTGCCAAAACACAGTTGTACCACAACTTCGCATAATTGTTCAAAAACACAAATGAATTGGTTCTTAACGATGGTTACGTACCGGCAATCCACTTCGGGAACGTCGTTACGAGAATTGAAACAGAACAGAACAGATTTAAATATTGATCGTCTACTCTTTTATCTACCAACAAGGCGCCTGGTACAAGTATGCGTATAATGTTTTCTCACGGATAATTTGATTGGACGCGATGGAAATTGCTCGCATCCTATGAAATGACACAGTGGGAATAAGCCGTCGGTCAAAGGAACGTAAGGAACAAAGTTGATTACCCTTGGCTTGCGGAAACGTACACCTCCGTGCTTTGGTCGTCAATTGAAATTGTACCTGCTATATATACCAAATTAGTGATAAGAACAGTGGGTTGTTTTCTTGCTCAGTTTAGCTGAGTATGAAATTTTCTCTGCTTATGAATATGAAAATGCCAACATTATTTACCATTTTAATAGCTGAGTTGAGCACGAAATTAGTAAAAAAGTAATACAACCTCTGGTCCAGGACAGACAGGACCTTATGAAACTTAACAGATAATAAGCCAAGCATAAAACCCCGTAAGAGTTCCCAATTTTGTTATGTTGACCAATATTACCTTACTTGCCCTTGACTGATTGGTTGATTGTTTTGGGTTTAACGGCCTTCTGACACAGTATTTCAGTCTATATCGGGCCGTCTCCCAGAGAGAGAGAGAGAGAGAGACAAAGAGAAATGATATGCGAGAGAAAAAAATGTCCAAACAATCCACCCTCGCCTACTCCAAGCACAGTAGGCCCTTGCCATATACTGTAGCAAAAAAGTAGGACGCTCCTGCACTGGAAGTTATACATAGCACCATCGTACCACGCTTGTCCTTGATGATCAAACATGCCATCTTTTACTTGTTTTAGGCAGCCCTGCAGTTAACCATGACGAGCGTGGCTTTGCCTATTCTATTCTAGCCATACCCTTACTAGGTCGTTGGTGCACCACAGATGACTTCGAAACAATCCCTTTCCACCTTGTCCTGTGTTCAGCTGCCCTTGTTGAGCTGGCAAAACCCATCCCTGTCCACTCTTTAATATTGTCTTCCCACCTCTTCTTCTGTCTATCCTCTTCTTCTTTTTCCTTTCACTGTGCCCTGTAGAATCGTCTTTGCTAAACCAAAAGACCTTGAGACGTGGCCAAATCACCTTAGTTTCCGTTTCTTGACCAGCGTCAGGAGTTCATCATAGTCTCCAATGGCTGCTTGGCTCTTTCTGTGAACCTCCTCATTGGTTATATGCTCCTTGTACGAAATGTTCAGTAACCATCGGTAGCATCTCATTTCAAAGGCGTGCGTCCTTTTCTCTAGCTCTGCCGTCAAGGTCCACGATTCACAGGCATACAGAAATATGGAAATGACAATGGCGCGTATCATTTTCGCCTTTGATCCAAAAGATATGTTGTTATCTCTCCAAAATGGTTTCAGTTTGGTAAGAGCTGAAGTGGCTCGTGCAGGCCTTGAGAGAACCCCCTGTTTTGAGTCATCATCTGAGACATCTCAGATGATGGCTTTACCTAGATTCTTGCAAATAAACATTTTAGCCGTGACAGGAGAAAACCAACAAAGTGGTTGTGCGCCCTGCGAAGACTCAGATTAGCTTCGGCATCCGCCGAGTCTGATCAGAGTCTTCTCTGTCCGCATGGAGGTAGCTGGGACTCTTAGCTACCCTTTAAGTGCTAAGTAAAACTCTGATCAGATTGGGTGTATGCCCAGACGGATCTGAGTCTGCGCTTGGCGCACGACCATTTTGTTGGTTTTTGCGTGTTGCGCAAAATACCATTTTGTTGGTTTTTGCTCAGTTTTGACCATTTCAGATACAGTATCAGATTTCCGATGAGCGATCGTTGCTCATCGGCTATTTTTCATTTAATTTTATTTATACATTTTTATTTTATTTTTTATTTATCAATTGTCATTATTTTTTTTCTTTTGACTACCTCATTATGAAACAAGAAAAAACTTTAAAAAAAAAAGAAGAAGAAGAAGAAAAAGACAATCGGCGCAGTGTAAATTCAGATTCTGCAACCATAAGTTGGAAATAGAGCAATATCGTTATAAATCAAAGCACTGAAAGTGTTGATGGACTAGGGGCTCGCAAGGCAAGAAGGTGCTGAATGTGAATTTGCATTCTCCTATGCCTAGAAGTTACACATAAAATTTGGATTTGATGTACTCATTCACCTCTGAAAATATTTGTTTTTTCCTTGCGATGGGTTTTACGGCCCTTTCAAGAAAATTTCACTTATATCGAGCCGATTGTTAATCCAAGGTGGGATCAGGTGGTGATTCCGACGATTGCGTAGGATAGAAAACATGGGTCGTATGATATATCCTTTTAGGAAAAATACATGTAATTTCATTATTGTTTACATACTTTCTCATTATGAAATTTATTTCACCATTTATTATTTTTGAACAAGATTATTTATATCATTACAAAGTCGGATTCGAAAAATCTCTGCTCCTCTCGATTAATAGACGAAGCGTGGTACGGGTCAAAATACGGTTGCAATAATTCGAGATAAAATATCACTTTGCTTCTTGTACACCTGCGGAAGAAAATGCGTTTATTTGTCATGACAATCACATGGAGCATTCGTGTGTCGTCATACTTTAATTTTGACTGACGCTCAATTCAAACTAAAGGCTTGCAGTAACGATCGATATTACTGGCTTAGCGCTTCAATTTTGCTGCAATCAGTGCTACACCCCCTTTTTTAAGGTCAGCCCTCGCTATACTGGTCGTTGTCAGTCATATACAAAACACACTTCATGACCTTGCCGAATGCGTGTGTCCAAAATTTCGGAGCACAGTATTATGTCCGTCGCTACAAAGTATATTTCTGAGTGTTTTTATGGTTCTATAACCTAAGGTGTATGATACATGTTTTCGGCCATTTTTACAAAGGGTAACAACTTTCGTTGTGACTACCTGTTTGCTTCCCTGCACGAGATAGCCCTTCCAGAACGGTGTCTAATCGTTAAGGAATGAAAAGGTCGCTATAGTGAAATATTTTTGTGTTCTCAAAGAATGAAGGTTGGGAAGAATTAAATACCGTGATTGCATTCGACTAAACCAGAAAACTTGCCAAAAGAAATACGTGGCCGACGACGAAGCCGCCTATGTTTTATGGTTCACTTCTGCTAGTCGCAGACCAAACACAAACTGAAGATTTGTTACACCTTAAAATACTGACGTTATACACAGTCAGTCAAATTAGAATTATACGGATAGTCTTTCATCCGTATGTGTGTGCGTCACCATTTTTTCGTCATAATTTGTAATTTTCTAACGATTTATATGTAAATAAAATCAGAAAGACAAAACAGTACACCACTAACCACCCCCGTTTACCATACCTCAAACTCCTGAATAAACAGCAAAGACCCAGATCAGACTGCTACAAGGAAGAACCTTATCCGGCACTATTCCCGATTCACATGGCTCAGTACTTTGCGTTTATTTATTTTATTTTTATTTTTTATTTTATTTTTAGTTTGATAATCATCATCGAGAATAAAATATGTGTAAGAAAGTAATCTGCGAAACCCAAGAATAATGGAAAATCTTTTCTTCACGATCAGTCTGCACACGTGCGCAGTTTGGCCAGGGTACACGCAAAAAATAAACTGAATAGTGCACATATTTAGGTGACTTGAGTACACTTTAATCCCTTTTCAATTTTGCCATCGGGTCAAATTTTAAAGGAAAGAATTTGATCCTCAAACAGCCAATTTTTTCATAAAAAATGGACACATTTAAGAAGCGTTTCATCGCCAAGGCAGCAAAGTAGTAGTCAACACTGAATAAAGCTAATAGCACCGCACAGGTCTCCAGTAATTAGTATTAGCATTTTGTTTTACCTTACATTAAGTAATTCCGATTTTGTGCTGATCAGAGTCTTCTCTGGCGTCATGATGAATATTCTTTATTTTGACACTAACAAGCCACGTCGATTAGTTGTTTCCAGAAGCAATTATCAATTTTGATTAACTTTGTTAATATTAGCAGTAGTAGTAGTAGTATTTATCCACAAAAAATCTGCTAATTCACTCTATATGAAAACACATGTCGTGGCATCTCAGATACAAATCTAGCGATTCCTCAACGTATGTTTTGTAAAAATGAGATTTAGAAATGATAGCACGTCTAATACTATTTCAATTCAATTTATTTATTTGGGCTCAAACGAAATACGTTTTTTGCCCTAAACATAGGCGGTTATATACAATACATGTGAGAAGAGCATGTTAGATATAAAGATATGCGACAAAGTCAACACAGTTAGAAATGAAGGTAAATAAACCAGCTGTAATACCGTAATCTATAATCCATTCATGCCATCACGTAACAATTTGTGTATTCCTTCAAACCTATCAGGTGTAACGGAACACATAGAAAGTCATTAGCTGCACGTGCCTCGCTCGCGTGTCATTCACAAATATATAAGTGAGGCATGAACGGACTATGATTACTACAAAATGGTATCATTTGTGGATTAAATTATGCTTTAACAGGTATGTAAAGTAAACTTTGTGATTTGTACATGCTTTAACACAGAATTCTACCATCTCTCCGTTATATCGTCATTTTTCGTATTGTCATACATCACATCATACCCCGGCGGACACATGACGTCGTACTGACGTCACTGCGACGTTTTCGCGTCGCAACGACGTCATCACGAGGTGTCATGCTTCCGATGGATAGCAAATACATTCTCTTTATCATTTGTAATAACGCATAAACTAAACACTATCACGCTTCTCATTCGCAAGATAAATATATTTAGCTAATTTTGAGAGTAAACCTGATTGCTTAGACGAAAGTAAGTTTTTAAACTTTTGGTACGATGGCCACGCACAATAATATCTGGGTAAACATTGCAATCTTATATCACGATAAAATGGACAGACCAAAGCAAAATGGTACTCATTTTCTACTGTTGACATATTACACCTAGTACATAATCGGTCTTGTCTGTCTATATTTCTATACCGTCCTTCTTCTATATTTAGCTTATGTGCGGAGCAAAGAAAACGCGATAGCGCAGTCAAGTGCTTTAAGTTTGAAACACAAGAAAGATACTTTTCTAATTCAAATACATGTTTGTGTCGCAGAATAGAATGGAATATAATGATGAGCTTGTCCCATTCTGCCTCGAGGGGGCTCGGGGAAAGTAATCACCACGACATAGTTGATGAAAAGATGGTTTAATGATGATTTTCCTGACTCCCAGGCCAGCATACACTGTAAATATATAAAATGCGCTCCTTAATTAAAAGGAGACATTTATATTATGTTGTCCTTAGAGGTGGACGTAAGTCCTACCCCTGCCAGAGACAATGAAAGACTGACCGGCAGCTTGGGCAGTACGAGGCCCAAAGAAGGGAAATACACAATTTAGCAAATATTTACAAATGGACACAAATTACAAAATTATCTGAATTATCACTAATTGAAGACATAAAATAGTAAGCACATACCTGTAAATATATAAAATGCGCTCCTTAATTAAAAGGAGACATTTATATTATGTTGTCCTTAGAGGTGGACGTAAGTCCTACCCCTGCCAGAGACAATGAAAGACTGACAGGGCGCAAAGGTCGTGCGTGCGCATGCCAGCGTGAGTCAGTGAAGTGAATCGCGCACGCTAAATTACATAAGGACAAAAACCGGAAACGGATATGCGCTAACTTTTAAAATAATGCTTAAGAGGATTAGAGCTATAGGGAAAATGAGTGGAATGACATGAAATATAGGATAAATTGGACTGTAGGATAATTTAGTACAGGATTTTTAGGATGAAATATTTTCACCCTGTGACATTCTCCGCCTCTTCGGGAAATGTCGTCCCGACATTTAGTTAATAGATTTACAATATTAGCAATTTTACTATTTATAAATGTGTATTTACAACATTTTAATATTTCAGACGGTATCTTATCCAGTGACAATTATTTGTTTGAACAGCTCTGCACTCTAATAAAAAACCTTTATATGACAAAACATACAGGCTTTTACATGTACACATGTACAAACTTTATTATCTGTATAAATATACAGAATTTTATCTATACTACTGTACAGATATTTATCTGTACATCGGCGCAGATATCTGAAGAAGCAAGCTGTTCACTGGATCAAACTAAAATGTTATTTCATGGAAGTTCCATGAAACATCAACACTTTAACACAAATTTCAATAGATATGCTATAAATAAACTATATAGCATATATGGACCAAAAGAATTATCCTTTCTTCAGCCTTTCAGTCCCGTATATATACACAACGTTTGCATGACTTAAGTACCTAATTTGTCAAACTGCAGGTGACAAAATGTTAAAAACAAGAAACAAGCCATGCAAAAATATGGACTGAACACTATAAAAACGTCAATCCATGTAAAAAAACTATTATTTACAATACATTCTCCTGGGTATGTTATCAAGGTATAAGCCTAATAGACAGTAGCAGATCCTATACAACGCCATATGGAGAACAAAACACTGGCATCCAAGTGATCTGGTCAATCCATACCGACTCGTAGCCAAGTGCCCATCAACCCACAGCGAAGTATTGAACCTGCCAGACATCCATTGAAAGAGACTTTGCAATGTCCAGCACCTCGAGAGCATACTCAATGAATGTAATGTACCATTCATTCGCGGCAACATTATGCAGCGAAGTCATGAAAATAAAAATACTACTCCATTGTCTTTCAACAAGACAATATTTCACACAAACTTCAGAATGAATTATTTTAAAAGGGCAGATAACTGTCTCCTGTTCTTTTTACGAACTGCATGTAAAAAGAAATTAAAGAAGGGCACAACATTTTAAAATTCACGATGTCGTATAGCACCAGTGTAGAGAGCTCAATTAGCATAACATAGGAAATGTCATGTCATGCAAGTATACTGAAAATGCAATTAAGTATATTCATCCGCGTTTACGGCTCGAGTGCGTCAAGTTCAGCTCATTTGCTACACAAGACGTTTTGCCACAAGAAACCGTACCCACCATTAAACTACTTAATATATAAAGCAAAATGTTTTTATTATTAACAACTGATACTCTCCACACTGGATACCAATAATTTGGCAATGCCCCACCTTCTCTTTAAGAAATGTCGTCCCGACATATGTTACCGTCGAAGAGGGCAGCTGCAAGGCACAGGTACACGGAACTTGCATTACAGACAGTGACGATTGTCATAAAATGCATCAGGAATGACTACCTACCGGCATCCAAGTGATTAGGTCAATCCTTCCCGACTTGTAGCCGGCAGCCATCAGTCCACAACAAAATATGAAAACAGTTACCATCTATAAGAAATGGCTTGTGTCATCTGTAACGTGCAACTCCAACCAATGACGGACATTTACTCGGGACAAAAAAAAATATAGGAAGCAGACCGAGTATTGTCTGCAAGAAAGATATGATGCAAGAAATTGCATCATACCAATAAAACAGGATTTCCGCATTGCGAGAAAAAAATACAATGCAGAATATGTACACTTAATTATCCAGAAACCAGGGCAGTGATAATTAAAATTATTAAAAACAGAAAACACAGAGCCACAAAATGGCTAACAGACCCAGTCACCTCCAGTTTGCCACACAGGTTTTTTTCTATTTCTAGATGGAAGGACCCTAGGCCGCAAAAGCCCCGGGGAAGTTAACCCAGGAGTAAAGGGTGGTGCCAGAGGATTTAAGTTAGATCTCCTCTGTGGTATCACATACCTGGGCACCTCAAGACCCGCCTGCTCGATACCGCCATCAGCTGTTGAATCTACAGCATTATGTAACCCCTGGTTGAATTCCACGTTGTCACTTACAGTTTGAGTCTCATCCGGTGACGGATGAGAACTGTTTGACAGTGCCACTTTGGAATCCACTCCAGGTTTCGATGGAGGTAGAGCCATAAATGGGAGCAACAGATTCCTGTGGAGCATTTTAGTGTTGCTTCTGCCATGCTCACGTTTTACAACGTAAACAGGAATCTGTTTATTTGGCTGTTCAAAAACCAAATAGACATCCTTCTTTCATTTATCGGCAAGCTTGTTTTTGCCCTTTAATCCCACGTTGCGTATCAGTACGCGATCCCCAGGCATCAGGTTGGACTCTCGAACCTTAAGGTCATAAGTGACCTTGTGCCTCCGACCTTGTCGACGGGCCTCCTTCGATGCAGTTTTGTATGCAAAATCCAGCCTCTTTCTAAGATCAGCTGCATACTTAGACTGATCTTTACATGCACTTTCCGGCTTGATGCCTAAAAATGCATCGACAGCAAGCCGAGGATGCCGCCCAAACATTAGGTAATGGGGCGAATATCCAGTGCTCTCGTGACGGGTCGAGTTGTAGGCATGGACCAAAGAAGGAACATACGACTTCCAGTCGGATTTCTGGTGGTCTTCGAGAGTACCTAACATATTGAGCAGCGTTTGGTTGAAACGCTCTGGCATTCAATTGCTCATAGGGTGGTAGGGCGTGGTCCTAGATTTGTCAATGTTGGCAATGGAACACAGCTCTTTAATAACCTGACTTTCGAAATTGCGTCCTTGGTCGCTATGCAGACGGGCGGGAAAGCCGTAATGACAAATAAAGTTATCGAAAAGAAGTCTGGCTGTTGTTTTTGCAGTCTGGTTCTTGGATGGGAGTGCCAGAGCATAGCGGGTGAAATGGTCTGTAATAACAAGAATGTTTTCGTATCCACCCGCTGACATCTCAAGAGACAGGAAATCCATACAGACCAAGTCCATTGGATATGTAGATTCCACAAGGACGAGGTTAGCCGAATTCCTACTCTGAGTCTTGCGCCTTATGCACCTGGGACAGTTTTTCACTTTCTTCTCAATGTCACCATCCATCCCTGGCCAGTAAAACCGAGACTTAACCAAGGACATTGTTCGATCTCTCCCCTGATGGCCGGCTTCATCGTGGAGACCTGCAAGCGCAATATCCCTGTAAATCTCAGGTAAGACTAGCTGGTTAATGGACGTGCCATTAAGAGAATGACGACGATGAAGTACGTCGTCTTTGAAAAACAAATTGTCCCAGTCTTTCAATACTTTCTGGCATTCTTTAGACTCAAGAGCAATCTGCCTCCTGGTAGGCTTATGTCCAGAGGTTAAAAGCTGTTTGACTCGATTCAGTGTGCTGTCCATTGTTTGTTCAGCTTTCGAGTCAACCTGACTGATATCTGAACCAAAGTCAGAGCCAATTTCATCACTGCCGATCGACGCAACCTGAGAGAGCAACACACACTCCACTACTGGAGCATTCTCCCAAGAAGCCAAAGCCGATTGACAGATGGCCTTTATGGCATCATTAAACAAAACTTCTTTGTCTGTGGAAGGTAATCTACTTAATGCATCAGCATCCAGATTTTTCCTTCAAGATCTGTAGAGAAGTTTAAAATTGTAATTGGACAGTGACGCTAACCATCGATGTCCCGTCGCATCGAGCTTAGCAGTAGTTAGAACATACGTTAGTGGATTATTATCCGTTCTAACTAGAAACTTGTTTCCATATAAATAATCATGGAACTTGTCTGTCACTGCCCATTTTAATGCCAAAAATTCCAATTTATGTGCAGGATAATTGCACTCATTGGCTCTTAAACCTCTGCTTGCATATGCAATGACATGTTCAATACCGTCTGTTTCCTGGTAAAGAACAGCGCCTAAACCATCCCCACTAGCATCAATATTTAAGATGAAGTCTTTGCTGTAATCAGCATAAGCAAGGACTGGTGGTGATGTCAGCTTTTCGATGATTAAATCAAAAGCTTGTTGTTGCTCAGGACCCCAGATCCATGGCGTGGCAGTTTTAGTTTTCTTGTCTTTCTTGTTCGTTGGGTGACCGACAAGAAGACTGTTAAGTGGTTTAACAATCTGGGCATAATTACAAATAGCCCGCAAACCCAAGAAAAATACGGAGTTCCCTTATATTTGAAGGGATAGGCATTTCATTAATGCAGAAATCTTGTCAGGATCGGTTTGTACACCCTTATCACTGACAATATGGCCTAAATACTGCACTTGGGTCTTGAAGAATTCACACTTAGAGCCTTTGAGCTTTAAGCCATGGCGCTCAAGCTGCTTGAATACATTTTCAAGGCACTCTAAGTGCTCTTCGAATGTCTTACTAAAGATTATTATATCATCTAAGTAAATTAGACATTCCTTCAAGTGTAACTCACCCATACAACGCTCCATTAGGCGTTGAAATGTAGCTGGAGCGTTAGTTAACCCAAACGCCCTTCTGTTACATTCAAAGAAGCCTAAGGGACCCACCGAAAAGGCGGTCTTATGTTTGTCAGCTTCTTTGATACCAACTTGCCAATAGCCAGAACGAAGGTCAAGTTTCGAAAAGTATTTTGCACCAGATAAAGAATCAATTGTTTCTTCAATTCTGGGTAAGGAGTAAGCATCCTTAATAGTTCTGTTACTTAGTTTTCGAAAATCTATGCAGAAACGGAGGGAATTATCTTTTTTACGGACGAGAACAATATTAGACGAGAAGGGGCTTTGGGACTCCCTAATAGCACCAGCGTCTAACATTTCTTTGAGGTGTTGACGCACCTCCTCAAACATTGCAGGAGGAATACGCCTGTATGGGTCCTTAAACGGAGTATTATCTGAAAGGTTAATTTCATGTTCCACAAGATCTGTGAAACCTAAATCCGTAGGATCCGTTGAAAATATATGCTTCCACTTATCAAGTAAGACACTGGCTTCTTGTTTTTTGATCTGGTGTTAAATTTTCTTGTGGAAGACTAACGCCAATATCTTCAAAAGACAGTTCACTAGAACTAGACTTTTTCGAAAACGAACTATCAAAAGGGTCAACATTCTTAATAACGTTGACTTCATGCAAGTTACAAAGGGGAGTTTTGGGTTTAATAGTGATAGGCCTGGCTGAGATATTACAAATGCGAACAGGTATTCGTGAAGTTTTCATGTTTTGTTTAACAGAAACAACCCTAGGGCAAACATTAAATTCATTGTCAGACATATTTTCTGTTACAGCATTTTCAAAGTTTGCAGTATTTCTAACTAATCCTGTTAAAGTAACAGTTTCGTTTGACTTGATTATAACTGGTTTCTTATTGGTTGACTTTACCACTTTAGATTGACAAGAAAGTACTGGAAATGCGTTAGTCCACGCTGAAGGAACAGATGCAGTTCCATTGACATGATCCCCGAATGCAGCAATAATATTTGTACCAACTATTATAGGAACTTGGCCAGAGAACCTTGTCGTTGATACAACTAATATTGGCACAGTCAATGGATCATGGTCAATGTCAGACATACTAACTTGTGCTTCAATATAACCCAAATAAGGTATAGAAGAACCACTGGCTCCAGTTATATTCAATTCAAAATCTGACATATCTCTCAGCTCAGGCCTAGGGTTCATGGTATTATAAAACTTTTCACAAATAGTAGTGACCACTGAACCAGTGTCAATGAGTGCTGTACATTTTTGCCCATTAATGAAAATAGAAGATTCATTAATTGAACCAATCATTCTGGATATGAGAGGTTCTTTAGTACTTGAGCTATTAGAGTCAACAGCTGAGTCTTCATTCTGCTCCGCAATGAAGACTCGACCTAGTTTAAAGGATTTGGACTGCTGTCTATCTTATTGTCGGAGGCAGACGAAGACGTAGAAGTCTCTGTCTTTTTATCAGAGACTGACTGCTGTTGTTGTTGGTAGGCCCCTCTCTGTTTATATTGCCCCTTTCGAAAATTATACCTACCACGGTATGACCCACCTTTGCCTCGAGGTGTATAACCTCGCTGTGAAGTGGCAGAGGACGGTACCGTGGTAGTACTGGAGGTGGCTGCTTTTAAAGTTGAATCCTTGAATTTATTTTCAAGGCCATCCATCCTCTCTCTCAACAGCTTCATTTGCTGCAACAGCCCATACAATTTCTTATTTGTAGAATTGGAGTCAGAAATGGACTGTTGCATTTGCTTAACATCTTTAACTTCTTGAATGTCAGATGTTGAGGACTGAGAACCAGTTGCTGAAGATGAAAATGATTTTGTTAAAGTAGAAACAGAAAGGTCTTGCTCGATGGCTCTTAATTTCTTCCTTAGCTGATTAAACTCTTTTTCTGTTTCATATGTGTATCTGCTGGAGTTTTTAAGTAGGGGATCTCCTAACCCATTCCACAGTTTAGAACACAACATTTCATTTCTAATTTCATCAGAGATGGTGCGACTTCTTGTTGCTCTCCTCAAAAGATTTTCAATTCTGATGCTGTAATCAGCAACTGATTCATCTTTTCTTTGACATTCAATATAAAATTGCTGAAGTAAAACTTCATTGGTAGAAACATTGCCATAGATACTCTCAAGTTTATTGAGGATATCTGATGGTTTGGCAGTTTCTCCAAGTGTAAGTAAAATTTCCCTGGCTCTTCCTCTAAGATTCTTCCTAATAGATTGTAAAATTAGAGAGTCAGGATAGTTTTCTATTATGAGGCAGCTGAGCTCAAACTTCCACACCTCGAAAGAAACATCTCCTTTCTGGTCTTCACCAGAAAAGAATGGAAGTTGAGGTAATCTCATGCTGGCCAAATAAGAACTGTTGAGAGAACTATCAAATGCAGAAGGATGGATATTAAAAGAAGGGACTGTACTAACTTTGGGGGGATCACTGCCTGGTTCTGGTTTTGTAAATGTATGGGGGAACACAGAAGTAGAGTCTTTCTTGATGGTATTTAGAGGAGGGTTTGGCTCTACTTCATCTTGAAAGTGGACATGGGGAATGAAGGGGTAGTCTTTAGGGGGTGGGGGTCTTGGGGGTTTCAATGTTGGGGATTTGAGGGGTTCTGTTGATGTAGTTCTATGAACTACCAATCTTGAAGATTCTCTTTTCGGGACAGGTGGGGGTACCTTTCGGTATGTGTGCCCAAGAAGAGAAAATTCACTAGGGACAGAGTCACCCTTGTCACTTAGTGGGGTACTAGTGGCTGGAAGATGACCATGTTTATCAGGACCAGACACATTTTCTATATCAAGAGGGACTACTTCGTAACGGCCTGTAGCCCTCAACATTTCAATCATAAAGTCAACATCTTTGTCTGGCCAAAATGTTTTCAAATCAACTTTGGGGTCTTCACCACCTTCAGCCATTATGAAAAATGTATAAATAATGGGCTCGTACTCTGATTATATTTCAACAAATCAAGTCCACTATTTAATTCAACACTGATTAGTCAAATATGACTAGACTATGACACAAAATCAGTTATAAGAAACTGCACTAATATGCACTAATACTTTGTAAACTGATTTTCAAACAAGTAGTTCTTGTTGGAAACTGTCACACAAACACATTTCAATAGTGCTACTAGACTTTAACTGTGCCTTCAATATCAAAAACAATTTTCAATTGATTTAAAAAAAATAAATGAAATTGTGTTGACAAATTCTCACTAGCGTGCAAAGCACTTCAATTCACACAAATTATTCAGACACACTAAGAATATTCACTTTAATTAAATCACTTGACCTCAAAAGCCATTATTCAACCATATATGTGAAAGCACAACACTTCACACTAACACAGTGTAGCACTATCATCAAATATGCATAAATAAACACTATGGAGCTGTATTACTAGCTTTTTACCTCATAACTTCCATGTGAAATTCAAGAATTTGCTTCACAATCACAGACAAGAAGTTATTTTTCAACAGTAATATGAATGATCAAAGTACCAGTCCCTTATTTATCATTAACTAGTCTCACCTGAATCATCTAAGGTCTCCACCAGAGAAAATTCTTCGAAAACTAAAACAAAACTGTCGAAACGCAAAGTATTTGTCGACAAATTTAAAACGCACCGCTTAGTCATATGACAATAAAAACATCGGCCGGCTTGTACGATATAATATGTTTCATTATTTTCACCGATTGTAAAATACAACAAATTGTTTATGAAATTTCACCGACCGGTTTATATGACAAAAAGTATGTAAAAATATACACTGTTCGGTGAAACTCAAAACGTCTGTTTTATTTTATTTTTTAAATTGAAGCTCAAATGTACTATTACATAAATGTAATAGTGACAGATGACATCAAAGGTGACAGGTGACAACCAACTAATGAAATACTGTTGACAATGTTCATGTCAATACCATTTATATATGTCTGGTAAACAAATGGTGACAGGTGACAGACAGCTGACAACCAATGATCAACTAGTATATTGTTTCATTTTCATTAAATGGTGACAGGTGACAGACAGGTGACAGGTGACTGACTGATGAAGATATCAAAAGCTATACCAAAATCAAACAATGTTTGTTTTCAAAACACAGTGCCAGCTTATACAACAGTACATTGAATAATTTCAATCACCAAATAAAAAGGTGACACATGACAGACAGCTGACAACAATTTTTTAAGTAAAGGCAAAAAAAAAAATCATGTCATGTTTTGAAACCTCCTTTTCAACTGGGGAGATTGGGTTGGGTCTATTGGCTCTCACAGGACGTGGTACAGATGATAATAATGATGGGCCAAAATAAGAAAAATAAATAAATAAATAATAATGATAAATAAATAGATCAATATATATTTGTAAGAAATTCAATTTAAATTCTTACCACTTTGCAGTCTTACTTTAAACTGTTCTACTTGTGCAGTGTGAACGTTAGTGCACTGTGCTGTACATGCAAGGATGTGAACAGGATTTCTGAAAAATATGACAAAAAGTATCAATATCACAGAAATGGCAAAAAAATCACAATATCACATTTGTAACGGTAGAGCAGAAGAAAAGATATAATTATTTCAGAAATAGAGCACGATATCACCTAAATATTATCTATATGATACACTAATTATCCTAGACAAACACTTTCTGAAAAAAATTACTGATGTTTAACACACAATTTCATTCAGGGCAAAATAATCTCAAAACACTGGATCACCATTCACCAAGATAACCACAGCAGCAACACATATGTATTTAACAAATATAATGATGCTGTGCCATTTTCCATGGAATACAATACCCTGAAAATATTATGGCCTATCAACACAACCTAACCCTAAATGATCTCAAAAATGTAAACCAATGTAAGATAAATGACTGACATACTCAATTTAACCAAACTATAGCTATATAGCTAAAATGTGTGTGTAATGAAAAATATAGGGCACTGTGTAAAGAGAAATTTTATGGCCTCTCAACACACTAAATTATTCACATGGTCTTCAAATTTATGTGATGACCACTATTAAATTGTTGAGCTGTTCACACAACATAGATCTGAGGCTGTCCACACAATAGGGATCCAATTAGAGGCTGATCACACAAGATGGATCCAATCTAGCACTGTGAATACATGTAGATCTATACTAGGTGAAGTGTACATGTATGCAAACAGCAATCACATATAAATAAACTAATCCAACTAATAAAGAGCTATGGAAACTAATAAATGTTCACTAGTAATTCACCAATATGCAGCAAAGAATGCAGTCACTAGAGTAGAAAAAGTAAATAAACACTGTAGATAGAAGAAAATGCAGATATCTAAACCGAAAGTAGAAAGTCACTTCATGTATACATTTCCGTGTTGTTCTTATCTTACTTGGAATCTTACTTGGAAGTAAGGGACTATTGAACCCTTACTTGTGGTTCGTCTTCCCTCTCTCAACTTCTTTGACTCTTCTATTATTCTTTGACTTCCGGTGTCGTATCATAATAATAAGTCTATAGGAAAGTCTCTTATGTGGCCTTTTAATTTCTCACTTTTATGTTCATATCTCTAACAGTCTCATATGTTTATATATTTATCCAGGTATGTAACACTCATTTAACAGTGTATATCAGTGTCATCGAGCCGCTTGATTATCCATAATTTATCAAGTTTAAAATTGAAATACAGTGAGTGAAGATATTATATCCTCTGGCAAAGAGTTCCATTCAGTGAGTGAAGAAATTATATCCTCTAGCAATGAGTTCCATTCTTCTATTATTCTCACAGAAAACAAGTTCTGACGTACTGACTTACTTCTTACTTATGAATGTTTTCTTTGCTCTTAAAGGATCTAAACTTTTATCATTATTTACTATAATGCAGCTGGATGTTGTGCCGTGTGGCGGCCGTAAAAAGTCTCCTCGCACTCATCTATAGTGCAGATTATATTTTCCTTTTGGTCCTTTGAGATCATGGAATATATTCTGAGAAGTCAGAAATGATCATACGTTTAGATTCATTTTCTAAACAAATTTGAAATATTTTGGTATTTTTCGACTTATATCAGTCTTTGAGACGACTGCCATGTTAAAACTGCAAATTTACTGTTTTTTCCTCTGGCTCCTTGTGCCAGATTTAAAGGGTCACTGATGAGGCTTGAATAGCCGAAACCGCGGTATGGCCCAACTTCTTACTTATGAATGTTTTCTTTGCTCTTAAAGGATCTAAACTTTTATCATTATTTACAGCATCTTGGTTTAAACAACTTTAATGTATGTCCTCCAATTGAAGAGTTATTTATTTAGAATTTAGTATATATCAGTGTCATCAAACCGCTTGTTTATCCATAATTTATCTAGTTTAGTTTTAAATTGAAATACAGTGAGTGAAGAAATCATATCCTCTGGCAATGAGTTCCATTCATCTATTATTCTCACAGAAAATGAGTTCTGACGTACTGACTTATTGCATCTTGGTTTAAATAACTTTAATGTATGTCCTCTAGTTGAGGAGTCTGCCATTTGGAAGAAATCTTCAACAGGAACGTCATCGATCCCTTTCATAATTTTAAATACTTGTATCATATCCGCACGCTGACGTCTATATAGTAACGTTGGAAGGTTTAATTCTTTCAGACGATCTGCATAGGACAAATGTCGTAATTCAGGAAGAAGTCTAGTTGAACGTCTTTGCACATTTTCAATCATACGTATATGTTTTTTGAGGACTGGATACCACACTAAATCTCCATAATCAAGATGAGATCTAATTAAGGACTTGTACAGACACAAGAAAGTATCCTTGCACAGATATGCAAATGACCGCTTTACCAGCCCGAGAATTCTATTAGCTTTATTTACTGCATAACTAATATGCTGTTCAAATTTTAGATCCTCCTGAAATATCACTCCCAGATCCTTCTCACTGTCTACGCTTTTAATGTCTACTATATTGCTGTTCTTGTCTAACATTTTATATGAAAACTTTGGATTGTTGTTTCCAATATGCATAATTTTACATTTATTAGAATTGAAAAAGAGTAACCACTTCATTGTCCATCTACATAATTCAATCATATCATTCTGAAGAATTTCATGATCTTGTATCCCTGATATCTCCTTATATAAATTAGTATCATCTGCAAACAACTTGCAATAAGATTTTACTTTAGCAGGTAAATCATTCACATATATAATAAACAGTACTGGGCCTAGAACCGAGCCCTGGGGCACTCCAGATGTAACATCAGTCCAATCAGAGGTAGTTCCATTAAGTACGACTCTTTGCTTCCTTTCAGCCAAAAAATCTTTAATCCACTGTAACAAGTTGCCATTTATTCCAAGTTTCTGGAGTTTTAATAGCAGTCTTTGATGGGGCACAGAATCAAATGCTTTTTGGATGTCCAGATAGAGAGTATCTACAGGTGACCCATTATCAATAGCATTCGTCCAGTCATCGAGAACCTTTAATAACTGTAAAGTGCATCCACGCCTATCACGAAACCCATACTGACTTTCAGAAAAAATATTATTGTCAATGCAATGCGACATCAAAGCATTTCTAACCAACTTCTCCAGTAATCGACAGAGAACAGATGTAATACTAATCGGCCTGTAATTACTTGCTGATTGTTTATCTCCAATTTTATATATACATGTTACATTTGCGGATTTCCACACCGGTGGCAGTCTACCAACAGCAAGTGAATTATTATACAAAATGGTGACTGGATAGGCTATATAATCAGCCATTTCCTTCAGGAAACGAGGATGAATTTCATCTGGTCCTGCAGATTTAGAGGTGTTAACAGATTTCAACAGATCTCTAACCTTGCTGACAGTAACAACAACATCACAAATGTCATTATCAATCTGCCTATCATAAGACGGTAACTGACCATTCTCAATTGTAAACACGGATGCAAAGAAGTTATTTAAAACACCAGCTTTAGACTTATCATCAGAAACTGTGTGACCCATATTATCCTTTAAGTCTCCAATTTCCGATTTAACCTGTGACTTTGAACGTACATACTTCCAAAATGACTTGGGGTTTGATTTGACTTCCATTGCAACTCCTTTCTCATATTTTTTCCTGGCAAATCTTACGCATTTAGGAATCTTGTTTCTAATTTTACGATTCTTTTCATAATCAGCTCTGTTACGAGAGAAGGTATACCTTTTCCAAGCTCTGTATTTGTCTTCTATTAATTTCTTACAGTACATATCCATCCAGACAGGCTTGACTTTTTTCTTATATTGTGTTTCCGGTATGCACTTATCTATTACTTTTCTTATGTTACAGTAGAAGAAATCCCAGCTTTCAATTATGTCCATATCATTCATCAAATTCCAGTTAACTTTGGATAAATCCTCAGCTGCCTGCTTATAGTTACCTCTATAATAATTTCTAGAATGAATACCTTTGTAATAAGCATCTATGGAGGTATCAAGTTCAATCTCTATACACAAGTGATCACTGTTACCAAGTCTGGTCGTTATCTCTACATATTTGATTAAGTCTACTGAATCTGCTAGCACAAGGTCTAGAACATTACCAGGATCCAAGTCACGCCAACGCGTTGGTTGAGTGATAAACTGCTCTAAAAAGTTATCTCTAATACATTCTAAAAATCTGAAAGAATTATGAGTCTCTCCTGTAGATGTTGTCCAATTAGACCAATCTATCTCAGGAAAATTGAAGTCTCCAATAATAATTTTATGCTTACACTTCTCCTGACATACACGATCTATAAGATCAAATAACAATACAGTATTCTCATCAGATGAATTAGGACTCCTGTAAACTCCACCTATCAAAATCTTGTCCTCCTTATTAATTTTAATGTCAACCCATACACTTTCTAAAAAGTTTGATGAAGATAAATCATTTCTCAATTCTGCACTAATAAAGTCTTTAACATAAATCACAACTCCTCTACTTGATTTTGTCACATTACTTCTAAAGCAGTTATAACCACTAATGTTAAGCTCAGCTTGAAAAATGTCTGTTGAGTCCCCTGTCTTAGGGTACACCTCACTTATAATGATTATATCTGGATTAAGAATAATTGTCCTAGCTCTAAGCTCATCCAGTTTATTAATTAAGCTGTCAGCATTTGTGTATAAGATAGAAATTCCCTCATATAAGAATGTCAATGGACTGGTCCACTCTTCTTCATAAATTTCAGTACTACTGTCATTATTTGTGAATGTGCTAAAAGTATCTGAATCACTATGGTTGCCTTCATTACCAGAGTCCAAGCTTTCATTATATAAAATCAATTCCGACTCACTCATGGACTGATCTGAGTCTACAAAATCTTCAATCACATCTGAAGAGTTACTATATCCCTCCTCTGAATTAAAAGTTGGTGACGGATTCAAACTGCCAGAATTGTCAGAATACCTATCACACACATGATTATCTGAAAACAGAAAGAGTTTCCAGGTCATAGGAAAATCTAATTTGAAGTAACCAGTAACCATTTAAATCTTGGGCAATAACAACAAACTAATGGCACAACGGTGCAACATATATACAAAAGTTTATTTTGCTGTTTTGTATTAAATTTCAGATGCTGATGGGGAACTGCTAGGTGCAGCGCCCCTCTCAGACAACCCAGACACATCCCCTCTCTGATTGATTTGCCTGGCTGTTATAATTTTTCCTCTACTAATCTTTAAGTTAGTCTCCCCCTTCTCCTCTCTAGATCTCCTTTCCACCCTCAAAAGGAACGCCTCTTTTCGCTGACTTTTTGTTAGGTCTGGCGTAAAATAGATATTGCTAAATATGTCATCTTCGCAATCTCGAAGCAGAGAATTTGCCTTTAGAATCTGCCTTTTATGTTCAAATAAATTAACAGATAATCTGAGGGGCCTGCTTTTGATCTCTCCATTCTCAGATACAACTCGCCTTCCAAGGCGTACCAACTTGGCAACCTTTATAACATCTACATCTAAATTCATCTTAGTCTCTAACAAATTTACCAAAAAGACAAAATCTTCCTGTTGCCTGATAGCTGGATCATCTTTTTTACTCTCCGGTAAATTCAAACATATAAGGTTAAGACGCCTACCTTCAACCTCCCTGAGTTCAGCTACCTCATCTTGTATCAAAGATTTTACTCGATCATTAGATACCAATTGTTTATTTTCAAGGGACTCAACTCTGTTAGAAAGTGATTCACATTGGGCTTCTACATTACCAATCCGTATCAAGAGTTTCTGCACACCCGGTACAGCATGCATACAGTGACTACAATACCATGAGGCACTCTGACAATTGCATAACGCTTCAAATGTATTCTTGTTCAAGTTAGAACAGTGGTGGCAAAAACAACTTTCACAGAATCCACATTTCATTTTCTTCTGCTGTTTTTCAAAAAGTTTATTACAGCCCTTGCATTTCATATGAGAGTCATTGTCCTTAGTAACAACAGGGATTGGAATTTGCGCCTTCTGCTTTTCAGAGTTTTTAATGTAGCTGTGATCTGAGGGGCCCTTATTCATACTGTTGGCGCCAGATTTCTCGTTCACAATTCCTGCTCTGTTTCTGGTTTCCATGCTTCCCTTTTACTTATAATTGTGATATTTATAGTGCTGAATGTTTATCGAGCCAGAAAAACATCAGAATATGTGACGATGGGGTGAAAACACCTGGATAATACTCGATTTTAAACTCAAGTTTTCTTCTTCTCAATTTTTTGCGGCCGGAACGCTCGACTTGTTGTTTTCAAACTTTTTAAATATACAGAATTCACGCGTATACGAAGAGTTACAGTTACATGGCCATATGAATATTTGAAAATTACCACGAAATGATACTATTCCAAGCTGTACAGCGCACAAAAAAGAAAATACTTATATTTCAACTCCGGCATGATTTACACGGCCGATTTACACAGGGCGCAGCCATTGTGACGTCACGACATAAAAATATAGTTGGAGCTCCTTTCGTGATTGGTCAGTAGTCGGGAATCACCACACTTGTTGTAGCGCCAATGTCGCAGAATAGAATGGAATATAATGATGAGCTTGTCCCATTCTGCCTCGAGGGGGTTCGGGGAAAGTAATCACCACGACATAGTTGATGAAAAGATGGTTTAATGATGATTTTCCTGACTCCCAGGCCAGCATACACTGTAAATATATAAAATGCGCTCCTTAATTAAAAGGAGACATTTATATTATGTTGTCCTTAGAGGTGGACGTAAGTCCTACCCCTGCCAGAGACAATGAAAGACTGACCGGCAGCTTGGGCAGTACGAGGCCCAAAGAAGGGAAATACACAATTTAGCAAATATTTACAAATGGACACAAATTACAAAATTATCTGAATTATCACTAAATGAAGACATGAAATAGTAAGCACATACCTGTAAATATATAAAATGCACTCCTTAATTAAAAGGAGACATTTATATTATGTTGTCCTTAGAGGTGGACGTAAGTCCTACCCCTGCCAGAGACAATGAAAGACTGACAGGGCGCAAAGGTCGTGCGTGCGCATGCAAGCGTGAGTCAGTGAAGTGAATCGCGCACGCTAAATTACATAAGGACAAAAACCGGAAACGGATATGCGCTAACTTTTAAAATAATGCTTAAGAGGATTAGAGCTATAGGGAAAATGAGTGGAATGACATGAAATATAGGATAAATTGGACTGTAGGATAATTTAGTACAGGATTTTTAGGATGAAATTTTTCACCCTGTGACATTTGTATGTACTATATGAGTTTAACTTTACCGAATTTTGCATATCCGAAAACCAGCCCTGTAAATACTGATCATGCACTCGTTCGATTACTCTTTCAAGTTGAATTTTAGAAACATCCTGGTTATTCCATAAATACTGAAACCCCAAATCGGATAAAAGTTTTTTTACCTGGCTAGCCCAGTTATTATTGCAATTATCTGTTTCTATTTCAGATTGTAATAATTTAAATTTTAATGAATCTGGAGACTTCACAATACCATACCAATACTTCAAAATTTTAATCTTTCGTAATACGCTTAAGGAAACCCTTCCTAGTTCTCCGTATACCGCAGCTGTGCATGTTTGTACTTTAACCCCAAGAATCTGTTTCAAAAATTTCAAATAAACTCGTTCAACATCTGGTCCAGAATGAAACCCCCATATTTCTGCCCCATAATTTAATATTGGTAAAATCATTGCATCAAACAATTTAAGTTTCTCTGTCACCGCTAAAGACATCATACTAAATAGATTATTTAGTGAAAATAATGCTTTCATACCCTGTTCAGCTAAAACCTTTTGAGTTTGATAAAATTTGCCATTAAACGAGACAGTTACGCCTAGGTATGTGAATTTCGATACACACTTTAGTAATGTTTTATCGTAGTATAGTTCAATAGTTTCAGGACGAGTACCCCCTTTGAAAACCATTACAACTGTTTTGCCCGTATTTAAAGTAATACCCCATTTATTGCAGTAGGTATGCATTTTATTAAGCAAAATTTGCAGACCAGTCTTGGACCTTGAGAATATAACCGTGTCATCTGCAAATAATAAGATAAACATCTGTATTTCGTTTATAGATATAAGATCAGCTGAATCCTCATATAAATACTATGCATAAATTAATGCAAAATTTTAATGGGCAGTTTGACTGGGCTGTACCTGTATCATGTTTATGCCTTTGATCGTTTGAAGATTACAGTTTCTTTGATGTTTTCAGAAACTGCTGTGTAATTGAGATTTTTTATTCAAGATCTATTTTCTTCGGGTAGTACATAAATATGATTGAAACACTTGACCTCCAACAGATTTCCTAATCCAGATATCTACAATAACTATTGACTTTGGTTGTTATTATTTGAAGAGTCGGATGTAAATTTCTTATGACATAATTATGCAAGGCTTCATAAAGCCTTGAATTATTATTTTTATGGTTACTTAATCTTGGGTGTGGAAAATGTCTTGTGAAAAGGTATAGGAAGCATCCCTCGCTTTTGCGAACTGATATTTCAATAGATTGTTTATGCGAATGGAGAAGGCTCCGATCAGACTGCGCAAATGGCCAGGCTGATCTGAGTCTTTGCCGTTCGCACTTTCCGTAGTATAGTTGAAATTATATACTCCGCGATTTCACAATAGTTTCTGAATGAACACTTTTGTCAATAAAATATTTGAAACAATCTCATCACCGAACAAAATACGCACATGTACTTTTCATATTTTTAGACAGAGCAGTGTCTGGAAAGTCATGTGCTACTTGTGAATGACAAGGTTATTTTTGGGGTTTTGTAAAACCACTAACGATTGGCTAAAGCTTTTGTTTCATCTACCCGTTACTTGTCTGGGTTGAAATACGCTAGCGGTAAAATAACACTCGTCACATCAAGTAAACTCGATGCGATCTACATGGCAAATCTTCCGCAGGCTTATCAGTAATAAAAAGAATCTCATACTTCACTTCTGGAGTATATCCCACAGCTCATGTACGGTTCAGCTGCCTGAGCTGGGGAACTATTTCTTCTGTGCACATAAGGCCACACCCCCAATGAATATGCATGCAGAGAGCGGTCTTGAGCAGCCGTATTGATAAAGTCACACCGGGATACCCGAATCAATGATATATTCTAGTGGAAAAGAAATCAATATGACGAGTGGGGCGTGTTTAAATCTGTCTGTTAGCGTAGTAATATATCGGTGAAATCTGTTGCGGCTTCTGACGTCCTCGACGTCCTAGCAATGAACTCCACCTACCCCTTCTAGTTTTAATTAGAGAGTAGTAACTCTTAGACAGGACACCTTCCCATGTTGATGAGCCCAATCTGCCCACATGCAACAGGTAGTACTGGTTTACATGGTACCAGTAGCAGGTTTTGCCTGACATGACTCTAGGCCCTCATTTAAATGCTCTTAAAATTGCATGGTGTATATTGCTTATCATTTTTTATTCAATAATATGAAGGAGAATTTCAAGACAACTTGAGTTTAATAGCTTTGCCTTATGAAAGCTCTTTATAACCGGCTTTTGATGAAATGCCTACACGTTAGATAGCACTGCTAATTACCTCTGCACTGCACAAGGCCTGTCCAGATACCCTATCCACTCAAGTTTGCGGGTCCAGAAACACTAACCAAAACTTTCCAACAGATTAAAATGAAATGTGTACTAAATTATTCCTTAATTGTGTTCTAACTAAGAAATGAATACCCACAACATATGTTTATGTTGTCTATGAGCGGAGGTATGGGCGTTTTATGTTGAGAAAACAGGGGAAAAAATCCAAAAGCTGCCAGTTGGGTAATAAAAAGTTAAAAATAAAGATAGAGCCCAATCTCCAAGACATTTAATATTTCCATGATATGTAAATATATCCAATTTTTGTCTGTATACAACAATATAATTTTCACAACCTTAAACCAGTGATATATTGCGTAACAAAACACTGTTAGCAAGAGTCTATTTCTTCAATCAACTTTGATTCAACGGCATTACGTTCACTCAATGTTGATTCACTAATGTCAGCCCAGTGGGTAGGCTGTCCGAAAACTATCTGTTAATATGGTATTTCAGGGTTAGTAGTTGATCATGTTACAGTCTAATCTGTGCTTTCTAACTTGTATAAACTATTTCGTGATTTCAGCATTTTTAACACTTGCTTTTTCTCATGACTTCTTAACAGGAATTTGGAGATAAGCTCGGATGTGCCTAGCGAATTTGAATTTTACCGCCTTTGCAAACGGCGCAGAGTATGATCAGACTGCATGGCCGATCAATCCGATCAGGCTCTTCGCCGGTTGCTGACTAATTTCTTTTAATAATTGTGCGTGTTTGCGAAAAGAGCTGGCCCTGTCTGACAGTCTGATCTGTGGATTTGCCGTCAAAAAAGGCGATAAAACATACCTTTACTGAAACACGCGGCCCAGATTTTTTACTTGGGTCACAGTTCTATTTTCGACTATAAATAGAGATAAACTTTAATGAAACGTTTCATCGTGGGCGAAATCTTACGACTCTACAAACATGAAGACTGTATTTCTTCTTCTGGTGGTGGCTTCGTGCATAGGTTAGATACTTTAGAAATTTTATATAGGAGTTTGAGGGTAGTAGAATCAAAGATTGATAACTGAGCAGGTTACAGTTAATATTTTAACTCTTAAAGCGCTTAAAGCAGTAGGGTAAAGTCGGGTAATTTCGGACAGCTGGTATATTCGGACATACAATTGCAAAAAAGTGAAAATCCAGATGAGACGGCTCATAATGAGCCGTCTCATCTGGATTTTCACTGATTGCCCAGTTGATTTTGTTTTAATTCCAAACAACTGATATATATAGGAAAAAAACGTCACTGTCCGAATTTACCCGCTGTCCGAAGTTACCCGACTTTACCCTAGAGGACAAAAGCTACGAGCCTTCTCATTTGAATCTACGCTGTTTGCAAATTCAATTACATGTATTTAACTCTTTTGGCGCTTTCGTGGTTGAAACTGTTAAATATTTTATAGATGGATTATGCCGGGCCGCGTAGCGCAATCGGTAGGGCACCTGACTCTTAAGTCAGAGG
Source organism: Ctena decussata (assembly GCA_963989385.1). NCBI lineage: Eukaryota > Metazoa > Mollusca > Bivalvia > Lucinida > Lucinidae > Ctena > Ctena decussata. The sequence goes on along the minus strand of OZ022506.1, from coordinate 41,175,421 downwards.
TCCTGGGTTCGAAACCCGGTCTGGCCACATACTTTCGTTTCTCCTTCGGCTGATTCAAGAAGGGTAGTTGTCAGTTACTGGCGAAAGTATGTGCACTTAGTACTGGTTAACCGCTTAGGAGGTCTAAGTCTGCCAAGGAATAGTGTGGTTAGGTTAACTGACCGTCCCGACATGACCATAGTTGTTTACCGTGGACGTTAAGCATCAAATCAATCAATCAAATCCATCATGGGTGTGAGGTGTGGATTGAAAAATCCGTCACGAGGATCACTGTTCGGCATTACGAGGCTCGCCGAGTGATGCCGAACAGTGACCCCGAGTGACGTTTTTTCTGTCCACACCTCACATCCAAGATAGGTACTTTTTCTTGCACACCACGTTTTGTTTTCACTTCAGAACTTGTTAAAAAGCGTAATTCTAGTGCTTGACAGGTTTCAATTTGATTTTGAAAGAAGGCGCTGCTTTCAACGACCGCCATTCGGCTCTTTACGTCGACGACTGGCGTGCATAAACTGACGTCATGTTTACCTCTTCGTAACGTCATCATATAAAATGCCAACGTCACTTGACTACGCAGGTACGTGAGCCTCCTATACAACCAATGCATTGACAGCTCGTGATGTTTTTCCGGTCCTAAGTCAGAACACCAGGCAAAGTTAAGATTTTCTATCCTAGGTGAAAAGAATGGCATTTTCTATCCGGTGTGCAAGAATGACAGATAACTTGCGATTTTAAATCCTTTTCAACAGTATTTCAGTCATATCAGGACGATGGAAGGTTGAAAGGCTATGTGGAGTAATTACGATGACGGTTGAAAAGATTTCCGCCTCCAGCAAAACTCAATGGTCAAGGTCAGCCCAAGGTCATCATTTGAACAAATTTGATAGTACTCAAGTGCCTGATGCTATCTACCAAGTTTCAAGGCCATCGATCAGTTGATTCTGGAGGACTAGATTAGTAAAGGTTTTTGTCATATACGGGCATGGCCACGATGCTGGTCATGTGACCGAGACCGTTTGAATAAATTTTCGTTCCCTCAGCCCCTAGAGGCGCTCTATGAGATTTGGTTACAATTGGCCCAGTGGCTTTTGAGCAGATGTGTGAAATTGTAAAAATATGAGACCAGGGTCAAAGGTCAAACAATGACCTTGACCTCTTGTACGAATAAATGTTCATGTACTCATTAAGATGACTGTTTATACCGATTTTCAGGTCAAAATCTTCAACAGTTGCCTTGAAATCTTATGTTCTAGCATTTTCCCATATAAAAGCTACAGAAAGCAAAATTGGATTACCGTAAAAGAGGTCAAGGTCAACCCAAGGTCATAATTTGAACAAATTTGGTAGTAGTCGCGTAGCCGATGCTACATACCAAGTTTCAAGGCCATTTCTGGTTCTGAAAGAGAAGATTTTAGAGGTTTTTACCATATATGGGCGTGGCGGCCATGTTGGCCATGTGACCAGGACCCTTTGAACAACTTTTCGTTCCCCTGCCCCCTAAAGGCTCTACATGAAATTTAATTACTATCAACCCAGCGGTTTCAGAGGAGAAGTTGTTTGAAAATGTAGACGGACGGACGACGAAGCCTGCCTATCCTATAAGTACCTCCGGAGCCGCTGGCTCAGCCTGGTGAGCTAAAAAAAACTCTTCATCATCCAAGCTAATAAACAGGATTAGGTTGTGCATCAATTAATATCTGTTTGTAGGCACTGATGCCTCACCTGTTTTATTAGTTTTGATGATAAGTTGTATATAGTGACTTGAGGAAATTAAATGTAGTTCTCTTCCTCTTTGAATCGGAGGGGGCGAGCCACGGACAGACTCGGTGCGTGCCAGAACGTGCATCTTAGGGATTCGATCCGCTGAGCCTCCTGGGAAACATCGTTATAAGAACTGGACTAAGCATTATGCAAATCTGCTTTAAATATTTTAAGCAGTGTTAATAAAGTTTCTGAGCATACAGTTGGGCATAAACGCAAGTTTCAAATGCACTGACCAGACTGCGTATTTGCGCAGTCTGGTCTGGGCACATGAAGTTTGCATGGGCGTTAAATAGATAACACATGATACGCCCAAGTTTTGGGGGTCCTTATTTATTAATCTACATGTACTCATTTGTTTGTTTATTTGTATTTAGCTGTAAGCATGTGCCAAACGATCTGTAACGATGACAGTCACTGCACTAAAGGCTACTACTGCGACCACGCCGACAATGTGTGTCACTCGAACGGCATTTGTCTACGTTTACTTTGTGCAACTACCCATCGTTGCCCCCATGGCCACCACGCCTACTGTGACATTCATGGTCATTGTCAATGCCATAATATACACTAGGTAAGATTCCTGCTGGCGGTACTTTAGTACTTATAAATCTTGAGATGCGTTGTTGTTAATTAATGTACATTATCACGTGTATATTCCCTTTCATATTTATCATGCATGTGCTTCAAAATTCACCTAATAACAGGGGTATGATAACATGATGTGATATCATGTCACTAGAACTGCGCTTACGCGAATGTTATCAGGTCAGCCTTTAAAAGCGATCTTTGAAGATGATTGGCTCTATCCGGACGTTGGCCGTGATATCAACGTTCGATTGGTTAACTGACGTCACCGACTTACGTCATAAGGCATTCGCGACGTCAGCAAGTTCGAACAAAACTGCGTTTGCTTATCATTTATTTGCCGCTCTTTATGCCGTAAAGTCTTCTAATGATGCATGATAAATAGAAAACCATGTAAGTGTCTTTTAATATCACGTTTATCAGACTCGACCAGAAACACGTAGGACTGGCTCGGCAAGCCTCGCCATTACTACGCTGTTTCTGGTCTCGCCTGATAAACTTGATATCAAAAGACACTAACATGGTATTCTCTATGTAGCAGTTCCGAAAACTACGCCTACTTTAAACAGGTATACATCCCTTGATTAACTATAAGGTAAAAACCACGTACTTGTGCGGGACATTGAACACGTGCGATTTTGTTTGTGGGACTATGCCACGTAAGTCGTCGCTGCACCGGCCAGGTATACGCTATCAGGTGACTTTTGAGTGACATTCTGGGTGTGACTCGAGGTAGTGTCTACCAAAGAGACGCGCGACCATTTACATGTACCAATGACAAGAAGATCGGTAAAAGTGTATAGAATTGTATCAGAGCTTGCATTTCATAGCTTCATTAAAAGATTTATATAACGGATATAATAAAATTTCTGTCAGTCGTTTCAAAATATTTACTCTTTTGGAAACAGGTTTATGTATAGTTATTTATACCACCCTTACCAGAAAATGCTAACTTTAGAACGAAAAATTTCGCAATGAGAACTCTACACTGGCATATAAGGGTGGTATAAAATAGTTATACCATGGTTTGTCCACCTGTACGGGAGATAAATCACTCGCTAAAGCCCGTGGTTTGTCTCCTCGTTCAGGCGGACAATCCATGGTATAACTATTGCTTGGCTCTCTTCAAATTAATAACCAAATTGGCTCGATAAATCATGTATAGAAAACTGAGCATTGCTTAAGCCCCGTTTTCATGGAAATATGAGCCGCGACACGAGAACACAAACAAAGTGGCTGTGCGCCAAGAGCAGACTCAGATACCCCTGAACATCCACCCGGCCTGATCAGACTCTTCGCTTAGCGCTTAAAGGGAAGCTAAGGGTCTTAGCTACCTCCACGCGGACAGCGAACAGACTGGGCGGCTGATCCGAGTATGCGCTGGGCGCACAACCACTTCTTTGGTTTTGTCGTGTCACGGCTCAAATTTGCATACGTAAGTACAATTGCTTATATGCTGCTAACCGTGTGCAAAAGAAGATTTTCTAAGAGTGCTATTGGTCAAAAAAGTTAAAGAAGACCCAATAGTATTTATGCCAAAAAATATGCAAATTTAAATTCTAAAACAAAATGTTTTCGGCTAAAGAATTCGACAAAATAATGTAAGCCGTGTGACGACAAAACCAACAAAGTGGCATGTGCGCTCAGCGAAGACTCAGAACAGCCTGGACATCCGCCCTGTCTGATCAGAGTTTTCACTGTGCGCTCAAAGGGTAGCTAAGGGTCCATGCTACCTCCACGCAGATAGCGAAGGCTCTGATCCGACTTGCGGATGCCCAGCCTGGGCTGAGTCTTCGCTGGGCGCACATGCCACTTTGTTGGTTTTGCCGTGTCGCGGCTCATGCAGAGTTAACCTCCACTTACAGATATGCGGGTCGAAAATGTTTTGAGATTTAGAAGGCATGAAGATGAAAAAATAAAAGCTTAAGAATGGAAAATCGTACGTTGGTATTCATTTATAGACAAATTAGTCGTAAAAGCATTTGAACTTTTGGTATCTACAGTTAAGAATCTGAAACGTGTCTGGAATGCATTTCACAATTTCATAAGAGGCCCAAATGGGCCTGATATCGCTCACCTGGCTTTTTTGCCATGGGACCATTCTGATACAAAACTGGTCCAATTCCACTGAGATTTACTCATTTTCACATTTTGCTATTTTCAGTAACAGAGGCCAACTTGACTGGTCATTATATATTTACTTTTGAAACACCTCTATTAGTCAGGACGCTGAAATTCAAAAGGGGCCTATTTTTCGAGTTTAATGCCCCGACAATTCGAAAGGATGAATTTGGTATATTATGAAAGTTTATCATCCCAACTTTAGTTTAGGGTATGATGTGGTCCTGAAAAGTGGATCCAGGATGTAAAATAAGGGGCGATAACTGGGTTCCAAAGAAATGCTAAAGATGATCGCCTGCATTTCTCCTTATTTTTATGTCATTTGAAGCGGAGTTTCAAGCAAACAAGATAAGTTTTAGAAGAAGCCTATTACATTGCTAACGACTGATTCTTATTAGCTTTCTATCCATTTTGGTCTAAGCCCGGAACATTCGGTTATGGACGTTACATATGAAAATATTCCCAAAATTTAAATAATTTGAAGACATAATCGTTTTGTTTTCTTTTGCTAGTATATCCTCCTTTAAAATTATCTTTAAATACTAGAAGAATAACAGTCTGCTTGATTTCTTGTCATTCGCCTATGTTACTACTTGAATTAACGTAGAATTAACGTAGGTAACATTTATACAAACTGTATTCCATCATATCACAGCTAATCAGCAACCTTCACCAACTCCCAGGAAACTCTCATAAATACGGTATTCAGACATTTTTTAAAGAAATACTGTTGACAGAAGTTTGTCGCTCTTTTCATCTAGCAGTTTAAGGCCCTCGCAAGCTGCGTTTTATACGTGAAACAGAAAAGAGAGTTGTTATGTTTTAAAAGTCTTGACAAATTCTGAACAAAAAGTCTTTTTTGCTATTTCTTTCTTCTTGTAGCAACGCTCAACACTTTTGCTGACATGATTACATAACGGTTCAGTTTTCTTGCTACGCTTCTCATGACACTAACATACGTGACTTTTAGTCAAAGCAATAAAAAGAGACAAAAAGATAAATTGAGGAATAGAGAAGATATTACCCCAAGGGAAATAAAACTACTGATGCTCTGAACATTGTTATTCATAGTGGTGTCAGTCAAGTGACAATCAAACAACATCGTTATTTTTAATATAAATAAATATAAAATTAGGGAATTACTAGTAATTTACACTACAAAGCCTGCTGTTACATTGAATATTGAAAAAAAATCGAATCATAGAGCATAGAAGTTAAAGACTTCAGAAAGGTGAGAAAACTAAAATACACACTGGAATTTAATGACATTAGGCACAGAAAAGAATCTGTCAAATCGAAAATAAGCATCTGCTAACAAAGTACGCATTCTTTTATGAGACTTGATGGAGGTATTTTTCGTTACCAATAAAAACGACAAGCTGAAGTGAAAGTTTCAGTTAAAATCAAGGAACAGTCCTATTGTATAAAAAAAAGATTACGATATTTCATTGCATTGACCATTTTGGTCAATTTTTAAAGTCCCTAAAGACGGTGATACATCATGCGCTTGGTAGTACAACATCGAAAACATGTAAACTTCTTATTAGTTAATGTTACTGCTAATCAAAATTTTCACGGCCGAAATGCTACACGTTGAGAAAATGTATTTTCACAGCCTCTAGCCTCCGGTCAACTACTCGTCGCCGGACTGTAAGTAAAATGTATTATTTTGTGCAACATTTTGAGTGCAGATAATATCATGTAGGAATAATGTGGCAAATATTGTGAATTACCCGTCCCGTTACCATAAACACTGACAAAACTCCTGAATAGACTGATGATGGGACATCTTAAAAGTTACGGTATTTTCTTCTTTCGTTAACTCGTCACAACAAGAATATTTTTAATGTTTTGCCTTATAACTGACGAGAGCGCTACAAACCGGTAACGTTGATAACATTTCAGCAAGTAAACCTTGGTACTTAATTGAAACACTGACAGTTTCTTTAAATGGAATCGTGATTAAATGTCCAATACGCTATTTAATTTCAATTTTGAGACTTTGTTTTAGATTTAAGTTGAGATGGAATGAAGTAGCATAATATTTTAGCTATAAAGCTTTCGTGCTTCGTTCTTGCGATTGTATGCTCAATAATGATGAAAGTATACAGTTTAAAGACACATAATAAGTTAATTGTAAAGACTAAGGGCTTCAGGCATGCAGACATTGAGGTCTTGAAAGCAGCTTATTCACAAACAAATATTATCGTTTGGTACTGAATGAAACAATGTTTAAATTACAATTATGTAACGCAGTATAACGTATATTCAGATGCATGCCAAACAGATGGAAGTTAAATACTTCTAACAATCTCGTTTTCTTATTTATTTATTTTCATGGTGGCATGTTCACGCACTACTTTTAAATATAATCAATGGCTGTAGCATCTATGGCTATCTTTTCTTCATATATCGAAGTTTTTCGGCATATGTTAGATTTCTTATAAAATAAGTTTTAGTAAGTATTCACCTGGTATAGCCAGTGCAGCACACACTGAGTCAAAATGTTTCAAGCAGTAAAGTCTACGATAGGCAAGCTTTAACGTTGAGTAATTATACTAGATGTTTAGTAAGAATCTTGCATTTTACTTATTTATTCGGACACTGAATTCTGTACCGATGTTTTTATTTCTTCTGTTATATACGTGATAAACATATGATGGCTGTTGACTGAGTCGTTTGAAACTTCATTTTTCTTTGCGTATTAAAATATCTAAAAACATTCGTGTTTATGACGCAACGCCTACGTGTTTTTGCTGCATCAGAAGGAAGTGTGAGGTTGCGCGAATAAAACTAGTTAAAGCCCCTGGTAGATTATGTACAACTGTCTATACAAATATGAAAACTTCTACATGCGAATCCCATTGGTTGGTTTTCTTGCCTTGTGGTCGCCTGTATAGCTGTCCTATGTGTTTTCTATTTTGTTTTGTGGTTTAAAATAGAAAATAGGTAAAATTAGATGTATTAAATGTTTGAATGTATTTTTTTTGGTGCTTACTTATGTACAGTTCCCAGCGTTACCAAAGATGTGCTGTTCCGTTTTGTCGTATGCATGTTTCCCATCTTCTTTCGGTGTCTTGGGTGGGCTGTGTTTTGTAATTGTGGCCATTCCTGGGTAATTTTATTTACATTTTTCTATGTACATTTTCTACATCTCATATACGTAAGCTTGGGTCTGCGTGCATATCTAATAAATACACAGTAACAAAATAACAAGAAACAAATTGTCAACATGTAAACGAGTTTTATTCTCTGGAAAGACGTACGAACTTGCAAAATAACGCTGTTCACAATGGTTTTAACCACCTACTGAAGGAAACGGTGATCCCACAACTCTGCTAATATCAACCATATGCATATTACTGAATAGCTTCTTTTGATATCTAAGTAGTTAACGTTGTAATTACTCTTCGAACCATGATGTTTGGTTATTGTTTGAACATAAATTTGAATGCCGTTCATTTTTCCGCCTGTCAGTAAGTGCAAATATTCGTTAGAGTACATTGTCTTTTTCAGTTTTGATACTTCCATCATTACATTAGTGCCAATCCAACTTAACATATTTACAGATGTCAAAATACTTCATTTACACACTAAATACCAATTACATGTATAAAACTTAGTTTTGTTAAAGTACTGAATTAGCTTTTAAGACAAGGGAAAATGCAGAGTTTAAAAGCACTATTTTCAAAAATATATTTGAACGACGAAATGATTTAAAGTTGAAATATTATTTCATTTTATTTATTATTTTCGTTTCATGGGTAACATATACAATTTGCATTATTTGCTATGAAAAGCTTTTCGAAACTTTTTTTTTTACAAATTATAGTAACTATACTCTAATGCAGTAAAACAAATATGATCATGTTTTTGTATTCTACATTTTTATATATCTTCTGAATCGTCTTCATTCTTTTTAACAAAATTATATTAAGTAACGTATGTAACGACCGAGCTGTAACAAAGAAACGCCAGTGATAATGTGAATGCGTAAGTTGTTGGAAGTCTTCGCAATCCCAGAAGTGGTTGGGCTGGTTTTCTTGTTAAAGCTGCACATCACGGGGAAAAATTCAAATTGAAATTCAAATTGAAATGAACTTCTGAGGAAAACGGGACCCATGGTGGTGTTTAAACTCCAAAGAGAAACCTTTATGAAGTACAGAGTATATTGTCATTATTATTGGATATTTTGAGAGTCAGCTGTCCTATAATTCTATGAGCAGTTTGATGAGAATCTGAAAGGCAGCGATTTAAAATGAAATTTAGTACCTTCAAACACCAACAATTGGTAGGATGAATTATCCTTGTGTAAATATATGTATACACCGGTTTTCTTAATATTTTAAGCATGCATTTTGTAAATTATTACAGAAACTGATACTTTGCACACGAATACGTCATTTCATTAATTAATCAGAAAACTTTAGTGCACCTCTAAATGGACAGCGTTATAGCGTTTTCATTTTGAGCAAATTAAGATTTAGAAGGGGTAGGAATAAAAAGGGGTAATTAAAACCACGGGATCCTATTTCAGTGACCACATCATACCCTATCATAAAGCCCAAATGTTTTGCTTATCAAATTTGGTAAAAATTTCCTTTCGAATGGCCGGGGCATTAAAGTTGCATTTTTCGGCTTCAGCGTCCTGACTATATGCAAGAATCATTTTGCTCCCAATTTCATCAAAATCCATTCAGGGGTTACTGAGATATTGTCATTTTTATGTTTTGTGCTATTTTTAATATCGGCAGATGGCGGCCATCTCGGAATACCAAAATGCAACAAGAGGTCCATGATGGACCTAAATCGCTCACCTGAGTTATGATGAAATAACATGGAAGATCATCTATTTGATGATGGTTCAATTGGTGCAGTTTTGCACTTTCTAATCTATATTCTGACAAAGTTTCATTTAGATTGGATCAAAACTGTGCCTTCTAGAGTGTACACAATGTTCTTCTAAGATCTGACCAGGCAATCTAGTTTTTGATCAGATATTATTCAGTTTCAAACTTGGCCGATATTTCATGAAGATACACATTCTGACATTTTCATGAAGATTCAATGCACAATAAACACAGAATTGTGTACACAAAGTTTTTCTATGATTTGACCTAGTGACCTACCGGTAGTTTTTGACCCGACAATACCCAGTTCCAATCTTGGCCTACATTTCATTAAGATAGTCATTCTGACAAAGTTTCATGAATATTGAACCAAAACTGTGCCCTCTAGAGTATACACAATGTTTTTCTAAGGTTTGACCTACTGACCTAGTTTTTGATCCAACATGACCCAGTTGCACCCTTGGTCTAGGTTTGTTGGAGATAAACATTTTGACAAAGTTTCATGAAGATTGGAACAAAATTGTGCCCTCTAGAGCATTCACATGGTTTTTCTAAGATCTGACCTAGTGACCTGGTTTTTGACCTGACATGGTCCAGTTTCAAATTTGGTCTAGATTACATAAAGATAAGCATTCTGACAAAGTTTCATGAAGATTGAATCATAACTGTGCCCTCCAGAGAGTACACATGGTTTTTCTAAGATTTGACCTAGTGACCTAGTTTTTGACCCTACTTAACTCAGTTTCAATCTTGGCTTAGATTGTATATGGATAAACGTTCTGACAAAGTTTCATGAAGATTGGATCAAAACTGTGCCCTCTAGAGTGTACACAAGGTTTTTCTAAGATTTGACCTAGTGACCTAGTTTTAGACCCCACATGACCCAGTTTCATATTTTGTCTAGATTTTATTAAGATAAACATTCTGACAAAGTTTCATGATGATTGGGTCAAAACTGTGCCTTCTAGAGTGTACACAAGGTTTTTCTAAGATTTGACCTAGTGACCTAGTTTTTCATTCCACCTGACCCAGTTTCAAACTTGGTCTAGATTTCATTTAGATAAACATTCTGACATAGTTTCACGATGATTGGGTCAAAACTGTGCCTTCTAGAGTGTACACAATGTTTTTCTAAGATTTGACCTAGTGACCTAGTTTTTGACCCCACATAACCCAGTTTCAAACTTGGTCTAGATTTCATTAAGATAAATAATCTGACAAAGTTTCATGAAGATTGGGTCAAAACTGTGCCCTCTGTGTCATTCTAAGATTTATTTCTATTTTTAGCTCTGGGGGCCATTTTGTTCAACCGAGCATAACCGTTTTAGCAATTTTGGTTTAGAGCCATAAGTCAAACATTTCTGTGAATTTTTTTTGAAATCGAGCCATTGGCTTCAGAGGAGATGTCGTTTAAAGGTTTTTCTATTTTTAGATTTCTATTTTTAGCTCTGGCGGCCATTTTGTTCAGCGGAGTGGAACCGTTTTAGCAATTTTGGTTCAGGGCCATGAGTCAAACATTTCTGTGATTTTTTTTTGAAATCGAGCCACTGGCTTCAGAGGAGATGTCGATTAAAGGTTTTTCTATTTTTAGCTCTGGCGGCCATTTTGTTCAGCGGAGCGGAACCATTTTAGCAATTTTGGTTCAGGGCTATAACAGAAACATTTGTGTGAAATTATTTTGAAATTGGCCTACTGGTCTAGGAGGAGATGTCGTTTGAAGAAATTGTTGACGACGGACGGACGGACGGACGGACGACGGACGACTATCGATCACAAAAGCTCACCTTGAGCACTTCGTGCTCAGGTGAGCTAAAATAACGATAAGCCTTCATGCAAGGACCATTCTGACACAAAATTGGTCCAGTTCCATTATAATTTTCTAATTTTCACATTTTGCTATTTTAAGTGACAGAGGCCAACTTGACGGGTCTATATTTGTTAATTTTTGAAACATCTCAATGCAATAATTATTTTGACACAAATCTCGTCAAAATCCATTCAGCGGTTACTGAGATATTGTCATTTTCATGTTTTGTGCTATTTTTACTAACGGCAGATGGCAGCCATCTTGGATTGCCAAATTGCAACTAATCTAAACGGCTTCATGCAAGGAACATTCTGACGCAAAATTGGTCCAATTCCATTCAAGGGTTCTTGAGTAATTGTCATTTTTATGTTTGTGCTATTTTTAGTGATGACCCCCTGGTGTCCATCTTGGATAGTCAACTGGCACAAAATTAACTCGATTGTACGTATACATGACCGGATTTGCACATGAGTAAAATTTGCATACATGCAAATCGAGATTTGCAAATGGTTCCAGCTACATGTAAGTGCAAAAGTAAAGATATGCATATGTTGTAATTGTTGCTTACGTGAGTAAAGCCCAATTTGCATATGTAAGCAAATACTCAGGAAAGCAAGTCACATGTGTGTAGAGTTTTACTTCCAAGTTTGGCCCATATAGAGTTCCTCCTTTTGAATGTGTGGTCTGCTCTTGGAGGAAGTCTTTAAGATTTTAATTTAACTTCACTGCAGCTGGTGTTTTGCCGTGTGGCGGCAGATAAACGTCTCCTCGTACACCATCCATAGTGCAGATTATATTTTATTTTTGTCCTTTGAGATCAGAGGATAGACCCTGAGAAATCAAACTTTTTATTGTTTAGACTGTTAGTCAAGATTATTGCTTTTTAACCATTTGAACCCTTTTTGATACTAATCAGAATTTATACTGACTGCCTTATTGAAATTAAGAAATTACAGTATGCTTTCCTATGGCTTCCGGAGCCAGATATTGTCAGGGTCACTGATGAGGCTTGAATTTTAGCCGAAACTTCGAAGAATGGCCCATATAGAGTTCCTCCTTTTGAATGTATGCTCTGCTCTTGAATGAAGTTTTAGATTGTATTTTGATACACAGGGCAAACATTTCATCGATTGATACTAACTTAAGAGTATTCTTTAGACGGTTCTAATGAAGGGGGTCACAATATATGTTGTAAACAGAACTTCCTAAATTATCCCTGTTCCTCGTTCTTTCACGAGCATTGCAAACATTTTTTTTTCTCTTGAAGAAAGTAAAATTCAACTATTTCGCTAAATGTTTTTGATTTTTCCTCATCCAATGTGCCGCGACACGACAAAACCAAAAAAGTTGCATGTGCGGCCAGCGGAAATTCAGATCACCCTGGGCGTCCGCCCAATCTCATTAGAGGCTTCGCTTTGCGCTTTGAGGATAGCTAAGGGTCTAAGCTACCTCCATGTGTACAGCGAAGACTCTGATCAGGCTGTGCGGATGACCAGACTGATCTGAGTCTTCGCTAAGCGCACAAGTCACTTTGTTGGTTTTCCCGTGTTGCGGCTCCAATTAAAGAGGATACTTTCAGACTAGTGGCAGTAGAGGCATCTCATGTATTTGTGCCGTTGAGCCGCCTCATAACATCGCTTTGAGAATTCAGCAAAACCGTTGCAAACTCATCGAAGAAATGAGAATGTTCCCACTGGGAACAACCTTGAATCAACCTTGAATCAACGACGTTGAATCAAGGTTGATTCAAGGTTGTGCCCAGTGGGAACATTCTCATTTCAAGATAGATTATAGGTTATTCCCAGTGGGAACATTCTCATTTCTTGTGTTTGAATCAAGGTTGATTCAAGGTTGTGCCCAGTGGGAACATTCTCATTTCAAGGTTGATTCAAGTTTGTTCCCAGTGGGAACATTCTCATTTCTTGTCGTTGAATCAAGGTTGATTCAAGGTTGTGCTCAGTGGGAACATTCTCATTTCTTGGATGAGATTGCCGACGGTTTTGTTCAAACTTTCGGTGGGGGCATACCAATGAATCAAGCTTGATTCAACGTCACGACGATTCAAAGCTGAGTCAAAATTGTGTGCCTGCTGGGTTTAACCACTGTCTTCTTTCTTTTGTAGATACCACGGATAGGTAACAGAGGGGTGCTTATATCCTTTAGAGTTTGAGAATTAAAGATATAGATCCAATAACTAATTTATCTATCTTTCATTCTACGGTTTGTTTTAAAACAAATTGATACACTTGCAAGAGATATATATCACACAAAAGTAATTACCTCCCTCTTTATAAGGAAAAAGTGCGGGGTGGGAAGTTGGAGTTATCCTCCCTGTGCAGAGCACAATATGTTTTTAAGGTGTATTAGTATATACCTCTATGCTTTTTTCACCCATTTCTTATTAATGTATTAATGACACGCAACACGACCAAACCAACAAAGTGGCATGTGGGAAGGGAAGGGGGGGGGGGGGTAAATTTTACAGAAAGAATTTGCTCTCCTTCTACGAGGAAATTCTTTTCTTTAAGAGTAGACTCCATTTTGTCCAGAGAAGCGAAAAAGAAATCACAAACTGAGCCGCTACACAACAAAACCAAAAAAGTGGCATGAGCGCCACGCAAAGATCCAGACCAGCCTGGCCATCTCATAAGAGTCATCGTTGCCTGCATTGAGCTACCTTAGACCCTGAGCTAATCTTTAAGTGCACAGCGAAGACTCTGATCTGAGTCGGCGGATGCCCAAGCTGGTCTGGGTCTTCGCGTGGCGCACATTCGAATTTGTTTTGTCGTGTCGCAGCTCAGATTATGATTTCTACTTCGCTTCCCTAACATCGCAAGCCTTTCAAAATAGAGTCTGACTCTTAAAGGAAAGAATTTGCTCACAGAAGAGCATTTTTTTCTGTAAGAGTTGAAAGGGTAAGGGAGGCAAAAATGAAATGAACTCACCCAATATGTAAGGATAGAAAGATTCACTGGGCATAAATGGGAAGCAAAATTTTACTTTTCCTTACACATGTACGAAGCATCATCTTTCTAGGGACGGAGTCTGAATCTAACGATGGGGCCGCTACATGACAAAATCAACAAGTGGCAAGACTCAAATCAGCCAGGGCATCCACCCAGTCTGATCAGAGTCTTCGCTGTCCGCATGAAGACCCTTAGCTACCATTTCAGCGCAAAGCAAAGACTCTGAGGGGATTGAGTGGATGCCCAGGCTGATATGAGTCTTCGTGTGGCGCACATGCCAATTTGTTGGTTTTGTTGTAAAGCGGCTAAAATTATTATATCAACTTCAAACGTTGTTTGACCAGAGGTCTCTTATGCCAGGAGATCTACATCTTTTACATTTTGTCATGTGATATTAAGACCATTTTTCTGTTCCACACAGGGTAATCAGAGACCTCTTAAGTGGCTTTATGGCTTGGGCCACTTCCATAGATGTGACAAGCAAAATCTCTGATCTGACTGCATTTATGTGTAGTTTGATCAGAGCCTTTGCTTGTCATCAATGCCACATTGTTGAGAATCACATGGTGTGGCTCAGAATTTTGTTCTTTATAACTTACAGAGTATCATAAACAAGCTAGATGTTAGACAAACCCTTTGTGGAACTGTACCACCTTGATATTCTAACTTTCACGAAGCATGGCTTAACACATCTATTCCTACAAATGATAGTTTGTTGGTCAGAGCGTAAGGTGTCCCTGTAGCTCAGTGGGTTCAGAGCTGGCCAGCTGATCCAGCGGTCCTGGGTCAGATTCTCGCCGAAGGCGGAAATCTTTTCAAACGTAAACAGTGTTCCATTGCACACAGGTTTTAATTACCACCCTCCAATCGTCCTGATATGACTGAAAACTGTTGAAAATGACGTAAAATTGCATGTTATCCATCCATCCTCTCGAGCGTAAAGGTCCATTTACACGGCGACACGCCGGGCCGCGTAGCGCAGTCGGTAGGGCGCCTGACTTGTAAGTCAGAGATCCTGGGTTAGACATCTGGTCCGGCCACTAACTTTTATTTCCCCTTCCGCTTATTCAAGAAGGGCAGTTCAGATACTGTTGGAAGTAAATGCACAAGTTTAGTACTGGTTGACTTGGGCGCTTAGGAGGCCTAAGCCTGCCCAGGTATAATGTGGTTAGGTTAACAGACCGTCCCGACGTGACCATAGCTGTTTACCGTGATCGTTAAACAATGACACAACACTGCGACACACGTTGTATGACAAATGCGCAATACAACATACGTCACCCTGAAAAAAAAAACACGTTTCTATGACATAAATCGGTTGCATGCAGCATGTTTAATGGTCTAAAAATGTGTCAAAGTGTAAGTCCACCTAAAAGATCGAGTAGCAGACAACCATGGCGGTGTCATCTAAAGGTAGGTTTTCACTCTGACATGTTTCATGACACAAGTCTGATGCATGCAACATGTCTCATCGTCTAAACATAACCTAATTGGTTGCACGACACCTGGTGTCTTGAAACATGTGTCAAAGTGACAACCAAACTTAAAGATCAAGTAGCAAACAGCCATGGCGATGTCATCTTAAGGTGGATTTACGCAGCGACATTTGTTGCATGACAAAAGCAGGAGCAATGGTTTTACACGGTGACACACGTTGCATGACAAATTTATTATGCAACATGTGTCACCGTGTAAACCCACCTTAGTACATTAAAGATTCAAAAGGGCGTAATGCCTTGACCATTCGCCTTCAGACAGACAGATTTTGTTACATGATATCTAATTTGGTGGACATTTTTTTTATTTATTTAATTTCTTTTTTTATTTTCATTTTTTACGTCCGTCTCTTCGCACTTTTCTGAACAAAATTTGCTGGAAAGCAGAAAAACAAGAAAGTTTATTCATTTCCCAAGTGCACTCGCCTTATCTCTGTCATTAAGTTGCGTATAAACTGGCATGCAGGCCCTTTATTTTGGAGCTTATGCAAACATTTAAAGCAGTGAACAAAGATTTTCTGGAACAATTACTGCCTAAGTGATCCAAAGATAGAACGATAGTGTTGATATATTTTTGTCTAGAACTGGTTCAGCTATCAACGTTAACAGGCCGTTCTTTAAGTTGGGTTTACACGGTAACACACGCTGCATGACATGTATCCTGCAACCATTTTTGTCGCAAGAAGGTTATGTTTATACGATAAGACATATTGGAAGCAAGAACTTTGTGTTATGCACGATATGTTTTTGGGGTGTTTACATGGTGACACATTTGTGTGTTTTGGCGTTTACATGGTGACACATGTTGAATGACACGAGTGTGTCATGCAACATGTGTCGCTGTGTAAACACACCTTAGCACTATCAATAATCTAACACTGTGAGTTGAACTCGTTTGTGTAAGCGTCGTCTGCGTGATCAATACCCATTAAGGTATGTTTGCACGGTGACACACGTTGCATGACTTATGTGTCATGCAACATTTGTCGGCGTGTAAATACCCCAAAACCATATGTTTCATGACACAAATCTGTTGCATGCAACAAGTTTTATCGTCTAAACTTGAGACTTGAGACACGCTTGGTTGATCGGTTGTTTTGGGTTTAAAGGCCCTTTGAGACAGTATTTCAGTCTATATCGAGCCGCCTCCCAGAGTGAGGGAGAAAGAAGAGACATAATAGGTGAAAGAAAAAAATATTTAAACAACCCGACCCGCACCGACTGCAAGCGCAATAGGCCCTTGCCCTACTATCATCCATATAAGTAGGACGCCCCGGCACTGAAAGTTACCCAGCACCATCGCCCGACCCGACCACATCCGACATATGTCATGCAACATATGTCGCTTATGTAAACCCATCTTAACCCATTTATGCCTAGCGTCCCAAAAATGGTACATAGGCAAACAGTGCAGACCCAGATCAGACGCCGCAAAACGCGGCGTCTGATCGGGGTCTACACTATTTTGCATAAGACAAATGGGTATTTCCCCTTAAAATAAAATAAAAGAATGATAAAAAATAAACTAAACCAGATACCCCTTTTGATAAGTATAGAAGATTCCACTGGGCATAAATAGATTAAGTCCCAAACTGATAAATACAGACAACCTTGTCTTAAGGGGTCACCCATGGGAAGCACAAAAATTGGCTGCTTAAGACAGGTGACCTCTGAATACGGGTTCATTTGCACTGTAATTTGATCCAAAGGACCCTGAACTGGTGGCTGCTAAAGATAGGTGGCTCCTTAATGTAGGTGACCATATAAGCAGGTTTGACTGAATACCTTCTACAGTCTTCAGTCAAATATAATAAAGCTATGACAGAACTGCAAGAAGATTTCAGCTTTAGCACTTGTTTAAAAAATCTGAATTAACCTATTTACTCTCATCGACTCGAAGTGGCCTCATTTATCTCGCAAGTTATTGTGAATGGGTTTACCTGCATGTTTTACTGCCATTTCTACAACGGAAAACAACCTCTGTGACTTTTTGTTTGTTTCCTTGCATGAGGAAACCCGTCGAAAATGGAGTCTACTTTTAAAGGAAAGAATTTGCTCCTGCAGGAGCAAATTCTTTCCTTTAAGAGTTGATCCCAACTGAGAAGGGAGGCAAGAAAAGAGACCGGAAGACTTGCTTCCCCAGTAACATTAAACAAGTCCATAAAATATTCACCAGATACGAGGGGTGTTCAGAAAGTTCTGATTCTCGCCACATAACTTTGTTTAACAACAAGCTGGGAACAAATGCTATGCATGTATTGAAAGCACTACATTTCTCCTTTACAGTGATACCTTACACTGTACAAAGGTTGAGTTAAAACGCATTTTATTAGGCCCCAGTCGACTAATTTCATATGTTAATTTATTTCCAGTGTGTCATTTAAGTCGAAAATCATGGTACAGAGGGTGGACAGAAGTGTTCGTTAAATCATGACGTTACCATTGACTTTAATGCATTTTTTCTTTTAGCGCAAAACATATTGTGAGAAAAGTATAACAGATATTTGCATGAAAATTGCACCAATGTCTAGCTACATTACTTGTGCAATATTGTTAAATTTCTTGCTTTCCTGGTATCTATAGTTTCTATTTGGAAAGACTTTAACCTCATGTAGGTATTTTCTAGCGGTAAAATTTGCTAACGTCACCATTGACGTCAATGGAAACAGAGTTTTCTAAAAAATTACGAGATCTTTAAATAATCACAACTATGAAACTAGAGATCGAAAACGTACAAAAATATTTTGTATATTGCATAAATCATTTAGCTACATATTAGTATTATTTTCATGAAGGTCTGCTTAACGCTTCTCATATAATTAATTTTTCAGCAAAAGTGGAAATGCACTAAAGTTAACGGCAACGTCACGATTTAACGAACACTTTTGTCCACCCTCTGTAAATACAATGTGAATTTCTGTCAGCTGTTTGTCAGTCTTTGCCGTCAATATCCATTCAAAAGTTGGAAGGGAAGCAAACGTTATCGACTCGGTCATTGCAATGCAATGCGTAATTCCTATGATATAGTTGAACTCGACGTCAATGTCATTTTTGAAAGATCGTAGCTGCTTCGTTTTTACGTAAATTTTAAATTTTCGTCGGTTTCGAATTGACCCATGCAAAGAGTCTCCCTGACAAGATTTTGAGTGTTAAGACACTGGTTCTCGTTATAAAATCATTATAACTTTAGCCGAAAGGGAAAATTTGCTATTACATAACAAGAATTCCTCGGAATGCTATGTCGCACCTGCATTGTGTTTCCACAGTAGCAGAGATCATGTTGAGCTGGAGATGAAAGCAAAAATTGAAAATTAAAATCCGCCCAATGGTTCTTGAGGTACTGCCATTTTTATTTTGTGCTTTTTAGTACCAGGCGATGGCAGCCATCTTGGATAGCCAATTTGCCAAAAAAAGCTACATGCAAGGATCATTCTGACACAAAATTGGTCCAAATCCATTCAGGGGTTCCTGAAGTCATTTTCATGTTTTTGCTATTTTTAGTAACGACAGTGGCGGCCATCTTAGGTGGTAGATTCCCATAAATGTGAAAAAACAGAAAAACTCCTTTCAATAATCATTCTGATTAAAACTGAGCAACATCCACTCAGTGTTTTATCAATTTATCAGCATTCAAGCAAATTTCAGGATCGTAAACCAAAAGTAGGTCACTGTGACCTAATTTCGCTACAGATTTTTTTTCATTTTCATAATTTTCAAGAAGAAGGTCATGTTGATGTTCCATACAAAGTTTCAGCCAAATATACCTAAAGGTTCTAGAGAAAATGTTAATTATGATGTTTTGCTATTTTTAGTAACGGCAGCCATCTTGAATTCTCGACCATGCTGAATTTCTGTAATCTGAAGCCATGTAGTTTGATCATGCTCCATATGAAATTTGAGAACCACGGCTGCAGTGGTTTCGGAGAAATAAACTGTACAAATTTTAATACCATGGTTGACGTAAATGTGAACAGACTGACGGATGGACGGACAGACGGAATGATGGACGGAAAACCGGATGCCTATATCGCACCTTGCTGAAGCAGGTGCGACAAAAAGTGCAACATGCCTCTAGAACATTCTAAGAAGAAACTTAGTACAAGGTTTAATGACTGTAGTTATCATAGTTTGAGAGAAATGGATTTAAACACTAGGGTTGAGGTAGTTTTGCACATTAAATTAGACAAAGTCAGCAGAGCATGAAATATAGGTCAAGGGTAGAAAAAAGTGCAACACACCTCGAAAACATTCTAAGAAGAAACTTTATACCAGGTTTGATGATTGTAGGTATCATAGTTTGAGAGAAATGGACTTAAACGCCAGGGTCGAGGTAATTTTGCATATCAAATTTTACGAAGTCAGCAGAGCGTGAAATATAGGCCAAGGGTAGAAAAAAGTGCAACATACCTCGAGAACATTCCCAGAAGAAACTTTATACCAGGTTTGATGATTGTAGGTATCATAGTTTGAGAGAAATGGACTTAAACACTAGGGTCGAGGTAATTGTGGACGGACGGACGGACGTACGGACGAAATGACTGACGGACGGACGGAAAAGTGAACTCCTATATCGCACCTTGCTAAAGCAGATGCGACAAAAACGGGACAGTATTGAACCTAGATTAAATATAATTTCCGCGATATTTGAAGGACACAGTTGCCTAGGGACTGGTTAAAAGTAGCAAGGATGAAAAAGTAAAATCAAAGACTGCTCATAGATGAACTATGGCCCTCTAAAGTAACAAATCTGCAGTGGCTGTAAGGTATCTCTTTCAAAGACGTGCAAAATATGTCTTTTGGAAAATATACAGGATCGCGTTTGCAGAGTGTCCAGATATATCATAGTTTTATATAGTTCTGTCTTTATGATGGTTACCAAAATATGACGACACGAACAGAATTTTCTTAACATCCCTCGTACTCTGAGTATCATTCACAGTTTTGCCATTTTAGCGCAAACAGCGACTTCCCGTCTCAGACGCCGCTTTCTCACAGGGTATAAACCAGTCCGCCAATTTTCGCTTCCTGCCGAGACTGTCCATCATATTTGGCTTCCGCCGAGACTGTCCGCGATCTGTTGATTCCTGCAGGGACTACCGTCCTCGAAAAATGGCTTCCTGCAGAGACTGTCCGCGTGACTCTGCTTCCTGCCGAGAACCTCGGCAGGAAGCAGAATCACGCGGACAGTCTCTGCAGGAAGCCATTTATACTGTACAGAAGTCTCAGCAGGAAGCAAGAGATCCGTGAACAGTCTCGGCGGAAGCGAAATATGACGATCAGTCTGTCCAGGAAGCGAAAATTGGCGGACTGGCTTATACCCTGTGATTCTGAAATGCCACTGGATTGGGACGCTGGAAATGTCACGTTCATTACACTTTGCTTTCAGCAGCAGACGAGATATACGAATGGCCATTCTCCATCCCCGACACTAAATGTCCATTTCTTATCTCCATGCAGGTGGAAAGTCTCGTATCCTCTAAGCCTCCAGTTTGTGGGTCCTCGCTAATGCTGCATTCCGTCGAACTTCTGGGAAGCCTATTCCTCCGCCGGGATGATTCTCTCTCCGTGGGAATGGAATATACAGAGGGCCGCCGTACCTCACTGAAAATATAACAAGAAACACGCCTGGTAAATGCGCAGTTCCATTCCAAACTGGAAAATTAAGGACGTTCAAGCTTTATGCAAATGGATTACCAATATATACTGAACAAAGAAAGAAACTTAGCATCAACATTCAAAGCATTTTTATTTCAGAAACACAACATTCAAATTCCAAAATTGAAACAACGCTAAAATCTTGAACAAAGAGGACTCTATTTTGATTTCATTCATATCCCATCCGTATTTTATTCACGCCAGTTCATTTGAAGTTGCAGGGGCAGCAAATCAAAAGCTGATTTTTCAATGTATGTAACGTTTCTTTTTTGTTCAGTATATATAACGATACTTTTCGACTGGTATGTACATAAAGCATATTGGTACACACTTTCAGCTTTGTCAAATGTCAATTGGCGGAGTTATAACAAAACTCCAGAAAAAGGCGAAACCGAAATTTCGGATAAAGTTATTATAAAAACTCCTGAAAGTGGCCAAACCGAAATTTCAAGAGTTTTGTGATAACTTTATTACTTTTTTTACTTTCAAAGCTAATATTATGCATAAATATGGTTTCCATATTATACGCTTGGAATAGCGTTGTTATAGTTTCGCTAACTATTCGCAGTTCTAAGCTTGAATGTTTACTTTCCATATGGGAAAAGTAATGCGCGTTTTCCATGCCTGAAAAAAGGTCTGAACCTCTGATACTTTTCAATCTTTGAATCTATCTAACCATTAAAGCGCTAAAAAGCAGACGACAAAAGTAACGTCTGCAAAATTTCAAAAAAATGTTCCGTCTGAGCTGTATCATATTGAGAATTCCAAGACTAGAGAGCAAACAGTGTAGAGCCAGATGAGTCAGTTCATTATGGAGCGCTTCATCAGCTGGAACTACGTTGTTTGCAAATTACTTATTATTATTATTATTATTATTATTGCCCGACTAGGGTTAACAAATATTACAGATTGGAAAACTGGAAAACTTTGATTAAGCCCCAAAGGGCCACTTCCTCGTCATATTTGGCTTCCGCCGAGACTGTCCGCGAACTCTTGCTTTCTGCAGGGACTAATGTCCTCGAAAATGGCTTCCTGCCGAGACTGTCCGCGTGACTCTGCTTCCTGCCGATTATAGCCTGTGGTTAACCGCTGAGCCACGTGTGGAGAGGGGTCCAAATCACGAGCTGCCGCTGCTGTCCCCAACAGCAGCTGCTGATCTCCCAACAGCAGCTGCTACTGCGACAATAGCTGCTGCTGAGGATTTCTCTGTAAATTATAGTTTTTGACTAAAATTGATGCAGGAAAGTATGTGTGAAGCCGTCATACTCTAATATATTGCAAATTCTACCTAATGAACGATTGCTACATGCCTGGATTTGAAACAAAAACAAAAATGCCAATCTATTGATATTTGAGAGTGCAGCTGCATGTATAGAAAGTGTGAGACATTAGCAGTTCTCGTTCATTTTACAAGTATTCGCTTTTAAAAAAATGCCAACGCTCATTGGGCATACCGTTTAAAAGACAAATTTATGTGTAGGGAAAGAGTTTTTTGTGTGTTTTTAATCAGCTAAGTGCTTGGGTGAAGCATTAATGCTAAACAATATCTAGCAATGATTTATGGTATTTATACACAAGAAAATACTGAAAAAAATACGGAGAGTCAAACGTCATGTAACATTTTCAGTAGTGTTGTCATTGGGTTTTTGCAAATTTCAAACTGTAAATTCTTCAGTGAAAAGGGTTTATCCTACCATCGGTTGTCTCCTCACAGCAGGCACACAGAGTTGAATCAACACTGACTCAACGTTGATTCCACGTCGTGACATTGAATCAAGGTTGTGTCAATGTAGATTTAACGCTAGGTGCCCAGCTAACGCTTTTCTGTCCAGTCGGAACGTATAGGGAAGCTAAATGCAGCGAGTTGGATTCACGGCATATATTTCATTTATTTTTTTTTTCTTTCTTTTTGCGATAAATACACGTAACACAGACCAAGGATTGATTCGGAGACAAGTCTTAGAATGTTCGAATGGGTCATCTGCTTAAGAAATGACATTTTCAGGTTATATTTTTTATTCTTTTCTCACTTTTTTCTCAGAAAAGACCTGCGATTTTACGATCTGTTCAACAGGTTTCAGTCATACATGTACATGTATCCGGTCGATGGGAGGGTGATGATGATAGGTTGTGGGCTATGGAACCCCGTTTAGGATTAAAAAAGACTTTTTTTTTGGCGAGAACTTAGACGTTAAAACTATGTCGCCTGATCGTGTCCAACTGGCCAGAGCTCACAGTTGTAAGAGTTTGATTTTGAGAGAGTCTTTATTTAAAGATTGACAATTATAAGCAATTCCAGCAATGCACCATGTCAACTAGACTATGAAGCTTGCTTAAGGGTTCTTGAGGTATATGATAATATATTTCGCAACACCTTTTGTCCATCCGCCAGTCTATGCGTCCGTCTGTCACCAGCGGATTTCCTATATCTTACGTAAGTAATATAAGGTAGATATCATCGAAATTCTATGGGGTGCCGGTTAACTATTCATTATCGTTTTATGATATCGATAAGTGAAAAAGTGCTATCCACTAGTCTATACAAATAAGCGACATCCATAATTATTCATGAATATCCGTGATTCGACTTATAGATGTACAGTATTCGAAGTATGAATATCAACTAGTCTAACTACTTTATGGATATCACCGATTCGATTCATGAATATCCATAAATCAATTTATAGATATCAGCAAATTTGTCCATTTATGGATATCACTAAGTCAAATTATTGATGTCAATAAATCGAAATTGTGATATTTATAATTTGAATTAGTGCTATCCATTTCTCATTTAGATTATTGGATATCCACACTTTGGATTGTTGATATCCATAATTTGTGGACTGCCTGCTGTTGAAGTTAGGTAGTGATAGTGGTATCTGCTGCTTCTACTGTAATGATATCTGTATTTGCCATCTATTGGTGGACTGCTTGCTGTTAAAGATAGGTAATGCGAGTGACAGCTGTTGATACTGCTGGAGTGATATCTGTATCTGCCATATGTTGGTGGACGGCCTGCTGTTAGAGATAGGTAGAGAAAGTGACATCTGTTAATACTGCTGTAATGATATCTGTATCTGCCATCTGTTGGTGGACGGCCTGCTGTTAAAATATAGGTAATTAGAGTGACTTTAGTTTTATTGCTGAAATGATATCTGTATCTGGTAATGGTAATGATAACAGGGGCTGCTACTGGAACAAAACTTACCGTTGATAGTGCTACTGACCACCATCAGCAGCTGCCAAAGAACCATCAGCAGCTGTTGCTTTCATCAAATGATGCAGCAAAAACTATTCTTACTACTTATAGTAGCCGATGATGCCCCTCTGTTCTTCCATATCGTCAGATGATGCGGTAACTTATGATAACAGCAGGAGCTGCTAATGCCACCACCATCAGCAGCTGCCAAACCACCATCAGCAGCTGCAAAACCACCATCAGCAGCTGATGCTTTTATCAGACGCAGCTGCAGCAGCAGCTGCCATACCGCCATCAGCAGCTGATGCTTTCCTCAAAAGCAGCATCAAAAGTTTTTCCTACTACTAATGGCAGCAGCTTATGTCCATTTTGTTCTCCGATATCGGCAGATGATGGTGTCATTAACAGTAAGAGCAAAGCTGCTTATGTCACCACCGTCAGCAGCTGCAAAACCACCATCAGCAGCTGCAAAACAACCATCAGCAGCTGTTGCTTTTATCAGACACAGCTGCAGCAGCAGCTGCCATACCGCCATTAGCAGCTGATGCTTTCCTCCAAAGCAGCATCAAAAGTTTTTCCTACTACTGATGGCAGCAGCTTATGTCCTTTTTGTTCTCCGATATCAGCAGATGATGGTGTCATTAAAAGTAACAGCAGCAGCTGCCAAAGAGCCTACACCATCAGCTCCTACCACACCTTCATCAGCAGCTGCTTAACCAACATCAGCAGCTGATGCTTTTATCAGACGCAGCTGCAGCAGCAGCTGCCATACCGCCATCAGCAGCTGATGCTGATTAACAGTAACATCAGAAGCTGCTAATTGTACCACTGATAATAACATCAGCACCTGCTTATGCCACCAGCATCAGCAGCTGCCAAACTACCATCTGCAGCTGCTCAACCACTATCAGCAGCTGATGCGTTTTTCAAAAGCAGCTGCAGCAGCAGCTGCCATACCGCCATCAGCAGGTGATGCTTTCCTCAAAGCAGCATCGAAAGTTTTTCCTACTACTGATGTCAGCAGCTTATGATCCTTTTGTTCTCAGATATCGACAGATGATGGTGACATTCACAGTAACATCAGCAGCTGCTTACGTTACCACTATCAGCAGCTGCCAAAGAACCATAAGCAGCTGTTGCTTTCATCAAACGATGCAGCAAAAACTAATTTTACTACTTATAGTAGCCGATGATGCCCCTCTGTTCTTCCATATCGGCAGATGTTGTAGTCACTGATGATAACAGCAGCAGTTGCTTATGCCACCACCATCAGCAGCTGCCAAACCACCATACAGCAGCTGCTAAACCACCATCAGCAGCTGATGCTTTTATCAGATGCGGCTGCAGCAGCAGCTGCCATACCGCCATCAGCAGGTGATGCTTTCCTCAAAGCAGCATCAAAAGTTTTTTCCTACTACTGATGGCAGCAGCTTATGCTCCTTTTGTTCTCAGATATCGGCAGATGATGGTGTCATTAACAGTAACATCAGCAGCTGCTTACGTTACCACCATCAGCAGCTGCCAAAAAAAACATTAGCAGCTGTTGTTTTCATCAAAAGGTGCAGCAAAAGAAAGTCTTACTGCTTATAGAAGCAGTTGATGCCCCTCCTCTGTTCTTCCATATCAGCAGATGATGTGGTCGCTGATGATAACAGCAGCAGCAGCTTATGCCACCACCATCAGCAGCTGCCAACCACCATCAGCAACTACTAAACCACCATCAGCAGCTGATGCTTTTATCAGACGCAGCTGCAGAAGCTGATGCTTTCATCAAAAGCTGCATCAAAAGTTTTTCCTACTTCTGATGACAGCAGCTTATGTTCCTTTTCTTCTCCGATATATGCTGTCATTAACAGTAACATCAGCAGCTGCTTATGATACTACCATCAGTAGCTGCCAAAGAACCATTAGCAGCTGTTGCGTTCATCAAAAGGTGCAGCAAAAACTATTCTTTATATTTATAGTAGCAGCTGATGCCCCTCTGTTCTTCTTTATCGGCAGATGATGTGGTTACTGATGATAACAACAGCAGCTGCTTATGCCGCCACCATCAGCAGCTGCCAAACCACCATCAGCAGCTGATGTTTTTATCAAACGCAGCTGCAGAAGCTATTCTAACTACTAATAGCAGCAGTTGATGCCCCTCTGTTCTTTCATATCGGCAGATGATGTGGTCACTGATGATAACAGCAGCAGCTGCTTATGCCACCAACATCAGCAGCTGCCAAACCACCATCAGCAGCTGATGATTTCATCAAAAGCAGCAGAAAAAACGATTCTTACTCATGATGGCAGCAGGTGATGTCCCTCTGTTCTCTGATTATGGCAGATGATGTTGTCAATAAAACTATCATCGACAGTTGCTTTGTACACCAATATCAGCAGCTGCCAAACCATCAGCAGCAGCTGATGTTTCCATCAGCAGAAGCGGCAAAAGATATTCTAACTTCTAATGGCAGCAGCTGCTGTCCCTCTGTTCTTCGACATCGGCAGACGATGTGGTCACTTATATTAACATCAGCAGCTGCTTATGACACAACCATCAGCAGCTGCCAAACCACCATCAGCAGCTGATGCTTTCATCATAAGCAGCATCAAAAGATTTTTCTTACTACTGATGGCAGCAGCTTATGTCCCTTTGTTCTCCGATATCGGCAGATGGTGGTGTAACTATAAAAAAACACTAGCAGCTGCTTATGACACCAGCATCAGGAACTGACTTCTCCATCAGCAGCTATTGCTTTTACTTACAGCAGCAGCAAAAGATATTCTCAGTACTAATGGCAGCACCTGATGTCCCTCTTCAATATCGACAGATGATGTGGTCTCTGGTACAAACATCAGCATTTGCTTATGAAAACTGGCGGAGCAGCAGATGTTACTCCTGTCAAACCACCAACATTAGTGTCTGCAAATACTACACACGGCAAAAACAGTAATATAAGCCTAAATCCTTACTATAAACAGTGACTGACACTTTTAATAACACCATTATCACAGGCAGCATATATCAATCTTAAAAAAAAATAAAAGAATATTGAAAACATCAGCATCAGTTGTCACTATCAAACCACGAACAGAAGCAGCAGTGTAACAGCAACAAAGTAGAAAAAGTTGCAACAACTAGAAACAACAAATATTAGGCCCCAGCACAAAATATCAAAAGATGTCAGTCTTGCAATAAAAAGAGTGTCAGGAAGTGTCTCTCTCACCACCAAATGTTGCATCACAAATTCTTTTCACACCCGTAGCATTTATATATAACTTCTTGTAATATATATATATATATATATATATATGAAGAAGAATGTTTATTCAAGTGCTATATAGGTTATGTAGCCCTTGAGCATATACATGTACATACATGCAATACAAATATAAACGATGTGACAGGTGGTACAATAAGTGCATAATATCACCTTAATAGATACAGAATAATATGTGAGTCAAGAATCATTAATACTTAAAGCTATTAATTTCTTTCCTCTGAGCTATATCCTAACCTATCCCACTTAGACCTTATCTTTGCTTGGTGAAAACTGTGTGACTCTTCTTGTAATATCCCTTCGGGCACTATGCCTAACCTGCATTGAACCAATGTCGATTCGACATCATGACGTCGAATCGTCTTCGGTTCAAAGTTGATCAAACCCCATGTGCCCGACGGGTTATTTGTAAGGTAACTTAATTCGTTGCAAGCCCTAAACTACATATAAGGCACATCTGTCATGCGAATTGGAGAGAACTGTGTGACTCTTCTTGTAATATCCATTCGAGCACTATGCTTAGCCAGCATCGGACCAACGTCGATTCGATATCATGACGTCGAATCGACGTTGGTCCAAAGCTGATCAAGCCCCATGTGCCCGACGGGTTATTTGTAAGGTAACTTAATTCGTTGCGAGCCCTAAACTACATATAAGGCACATCTGTCATGCGAATTGGAGAGAACTGTGTGACTCTTCTTGTAATATCCCTTCGGCACTATGCTTAGCCAGCATTTGAGCAACGTCGATTCGATATCATGACGTCGAACCGACGCTGGTCCAAACTTGATTAAACCCCATGTGCCCGACGGGATATTTGTAAGGTAACTTAATTCGTTGCGAGCCTTAAACTACATATAACGCACATCTCTTATGCAAAAGGTAGAGAACTTTGTGACTCTTCTTGGCCCACTTCGCTTGGGGCTAATTCCGCGGCTATAGCCGAGCTACTGATGTTCGGTTGGGGCTATAGCTCGGACCATACCTCTGAGAATGGCCGCGGCTATAGCCCAAAAATACCCGGATGAGAAATTTTGACCAATCAGTGAATACGTATCAAACCGAGTCGGAAGATCACGAAAATGGTCGCTAACTTTTGATTGGAAGATGCTTTACATGGGAACTGACTAATTATTGGAACAGCGGCTATGGCCGCGGATTTAGCCCCAAGCGAAGTAGGCCCTTGTAATATCCCTTCGGGCACTATGTTTAGCCAGCATTGAACCAACGTCGATTCGATATCATGACGTCGAACCGACGCTGATTCAAAGCTGATCAAACCCCATGTGCCCAACGGGATATTTGTTAGGTAACTTAACTCGTTGCGAGCCCTAAACTACATATAAGGCACATCTGTTATGCAAATTGAAGAGAACTGTGTGACGCTTCTTCTTGTAATATCCCTTCGGGCACTATGCTTAGCAAGCATTGAACCAACGCCAATGCGATATCATGACGTCGAATCGACGTTGGCTCAAAGCTGATCAAACCCCCATGTGCACGAAGAGATATTTGAAAGGTAACTTAATTCGTTGCGAGCCCTAAACTACATATAACGCATATCTGTCATGCAAAACACCCAAAGTGGCTATGTGAAAAAGCAAACACCAGTTTGAGTACTAAACAAACAAAACAGTTTTGTTTCTACACTGAAAACACATATTTGAAGGAAAAAAGAGAAAATAAATCTTACGTAAATATAAGGCAGCAGAGGGACATCAGCTGCTATATATTTTTTTTCGTTGATGCTGACAATGGCTTTCTGAACAACCCTAACGACCTTGCATATTCAAGGATTCTGTTGTTTTTATTTCTCTGTTTATACCAGTACCATGGTCTTGCATGCTCTTAGTATTAGTCCTCAAACACATATACTGAAAGGATTTAAAAACTTCCACTTTTTATTGCTGGCTCCTGTTTCCTTTACTTGTGACAGTGTTACCTATGTTACGACAAAATGCTGGGAACTTCTCAAATTTAAAGATAACGCAGTTTATTCATATCATCTACTTAAATGACGTCAGTAAAAGAGCGTTACGTCTTTGAAACGCATAAGGCAAAGACGGCGTTAGCTTATGCAACACACTTTTAGATGATTTAATAGTGTGTTAATATTGCCACGTCGTTCACGTTAGTTTGCAATTATCATTGCAGTTGATGCTGTCACGCAAAAGCTACTACGGGGACGGCGTCGACGTAAGTTAACGTCACGATCTCTGGATGTTAATTTCGGGTAGCTGCTTTTCTGACGGTCTTTTTAGTTTCTTGTAAACCGTGCACGTCGTCTGGGATTGCAAATTGCCGTAATTAACGCATAAAATTATCGCGCGACGTCAGGTTTTGAAACTTCATCATTTAGCTGGCCCAAAACTCTGCACCTGTTAGCGATATTTAGGCGCGGTAGGCCAAATGAAGCCACAGACCGAGTTCAAACTTTTAAAATTTAATGTGATATTGTGAGAGCAATATGTCACCAGAAAACTGTATACCTGAAGTTATCCATCTGTATGTAAACTGCACTAAGAACATGAGGAGCACGTGCTTATTCCTGACCGATTCGGTCGAACGATTTCAAGTTTGAGATATCGATATAATCAGGTATTAGAAAATACATATATTGTAAAATTTCGGAGGATGTAGCCGCATTTGTTTTCGAGATATTTAAAATTAATGGGTGGAAGTTTTTAAATCCTTTCAGTATACATTGAGATGACACTAGAAGCTCTAAATGCAGGAAAAAAATTGTAATTAAATAAATAAACTTGAAAAATTAACTTCTGAAAATTAACTTTGACCTTGTCTTTTTTTTCAAACATCTTGCTGATCTTACCCAACAAGTAGAGCCAAACTAAAAACAGGGGATAAATGAGCAATAAAAAGGCAAATAAGAAGAGAGGGAAAAAGAGAAAAGAGTGGCCAAGATCTGTAGGAAAATTTAAAAACGATGAGAAAAAATAAATGTCATGTTGAATAGCTAATTATAGTATTTTCTGCGGGAGTCTCAGCTGAAGTTGCGGACCTGGTGTTGTCTCAGAGGCAGCAGCAGTTGTTTCTTTCTGTACAGCTGCAGTTGATAGTTGATGCCAGAGGTACTATTGACCTACCTTAAATTAACTTGCAAGCTGAGCGAAAACGGATATGCGATATATCGGTATTACGGTATTGTGAGACAACTTTATCATGTTTTTTTTAAGATACGTTTTCTGTAATAAGTACTTTAACTCCGAAATTCAACGCTGTTTAAAATGTTAATGGTCATATTTAACTCTGAGTTTATTTCATTTATAATAATTAATAACATTAAATAATACGCGGACTCTCAAACACTGTACACGTATCCTAGTGATAATTCGAATTATGAACATCAATATTTTATAGATATCCATAATTCGAATTATCGATGCCCATAATTCGAACTCAGGATATCCGAAAATCATAATTATTAATAGATATAATTTGTATCATGGATATCACAAATCCGATTTTTGGATATTCATAATTTGATTTATGGATGGTCATAAATCGAATTATGGATATCGGATATCACTTATTACTAATGGATATCAATAAATCAAATAGGTGATACCAATGTCGAATTAGTGATATCCATTAATCATTAAGATTATTAGATATCCATAATTCAAATATTAAGTAAAATCCATAATTCGGGTAACGGATATCAATATTTGGGCCCGTTTATGTATAACACTAATTAGAATTATGGATATCATATATTCTTCGTTACAAATAATAAGTTTAAATAACGACTGCTCTGCGATTATTTATGGATATCAATTATTCAGCCCGATTTCTTGATATAACTTATTTAAAATATGGATATCCCTACTTCGAATTACATATATGAGCCGCGACACGGGAAAACCAACAATCTGGTTGTGCACCCAGCGCAGACTCAGATCAGCCTGGGCATCCGCCCAGTCTGATCAGAGTCTTCGCTGACCGCATGGAGGTAGCTAAGACCCTTAGCTACCCTTTGGGCACTAAACGAAGAGTCTGATCAAACTTGGCGAATGCCCAGGCTGATCTGAATCTGCACTGGGTGCACAACCACATTGTTTGTTTTCTCGTGTCACGGCTCATATGTATTTCCATAATACTGCCCATAGCTATCAATAAATCTAATTATGGCTATCCATAAATCGAATTAGTGATATCATAATTCGAATTGGTGATATCCATAAATCGGATATTTGACATCCATAATTCGAAGTTGTGATATCCATTCTTTTAATAAGTGATATCAATAAATGGGCTGACCAAGACCTGACAAATGTAACAATTTTCTACTTGCTCACTGCGCACTGGGAAAGCAAATACTTTTATTAGACCGGCAAAATTTCTTGCTTCGTTGTAACACAAATTTCCGATGAAAGAGATTACAGGTGTGATCTACGAGAAAGGGCTGAGATATATGATAAACTTTATTTTTCAGCATTTTTTACATGTATCAATCAAATAAAAGAGTGCTGAAAATGTCTCCTTCCCCACCCCAACCTGCATTCGCACTGCTGATTTTTTTTCATCTCTCGTAACGATGTTCCCGAAGTGGCTCAGCGGTTTCCATCTGTTGGATTTTATTGTATGTGTATTTCAGTTCTCGTAACGACATTGGATTTTATGTACTGTTCTGTTTCAGTTCTCCTAACGACGTTCCCCATGTGGTCAGCGATACGTAACTATGACTATAGTTGCACACAGCCGTCCAAATTTTATATTTTGTAGTCGACCCTATTTGCGCACGTGACCCAATAAGCGCAGATCATGGGAAGTTCTGAGGCATATGATTTTTAGCGCACATATTTTTACTGGTTTATCCCTTTGATTGCTTGTTACAAGTGCTGAAAACACTATAAAATCTTACAGTTTTCACTTACAAAGAATCTCCATCCTGCATGACTATATGCAGCTTTTCTCTAATGATTCAGTTTATTTCTATATATAATAATTCTTTGAAATGTGCGTTTATTAGGCAGAATGTCTACTGAAAGTATTTAATGTTTAGTGCGCTAAACGGGTCGAATACGGTACACCTTTATTTTTTTATTTATAATTTAGAAGCTTATTATATTTTGTTGGTATGTAAGGGAAGCAAACTATTCCAATTCAGTCTCTTATATGTACCATGTTTTAATCTTTGCCAAGGAAATAGATTTTTTTTTGTATTTTTTTTAATTTATTTTTGTAGCTATTCCATTCTAGTATATATTATTCTCGCAAAGGAAATAAGTTAACATGTCTGTAAACTATATATAGGCACAAGGGAGAAGCCTGCGAAAGATAAATCCTATTGTTGTATAACTGCAACTACAGTTATTCATTTTAAACACAGACGTTATTATTATTATTATTATTATTATCATCATTTGTCATTATTATTTTGGGCTTTACAGCCCTTACAAGAACACTTACCTATATCGAGCCGATCTTTCCTAGAAAGTGGGCTAAAGCCAAACTTACTGGGGTAAAACGTCATCAGCTGCTGCGACGCTATCAGCAGCTGCTGCTGAGGCTAGCAGCGGCAGCTCGTGATTTGGATGTTACTGCACGTGTGGGTCGTCGTTACGAGAATTGAAACAGAACAGATGTAATGAGGAGTCCCCCACATATATACACTGTACATTGTATACCATGTATTCAAGTTTATGATACAGAAATTAGGTAATTTTGTTGCCCAAATCATTGTTCAGCACATTTTTATGAGAAACTCCCGAGATGTTTTATTTGCTTAAAGCCACGTTACACAAGACGAAACCGTAGTGACACCTCATGATGAAATATTTCATGAATTTATACCAGTGTCAGAGAAATGGGTCCTTTAACATAATACCTGGTGTCTGCCTACAGTGTAGTTTTTTGTATAATTTTAAATACCTATCTTCAACCATGTTGTCTGATTGTGACAAATGTACAGAAACGGACAGACACAGGCATGTACGTTTCTTTGTTTCAAGAAAAACACATATCTTGAGCCCAAGCTGTGCTAGGTCAGAAGTATTCATTTACTTTTCAGTTTAACGAGAGGGGGGGGCGGGGTGGATGGATGGGTAGAGTTGCTACTTATTGTGTTTTATTCCAGTGTTGTTATAAAATGCTCTTGAACCAGGGAGGGGGATATTTACGAATGAAAAAGAAAATAATGATTTATCATAATTTTAACATTTCATGTATGCATGTAACACTGATACATTGGTATAAGCCGTGGTACTAACATGACTAAGGAAACTTTCTTTAAAAACACACATGCGCATATACACATAGCACTGTCACTGCAATTGAAAAATCTTGAACGTTTACAAAGTGTTTTGTTTAATCAAACAAAAGCAGTTGGAAATATCAAATATTTGCTGGGGGGAAATTTCTTTTCATTATGTCATTTATTACGATAGAGATCGAAGAATTCAAAATCACCGAAATATTCTTGGTAACATTTAAGATGGATGGGCAGAGTTTCAGGGACAGTAACTCCACCATTTTGTCTTTGTCCTCCCTTCTCAACGAGGGTCATGTCTTAATAGAAAGAACTTGCTCCTCTAGGGGAAAATTCTTTATCTTAAGGGTAGATCCCTATTTTCGAAGTGCTTTTTCGTCCAATGAAGCAAATAAGGACTTATGTAGTGGTACGTTAGATTGTGAGCGGCGCCAAACCAAATGAAACGCTTTTGCATGTGCAGTTGGAAATACATAAGGAGAGTCAATCATTATTTAAGGGCTCTTAAAAAAGAAAAAAAACAACTTTTGATTGCATAGTAAAACTGAACTAAAAGCAAGACGGTTAAAGCAGTCCTATCAATGGTTAAAACGCCTAAACACAAATCATTATGAACAGCGGTTCAATCTTCATGATTGGTGATAAAATGTGGGTAGTTGTGCATAGTTTGTGTCAGATAACTGGCAAAAAAAAAACCCCAGAAAAACATAATATGAAAACCGTTAAGTCGCTGGGCAAATACAATATCTATTCCTGGTTTCCCATTGAGCAATGCAATACAAACAAAGGCAAGACAATGAATGGGGCTCCAGGCTTGTACGTTGTATTTTTACCATTTTCTTCAGGCTCCTCAGGCTAAAATCGAAAGTTGGTCATTTTAGTTGCCAACTAAACTTACCAAAATGTTTTTTCAAACCTTTGCTATGTGAAACTCAGGGATGTCTCATTAGTTTAAAGTTGTATAATCAAGGTCATTTGCAATGACGAAACTATACTAAGAACACGCTATAGGACCCTGACCTTATGCAATGTATTTTTCGAGCAAACATGGCGGACACTGTCAACACGCCGGGAGTGGCCTCTCCGTACGAAGGTAAATTTAAAAGCTTTTATGTCTTATTTAGATAGTCATACTCATTTAGGCTTTTAGAAATAAGTTATTTTTCCTATCTGACGTCTTGCTTTAACAAATACTGGCTAGATTGTTGCATTTTAGTTACGAGTTGCATAAACATGTGCTTTGCTCACCATTTTTATCGACGGATATTTTATGAAAAACATAAAAACAAGGAACTAAAAATATTGATCAGGTTATTCATTGCATGGGCTGATAAGATATTCAAGACAAAGGATGTTTTCTTTAAATTTGGTCGATAAGAGATGTTTACTTACGAGAAAAACAACATTTTAGTCCACTGTACGCAATCAAAATGTTCCCCAGCCCTAGTCAGTAATTTCGAGCATGGTCACATTCCACTGAACGGGTATTCTGAGTAATAAAGGAGTGATTTTATGATGAAAATTTTGAACGGGTATTCCGAGCGAGGGCAATCGGAGAGAATGCACATTCTTTTAGCAAAAAAATAAGCACATCACTATGCGAAACTATATCGGGAGCTAATTCACAAGAAACGTGTTCTACCCAAACCTGTAAAAAATATGATAAATTGCTAATCGCAACCCCTGTTGACAACTTCTGCTGTTATAAAAATATAACCTGTCAAGCTTTGAGCAAGCCTTCTGCTTAATGCCTCTCTCTCTCTCTCTCTCTCTCTCTCTCTATGCTTATGCATTTGATTTTCTCTATTGATATAAAAGGTGTGAAGATTGGACGCCTTGTTAGTTATGGTACCAAAATACCTTCTATGTAGGCTTTGGTACCGGCGCTTTTAGACTACCTCATACTTCAATCGCAGTTGCAGCATTTGCACGAGTTTTCTTACCAAAATTATATTGTTCGAACAAGGAGACACTCTACATGACTGGTAAAAATCTCTTCAATACTTTGTTAATTATGTAGGACGCGTCAGCTCACTGGTCAGTCAAAATAACATTTTAGAATAGGTGCTTTTTTATAATCTTGTTTGTTTGTTTAGGTTGAGGCTTTACGTCCCGGTAAACAATTTTTCAATCATGTCGGGACGTTTTCTTGGTTGAACCAGTAGCCTATTAGCAATTAGGGTGAAGTTACTTGCACAAGGACACAACATCGTCGTCCCTGGTGAGAATCGAACCCGCGACCTTGCGATCAAGAGTCCAGCACTCTACCAACTGAGTTAATGGTGCTCCCTTGTTATATAATCTGGGCTATTGTGAAAACTGTATGAGTACGGAGGCATTAATGTACTGGTCTCGATTTCCTTGTTCTAGTTAAAGGGAAGCGCACACAAACATCGACAGGCACTTCAAAAGAAAGGTCTTGGAGAGCTGAACATTTTGCAAAAATTTTCCTGAAAACCGGTCCAGCAGTTTAAGAAATATGGCCTTCTGAACATTTCAAAATGGTTACCTATGGCGGCCGCCATTGTGAAAGTCACGTGACCAAATTCGAAAAATGCTTATTTACATTAGTAGGTCGAGTTTTTCTGCTCAATTTAGGTAAATTTTGATTATATTTCATACAAAGATCAAATATTTTCCATTTATTGGCGACTTTTTGCACCAGAACGGTAGTTATTTTATATTTTTAATTGAGTTTATGACGTCATTTACTCGGAATACCCGTACAGTATTTGACTCAGAGTACCCGCTCAATGCAAATTATGCGCTCAAAATACCCGTCCAGTACTGCTCGAATAAACTGAGCTGTTTTGCACGCGGTTTTGGAACTTTAAGTATGTCTACAGTGAACAAAATCAGTGATTTTTTTCAAATCTTCTACAAGGTAACATTTACTTCTTTTTCATTTGACTAAGTAAAATCAAATAGACGTTTATTGACAAAGAATACGTGCGAAATTTAACTTTTGAAGACGTGTTTTGCTCTTTAAAGATGACCAAGTAAATGCAGAATATGTGAGCAGAGCCACGCGATCACCTTTCTGGGTTAATTATGTTGCACATACCAGTCGACTGAACGAAAATTGCATGCACTTACAAGGTCTAGACACAGACTGAGCTTAAAATGCATTTTACTTGGTCCTACGTGAGAATAAACGCAACTGACATCGGTAGAATCTCCAGTGCCATCATCTGTTATCCTCGCGTCGGCCATTTTGTTTGCTCGAAAAATACATTGCATAAGGTCAGGGTCCTATAGCGTGAAGAAGCTTGCAGAGATACGTCACGATAAAACTTTTATTGAGCTGACCAATATTTGCGGATAAACACACCGCTACAACTTTAATTTACAACAAAGTCAATGCATGCGTTCAGGACTGAGTAGGATGACGATTGCTTGTGCTGGGTGAAACGGCCTTTCAAGATGGTATTTCAGTTTCCAAGCTAGAGGAGAAAACAGACACAGTGACTGACAGCCTCATCCCACACATACTGCAAGTATAGCAGGTTCTTGCAAGAGCGATGTGAAAACTCGCACATTCCATCCACACAGCACGGGAAAGACTCACATAGGACCGACTGATCTGAGTTTTGACTTTTTGGTTGCTGTAATACAGCTTTTCTTGGACTGTTCGTGATTTACCTTCTTTAAGAATATAGACTCTGTATGATTTTAACATTTTTTACAAGTAGAAAGTTATTTTATACCTGATTATTGCCCATCTTTTTAGTTTTTGTTTATTCTTCTTATTATTACTTTCGATTGATTCGCTCTTACTCTTTTTTTCACCTACTCGCTGATGCTTGCCCAATGACAGTTTTCCATGCATAATTAATTGGTTTTCAAAAAGTGAAAATGATTTTTTTTCTTCTCTTGAGAAATTCCCAGCATGGCAGTCGCAATACGGAATCTAGCTAAAGCATTGCGCTTTTCGTTTTATATTATGTAATGTAGCGATTTAGCATGTCAAACGACTTCCAATGGCCTAACTAATCGGACAGTTCGTGCTCGCGCAATTCTCAAATATCTTAACATCACTGTGTGCTACTGGACACCGGAAGCTGTTGTCACTGTACGTAGATAATCGGTTAGCTGAACACGATTTCTGCAGATGGTCGGACTGTCAGCTGAGCGATAGGCTCATAACAAAAAGGCAGTTATTCTTTTTAATGATGCACTAAGTGCATAATAAGGGAAAGTACATACATTCTAAAAATAGAAGCATTTCAAATGCTTTTGGGATCACAGTATACAATGTTCTGTCAGATCGAGTATCCCCGAAGAAAACAAATCAGTGATTCAGCAGTGAATTATATCATCTTTCTCAGAAATCGCTATTCCAAAGTATCAGCAAATAACAGGTATAGACAGAAATGGTTCATACCTTTTATTCTTTCAGTTACTCGAAACTTCACTATAGATCATAAGCCTTATCCAGCGTTTTGAAAAAAGTCTAGCCGATTATCGACGTTCAGTAACAGCAGCTTCCGGTTTGAAATCTGTCGGATAGCACACAGTGAACGTGGTAAGGGGGACGTGTCAAGAGGCGGCTCATTCAATATATTCCTTGTATATAATCTATTCGATTGGGTCTCGTGACAAATGAACCCTGCAGCATGTGTGAACAGGAATTTCTCGCAGTCTGATCATGCAGAGTCTTCCATTTCGCATATATCATCTATGAATCCTGGCAATCTAAAAGTGAAAAGTCAAGACTCTAGTAGGTTTGTGCAGCTGCACAGGTTGATTTGAGTATTGACAGTATGCCCTAACTTGGATATAGATCTGTTTTCATTCGATGCCAATCATTTATCAAAACTTCGCATTGTCAACGGAAAAGGTAACTTCCGCCCACATTTGAGAAGCAAACGTAGGTCATCTTGTAAATCTGCACGAGCTGTTCAGGATCCAAATTTTGTTTCCTTAGAATCCAATTGAGCTGCGTCTGTACTCTTACACATGCAAAAAGGTTATCTTTTCTCATGCGACTCAAATTATCAACTGCAATCATTATCTTTTGATCATGTACGGTTCAACCGCAGATAAGCCTATTACTTCCGCTTTTATTAGCGTATCCCAAAACCGGGTTAAAGGTAAATGGGTACATGATCAGGGGAAGAAACTCCGCTATATTTAGTTCTGCCTCCTTTCAAAGGGGTCTACTCTAAAAGGGAAAGAATTTGCACCTCGGTCGAGGTGCAAATTCTTTTCCTTTAAGAGTATAACCCTTTTTGGAAGCACATGGACGTGGACCCATACACCTTAAACGTTGAATATAAATGAACCCCGACACGAGAAAACCAACAAAGTGGCATGTGCACCCAGCGAGACTCAGATCAGCCTGGGCAGCTGCCCAGTCTGATCAGAGTCTTTGCTGTGCGCTTAAAGGGTAGCGTATGGTCTAACCTAGCTCCATGCGTACAGCGAAGACTCTGATCAGACTGGGTGGAAGCTCAGGCTGATCTGAGTCCTCACTGGCCGCAAGGGCACTTTGTTGGTTTTGTCGTGCCGCGGCTCAATATTTATGGTTATGCAGATAACAAATAACACGAAACATTAAACATGGCATTAAACTTTAAACAGCGTTTCTTCTGACTTTTAGACTAATCTGCTTTGACGGAGCTTAGAATGTCACTTTGCATCGAAAGTTGCTCTCGTATATTAACGCACATGCT
This sequence comes from Ctena decussata, assembly GCA_963989385.1. Lineage (NCBI taxonomy): Eukaryota > Metazoa > Mollusca > Bivalvia > Lucinida > Lucinidae > Ctena > Ctena decussata. The sequence goes on along the minus strand of OZ022506.1, from coordinate 41,135,805 downwards.
CTCGCATACAATGCATTTCATTTCAGGGTGCTTCAAACTGACAATTTCCAATACCATATAACAATAATTCATTGAACCAGTATTGTATCCAGAAATAAGATTGAGAAAATACCAGTCATTGTCACGAAAGTCGTATTCACCGTCTGTTTTTGTTCCAGATTTAATATAGGGATCAGACATGGATTTTCATGCATTAACGCCCCTCTAGGTCCTGAGGGAAATGCAAACCTCGAGCGTAACTCGATGTTTTCAACAACTCCCGACAGACCTCGTTGAAAACAAAATCATGTGTGATCGCTTGATCTGATCCACTGTCATTCATCGGTGTATAAAGCTAGTTGCTCTAAAAGGTTTACCTAAGGGAAGCCAGAGAGAGAGAGTGAGAGAGAGAAAGAGAGAGAGAGAGAGAGAGAGAGAAGATGAAAGACGAGAGAAAAAAATCTAAAACAATCCTCACCCGCATCCACTGCAAGCATAGCATGCCATTGTCCCACATTAAGCCAGTTTTAGTAGGCCGCCCCAATGCTGAAAGTTTACAACCCCAAAGAAGTATTGTAACCATATTTATATTATAAAAAATACATAAACCATATTTGTGATGAAATTAAGAATCAGATTTGAAGGCCATGGTTTTGAAAGAGTGGACAACAAGATTTTATTTTTCAGCTCAACACCATCCCACCATCTGAAATTGATAATACTACAGACTTCAAAAATGTTATATCTGACAGGGTAATATTAATATGTATATTAATGAACAAGCATAGTAATTTACTCCAGGTAATGTTAACAGCCTCTCATAGTTCTCCGGTGACTAGTCGGTCCGTTATTTTGGGTTTAACGGCCCCTTTCAGTGTTTATCGAGCCGTCAGATAGACGACAGGAATAGAATAAACAAGAAAAAACGTACCCAAACAGCCCCACTTGCACCTTCTGCAAGGACAGTAAAGACGGCGCCCTACTGCCAAAAGTTCCGCGACATTTTTGCCCGATCCTACCCCCTCCTATTGTCGAGGACAGAAACCAAAAGCAAGAAATACTGTAATCCATTTACTGAAATAGTCTGTCAAATTTTTGTCTTGTTGTTCGCGTTAAAATTATTGGGCTGTCTGTCACTACTCGTAAGCTACAGACGGGAATTACATGAGCCGCGACACGAGAAAACCAACAATGTGGTTGTGCGCCCAGCGCAGACTCAGATCAGCCTGGGCATCCGCCCAGTCTGATCAGAGTCTTCGCTGTCCGCACGAAGGTAGCATAGACCCTTAGCTACCCTTTAAGCGCAAAGCGAAGACTCTGATAAGACTGGGCGGATGCCTAGACTGATCTGAGTCTACGCTGGGCGCACAACCACATTGTTGGTTTTCTCGCGTCGCGGCTCAGTCATGTAGTCAGACCTTACAAAAAGCATTCAATGATTGCAGAGTACTGGTAATGTGCAAAGAGCTACTTTAAAAGTCGAAGTTTACAGTTGTTTAGTGAAATTTCGAGATACTAAGTCGAAATTTTGAATGTCAAAAAAGTCATATTTTATCAAACTAATTGTAATTTCCATACAGCATTTCGAAATGTCAAAATTCGAGATATTTCGTTGCAATGTCGATATACTTAGTCAAAACTGCGATATACTGTTTCGTTCAGTTTTAATGGTTTGCTTATCTGTGCTGTCAACCGATCCGGTACTGTGCAAAGTGGCGGTCGACTGAGAATTCAGTCAAACTTGACCAATACCAACAACTGTTACAGTAAATGATGTTATAGTTAATGGCTGTCGACCAAGAGGGGTAGTGCCATAACGTCTAATTTCAAAACGTCTACTCCCAAAACGTCTACTCTCAAAACATCTACTCCCATTTGGTCTACTGTGCCAAAACGTCTACTCCCATTTGGTCTACTGTGCCAAAACTTCTATTTTCCTTTGTTCACACATAACATGCATAAAGTAACTATAAATTTTCATGCTAGCATTTCGGATAATTGCCTTTGGGGTCAACATTTTATTTAGAGGTGTATAGGGTATATAGAATGGGCTTTTGGACTTCAATATAAATATGGGTGCATCCAACAGGCAGCTTTTGTGAACCTACTATGTACATCTACTTTTCTTTCCAACCGAAAATATATTATGAATTGTTGAAAGGTCACACAAATTTTGTTTCCCGTCTGAAGAAAATTTAACTTAGAACTTGTTGAAATCTTGATGACTTTGAGTTAGCAATACAACAGTGACTTAGCAATTCATCTCTTTGTCGATGTAGTTTAAATAAGCAATCTGGAGATATTTCTGTTTTTTTTTTTTTTTTTTTTTTTTTTTTTTTTTTATTTTTAATAATGTCAATATATGCTTCTGTACCATATATATAGCTTGGGATAATCATAATTTAAAAGTACAGGATAGACCAAACCAGACCAGACATTTTGGCCCAATAGATCAAATGGGAGTAGACGTTTTTGCACAGTAGACCAAATGGGAGTAGACAATTTGGGAGTAGACGTTATGGCCCTAATTCGACCAAGAGTACCGTCTCGATCGACAACCACTTTTGCATGCATGATAACTGACTGATTCGTTTTGAAATTGGTATTACTCCCATGGAAAGTCTATGTCTTTTGGAATGCCAGTACTTCACAGTCCCGGATCCAGGAGGTGGGCTTTGGGGCTTCAGTCCCGCCATCTGGGCCTCTGTGTTATGCAAAATATGTAGGCCTCCAGATAATAAGGAGTATCAGATGACAGTTTGAGATAATGGAATAACTAGAGTAAAATATATGTTGTGACATCTCATTAGAATCGCCTCGCCGAGGCGATTCTTATGAGATATCGCAACATGTATTTCATGGCAAAAAAGACATTATCAAAAATTCTCATCAAATTGAGCCGAAATTATGTCATATAATTTCAACCTCCCACCCCTCCCCCACATACACATACATCTCGGCACCTCCCAGCCCCACCAGTTATCCAGAGCCCCACCAGTACGTGGTGGTCTGGATCCGGGCCTGCTTCATCGAAATTTAGAGAAAGTGAGTCTAAAACTGAAGTTATTTCTCAGCACTTTAGAGAAATAATCTCGGCATTTTGACTTAGCAGCTCGAAATTTCGAGTTAGGAAGTGGAAAGTTCGTGATTTTAATTCGAAATTGTAAGATATTATGACGAAAAGTTAAGTGTTTTAGTCGGAATTGGTCCGGCCATATACTTTCGTTTCTCCTTTCGCTGATTCAAGAAGGGCAGTTGTCAGTTACTGGCGAAAGTATGTGCACTTAGTACTGGTTATCCGCTTTGGAAGTCTAAGCCTGTCCAGGAATAATGTGGTTAGGTTAACTGACCGTCCCGACATGACCATAGCTGTTTACCGTGGACGTAAAGCAATCAGTCAATCAATCAATCGTTATTGAGATAATAAGTTGATATTTCTAGTCAGCTTCCGAACTTTCGAGTTGGAAGTCAAAATTGTGTTCAAAATTCGTGCGCATTTTATTCTGACACATCATTTTCTCGATTTCTATCAATACGATAGCAAATAAATCAGTTTGGCATAGTGTGATATTATAATTATACTCCTGAAAGCGCGAAAAACAATTATGACCAGTCACGCCACACGTCAGCAGACTTTAACTTTTAGATGATAAAAGTCACAGCCATGAATTATATGTCACTCAGCGGGGAATAATTGTGTCTGAAGTTATCAGGAAGAAAATAAAGCTTCTTGTCTGCACAAAATTGCATGGGCAAAAATTTGAAATATTCTGTTGCCATAGTTACAAATATTCACGCAACAGATTAAAAGGACTTAGTTTCTGCCCATCAGGCGCACTGTGACATTGTATAAAGTTTTTAATTCTTATTTATCAATGCTAATTTCCTACAAAAAGCATGATGTTTGATGTATGTAAATAGTGTAATAGCTATACTCAGTTTCTTGGTTCGTAGTATCATGCTAATATGCTACATGTACCCGTTGAACGTTAGTATCAGTGTTTATCTTGCAATTTACAACAGTATATGATCTTTTTAGCTTTGCTTAATGTCTGATTCCCAGAAGGTGCTTTCTAGCGTGCTGAGAAACAATTATTTTGTTCACTTTTTCCCCACGTATATGAAATTATTACCCTAGCATCAGGCAACATTACGGGGCCTTCAGTGTCGTTGAATTTGTCTGCGAAACTTCAAATTTGACTTTTCTTGTCTAAATTTTGGTTGAACGTTCTACCATGTGGTATTGTACATGTAATAGGCAGTACATGATAAACAGTAGGCATAGTGCAGTAGCAAGTATTACACAATACACAGTAAGCATTCAGTACTAGTACCTGCGCATAGCAGTTATTAACACAGTAAGTATTAAACAGTAAATATTGTGCATTATGCAGATCGCATATGGACATGTCCATTCGCATATCATAGTTAAGGTTGCACTCCACAGTTTTTTGGATAGCTTGGTGACTCCACAGGGGGTCAGCCAAACAAAGTGACATTCCAGCCTGATTGAATGCATAAATCATTCTTTCTTCTCTTTGAATGAGCTGTACATATGCCTAAATACACTTTATAGCCATTTATAACCCCTATAAGGTCCTTATATGAATATTGTTGCAGAGAAAATGACACCCCACCCACTTTTTGGGGCCAGAAAATTTCTTCAAAAATGGCATTATTACCCATGCTCTACTCAAGAGCAGGACCATTGTTGACACCTAAAGCTTACAGATTTACCTAGAGGGCTTACAGATAATCACTGTCAACTGCAACTGAATACCTGCCAGCCGTTTAGATTTTCTGCTGTTCTTAATTGAAAATGAGCACCATCATTTTGACAATTTATATTTCCCGCTTTATCAGTGCAGCCATAGTTTCGCATCCATGCCGCGCAGTGATTGGATGGTTTTCGAGTTGGAAATAAATTCAGTTTTTACTTTCCTGACACATGCTCACTCAAAGGGAGGAAAAGTTTCCTGCATATAAGGAGCCAAAAAGAATTTATAGCCCAAGATACAAGCCTACCCCCAAATGTTAGCATTTTTGTCCCCGGCCAAAAGTGCGAAACTGTGAATGGCAACCTTAAAGCATAGATTTTCTATTCAATCCAGGCAGAATTTGGTTCAGATTATAATTTAGCATGTTTCTGAGCAAAGAGAACGAAAGAAAGGGTGCTGAGATGCAATCTGGCAAAATTATTGCTGATTTTAAACTGTACCCTTTTTCGAAGTCTGAAAAAGCGTCGCTTTCAAGAAATGGACCGTAGCTGTAGCGCATTCACAACTGTGCGACACTGAAACGCGCAATGCTCTGAACCATTTTGTTTCTTTAGTCGGTCAATGTTGAGGAATCCAAAACATGTTTTCTAACTGCCTCAAATGAAAACTGAAAATCCATGATGGCCCTTAAAGCATAGATTTTCTATTCAATCCAGGCAGAATTTGGTTCAGATTATAACTTAGCATGTTTCTGAGCAAAGAGAACGAAAGAAAGGGTGCTGAGATGCAATCTGGCAAAATTATTGCTGATTTTAAACTGTACCCTTTTTCGAAGTCTGAAAAAGCGTCGCTTTCAAGAAATGGACCGTAGCTGTAGCGCATTCACAACTGTGCGACACTGAAACGCGCAATGCTCTGAACCATTTTGTTTCTTTAGTCGGTCAATGTTGAGGAATCCAAAACATGTTTTCTAACTGCCTCAAACGAAAACTGAAAATCCATGATGGCCCTTTATAGCATAGATTTTCTATTCAATCCAGGCAGAATTTGGTTCAGATTATAATTTAGCATGTTTCTGAGCAAAGAGAACGAAAGAAAGGGTGCTGAGATGCAATCTGGCAAAATTATTGCTGATTTTAAACTGTACCCGTTTTCGAAGTCTGAAAAAGCGTCGCTTTCAAGAAATGGACCGTAGCTGTAGCGCATTCACAACTGTGCGACACTGAAACGCGCAATGCTCTGAACCATTTTGTTTCTTTAGTCGGTCAATGTTGAGGAATCCAAAACATGTTTTCTAACTGCCTCAAATGAAAACTGAAAATCCATGATGGCCCTTTATGGTTGCACTCCACAGTTTTTTGGATAGCTTGGTGACTCCACAGGGGGTCAGCCAAACAAAGTGACATTCCAGCCTGATTGAATGCATAAATCATTCTTTCTTCTCTTGGAATGAGCTGTACATATGCCTAAATACACTTTATAGCCATTTATAACCCCTATAAGGTCCTTATATGAATATTGTTGCAGAGAAAATGACACCCCACCCACTTTTTGGGGCCAGAAAATTTCTTCAAAAATGGCATTATTACCCATGCTCTACTCAAGAGCAGGACCATTGTTGACACCTAAAGCTTACAGATTTACCTAGAGGGCTTACAGATAATCACTGTCAACTGCAACTGAATACCTGCCAGCCGTTTAGATTTTCTGCTATTCTTAATTGAAAATGAGCACCATCATTTTGACAATTTATATTTCCCGCTTTATCAGTGCAGCCATAGTTTCGCATCCATGCGGCGCAGTGATTGGATGGTTTTCGAGTTGGAAATAAATTCAGTTTTTACTTTCCTGACACATGCTCACTCAAAGGGAGGAAAAGTTTCCTGCATATAAGGAGCCAAAAAGAATTTATAGCCCAAGATACAAGCCTACCCCCAAATATTAGCATTTTTGTCCCCGGCCAAAAGTGCGAAACTGTGAATGGCAACCTTAAAGCATAGATTTTCTATTCAATCCAGGCAGAATTTGGTTCAGATTATAATTTAGCATGTTTCTGAGCAAAGAGAACGAAAGAAAGGGTGCTGAGATGCAATCTGGCAAAATTATTGCTGATTTTAAACTGTACCCTTTTTCGAAGTCTGAAAAAGCGTCGCTTTCAAGAAATGGACCGTAGCTGTAGCGCATTCACAACTGTGCGACACTGAAACGCGCAATGCTCTGAACCATTTTGTTTCTTTAGTCGGTCAATGTTGAGGAATCCAAAACATGTTTTCTAACTGCCTCAAATGAAAACTGAAAATCCATGATGGCCCTTTATGGTTGCACTCCACAGTTTTTTGGATAGCTTGGTGACTCCACAGGGGGTCAGCCAAACAAAGTGACATTCCAGCCTGATTGAATGCATAAATCATTCTTTCTTCTCTTTGAATGAGCTGTACATATGCCTAAATACACTTTATAGCCATTTATAACCCCTATAAGGTCCTTATATGAATATTGTTGCAGAGAAAATGACACCCCACCCACTTTTTGGGGCCAGAAAATTTCTTCAAAAATGGCATTATTACCCATGCTCTACTCAAGAGCAGGACCATTGTTGACACCTAAAGCTTACAGATTTACCTAGAGGGCTTACAGATGATCACTGTCAACTGCAACTGAATACCTGCCAGCCGTTTAGATTTTCTGCTATTCTTAATTGAAAATGAGCACCATCATTTTGACAATTTATATTTCCCGCTTTATCAGTGCAGCCATAGTTTCGCATCCATGCGGCGCAGTGATTGGATGGTTTTCGAGTTGGAAATAAATTCAGTGTTTACTTTCCTGACACATGCTCACTCAAAGGGAGGAAAAGTTTCCTGCATATAAGGAGCCAAAAAGAATTTATAGCCCAAGATACAAGCCTACCCACAAATATTAGCATTTTTGTCCCCGGCCAAAAGTGCGAAACTGTGAATGGCAACCTTAAAGCATAGATTTTCTATTCAATCCAGGCAGAATTTGGTTCAGATTATAATTTAGCATGTTTCTGAGCAAAGAGAACGAAAGAAAGGGTGCTGAGATGCAATCTGGCAAAATTATTGCTGATTTTAAACTGTACCCTTTTTCGAAGTCTGAAAAAGCGTCGCTTTCAAGAAATGGACCGTAGCTGTAGCGCATTCACAACTGTGCGACACTGAAACGCGCAATGCTCTGAACCATTTTGTTTCTTTAGTCGGTCAATGTTGAGGAATCCAAAACATGTTTTCTAACTGCCTCAAATGAAAACTGAAAATCCATGATGGCCCTTTATGGTTGCACTCCACAGTTTTTTGGATAGCTTGGTGACTCCACAGGGGGTCAGCCAAACAAAGTGACATTCCAGCCTGATTGAATGCATAAATCATTCTTTCTTCTCTTTGAATGAGCTGTACATATGCCTAAATACACTTTATAGCCATTTATAACCCCTATAAGGTCCTTATATGAATATTGTTGCAGAGAAAATGACACCCCACCCACTTTTTGGGGCCAGAAAATTTCTTCAAAAATGGCATTATTACCCATGCTCTACTCAAGAGCAGGACCATTGTTGACACCTAAAGCTTACAGATTTACCTAGAGGGCTTACAGATGATCACTGTCAACTGCAACTGAATACCTGCCAGCCGTTTAGATTTTCTGCTATTCTTAATTGAAAATGAGCACCATCATTTTGACAATTTATATTTCCCGCTTTATCAGTGCAGCCATAGTTTCGCATCCATACCGCGCAGTGATTGGATGGTTTTCGAGTTGGAAATAAATTCAGTGTTTACTTTCCTGACACATGCTCACTCAAAGGGAGGAAAAGTTTCCTGCATATAAGGAGCCAAAAAGAATTTATAGCCCAAGATACAAGCCTACCCACAAATATTAGCATTTTTGTCCCCGGCCAAAAGTGCGAAACTGTGAATGGCAACCTAATGTTATTAGATAGTACACAGTAGGAAACAGATTGGGTGCAGTATTAAAGAAGTAAACACTACACAGTAGATGGCGCAGCATACAGTACAGTGTAAACAGTTTACACGAAAATGCGTAAATGGGATTCAAATGAAAACGATTTTGCGTCCAATCGGTTGAATGATTGCATCTCTTAGAATTGCCTTTGCAGTTTGTCTCGATAGAGAATGTCACACATACTGACGTAGAAAATGTCAAAGTAAACGAAAAACCTTCCGACAACATTCAATCTGTTAAGACACAAAAGTAAGAAAAGACTAGTACTCTGTTTTAATTTCTTTGGTATGTTCGTTGCTTCCAAAGAATCTAATTGTTCAGAGTTCTTTTCTAACACTAAAATGTAACCCGAGTTTGTTTATTATTTATTATTTTCATGTTTTTCATCGGTCACCAACATTCAATTATGTGAGCGGAAGAAAATGAAATAACGGTCAATACCGAATACAGCATCAATCAACAAAGAGTACAAGTTAAGAATAGAGAAAACAAGAAATATATTTTGAAAAAGATAATCGGCTTAGGTTTAAAAATAGAAGTGTGTATTGATATATGAATGAGTCAGGTCCATGTAAGATATCGAAATGTGGCGATCAGATTGTACGGATGCGCATGTTGATACGCATGTTTGTTGTTGGTGTTTCGATTTCGGAAATGCTGTTGAATTTTGACCTGGGTCTGTCTGTGTCGCACTTACAATGAGGATTGGTTGTCTGACCGCCTCACATATAACCTTAAAAGCGTCGCAATTCCAACACAACTTCAACAAATAAGCCAACAACAATTACTTTATTTCTTCTTCAATTTCAGTGTCAAGTTATCTTGTTGGTTTTATATTTTACATGAGCGACATAACAGGCAAACTGTTCTTTGGCAAAAAGCGATTTGGACCGAAATATCTAGATTCATCACAACACATTTTAAGGACCAACAGTTACACGAAACTGAAAGTAGAAAGAGAAAACAAAAGTAAGCTATTTACATAAAAATCCTAGGTGTATTAATATTTTCCAATGAAATGTTAAAAATATAGGTCGATACTAAGATTATACGGACAAAGCCGAAACAAAACATAAGTGTCATCGGATAGAGCAGGGCTCCTCCGCCTGTACGGTTAGTAGGTGTCGCAGCATACACTACAGTGTAAACAGTTGACATGAAAATGCGTAATTGGGATTCAAAAGAAAACGATTTTGCGTTAAACCGGTTGATTGAGTGAAATTCATAGCATCTCTTTAAATTACCTTTGCAGTTTGCCGCGTTAGAGATGTCTTAAATACTGACGTAGAAAATATCAAAGTAAACGAAAAACCTTTCGACAACATTGGATATCTGTTAAGATACAAGAGTGATGGACCATCTGTTATAGACTACAGAATAAGAAAATGCTACAAAACAGTACTTGTTTTCATTTCTTTGGCATATTCTTTGCTTCTAAAGGATCTAATGGTTCAGAGTTTCCTTTTAACAATAAAATATAACCCATGTTTTTGTATATATTTATCATTTTCATGTTTTTTTCGTCTGTCACCAACATTTAATTATGTGAGCGGAAGAATGTGAATTAACGGCCAATACCAAATACAGCATCAGTCAACAGTAAGTACAAGTTAAGACTATAGAAAAAAAAAACAAGTGCCATCGGATAGAGCAGAGTTCCTCCGCCAGTACGGAGAGATAATCCACAAGCTTTAAAGTGCGGATTAGTGACCGTACAGGTGGATGCATCATGCTTTATTTTATTTATACCAGGATACTCAGTGTATACCTAGTATGTTGCCGGGTACCTCATGCCAAAGATTCGGGTATCTTGGGGATGTGCTATAAAGATGGACAGTGTCTTAAAGCGCTTGGCATTACTAGAGAAAGAGGTCATGGACACCGGAAAGAACGGGATTTAGCTGCTAGAAAATGTTCCAATTTAATCGAGCACAACCAACGGAAACCAAGCCCATGTAAACTTTAAACTGGGAAATGTCTACCATCAAGGGTCAACACCAAACTGCGTTACTCTTAAGTTTCTCTTAGAGTCCAACTAAAGTTAAACTGTAACTCTAGCAGGACTGTCAGTAAAAGAAAAAGACATAAAAGAAGCAGTGTCTGAAGTCACAGATGACGCTTTAAACAGAATTGGCATTTGTGCCCGTGTTGTCGAGATTGAGAAAATACGAACTTAACAGAGATTGTCTGTAAACACATGCAACACATATCGGCAAAAGTGCAGAAATATCACTTGACACAAGACTTTGCGAGTTACATGAAGTGCAAGTCTACATAAATCTTGATCCACAAGGTGAAAAGGAGGTATTGTCCATGTGAATCAACTTAGCAAAAACACCATAAGAGAACCAGCTCTGAAATGAAGATAAGCTCGGTAAATGCAGTCTGAAGAATAGAAAAGTAAAACCAAAATTTCCCCGTAAGAGGAATGGAATATTCTTCGCAGGATTCATAGATCTCGTACCGCCAGGGTTACATAAAACGTAAGAGAGCATCTTTCTGAGCTGTTGCACACCGGTGCGATTCGACCGAGTCGGAACCCTAACTCTTCAAATGTTGATTAAAGAAGACGGACGATTCCATCCGGTTTTATATGGATTTCAGAAAATTGAACAGCACCACAATGAATCAGTGACAAAAGCTGGTACCCTCTCTCGCAGGATTTAAACACGCAAAAAAAAACTGACCTATGCACTAGATATGAGCAGGTTTAAATAAATAATAACACAAAATCAGGACCGTCCCGACATGACCTTAGTTGTTTACCGTGGACGTTAAGCATCAAATCAACCAACCAACACAAAATCAGGCTTGCTTGAATTTCTAATTTAAAGAGTAACTACACTTCAGGAACTGACTGAATCAGATCCCAAACCCTATCCCCAACATCAAAGGGAAAGATTGACAAAGACATCCCAACAAACAATAAATTACAAGTGATAAGCCGAGTCAGCAGCTCTTTCCCAAATAGGTGGCAACTCAGCTATCTTTATTGAACTAAATAATTTAGACCAATAGAAGGGTTAAAACAGACTAAGCAACTTATGCGAAAAACATTTAACATCTATTTTTACCTAGTTTCTATTTTTTTATAGAAAGTTTAAAACGAGAACACAATCAATTAAACAGCACCGAACATAAAACAAATGCAACCGCAACGAAAGTACCGCCTTGGGACGGTCAGTAATAACTACTTGGGGATTTAAACCGGTTTTACTGAGCCCAAACCCTCACCCTCACCCTCCGCCGCGGTGCACACAATTAGTTGGTAGTTCGGTTCGTATGGAGGTCCCCTAACTCATCAGAGAGTCACCACGGTCAACAATTAAAATCTAACTCGATCGTATGTCCTTCGATTTCTTTAATGTCCCTGTCACTTTTCAATGAATCATTGAAAGATCCACGGGCCACACGAATCTGAGAGACCTAAACCACTGCCATCTGATATATAACTAGCGACGTATTTTGACAGTATTAATGGGAGTTCGAGAACGAAACTACTATCACTGGAGAAATATTAAGGAAACCATGACCGTCTCAGGACAGCATCCCTGCTACGAGAAACCAGCCTGAGTAAGGGACCGACCATTTGATATTCTGGGGGGCGGGGGGGGGGGGCTATCATTGAAAGATCCACGGGCCACATGAATCTGAGAGACCTAAACCACTGCCATCTGATATAAAACTAGCGACGTATTTTGACAGTATTAATGGGAGTTCGAGAACGAAACTACTATCACTGGAGAAATATTAAGGAAACCATGACCGTCTCAGGACAGCATCCCTGCTACGAGAAACCAGCCTGAGTAAGGGACCGACCATTTGATATTCTGGGGGGGGGGGGGGGGGGGGGGGCTGGTATATTTATCAAAAAAAATCCCTGTCTTTGGATATGCAAGAAAAAAATAACCTGGCTCATAAGGGGGTTCAAAAAAAATAATCTGGCCTCAAAAGTTAGAGAAAAAAATAACCTGTCTCCACCTAAAATTTCAAAAAAAAATATAGTCTGCAGATAATTCCATTGGAATTGAGTTTTTATACTGTCTCTGGCTTCTGGAGGGCTGCGCCCCCCAGACCCCCATATTTATAGTAATATTTTAATATTATCTACAATTGGTTTACACCAGTGGGCCCGCATGTGCATACATTTACAAAAACATCCTATACAACATTCACATACATGTATTATTGATCTGCCACATTACTAAGTAAATGTTTCCACTAAAACTGAATTGCAAAAGAGTCACTAGCTTATGGGAGACAAAACCATTATGGCAAAATAAACACTCTAAAAGGCAAAAGTCCTAATATAAAAACCCTTATTTTTATCATCATTCCTAGTTTTTCTCTATTGTTTCCAGTCTTAAAATTGCCATTGAAATTGGGAAATTGCTTTAGCTTCTGGGGGGCGTTGCCCCCCCCCCCCCCCCCCCCCTTTGTTAACTTCTTAGCACATAACTTTCAGCCATTTTATTAATATTCGTGTATAATGTGACTCTATCATGTAATTAATGTGACTCTATCATGTAAGTATTTGTCAAACTTTCTAAAGTATGAATAAAACATGTTTGGGCATATATTGGGATAGAAAAAAAACTTAAATTCCTAATGTTAGCCCTAAAACTTTGCCGAAGTAGCCCTAAATTTTGGCCAAATATTCCTAATTTAAGGCCTAATTTTTTGCCAAACTCATACAGGGATGTTTATATCTGTACCTTATATGAAAAGAGTAACATGCTCCAGGCACTGGTTTGCAAAAGCAAGCTAAGCCATGCCCTTGGCCTGGTTAAAGACAGCACCATGTTCTTTTTGTGAGAAAAAAGGTGTTAAAAATACTGATGTGGCTAAAATAAAAGGATATTAAGGTCAAGTAAACAAGGATCTGATAGTTCAGCTATAAAATTAAAAAAAAATAACCTGTTTGAGTTAGTTTGTAAAAAAAATAAATTAGCTCCCACAAGGTGAAAAAAAAAGAAATTGCTTCCAGAGGCCACTGAAATAAAATGTTGTGTCTCCATCAAGAATACCAGCCCCCCCCCCCCCCCCCCAGAATATCAAATGGTCGGTCCCTAACGAACTCTTGGACTCTTGGACCGCCTCCCACGCTAAGTTATTCAGAAAGACATTCGTTAGCTGGAAGAGGACAAAGACGTCGAAAATGGTCACAATGGCTGTGTTTCATTGAGTGGCAACTAGACAATAATTCGTTTGCTGTATAGTCTATCCGAAAGATGTAGTTTATACCTCTTTCATGGCTACTATATAAAATTCGATAACAGACAGTATCAGCAATACTGCCGCAACACCGTAGTCCGAAACTTCCGTTAATCTCTATAGCCCTCGTCTCCGCATAGCAAACATATTAGGGTCGAGTCGGGTAACTTCGGACAGCAGGAAAATTCGACCATACCATTGCAAACAGTGAAAATCAAGATGAAACGGCTCATGATGATCGTTATCGTTATCTTAATGCGACATATCTTAAATCGTATATTTTATTTTAAATTATTCGTATTTATATATATTTATCTTTAGCTATCTGAGTATGCGTGCTTTAAAATGTTCGTTTTCTCTTGTATTTTATCAATAAGGTCACACGTTTTTTTCTTTCAAGATACTACCCTGTACAGAGGTTTACTGGGACAGATAATCAATAACTGACAATTTCTGAATTCGGCAATCTCCTTTTGTAATATTAGTTTTATTCATGATTCCATTTCCGTCGTATCACATTTATGTTGTACTACATCAGTACCCATTACACTACTTATTCACTGATGTCATTATTGCATTATTCTCGTGCATCTTGGTTTTACTGACACCAACGTTTCGACGCACACACTGAATAAGTTTCTTTGCGATATAACTGCACCATGTCGGCTCTGAGACTTTTATTGCAAAATACAACGGTCTCTTTATCATGATAATACTAATATGTTGAACAAACTTTTAACATTTTATCATTATTTAATCATTTAAGTGTCGGGACGCCATTTTATAAAGTTAGGAACTTTTCATAGGTTCCAATGCGTATTTGGAAACACAGTAAACACAGGCTTGGTTTTATTTCTATGCAGTCTTGTTATACCTGATTGGAATGTGTTCGGCTGCACGCGGATGTTTGTTAAAACAATACCTGTAACTACATGTACTTTTGCAGGGCATGTCAATATAATAAAATACATGTTCACTTTGCATGACTCAGTGCACTCACCTTTAGCCATCTTGTAGATAACATCCAAGTATATTAAATTCAATTAAGTGGACTTTCATATTTCAGAAATAACATAAATTGATATTGAAGATAAAGGTTGTTTCCGTTACGTATTGTACTTTTAATTAAACTGCAAAATAAAGAAAGAAAAACAGGTTTCTTTTCAACTTCAGAAATCGAAACCTGCTCCATAAATAATTTACTGGCTTGTTCAGTATAACTATTAGCTGATATTAAGTGACAGTTTGCTCTCCAACTGGCAGTTCGGGGGCTCTAGCTCATATTTACTCGAATATCAAGCGACATAATTCAATTTTATCAACTGCCTGCTGTTCGTCCGGAATTCTGTAAAGGCACAGGTAACAACGAATAAAGGAGCATTTTGACCTCTGGTGCGACATTCGTGTTCCAGATTAATCTGTTGCATGAATAAAGGGTGTTCTTTATTGGAATGCTTATCATAAAAATGGATCGTTTTGTTCCAACAAGTTTGAACACATAGATATGAACTCTGCGGAGATAATATTAACAAAACTGGTTTTAGAATCAGTAGAAGTAGCAGCAGAAGTAGTAGTAGGACCTTTAACTCTGCTTCATCAAGGCATGGACTCTCTAGAAATTATTCCGCAAAAAGCACAGAAAACTTCTGATGTAATGTAAGCCTCTGAATTCTCATTCAGTACCCACAAGAGGAGAAAAGCAGAAACCAACAGACTAGTTCGGTGGCCTGCCAGCTCACCTTGATGCAGTATTTTGGCTTTAATAGAGTGGACAAGACAGTGTGGATTCCACTTGCTTTCTGAAACTTCGCTTCTAGAGAAACTACTTCAAGTTTCTAAAAGATCGTTCCTTTTGAATTTTGTTTTTGTGTTTCCTCGCCAAAATGTTTATATATACACTGAAATTTTGAAAGTTTATTATCCAACTAATTTGGGTGTTTCAATAAACCGCTAAATGTATTAGTTTAGAATTTGTTGATACTTTCAATGACGCCATTTGCATTTTTCAGCAATGGTTGAGATGGTACTTAGGTACAAACTGCAACAAGCATAACAGCCTATTGCCCGTTTGTGAACCAGTTTCAGTAAGTACCCACAGGTACAATTTCGTCAAATTGCTATAATTTCCACAGTACCCGACCTCTCGATCCATTATCAGACTTACCCCCTTTACCGACCCTTTATGTATTACTAACCTCCTTCCACAGCAGATGACTCGTCTGAATTCTTGTCTGAATCTTCTGTTGCAAGCTCCATACAGGTAGAAATTAACACTGTAGTTCGAAAACTGGAATAAATACACTATAGTCCAGGCAAGATCCAATTTAGCGTTTTCCGCGTCATTAAATTTTGGTCTGTAATACGTATCCACAATAAAGTATATTGATACAGGCGCGGTAGTCACGACAAAATAAATGCTGGTGATAAGAAGCATCCTTGTCATTTTAACGCTTACACGTTGCGTGCGCTGGTAAATGCTGTTGTGCATCATAGATTCACGTTGCGTTTGAATGCGTTTTAACACTCTGGCAAGAAGAATATTGCTTATGAACATGATTATAAATGGCGCCGCACTGAGGAAGCCAAAGTCTATGAACACAAATACATATTCGTCAAAATAATGGTCGTGATCCGTGAGTGAATCGCAGCTGCCATCTGTGTAAGCGTTTATTCCGTTGGTCCAAAAGAAATGCATATCAATGATACAAACACAAATAAATATGACAAATAAACCAATGGTGACACTTTTAAAAGTGTATATCTGTCTGTACTTAAAAGGAAAATATGTTTTTACACATCTTTCAATACAGACACCGACTAGAATCCAGGAAGAGTATTGCATTGATGCGTATATACAGAAGAGACTTATTTTGCACATGCCATTTGAGATTACTCTTGTGTCATAATCGAAGGTATATAAGATCCAATAACGTGGTAAACCTGAGATCAAAACTATGGAGTCTGTTATGGACAAAAACAGAATAAACACCAAGGTAGGCTGCCGCTTCACTCCGAGTTGTCTTACAACTGCAACATTTAATAAATTGCCTGTCATCCCGACAACAAATATTATAACAGGAAATATTTTCCATAATATTTCACTCACTTTCTCTTCTCTAAATACTACAGCAGCTTTAGTGTCATTTTCATAATCACTTACAGTGCTTACACTATAAACAATCTCAGTGCTGGCTGTGTCATTACTCCAAGTGTTTAATATCGGATTATCCGTTGTGCACCAAGTTGCGTTTCTCCATGTGTTTAATGACTGACTACGTGCTTCACACATAACTAAATATGAAATCTCTGAAATAAGTTCCTTTTAAGCGCCTGTCATGATAATCATTATACATTAAATAAATCTTCCAGACGTTTCCAGCAACATGGTTCCTGATATTTAATAGATGTAAACTGGCTAACGCCACGAGCAGGATGAAGCCCAAGTGCACAGTGTTATCAAGTGGTCATACGGTTGTCACTTAGCAAGCTATAACTTAATTACTCTACGTAATTGCACTCCTTGCTGCTATTTGGTCTGATTAAAGCCACTCAAGATAAAAGAATCATTTCATAATGTACTTCAGCTGATGTTCTGTACAGATAAAAAAAAATAATCAAAGAAAAAATCATGATTGCTATTATGAGCCAAAGTAAATATAAACGATTAAGAATGCAAAATAAATAAGATAAATTTTTAAGTATGCAGAATATACAAACTCTTATATTTAAGCAAAATGTATGTTGTAGGACCGTACTAGAATTATCTCTATTATGGGACAACGCTGAGAGTACAGCATATTCTTAGGGAAAACAGTAACAAACCTTATTTTGATTAATTGGTTTATGTTGAGACCTAATAAGCGACAATGATATGAGATTCATGGTTATACCTTCATACTTTTTGTCATTTTTACAGTGGGAAACTTTTCTGACTTCCCGTTTTCTTCCCTGGACAGAAAACTCCTTAGAAATGGAGATATCCTTCTTGGAAAGAATTTGCTAAATGTGAAACAATTATAAAAGTGGACCCCTATTGAGACGGACATGCAGATGACAGAGTTGCTTCCGCTGAAAGTGTATCAATTTACCTTAAGAATGACCATGTTTCACAGGATTAGTTTTTTTTTTCATATAAATATCCATTAAACATGTACACTCTTTAATTTACCAAAAAGATCATAAGTTTTACATTTACTATTAGGCGTATCCACATGTTTTCTTTCATATATGAAAGAAAACATGTGGATTCTCCTAATAGTATATGTAAAACTTATGATCTGTTTGAAAAATAAAAGAGTGTGGCATGTTATAAATCATCAGATAATATATAAAGGACTGAAGACTGAAAAACACTACGAAGAACTTTCCATCCCATGGAATTTTAAGTTCTGAAGCAAACACTTCAAAATTTCAGGAAGAACTTTTAAATTCCATTTTATTGGTTATAATTTCCTTTTATATTCATTAAAGAACTAAATATTGCACACACTTCCAAACGAATCAACACAGCGAAATATGGTATATTAACATTGAAATAGTCTGAATATTCTTATTTCAATTTCACCAGAGTAGCATCAATCGTTTGATTTTCACCACAGTAGTAGTAATCGAGAAATAAATTACTAACGGTCTCTCTGCTATTTCCAAGACGAATACACTGATCGATTTTAATGAGTAAGATTGCATAATCATTTCGAAGTCCATTATTTCAAATACGTTCCTTTTCAAGGAAGTAAGGATTGAGTAAACTTTCAACTTAACTTACTGTTAACATACAAATATGCCCGTCATTAATAATATTTTGAAGATTAGATAACATTTTGGTTTGATAGACAAAAAATGATCAACCAATCGGGGACTGATTCTGCAGTATTTTATCATTGGGTTTATCAGCTATAAAAACACCGATTATTGAAGTGTTTGTTGCGCAAAACATAAAGTAGTCTATATTTGATTCGTGTCAGGAGTAAACTTGCCTTCCTGCAAGTGCAGTCAGGAATGATTTAGAGTTGCTCTCTTCAGTTGCTCTTTGTATCAGAATCTATGGAGCTGAACAATATATATTGCAAAAAGTCAAAACTCTGATCAGTCTGCAGACTGATTTGAGTATTTACTTTTCGCATACGCCGTAGATTATATTTTCATACAACAGGGAGCATGCCAATATAGTCATTGACATCAACGATTGTTCTTTATCTGAAAGAAACAACATTACACGAAAAATACTGATTAATTCCAAAAGCTGTTTCTTTCGTTGGCACGCTATTGCAAGATCACAACACGTCAAAGTATGGTCATTTTTTGTGCGACAGATATATAATAATTATCATATGCAATGTGTCATGAGAGAACTAACTTGTGTTCATGCCACTCCGGGCAATCAAAGTTCGATTTCTCAATTTCATCGAATTCATAAGGAGTACTAATCCCATTAGTCATAAAAACAATTTTTCGTCCTCTGTTATGTTAATGCAAAACCAAAATCACTGAAGTGTCATTTTCCATGATAATCATAATAAACACTTTAACTAATCCATGAAAAAAAAACTGTTTTCCTGGCTAATCCGACGAAAATGAAACTGGCAATCGATTTCAAGATTCTTAGAACTCGTGACTCTCTCTTCTAGTCCGTAAATGAAAACTGCAATCCAGATTTTCGATAATTAGAGAAATGAAATCTCATATTTAAAAGGCCCAATAGCTCCATCAGTAGTATAAATTCAAAAAACATATTTTATCGTGAGATATCTTTGCAAGCTTCTCACTACATTTTCATCATTGTAAATGACTGTGATTAGTCAATTATAGATATATGAGGCATCCTTCAAAAGGATTTGAAAAAAAAAAACAGATTTAGGGCAATTATCGTTACGAGAATAAGAACAACAACAACAACATTTGGGGCAACTAAAATTACCTACTGTCAATATCATAATCTTGAATTAAACGGGGACTATACAATGGACAGACGTGTATTCATCCCGCCTACGTATATATAGCATTATGTCATTTAATTTGTGGAGCGATTGGTAACTTTACAAAAACTTGTTCCCTATTTTTTTCCAATTATATGACTCAATATATGCACATCAACCCACATTTTATCACCATTTTATTACCAATCGTGAAGGCTGAACTGCTTTTCATAATGACTTTATGTATAGACGCTCAAGTTTACCACAGGTAGGACTATATTGTATCAACTTAGGGTGATGGTAATCACTGAAGACAAAAATCTGCATAAAATGCTGAAAAAACAGCAGATTTTACCAAAATTTAGCAGATGACTTCTTTATGTTGTTTCGCACATTCAGAGTCCCATAATACAGATCTTATTGATTTAAAAAAGGGTTTATATAAGAAAGAATCAAAGGATAATTTTGTGCGCAAAAATCTAAAAAAAAAAAAAAAAAAAAAAAACCGGCATCGTTATTAAAAATGTTTTTAGGTCTGAACATACAATAATACATAAAGAAGAAAAGCATAGCAGTTGTTTTGTTTGTTGTTTTTCTTTTCCAAAATTTTCACAAATTACCAGGCTGTGCAGAAGAAACATAATGTAGCCTGTGGCCTAATATTTGTCAGAAGTACACAGTAAAGTCTTTTTTTCAAGGTTGAACAATTTCACTCACACACCTGTATTTATCAAAGTAATATAGTATTTACACTAAGTATGATATAGGTATAACTGACTACCATGTATTTAATGAATGCATCCAGTATACATGCACCATATAAATGGTCAAACATTGACAAAAAAAAAACTATTGTTTTCAACGGGTCACCTGGATCTACGTTGTTTGCAATTTCGATAATTTTTGTTTTGGCGCTTAAAGGACTAACACTAAACAGGCCCGGATCCAGACCACCACATACTGGTGGGGCTGGGAGGTGTCGATATGTATTTCGGAAGGGACGGGGGAGAGGGGGTGAAAATGACATAATAAAGGATAAATTTGATGAGTTTTTTTATAAAGTATTTTTTGCCTTGAAATACATGTATATGTTGTGATATCACATTAGAATCGCCTCGCCGAGGCGATTCTGATGAGATGTCACAACATAAATTTTAATCTAACCATACCCAAGTGGCGGGACTGAAGCCCCAAAGCCCACCCCCTGGATCCGGTGCTGCTAAATGCTATAGTGTCCTGCCGTTTCTTCCGTAGGTCAATTTTCAGTTCCCTAAAGTCTTGGCTTAACCTAAGGAAGACGGGACCATAGTTATATTCCTTCTCGGTATGACTTTTGTTTTTGTCCGTCCTAAGATCTTCCTTTTGAAATGGGTTAATCGGACTGTGAACATGAACCTGGTCCTGCACAACCTCATTTGGGATGTAGTCTCTGTGCCAGCTGAACAGATCTTTGGATTAAACATTATTTATTCATTTACAAATGTACCTGTAATGAATTTAGAGGATTTGGACGGAAGCTTAAGCTAATGGAGTCTATGTCTTCGAGACTTTGTATTTCGGTAGCAACTCGTATTCAAGGTCTATTCGTCCATGTTTCTCATGCATAAGACAGTGGATTTCACAGAGTGTTTGTTCAACTTCTAATTGGAGAGGCTGTCATCTGTTCAATACCGTCGGGATTTGACTTCAGGTCTGGAACCGCCTTATAACAAACGTCCAGGGTTCGAGGTTATAAAACTTGAGAATAATCTCAAACTCAAAATAAAGCAGCACTCTCATTGGCTGCTTCCAAGCATGTGCTCGGAAGCAGCCAATCAGTGTGCTTTATTTTGAGTTTGAAAATGTACTCAAGTTTTATAACCTCTGGGCCAGATTGAACGGGATATTGAGGATAATTCTGAGATAATGTTCCTTGTTTTTCAACAAAAACCTATGTTGTAATCTCTCATTAGAACCGTCTCGTCAAACGTCTCGACGAGACGGTTCTGATAAGAGAACACATCATAGGGTTTTATGGAGAATATGGATAATAACTTATATCCCCAAATTATCATTGTTACTTCTTATCTTGGGTCATGTTTATAATATGAGCCGCGACGTGACAAAACCAACAATGTGGTTGTGCGCCCAGCGTAGACTCAGATCAGCCTGGGCATCCGCCCAGTCTGATCAGAGTCTTCGCTGTCCGCATGATGGTAGCTTAGTCCCTCAGCTAGCCTTTAAGCGCTTAGCAAAGAGTCTGATCAGACTGGGTGAATGCCCAGGCTGATCTGAGTCTGCGCTGGGCGGACGACCATATTGTTGGTTTTCTCGTGTCGCGGCTCATATTGCGGATGTTCTTCTACAGTTGTTTACAGATTGCCAAATTCTGGCGCATACAAAGTGCAGTTGTAAATTTCAAAATATGATAGTGCAAATAATTCTTAAAATTCCGTCCTAACTCAGATACTTCTACCAGTTTGCAAATTTTAATCCGCTTTTTATCTGTTAAATATCTAATATGCATATGGAAATAATAGATAAAACAGAAAGACTTTTTTTTATTCGTTTATGTTTGTATAAATGCTGGGATTGAAATGTAACCAAAGATGGAGGAAGAAAGCATTATGTAGGAATACTGGCTGGCACTGAAATGTATGCTGGCGCTGATCGCAACGGAAAAGAGCTTAATGCACCAGTCATTTGCAACCACGCCCCCCTGGGGCCTGGGAGTAGCGGGGATATTGATTTTTCATTCTGCAAAGCCCTGGTATATGCACTGCACTGTGGGGTAATTTTATGTCAAATTCCCTGGTAAAAGTCTCCGCCCCCAGGGGATCATATAAGTATAAAAATCCATATTCTGACAATGTGTCGCGGTAAATTTCGTTAAAAAGACACTCCACTATTTACCCCACTGTTTTGGCGGGAATCAAAAGCCCGGCGTATCCACGGCACTGCCGGGACACCTCTTAGGTAAAGACACGGCACTTAAACCCTGCTATGGCCCCGTTATCCCCCGTCCCATGGGGGCGTGGTTGCAAATGACTGGTGCATAAAAATGACGCATCTGATGAAAACAAAATCAGCTAAAATTCGGCACATTTACTCTTCGCCATATCCCTGTGCCAAAGCATTATGGTAAAGCACATAATACAAGTTATGATGCACACACATGACACTTAACCTCAGATTCCATGCATGACCCTTGACTCTAAATTCCATGCATGACACGACTTCAAATTACATGCATGACACTTGAATTCGAATTCCATTGATGACACTTGAATTCAAATTCCGTGCATGACACTTGACTTCAAATTCCAAGTGTTATAATGAGCACTTTGTTAAATGTTTCAAGAATGGCCACTTGTACATTATCAGATTCGTTCACCCTTGAAGTAACCATATCTCCTATTTAAATTTTGAGCCTCATCAGGTAATTTCCAACAATGGCAATTTTGTCATGTGATATTCTGATCATACTTTTCATTTATGCGCAGGGTAAGCAGTGACCTCACTGTTGTCTCTGTGCCTTGATGACTGAATTGACAAGCAAAGGTTCTGATCCGACTGCACTAAGTGCAGTCTGATCAGAGCCTATGCTTGTCACCAATGCCACATTGTTGGAAATCACATGATGGGCTCTAATTTTGGTGGTTTGATTTGCCTGTTGGAATAGTGACATCGGTCCTCGTATTTGCAGATATGATTATAACCTTAAACAATCTTAGTGCTGGTAAGAACATGTCTGCACAAGCAATGTAGGCCAAGAGCAAACTGGTAAAAGTCTGACCAGGGTCTGATATCGGGTTAAACGTCTTGGAACTCTTGTACCTTTTTTCTTGTCGGCACTGCCATAGGGACAATACAGTTACAAATTACACCCCAAGCTAGGGTAAATCGACTTGTCTATAACAACATTCCGCATGCATAGCACATGCGTTTACGGTCACTGGGAACACCTCCATTTTTCGGTCATTTTTACAAAGGGAAATAACATTGTGACTTCCTGTCTGTTTTACTGGACGTCGAAGTCCTTTGAAAATAGGGTCTACTCTTTGAAAAAAAAACTTTTCTCAAAGGGAGCCATTTTTTCCTTTGAGTGAGTGAGTAAGCGGGTGGGCGGGAGGGTGAGTTTGTCGGTCTTTGAGTGATTGAATGATTGAGTGAGTGAGTGAGTGAACTCAGGTTCAACGTCCCACCAGCACATAGGTCACATGGAGACGAGACCTCGGCTTAAGTCGCATTCGAAAGACCGGAGAAGTGTGTGTGTGTGTGGGGGGGGGGGGGGGGGGGGGGGTTCGAACCAGCGATCCTTTCTTTTGAGAATTGACCCTAATGAGAAAGGATCGAAGCAGAAATGAACAACGACAGAACTGCTACTCCTGAATGTGTTTTATACACCAAGTCATTTTCCACCGCAATACATTTCAATCTTTGGATAATGGGACACTTTTACTTTGTACTACAACAGGTCAGGTGAGCAACTAGTTGTCCATAAGTCTCTTGCTTACAATTAGGGATGAATAAAGTAAGCCTCTCAGGTGGGAATAGAAACATTTTCGCAGATATTTTCCCTCAAAACGCCAAAAAGCGAAAATAGTTCTATTACAAACAGCGTAGATCCAGATGAGCCGCCTCATCTGGATCTATACTATTTGTCCTCTAGGATTTGAATTCTCAATATAGAATAGACTGGATGAAACCTTTTTTTAATAAATTTCGCATACGTAAATTTCTGTCGTCTGCATTTTTGATATTTTTAAGGTTTAGATACCGAGAATGTAATCGAGTCTATTTGCCAAGAAATGTAATTCCACGACAATTTAATAAATGGAATTTCCCTTATGCCCAGTGATATGGTACAACCAATTACCGAAATATACTATATTTTGGGACACCGGGACACCTTTAATACTTTATAATCGTCCAAACATTTAAACCAAATGGTTCGATTTTGTGTCAAAACATTGGTGCTACACTTGCAAATAGTGGAGACCCTGATCATCAGATGCTTTTAGATTTCTTATCAAAATGTGCAGTCTGTTCGCCTCTACTGCTTGCTCCTTGCTCCACTTACACTGTCTTAGTAGTAACTGTCAATGTGGTAATTAAGAAAAATTACACCATGCGATCGTCACATTGTGAAAATAAACTTTGTTAGAAATATGGGTGAGCAGGGCTTTTAATCTTCTGTTTCAATGAATGGTCTGAAGCATGCAACCCACAAGAAAAATAAAGGCAAGTTTCCCTTTAATCAAGTGGATTTAAAAGCGTCCATTAGAATAAAAGGTCTGATATAAAAGATGAAATAAACAATATTTTTTTTCTTTCTATACATAAAGATAACTGAGGAAACAGGATCCCAATTCCACCTCGTTTTTCTTCCCCATTTTTTTACAAATGGGACAGTTTTTGTGAGATTATGTTTGTTCTGTGGATGTTTGAGCCCTTCCAAAATATAGCCGAATCCTAAAGGACAGAATTCTTCCTTTAAGAGTTGCACTGCAAAAATAAATGGTAGATTTTACGGTAAAATAACTGGCAACCAGCTGCCAGTCCTTTTACCGTTATTTATACGGGCGCCCGTAAAAATTGCAGGAATCATCAAGCAGAGTGGGACAGAAAAGAGCAGATGTCGTTTTGGTTAGATAGCCCCTCAACAATACAAAGTTATTTTCGAGTGCGCCAAGTTAACATAAAACTTCCATTTCGTGATTTCCAACAATGTCTTAAAGGCAAAAACCCGTAAAAATAACGGGAAAAGGACTGGCAGCCGGTTTCCAGTTATTCTACCGTAAAATCTACAGTATTTTTTACAGTGTGGCTTCTATTTCAAAGGGAGGCAACAACATGACTGGCAGAATTACTTCCCCTGAAAGTATACTGGTTTACCTAAAAAAGTTGCAAGATGCTGCGGAAGACAATGAACCTTGATTGTTGTTGTTGTTGTTTTGTTGCTTTACGTCCATGGTAAACAGCTATGGTCATGTTCGGACGGTACATTGATCCTTGAAAAGCAGGTATTTGCCACAACTGAGATTTATCTGAAGTGCTGTTTTACTACTATCCATTCAGCCTATCTTAGATTATGACAAAATCAAATTATTGATATCACAGACTTCTTCCTCTTTCTGTAGTAGAAGTAGTAATAATAATAATAATAATACATTCTCTATCTTATATCATGACGAAATCGAATTATTGATATCACAGACTCCTCTTTTAGTAAAAGTAACATTAGAAATGATAATATTGTTATGTTCATTATCATTATCAGTATTACGAGCATCATCATCATCCTCTGCTTTATGATGACATATCATGCGTACGGGAAATATTTTACGTCCGCAACATGGCACATAGATTTGGTGATGTCACAGTTGTATAATATCACAGTACCAAACATTCAGCTACTCCAATTGCATAAAAAGCAGTGATATCTATTTCTTTTACTATTTCACTCCTGGCCATGTCCCCTGGGAACCTGGTCTGTCGTGGTTCGGACTGAGCGTTGTTTTGAGGGAAGACAGTGTCTGGAGCAGAGCTGCTGATATTGGATGCACTGCTCTAGACACTGCCCTGACGTCCTTTCTTTCTCATCTATCCTGACCGACCAGGGTATATGGCCAGAACATCCCAGCCCTTAAATTCAGCGGGCACAGGGCGTCTCGGTGGCCTCGCACTGGAGTCAGTGGGACGTCACTGCAACGCCATGTTCCTGCTGGGAAGGTAGATGTGATTAGATCATTGTCTTGTTTCTATGATATGTTGTAGATGCGCTAAAATGTATTTGGCAATCTGAATAAAGAATTGAATTGAATTGAATTGAATTGAATTTTTATGCCCCCGCCACGAAATGGGGAGGGGCATATAGTTTTGCCCTTGTCCGTACGTGCATACGTATGTACGTACGTACGTCCGTCAGACTTTGTAGTACTGTTCTTGTCTCCGCAACTCCTCCTACAGTATTTGATGCAGGGATTTGAAACTTGCAACACAGTTCAGACATACATTGAACATGTGCATAAAGGAAACAGAATTTTGATTTAGATCTTTATTGCAGAATGATGCCCCTTGAATAACATACATATTTTGACTATATTTCACACTTGTAGTACTGTTTGTATCTACGCAACTCCTTCTACAGTATTTAATGCAGCTAGTTGAAACTTGCAATACAGCCCAGACATGCATCGAACATGTGCATAAAGGAAACGGGACTTTGATCCGGATGAATATGGCAGAATTATATCCCCTTGAATGACATACATATTTTGACCATATTTCACACTTTGTAGTACTATTCTTGTCTCTGCAACTCGGCCTCTAATAGTATTTGATGTAGGGATTTGCAACTTGCAACACAGTTTAGACATGCCTAGAACATGTGCAAAAAAAAACTTTGATTTAGATCTTTATTGCAGAATTATTTCCCCTTGAATGACATACATATTTTGACCATATTTCCATGGCTTATATATAAGCTCACCCTTTGTCATCGCTCTAGATGCTTCATTTATTAACCGATTTTGATATTACATCACAGCTATATTGGGTATGACACTGCCTCCAACAAGTGTGCATTTCAGTTTGGTAAGGTCAAGGTCACGGTTGTTATTTTCAGAAAAAACATGGGCATCGCTCTAGCGCTTTTATTTAAGACAAATGTTAAATGTAACAACATCTTGAATAAATTACCGTTTCAGCACCGCAGGTCCAATGTCAAGGTCACGGTTGCTATTTTTAAAAAAACTTTATCATCCCTCTAGTGCCTTTATTCCTTGACAGATTCTGATGTAACTTCACCCAAATGTTTAGTGTGACAATATCTTGGATAACTTCTCGATCCATAATTTTAGGGTCAATGTCACATTTGCTCTTTTTAGAAAATATATTGTCATCCCTCTGGAATGATTATTACATAACTTGACACAGATAGTTAGCATGACAATATCCTGGATAAATTCACGTTTCAGCATTGTAGGTCCAAGGTCAAGGTCACGGATGCTATTATAGGTACATGTAAAAATTTGTCTTGGTTCTAGGGCCTTTATTTGTTAACTGGTTTTGATATAACTTCACACAAATATTAAGTATGAAAATATCTTGGGCAAGTTCACCTTTCAGGGTTGTAAATCCAAGATCAAGGTCACAGTTGCTATTCAATAACTCCTCGAAGGATTTTGATGAAAATTGTGTCAGTAATTCTTTCAGTGAGTTCTTCTAAAACTTACTAAAATTTTACAGACCAGTCAAGATACATGTAGCATCTGTTACACAAAAAAGCAAAATGTGAAAATGAGAAAATCTCAATAGAATTGGACCATCTTTGTGTCAGAATGGTCCTTGCATGAAGCCATTTTGATTTTGTTTTGCAATCGGGCATTCTAAGATGCCCGCAAGACTAATTATAAGAAACCCTGAACATTGCTTGAACAAATTTATACCGTGGACCATCCATTGGAGGATTTTGATACATTGTGGCAAAATACCCAGATGAGCGAGATCAGGCCCATTTGGGCCTCTTTTTTACTTTGTTATCGCAAAACATGCACAAATGCGATCTTAAAGTGGCAAAGTCTGTTTTCACTTTTCCATAAATTTCTTGTTTTTATAGAAAAAATGGCAAAAATAAAACAAACAATTGATTGAACCCAGTGTGTTTAGCATCTCTGTTTTACAGCATGTATTCCCTTGCCTGTCTCCAGTCTATAAAATGCATGCGACATTTTAACCCTTGATTGATTGTTTTGGGTTTAACGGCCCTTTGAAACAGTATTTCAGTCTATATCGGGCCATCTCCAAGAGAGAGGGAGAAAGAAGAAAGAAAGGATAGACAAGAGAAAATGTCCAAACCAACCCCATCCGCGTTTACTGCAAGCACAGTAGGCCAATGCCCTACTATTATCCAAATCAGTAGGACCAGTACTGGAAGTTACATGCAGTACCATCGCACCACCCGATCACCGCCTTTAACCCTGGAATTTCGTTAATAATTGACATGTTTTTGGTACCTATAGTATTTACTTTTTTATTTTCCTTTTTATTTGATTCTTTTACTTTTATTTTATTTTTCTTAAGTTTGTATGGAAGAGAATTGTTTATATTTTATGTAACCCGTATTTCTTACCCTCTTCTCTTGACTTCGTCCCGAAGTCGCCAACTGCTTTTATAGCAGACTCGAAGGCGCAACCAGGGACACCTTTCCCTGTAAGCCTGTGTCCTAAGATGATGGTGATGTCATCTCCCATCCAACCGCTGCCACCAAATGTAGCGTTAGCCGGGTCGTCCACCAAGTCAAGCAACCGGTCACCCATCCAGGTACTAACCGCGATCTCCGTTGCTTAACTTCGTGAAAGAGCCGTCCACTCTACCTGCGTCGCCATAAAAGCCGTTGTAACGAAGTAAAGTGAACCCCATAGAATAACGACCCCCCGGTCATTATTCTTCAGAAAAAGTGACCCCTTTTCTATAAAATACTGACTCCCTTTAAAAAATAACGACCCTCTGATGCCATCTATAAAATAGTGACCCCCGGTCATTTTTCTTTAAAGAATAGTGACCCCCACCTCCCACCTCGGTCATAATATTATGTCTCCCCATGAAGCAATTGTGTCTTTATAATGCTTATACATGCAGGATGTTGTGTACAACTCTCCTTCTATGATTGATTTTAAAATAACAAGATGATGTGTCGCACGCAAGTCCTAGGTACCTAACTCGAAGGTCAAGATCACAGAGAGCTTTTAAAGATAATGGTGTCCTGCTATATGACTCCGGCCAACAGCCTGTAAACTTTGTCATTTGTTGGTAGACTTTCAAATAACTGGAAACAAATATTAGCCACATACAGACAATGTATCGCGTGCAAGATATAGGCCCCATCTCAAAAAATTAAAGTCAATATCACAAATTAAGATAAATGGCAATGTTGTTTTTATTGACTAATGGTGTTAATTCAATATAAGAGTTTAGCATTAACAGGTAGACTTATGCACTATAAAGAGGTTTTGCTGTTGAGTCTGAAAAAGCATCACTTCTGCACACTAACTCTCACTGCCTTTCTCAAGAGGGGTACATGACATTTTCAGTCTTCTTCAATATATTTTTTTGATTTTTCTTATTTACAGAATTTATTTTGTTAAATATGCTTACAATGAAGAAAATACTATAGCTGCTCATGCAAAGTGGCAAAGGAAAGTATCTCTATAAAACTTTGCTGATTTTCAATGTCATTCAATTGTAAAAACACCAAACATCTAAGTCTATCAGCTTAAATTGAACAAAGTGCTATTTATAGGGAATTCAGAGCAACACCTTTGTTTATAAGCTTTTTTTCACGTATCGTGTCATTTAACTTCGTGTAGAGGTGTCATAATATTATGCCTAGGGTACTTTTCTTTAAAAGATAATGGCCGGGGCCAATTTTCTTAAAAAATGTGACGCTGGTAGTTATTCAAGGCGGTCACAATTCTTCGTGAGGAGTTATTTAACTTCGCGTCGGAAGGGTGTGTGTGTGTAAAGTGTGTGTGTGTGTGGGGGGGGGGGGTCATAATATTATAATGTTATGACCGGGAAGGCAATATTATTATGACCGGAGGGGGGTCACTTTTCTTTAAAGAATAATGACCAGGGTCCGGGGTCGTTATTCTATGGGGAACCCATAAAGAACCCCGGTCATTATTCTTTAGAAAAAGTGACTCCGTTTCTAAAACATACTAACTCACGTTAACCCCCTCGATGATAGCTAAAAAGTCTTAACCACCCCCCACTAATCGACCACTAATTGACTATGAGCTACTGCAAGTTTTATTATTGTTTATACTTGTTGATATTGTCGGGAAGGATGTGTGTGTGTGTGTGTGTGTGTGTGTGTGTGTGTGTGTGTGTGTATGTGTTTGTAGGGGGTGGGGGAGGGGGACCGGGAGTCATAATATTATGACCGGAGAGTCACTATTCTTTAAAGAATAATGACCGGGGGGGTGATATTCTATGGGGGTCACTTTACTTCGTTACACCGGCTTCTACTGCATGGCTATAGAAGAGTTTATATACCTAAACCCGTTACATTTTGTTTGTTAGTTAGTTAGTCAGTCAGTCAGTTAGTTGATTATTATTCAGTTCTCTTTTTTGTTGTAGGACAAAAAGCAATTAACATTTCGGTATCTTATTTTTCCACTCACTGATGTTGATAAAGTTATGTTCAAAACTTCAAAGTTCTTTTGTTAGCTGATGTATTATTTACCGGTAGTTATCAGAAAAGATAATTAGCAGAAAAGATAGTTCGTCTGAGTGATTTTAATTGTTCTCAGCAGTCCAAGTCAATGCAATATTTTAATCTTTTGATATCAAATAATTATCAGTGTTTCACTGAGTAAACTTCCTTGTAGATATTGGTCGTGACATGTGATAATGTGTATTTAGACTTGTGCAAAAATGCATGGCCAACTAACACATGTGCCGTCCGGTCAGTAGAGCTGGGACGAGTATGGTAGACCAATTACCCGGATACAAAGTTACTACTCTTATCCAAATACTAAATAAATGTATAGATAAAAAATGCACAGCAAATAAATGCAAAGCAAGCCATTGGCTCGTAGAAATTGTCAGCCCATTTTACCATATTTTAAAGAGTAACTACACTTCAGGAACTGACTGAATCAGATCCCAAACCCTATCCCCAACATCAAAGGGGAATATTGACAAAGACATCCCAACAAACAATAAATTACAAGTGATAAGCCGAGTCAGCAGCTCTTTCCAAAATAGGTGGCAACTCAGCTATCTTTACTGGACTAAATAATTTAGACCAACAGAAGGGTTACAACAGACTAAGCAAATTATACGAAAAAAACATTTAACAACTATTTTTACCTATTTTCTATTTTTATTATAGAAGGGTTAAAATAAGAACACAATAAATTAAACAGCACCGAACATAAAACAAATGCAACCGCAACGAAAGTACCGCGATGGGACGGTCAGTAATAACTACTGGGAGGGGGGGGGGGGGGGTTAAACCGGTTTTACTGGGCCTAAACCTTCGCCCTCACCCTCCGCCGCGGTGCACACAATTAGTTGGTAGTTTGGTTCGTATCCACATTATTACACAATAACTTCTACAGTCTTGTGCCTTTCTCGTGCATACGTGCGCCAAAGAAACAAAGACATGCTGAGGCTAAATATTATTTTCATTTAAATGATTATTTTCTTACTGTGGAAATGCCAAAATACTATGGTAACGAGTACCCGGGTACCCGCAGGCAATACGGACTCGGAACCTCTGGAACAAAACTCCAGCTGCCCAGCCCTACCGGTCAGGCGTGTGCTGCGCAATGACCAGGAACTTGACCCAGGGTTTGAACTAGAAAATTCGTTTATCAAACAGGGTTCCTTCAAAAGCTGAAAAGTAAATCTACTCCTGATGAGTAAATGATTGAATAAATTAACTGATTAACTTCCATAGAAAATCCCTTATTTTTCTCGGCGCAGCCGAGTATACTTTCATTTTTGTTCCTCATTTCTCTAGATTTCGTTGATCAAATAGCGCGCTTGTCAAAATTTAGCCAATAAAATCAAAGGTCAAAGAATATTTAATCTTCGTTTTTTTCCCGTTGTACTGCACTGCGTGAATATTAGAACTCTGTCAGATGTTAATACAAAATGACTTTCTTTATTGTGAATTTACGCTGGAATTTTTATCGAAAACAGGCGCAGATACCCAGAGCTTTCTTTCTTTTTTTTTTTTTTACTGTAGATCAACTTTCGATTTCTACTTTCGCTTTAATACACATACTGGTAACTGTTTTGGAATCAGGTCAATCTCAAGACTCTCCGCGGTCCATTTTGGAATTCCAAATTGGACAGCTCAATTTTGAGAAAGGTCATTGTCGCTACCCAGTGTCAAAATTACGGTTGCGGATGCCTGCCGATATAGCCTACTTGAGTCATATTCATGAAAGTTATTGTCAACTCTTCAACTCGAGACATATTACAAAACACACTTCCATTTAATCTGCGCCGACTATCTTTTTTTTTTTTTTTTTTAAATTTTCCTTGTTTTTTTTTCCTGAGCTAACATGGCTATAGCCCTTTAAAAAATTCGGCATTTTAAATATATGGCAAAGTCACTATGGCATAAAATAAATTAATATAAATCACACTAATTTACAAATAGTATAAGGCCATTTGTAGTGACACATTGACCCATTAATCAAAGTATTATAGCCATACATTAGATATTGTCGGAAATATAAGGCAAATAATTCTCTCATAAAATACAGATCAAAGTGACCGAAAACAGATGCAGATTCTGGATATATCAGACAAAAGCAATGGAGCATGAATTATAACTCAATTATCTACAAGTATAAGATCATTGTCAGACTGAACAATTATCCTATGTTGCATTTCAGTTGAACAGTGCTTAAGCTATAAGGTAAAAATCATTCAATCATAAAGTACGCACAGGTCAGTGACCACAAATAGGGTTATTTTTAATGTCACACTGACCCAATATTTCCAAGGTCAATACACAAAAAGGTGATGGATAAACCAGACAAATTCACTGGACCATGAAATATAGGTCAAATTAACATAAAAACTAGTATAAGGTCATATTTAGTGTCAGACTGAATCATTCCCCCAATTATGATGCAAAACTATAAAATGGTAATCCAGTTGTAGGGCAACACCATTCAACAATATTTACACTTGCCACTGACTTCCAATAGATAAACCTTTTAGAGCAACTGGCTTCATACGCCGATGAACGACATTTGATCATGTGACGTTGTCGTCAAGCTTTGTCTAAGGTAAACAAACGTCTTGATTGGTCCACGTAAAGTTCGATTGACGCCAAGTTATGGCGACGGCTGTTTAAAGTACTGGCCGAATGCGTCGTTACTGTCTTTTCGTCGACGCATATTTTGCACATTCTACATTAAATTACCATGAAAACAGCACAAGAAGGGTCTAAAAATAAAGAGTAAATATAAGAATAGAAATCTGATTTTTCAGCGTTCATTGTGTGGAGGCCCCAGTGGTCGTCGCTAAAATTCTACAAGCCGCGCTTCGCGCTTCATGGAATTTTAGCTCCACCCACAGACTTCATCACACGATGAACGCTGAAAAATCGAATTTCAATTCTTAAATGAAACAAATGCCACGGTGACCGTTACATAGTATGACATGAATTGCAGCGTCATAGTGACCCAAGATATCTACATGTAGTATCATATATATCCATTGAAAAGTCTTAGAGATATATGGCAAAATCACTGGGATATGAAATATATGTCAGAGTGCCTAGAGACATAAGGCAAAATCACTTTGATATGAAATATATGTCAGGGTGCCCTACAAATAGCATTAGGTCATTTGCAGTGTCAGACTAAACCATTGTGTCCCAAGCATGACCCATATATATCAAACAGTGTTCCAGATATAAGAAAAAAAGCCACTCAACCATGCAATATATGAATAAAATTGATTTGCAAATAGTATGAGGCCATTCGTAGTGCCACATGGACCCATTATGATAGATATACATCAAAATATTATCGGAGATGTAATGCAAACCAACTGTCCTATGAAATACAGGTCACAGTGAATTAAAACAGGATGAAATTACATGTATTTGTAGTATCACTCTTATCTTTCACCAAACTGTAATTTAGATTCATAAAACTTTTGGACATATAAGGCAATCACTGGACCTTGAAAAAGGTCACATAATATGAGATGGCACGAAGTATATAAATGGGTCATTACCCAGGAAAAATACAAATACTTCAATATCAGAAGACCATAAAATACAGTTTACAGTGACGTACAAATGGTATGAGATCATTTGCAGTATCAGACTGCAGGTCTGATTTAAATCTAGCTTACAGCGTTTAAAGGTATACGACATGAAAAATTGGTCGCAGTGACCTGTAAATAACATGGGTTCATTTCCAGTATGACCTACTTATCTTAATTTGATACTTAAATTTGTGAGCGTTACCTTGGGCATGGAACCTGAGTCTTGCACAAGACATACATTCTCATCTTGCTTTACTTTTCTGTGAGCTTTAAATGCATTTCGGAAGTTTGAGAGGATTCACGGGGACTTGATTCAACCACTAACCAAACTGTGTTGTGTCCTTGACATTGGGTACGGGAACATAAATGTCGCACCTGACATAACTTATCATTATACTTAACTTTTCTTTAATTAAATCTTGCTTTACTTTTCTGTCAAATTTGAAGTTCGCTTCAGCATTTTTGAGTCAGTTCAGAGACAAGATGTGACATTTTAGCCCTGACTGTGACACTGACCTTGGGGAACAGAACCGCAATTTGTTTCTGACATTTCTTTTCATTATTTCATGAATCAAGTTTGCTCCAGTAGATTTTAAGTAATAGAAGATTATGAGTTGACCTCTGACTTCTGGCAAGTATATATTTAGGAATTGAAAGTTGTTTTTTTCGGCGTTCTTCGTGTGATGGGGCCGGTTGGAGGAGCTAGAATCCATGAAGTGCGAAGCGCTTCTCTTGGGATTTTTTGGCTACGACCACTGGCTTCTTCACGCGATATACGCTGAAAACATCAAACTTCGTATTCGTGCAACTACACCACTTTTCAGACCCTTCCTGTACCGTTTGTTCGTGGTTATGTATTGTAAGATGTGTCAAATATACGTCGAAGGAAGGATAGTAACTACGTGTTCGACCGTTGCTTTTGACGGCCACCGCCGTGGCGTAGCGCCGGTCGAGCATTGTGTGGACCGGTCGCGTTGCGACTGATATCGTATTCAGTTATCGTTCGTTAGTGAGAGGCTAGTTGCTCTAAAGGCCTATCAATAGAGGGTCAGTGGTAAATGTGAGTATTGTGGGGGTGAATTTCATTTTTCTGGCGTTTGTCGAGGTATGGACTACGTTGGGCCGTGTGCAAAGTAAGTGAACCCCGGCTTCACGTGAGCTTTGCAGGCGGCCCAGTGTGGTTTGTACATCGATAGGCACCGGAAAGGTTAGGTTCACTGCTAATACTTACATTCTATCTAATCAATGTTTTATTTGACCTCAAATTTGTGTTAAAGGTAAATCAGAAAGAAACAACAATAAAAACATTTATACGCAGCTTTTCAATAATGTAAATATTTATAAACAATGTATATAGAATAACACGATATGTAAAAAATATGGTGTCGGTGTAGGGGGGGGGGGGGGGGGTCGACAAAAAAAAAGAAAAAAAAAGAGAGAAAAACTCTGACTTCTGGCTATGACATTGACCTTGCGTGTGGGAACATATGCCTTGTGCATGGCAAATCTTCTCATTAGGTTTTATCTTTCTGTAAGGTTTGCTTTGGTACTTTTCTAAATAATTGCCGAGACATGATTTGACCTCTGACCTCAGATTGTGACCTTGGTTTAAACAATATTTATTTCAAGAAAATGAGCACACACAAATGTACAGAATCAATTATCGGGATTTGGTCGGAAGCTCTTGGCTTGTAAAGACCATCTGTGAACTTGACCTTGGATTTGAGATCATAAATATTGTGCGTGACATACCTTCTCATTATGGTTTACCTTCCTGTGAAGTCTGATTAAATTCGCTTCAGCAGATTTATGTTATCACAGACAAGATTTGACCTTTGACCCCTGATTGTGACATTGGCCTTGAACGTGGTAACCCCAATATTATGCACGACACACCTTCTTATTATACTTTATCTTTCTGTGAAGTTTCATTAAACTTGCTGCAGTAGTTTATAAATTATCGCTGAGACACGATTTGAAATTCACCGTTTCGTTTTCCTAAAAAAAAAAAAAAAAATTTGTATTTCTATACATTTTACACATTTTCCATTTAAATTCATGTCTCTATCACATATATGCACCTTCATTTCTGCAAATCATATAATCTATAATATAGCATAGTTGAAACAAACTGTGAAAAAATGGCTGTTATCAAGTATATTTTTACATTTTTAAAAAATACAAGAAAATTGAATTTCATGAAAAACGTCATGAAAAATATATTCAATCGATGGGGCATGCTTATGCATATTATTTTAGTAAAACTTACATTGTATGATGCACGTGGCATGATACAGAGTAAAACAAAAACAAAAAAACAAAAATTCACCGTTTCGTTTCCTAGAAAAACAATGTCTAAGTTCAAAAAAATCCCCTAAACAGATTGCCCAAATTCTGCACCTGCTGCAAGCACAGCCGGTCCTCGCCATATCATTTATTTTCCTGTTATTCCGGTTCTACCATAGAGTAATGCCTACAAAAATGCGCAGATGGCATGGTAGCTGTGAAGACCTTGATCATTCTGGTTCCTAACTGGAACAATCTGATCTCGGTTGCCACTGTTTGTACAGACCTATCTGCCTGAAAACTTAGGGTCTTTACGGTAAACATTGTTAGTGTGTGTATATACTCCACATTTGATCGATTTTACCATGAACAATAACTCTATTTTGGTTTAACAAATTACAAACACAGTTATTCCGTATCTGAAGACCTTAAATGATTTCTCAGAAACTAATTAAGTCTAAGGTGTAATATTTGATATATATATGTTAAACAATAGCCAGATGAAGATTTTATGTTGCAAAAGGTCAAGGTCATTCTCTGACTTTTGTTCAAGGTCGCCCGTCAATATTTTCCAACATCTTCTCCTCTAAAGTCACTGGGCCAATTGAAGCCATATTGCATATGGAGCCTTCCTCGGTCAGTGGAACGAAAGTTTGTTTACGCACTCTGAGTCACATGACCAAAATGACCGCAATGCCCATATATAGTAAAAACCTTAAAACATCTTCTCCTGAATCTATGGGCCAATGATCTGTGAACTTTGTATGTCTTTTAAGGGAATCTGGTCATACGAAGTTTCTCCAAATGATGACCCTGCATTGACTTTGATCTAGTCTATAGCAAAGCCATCTTTGGTACTTATGCTTTCGTATGAGAAAATGCTTAATTGTGGATTTCTCAGAAACTATTTAAGTCTAAGGTATTTGGTTGATTGATTGTTTTGGGCTGAACGGTCCTTTGAGCCAGTATTTCAGTCTATATCGGCCGTCTCCCAGAGAGAGGGAGAAAGAAGAGAGAAATGATAGACGAGAGAAAAATGTCCAAACAACCCCCACCCGCACCTACTGCAAGTACAGTAGGCCCTTGCCCTACAATGTTTCAAATAAGTAGGACGGTGCCCGGCACTGCAAGTTATACACAGCACCATCGCACCACCCCCGACGGTATTTGGTATGTATGCTTAATTAAATAAGCAGATGAAGATATTATGCTGTTATTTGTCAATGTCGTTCTTTGGTCTTTTTCAGACATCTCCTCTGAAGTCAGAGGGCAGATTGAAGCTATATTTCATGTGCAGCCTCGCTTTATTTAATGTGCAGCCGCCTTGAGTAAGGGAGACAAAATTTTTTACAGATGTTCATGGCCTCGTGACCAAGATTGCCGCAATGCTCATATAGGGTAAAAATCCTTTAAAACTTCTTTTGTATTGAGCCCAAATGTCAACGATCTTGAAACTTAATATGTAGCACGGGCGACTTGGGTGTTACAAAGTACAATGTACATGTATGTTCAAATTATGACTGCACTAGCCTTGACCTAATTTATGGCAAGGTCAACTTTGTTACGTTATGCTTTTGTATGGGAAAATGCTTAAACAATGGATTTCTCAGAAATTATTAAGTCAAAGGTATAATATTTGGTGTCTATACATGTATATGGTTGACTAAATGAGCGGATGAAGACTGAGATTCTGTTGTCCATCAACATTTGCAAACATCTTCTCCTCTGAAGCTACTGGGCTCATTGAAGCCGTATATCATATGGAGCCTCCCTTGTTCCGGGTAACAAAAATGACCTTGGTCACACGACCAAGATGGCAGCCAGGCCCATATAGAGCAAATATCCTTCAGAAAATATTCTTCTCCAGAACCTTAAGGTAAATGACCTTGAAATTTTGTCTGCAGCATTGCAGACGAGAGCTCTATATTTTTTTTCAAATAATAACCCTGCATTGACCTTGACCTAGTTTGTGTCAAGGTCAACTGCTTTCATATGGACAATTGTTTAGCAGTGGATTTCACATAAAACTTTTAAGCCTAGATATAATAATAGGATAATATGGTTAACCAACTGTATACATGAAAACATAAAGTCAACAAAGGTCAAGGTCATTCGTTGACCTTTTCTCAAGGTCACTGCGATTTTAAAAACTCCTCTAAAGCCACTGGTTTTAAATTTGTAACGAATAAAGCGCAGTAACAAATTACGCCTATTGACAGTAAGGTCTCCAATGAGCCACAGGACCATTGGTCCTCTTGTTTCTTGTTACCATTGCAGGGAACGGGTCTAAAAGATAAGAACGCTGACTCATAACCATTTACCTTGGTTCCTTGTGTTTTTCTATGGAAAAGTGTTTAAACTGGATTTCACGGAATTTATTCTAAGCTAGATATAATAATTGGTAAATATATTTAACAAGATGACTACATGAAGTCAAAGGTCAGGGTCATGTTTCGAGCTTTGCTCGAGGTTACCGAGATTTTAAAATCAAATTATAGACTCTTCTTAAGTGACTGGCTTAAATTTGTAGAACTTAACTTATCCAGCGAAGGTTCGCGAGATCATTGATCTCCTATAACCCCCTCATGATCAACCACCCAAGTATTATTTTCCGGAGAAACTGTGTACTTTCTAACTCCCATGAATTTATCAAGTCGAATTTTAGCGTGTTTAAGCTAGGTGCATTCACAACACTATCTGGCAACTTATTCCGGTATGTTACAATTCTCTGAGAATAGAAATGCTTCCGTATTTCCTTCCAGCATTGTTTTTTTCTTCCGTTTTTGTGAATGACCACGAATATCGTAGCCATGATGATCACATTTCTCAAAAAAAGATTTTGTAATTGAAACGTCTTCCTTGCCATTAAGTAATTTCCATGTTTGAATAGCATCCCCTCTAAACCTCCTTTAGCTTAATGATAGAATTTTTATGACTTTCAGTCTTTCTTCATATGACAGATGCCTTACACAACTAACTAACTTGGTAGTTCTTTTTAAACTCTTTTTAATGGCTGGTAGAGTTTTCTTAAATTGAGGGTTCCAAACATTATTACAGCTGTCAACATGACGACAAATTGAGAATTTTCTATCTTGTCAATTAAAAGATCATCATTCACAAATACCAGGTCCAACATACTTGGTCTTTGTCTGTCTTGATATTAAAGGACACACTCATATGGAAAACTGTTTTTTTTTTTATAGATTCTATGAACTAATCAAAATCAGAAACATCTGATACCCATGTGTCTCGGTTGATGTGCCGGTTACTAAAGTCTCCCATCACTATTATCCTTCAATGTCTTTCGTTAACAATACTACTGAACAATTCATTTAACCTCTGATTGTTTTCTTGACTTGAATTTGGTGATCTATATATTATTCCTATTAAGAGTTTTTCATTTATTGCCACTTCACACCAACAAGCCATTTTACATGACATATTATTTAATTTCTGGTAAAGGTAAATCCCATTCCGATCAAATAACAAAGTACCTCTGTTACCTTTTTTCACAGTTTGGGTTACAATTTTCCTGAAAACCATCCAGGAAATATTCTGACAAGAGTACATTATCACTAGTCTTTGAAAAAGCTTCAGTCAACCCAATGATATCTGGCTGGTGTATGTAAACTAATGCTTCTGACTCTGACCATTTATTGGCAATACTGTCAGCATTTGTATAAAGACATTTAAATCCTCTTTTATCTTCAAGACTTAAGTTAATGGTGCTCTGTGTATCATTTACATCTGGCTGGGAAGATGACGATACATTTGAAACAGAGTTCGTACTTTCCCCACTGTAATATATAATCACTCTCATTGTCAGATTGAATCGCAAGAATGTTCTGTGTTATCACTCAAATCTGAATCTTCCTCAGTACTCAGAATTAACAGACTGTGAGGTAGTAATTAAAGACTGCGAGATATTATTATTTGTATTATCATCATAATTTTCTGCAAAAGTAAGTGAAAAGTCATTTACATCTCTGAATACCACAGCTCTCTTGGAATTATATATCATATCATTATATTCAAATCAGAATGACTAGTTTTAACTTGACTAGAACTAGGTAAAGTTTGTTTTTCCGAACTAGAACAGCTAAAATGACTAGAACTGAAAGAGCTATGACTGGAACAATTATTTGTAACATGACTAGAACTGTATATACATCCGGGACTAAATTCAGTTTTCTGTCTCTTATTTAGATTGGCAGGTTTCTGTCAGAGACTCGGCCCAAATGGGGGGCCAATGTCAGTGGCTCCCTGACTACTCTGATGACTAGAAGATGGGACGGGTATTTGCGATCTTGAAAATTTTAAAGAGTAACTACACTTCAGGAACTGACTGAATCAGATCCCAAACCATATCCCCAACATCAAAGGGAAAGATTGACAAAGACATCCCAACAAACAATAAATTACAAGTGATAAGCCGAGTCAGCAGCTCTTTCCAAAATAGGTGGCAACTCAGCCATCTTTATTGAACTAAATAATTCAGACCAACAGAAGGGTTACAACAGACTAAGCAAATTATACGAAAAACATTTAACAATTATTTTTACCTATTTTCTATTTTTATTATAGAAGGGTTAAAATGAGAACACAATAAATTAAACAGCACCGAACATAAAACAAATGCAACCGCAACGAAAGTACCGCCTTGGGAAGGTCAGTAATAACTACTGTGGGGTTTAAACCGGTTTTACTGGGCCCAAACCTTCACCCTCACCCTCCGCTGCGGTGCACACAATTAATTGGTAGTTCGGTTCGTATGGCGGTCCCCTAACTCATCAGAGAGTCATCACGGTCAACAATTAAGATCAAGAAAAGACCGTGATGAAGCAAGGATGAGGACTTGACAGCCAAAACGTGTTGAGACACCTGGAGATCCCTGGGGCGTCAGCAACACCACTGGAGCACTGGAGCAAAAGAAGACCACCAGTTGAACCCCGGTGGGCCAAGAAACAGACAAACATCCGGCCCCAACCAACTAATATATAGCTTTATGTAGGGGCTATCATAGAGTCTGAACCCCGACCCACCGGCGTGCAATTAAAGAGGACAGCAAAGTTGTCAACCGTG
Source organism: Ctena decussata (assembly GCA_963989385.1). NCBI lineage: Eukaryota > Metazoa > Mollusca > Bivalvia > Lucinida > Lucinidae > Ctena > Ctena decussata. The sequence continues at coordinate 41,093,837 of OZ022506.1, read as the reverse complement.
ATTGGGTTAACCACTAAGCATGCAGACTGTCGCATTACATCTATGTTATAGCCAATGCGTTTAAATCGTATGATAACTTTCTTAAATTGATCAGGAAATTCTGTTTTCCCTACGATTTTGCGTAATTTATATACTAAGTCACCATAAAATTCAGGTTCCGATAGGCCTTGTTGCAAAAGTGACCTTAACCCTGTATTATATTTAGAAACCAATTCAAAGTGTCTACGATAAAATTTAGAAAAAGCTTTCCGAAGTTTATGATACCGATACCCCTGCTGTAAAAGCTTGACAGTCAAACTTTTATTACGAGCATTGAAATCAGCCAGATGACTAGACACCCTAGCGAAGCAAACAAGCTGAAAATGTAAACACCATAAGAAGTGGTGCGGGGAACATCACCATCCAAAAACGGAAAATTAACAATGTCGAAATCAAAATCATCGCGTTTGTCATAAATTTTAGATGAAACAAATCCATCTAAAATAGATAAATGTAAATCCAAAAATGGGGTCTCGGTATCAGAAGTATTTGCTTTATTTAACTGCAATTCAGCAGGATAAATTTGACTAACTATTCCTTCAAAATAAGGATTGTCAATATTTAAAAGGTCGTCCAAGTATCTAGACGTTGAGTTGAATGCTTCAATGACATGAGCTTGAGTATCATCAGAAAGATACATATCTGCTACAAGAGGAGCGCAATTAGTACCCATCGCCTGTCTTTGCTGACGTACATTTGCTTCTCTGCACTCTGTCTGTGAATAAGCAACAGTTCCACTACCCTGATTTGCTCTTGCGTCAATTCTCTCAGGTCGTGCTAGGTTTGACAATTCATTTTTCAGTTTCCTGTATGTGAAAGTGGGGTCAGTTTGTCTACGCTTAGCCACTTCATTTTTCATTTGATCATTGATATGTCTTTGTCTTATAGTGTAATCAGTGCTTACTGTTAAATCGGTATATTTTGTACATCCTCTTGGTTTCTTAGGAGTTTACGCTTCTGTACTTCATCTTTTAAGACTACTTTCACTGGCCTTGGTTTAGCCCTTTGTCCTGTTTTTTTTTCTTTCTTTCTTTCTGGCCAATTTAAAGAGTAACTACAGTTCAGGAACTGACTGAATCAGACTCTAAACCCTGTCCCCAACATCAAAGGGAAAGATTGACAAAGACATCCCAACAAACAATAAATTACAAGTGATAAGCCGAGTCAGCAGCTCTTTCCCAAATAGGTGGTAACTCAGCTATCTTTATTGAACTAAATAATTTAGACCAACAGAAGGGTTACAACAGACTAAGCCAATTATACGAAACCTAACCAAGCCTAACAAATTTTTATTTTTCAACCTCAAATCTGACATCCGCAGACTGACAAACTTTCTGCACATTGGGCAGACTCTTCAATTCTCTTTTCTTCTTCATTATCATTTACTTTTGGCTCAGGCAGGTTGAAAATAAGAACATTTTTTCTCATTTCCCGTTCTTTTATGTCACACAGGATTTGATCTACATGTATTTTGTAGTTTTCTTCGAAGTTTGAGCTCTGTTTGTGTACATCATTTAGTTTTTCTTCCATACGATCAAGTTATGCATTTATTTGATCCTGAAATTCTTTCATCTTATCTAAAACCCGAAGAACTTTTTTTACTCCTGGTATTGCCTTATTACATCTTTCACAATACCGTATCATAATATTTTCACTTAAGCTAGGACTGACAAGTTCATCAAAAAAATTAATTTGACATTAGAGCAAATGAGCTAGGAGACTAATTATGTCTGTTGACAATGGCTCATGTGAGCTGCAGGACCATTGGACCTCTGGTTTGCTCTAGGTACGTTCTGAAATATTAAAGGACCTAGAAGTAGTATGATAAAGGCTTTGACTTAAGAACTTTGACTGAACACTTGGAAATTTATCAAAAGAAACTGCTGAAACGTATCTTAACTGTTCCGATCAATACACCAGATGTAGCTATTTATATCCTGTCTGGGTTTTTGCCTGTCGAGGCACAGATTCATAAAAAAAACTCTCATATTTTTTAACAATGTATGTCATCAAAGTGAAACATCTATAGAAAAACAACTAGCGGCTAGGCAAACAACAGTAAAACACTAAAGAGTAGAAGTTGGTTCATGGACACCAAGAAATTTAACTCCTGTGGAAATATAAACTTGGTGAAATAGAAGAATATCTGGAAACTCCTCCCGCAAAATTCAAATGGAAAGTTAAATAAGGCACTTCACAGTCATTTGAAGGAGTGTATTGTAAGTCGTGCATGGAACCAGAAACTTTGGATCACTTTATATTAAACTGTCCGGTGTTATTGACAATCAGAGACCCAATATTTAACGACATTTCCAGTGAATTTCAAAAGCTGAAAGGTGATGTCAACTTTTTATGCCCCCGAAGGAACTTCAAGTGGCATGTTAAAATCGCACCGTCCGTCCGACTGTCCGTCCGTCCGTCCGTCAGTCCGTCCGTCCGTTACAAATCGTGTCTCAGCGATAACTTAAAAACTACTGAAGCAAATTTGATGAAACTTCACAGAAAGATAAAGCATAATGAGACGGTGTGTCGCGCGCAAGACTTAGGTCCCTACGCCCAAGGTCAAGGCCACAATTGGGTCAAAGGTCAAATTGTGTCTCAAAATCGTGTCTCAGCGATAATTTTAAAACTACCGAAGCAAATTTGATGAAACTTCACAGAAAGATAAAGCACTATGAGAAGGTGTGTCGCGCGAAATACTTAGGTCCCTACGCCCAAGGTCAAGGCCACAATTGGGTCAAAGGTCAAATTGTGTCTCAAAATCGTGTCTCAGCAATAATTTTAAAACTACTGAAGCAAATTTAATGAAACTTCACAGAAAGATAGAGCATAATTGGAAGGTGTGTCACGCACAAGGCTTAAGTCCCTACGCCCAAGGTCAAGGCCACAGTTGGGTCAAAAGTCTCAAAATTGGCTCTCAGAGATTACTTATAAACTACTGAAGCAAATTTAATGAAACTCCACAGAAATATGAAACATAATGAGATGTTGTGTTTCACATTAATTTGGGTTGCCAGGTTCAAGGTCGTCACAATTGGGGGTCAAAGTTCAAATCTTGCCTCTATGATAGCTCAAAACCTGCTGAAGCTAATGTCATTAAACTTCACAGAAATGTAAACCATATGAGGAAGGTATGTTACACGCAATATTTATGATCCCAAAATCCAAGGTCAAGGTCACAATCTGGGGTCAGAGGTCAAATAATGTCTCAGCAATTACTCAGAAAAGTACCAAAGCAAACTTCAAAGAAAGATAAAGCCTAATGAGATAATTTACCATGCACAAGACATAGGCTCCCATACCCAAGGTCAAGGTCATAGCCAGAGGTCAAAGGTCAAGTCATTCATCCTCAATTACCTAAAAACTTTTAAAGTAAACTTCATTAAACTTCATGAAAAGGTATAAAACAGCGGATATGCCACAAAGAAATTATGGTTCTGTTGCCCGAAGTCAGGATCATGATAAAATGGTAACGTAAAGAAAAGTAAAGTATAAGTTATGTAAGGTGTGGCATTTAGGTTCCCACACCCAATGTCTAGAACACAACACAGTTTGGTTAGTGGTTGAATTAAGTCCCCTTGAATCCTCTTAAACTTCCAAAGTGCATTTAAACATTACAGAAAAGTAAACCGAAATGAGAATGTATATCATGTGCAAGACTCAGGTTCTATGCCCAAGGTCAAGGTCACATCTAGGGCTCAAACGTCAGTTTAAGGGGCCCACTGTGAAGGGGCCTTCGGGGCATTTGTTACACACTGTAACATTTCTTGTTGGATCTGGATATAAATCATCAGTTGAACATTATTTTAGACTGTACATTCTTATTGGATTATGAAAGTTCTACAGAAGTTCTTAATCTTCAATCACTGGAAATCCAGAATAGAAGATTACTGCATAATTTACACTGTGCTATATAGATACAGAATGTTAAGGGAAATCCCCTTTAGGCTTAGTGTTTGCCCCAGATAATAAACCAATCAGATCACCCGAATTTTCAAATTTTCAATAGATTTATTGGTGTAGACTCATCACTTATCCATGAAGAGAGTCTTCACCAATAAATCTACTGAAGACTTGAAAATTCAAGTGATCAGAAATGTACAGTCTTCTGTGGCTTGTCACGTCTAAAAATAGCTTCAACATGACAGGTCAAATTGATTTAGAAGTCAATGTAGATTTCTCGAATGAGCGTTTTTTTCTCATTACAGAGGAACAGATGAAAGGAGTATTTAGCAATATTGTCCATAAGTATTTTATGGTTACTCATTAGAACCACCTCGACGAGGTTCTATGGCAATCCATAACATTATTTTTAAAATAAACACAATATTGTAAAATAGTGGATACTTATTAGAATCGCCTCAACGAGGCAGTTCTATGGGTACCCACAGCGTTGTTTTAAAGCATGTTGTAGATATTTGTTAGAATTGCCTCGAAAAGGCAGTTCTAATAAATATCCACAACATTCGTTTTTTATGGAGAAATAAAAATAATTCCAAAATATACTCCTCTTATATGTTCCTCTGTAATAAGATGCATCTCGTAACACAAATCAAATAACTATGATTTGTGTAAAGAGAAGAAAATAATCCTCATTCAAGAAAGGAAAATCAAAGTGACCTGCCATGATTGAGCTCCAAAAACTGAATGAATAGGAATGTGCAAAGTCATCTGAACACAAAATTCATAAATGACAGCATGACACTCACTCTAGAAGCAGTATTCTAATTATGCTCCTCCTCTTGAAGCTAAATGACAGCATGACAAAAACTTTAAAAGCAGTATTCTAATTAAGCCCCTCCTCTCCAAGCTATTTTGGGACTGTCATGAGGCAAAAGCTTTAAAAGCAGTATTCTAATTAAGCCCCTCCTCTCCAAGCTATTTTGGGACTGTCATGATATTGCATCATGTTTTGACATTGCATCATTACTATAACCAAAGTACATTGGAGAGTGGTCATTTTGGGATTTTTTTATTTATCATTACTGTTTCTTTATTTTCATTTTTTTTTAAACCCAAAATATCGCTCAAAGATTATCTGAAAGATGTTGGAAAACAGGGCAGAACAGGATCAGTTAATTATCTGGGGCAAACACTAAGCCGGTTAGAGGCTATGAAGAGAAATCTTCGCAATTAAGAACCTTCCGCTCGCTACGCTCGCTTCAGGTTCTTAATTGCGAAGATTTCTCTTCATAGCCTCTAACCTATACATAGATTGGGTCTTAATACCCACTGTACATACACCTATATAAATATCACTTAGTTGAATAGAATTCTACGTAGATGGTGTCTTGTATCTTATCTCATATACACATTCACCAGACTTTCCAACTATCTTATCTCATATACACCTTCACCAGACTTTCCAACTATGTAAATATCACTTAGTTGGAAAGTCTGGTGAAGGTGTATATGAGATAAGATACAAGACACCATCTACGTAGAATTGTACGGTTGGCCTTATAGAAACATTCCCTTCCTCCTAGCTACTATGCCAGCAATTATTACTCGGACTTGGCCGCAGGTCTCTACACTGTTTTACCGTTTCATCTGACCTTACACCTTTGCTTTATTAACTTGTGCGATTATCTTTGCTTTTATGTGCTTTTCTAGTTGATATTGGTAGATCTATCTTTGCTTCTTGTCTTTCTCCACTTTCGCTTTCGGCTCAAGGGTCCTCGTCTTGTAGCTTGTATGTTCTGCGGGGACACTTGATGCATAAATAATTTCGTTTTTTCGTATTTACACTAGGATAAAAGGCATGTTGCAAAGGTAGAATATGTTTTGTTTTGCTGGGCTCGGGTCTGATCTCGAAAATTGGCTGGATGGTGGGGTGGAGCCTGATGTTTAGTAATTGAGCTGCCACTCGCGAAGCGCCACCATCTAGCACAATGTCACAGCATATACTTATTCTGATCAGGCCCTTGCCGAGCACGGTAATAATATAACACTAAAATATCATTGTAGTGTTGTTTGAGCATGTACTGTTTTAGTATCCTTTATATGTCTTATATGTATACACTACATGTATACAGTACATGCTCAAACAACACTACAATGATATTTTAGTGTTATATTATTACCGTGCTCGGCAAGGGCCTGATCAGAATAAGTATATGCTGTGACATTGTGCTAGATGGTGGCGCTTCGCGAGTGGCAGCTCAATTACTAAACATCAGGCTCCACCCCACCATCCAGCCAATTTTCGAGATCAGACCCGAGCCCAGCAAAACAAAACATATTCTACCTTTGCAACATGCCTTTTATCCTAGTGTAAATACGAAAAAACGAAATTATTTATGCATCAAGTGTCCCCGCAGAACAAGAAGCACAAATTGATAAAAAAGTACTGTCATTGTTTAATAATGTTAGTCTCCAAGATGACTCATCTGTAGAAAAGAAATTAGCTGTTCGTCAAACTACTGTGAAGTCTGTAACCAGTAATAGCTGGTTTATGGAAGTGAAAAAGACATTATGGAAATATAATTTAGAAGATATTCAGACTTATTTAGAAAATCCAGTACCTAAATTGAAGTGGAAGACTATTGTCAATAAAGCTATAGAGAAATACTGGCAGAAGGAAGTACAGTCATTGGTCCCGTATTATAGTAGCTTGAAATATCTGAATACTGACAGTTATAAGCCTGGAAGTATACATCCCTTACTGAAAATTAACATACATTCTTCTCGTGATGTTATCCGCCTGCCGGCAAAGTTGAAATTGCAGTGTGGTGCATATATCCTACAATCCAATAGACAGAAATTTAACAATACTCAAATCGACCCTACATGTCTTCTTTGTAATAAAGGCAGTGAAACTGTTATGCATTATCTGCTGGAGTGTTCTGCACTCGAGAGTATTAGAAACCCAATCCTCAACTGTGTTGGTGTGGCATATGTGAATTTGACTGGAAAAAGTTTTATTCACTTGGATACAGAAACAAAAATAAGGATAATTATAGATTGCTCATTTTTATTGAATGATACCGTCAAGAGGAGAAGATATAAAGTACAGGATCTATCGAATTTGGAATTTCATAATAGACGTCTTATCTATGCGTTGCATGTGACAAGATATAACTTACTGGCCGGGCTACCAAAGTGATACTTGAAGTTATGGAAACGAAGTACAGATGTATATGTCAGGAATGTATATTGAACTGTGTATATACAGCTTATGATGATGGTGATGGATATTACTATTATTATTTTATCGCCCTCCACAATTTTAAGAACTGTAAATAGTTAAGTTGACTTTTACTAAAGAAGATTATAACGTTACACATACAAGTATTGTATGGTTCTCCAACGATGGAGGTGAAGATATAGAAACAAGAAACAAAACAAGAAACTACTGTCTTATCTTATCTCTCTTACAGGTCTTACATGATCCATGCATGTAAAATTGAAAATCTGATATAGTCTAGTCTCTTATAATGTACTCGTATCCGAGTAGTTCTCGTCATTTTTTACTAACAAATTCCTGTTTTCTCCCAAACAAGCAGGTTTTCTTTCAGTTAGCGATAGTTATGTATTGCGTACCTAATTACTCTGGTTTCGACACACACGTCATGAATTTATTTATAGAAACGAACCTCAGGGAGCGATCATTATTTGATATGCTATCACGCACAGACAACGTCACGTCCAGAGGCAGTCCTCGTCATGTTGCTTTTGAGCTCGATTTTAAATTAAATATAAAACCCATTTTACTGTTGTTCCTATATGATGATTTTTTGACATCTTATTCATGTAACAAAGTCCGTTCGTATGCCGAATGCGCTCAATTTTTTTAATGAGGTCACAGCAGACGAAAACAAACACAAAACTGAGACGAAGAATTTGTCTTGTTCACGAGGCTGCTGAAAACGATAAATGATGACTGGGTCAGGTTTGCTATTATAATATTTTTGTGTTTTTCCTGCAAAGTTGACTTACATTCGGAATTTGTTTGCAAAGTAGACATAATATTGGAAAACCTGACCCAATTAAGAGAGGTCAGCACGTGGCTTGAACGTGCTCACGTGAATGCCCCTGACGTAATCACGCGACTTTGCGAATCCAAAAGAGAAAAAACGGAATTTATATATACACAGCTCGAAATCTTGATGAGTTTTTGCACTAATTTTACCAAATGTATCATAAACTTAGGATTAAGGCAGTTGAAGTGAAGAAAAAATACGCGAAAAACTCGTTTTAAGCAGAACGACGAGAATTACTAGCTGACGAGATCTACTCGGATACGAGTACATGTATATTTTATATGTTAGTCGGTCTAATAGCTATTCATAGCTAATGTTACTTGTTATGTAAACACAAACACATCCGACTTTAAATAAAATTTGTATCTGTATCTGTATCTATGTAGGATGTGAAGATTGAAGTTAACAGATAACAGAAAGGCCCATATTAGACCTCATAAATCCTATTGTTGTGTACATGGGCAGCTACTCTTCATAGTATGGAAAATGTTACGAAACGCCGATTAGTTCCTCGGTAATTTCCGTATTGTTCGGCCTTTTCCGTATCAACAGATAATTTTCCGATACGGATATAAACGAGACTTGACGAGTGGAGCGATCCGAGTCGTTCAAGAAGAATCCTTTAAAATTCAGTTTTGTAGATGAGACGAGTTGGCAGTCGCAGATAATAAAACGCAAAATAAACAAAGGTTGAGTACGACATCTTTAAATGGTGAGCTTTTGCACAAATTGTCGCTTTTCTGCCAAACACGTGTGTTTACATTGTGTCGAGGTAAATATATCTCTTCTCATTTTTATCCGGACGTTTTTGTCAAGGGCAAAATGATAGTATATATCTGGTTAATTGTGTATACCAGCATGTTTGCCTCTGATAAATTGTGATAATGGCCTGCTAGAGGATATTTTTGCAAATCTGGTGAATGGTTAAAACTAGAAGTCCTATGTTTACAAAATGCCCAGATGATGAGGTGCCTAATTTAGATTTCATCATCCATCCTGTCTGCCCAGCCACACAGATAGTTGTGCATTGCATAACCTATATCATCATATGCGGTTATGAACCTAGTAAACCGCCATAACATAGAGTAAAGGGACAATAACTGTTTATACCGCATGACTGTGTATACGTGAGTTCGGTATTTTTAGCACATTTGGTATACATGTAGCTCGAAATATCTGATTCGCCCTTATCAGATAAACAACAGAATTTTGCACTCATTAAGCATCCAATTTCAGAACATAAACTAATCCTTAGCCCCTTTATATAAAATATTTGTTATGTTTTGCATGAAAAGAGACCCTACTCCATATGCGTACAGTAGCCTAAGTAGTCGAGTCAGCCGTGTAGGCTCAGACTGGCTGCCCTTATAGTTTCCACGTTGTGCACAGATTGCGCTCGCGAAAAAATACTCCAGCTGATCTGACTCTACCTTGTTTTCAAAATAGAACAAGATATATTTTCACATGCCAACACTCATATCACATGTGATGAACTCCCGATGACCATGTGGGAGATTTGGATTTCATTTCAGGGAGATTGAGTTCTCCATCAGGGAGACTTTTTGACGGCAACTTTGATGCGCCGTTTCATATACTTTACTGTATTTTTTTCTTATTTTAAAACAGAACATGAACTATAGTATAGATTGTTTAGTTTACTTTTGAGTTACTCCCCCCCAGCCCCTCCCCTAGCCCCCCCCCCCCCCCCCCCCCCCCAAAAAAAAACAAAAAAAAAACAAACAAACAAAAAACTCCTTTTTTTTAAATTATGTTAATTATTCATTTATTATTATATTAGTTTTATTTGTATCATTATTTTGGTATCTGTCTGGCACATAATCTAGCTTTTGCAAAAGGGTATACTTGAGATTTCATACAGATTTGTCTCCCTTGAAATATTTATTTCAGTTTATTAGCTCACCTGTGAAGGTGAGCTTATAGTATAGACTTGGTCCGTCGTCCGGCGTCGGCGTCGTCGGCGTCCACAATTTTAAACATCTTCTTCTCAGAAACCACTGGGTGGATTGAAGCCAAATTTCATATGGAGCCTTAACAGGATGGGGGAACGAAAGTTTATATATTTGGTCCAGGTCACATGACCAAGATGGCCGCCACGCCCATATATGGTAAAAACCCTTCAAAAATCTTCTTCTCCAGAACCAAAAGGCCTATGACCTTGAAACTTGGTATGTAGCATCGGGCATGCGGGCCCATCATAATTTATATAAATCATGACCTTGTGATGACCTTGATCTAATTTATGACATGGTCAACTTTGGTACGTTAGGCTTTTATATGGGAAAACGCTTAAACGGTGGATTTCTCAGAAACAATTTAAGTCTAAGGTACAATACTTGGTATACATGGTTGACTAAATGACCAGATGAAGATATTATGTCACTAAAGGTCAAGGTCATTCCGTCGGATCATCCGTCGTCAAGATTTTCAAACATCTTCTCCTCTGAAACCACTAGGCCAATTGAAGCATTATTTCATATGGAGTCTCAGTGGGATGGGGGAACAAAAGTTTATATATTTGGTCCAGGTCACATGACCAAGATGGCCGCCATGCCCATATATGGTAAAAACCCTTCAAAAATCTTCTTCTCCAGAACCAAAAGGCCTATGACCTTGAAACTTAGTGTGTAGCATTGGGCATGCGGGCCCATCAAACTTTATACAAATCATGACCTTGCGTTGACCTTGACCTAATTTACGGCATGGTCAACTTTGGTACGTTAGGCTTTTATATGGGAAAACGCTTAAACAGTGGATTTCTCAGAAACTGTTTAAGTCTAAGGTACAATACTTGGTATATATGGTCGACTAAATGACCAGATGAAGATATTATGTCACTAAAGGTCAAGGTCATTCCGTCGGACCATCCGTCGTCAAGATTTTCAAACATCTTCTCCTCTGAAACCACTAGGCCGATTGAAGCCAAATTTCATATGGAGTCTCAGTGGGATTGGGGAACGAAAGTTTATATATTTGGTCCAGGTCACATGACCAAGATGGCCGCCATGCCCATATATGGTAAAAACCCTTCAAAAATCTTCTTCTCCAGAACCAAAAGGCCTATGACCTTGAAACTTGGTATGTAGCATTGGGCATGGGGGCCCATCATATTTTATACAAATCATGATCTTGCGTTGACCTTGACCTAATTTACGGGATGGTCAACTTTGGTACGTTAGGCTATTATATGGGAAAACGCTTAAACAGTGGATTTCTCAGAAACTATTTAAGTATTAGGTACAATACTTGGTATACATGGTCGACTAAATGACCAGATGAAGATATTATGTCACTAAAGGTCAAGGTCATTCTGTGGGACCATCTGTCGTTAAGATTTTCAAACATCTTCTCCTCTGAAACCACTGGGCCGATTGAAACCAAATTTCATATGGAGTCTCAGTGGGATGGGGGAACGAAAGTTTATACCCGGGGTCTGGGTCACATGACCAAGATGGCCACCATGCCCATATATGGATCTAGTTATCTTGGCTAAAGGTCGTTTGTCTGTAATGTGTCAACATTTTTAAAGGACTTCTCCTCTGAAACTACTGGGCAGATTTCAATTTAATTTCAAATGCAGCCTTCAGGCAAAGCAGGAAACAAAGTTTATATATTCGGTCCACTCACATGACCAAGATGGCCACCATGCCCATATAATGGCAAAAACCTTGAAAAATCTTCTTCTCCAGAACCACTGGGCCAATTGCCTTGAAACTTGGTATCTAGCAACTGGGACTGTAGTACTACCAATTTTATATAAATTGAGCATATACTGACAGGTGAGCGATCGTTGCCCTTGGGCGACTTGTCTACTTATCTTCTATCATAAACAAAAAAGTTTTGTTTAAAGGTACACAGAGCTGTAAAAACTGATAAAAGTGTATATAACAATGTTCAAATGCTGTTTTTGACACAAACTATATCCATGCACAAGACAGAAATATCAAACCTTTCATGCGTAACTTTTACACCATTAATGATCAAACTTATCCAGATATAATTTGCACTTTGGGGAAAGAAAATACCTTACGGAGTGAGCGACAAGTGAAGACACTGATCAGCCTGCACCTCTGTGCAGTCTAAACAGAGTTTTGCATCTATTGTCTATGCGTCTAAGGGAATCTAAGCAGTGAAAACAAGTCTCCAACTGTATTGCGCATGTTTATTTTGTGTAGTTGTGAAACAGGGCTATCAGCTTCTTTTCACGTGACATATCTTCTCAACACATTTCGTCGGTAATTCTTTGAAACACGGTAATTCTTTGAAACACGGCCATGTGTTTTCACGGGTCAGTGAGTTTATTAGTGACCTGAATAATGGGATTAATGTCAACAGACATGATGTGTTTGTTTATTGCACAGTCAAAACAATATTTGATTCTGTGAGTACTCATGTGGATATCTCCTTACTGGCAGGGAAAAAGGGCACTGCGTTGGAAAAGGGGTATTCAGAAAAAATTATGAAGGGAAAACTCAGCATCCGGGAGATTCTGAAGGCTTTCCGGGAGCGCGGGAGCTGGGCTTCATTTCTAGGAGACTCCTGGATGATCCGGGAGACATCTCATGTATGCCATCTTTTTCTTGATTTTAGAAATATGAATTGTTTATAAAAAATAAAAATTCAGACTCCTCTGCTTTATTGTATAAACAAAGGATCGATTAGTATGGAATTTTAGCTCTTGCTGATAAACTAATGCAGACGCTTATATCTCGCAGAGTCTACCTTAGCTATTAATAGCATGTGCTATGCGCCTGCGTACTTTCTTCCAAGCGTTTTCACTTTGATGAGAATTACTAGGTACCTAACCTCTTACACGCTGGCGTGTGAGGGGAGGTAATCCAAACTACCACACAGACTGGGAATCATTCTGAGATCTTATATTTTGTATAGGATTAGGATTCTGATCCACAGGCACCTGGTTTTATAAATTTGTTCGGGTATCTCTTTTACTATAAAAGGTTGGAAACTGTGCCATTTATTCCAACGGAAGTAGGGTAAAACACATCCTTTGCCCCTTCTCTTGGTCTGACTAAACACACCAAGGCACCATCTTTTACCTAAGATTTAGAATAAATTAAAAATATCATCCAATCGAAGCCAAATGGTTTCATTATAATGTGAAAGAAATAATGTGTTAGTACCAATTAGGCAATTAGCTTTGTTTTTAATGATATAATGCATTGTTTCAGTCTTAGGGTGTTTTGTGGCCCCTCGGGGTGTCACAGGGTTTTTAGTCTGACCCAGAGTACTGCCAAAAAGGCTGGCTTTCATCCCCAACTTCCGTCAGAGTGAGAAAATGGTGAACTTTCCGACCTAGCATGAAAAAAATACCCGGACAAATAGCATTGATGAAACCAGGTGCCTGCAGTCTGATTGCATGTTTAATTAAGTGCAAAATAGATTTTATATTATATATGATATTAGGTATTTTATATATAGGATAAAGGATATATTTAGCTAATATTAAGATAGATCTACATATTAAGGTAGATTCTTGGTATCTGCTCCCCTGTATATTATGATAAGAGATATATTTAAACCCTTACCTACCCTTTAAGCACAAAGCATAGACTCTGATCAGACTGGGCGTATGCCCAGGCTGATCTGAATCTGCGCTGGATGCTCAAGCCACTTTGTTGGTATTCTTGTGTCGGGACTCATATATTGGACATAAGTTATTTAAATCAGTATATCTTATACATATCCTCCATTAGAAATAGTATAACCTATAAATATAAGAAAAGGTAGACCACATTTTTACTCCAGCTTCCTAAAGCAGATGGGACAAATAAAAAATCAAATCCTGTTATGTAATACCATAAATTATGATAGAGCAGGGCATATCATACAATACCGTATTAATACCCCAGTGGATGATATTGGTATCAGTGCTCCATATAGGAATGGGTTGCAAAATTAATTCATTTGAGGCCATACATATTAACCTGTTTATGCCTTGCGTCCCATAAAAAGGATGTCTGCAAACATAGTTGATCCAGATCAGATGCTGCAGAATGTGGCGTAGATATATATGGCATCTGGTCAGAGCCTAAACTGTCTGCATTTACATTAAATATTGGAAATTCTGAAGAAGAAAAATGTATAATTGAAATCAAATCAGACTTCCCCTATACTGGTAATGAGCATGCCCAAACTGTGTCATATGGCCAACTCCCGATATCTTAAAGTCGAAGTTCATAACTACTGATATCTCAAAGTAAATTTTCTGGTTCCAGAAAATTTACTTTGAGGTACCAGTAGTTTAATATGTTCAGAATTGAAATGTAAAGAAAAATAGGAATTCCAACAGGTATTCAGTGAAATAGGAGGTTTCTTTGAGATATCAGTGTTCGAGATATCAAGAGTTGACTAGTACATGTATTTTAAAGCATTTATGCTACCTCTGTAATCTTGACAAGAGGTAAATAGAACCATAGAGTAAAACTTCTCTTTCTCAATTTTGATGAACTTCTCTTGAAAATGAGAGTCTTCAGCTCAAAACAGGAGTAAAGGACTCCAGATATGGAGTTAACAGGAAGTCTGGTCACTAGACATTAAGGAGTGAAACTGTGCAAACAGGGAATAAAATTAGTAACCCATATTATAAACTTTAGCTCTTGGGAGATGAATGAGTGATTCACTCAGTGAATTTTTTAAAGTCAGACTTGCATATAGCCTTTAACACTTTAAGCACCAGTGACGAAAATAGCACAATTTGCATCATCATGAGCCACCTCATGTGGATCTACACGCCCACTCTCACTGTGAAATGTCTTGGACAAGGCATTTTTAGCTCACCTGAGCACGAAGTGCTCAGGGTGAGCTTTTGGGATACCCTGATGTCCGTCGTCCGTCGTACGTGTGTCAGGACGTCCGGACGTCCGTCAACTTTTGCTTGTGTACACTCTAGCAGGCACAGTTTTGATCCAATCGTTATGAAACTTTGTCAGAATGTTAGTCTTTATAAAATCTAGGCCAAGTTTGAAACTGGGTCATGTTGGGTGAAAAACTAGGTCACTAGGTCAAATCTTAGAAAATCCTTGTGTACGCTCTAGAGGGCACAGTTTTCATCCAAAGTTCATGAAACTTTGTCAGAATGTTTATCCTCATAATATTTAGGATAAGTTCGAAACTGGGTCACGTCAGGTCAAAAACTAGGTCACTAGGTCAAATCTTAGAAAAACCTTGTGTACACTCTAGAAGGCACAGTTTTGATCCAAACGTTATGAAACTTTGTCAGAATGTTTATCCTTATACTATCTAGGATAAATTTGAAACTGGGTCACGTCGGGTCAAAAACTAGGTCACTAGGTCAAATATTAGAAAAACCTTTTGTACGCTCTAGAGGACACAGTTTTGATCCAGTCTTTATTAAACATTGTTGGAATGTTTATCTCTATGAACTCTAGGTTAAGTTTGAAACTGGGTCATGTTGGGTGAAAAGCTAGGTCACTAGGTCAAATCTTAGAAAAACCTTGTGTACGCTATAGAAGGCACAGTTTTCAACCAAAGTTCATAAAACTTTGTCAGAATGTTTATCCTTATTATATGTAGGATAAGTTAGAAACTGGGTCATGTCGGGTCAAAAACTAGGTCACTTGGTCAAATCATAGAAAAACCTTGTGTACGCTCTAGAGGACACAATTTTCATCCAATCTTTATGAAACTTTGTCAGAATGTTTATCTCCATAAACTCTCGGCCAAGTTTGAAAGTAGGTCATGTCGAGTCAAAAACTAGGTCACTAGGTCAAATCTTAGAAAAACCTTGCGTATGCCTTAGAAGGCATAGTTATGATCCAATCTTCATGAAACTATGTCAAAATGTTTATTGTCTATATATCTAAGCCCCCTATGAAACTGAGTCACTTTGGGTCAAAAACTAGGTCAAATCTGAGAAGAAACTTTGTGTACACCCTAGAGGGCACAGTTTTGATCCAATCTTCATGAAACTCTGTCAGAATGTTTATCTTTATGAAATCTAGGTCAAGTTTGAAACTGGGTCATGTCGGGTCAAAAACTAGGTCACCAGGTCAAATATAAGGAAAACCTTGTATATGCTCCAGAGGGCACAGTTTTGATCGAATCACAGTGAAACTTTGTCAGAATGTTTTTTCTTACAATATCCAGGCCAAGTTTGAAACTGGGTCATGTCGGGTCAAAAACTAGGTCAAATACTAGGAAAACCTTTTGTACGACTTAGAGGTCACAGTTTTGATCCAAACTGAATGAAATTTTGTCAGATTGTTTATCCTCACAATATCTAGGCCAAGTTTGAAACTCGGTCATGTCGGGTCAAAAACTAGGTCAGATCTTAGAAAAACCTTGTGTACGCTCTTGAGGACACAGTTTTGATCCAATCTTTTTGAAACTTTGTCAGAATGTTTATCATCACAATATTTAGGCCAAGTTTGAAAGTAGATCATGTTGGGTCAAAAACTAGGTCACTAGGTCAGATATAAGAACTGATTTGTGTAAACTCTAGAAAGCACAGTTTTGATCCAATCTTCATGAACCTTCGTCAGAATGTTTATCCTCAGGATATCCAGACCAAGTTTAAAACTGGGTCATGTCAGGTCAAAAACTAGGTCACTAGGTCAAATCTGAGAAAAACTTTGTGCACACCCTAGAGGGCACAGTTTTGATCCAATCTTCATGAAACTTTGTCAGAATGTTTATCTCCATAAAATCTAGGTCAAGTTTGAAACTGGGTCATGTCGGGTCAAAAGCTAGGTCTCTAGGTCAAATCTAAATTAAGTTATGCTGCAAGAATCAGAACTTACATTGCAATGATGCCAGCCACAAACTCCTTGGAGTACATTAGTTTCACCACAGTGAGATAATGATGCTACCATTCTATCATCTGTCTTTGCTTAGTTCAGTCTAGTTCAAATCCATCAAAGGAACTCAACATGAACAGGATTTTTTCGTAGAAGGAACTCAACATGAATGGAAACTTTTCCCAGAAGGGACTCTGCCATTTTCAGCTCACCTGAGCCTTACAGTATTGGTGTTAGCTGCCTCTGTCATCCATCCATAAACATTTTCAAACATCTCTGAAACCACTGGGCAGACTAAACTCAAATTTCATATGGGGCCTGCACATGGGTCAAAGGATTGAAAGTTCTTCAAATGATCTTGGTCACATGACCAAGGTAGCCGACATTCCCATGTATGGTAAAAACTCTTATAAATCTTCACCAGAGCCAGTGAACTGATTAATGCTCAGGTGAGCGATTCAGGGCCACCATGGCCCATTCAGGGCCACCATGGCCCTCTTGTTTGAATTTTTGCAGGCATAAATTTTGTCGTCTGCTGTTTGGTGCTAAAGAGTTTAACTGTTAAAGTACCAGAAATCAAAATAGTTGAATTTGCAAACAGCATAGATCCAGATTCCGGGCCGGGTAGCGCAATCGGTAGGGCACCTGACTCGTAAGTCAGAGGTCCTGGGTTCGAATCCCGGTCTGGCCACATACTTTCGTTTCTCCTTCCGCTGATTCAAGAAGGGCAGTTGTCAGTTACTGGCGAAAGAATGTGCACTTAGTACTGGTTAACCGCTTAGGAGGTCTAAGCCTGCCCAGGAATAGTGTGGTTAGGTTAACTGACCGTCCCAACATGACCTTAGTTGTTTACCGTGGACGTTACATGTAAGCATCAAATCAACCAACCAACCAACCAAATCCAGATTAGGTGGCTCATTATGAGAACCTGTATTCACCAACAGTGTAGATCCAGATTAGGCTGCTCATTATGAGCCATCTGTCATCTGGATACTGTGAGCCCTCTGATCTTTCTCAACATGATATTGCATAGACAAAACATTTTTTCAAAATTTGCAGACGTAAATTTTGTAGTCTGCTGTTTTTTAGCTCACCTGAGCACGAAGTGCTCAGGGTGAGCTTTTGGGATACCCTGATGTCCGTCGTCCGTCGTACGTCCGTCCGGACGTCCGTCAACTTTTGCTTGTGTACACTCTAGAGGGCACAGTTTCGATCCAATCTTTATGAAACTTTGTCAGAATGTTAGTCTTTATAAAATCTAGGCCAAGTTCGAAACTGGGTCATGTCGGGTCAAAAACTAGGTCACTAGGTCAAATCTTAGAAAAACCTTGTGTACGCTCTAGAGGCCACAGTTTTCATCCAAAGTTCATGAAACTTTGTCAGAATGTTTATCCTCATAGTATCTAGCACAAGTTCGAAACTGGGTCACGTCGGGTCTAAAACTAGGTCACTAGGTCAAATCATAGAAAAACCTTGTGTACGCTCTAGAGGACACAGTTTTGATCCAATCTTTATGAAACTTTGTAAGAATGTTTATCTCCATAAACTCTAGGCCAAGTTTGAAAGTGGGTCATGTCGGGTCAAAAACTAGGTCACTAGGTCAAATCTTAGAAAAACCTTGTGTACGCTCTAGAGGCCACAGTTTTCATCCAAAGTTCATGAAACTTTGTATGAATGTTTATCCTCATAGTATCTAGGACAAGTTCGAAACTGGGTCACGTCGGGTCTAAAACTAGGTCACTAGGTCAAATCATAGAAAAACCTTGTGTACGCTCTAGAGGACACAGTTTTGATCCAATCTTTATGAAACTTTGTCAGAATGTTTATCTCCATAAACTCTAGGCCAAGTTCGAAACTGGGTCATGTCAGGCCAAAAACTAGGTCACTAGGTCAAATCTAAGAAAAACCTTGTGTACGCTCTAGAAGGCACAGTTTTGATCCAAAGTTCATGAAACTTTATCAGAAAGTTTATCCTTATAATATCTAGGATAAGTTTGAAACTGGGTCATGTCGGGTCAAAAACTAGGTCACTAGGTCAAATCATAGAAAAAACCTTGTGTATGCGCTAGAGGACCTAGTTTTGATCCAATCTTTATGAAACATTGTCAGAATCTTTATCTCTATAAACTCACGGCCAAGTTTGAAACTGGGTCTTGTTGGGTTAAAAACTAGGTCACTAGGTCAAATCTTAGAAAAGCCTTGTGTACGCTCTAGAAGGCACAGTTTTGATCCAAAGTTCATGAAACTTTGTAAGAATGTTTATCCTCATGATATGTAGGACAAGTTTGAAACTGGGTCATGTCGGGTCAAAAACTAGGTCACTAGGTCAAATCATAGAAAAACCTTGTGTACGCTCTAGAGGACACAGTTTTGATCTAATCTTTATGAAACTTTGTCAGAATGTTTACTTTCATAAACTCTCGGCCAAGTTTGAAAGTAGGTCATGTCGGATAAAAAACAAGGTCACTAGGTCAAATCATAGAAAAACCTTGTGTACGCCCTAGAGGGCACAGTTTTGATCCAATCTTCATGAAACTCTGTCAGAATGTTTATCTTAATGAAATCTAGGTAAAGTTTGAAACTGGGTCATGTCGGGTCAAAAACTTGGTCACTAGGTCAAATCTTAGAAAAACCTTGTGTACGCTCTAGAAGGCACAGTTTTCATCCAAAGTTCATGAAACTTTGTCAGAATGTTTATCTTCATAATATCTAGAACAAGTTTGAAACTGGGTCACGTCGCGTCAAAAACTAGGTCACTAGGTCAAATCATAGAAAAACCTTGTGTACCCTCTAGAGGACACAGTTTTGATCCGATCTTTATGAAACATTGTCAGAATGTTTATCTCCACAAACTCTAGGCCAAGTTCAAAACTGGGTCATGTCGAGTCATAAACTAGGTCACTAGGTCAAATCTTAGAAAAACCTTGTGTGCGCTCTAGAAGGCACAGTTTTGATTCAAAGTTCATGAAACTTTGTCAGAATGTTTATCCTCATAATATGTAGGACAAGTATGAAACTGGGTCATGTCGGGTTGAAAACCAGGTCACTAGGTCAAATCTTAGAAAAACCTTGTGTACGCTCTAGAGGACACAGTTTTGATCTAATCTTTATGAAACTTTGTCAGAATGTTTATCTTCATAAACTCACGGCCAAGTTTGAAAGTAGGTCATGTCGGGTAAAAAACTAGGTCACTAGGTCATATCTTAATAAAACGTTGTGTAAGCACTAGAAGGCATAGTTTTGATCCAATCTTCATGAAGCTATGACAAAATGTTTATTGTCCATATATCTAAGCCCCCTATGAAACTGAGTCACGTCGGCTCAAGGTCAAATCTTAGAAAAACTTTGTGTACACCCTAGAGGGCACAGTTTTGATCCAATCTTCATGAAACTCTGTCAGAATGTTTATCTTAATGAAATCTAGGTAAAGTTTGAAACTGGGTCGTGTCGGGTCAAAAACTTGGTCACCAGGTCAAATATAAGAACGACCTTTTATACGCACTAGAGGGCACAGTTTTGATCCAATCTCAATGAAACTGTGTCAGAATGTTTATTCTTACAATATCCAGGCCAAGTTTGAAACTGGGTCATGTCGGGTCAAAAACTAGGTCAAATGTTAGTATGGTAAAAACTCTTATAAATCTTCACCAGAGCCAGTGAACTGATTAATGCTCAGGTGAGCGATTCAGGGCCACCATGGCCCTCTTGTTGGCTTACATGGCTACTAGAAGACTACCGTAATGACCCTAAAATTTGGGACATCCGAAAGTCGGACAATTATTGTTCCAAAGTTCTTAGAAAGTGGATTTTACACACCTAAGTGCATCCAAATGATGCTAAGTGAATGGCAAACATTGTAAACCCTGATCAAACTGCTCCTTCAGGAGCAGTTTGATCGGGGTCTACAATGTTTGCTCAGGGCTGGCTGTCTGTCATTATGGTATTCACTATGCACTTTTACTGTTAAGGCTGCATTTACTATGATGCCCAAGGACAAAATATAAATTCAGTTACTATAAACATGAAAAAACATTTTACACAAATGATAGTTACTAAAATTTAAATGTCATTTGAAACTGTATTTGCTCTAAATATTTGGGGTAAATTGTCTAGCAAATAGTGTAGACCCAGTTCAGGCTGCTTCTGAGGAGCAGTCTGATCAGGGTCTGCACTGACCAGTGCCATCCATTCCAGATCAAATTTGAAGGGAGGAATATCCTGTTAGAAACATAGAAATGGTAAAAATAAGGTGTCCAAAATTTAGAGGTAATGTGGGATTTTTTTTTTGCATGTTTGTGCTGGAAATCTAGCTCATTCTGAATTTGCATGTGTAGGAAACAGATTTCAGGTGAAGAAATTTTACTATAGATACCTCTTTTAGATTCCAGGCCAGAGCATGTGATTTCTAAGAGTCAGAATTGCTGTTTAAAATGTTGCTTAAACGCTATGTCTGCAAAACACATTTTTGTGGGGAAAGAAAGAATTATTAAACGTGTAGTATCCTGGCTGAAATGTGTGATTATCAGGCTTTTAAATATTTTTCAGGCAAGTTGTTCGATGGATAGATCTAGACTCTACATAAAAGGAGTTGCCATAGTAGCAGCTGTATTGTTGCTACTTAATGGTTGTCATGGCAACAGACTGTTGGAGTTGAAGACCGCTGAAGATTATATGAATGTTTGTATGGATGGAATCTCTCATAAACTGACCCCGGGACCAGAGGCAGATCTGTTTAAGCAGGTATGAAGAGTTTCTCATTTTCTGTATCTGTATAAAATTTCCTGCAGGAATCCACTTGGACATTGACAGAAATTCCACTTTCCTGCTGGAATGTAACAGTGCTGTACAGTCTTGATTCTCGTCAGCCAGGTATTTTGCACTAAACAAATCTCTAATCGTAGAACTCCACAGAATTACTTAGTGAAAACAGAGCCAGGCTCTTATCAAAAAGTGTTGAAAATTGTGTTATTTTAACCCATTATATCTCGGTCATATTTATGAGTTTATTAAATTAGGAGACAATCATGTTTTCAGCTGATACTGAAAATTGTCCACAAAATTCACATAAATATACAAGTTATTGCTATTTAAAAATGCAAGGCAATATAGCAAATGACCCGTGTTTTCTCCAGGTGCATAAAGCGCCTCAATGACCCAGAAGCGGTAGTTACATAGGACGGGAATTGAGAATGGAAAATGATAAGAATTCCACATGGAGAATGGTTAAAATTCCTGTAGAAAACTTTGAAAAATGTAGAGAGATAATCCAGGTGCATCTCCTTTCTCATTGGGGGCAACTCTTAAAGGAAAGAATTTGCTCCTTGGGGGAGCAATTTCTTTCCTTTAAGAGTAACCCCCAATTTTCAAATGATACAGTTAACATTGTTGGATCCATAAAAAGGGTATAAAAAAGTGTAAAATGTCAGGGAAAAATCAGGGAATTTTGAAGCGGAGGATAGGTGGCAACCCTTTAATGCCTATCACTGACTAATGTGATGCCAACTGTAATATGATGCCACAATGGTGTCAAAGTGATGCCACAATGGTGTCAATGTGATGTCATAATGGTGCCAGTGTGATGCCACAGTGGTGTTGTGATGTCACGATGATGTCAGTGTGATGCCATAATGGTGTCAGTGTGATGCCACAGTGGTGTCATTGTGATGCCACAATGAGTCATTGTAATGCCACAATGGTGTCAGTGTGATACCACAATGGCATCACATCAGAACTGACTCAGCTAGACAAGGCCAATAAAATGCTTAGACACTGATATGTGAGAAATAAGACAAATTTACTTCCTTAGTTTGTTTTATCTTGAACCAAAGAACGAAATCAGGGTTTGCTGTTTGTGCATGCATGTTGCAAGACATTTTCACACAAAATATTTCATTTTGTTGTCACAGACACATTGCAGTCCCTTTGTGATTTGCAAACAAGATTAACATTTTCCCAATCACGGAAGGTTGCTATCGCATTATCTAACATTAAATGACAAATAAAATCCGGTACCGTAATTATCCTAAATATTGGGACATGTTTACTATTTACAGTAATTTTTCTAAAGTTTGAACAAGTTGGTTTTTACTACCGGTACCCAGCTCTGGGCCCAAAATTGCTGCTTGAATGGCAAACAGTGCAGACCCTGATCAGACTGCTCCTTGTTAGGAGCAGTCTGATCAGGGGCTGCACTGTTTGCACAGGTATTTCTCTCCCATTATTCAGGGTGATTACGGTATGTCTGCAAAACTTGTTGCGGCATTAACAAATAGAAAAATTATCAATACATGATTTATTAATAGGATTCTTTTATCTCGTACAGATTTATTGTGATTTCATATCTTTTTTGGTCTTTTGACAATTCGATTTAGAACTTACGGTGTTGTGTTTGTAACTGGTTCCAATTTGTGAAATTAATTCGTAATCGTGTAAAATCAGATTATTATTGATAAAGTAATAAATGGCTGACAAACAGTTTCCAGTGTTGTTGCATATATGAATTGCTTCCTGGTAAATAACTGACATAAATTTAATGACCCTAGAAAACAGGTTTTGGGGAAGAAGTACGGAATTCCATCTGATAAAGGCCTCTTCACCAATAAAAGCCCCTACACTTTTTTTTATAAGACAAAGTGCTCAAATTTCCACCAAAATTGGCTTTAGACCATCAAAATATGAGCTACCATATTCAACCCTTCATATTCAACCATATTCAACCCTTTTAGCACACTGATAGGTGAACATTTTCAAAATGGCATTAAATACTTGCAGTAGATGCTCTTCCTAAAAAGCGCACATTTCAAAGAATTATTAGATATACAGTCCAACCTGTATTAAGCAAGCACCTATGGGATAATCAAAATGTGCTTGCTTAAGACAGGTGCTTGCTTAATACAGGTACAATTCAGTGCATTTGCCTTTTTGGGGAAATGAAAACATGCTTGCTTAATACAGGTTGCTTGCTTAATACAGGTGGCCACTAAGACAGGTTTGACTGTAGAGTTTAATGTTTAAAGCTATAGTGTTTTTATCCCCCGACCGAAAGGTTCGGGGGATATAGCGATGAGCCTGGCGTCCGTCCGTCCGTCCGTCCGTCCGTCTGTCCGTCTGTCCGTCCGTCCGTCCGTCTGTCCGTCCGTAAACATTTTCTTGTCCGCTCCATAGTTTGAATACCCTTTGGAATATTTTCATGATACTTCATAGTTATGTAGAACAGGTCATGGCGATGTGTCGCGTGCAAGAATGGTAACTCTTGCTTTTGTAATTTTTGAGTTATCTCCCCTTTGGTGAATTTTTGGCAGATTCGTGTCCGCTCTGTAACTTGAATACCCTTTGGAATATTTTCATGATACTTCACAGATATGTAGAGCAGGTCATGACGATGTGTCGCGTACAAGAGTGACAACTCTTGCTTTCTTACTTTTTTAGTTATTTCCCCTTGATGGTTTTAGGTGTGATTTCGTGTCCGCTCCATAACTTGAATACCCTTTGAAATATTTTCATGATACTTCACAGATATGTAGAACAGGTCATGACGATGTGTCACGAACAAGAATGACAACTCTTGCTTTTTAGCTCACCTGAGCCAGAGGCTCCGGGGGAGCTTATAGGATGGTAAGGCTCCGGCGTCCGTCGTCCGTCCGTCGTTCGTCGTCCGTCCGTCCACAATTTCAAACGACTTCTCCTCTGAAACCGCTGGGCGGATTGTAACCAAATTTCATATAGAGCCTCCTGGGACCTTAGGAACAAAAAGTTGTTCAAACGGTCCTGGTCACATGACCAACATGGCCGCCATGCCCATATATGGTAAAAACCTAAAAAAATCTTCTTCTCCAGAACCAATAGGCCGATGGCATTGAAACTTGGTATGTAGCATCGGGTACGCGAGTACTACCAAGATTGTTCAAATTATGACCTTGGGTTGACCTTGACCTTTTTTACGATAAGGTCAAATTTGCTTCCTTATGCTTTTATATGGCAAAATGCTACAACATAAGATATCTTGGAAACTGTTGAAGATTTTGGACTAAACATTGGTATCTACAGTCATCTTAATGAGTACATGAAGATTTATGAGTACAAGAGGTCAAGGTCATTCTTTGACCTTTGACCCTGAACTCTCATATTTTCTCAATCTTCTCAAAAGCCACTGGGCCAATTGAAACCAAATTTCATATAGAGCCCTTAGGGGTTGAGGGAATGAAAATTTGTTCATACGGTCAAGGTCACATGACCAACATGGCGACCACGCTCATATATGGTAAAAACCTTTAAAAATCTTCTTCTCCAGAACCAGTCGACCAATGGCCTTGAAACTCAGTATGTAGCATTGGGTACTCAAGTACTATCAAGATTGTTCAAATTATGACCCTGGGTTGACCTTGACCTTTTTTACGGCAAGGTCAAATATGGGAAAATGCTGGAACATGAGATTTCATGGAAAGTTTTGAAGATTTTGGCCCAAAAATTATTATATACATTCATCTTAATGAGTACATAAAGATTTATGGGTACAAGAGGTCAAGGTCATTTTTTGACCTTTGACCCTGAACTCTCATATTTTGACAATTTCAAACAGTCTTCTCAAAAGCCACTGGGCCAATTGAAATCAAATTCCATATAGAGCCACCAGGGGTTGAAGGAATGAAATTTGTTTAAATGGTCCAAGTCACATGACCACCAAGGCCGTCACGTCCATATATGATAAAAACCTTTAAACATCTTGTTCTCCAGAACCAATTGAACAATGGCCTGGAAACTTGGTATGTACCATTGAGTACTACCAAGATTGTTCAATGGATGACCTTGGCTTGACTTTGGTCATTTTTACGGCAGTGTCAAATATGGTAAAATGCTAAAACATGAGATTTTGGCCTAAAAAGTAGAATATACAGTCATCTTAATGAATACATGAAGATAGGTGAGTAATGGAGGTCAAGGTCAGATTTTATACGTCCATTTTTTTCATGGCATGGCGCTGTCCATCCATCCGTCTGTCAACATTCTTGTGCGCACCACATCTCAGTAATTGTTTGAGATATCTTGATGATTTTTTGTAGGCATATATATTTGGAAGTGGCAAAGTGTTGCGTACAGTAATGGTTGCTCCCCCTTTCTTAGTTTCCAAGTTATGCCCCTTTGATTATTTTTTACCTTACTAGTCTTGTGCATTCAATAACTTAGTAACCATGTGGAATATCTTGATGAAACTTTATAGCAATGTGCATGAGTACAAGACAGTATGTCACATATAAGAATGGCTGTTCCCCCTTAATTTTGGAGTAACCTCCCTTTGATTAGTTTTTAGCTCACCTGGCCCGAAGGGCCATAGTGAGCTATTGTCAAACCAATGCGTCCGGCGTGCGTCGTGCGTCGTGCGTCCGTGCGTCCGTGCGTCGTCCGTCAACACCTAAAAACAAATATTCAAACATCTTCTTCTGTAAAACTACTGGTCCCATGGTTCTCAAATTTCACATGGAGCATGACCTGACTCCAGGGTCTCAGAATTGTAAAATTGGGTCAGGTAAAAAATCCAAGATGGCCGCCGTTACTAAAAATAGCAAAAACAACAAAATAAACTTCTTCTCCAGAACCACTGGGTATATTTGTCTGAATTTTGGCATGGAACACCAGTGAATCCTTGGTATTCAAAATTGTAAAAATGAAAAAAATCTGTAGCGGAATTTTGTCACAGTGACCTACTTTCTGTTTACATGTGTAATTTTGCTCAAATGCCAATGTCAAAAAATGACCTATTTAAACAACTTCAAACCACTTCTTCTCTAAAACTGCTGAACCCATGGATCTCAAATTTCACTTGGAGCATGACCAGACTGCAGGGTTTCAAAATTGTAAAATTGGGTCAGGTCAAGAATCCAAGATGGCTGCCGTTACTAAAAATAGCAAAAACAACAAAATCAACTTCTTCTCCAGAACCATTTGGTATATTTGGTTGAAAGTTTGCATGGAACATAAGTGGGACCTTGGTATTTAAAATTGTAAAAATAAAAAAAATCTATATCGGAATTAGGTCACAGTGACCTACTTAGCGTTTACAAGGCCGATTTTGCTCAAATGTCAATATCTAAAGAAAATGCAACCAATTCTGACCAGATTGTGTCAGAAATGGTTCTTGAATGGAATTATTTCAATTTTGTGCCAGTTGACTATCCAAGATGGCCACCATGGGGGCCGTTACTAAAAATAGCACAAACATAAAATGACAATTACTCAAGAACCCTTGAATGGAATTGGACCAATTTTGTGTCAGAATGTTCCTTGCATGAAGCTGTTTCGATTAATTGCAATTTGGCATTCCAAGATGGCCGCCATCTGCCGTTACTAAAAATAGCACAAACATAAAAATGACAATTACTCAAGAACCCTTGAATGGAATTGGACCAATTTTGTGTCAGAATGTTCCTTGCATGAAGTCATTTCGATTAATTGCAATGTGGCATTCCAAGATGGCCGCCATCTGCCATTACTAAAAATAGCACAAAACATGAAAATGACAATATCTCAGTAACCGCTGAATGGATTTTGATGAAATTTGTGTCAAAATGATTCTTGCATTGAGATGTTTCAAAAATATCTAACTGTAGACCAGTCATATTGGCCTCTGTTACTAAAAATAGAAAAATGTGAAAATTAGAAAATCTCAATGGAATTGGGCTAATTTTGTGTCAGAATGGTCCTTTCATTAAGCTTTTTCGATTTTTTGCATTTTAGCATTCCAAGATGGCTGACATCTGCCGTTACTAAAAATAGCACAAAACATGAAAATGACAATATCTCAGTAACCGCTGAATGGATTTTGACGAAATTTGTGTCAAAATGATTCTTGCATTGAGATGTTTCAAAAATATCTAACTGTAGACCAGTCATGTTGGCCTCTGTTACTAAAAATAGAAAAATGTGAAAATTAGAAAATCTCAATGGAATTGGACCAAATTTGTGTCAAAATGGTCCTTGCTTGAAGGCTTTTCGATTTTTTTCATTTTAGCAATCCAAGATGGCCGCCATCTGCCATTGCTAAAAATAGTACAAAACATGAAACTGGCAATATCTCAGTAACCCCTGAATGGATTTTGATGAAATTTGTGGCAAAATGATTCTTGCATTGAGGTGTTTCAAAAGTAAATATATAAAGACCAGGCAAGTTGGCCTCTGTTACTAAAAGTAGCAAAATGTGAAAATGAGAAATTCTCAGTGGAGTTGGACCAATTTTGTATCAGAATGGTCCTGTTGCACAATAGCCAGGTGAGCGATATCAGGCCCATTTGGGCCTCTTGTTTACTTTTTGAGTTATTTCCCCTTGATGGTTTTTGTCACCCGACGTAGGCGGAGGGGGACTATAGAAATGACCCTCGTCCGTCCGTGTGTCAGTCCGTCCGTCCGTCCGTCCATCCGTCCTTCCGTCCGTCCTTCCGTCCGTCCGTCCGTCCGAAATCTTGTCCCCGCAACTCCTCCTACGTCTTTCATCGGATTGATTTGAAATTTTACAGATTATATTCTTATGATATGAAGATGTGCATGTGGTTTTTGATTTTTGTTTCGTCCATTTTTGATGGAGTTACAGCCCTTGCCGACTCAGACCTTTCTGTCCGTCCGAAATCTTGTCCCCGCAACTCCTCCTACGTCTTTCATCGGATTGATTTGAAATTTTACAGATTATATTCTTATGATATGAAGATGTGCATGTGGTTTTTGATTTTTGTTTCGGCCATTTTTGATGGAGTTACAGCCCTTGCCGACTCAGACCTTGTCCCCGCAACTCCTGCCACATCTTGCATCAGATTGACTTGAAATTGGGCAGAATGTATCATCATGACCTGAAGATGTGCATGTAATTTTGGAATTTCAATTGTCCTATTTTTTACAAAGTTATGGCCCTTTGTCGTTTTTGGCATTTTTCCAACTTTTGAAGCGTTTGACCGAGAGAGCTGAAATTTGGTATGCTATTAGCATTTGGTGAATTGGGTATTCTGATTATTGTTAGGATATGCTAAATTTATTTGTGACAGAGTTATTCCCCTTTCATAGATAATAGACATTCACAGACATTCAGGTAAAAGGATAACTCAAGAACTATTCATATTAATGGGGTGAATTTTCATAAATGCATTGTTCATTTTTCATCAATGCATTGTTCATTTTTCATCAGATTCATATTCAGAGGATCATGGCCCTTGTTATTTTGTTATTGGGTATACAGTCTTGATGTTTTGGGCATTCTGTAAGGGCCTAAAGTTTCAGTAACCTGATTTACACATATACGCCCAGTTCTGAACTTAAGTATTTTATAACCTCATAGAGGCCCAGTAATTGTTGGGTATATGACAGACTCTTTGCTTATGCTTCAATTATTATTTGCTTACCAGGTTCTGTTATGCACATATTTTCTGGTTTTGGCCATACAGTTACTTTGAAACGGAATAAAGGGCTGCAGTTTGTGACACATTTCAAACGTCGGGTGACACTTGGCCGATGGCCTTTTATTGGTGTGATTTCGTGTCTGCTCTATAACTTGAATACCTTTTGGAATATTTTCATAATACTTCACAGATATGTAGAGCAGGTCATGACGATGTGTCGCGAACAAGAATGACAACTCTTGATTTCTTACTTTTCGAGTTATTTCCCCTTGATGGTTTTAGTTGTGATTTCGTGTCCGCTCCTTAACTTGAATACCATTTGGAATATTTTCATGATACTTCACATTTATCTAGAACAGGTCATGCTGATATGTCGAGAACAAGAATGACAACTCTAGCTTTCTAACTGTTTGAGTTATGTCCCCTTGATGGTTTTAGGTGTGATTTCATGTCCGCTCCATAACTTGAATACCGTTTGAAATATGTTTATGATACTTCACAGATATGGAGATCAGATCATGACAGTTTGTCTCGTACAAGAACGACAACTCTTGCTTTCATACTTTTCCGAGTTATTTCCCTTTGGAAGTTTGAGCTGCAGGTTTGCGTCTCTGCTCCATATCTGTATAACCCTGGCCTGCTCCACAATTTTAATACCCTTATACCTTTTTGAATTTTGATGATCATGCCTCATGACATCCTATTAGTGTTCCTAACTCTATGTGACTCCGCCTACCTCCCCTTCCGCCCCCCCCCCCCCCCCCCCCCCCCCCCCCCCCCCCCCAAAAAAAAAAAAAAAAAAAAAATTGTTTTCAGATTTGGATTCTTTGTCCAAATTCACTTACTAGAGAGCTCAAAATTAGATTTATAGGGCTTGTACTTTAGAAGTTATTCGCACATTTTGAAATGTTGAATGTATCATATGCAATACATTGTCTACAATACATGGTTGCTATTTTAGATTTTACCTTTTTTTAGCAAACTGGCATACTGTTTTGGTCTGAGTGCTAGATAATCATGCATCTGTTAAACAGATAATGTCAATAAGGAGCATAAAAGAATGACAGTATACTATTGATATGTGTTTTGAAGTGCACCCTGTTTAGCAAGGCACAGGGGGCCTTAGGTCGGGGGATTTGCCATCTCCTCTGATGGCTATTTTTAGCAATTGTAAACAAGCAATCAAGGAATAAACCGGTAGAAACATGTAGGCTTCTAAATTATAATCATATACCCCAGAAATTTCCATGATGTGTTCTTATTGGGGCATGTGGGCTAATTAGATCGAATACAGTATTCCAGATGGTAAGGATGGACAAGTCCCCTGGTCAAAAAGGGGGCAAAATGGTGGTGTTGTCTCATTAAGGTGTATGGGTCCATCCCATGTTTTCCTGCCATTTATGTGAAGGGAGACAACTTATGTGACTTCCTAGGCCTGTTTGTGTCATTTTGAAAAGATGCTTCCTTTAAAGCTGCAAAGTCTGTAACTTTTGGTCTTTTATTTTTAGAATTTATGTTTCTAAGTTTAATTAGCTAAAATTCGGGGATACATTTCACCAGATTCGTAAACCTTAACAAATTATCACTATCAGAACAACAGCGTTTATGTTAAAAATCAACTGTCTGGAATTTCTGGAGGGATGTAAATAATTACAAACAAGAGAAAAACACCTGTTTTTATAAAGATTATTCACTTTTCCATGCTGTTTTCAGTTGTAGTGAACAGATTTATTGTGGAAGCATAGCTTAATTCTACTTTTACAAAATTTAATGATTTAAAAAGGAAATAAAAATTTTCGGAAAATGGTCATAATTGCAGACTCACGCTAGAATATATGCGAGCAAAAGTTCTCTGACTTAAAAGTATATATATAAAAAAAAAAAAATAGCCGAGATAAGTAAAAACCGAGGTCCCATATTTTTGCTCGAAATTTTAGAAATTCACCTTTTCACTGATCGAAATTTTGGAGAACTTTCAGAAATTATTTTCGGGAATAATTTTAGGTGTCCGAAATTTTAGAGTGTCCGAATTTTTAGAAGAATTACCGTAGTCACTTTAAAAGAAAGACTTTGGTTTTGTAGAACCGTATTCTTTTCCTTTAGAGTCAACCCCTGATGAGAAGGGGGGCAAATGTGAAAATGGGAGAGTTCTTTCCCTTGAAAGTGTATCCAATCACCTTAAAATTACCTCTTCGTTGTATGATCTCATTAATATTGCCTCATTTACTGTAAAACTTCTAAAAAATTGGGACACCTGAAATAATTACAGTAACTGTCCTTTGTAGTTAATGAGATGTTAAAATGTCAATGTATGGTACACAAAATGTTGGCATTTTTACCTGAAAGAATGTGAGGAGCTTTTGCAATGCAAAAGCTCCTCTAATTTTTTCAGTAAAAATATAAGCCCACTTGATATTGTGTTTTCTAGAAGACTTCAACAAATCCTTGACTAACCACTTTTGTTAAGTTAATAATTGAACAATGGGCCCCTGCTTGGTTTTACATGCAGTAATTTCCAAAAGATGCAGATGGAATGACAAACAGTGTAGACCCTGATCAGTTTGGAACAGTCTGATTTGGAGGTGCACTGTTTGCTCATATCTATCTGTTCCAATCTTTAGAATTTTTATGGATAAGCAATTATGATTAGATTAAACAACTTACATGTGTTATTTTGTGGAAAAATGCCTGAAATGATATTTTATATAGCTTTGTTCAAACAATCTCAACAACATTGTCATGTCTCTATTTCAGTGTTCTCCTTGGTCCAAGAGAAGCTGTTGTACAGAGGAGATAGCAGAACAGATGCATGCCAACGCCACCTGGTACAAGATGGACTGGAGCCACTGTCCACAGAAACTCTCAGAAAAATGCCGTGGCCGATTCATGCAGGATCTCTGCTTTTATGAATGTTCCCCAAATGTTGGACCTTGGTTAGTTAAGGTATGCTGTTTTCACACATGCAGGGCTGAGACATGGTTAAATAAAAGTGGTTTCTGCTCTCCTGATAGAAATGCATAACAAACTAGAAAAGACATTTGTAAAACACGATGCCCTCAATCATATGCATGTCTCTAAAAGTGAATGATCTGTACTAAAAAAAAATGACAGACACATTCTACCGTATAATGGAAAATTTTTGCGTCACCTAATTTTCGTGGAATTTCGCGGTCAGTAGCGATCCACGAAAATTAAACACCGCGAAATATTTTCCAAGTTTGTTCATAATTCAATCGTCCAAACATATGGTTTGTGTTATTCCATGGGCCCCACAAAACCATAAAAGTAAGTAGCTATAGAGCTATTATTTTCTGTGCAATTATGTAATCTGCTAATTAGCAGATTATTTTAAATTCGAAGAGGCTGTCACTTTTTTGCTGGATTAACGGTCACTTGTACCAGATTTTGCAAGTACAATTGAATTACTTTTAATTGGCTGTGAGTTCTGTTTACTTTTATTCTGAACAATAGCCATTCTATCAATTGCTCGTATATTTCAGTTGATTGTTTCTGTGTACTAAACACTAATTTATACAAATGACTATCGTACATTTTTGTTGTTGTTTTTTTTTGGTGCAAAAAGGATCGGTATCCTAACAAACCCTATAGTAGCTGATGCTCTCTAAACAAATGTAATCATAAAAAAGTGATTACAGTTTCATTACGTTCTCTCACCTTGTACGTCTTGAATTTTCAGTCAAGCCAATATTTTACAGAACAAAGCCAGTTTTTATTTTCGTGGATATTCACATGCGCGAAAACATGAAAAAAAAAACGCGAAAATTAATCTTAATATTTTGGGGACAAATCTGTGAAAATTTGGCAACGCGAAAATTTTCCATTATACTGTATATGACGCAAGTAAAGTTATATTCCTGGACATTTGTTATATGAGCCACCACATGGCAAAACCAACAAAGGCATGACTTGTGTGTCTTACAAAGCTTCAGCTCAGTCTGGGCATCCACCCTGTTTGATCTGAGTCTATGCTGTGTGCTTAAAGAGTAGCTATAGGGTATAAGCTACCTCCATGCTGACAGCAAACAGACAGAATGGCTGCCCAGGCTGATCTGAGATTTTGCTGGGCACACATGCCACTTTGTTTGTTTTGTTGTGATGTGGCTTATGTTGTTTGTAAAAAAATGGTATGAAGAAACCATCGTTTTTTCAAAGGGAAGCAAGTTTTGTGTTTCTCTTTTCACAGGGTATAATCGATTCTGCCAATTTTCGCTTCCTGCAGAGACTGTACATCATATTTGGCTTCTGCCGAGACTGTCCGCGAACTCTTGCTTCCTGCAGAGACTACTGTCCTCGAAAAACAGCTTCCTGCCTAGACTGTCCACATGATTCTGCTTCCTGCCGAGAGCCTCGGCAGGAAGCAGAATCACGCGGACAGTCTCTGCAGGAAGCCATTTATCATGTACATAAGTCTCGGCAGGAAGCAAGTGTTCGCGGACAGTCTCGGCGGAAATCAAATATGATGTACAGTCTCTGCAGAAAATTAGCGGAATCGATTATACCCTGTGCTTTTGCTTCCCTACACAGTGAAACCCTTCCACAATGGGACCTACTCTTAAAAGAAAGAATTCGCTCCTAGGGGAGCAAAGTTCTTTTGTTTTGAAGTTGAGCCCTTTTAAGAAGGGAGGCATAAAAAGAAAATGGAAGCCTAGACAGTGCTGCAGATAAGAAGGGGTAACAAAGATAATTTAGGGATAATTATCATTATTTCTCCACAAAAACATATTTTGTGACCCATCATTAGAACCGTCTCGCCGAGACGGTTCTAATGAGGGGTCACAACATATGTTTTCGTTGAGAAATAAGAAAAATTATCTTTTAATTATCCTCAATACCCCATCTTATCTGGAGCTCTGCTATGGTTGATTCACCTCAAAGTAGACCTTTGTACTTAAAGGTAAAAACCAGTCTGTTTTGCTCAAGATTTCTTGCACTTACTTGACAACTTCATACTGAAATTTTGTGCAAGTATAAATTTTCCAGAGACTTGCACTTCTGGTATCATTACAGTTGGCTTTACCTTATATAGTAAGGATGAAGTATGCTAAAATGAATTCTGAATTGAAATTTAAAAAAAAATAAAAAGATAAACAATAAGGAATTAGACAACAACATTTACTGTGTCATAATTTTGGGCTAAAATACTGGTAGTAATTGTCTGCCTTGACATGTTCTTGTTGGGCTGCATAGCACAGTCGGTAGGGCGCCTGGCTTGTAAGCCAGAGGTCCTGGGTTCAGTACTCGGTCCAGCCACTTACTTTCATTTCCCCTTCATCTGATTCAAGAAGGGCAGTTGTCATTTACTGGTAAAAGTAAGTGCACTTAGTACTGGTTAACCGCTTAGGAGGTCTAAGCCTGCCCAGGAATAGCGTGATTAGGTTAACTGATCATCACGACATCACCTTAGCTGTTTTCCGTGGACTTAATGTCCACGGTAAACAGCTACGGTCATGTCGTGATGACAATAACACACATGACATTTCCATTTTGTACTTTGTACAAGTACAACTCAGGAGAGAATGTTTTGGAATGTGCTTCAGCTTAATACAAACAGCTGGGCAGGTTGTCTTCCAGCATTGCTCACGTCAATAAATATACATTCAGAACTTCAGACAAGGTGGGGTTTTTCATATTTCTCAAAAAAAAAGTTGTGGCCTCTCATTAGAACCATCTCGATGAGACAATTCTAGTGAGGGGTCACAACATATGTTTTTATGGAGAAGTACAGAAATTTATCTCTAAATTATCCCTCTTACCTTTTCCCATCTGGAGCGCTGACATTCTTTGCTTCTCAGGTTGATGGAATGAAAATACGTAAAGAAAGATTTGTAGATGTTCCTCTGTGTCGACAAGAATGTGATGCATGGTGGGATGACTGTAAGGATGATTACACGTGTATAGAAAACTGGACACGTGGGTTCAATTGGGCCACAGGTGAGTTTAAGTAACCTTTGTAACATGGTAATCAGTTACTTTAATGAGCTTTAAGTTTGTACAGGTTTTTGTCCCACTGTTTCAGGAGTGTGCAAAAGAGATTCCCAAAGGAGAGCTTATGTTATACCTCCCACGTCGTAGTCTGAGTATGCGTTAGCCTTAGCATAACTGTTAGCGTCCTTGTTGGCACCTGTGATCAGGTTAACCAGTGTTAAGAATTGTGCTTAATTCAGTGTTCAAGTTTGTATCTTAACAAACTAGAGCAGCTATGATCATCATACTTGGTACATATATACATCCTTATGACTGCAGCAGCTGCCTCACACAGGTGTATGTCATGGTTGACTGACTTTTCTGTCTGGCACTGTTTTTAAGGCAAAAATTTTAGTTTTGAAGCTACCTTGGGGACAAGAGAGTCAATACCTGGTTAAATAGCATATCCCTATAATTGCTGCAAAGCATCCATGCTGACTCCTGTGTCCTAGCTGGACCTTTATTCATGGCCCAGTGATTTTGCCTTAGTTTTTCAACACTGTTTGATGGATTAACATGATACCTGACATAATGGATCAATCTGATATTGCAAATGATGCCATACTATTTGTAGATCACTGTGATCTACATTTCATGGTTCAGTGATTGTGAGAATCAGGCACCCATGAGGTGCTCTTTATTGGCTTCTGACAACCCTTGTTGTAATAAGTTTTGAATTTACAAGTTTCTTTCTATTTCTTAAGGACCCAACCTAAATTTAGGGGTGAGCTTTGCAAATCTTATCAATACGTGCCATCATTCTTAATCTGTATTGCATACTCCTTTTTGCCATTGGCAGCAGATATTAATACCCTATACGCTGTAATTTTCGCGGGTTCAAATTTTCGCGGTTTAGGGACAAAAGCATAAACATTAGATTTCGCGATTTTTAATTTTCGCGGTTAGCAACATGCACAAAAATCAAAATTGCTTGAATTCCATTTGAGCTAGTTCTTTCATTAACCTGCGACCGCAGATTAATGAAAGAACTGGCTCAAATGAAAAGTACCAGACTTTACCGAAGCAAACAGAAACAAAATATATGGACACTGTGTCTACTGATGATACTCTGCAAGAAACGGGAAATTATTTCGCGATTTTAAAATTCGTGGTTTCTGAGTGACCGCGAAATACCGCGAAAAGTGGAACACCGCAAAAATTATCGCGTATATGGTATTTGGCGTAATTGCAGTAGGTATGGTTCCAATTAGCTTCGTGAGTAAATTGGAATGGATACACTTTCAAGGGAAGTAACTTTACCATTTGAGCCGCGACACAACAAAACAAACAAAGGGGCCTGTCCTCCCAGGGAAGGTTCAGATCAGCCTGGTCAAGTCTGATCAGAGTCTTTGTTTTCTGCATGGAGCTAGCTTTGACCCCTAGCTACTCTTTAAGTGCACAGCGAAGACTCTGATCAGACTGGGCGGATGCCCAGGCTGATCTGAGTCATCGATGGGCCCACCTGCCACTTTGTTGGTTTTGTCAGGTCTCGGCTCATTTCATTTTGCTTTTATTATCCATGGCGGGGCATTCTTTAAAGCAGGTAATACCTCCCATTTTAGTGCATTCTTTCCTTCAAGATCAAATCTCATTTTGAATGGGCTTCATTGTGAACTGAAGCAAACAACAGTAAAGAAATTTGTTGCCTCTTGTAAAAGTTTGTGAAAAGATATTGCAGTGTACCCATTCACCTATGGATTTCATGACTTTGATTCTTTATTCTTGATTGTCGCATTGTATGCTTTAAATACAAAGAATCATAGATTAATAATTTCTACAATACATTAAAAGGTGAAGTGACACTTGCCCTGGGTACCTCAAAATTTTTGCACAGAAATTGAGTTTTCCTGTAAATATATATTTGTCGTGTGACACTGCTTGTGTAAGATATTGGTTGAAATTAGTGAACTCGGGTTTAACGTCCCACCAACAACGAGGTCATATGGAGACGGGACCTCGGTTTAAAGTCCCATCCGAAGGACCGGAGAAGTGGGGGATCGATCTTGCGACCCCTGGATTGGTAGTCTGGAGTGTTATCCACTACGCTACAGCCGCTCCTTGGTTGAAATTAAAGAATTGGTACATTTGAAAAATTTGACAATATCTGAAACTGCAGTTGTTTACAGTGTTTGTATATTTTATTTGATAGGATTTCCTGAATGTCCAGAAGGCACCACCTGCAAACCAATGCGACAGGTTTACGCAAATGCCTCACATTTTTGTGAGACAGTCTGGGACCATTCTTGGAAGGTTGTGAACAATGATGATCCCAATGGTTGTATGGTGATGTGGTGGAACGAAGGAGACGGAAATCCAAACAGAAATGTAGCATATCAGCGAGCTCAACAAATCGTTTCCTCGTCTTCGAGAATCTCAGTATTTTGTTATTTATATTTCGTATCATTCCTTTTAGTTACTTGTATTCTTTCTTTATTGTTAGTATGATCTGATGTTAGATTATTTCAATGTTTTAGATCCAAGAGGAGAAAATGTGCCTTTTAGATGTGGGAAACAGGGATGACACAGAGACACTGCACAGTTGTGCTGTGTGATCTAAGTCTACCCAGTTTACCTCAGCTGTCTGAGCCGCAACAAAAAAACCCAACAAAGTGGCATATGCGCCCAGTGGATACTCAGATTAGCCTGGACATCTGCCCAGTCTGAGCAGAGTCTTTGCTGTCTGCATGAGGGCAGCTTAGACCCTTAGCTATTGTTTAAGCTCACAGCAAACTGAGCAAAGACTGTAATCAGGATCAGGGGATGCCCAGGCTAATCTGAGTCTTCACATGGTGCACATACTACTTTGTTGGTTTTCTTGTGTCACAGTTCAGTCTTTGGAGTCGTTATCAGCAGGCTGTTGCCACTAAAGCAGCAGTATATGGACACAGAAGAATCTATATGACAGAAGGTAAAGATAGATAGTCCTTGTGAATAAGCAGGCTGATCTGGCCCCGAGGTTATAAAAAAATTTTCGTGCTCAACTCAGCTGAGCATGAAATTTTCTCTGCTGATAAATATGAAAATGCCAACTAAAGTTGGCATTTTCATATTCATAAGCAGAGAAAATTTCATACTCAGCCAAATTGAGCAAGAAAACAGCCGTACTTATCAGTAATCAGCAGGCTGTTGCCACTAAAGCAGCAGTATATGAACACAGAAGAATCTATATGACAGAAGGTAAAGATAGATAGTCCTTGTGAATAAGCAGGCTGATCTGGCCCCGAGGTTATAAAAAAAATTTCGTGCTCAACTCAGCTGAGCATGAAATTTTCTCTGCTGATAAATATGAAAATGCCAACTAAAGTTGGCATTTTCATATTCATAAGCAAAGAAAATTTCATACTCAGCCAAATTGAGCAAGAAAACAGCCGTACTTATCAGTAATTTGCTGTTTATTAGCAGGTAAAATTTCATGCTCAACTCAGCTGAGCATGAAAAAAGTTTTATAACCTCGGGCCCTGAATTGCCACTGTTCTTTTATGCCTTAAGCTTG
Organism: Ctena decussata; assembly: GCA_963989385.1. Taxonomy (NCBI): domain Eukaryota; kingdom Metazoa; phylum Mollusca; class Bivalvia; order Lucinida; family Lucinidae; genus Ctena; species Ctena decussata. The sequence continues at coordinate 41,055,166 of OZ022506.1, read as the reverse complement.
AGCCGTAGATAATTTTCCACATTTCTGAATGAACATGTGCTGTTACCCTGATTAGAATTGCCTTGGTGCTTTGATAGAGCTTTATAACATTCCTAGGTGATTTGACTTTTGTGTACTTACTGTAGATTTCAGCATGCTTAAGTTTTTCCTGACAGATGACCAATGATGGATATTTTTTCTCTCCAGCAAACTGCAGAAGTGAGACATGTGCTACTTTTCTGGTGTCGGCGACGATGTAAACTTTTGATGAGTTTCCTGGTTAGTTCTGTTTTGTGAAATGTGCAGGCAGACGAGACACTGTCTTCCTCATACAGCTGGTTGTTTCTCAGATCTGCGAGGGATGAGCACTGGCATGGTATAAAAGAACTACACGTAATCTGTTGTAGAAACAACAGTTGAGCCGCTACACGGCTAACCAACTAAGTGCCATGTCTGCCCAGCAAAGTCTCAGATCAGCCTGGGCATCTGCCCAGTCTGATCAGAGTCTCTGCTGTCTCAGTGCATATAGCTTAGACCTTATTCTACCCTTTAAGTGCATACTGAAGACTTTGATCAGATTCGGCGGATGCCCAGGCTGATCTTAGTCTTCACCTGGCGCACATGCCACTTTGTTGGCTTTGTTGTGTCGCGGCTCAAATATCTTTTGCAGTTTTGCCGTATTTCTTTGATTATAAGACAGAGGTTTTTTCCTTTCCATAACAGTTCCAAAAATGAAGATCCCTCTTATGCGTGTACGATGGATCTAGATTTTTTGGGATTGTTCTGGAAGGGAGAAGCCCATCTTGCAGCAAAATTTCATGAGTCTGATTTAGATATTCTAGACGGAGGAAAATCCCATTTATAGCTGAAAAAATACGGTTCTTTAATCATATAATTTGTCAGAAAAAATATGCTAGAAAAAGAATGTCCATTTTCGATATTCTATTTCATTTTCTTTTTTATCAGGCTGGATTTTCCTGGTGCTATATAACTGTTTGAAATGAGCCACAACATGAGAAAACCAACAATGTGGTTGTGCGCCCAGCGCAGACTCAGATCAGCCTGGGCATCCGCCCAGTCTGATCAGTCTTCCCTGTCCGCATGGAGGTAGCTCAGTCCCCTAGCTACCCTTTAAGCACTTAGCGAAGAGTCTGACCGGACTGGGTGGATGCCCAGGCTGATCTGAGTCTGCACAGGGAGCACAATCACATTGTTGGTTTTCCCGTGTCGCGGCTCAAATGTATTTTCAGATATACTGAAATCCAGAAATTACATGTTTATATATTGCTTTGTTGCCATTTTGTTTGTAGTGAAAGGTACATGTTTACAAGCAGGGAGTGGCAACACTTAAGAATCACTGAAATGTGGATCTCATTCATAATAATTAATTTCAATTTGTGGGATGATTTTGTTCCATATTCTAGTGGTCGCTCTTATAATTTGGAGTTGGAGATCATTCTGTAAAAAGGATACTGTTCTTGATATCAAGCCAAGTGTCTGTTTTTATGCTTGCTCAAAATTATGGTGCATTTGGTGTGTGTAGAAATGTACCTGTAACCAGGAATTGATTGATTTTTGTCTATCGCACATTTAACAAACAAAAAAGAAATAAAAAGCCACAGCTACCTGTGTCAAGTCCTTTTGGACAATATTTGAAATCTCCTATTGAAATTTCACTGTAATACAGTTTTAGTTTCTTTTCTCTGTTGTTTTTAGCATACTGCTAATTGGAAGTTTGTTGGCATTTGAGGTTAACTTTTAGCCTTTCACTGTAGATCTTTGAGAAAGAATAAAACTCCAGATAATAATAGCTGTCTTTTAAGGTAAATTGGTACACTCTCAGGGGAAGCAAATCTTACCAATTTCTATTTGCCTCCCTTCTCACTGGGGGTCAACTCTTAACGGAAAGAATGTGCTCTTGTGGGAGCAAACTTTTTCCTTTAAGAGTAGTCCCCTTTTTGGAAGGGCTGTGTGTCCAGAAAAGCAAACAGGAAGTCACAAAATTGTTTCCCTTTGTAAAAACGGGGGGAAAACATTGGGATGCACCCCTCCATCTTTATAACAAGAGATAAAACAGCTGATTTGAGATATTGAGGGCTCAAAGGGTCCTTGACCTGGAAACAGATGACTGACTAAACCATTGTATTTTTTATTCTTCATAGTTGATCTATTCCTCCGCCTCTGTATAGTAATTATGTGCAGGTTAGCACAGCTTATGATCACAATGTGCAGGTGTACAGGCTGGTCTGAGTCTTTACTTTTCTCATATATATTCAGTATCCTTTATGTGTGCCTGACATTTATAAGTGGCTCATACATTTAAGGGCTAACTGTACTAAAAATTTTCATTCGAGGAGGCAAATCATCAGTTTCATGTGGCAAATTCCATTATAAAGACTCGTCAGTGGAGCCATAAAAGGCATTTTGGGACAATAAAAACAGGGATTTACATACTCAGATGACAATTTTCAATACTCAATACAGTTATCCCCTTTCTAATTGCAAATCTTGCTTTTTTCCACCCAAAGCAAGCACTTCCAGAAACCTCAGCCCAGACGTCAGCCAATGAGAAGCAAAGTTTAATAATGACGTCCGATTTCTGACAGTACAGGATATACAGTCGCAAATATTTTGTGTCATCCAATCAGAATGTTGTATTCATAAGTGCATTAGAATGTCCAAGTCTAAGCTACATGTAATGTTTGTTTCTGTTTTGTGACAATTGTTTATAGTACTCTGACTTTGTAAATATGTAATTTTAAAACTTTGCCATTCCAAACAATCTTTATTTAAACATACTGTTTATGTTTTATATGATGTATTAATGTCAAGCTGCTACATTTGACAGTCGTTTTAATGTGCTTTATGACAGAGAAATGTCATTTGTTTTGCGTACAAGTTGCTTAATCTTTCATTTTCGTGTGATATTTCATTCTCTGTTATAGTTTACTAGTGATTCCCCTACAGAGGTTTAGAAGGGTGCTGCACCCTTCTGCCTTTTGGCCTTACCCTTCTGCCTTTTGACCCTACCCTTCTTCCCTCAAATTTCAGAAGGTAATTTCATATTAATGTCATTTTGTTGCAATTTTCACTTTTCTGTGTGTAATAGAGGCCTTTTATAATGCACATGTTTATATCTCAATGCAAAAATAAGGTGTTTATCCTGTTAGAAAGTGTTAATACACTTAATAAAACTGCCTTTGAACATAATAGTTCAGAAAAGTGCCCTTCAGGGAGTGTGTCGTGCACTAAAAGTGCCCTTTTTCTGGCCAGCACCCTGCCCTTTTTCGTGGCTAGGGGAAACACTATTTACCATAATAATTCTTAAGGTGACTGGATACACTTTAGGGGGTGCAACTCTGTCACTTTCATTTTTGCTTCCCTTCTCAATTGGGGTCAACTTTTAAAGAAAAGAATTTGCTCCTGTGGAGCAAATTCTTTCCTTAAAAAGAAGACCCCATTTTGGGAGGGCTTTACACACCATAGGAAGCAAATAGGTAACAAAAGTTATCTCCCTTTGTAAAAATGTGGATGAGCATGGAGGTGTATCTATTCACTTTAATACCATATACGAGGTAATTTTCGCGGTGTTCCATTTTTTGCAGTATTACGCGGTCACTTAGAAACCGCGAATATTAAAATCGCAAATAATTTCTTGTTTCTTACAAAGTTCCTTCTGTACACACAGTGTTCATATATACTTTTGTGTTTGCTTCGGTAGTTGCTGGTACTTTTCACTTGAGCCAGTTCTTTCATTAACCTACGGCGGCCCTGTCGCAGGTTAATGAAAGAGCTGACTGAAATGAAAAAGAAACAGTTTTGCTTTTCGAGCATGTTGCTAACCGCGAAAATTAATCTTTGACCCTTAACCGCGAAAATTTGAACCCGCGAAAATTACCGCATACACGGTATTTGGGAACCTTGACAAGTTGTTCAAAGTTTTTTCTTGCCTGTGACTCGCAGAAGCAATACATAGGTACTATTTTTCCGGTGCCGGCAACTGTGATGGCGGCATAAACTTTGCTTCAAGCTTTTTGGTTTTGCTCTGTTTCTGGACAGTGCGCTGACAGATGAGACAAATCATTCAGTGGCTTGTCTGAAATTTGATCTGGTTAGTTTACTATCTGTAGATATTTCTAAATTGCTGGCAGAGGTGCAAATAGTGCAGATTCTGATCAGGCTGCTCCAGAAAGGAGTCTGATTTCAGTCCACAGTCACCCCTGTTCTAAATATTGAGTGTTTATAATATGGTATGGAAAAAGTAACAAGAACTACTGGATTGAGTCTCTCCGTTTTCACCAGGATTCCAAGAAGGTTTTTAACTGTTACTTATTTTGTACACCATCATCTCTTCTGAATCTAAACTGTTTGCATACTCGATATGCTGTAGCTTAGACCAAGAAAGGGTTTGCTTCCAAAATAGATAAATTTGTTCATTTAAGAAATGCCACCTGCAGAAAGGATCCAAATGGCAGGAAACAAGTTATTTATGCTAGAGTGGTTCTCTTTAGAACGGGAGGCAAATTCTTCCAATACTATGAAGTATATCTATGCCCTTAAATTTTTGTTGGAGGCCAGTCAAAATATCAAATACCGGAAAGTGTTCAGGGATGTTCTCTTGGGTGGTTTTAAAATCAAATATTACATTTGTTCTGTTAAATGCCCTGGGGGCATTGCATTTTACAAGGGCTAGAAGAAGCAAGTATGCTATTTTTTGTTTGCCTCCCTTCTGAGTAGGGTCAGCTCTTAAAGGTATGCAATTGTTTCCTTTAAGCATTGATCCCATTTCAAGAGCTACCTCATCAAGGTCTAGAGAAGCTAACTGGAATTCATGCTAGTTAATAGAACATTATTTTCGGAAAGGAGGCAGGCGGCATTTATTAGAGTAGGGGTTTTTATGAGGATTTATAGGGTATTCCATGTTGTTAAGGTGAATGAATACATCTCTCTGTTTTTCCACAATTTTACAATGGGAAATGTGATGTGTTTTCCTGTTTGTGCCCCTGGATGACAAAGGATTTTTTTTTTTTTTTTTTTTTTAAAAAATAGGCGGACACAATATATGTCTTAGTGAAGATTTATCAGAAATCATCTTTGAAGTATCATTGAAACCCTTGTTGTCTGGATTATTGTATCTTAGCAGGTTATTACAGCTAGACACTCCTGCCACCATTCCTGCTATTCTTGAAATGAAACATTGTTGGTCCGAACATTTTATGCTGTTTATATATTCAGTATTATTTTTTGCATTTAAATATGTTCACATTGGAAGCATTATGATGCATTTTGTCACTCCCGTTTTGAATATATTATTTTTCATAACCACATGTTTATAACTCTATGAGTTTCCTCTGAACACTGTTTTATGATTCACAGTTGAAATTCATTTTAGCAGTGACGTCATTATGTGCTCATGACTGTTAACTCTGTCAGTGGTTTTTGAAATTAATTGATACACATATAAATAACCAGACTGCAGAGAATTATCATTTGCCTGCATAGTGCTATATTTAACTACACTAGTTCCTGTTGGTACATACTGCAGTTTCTGATGAATGAATTCTGAACAAACCCATATTTCTGGGCCAGGTTGTTCAAACCTAACAATGTCAATAGTCAGCGAAAAATTACATTTTCAAATGCATTATATATAACAAGAGGGCAATAAGGCCCTGAACTGCTCACCTGAGTAAAAAGGTTAAATAAGGATAACCTGATAGTTTGAAACTGTCGAAATATGAAAGACAATGGCTAAAGGTCAAAGAATGACCGTGACCTCTATAATAGGCTCTGTTGCTAAAAAATTATTCATGTACTCATTTATTTGACTGTATTTATTAATTTTTGCACCAAAATCTTCTACAAGTTCAATGAACTATTATATTAAAGCATTTACCCCAAATTAAAGCATCAGAAAGCAGATTTGACCTTGCGGTAAAGAATTTCAAGTTGAACTCAAATGTCATCATTTGAACAATCTTGTACCAAAATCTTTACAACTTTCCATGAAATCTTATGTTCTGGCAGTTCCCATATTTGACCTTGCAGTAAAAAAAGGTCAAGGTCAACCCAAGGTCATCATTTGAACATTCTTGATAGTACTCATGTACCCAATGCTACATATCAAGTTTCAAGCTGTTTGAAAGGGTCAAAATACGAGAGTTCTGGGGTCAAAGAATGACCTTGACCTCTTGTACTCACAAATATTTATGTACTCATTAAGATGACTGTATATAGCAATTATTAGGCCAAAATCTTCAAAACTTACCATAAAATATTATGTTCTAGCATTTTCCCATATTTGGCCTTGCCGTAAAAAAAGATCAGTGTCAATCTAAGGTCATCATTTGAACAATCATGGTAGAAATCGAGTACCCAATGCTATGTACCAAGTTTCAAGGTCATCGATTAATTGGTTATGGAGAAGAAGATTTTTACCCTGTATGGGCATGGCAGCCATGATGGTTATGTGACCGTTACCGTTTGTACAAAAAAATTCCCTAAGCCCCTTGAGGCTCTACATGAAATTTAGTTTAAATCTGCCCAGTGGCTTTCCAGAAAACTGTCAAAATATGAGAGTCCTGGGTCAAAGAATGACCTTGGTGTTATTTGTACTCATATATCTTCATGTACTCATGTAGATGACTGTATACACCCAGTTTTAGCCCAAAATCTTCAGAACTTTCCATGAAATCTTATTTTCTAGCATTTTCCCATATAAAAGCACCACAAAGCAAATTTGACCTTGTCGTAACAAAGGTCAGGGTCAACCCAAGGTCATCATTTGAACAATCTTGGTACTACTCATGTGCCAAATGCTACATACCAAGTTTCAAGGCCGTTGTCCCACTGGTTTTGGAGAAGATTTTTAAAGGTTTTTAGCACATATGGACATGGCGGCCATGATGGTCATGTGACCAGGACCATATGAACAGCTTTTCTTTTGTAAGACCCCTGAAGGCTTCACATGAAATTGGTTACAATTGGCCCAGTGGTTTCAGAGGAGAAGTTGTTCGAAATTGTGGACGGCCGACGGAGCCTGTCTATCCTATAGGCTCCCCTAGAGCCGCTGGCTCAGATGAGCTAAAAACACTGCGTTTTTAGCTGAAAAGAAAATGAAAAAAAATCTGGAGCTTTCACACTGCAAAAACTCCTCACATTCTTTAAAAAGAAGTATTTTAGCACATTTGGTACTGTCTATCCTAGAAGACTTAATATATTCCTGAATAAGGACTCCATCAAGCTAACAATGCTTTGAACAACTGAGCCCTGGCTAGGGATAAAGACTAATAGGAGCCCAGTAGCCCACAGCCCCTAAATTTTGGGCTGGGCCCCTAAAATTTTGGATAGAATGCCCATACCATAGGCACTCGACAAAAAATTTGTGAAATTCTCATATATTATGAAATGTTAGTCTGTCTCCCACCTCTCTCTCAAATTTCAAGTTGATCGGTTGCGCTATAAGAGAGTTACTAAATATCCCACTTCGTAGTTTAATAGAGTCAATGTGTGACACTACTGCCATTTTGAAAATATGTTTACCTTTTCCAGTCACCTTATTCTCACCTATATAATAAGCATCTCACTTCCCTACTTCCATATTGGAAAACAATGTACATATCTACACTTACCTGCAATCAAATCATTTCCTGCCAGTGACGGATAATGCGAAATTTACACCAAAATTCTAAATCACGACGAGAAACAGAGTAAAATGACGGAAATCAACAAATCCGGGCTTGCGCACCGCAGTCCCTTTTGGGAAATCTACAAATGCGAGCTCATTGATTGGTCAACGAAGGAACAAGTTTAAATTCCCCGTGATTTGAAAACTTTCAATTCGGAAAAACTACGTCATCAAAGCACGCGCTACTGGAAATTCCGTGGAAAGTCCCCCGATTTCATCCCTTCCGTCAATGACCATATTTTCAAAATGTCGGTAGTGTCGCACCTTGACTCTATTAAACTACGAAGTGGGATATTTAGTAACTTTCTTATATCGCAACCGATCGACTTGAAATTTGATAGAGAGGTGGGAGACAGACTAACATTTCATAATATATGAGAATTTCACAAATTTTTCGTCGAGTGCCTGTGGCCTATACCCCTAATGTTAAATTTTGAGTTTTGGCAGTGTGGGCCCCTATGTCAAAATTGTTAGTCTTTATCCCTGCTGGACATTCTAACCAATAATTGATTGTCCTGAAATTTGAACAAGTTGTTTTAGTAGCCAATGATTTACTGAAAAATTGCTACAAAATGACAAACATTGCAAACATTGATCAGACCTGCCTTGTGTGGTGCAATGTAATCTGAGTCTTTTTGCTTAGACATGTCTGTCAGACATGATGAGTGCTCACTAGGGTCACGTCTGGTAACTTCTGACAGCAGGTAAATTCGGACATATCATTGCAAACAGTGAAAATCCAGATGAGACGGCTCATAATGAGCCATCTCATCAGGGTTTTCACTCTTTGCCCAGTTAATTTTGTAATTTCAAACAACCCACAAATAAAGTAAACAATGTCACTGTTCGAATTTACCCACTGTCCGAATTTACCAGACTTCACTCTATAAGTGCCATGTTTTACTATAGCTTGGCTGGGGTTTAAGCTTAAAATTTTGTGATCCAGTAACTACATGTATGTGTGCTTTTCTAGTTTTTCAGTTTTTTTTTTAATATTTGTTTTCATACACATTTGCTTTATTATATTGTTTGCATAATCTATTTTGATGTGAAAGTATTGAGAATATCATGTTTTTATATGCTTTGAACTGTTCATTTTAGTCATTTTGGTCTCGCTTGCGGCTAGCAGAAATGGGTATTACTTTTATGGAGGTGGCATTGACATTTACGGTGTAAACTTTTGTCAATATTTCTGGTTTATCTCTGTTTTGTGACAGTGTGCACACAGGCGAGACCCCTTGTTTCATGGAAGTCTTGTCCAACAATAAAGAGATTCCAAAATTTTGTCGAAGTACTCTGTTTGCTTATTTTCCAGAAAACATGTTAATAATGTGAACTGCCTCATCTAGAGACTTAGTGAGATCTCACAACACCAGACATGACATGAGAAAACCAACAAAGTGGTTGTGCGCCCAGTGCAGACTCAGATCGCCCAGTCTGATAAGAGTCTTTGCTGTCCGCATGGAGGAAGCTTAGACCCTTAGCTACCCTGGCTGATCTGAGTCTGCGCTTGGAGCACAACCACTTGGTTGGTTTTCTAGTGTCGCAGCTCAAATGTTTGTAGTTAATGTGAATGGGTACATTTTCAGGGGGAGCAACTCTGCCATTCTCTTTTTGCCTCACTTTCTCAATGGGTGTTCAACTCTTAAAGGAAAGAATTTGCTCATCTTGGAGCAAACTTTTTCCTTTAAGAGTACAGCACACTTTGGTAGGGCCACATTGCCCTGGGATGCAATCAAGAAACTTCACCAGTTGTCTCCCTTTGAAAAATTGGCAGAAAAACATGAAGATGTACCCTTACTCATTAAATACAAATTGATGATTAGAGATGCCTATGAACAATGTAAACAGTGAAGACTTACCAGCGTGGACATATGTGCAGACTAGTCTGAGTCTTCTCTGTTTTTAATATAGATGTGCAAACTGCCAAGGTCCACCAGATGGTGATACAAATACTGATGAAGATGTTTATCATAGGCTATTGAAGAGAATGCTCTGACTCAGTTCTTCATTGTTTGCCTCACACAGTTTTGAACCATCTGTGTTGGGGCTAAGTATGGCAGACCTCTGTATATGTTTAAAAGCTACCTGACAAAATTCTGCAACTTCTGAGCAAGTGTGGAGAACACGTCCATGCCATTTGTATTCCTACTATGTCGAATTTGTAAAATTTCTCATGAAATGAGGGCACAATAAAGATTATTTGAGGTCTACTCCCATTATCTCATGAAATATCGGACAATAAATATAACCTGAGAATTACTCTGAAATCATTATCCCATCATTCAGCTTCATTATGATAAGAATGGTTTCAGCTACACACAAAGAAAGGTACAGCATGTTTTAGGCCTGAAAAAGGGCTAAGTTGCTCTAGAGAACAATTCTCTCATACTGTTTCAAATGTTTTAAAACCAGTGTTGACTGATCTGAGAATATGCTGTGTTAATTAATCTGTATTCGCATACATGCCTACTAAATCAATGACAAAAAAATAGTCTATTAGGTTTAAACTTTATTCCAGGATGCCAATATCATCTCTTAATAAAGCCACTACTGTCAAATAATTATCATAAAGCACTCACTTCATGTGTTATAATGTTCGTTTCACAGAAATAAGAAAGTGCCTTTGAAGCCCAAAGATTTGAAATTGTCAAATGGTGAAGCTCTCTTGGCGGCGACTCAAGTTAACTTGACCTCAAAACTTGCTAAACTTCAATGATGGAATCTCCCATTTCTGAATTTAGACAAGCCCATTTACCATTTTAAATAGTATTTTACTAAAGGGACTACAATTTCAAACAGAAGAGAACCTGATCAGACTGCTCCTCACATCAGACTACTGAGGAGCAGTTTGCTCTGGGTCGGCACTGTTTGCATATATTCCTTCCATTTCTGAATTTAAACTAGCCCATTTACCATTTTAAATAGTATTTTATTAAGGAACTAAAACTGCAAACAAAGCAGAACTTGATCAGACTGCAGTCTGATCTGGGTCAGCACTGTTTGCATGAATCTCACCACCATCCCCTTCACAGGATAAAGGTCTAACCTTCCTTACATATTTAGCAACAGTTTATCTATTACAAAAGCAAACAGTTTGTCTATTACAAGAAATAGCTATTTTTTTCTAGTCAGTTTTCATGGTTTTGCTGCTGCCAGCTGTTTTATACAATCTAATACTTGTGTACTTGATTTTCCAGATAACTCTACCATGTTCTCTTTTCCAAACTCTGCAACAGAAAAGAAAAACTATGCCTCAATATAGGAAACTATATAAGTCAACTCTTGATATCTCAAGTTGAAGGTCATCTTAAGTACTGATATCTTGAAGTAATTTTCTGGTCCCAGAAAATTTACTTTGAAATACCAGTAGTTCCAGATAACAAGAGTTGAAATATAGAGAATAATAGGAAATGTATTCTAACTCTATTCTTTGATATAAGAGGGTACTTGCTATCATGTGAGTCAACTGTATTAATAGGAAATGTGTCCTATTACTATGTTCTTTGATATAAGAGGGTAATTGCGATATTTAATGAGAGTCAACTGAACTAGCTAATGCAAACAGCAAGGGAATCAGTAGTGTGGCCAGGGCACTAGCCATAATCTATACTGTATCTAAACTTACACTGATTTTGAGTTTAACCTTTTGCATACATGCTAACATGATATTTCACATACTTAGCTTCATGAACAATGAGAGAGTTTGAAGAACTATTGCAATAACAGTTGTTTTGGAAAACCTTTATATATAAATAATAACAGTTTGATAGCTCTATGCATTTGCCCTCTGACTGCAACCTTTGACTATTCTATCTGCTATTAACTTGAAACATGGTTCGTATACCTACTAAGAAACCATTTTCAGCAACTCTGTTTCTTTACCAAATACAAATTCAATAACTATCGCAATATAGAATTGCTGCATCACTATATAATTGCAATACGTTTTTGTAGGCAATACTCAGCCCTAAGCTCAGCAGTGCAGTCGGTTAAGAGCTGGCCTCTGATGTTAGCACTACACAGTACAGAATTTCAGTCCTGCTAGCAGAGGAATTCTTCACATAGTAAATAGTGTTCCATTGCTAACAGTCTTTTATTATCATTCTAACATCATCTCAATATGAGGAACTATTTCAGACACTATTTAGAGAGATCTGCTACATTTAATGCCAAAAATCTCACTGAACTCTGCCAGATGGGAAGGTAAATCTGGGCCCGAGGTTATAAAACTTTTTTCATGCTCAGCTGAGTTGAGCATGAAATTTTACCTGCTACTAAATAGCAAATTACTGATAAGTACGGTTGTTTTCTTGCTCAGTTGGGCTGAGTATGAAATTTTCTCTGCTTATGAATATGAAAATGCCAACTAATGTTGGCATTTTCATATTCATAAGCAGAGAAAATTTCATGCTCAGCTGAGTTGAGCACGAAAAAAGTTTTATAACCTCGGGGCCTGATATAACAAGAGCTGTCGCCTGACAGCATAGCTCGCCTGAATTGGTGCTTGACCATCACACAGCGGCTATGGTGGTGTGGACTGCTATGCATAAAACTTCATGCAAGCATGTCCATAATGAAAACACATTTATAAACAAACGCTATCTCAGAAAAGTCTTAAAATAAAATTAAATAAAAAAAAAGAAAATGAAATTTCAAAGTCCATGAGCTTGAGGTAAAAAAAACTGACGGGTAGGGAGGAGGGGGTGGGGTGGGGTGGGGGGCTATGTGGACTGCTATGCATAAAACTTCATGCAAGCATATCCATAATGAAAACACATTTATAAACAAAAGCTATCTCAGAAATAAGTCTTAAAATAAAAAAAGTAAAAAAACTGTCGGGGAGGGGGGGGGGGGGGGGGGGGGGGGGGGGGGGCGGGCTAGGATGTATCAAAACCCTGAACCATTATCTAACATCAGTCCAAGTATTAGTATCAACTGAGTCCATCATCGTGGCACTGTGAAATTATGTCTTCATAAATATAAAACTTTAACCAAAATCTTTAAGACAAAATTCTAAGTTGACTTCAAGGTCATCCAGTGGGGTAAGTATAAGGTGTTTTGTAAAAACTCAAAAAAGAGTCTAACATCAGTTCAAGTATAAACTAAATCTCTGCAAAGCATTATGAATCAATATGCAATTACAAAACTTTAAAAAAGACAAAAATTTCCTAAGTCCCTGACCTTGACATCGAGCAGGGTTGGGGTAGTACTCTGTAGATCTAACTACAGTGCAAATATAAAAAGAATTCATCTATGGGTTCAGGAGATATGTGTCTTTAAAAAACTTTAACCAAAACATCCAATCACTAAAAAGACAATATTCTAAGTCCATGACCTTGACATCAAGGTCACAGAGGGGGGTGGGTGTAGTACCTTCGAAAACTTTAGACCAATATCTAACTTTAGTGCATGTATCAAAGGAATCTGTCCATGGGTTAAGGAGATACTGGGCTTTATAAAACTTTAACCAAAACATCCAGTCCAAAACACTACCAATTTTCTAAGTCCATGACCTTGACATCAAGGTCACGGAGTGGGGTGGGGGTGGTATCCTGTTAAACCTTAGACCAATATCTAACTACAGTGCGAGTATCAAAAGAATCCATCCATAGGTTAAGGAGATATAGGTCTTTAAAAAACTTTAACCAAAACATCCAATCCGAACGCCGACGCTGACGCTGACGCCGACGCCGTGGTGACAACAATAGCTCTTCCTGAACTTTCGTTCAGGCGAGCTAAAAATGCAATTTAGTTATAAAAAGCATCTATATTTCTCTCTGAGATTGTTAAAATTTCTCATAAAATTTGCCTTATAGAGGATCTTACATGAGTGCTCATGTATTATTGAATTTATTAAACGAGTTGGGGAAAAAGATAAGATGCGAGGCTCTGCTGAGCATCTTATGTTTTTCCCCAACGAGTTTAATAAATTCAATAATACATGAACACGAATGCAAGATTCTATTTATCATATAACGCTAAAATCGTATTTCATTAGCATTTTTTGCAATAAAATGTCACGATTTCGCCATTAGAAAAGCAACGTTTTTATGGACGTCAACGCATATCGTTACGACGTAATTTGCATATTTAATCCACTAGTGGATTATCGTTTTTAATGCATGGCTTTATTACACTCTCAGAAGCGACGTCATATGATAAAATGGTTTATTTTGCTCTCATAAAATATATACATAATAGAGAATTAGATTAGTTGAGAATGAATTAAAGGTGAGAAAATCACACTTTTCCAACGTATGAATTTCAGGTAGCATCTCACTTATAATTCGACAGGAGCATGACATACAATGTATGCCATGCTTCTTTTGAATTATAAGAGATGACCCCAATCTCAGTGTTACCATAGCAACTATGGAATGACCAGCTGTTGTGCTTAGAACCTTGTCAGAATGACATCTCAATGACACCACTCAGACATCAATATGAACTCTTAGTTACTACGATAACAGATACATGACGTCATTGGTTCCCGAGCATGGCAAACAGTGTATGCCGTGCTCCACTAAGTTTTCAATGACAAAGCCAAACTGAAATACTTTGGATTTTCTAAAATAATTATTCTCAATTCATTTAATTCCGTGTTTTGAGTGTGTAAGGTGTGGCCTCCTTGTTCCCGGCAAAATAAACTTACCATATCTAGCATATACTTTTGGTTCTACTCCACTGCATTCTCGTATTAACATCGGAAGTGAAGGATTACTTTTCTTCAAAGCAACATACTGTGTTTCAATAAAATCCCTGAAAGTATTTTACCATGAAGATTAAAGTAAATGGATAAAAATCTTCATGCCTTTCCACCACTTTTACAAAGAAGAACAACTTTTGTGACTTCCTGTTTGCTTTCCACGACAAAAAAGCGCTTCAAACTATAAGTTGTGTTTGTGAAACACTATCCCCCCAACCACATGCTTGCCACTAAAGGTGTCAAACTTTCGAAAGTCTTAAGTCTGAAAAGCAAGTACCTAATCTTTACAAAAATATACAACTCATCAAGTACTACAACTATACCCAAAATCAGCATGATATTGCTTGATCTGGGATGCAGCATCCCAGATCAAGCAATTCAGAAGCTGGAAAAATCCCGAATTCAATCAAGGGCCATAACTCCATCAAAATTTTATGGAATTCTCCCAAAAGTTAAGGCAGGTAATGTACTCCTAATACCTGATTAGTATACCAAATATCAAGGCCATTGCTTTAATACTAGTTGAGGACCTTGCTAACAAACATTCATCTCGTTTTTTCAAAAGAGGCATAACTCTAAACTGGGGCATGATTTGGAAAAGAAAAAATATGTGTTGCAGGGTAAACAATTTTTCCATGAGGAATCCATTTTAATATAGCTGCACACGTACTGAACATAAGAGAAATAATGCCATAATTAATGAATGCAGCGTTATCTAATCTTTAATGTATGTAACTCATCAAGAACTACAACTATACCAAAAATCAGCTTCCTAGGCGAAGGGGTTCAAAAGTTCGAAAATGCCAAATTCATACATGGGTCATAACTCCATTAAGAAAATTTACGGAATTCTCCCATACATTAATTAGGTAATCTACTCTTCATTCCTCAAACCCAATCAGTATACCATATATCAGCGCCATAGCTTAAATATTTTTTCAGATATCTTGCTAACAAGGCATTCACCTCATATCTGTAAAGGGGCATAACTCCAAAAAGGGGCATAACTCAAAAAATAAAAAAATAAATGACAACCTTTGATGTTGTCCGAAGCAAATGTAAATTCTGCCATGGCAGTTGAACAGGGCTGCCACGTTTATAAAAGCCTTGCACAAACTTCAGTAAACAAAACGATTCCATTCATGCAAACATTTCTTTTGCCCCTTATACATGTATTTTATATTTATATTTTATATTATCATGCACCTGCTGCAAAATTCCACTGATAACAGGGGTATGATAACACAATGTGATATGTCAATGTAGAACTGCGCTTGCGCGAATGTTATCTGGTCATGTCTGTAGAAGCGATCTCTGAAGACGATTGGCTACACACTGATGTTGGCTGTGATATCAGCGTTCGATTGGTTAATTGACGTCACCGACTTACGTCATAACGCATTTGCGACGTCAGCAAGTTCGAACAAAACTGCGTTTGCTTATCACTTGTTTGCCGCTCTTTACGCCTTAAAATCTTCTAATGATGCATGATAAATAGAAAACCACGTAAGTGCCTTTTGACATCAAGTTTATCAGGCTCGACCAGAAACACGTTGGATGGCTCGGCAAGCCTCGCCATTCCTACGCTGTTTCTGGTCTCGCCTGATAAACTTGATATCAAAAGACACTAACATGGTATTCTTTATATATGCTAAAGTGCATGATCCAGTCAGACTTTGCCTTTTTGGCGGGGTGATCTCAAAGAATACTATAATAGATATTACAAAATGGGCATTGTAAATCGGCAGTTCTTTAAAAGCAAAACGTCTAAAAGAAGTCTGCAAATTGTTTCAATCATTTGAATTCCAATGATGGGTGACTGCACAGATTATTTACAAAACAACAACAGAAAATTGTATTTTCTGCAGAACTTTATCTGGTTTCTTGTGTAATCCCATTCAGGTTGGTTGGTTGGTTGTTTTGGGTTTAACAACCCTTTGAGACAGTATTTCAGTCTATAACGAGCCGTCTCCCAAAGAGAGGGAGAAAGAAAGGAGAAATGATAGACGAGAGAAAAAATGTCCAAACAACCCGCACCAACTTCAAGCACAGTTGGCCCTTGCCCTACTATTATCCAAATTAGTAGGACGCCCCGGCACTGGAAGTTATACCCAGCACCATCGCACCACCCATCCACCACCAATCCCATTCAGTAACAAACAGGTAATAATCGGTTATGCCCACAGCACTCCCTGTCAGCAAAGCTCACAGAACCTTTGATCTGTGGTCTGAATTGGTCATGTGCATCGGAATAACTTCAGACATGAAAATTATATTAGTAAAGGTGAGTGGCTGACAAGCTCCAGTCTTATTCTTGAACATTGATCCCGTCCTGTCGGGATCAATGTTCATGAATAAGACTGGAGCTTGTCAGCCACCCACCTTTACATTTATGTCTCCCCCCGTTCCAGTACTTATTCATGAACATGCAACCCAACAGATAGCTCAAAGCATTTGCATGTAACGGCCAGGACACAATACAACGGCCCGCCATTTTTTAATCTCTTGAAAACAGGAAATAAACATACTGAACCAAACGTCAGTCACGCCCAACAGTATAAAATGGCGGATAGCAATGTCACCGCCCCCCCCGGGGGCGGGTCGACGTCGACATAACGCCTACAACGGCAGATAGCAACACAACCGGCCCCAAGGGCCAGTGAGATGTGCAAAACACGCCTACCGGCCCCGAGGGCTGGTACAACAATGGCCGTCAACGCAGGCGCCAAAAGGGCCCGTTTACCGGCCCCCACATATGGTATATAAACAGCGCAAAAACACAGCTCGCCAGAATCGTGACAATCCTTTGAGGAAATCCATACATTTGGAAGAAACTAGTTAGGAAAATTGCGAAAGATAGCCATGAACCAGAATGAGCAAGAAAATTACGAAAGCCATGAACCAGCATGAGCAAGACCGAGGAGCACCTGGCCCATGTCGTCAGTCACAATCCTCTAGCATAAAAATTATATTAACTGGCTGAACCTGTCCAGCAAGGCAGTTATCGCTTTTGTAAAGCTCATAATTGTTTATTTGTTCCACATGTGTCATTAAAAATGATGGAGAAAAAGGATTATACTGTCGGAGAAGGCTGGCAAGGACGAGGAATTATGTCACTAAACAAAATGCTCACTGACTGCCTGTAGAAGTTTATAGGCCACACTTATTGTTGACACTGCTTTAAAATAGGAAATCTGCAGACACCTTTGATGTATAATTTTTGGAATTAGGGCATGCGCTGCTCAATAGTCAAAAGTATTGTGGAATATCGATCATATCTGGATATGCATTGTTTTCAGATCATATCGCAATATACCAGTTTTATCGCTCATCCCTTCTACTGAAAGAAAGGCTGTTTACAATGGAACCCCATATAATTGAGAAGATTTCTGCCTTTAGCGGGAATCAAACCCAAGATTGCTTGATCATTATGCCTGTGCTTAAATTGCCAAGCTACTGGGTTTGAGTGGAAGGGTTACCCAACCTATGGGAGTATTTACATACCATTTATATTTACATATATCCGTATAGGGTAGAAAGTCTACTTGACTTGTGTAGCCCCCTCTTGGTTTGACTAGTGTTTCCCCCAGACTGCTAAAAGGGGCAGGGTAAGCTGTGAAAGGGACAGGGTATTTTGGAAACAGAGGGGCAATCAGTGCGCAACTTGGAAAAAAAATACCACTTTGCTGCATGTATCATGCAGATTGTTTTTTGTTTGTTTTTTCTGTTTAACCTGCTCATACTCATGCTGATAAAATAAAGTTCTGCATTTATATTGTAAAAGCTTTTTGTTTTTCTTTGTGGTCAAGGAGGCCATATTACTGTGACTGATTTCTGTTTGAATTTATAATCACTGTGTTGTCCATCTCTTGCCACTCACTCCTGCCATTCACCATCCTGTGCTCATATACATTGCTATATGGCAACACAGTGTTGCTACCCCCAGTCCTGCCCTTACCATATTTTGTCCTCACCTGCCATCCAGGTGTTATGGCCAACTGGTACTCAAGGTTGGGCGGTCGAAACCACCCCTGGTTTTA
Organism: Ctena decussata; assembly: GCA_963989385.1. NCBI lineage: Eukaryota > Metazoa > Mollusca > Bivalvia > Lucinida > Lucinidae > Ctena > Ctena decussata. The sequence goes on along the minus strand of OZ022506.1, from coordinate 41,036,751 downwards.
ACCAGTGGTTTTAACCGGTTATAACCGCCCTGGTCAATTCTCCCCAAAGTGGTCAATACTGGTCAATACTAGTCAATACTAGTCAGAATGGTCAATTGGAAATTTTAAGTGGTTCTTTGTGTTTTAATGGTGGACTGATATATTTGGTCAGGTTTTAATATGTTCTATATATTGAAAAAAGAAAAAAATGAACTGTTTCGTCCCTGCCAAGGGTACTCACCATGTGTGATTTCGGTCTCAAGACCTTAGCACTGACTTCTGCATTACAGTCCAGGCACCTAACAACAGTCTTTTTTTCATCATCAAGGGCAGAATAGAAGTTCCATATAGGGTCTTTGGGCTTCATTTTGACACTATTATGACACTCTGATTAACTTTAATTATTAACTTCACTGATAACAGCAGATAACAGAATGGCCACTCTTTCACACATCTAAATAAACACAGGTGTCACAAAATTATCCTGTGCATTTTAAGCCCAGTGATTGGATAATTCTCGTTAACTGGACACACCTTCTTCAGTTTGAGAGACAGGCCCAGTATTTTGACAGTTTTGTTTGTTCTGGGGCAGTTAAAGTTAGAATTATCCCATGTTTAACAGTTAGTGTTTTCATTACAATTTTCACACTTTTGTCTTCTTATGTAAGAAGCCAGACCAATTAGCTTTTAGCTAAAAGAGCATCACTAATATTTGAACAAGGTGATCTCTTTGAAGTAAATTGTTTCATTTTATTTGTACTTTCATTCAGTTAACTGCTTTAGTTAAATTAGTTACTGAGCTAAATATTTTTAATGAATATGAAAAAGCTACTTTTAAAATTTATTATTTTTTATTACTTGCATTTGCTTTCCTATTTATTTTTTATTAATGGTTACAGAAAATAAGTTAGAGGTCTCTAGTCTGAACTGAAAGTTGGGTGGTAATGATACAGTCTGATAGAGACTGAAGATCTGAAACTATTAACATTCAGATTTTGTATGTTTTACTACCTATTAAATACAGTTCTGAGCAACAGCAACTCATAAAACACATTTTCAATTAAGCCTGTATTATCTTGCATTGAAACTATTTTAACTCTGTTTATAGACTCCAGTAAAAATTGGATAACAAATGCTAAGTATCTTCAACTGACCATGGTTATTTCAATCGACCAATCGACCACCAATCGACCAGTAATAACCGGTTATAACCAGTAATGACCACCGGTCTGGTCAATACTCATATTGACCGGTCATTTGCCAACCTTGCTGGTACTGTTTACAATCAAGAAGTTGTGGGTCTGAGTTTTGCTAGATCTGATGAGAGCCTAGGAATTATTTCAGGTTCATTACTGCATTGGCTTAAAATGACTGAGCTACTGCTAAAAGGGCTGCAATACAATAACTCATTCAGCCATCAGCCCAAAAAGATGGTACATATATGAATAAGGATGCCTAATTAACCTATCAACACACCAAAGAAGGTGCTTTATGTGTTTTTTTTATTATTTTATTTTTTTATTTTTTTTTTCTACTTTGACACTGTCCTTTTTACTTAACTGTTGTATAGCTACAGAAAGGCAATTATTGAATAAACATAGTGTTTCCCCCAGACTCCTAAAAGGGGCAGGGTAAGCTGAAAAAGGGGCAGGGTAGCCTGGAAGCAGAGGGGCATTTGACGCGCGTGACTTTCAAAAAACATATGTATTTATCATAGAAACATGAATTTCCACATTGCTACATGTATCATGCAGATTGTTTATTTTTTTATTTAGACCGCTGTGTGCTTCAGCTGATAAAATAATTATAAAGTTCTGCATTAATAAAATATTATTTTTTTATTTATGGTCTAGGAGGTCATTACTGCAACTGATTTCTGTATATATGTTTTTAATCACTGTGTTGTCCATCTCTTGCCTCTCACTCCCTTTCATTCACCATCCTGTGGTCACATAATTGCTGTACATGTATGGTGACACAGTGTTTTCAACCTTCAGTCAAGCTCTTCCTATACGGAGCCTCATATCTTATCCTCATCTGCCATCCAGTTGAGCTGGCCAACTGCTAAACTGTTTACAATCTAGAAGTTGTGGGTCTGAGACTCTGAGTTCTGCAAGATCTGATAAGAGCCTAGGGAGTAGGGATTATTTCAGCTTTAATACTGCATTCATTACTGCATTTGCTCCAAATGGCTGAAATACTGCTAGAAGGGCTGTAAAAGATATTAATCATTCAAACATCATCTTCTCCTGTCAGCCCCAAAAGATGGTGCATACATAATAAAAAATGTTTCATTAACCTGTTTACACCACACATGGTGCTTATATAGTTTTTACTGTTTTATTCTTTGACTTTATTTATTCATTATTTTTTCTGTTTTGGCACTGTTCTTTTTCTCTATTTTTTATTTTATTTTAGGCACTGTCTTTTATTTCATTTCACCCCCATACAATGCATAATGTACACTTAAACTGAAAACATATCAAATGAATTTAATAAACAAAAAGAAGTAATGATTATCTAGTTACCCATAAATTAATTTTTAGATGGCCTCTTTAAGGCTCTTATTTTCTAATTTTAATCCTTTTGCTAGTAAATATGGTATGCCCATTAAGCAAGTACACAAGCTGTGATGGCAATTATCAGACAATGACTCTTACAAGTGGGTAAACATTATTACCAGGACAGTCTATTTATAGACATACCCTGTGTAGTGTCAAAAAGCTGTGTGTATCCCACCGGATGGATAGCCATATAGCGATTATCAACAGAAAAGGTATCTTTCTCAGGAGGGAAAAAGGGCTTATTTTTCAGGGCAGAGGCAGAATGGCGGGAGGGAAGGGCAGGAAGGGCGCGGCGCCCTTCTATACCTCTATAGGGGAAACACTAAAACATGGTAATTAGTCTTCACAATACCCCATATTAATTGAGTAATACAAACAACAGTCATAAATATCTTGTTGTACAGGTCTCTATCATCATATTAAATTAATTTTCAACTGGCCTCTAATTTTCTCATCTTCAATCAGCTGCAAACATTAAAGATGAGCGTTTGGATTTCCCTGTATTGTTGAGATGGTGATTAACACCATTCATTGTTAATCACACACTCGCTCCATAAGCGGGTCACCAGTCTTACCTGTACGACAGAAAATATATACCCTGTAATAAACAGTGTGTCGCATTTGTTCACATATTGGAAATCTGTAGATAGTTTAGCGGAATATGCGCTTATCAATAGAAAAGGTATCTTACACTAGGGGAAAAAGGGCCTTAATTTTTCAAGGCAGAGGGGTTGGTTTTGAGAGCAAGATGGCGGGAGAAAGGGGCAAGAAGGGCTGCGCGCCCTTCTATACCTCTATCAGGTTAGGGAGAAGCCCAAATGGAGCTATATAGCCCGATCGAGCTATATAGCCTGATCAAGGTATAGAAACTGCATTATAATTGGAAGATTCTTCAACTGAATCCATTTTGAATATAATTGCAAAATTCTGAGTACTGCACTTTCAATACTGATGAACATCATGTTGGAATCCAAAGCAATTTGATTTTTCTGCCGTTGCGTTTTTGTGAAAGAACCACATGTTTATGAAAACATGTTTCTTCCCATTCTCCTGACATTTCTACAATTTTATATAATTGCAGTCCAATGATACCTCTGAGAGGATCCCAGCATAGCAGGTGTGTAAACCATGACACAGAAGTGGATCTGTCTAGGTTGAGGGGGTATCTCAAAGATATTCTTGTATTTAAATTTTCCTCGATTTGCATAAAACGCAACGGTGGAAGTTCATTTTCTTTACAAAATCATAAAAGGTTTGTCATCCTTTATACTGTTGTTCATATCAAATTTTGCAGCTCAGCTTTATTGCAAATGCAGAAGCAATATGCTTTAATTTCAACTCATTTTTATACCTCCATCGGGCTATATAGCTCGATCGGGCTATATAGCTCCATTTGAGCTTCTCCCTAACCTGTCTATAGGGGAAACAGTAATGACACCCAGGTATTATTATCCTGGAGAGCTGTGTTCTGCCTATCTCCCATGCATTTATCTAATCCCTTCTTGAAACTGTTAAAAGTCAGTGCTAATGCAAATATACCTGAGAGTTAATTCGGCCAGAGGGCTGTTACAACAACAACAACAGGTGCTATGGATTCTAGCACCTTCACACGACAATAAAAATACCACTATATATTATGACTGTGGTGAAAATTTAAATATTTTGAGTATAAAAATATAGACGTGAACCTGTCAAATTGTGGAAATTCACATCTGAAGTGTTGTTTGCAATTTGACCTTGGATTTCTTGACGAAAATAGTCGCGAAAATACATGATAACTATAAACTTAAAGCATTCTAGGCTTGAATAATTACAAACTATCATTAATTAAATTAGATTGCATCGGTTTTGTTGTAAACTACCTCACGCCTTTGCTTCCTGTTGATGTCTGACATAGATGGAGACGTAATTCTTTCAAATGTTTGCCAAATTTGACAGCAGCCGCCATATTTGAAGCTATTTATATGGACACCGTGTCTTTTGGGTGCACCCATGTGGGGAAGAGGTTTGGGAAGGTTTTATAGGCGGGCCCCATATATCGATAATAGTGTGTATGCATATACGGATTAAACAACCATCAGTGAAAACCTATTATTACTGGTAACTGGTCCAGAGCTACGACTAAAGCCAGGTCACTATTGACATTAACAGGTCACTATTGACATTAAGAACCACTACAAACGGTTCAGAGCACATGTTCAGAACGGTCCTACTAAAGACAGAAAAGGACTTGTGCCAGCGAAAAGGACCGAAAAGAACTTTTTGGCACCCGAAAAGCATCATCATCATATTTCAATTCTCATATCGACGTTACCCCCGCACCTCAGCGGAACGTATCCATAGCCGCAGCAACGGGGCGCCGAGCGTCCGTCCATTAATGTCAATCGTTAGTCAGATTCGTCCGTCAGTCCTGCTTATTAAGGCCCTACGGCTGCTGCATGTGTGGAAAAGGAGTACATTAGCAGGGTCCAGCACCCGAAAAGGACTTGTATGTGACATTTTATACTACAAGAACTATATCATCATGATATAAATCAGCGCTTGAATAATACTTTTTGCATTGAATTTCACAAACATTTAGTAATTTAACTTACTAGTGAAAGTCGGATAAATAGATGTTACAACTGAAGAGGGTAGAATATATTTTATTTTTACATACTTTAACACTGTCAATTTAAACGGGATGTTTCCGTTTCGCCTACTCCCATTTCGCCTACTAGTCTACTGTCAAATATGACTTCATTCCCGTTTCGCCTACTGAAGAAAATTGTTCAGATTATTTTCTTTTTATTCATTTATTTTGTTTTAATAATATAAATGTATGCTTTTTCATCAAACCTATCTGATGAGCAATTACTAAAAATGTTGATTGATAATTACTGAAGGATTATAAAATGGTGTAATCAAAATCTTAAAGAGTTCCTGTTGATAATTAGCTCATAATGTGAGCTTATATTGTGATATCCAAGCAGTTTCAAAATATGTCAAATGCTGATATGAGTACACATCAGCATTTGACGTATTTTGAAACTGCTTGGACTATAAATGGGAATTACTTATTCTTGTTTCTGATAGGGAAATGGCAAAAACGGAAATGACAAAAACTATATTATATGGGCTCATGTAATGTTAATTTCTTTTTTATTTATCAGCTAAAAGAAGTGGTGAGGGAGGACGAGGAGGGGGTGGTGCCTTATTTTAAGCTGTACAATGCTTTTTAATAGTATCATTTTATTTTTGTTTCTTTATCTATTTTCATTTTTTTTTCAATTTTTGATGCACCATTTTATGTAGGATCTTTTTAAAAAGTGTTTATATAATAGTGTAAATAAACAGAATTAAAAAAAAAATGTTTGCCATTTTGATGAAAAAAAAATAATGAGTAGGCGAAATGGGAATAGTGAATTTTCTAGTAGGCGAAAAGGGAGTAGGCGAAATGGGAGTAGTCGAAATGGGACAAATCATAGGCGAAACGGGAGTAGGCGAAATGGGAGAAGGCGAAACGGGATAAACCACTTAAACAAACTGTGGAACTGATTTGGTAATATCAATTTCCTAAAATCTGTAATGGGTGTGTCTAATTACCAATAAAATAAGAAAAGCAGCACCCAAAAGGACACAACCCCTTGTCACTAATAAGAGATTTCAGATACCGAAAAGGACATCGTGGCCGCCGAATTTTGGATACGGAAAACTTCTTTTTTGTGCTTAAAAATTACGTTTAGAAATATACATTCTAACCTTATATTTCATTTAACATAAGTTTTAATAGCAGAAAATGGCAAATAAAAGTCCTTTTCGGTGCCCGAAAGTTCTTTTCGGTCCTTTTCGGTGGCATAAGTCCTTTTCTGTCTTTAGGAGGACCCTGTTCAGATGCATATTGGAAACATATTTCCTGTATCTTCTGCTTTGAGACCGATAACCCTGATCCCGATTGCCCCAGGAAAAGTGAAGATGCGTTTGGGATCACTTCACTTAGAGAAAATGGTATTTTGAAAACTGACACATTTGATAAGGTTAACATTTGTAATAACCAATTTCAGTCAGTTTTCACCTGTGAATCTGACTCTGAAATCCCCCAAAGGTATTAGTCCATTCTCCCCATGGGGGAGATTACAGTTGACCCAAATGGGGTCACTAAATTGTTGAACAGCCTGAACATACATAAGGCATCTGGGCCTGATGGCCCGAGTGCTAGGGTGTTAGAGGAATGTAGTTCTGAAATTGCTCCTGTCCTGGCCTTCATCTACAATGAGTCGCTTGCTCAGGGCGCTGTACCAGATTATTGGCGACAAGCAAATGTACGTAGCTCCGGGTTTTAAGAAAGGAGAAAAATATGATGATGCTAATTATCGACCGGTGTCGCTTACATGCATCTGTTGCAAAACCCTCGAGCATATAATAGTAAGTAACATCAACAAGCATCTAGCCTTTGAGAGCATTCTTGCTGACTGTCAGCATGGTTTCCGAAGTCAGAGGTCTTGCGAACCCCAACTTGTTCAGTTCTACCACGATTAAGTAAGCAACCTGGATGGTGCCCTAACTCGTGGCCACAAGCAGACTGGTGTAATTATTATGGATTTCGCAAAGGCCTTTGACAAGGTACCACACAGGAGGCTATTGTACAAATTGGATTATTACGGGATTAGAGGATCTACTAAATAGTGGATCGCTTCATGGCTCTCTGAGCGCTCTCAAAAAGTGGTTTTAGATGGCCAAGCCTCAGATCCAGTCCCGATTCTATCTGGTGTCCCTCAAGGATCGGTCTTAGGACCGGTCCTGTTTCTTATTTTCATTAACGATCTTCCAGACAACACCAGGTCATCTGTTCGTCTTTTTGCTGATGATTCTGTTTTGTATAGGAATATCTTCTCCCCCATGGATTGCCAGATCTTGCAAGATGACCTGAACAGCCTCGCACAATGGGAGACCGATTGGCAAATGAAATTTAATGTTGCCAAATGTCATTCTATGAGGGTGACTAGGCACCTCCCTAGCAAGCAAATACACTTTAATTACTCTTTCCATCCGCAAAGATTGGAACAGGTTCAGTCCGCCAAGTATCTCGGTATAACGATTACAGACAATTTGGATTGAGGTCAAATATTTCAGAAATATCAAGTAAGGCAACTAAGACAATGGGATTTCTTCGGCGCAATTTGGCACTGGCACCTAGGCAAACTAAGGAGGCTGCATACAAAACATTGGTTCGCCCTCAACTAGAGTATGCAGCACCTATTTGGCATCCCTATCATAAAACTCAGATTCAGCAGGTTGAGAAGGTGCAGAGAACAGCTGCCAGGTGGACCTGCAGGCGATGGCGGAACACAAGTAGTGTCGGCGATATGCTGGACGAGCTTGAGTGGCCATCCCTGGAGGCCCACCGGGAGCAGTCCTCCTTAACCTTCTTTTACAAGATTCATTCTGGTACTGTGTCCCTTGAGAAGGATAAGTACTTGACCCCAGCACCAAAGTCGAGAAGGACTAGGGCATCCCATGACTCTAGATACCTTGCATATAGTGATGCCCTGAAAAATTCATTTTCCCCATGACTATTCCTGTGTGGAATAGTCTTTCCTCCTCGGCGATTTCTGCCAAACCCGCTGAGGATTTTAAGGCCCTTATTTAGATTATCGGTCCAGAGGCATATCTTTTAGCAGACCTCTGATCTGCTTGTTGTAAATAGTTTTAATGGCCCACCCCGAAAGTTTGTTGTTTCCTTAAGCTAAATTCTAAATTTAGCCCCCCAACACACCTGAGGTAATGATCGGAAAATGATCGTCTCAGTATCGAGAGATAGATAGATAGGTAATAGATAGGTAATGTTACATTTTTCACTTACTCTCGACGAGTAAGGTAAGGTAAGGTAAGGTAAGGTAAGGTAGGGTAGGGTAGGGTAGGGTAAGGTAAGGTAAGGTAAGGTAAGGTGTATTCCATTTTGGCAATATACTGTTTATACTTAATGCAGCAAGACACAATGAGCTCTGAAGGGCTTTTGACTGTGTGTGACATGATATATCAAAATCAAAGAAAAAGATGCTGTAAAAAACATCGTAAATGACTAATTAAGAGGTCGGTCAACGACCAGACAATTCACCGACACGAATTTTGGAGACAGTTCACCACCAAAACCCACCATTCTCGTCAGGGATAATGCCATAATGATGCAGTAACATAAGGCATAAAACATAAGAAACCTAATTTCAAATTGGGTAACTAAGAAAGAAGAATGAGTCTTCGCCTATGCTAATGCCAATGCCTTTGATTGGGAAACCCTCATTTAAGAATCTTAAGCTTCTTACCGCATGGTCAGTTAGCGCAGGTTGAGATGATATGTATATCAAGCTTTGCCAATACAGTACACAAAAGAACTATTGACGTATCAAAAAGGTGAGACAGACAGAGGACGTGATTGAAGGACGACACCATGAAATATGGAAATATAAAGATTTGAATCATGGATGGCCATTGAGAACACATTGAAGCGAAATATCAGAGTTACCCCCCCCCCCCCCCCCCCAAAGCCTAGATAAATCGTGGAGAGAATATAAACTAAGGTATACGGATACACCTCGGATTCATGTTTTACTCCATTTATACCAAAAGGAAAATCTTCTGTGACTTCCTGCTTACTTCGCTAGACGACTAAGCCCTTCTTAATTCGAGTCTGCACTAACAGGAAAAAAAATTATCCCAGGCGAGAAAAATATTCCTTTTAAGAGTTTGTCCCCGCTGAGAAGGGAAGCAAAAATAAAAATGATAGAAATGCTCTCCATTTAAGTATACCAATTCAGAAAATGGTCTTCCCGGTTCTGCGGTCTCCGCAGAGATCACAGAGCAGTTTAAAGATAAATATTCTCTAGTATATAAAACACACCCTCAGTCTTTATAGGTTTTATGACCCTGTTATGTCATTACCTATGTGAGACAGGATATTTCCTTCGATGAAATAGCAGTGTCACTTGAATGTTGCATAATAGGATTATGAAATCCAATAAACAAGAATATTTGTCTTTAAAACGGTATACCGGTTAAAAGAAAGAATCTGACAATTTGAAGGGATAGAAAAATGATGAAAAGGAAAAGAAACGGAAACGAGTAAGGGTAAGGGAGTGATTTGGGTTTTACGGCATATCAGCACAAAAAGGCTATTTCGCGTCGAAAACGCTATTAAATAATACCTCTTATATGCATAAGAAATGAATGCACAGTATAAAATTGAGCCAAATCGGAGAAACGGGAAGGGAAAAAATAATGTTACATCCAAAATAGAGAAATTTTGCTGAAAAGTACAAGGGTCTTCGAAAGACTACTGTTAGATCACAGAAACAAACCGATCTATTTTTTTTTTCAGAATTAAGTCAGCTTCAGTATAAACTTAATAATATCTAGTTTTAGACGTTGTGTGGCTACATTATATAAAACAAATCTGGTTTCTTCTGTGATAAAAGCATAGCGTTTCATCAATAAATGGTCAACTGCTTACAGATTACTGTTTATTGCTTTCTTTGCCAATCCACTGACATGCTCGTAGCCCCAAATATCTGGGTTCAAGGTTATAAGACTTGAATATAATCTCAAACTCAAAATCAAGCACACTGATCGGCTACTTCCGAGCAATGTACTCAAGTTTTATAACCTCGGGGCCTGAGTAACACTTTATCAGTTAGACTTTAGAGCTTACGTTTTTTTCTGTATCTTCAATATTGAAATACTTAATCAAATCTGTGTTATTTAAGTTTTGTTTGTTTCCCCGATGGCCATTCCTTTTCATACATACTAGTATTTCAGTGATTCTTGAAAACTGGTACAATTATTAAAATACCCTGTCGCAAATATTTCTCGTTTTGTAATAGCCAACAGTCACATGATTTTGATGTAACTTCGTTTCATTAGCCAGGAGGTAGATTTGAAAACTTCTTCCAGCAATATTAACTGATGTTTAGACTACCGACTTCTCAGCATTTATCACCCTGTCCAATCGAAACACCGGTTACACGGTCTAAACTCCGGATAAACGTTATTGTAACACCGGTTAACGTTATTAAACGGTGTCACAATAACGTTTATCCGGAGTTTAGACCGTGTAACCGGTGTTCGAAACACCGGTAACACGGTCTAAACTCCGGATAAACGTTATTGTAACACCAGTTAACGGTTATTAACCGGTGTTACAATAACGTTTATCAGGAGTTTAGACTGTGTAACCGGTGTTTCGATTGGACAGGATGATTTATGTTGCAGTGGGGTATCCATTTTTGCCATATCGCAAAGCAGGGTTCCCGAACTGAGGACGAAATATAGTCCATTACCTGTCGTTAGACTATCGAATTCGTTCATGTGCTTCCACTATATGATGCAGAAATTACCATTAGCTGAGTTTCAGTACATCATGAATTTATTTTCTTTTAAAATCTTAAATATTTCGATGTTGTCAGAACAGACTTCACCTACCGTAGCGGGCCAACATCTGGCCACTATGCATCACCACTTATAAAATTGTACGTTCTGTTGTGCCCAAATTTCAACCAGATGAATGTCTGCTTGGAATAAGATATTAAGGTTTGATACTGTTTCGAATTATAGAGAGTGTGACGTATTCTGGTGCATGGTAGTTTTGTCACTTTTCAGAGACTGTCCTCTATAACGGTGTTTTTCAGCAGAAAATCACGATGAATAATTTTGTCAAAATCTTTTATATATTGAATTAGAGTAATCATATAAACCGACATGTTGACGATTGCTACTGCAATATAACTTTCATGGTTGATAAACAAAATGCCCCATCCTCTCTGTAACTTTTCTCTTCCATAACGCAAAATAGAATCTACTATTTTCATCACAGTGTTAAAGCACTTTTGAATGCTAATTATGCAACTTTCTTCAGATACACTTAAGTTTAGCATCTGCTTCCGGTCTATGGACAAATTTTGCTTGTTATCTGTCATTACTGGAGGAGAACTGAATCGTAATGAAGGAAAGCAATTTTTGATGTGTTGCTTACGCAAAGAGACAAACAGCTGCTTATTTATGTAATATTTATTCACTATGCCTAACACTTTAAAGGAAGAGGAAAAATAAACTGACACAATTCAATTCCAGATCCAACCCAAGACAAGATGTGGGAAAGAGACAACACAAAATTAGTCACCACCAAAGATAACACCAGCGGCAGCCATGCATGTGAACAGCCATTTCCCATGTAGGTGGTCAACGGGCTAGCCTGAACATCACAAACAATATATTGTCACAGATATAGCAACTAACAACACATAAATCAACCAAGAACAATAAAAAACATAACTGCCGCCTTGAGACGGCCATTAATGAAATTACTTTCGGGGTTGGGGGTTGGGGGGAGGCTTAACCTGTTTGTGGTCGACCAACCCTTGCCCTTTGTTCTGCCTTGGTTCATCAGATACTCAGTTGTTCAACCCAATGTCAGGACTAGCCTTAACATAACAAACCATATACCAAAAACCAAAAAAAAAACAGTTAAAGAGACAAATAACACATGAACCAAAACAGAAGTGCCGCCTTGGGACGGCAAGCAATGAAATTACTGAGGGGCTTAACCGATTTACAGTCGAACCCTTGGTCCTACTGTGGTTAACCAGACACTTAGTTGTTCTGTTTGCGTGGAAGATTCCTAACTCATAAATGTAATATCTCAGGAACATAGAAATCAACGTTAAAACTACGATAAAACAAACATGAGGACTCACAGATATAGCAATACTGAAATTCTGGAGCCAAAGAAACCTACCAGTTAAGCCACCGTGGTCAACTGGCCAAGACGTCCCGGAATGGGCGTCACGCGCCAACCGTCTGTGTTACTATTAAGGTAGGCTTAGGTTGGCGCCTTCATAAAGTCTTAAACCCGACCCACCGTCGTGCTATCGAAGAGGTAAGCAAAGCTGTTTAACTTAATTTGGTTAACCACCAAGCATGCAGTTTGTCGCAAATCATCCATATTGCTTTGCCGAAGAAGAGTTTTCAATCCGACATTATATTTAGATACTAAGTCGAAATGACGTCGATAAAATTTGAAAACGCTTTATTAAGCCTATGATATCTATAACCTTGTTTGAGAAGTCTTGCTGTCAAAACTTTATTACGAATATAAAGTCACCAAACATGACTAGAACTCGATCGAGCAAAACGAATAAGTTGAGAAATATAAACACCATAGGATGTAGAACGAGGGACATCACCATCTAAAAAAATACAATATCAAAATCAAAATCATCTCGTTTATCGTAGATTTTAATTGTAACAAAACCATCCGATATAGATAAATGTAAATCCAAAAAATGAGGCCTCGGTATCTGAGACGCTGGCCTTATCTAACTGAAGTTCAGATGGGTACATTTGATTGACCATGCTATCAAAGAAGTTATTGTCAATATTCAATAGGTCGTCCTGAAGGTGTTACCATTACAAGGTCGGGGAGAATTTCAAAACCACCAGACAGACTCCAGATTAATAATTTTGGTTAAGTGCTAAAGTAGAGAAAATATTCCATTCATTCAGGATTATTTTCATTCACATAATCTGATGAAAGAGATACATTTCCTGTTATTTGTAAGGTTAAATGTTATTTCAGGTCAAGAATTTAGTTAATGCTTTAGCTGTCAAATTATCAGATTTAGATGTGTAACTGGAGTAAATTCATTGCTTTATCTTGACAAGTGGTTAAGAACTTTACTGTTATGTTTCAAGGCTAATTTCATGCACATGTGCTTAATAGTCTACAGACAATCAAGCTCCTGAGAAAGGGAGGTGTTGTATAAGTTACTCATGATAGGTCATTAACCTTGATTGTTCAGCGAGCTAGTGTGAGAGAGTTCCATTGCCTCTCAAATACTTTTGTATGTATCATATAAACCACTTGTGTTTTGGTCATCAAGCTAGCAACATCTAGCTGAATAAATTAGTAGTTTAGACAAGCTTGTTTCGTTATTAATAATACAACAGTCCAGTTACCAAGAAGTAGAATTGAAAGCTTCAATAACTTCAGATTGCGTGTTCTCTGAAAGAGACAGCATGAAGTATCTTTATTAACAGAACAAAAACAGATCAGATACAAGAGGGGCACAGTTAGTGACCATAGGAATACCTACAATTTGTCTATATAATTTAGAGCCCAATCTAATATAAATATTGTCCAAGAGAAAAGTGAGAAAGTTCATAACAGTCGTGCTTATGCTTATGTATGCATAGGTCAAAAAGTACAATAAAAACAAGGGCTTGAATTTTTAATCCCTCCTTCGTGACATGCATGTTCTACAGCCTATAAATCAAAAATTAACGAAATCGTGTAAAACTTTGCATGAGATATAATCTTCGAAATAATCAAACGAAAACATTTTCTTCGAATTTCTTTTAGAGGTCATTTTTCAACTTTTTGGGAATTCATAATATTGTCCCGTTTTCATATTACTTAAGTGTTGGAAGGGGGTGGGTTGGGGGACGTTAAACTCGAGTTACTCCACTCCACTCTTCTCATCAACGTGAAAGAAAACCAATGTATGTCTGAAAGGCTGCAAATCAACATTATGGAAATTAGCTGAGTATTTTCTTCCGCTTGTCACATACTCGGACTCCAGTTTTTAATCATGAGCGCCTAAACCTAATGGATTCACTTTCAAGGGAAGTAACTCTCCTATTTTCTATTCTTGCTTCCCTTATCAACAGAGGTCAGCTCTTAAAGGCAAAAGTTTGCTCAATAAGAGCAAATTCTTCCTTTTCATAGTAGACCCCTTTAGGAGGGCTTCTTTGTCCACTGAAGCAAACAAGAAGTCACAAAAGTTGTTTTCCTTTGTAAAGGTGATGGTGCAAAACCTACTTGCCTCCAGACATATTGATTTTTATGAGTTTGATGGGACGTTATATGTGCCAGCTCCAAGGAGGGTGCTGGTTGTCCAAAGTATAATTGAGCCGCGACGCAAGAAAACCAACAAATTGGTTGTGCGCCCAGCGCAGACTCAGATCAGCCTGGGCATCTGTCCAGTCTGATCAGAGTCTTCGCTGTCCGTATGGAGGTTGCTTAGACCCTAAGCTACTCTTTGAGCTCTTAATGAAGACTCTGATCAGACTAAGCGGATGCCCAGGCTGATCTGAGTATGTGCTGGGCGCACAACCACATTGTTGGTTTTCTCGTGTCGCGGCACATATGTAGATGACAAGGGAGAGATCAGGAACCCACACAATCGAATTTCACATCCTGCCCTAAACATCAAATGGGGAATGCAATATTAGAGTAGACAGAACTGGAATTTGCCAACATAACAAGTGGCAGCTGAAAAAGAGGAACAAATGAAAGAGACCGCTGTAAACTTAATCTCACAAGGTCCTTTGCGCAATAGTCAAAGATGACTTTAAAAGTCAACTTTGACTATTGCGCAAACGACCTTGTAAGATTTTGGTATAGACTAGACTGTTGTTTATGTATAAATATAACAAACGGTTATTATTAGCTCTTAATTTATTTCATTTTAAGGTTTTATTTCATTTAAGGTTTAACCCATTTATGCCTAGTATCCCATAAAAGAATCATTGGCAATCAGTGCAGACCAAGATCAGACGCCACCGCACGTTCGCTGTGTCGGATCAAGATCTACACTATTTGTATAAGGCAAATGGATATTACTTCTTAAAATAAAAAATGATGAAAATAAACTAAACCAGACCCTCTTGATTGACAAATGGACTCATCCAATTTATAAGGACAGAAGAGACCACCAGGCATAAATGGGTTAACTGCAACCGTGGACCTTTTGTACAGGGGTGTAGCGAGTCTAGATAATCTACTTCTCGCTAACTCAAGCATTTTTATTGTAAAAATGTAACTTTTTATTGTATATATGTATAATCAAATCTGTGCACAGACCTATTCATTTCATTTCACTAATGGGTGATGCATTGCAGTCTCCCTGCGCACGAGTGTTGTGAGGATGGATTGGGTCCCACATAAAGCAAGTATGGTGCAGCCAAAAAAATAAAACTTTCAATCTTTCGTCCTTGGCATTTTTAATAGATTTCTTAGTTATTTTTGGTTCCAAAATCCCCTTTTCAGCGGAGGGCTGCCCATAAGCCCCTCTTTTGCTGAGGGTCGCTCAATATCCCGCTCCCCTCCCCAAAATTTTAATTTTCCCGCTGCACACCAGGGAGCAGCATGCCGTACCCTAAATCTTTACATAGGTTAACTTTATTGTGCTGAGTTTGTACAGCTACCAAATATGCATGGACCACTGCGCTTATATATTGGCAGGAAACTGAGCATAGAGTTTCATTAGAGATCAGTAAACTTCGTAGACTGTTTCACTGCTATGTTGTATACAGGCAAATTATAGAGTCAGTGATACGCCATGTACGGTTCTCCAAATATTGGATGAATATAAACACGGTTGTTGTACCGATAGCAGCTTGCATGCAAAATTATTATTTTGACGAATTTTTTTTTTTTTTTTTTTTTTTTTTTTAAAGGATGTCTTGACTACGCAATTTAAAAAAAAACGAAATTACATTTATTCACTTTATTGAAAAAATCATAATAAAACAGATAATACAATATCTTTTTATAAAATAATTCTTGTGACTCCGCATTTCAATTTCGACCATATTATTTTTAACATTACCCAGTTTCCCAGAAGGCAAAATGCGTAGTCAATATAAACTTCCGGTTGAATAAGAAATATGCTGGAAAGCAGGAAAATCATTAATTTTAATGATTAAGTGAGGTAACACCCGTCCACTGTGGTGTTCTGGAGTGTTTTCTATTGATTGAAGCGCTTTACATGTTTTCTCCTATGAGTAAATGGCTAAAAAAGGCAACCACGCTCGAGAAAGCGTGATCATTTTCCCAATTTTTATGTTTATTTCTTTTCATTAAATTAAAAAAACATTAGATCATTCTGCCTTGTTCTCACATTATCATTTTCTTTTACGTTCTTGTCTAAAGCATGTGATGGCTAATCTATTGAAGACGTCTATATATATAGATCTTCCTTCCTCCTTCCGTTACGCTTAACCACGAAGAGGGATGTCAGATGTGTTCCAGCAAACCAAGTGCTGAAGGGGGTAGCTGAAACAGAAGTATAGGAAAGTGTGTGAGATGAGTTTGTACAGTGCGTTATGCACCAGTCATTTGCAACCGTGGCTCCTCGGGCTGGAGAATAGCGGGGATATTGACTTTTCACTCTGCAAAGCCCTGGTATATGCCCTACACTGTACCCGGGACATTTTTTATGTCACATCCCTGGTAAAGGTCTCCGCTCCCCTGGGGGTCATTTAAATATAAACATCCATATTCTGACAATGTGTGGCAGTAAATTTCATTAAAAACACTAGCTGTACTATTTTCCTGGCTGTTTTGGCGGGAATCAAAAGCCTGGCTTATCCACGGCTCTGCCGGGACACCTCTTTGGTAAAAACACAGTACTTTATCCCAGCTATGCCCCAGCAATCCCCAGCCCCATAGGCGCTGTGGTTGCAAATGACTTGTGCATTAAAGAGTGGAGAAGCCAGTGGTAAGTGCACTTGACGCTGAAGCCAGTGGTCTTGGGTTCGATCCCCGCCTGTGGGGAAGTCTTCCTATGTCCAATCGCATTTTTCTAGCATCATTAGCAGGGATGATGTTAAACAAGTGTGCCATCCTTCGAATCGGGACGTTAACTGAAGACCCCCTGTGCAGGGAGAGTCATCCCCTGTGCAGATTAAAGATCCCTACTATAGCTAAATGGCTATATGTAGGCTTTCATCCTGCAACACCGGAGTGTACACAAGTACACCGTCTATGTCCCCCTCGGGGGGTAAGACGTAATGGAAGATAGAGAGATAGATATAGTATAGTTCCTAACCTATGTAAGTGGTAACACATGGTTTTGTTCCTGCAGCCATCACTTATCAAGTCTCTCACCTTTCATATTAAAGACGCTGGCCTTAAATTGACAAAAAAGTTATTTTTTTTTACAATTTTCCCTATCTCGTAGTACAGACCCTGATCAAACACTATACATTGCAGCATCTGGTCTGTGTCTACACTTCTTGCCTATGTCCTTTTATGGGATGCTAGGCATTAATGGGTTAATGCCTACTGGTATGCAATTGAATTAATAAGTTTGCCTAACAGTCTCTGGTAGCTGGTAAAAAAACGTATTAATTATTAGTAAACACTCCTGCTCTAATAAAGGCCCTCTACCACTTTTACTAATGTAATGGTACATTAACTTGTGTAAATTCCTGTTTGCTGCTGTGGATGATGAAGCCCTTTGAAATTGGGTCTACTCATAAAGGAAAGAATCTGCTCCTATAGGAGCAAATTCTTTCCTTTGAGAGTTAGCCCATACTGAGAAGGGAGACAAAAGATTGAAGATTCGCTTTCTCTGAAATTATACCTATTCACCTAGCTACACATCAGGCTCTGAAGAACATCCCCACCTTTCACAAAATGCAATGCTCCGGGGGGGTGAAATAGGATTTATATGGTATTAGTGAGATTCTTAAATTTATGAGCATGTAGATTTGCAAATATTAGTGAAAATAAAACTTTGACCAGGATTTTCCCTTGGCCTTGTATTTAAGGAGTTTGTGGGACCCACACACCAATATTTTAAGGGTCCAATGTCTGAAGTAAAGGGCCCAGTGCTCTGAAAAAAACATTATAAAAATTTCCCAATCAAATATCAAAATTTTATAAATACTACATTCTGAAAGTCATTACTTTGTATTCTGCCAAATATAATATAATTTTTATTGAATTCATCACTTTGAATTGGTGCCTGGTTTTTGTTTTGGGAGTCCCAGTGGATGCACAATTTTTTTTTTCTGGGAGTCCCAGACATCATTCTGGGGGTCTGAGACTCTCAATTTTGCATCCGGGAAAACCCTGCTTTGACACATACAGATTTATGAGCTACGTTTTTATACCACATATGGCTGCTCCAAGCATGTGTTAACTGCCCAATTATGGTCACTCCGAGCATGCTCGCTATTGACGAAAATTGCATTTTAGAGCAAGAGTTCCTGTATATAGTCAACACCTGTGTAGTCAAGCAGTCTATAATATGTGACACTACCTTTGAGTATACTTATATTGCATTTGGGGAAGCCAAACACACATGCACAGTCCTAGTTCTATATACTTTGAGCAGTAGTTGCTCCACGCACCGTTTTTGTATCTTTTTTTATTGCGACCACCCGCATACTTTATCAATCACCTTTCCAATTTATGTGGTTCCCCAGCTTGATTTAGAAAAAAAACGCTCGGAGCACCCTGGAGCATGCTCTGGGAGACCAAAACTTGAATGTTAACGCATGCTCGGAGCAGACAAATGTGGTAAAAAAACATACCTGGATTTATAACACTTGACCTGGACATGTGGCTATCCCATTCGTTGTTCCATGTTTGAGAACATAGGTGAAAGTATAAGAGAAATCTTTTACTTATATGCTTAGTGATTTTTTTCACTATTTTGGGAATGGTGCCCACAGAATTGGGAAAAATCACGTCCTATTCTCCTTAAATCTGGAATTTCAGAAACACCTTTATTGGCTCAAGTGGTGGGATAGGGGACATGAAACTGAATATATAATATTTAAATTCAATTATAGTTATTATCTGCCAGTTTTCTGAGCATGCAAGTAAAGTTATGCTTGTAGAATGGTCCATAGAAAAATATTTCCTGCAATTGGGAATTTTTCTACTTGCAGTTGGGAAAAAAATATACTATTTTGAATTGGGACTGGTGCCTTTTATGGGCGCCACTTATATAGAGAAAAAAGTCACTGATGCTAGTTCAGAATCTGCATTCCCAACTAACCTTTAGAGCTCTTTTTCAGATGGTTTCATAATGATGTCATGATCAACAGCATCAACCAGAAAGAAGCTAATTTTTAGTCAGAGACACCATTGATTAGATCCAAATAACCAAGCACCAATCGAATAGATTACAGAAACCGATTCAACATGGAAAAATATGTGAAAGTCAGAAAGATCGGGGAAGGAGCATTTGGCAAAGCAGACCTAGTGAAGATGAAGAAAGATGGCAGTCAATATGTTATTAAAGAAATAAATATTATGAGGGTAAGCTGCAAAATAACTCAGCAGAATCATTTTAAAAGATACCCTTTTGCATGTGCAGATATTGAAGACACAGCTCAGCCAGAGCAGCCAATTGTCAGACCAGTGTAAAACAGGGATGAGAAAATATATTTTACATCGCTTTTCACACAGGCTGAAACTTATTTGCCCTGAGCCAATTTAGCATTAAGTCCTGGGAGATTTTCACTTGTCCCATCAGAAATTTGGCTTTGTACTATCTCAATGCTCAGGTCTTCATTAAATGATTACCGTAATGACCCTAAAATTTCGGACGCCTGAAAGTTGGATAACTGTTGTTCAAAAATTTGTAGAAAGTAGATTTTACTCATATTTATGCATCCAAATGATGCTTAATGAATGGCAAACATTGTAGACCCAGATCAAACTGCTCCTTGAGGAGCAGTTTGATCTGGGTCTACAATGTTTGATCAGACCTTTGTCTGAATATTTAGGGTTGTTACGGTAGTGTAACTGTCCTAAAAGTGGAACAGTTCATTTTTTCAATGCAGGAATTTGTCCATTAGATAAAATTTGAATGGTAAACTGTGTTGACCCTGATGACACAGCTCCTTTAGGAGCAGTCTTATCTGGATCTGCACTGTTTGCTCAAATTTATCAGCAGCAGTGCTAGGGATTCTTATGGTATCTGATTTTTACCTCATGAAACGAACAGTTTATGGTTTAAACAATATTTTATTTCAACTCATTTACACACATAGCATTTATAGGCCATTTGCTGTCTATAAAACAGGTCGTTTTGCTAAATATCTCTAAAACTACCACAGCTATCACTATGAAGTAAAGCGCATCTTTAATGTCTATCTTATACATAACTAATCTATAATTTTCCTCAAAATTATATTTTGAAACTAAAAAGTTTCTTTTGAAAACTGCCCATTTTTAGAAGATATTTCAACTGTATTTTACAAGGGAGTAAGTTTATTTATGTAACAGCCTTAGACTGGTCAATATTTACCTATGCCAATTGTATGTAAATTGTACAGAGTTACTCAATGGCACCTGAATACCTGTTAATTGTTTCATCTGAGTAAAATTGAAGGTCACTTATTTATTGGTTGCGAAGAGATTTGATTGGTGATGAATATAATTAATTTATCTATAGAAATATTTCTTGTTTGTGATGCATATATGGGCATTGTTTATAGCTATTACATTAAATTATTGTACTCCCCTTTACTTAAGCTGAAAATTTTGTAAATTTTTGTAAAGGATTTAATAGACAAAAGCAAAAAATTGACATGATAAAATTCTGAAAGTCAGTTTCCAGTTATGTATTAGTTTGACAATACTAGTGGAGAAAAAACATCAATTTTATCACCAGTAATAAAAAAGAAACTCTGCAAAATGACCTGTTTTATAGACAGCAAATGGCCTATACAAGAAATATACTGGAAAACAGGATCTGATAACAAGCATTAACCACTTATACAATCATCTCCTGTAGAATAAATAGCAATAGTGAATGGCAATTCAAGAAGTTGTAGAATAAATAGCAATAGTGAATGGCACTTCAAGAAGTGAACAGTTTTTGTGCAGCATGGAGAACCTGTGAGTATGTAGCAGTCTGATTAGTGTCTTGCCTCTTTGTACATAAGGTACCTTTTCTTAAGCTGGTATGTCCTGAACTGGCGACAGAGAAAAGAAAAAAAACAGAGACATGCAATTCTGATCAGTTATTTAGGACTCATTTCTATTATTACAGAAGGCTGTATTGAGTGAGTACCTCCAACAGAGTGGTACAAGCAAATGATTACAGTACTTGCAATCTGCCATTGTATATCGGGTATGGCTTCAAAATTTTGGTGGTCATTTGAATAGTAAAATGCCAAATCCTTACTACTGTCATAGACAGTATGGCAGGTCATAATCATTGAAAATTGGGATTTGTCCAATGAAGTTTCTGTCAGAGCCAAATCTAAGATTTTAAGCCTAATGCTTGCACAAGCAACATGTTAGTTAACATATTAACTCATAATCGGATGAACCTAAACACTTACAGTTAAGTTGTTTGCAAATTTCCAGAGCTCCAGATAAGAGGGAGTATTTGGTGATAATTAGGGATAATTTTTGTTAGTTCTGCATAAAAACATATGTTGTGACCCTTCATCTGAACCGTCTCGACGAGACGGTTCAGATGAGTGGTCACAACATATTGTTTCAATCAGAAATAAGAAAAATTATGCTTAATTATCATCAAATATTCCCTCTCAAACATATGTTGTGACCCTTCATCTGAACCGTCTCGACGAGATGGTTCAGATGAGGGGTCACAACATATTGTTTCGATCAGAAATAAGAAAATTATCCTTAATTATCATCAAATACTCCCTCTTATCTAGAGCTCTGATTTCTAAATGGATTTTTCCTCTGTTATTTGCAGATGAATTCCAAAGAGAGAGAAGAAGCAAGAAAGGAGGTAAATTTGAACAGTAACTGTTGTTGACCTATTTGGGGGTTATTATGGACTTTTATTGACCTGCAAGATATGTATTGACTGACAGGAAGCGGGGCCCGATATGAATATGTTATGTTTGCAGATCACTAAAACTGCATAATTATTTAATTACTGAAACAAACCTCATGTAATGTATTGTTATATGATAGTTCTAAACACAGCTTTCTTTGATATGTATGATGATACGTCAAGCTGTCATCCCCCCATGTAAACCCCATTTAACACGTCTTTCATCATGGTCATTTAATAAGGCATTTTGATAATTTCCTTGAACTCCAGCAATAAAGCTGTCATTAAAATGACAGTATTGATTCAAAGTGAAAAGGTGTTCTTTCAAGGGAAGCAACACTGTAATTTTCATTTACATGGGGCTCATGGGGCTCAACTCTTAAAGGAAAGAATTTGCTCCTAGAGGAGCAAATTCCATCCTTTAAGAGTAAACCCCTTCTTTGGAAGGGCTTAGTTGCCCAGGGAAGCAAACAGGAAGTCACAGAAGTTGTTCCCCATTGTAAACATGTTGGAAAAGCACAAAAACTTACCCATACAACTGAAGCTGTGTGACTTTCATTTATCTTTGAAATTTCAGTTCTGTCAGTGTTATCAACATTTTAACAAAGACATCAATGAAATTGTCAGTTCATATATTTGGTATTGAGAGAATATCAGTTTAAAGACCAGAAGGGAAATATCAGTTTCTATTTCTTCATGTTTTCATATACAGAGATGGAAGCATATCTGAGCCAGGACACAACAAAACCAACAAAGTGGCAGCTGTGACCAGCAAAGGCTCAGGTCAGCCTGGGCATCCACCAAATATGATCAAGAGTCTGCGCTGTTGATATGGAGGTACCTGAGACCCTAAGCAACCTGTGATCAGACTGGGTGGATGCCAGGCTGATATAAGTCTTCTCTGTGTGCACATGCCACTTTGTTGGTTTTGTTGTATTGCGGCTCATCTAGATTGTATATCAGTTCAATCCACTGGATCATAATTTGTTTGTATAAAATAACCTCAGGTAGTGTTCAGTAGACCATATAACAGAGGGTCCAATTATGATTTACTGGAAATGGCCAGTCTGGCACCACACTACGTGACCAATTTGCATTCATTAACTCTTCAGCCTAGATTGGTGTATTACATGCTAGGTGAAGTGGTATATATGTTTACACAGTACTGATAGACTAGACTTGAATATTTGAGAAATGTTTACTGGGCAGAGCAAATAAGTAATAGTTATACCATGGTTTGTCTGCCTGTACGAGGAGATAATCCATGAGCTTTAGTGAGTGGATTATCTCCAGTACAGGTGGACAAACCATGGTATAACTATTTTATACCACCCTTACCAGTGTAGGCCTTTTTAATTGTGAAATATTTCATACTAAAGTTGGCATTCTCTGGTAAGGGTGGTATAAGATACATTTAGTCCCACACCTAGGACAAGTAAAATTCCAGATGGGAGAAGTGAAAAATTCTCAGCTGTTACTGGTGACATAGATTTTGAATATAGTTAATATGAATAGGGGTAGGGGATAAATCTTAAGAAACGATAATGTATGAAGAAATATTATCATGCAATGATTAGATGATGAAAAAATATTCTTTAATTTTTGCAGGTTTCTGTATTGGCACAGCTGAATCATCCAAGCATTGTAGCATATAGGGAATCTTTTGAAGGTAACATTAAATAACAGTTTGTTCATATGAGCCGCGACACGACAAAACCAACAATGTGGTTGTGCCCCCAGCGTAGACTCAGATCAGCCTGGGCTCCCACCTAGTTTGACTAGACTCTTCGTTGAGTGCTCAAAGGGTAGCTAAGGGTCTAAGCTACATCCATGCGGACAACGAAGGCTCTGATCAGACTGGGCGGATGCCCAGGCTGATCTGAGTCTGCGCTTGCCGCACAACCACATTGTTGGTTTTGTCGTGTCGCGGCTCATATGTATGAGTGTTTATAATAAAAACACAACTATTTATATGTGTTTAAGCATTTTCTCCTGTCTGCAATGAAAGACTGTTGTGAAACTTATAAAAGTCCATCATGAATGTCCATATAGGTAAGGAAAATGTCACCAGAGGGATTGAAATTTAAACCGGGCTTGTCGAGTGTCTGGTTGAAATACTGACCTGGAGGATGATACTTACATATCCCATATGGATTGGCGTATGATGGATTATTTTTCTCTTGACCTGTTGGTATTGTTTAGTTGTTAGTGTTACTATGCAATAAATCATTTGATTAAGTACGAAATCAGTTGATTGTATGTTAATTATAATGCCATAATGACCATCTTTTACTTTTGACAGATTTTAATTTCTGCTAATCACATCACAGTCAGGCACATTTGCCAAGCTCTAGATAAGAGGGAGTATTTTATGATAATTAGGGATATTTTTGTTAAAGACGAGGCAGTTCAGATGAGGGACACAACATGTTTTCAAGGAGAAATGTTTAAGGAAAACTTCCCACAATGTTCATATATTTCACCCTGTCATATAGAACTAACAGTTTGATTTTATAATAGGACTTGTATATGGAGTTTTTGTCAATTTCAGAACATGGTTGTTTATATATAGTGATGGACTTCTGCTCAGGAGGTAGGTTGACACATTAAAAGCAGCAAGAAGTTTGTGCATTTAGCACCTTAAAGAAAGTCCTGCTTGAATGAGAATAAGGCATATTTATGACATTTTTGTGTTAAACAAAATACAACAAATTAAATAAGATTGCAGACAGCATTCAGAATTGTCTAAATGGCTAAAAATAAAATGTCCTTATGTGTGGATGAGAAAATCATCAATGGCTCATCATTTTTAGGTCATTTTGGCTTATAGTTCATGGTTCAGTGATTTTGCTTGATATATCCAACACTGTTTTACAGATTTGCACCATACATTTCAGTGGTTCATATGTGTTTGTTACGTAGCTTTTACTGTTCATATCGTGTGCTCTATTTGAATTAAGCTTCCAAACATGCAGCTCCTTGTATTCTCACAGTTTTTTTTCTACACTATGTATTTGTATGACAGCATCAATTTGTTTTCTCTTGCAGGTGATCTCTATGCAAAAATTAATACACAGAGAGGAATACTATTTTCAGAGGATCAGGTAAAAAGAGTTCTTGATCATAAAACTTATTATATCTTTCTGTACATAAAGATTCACTATTGATTCATTTCACTATTGATTATACCTTCATGTACATGTTAATTCACTTTTGTGTCTTTTTACACATGAAAATTCACTATTGACTACATCTAATGTATAAAAAAAATTCTGTTGCTTTGACATTTATGTATGTCAATATTCACTATTGATTGTATCTTGTATACATGAAAATTTTCTCTTGATGTTATGTTTATATACATACAATTCAGTATTAATTATATCAACAGAAGTTAATGGAAATTCACTATTGATTATGGAAATTCACTTTCTGTTATATCTTTTAGGTTTTAGACTGGTTTGCTCAAATGTGTCTTGCCATTAAACATATACATGACAGAAAGATACTACACAGGGATATAAAGTCACAGGTAGGTGAACTCACACAAAGTAGAAGACCAAAGAAACAAAAAATCTCTTATACTGTTGCCAATAAAAACTTGCTTGTAATCAAACACTTGTTGTTTTAAAAGTATACTCCCTCGTATTTCATTACGAAATAATCACAAAACTATGAAACTGGTTAGTTGTATTCAACACAATTAAGATTTGTACAAAAAATCTTCAGCGAAAACATCTTTGTTACGGAGGCAGAGAGGATATATCAATGCATACC
Source organism: Ctena decussata (assembly GCA_963989385.1). Lineage (NCBI taxonomy): Eukaryota > Metazoa > Mollusca > Bivalvia > Lucinida > Lucinidae > Ctena > Ctena decussata. The sequence continues at coordinate 41,010,842 of OZ022506.1, read as the reverse complement.
CTTCTTGAATAGTCACGAATATTTTGTCGTCATAAATTGACTGACTCCCACGGCGTTTCTGCAAGCATGTTTTGAATTTTATGATTGGTGGAATAAATAACTTTACAATAACATTAACCTCTAATCTGTGCATGTGAGTTCTTTTCAGCCAATAACTGTCTGAAGTCTATTAAAGAAAGGGCTTAAAGTTCTTTAGTCTTCATTTTTGGCGAGAATGGCAGTTGGTGTTCCTGCTCTTTTTGTTTATTTTCTTAAATTCTCCTATTTTCAGTGACCATCACAAATCATAAATTTGGCAGATAAATGTTCTTTTCATAGCAATCATTATCATGACTAGGATATAATGTTTTGTGAGAAATTTGAAAATTAATAGAAAACATTGAGGGTGTAAATCTTTAAATACTAATTTAATGAATATGAAATATTGACTGTAATGTGCCTAATTTTGGGACACCTAAAACAATTAATTTTCCATTTGAAACAAATGGAAAATTTATTAATTTAGGTGTCCCAAAATTAAGGAAAATGGAAAATCAATTATTTTAGGTGTCCCAATACTTATGCACAATACAGTATATATGGTAAGAGTCATTTCAAGGAAACAGTATCACAAATCATGAGGCATTTCCTGAAACTGATTTTGACATTTAAGTTGTGTTTTTTTGTGTGTGACTGTGTGTGCGGAAGTTTTTAAAATAGAGGACCTTTTATATTCTTGAATGTATAAAGACCACTAATTTAAAACTTCTCTGGGTGATAGCCCAAAGGTGAAAACAAAGTTTATTTTCAGGGAATTCTTCTTGAAGATGATTCATTCATGCAAGAAATGACATATGTTTGTATATTTGATTTGAGTTCATTTTGCTGATGCAGGCAGTGAATATTAATATGGCATAATTGTATTATTGACCGGGCAAACTCTAAATGTCCTGCACACATTCTGCATTTGATCAGGCTGATATGGGCATACCCAGCTTGCATGTACTTTAAATAAGGATTCTCTGTCGGAATATACTTTCTCTTTCAGAATATATTTCTCACAAGTACTGGTCGTGTTCAGCTAGGAGACTTTGGTATAGCAAAAGTATTAAATAGGTAGGCGTAGTACAGATATGTTCCTTTAAATAATTAAACTCTCGATATGCTGGAAGTGATTTTTAGCTCACCTGTCAAGGTGAGCTTATAGTATAGACTTGGTCCGTCGGCGTCGGCGTTGTCCACAATTTTAAACATCTTCTTCTCAGAAACCACTGGGTGGATTGTAGCCAAATTTCATATGGAGCCTTAACAGGATGGGGGAACGAAAGTTTATATATTTGGTCCAGGTCACATGACCAAGATGGCCGCCACGCCCATATATGGTAAAAACCCTTCAAAAATCTTCTTCTCCAGAACCAAAAGGCCTATAACCTTGAAACTTGGTGTGTAGCATCGGGCATGCGGGCCCATCATAATTTATATAAATCATGACCTTGTGATGACCTTGACCTAATTTATGACATGGTCAACTTTGGTACATTAGGCTTTTATATGGGAAAACGCTTAAACGGTGGATTTCTCAGAAACTATTTAAGTCTAAGGTACAATACTTGGTATACATGGTCAACTAAATGACCAGATGAAGATATTATGTCACTAAAGGTCAAGGTCATTCCGTCGGACCATCCGTCGTCAAGATTTTCAAACATCTTCTCCTCTGAAACCACTAGGCCGATTGAAGCCAAATTTCATATGGAGTCTCAGTGGGATGGGGGAACGAAAGTTTATACCCGGGGTCTGGGTCACATGACCAAGATGGCCGCCATGCCCATATATGTTAAAAACCCTTCAGAAATCTTCTTCTCTAGAACCAAAAGGCCTATGACCTTGAAACTTGGTGTGTAGCGTCGGGCATGCGGGCCCATCTTAGTTTATACAAATCATGACCTTGCGTCGACCTGGACCTAATTTACGGCATGGTCAACTTTGGTACGTTAGGCTTTTATATTGGAAAACGCTTAAACAGTGGATTTCTCAGAAACTATTTAAGTCTAAGGTACAATACTTGGTATACATGGTCGACTAAATGACCAGATGAAGATATTATGTCACTAAAGGTCAAGGTCATTCCGTCAGACCATCCGTCATCAAGATTTTCAAACATCTTCTCCTCTGAAATCACTAGGCCGATTGAAGCCAAATTTCATATGGAGTCTCAGTGGGATGGGGGAACGAAAGTTTATACCCGGGGTCTGGGTCACATGACCAAGATGGCCGCCATGCCCATATATGGTAAAAACCCTTCAAAAATCTTCTTCTCCAGAACCAAAAGGCCTATGACCTTGAAACTTGATATGTAGCATCCGGCATGCAGGCCCATCTTAGTTTATACAAATCATGACCTTGCATTGACCTTGACCTTATTTACGGGATGGTCAACTTTGGTACGTTAGGCTTATATATGGGAAGACGCTTAAACAGTGGATTTCTCAGAAACTATTTAAGTCTAAGGTACAATACTTGGTATACATGGTCGACTAAATGACCAGATGAAGATATTATGTCACTAAAGGTCAAGGTCATTCCGTCGGACCAGCCGTCATCAAGATTTTCAAACATTTTCTCCTCTGAAACCACTGGGCCGATTGAAGCCAAATTTCATATGGAGTCTCAGTGGGATGGGAGAACGAAAGTTTATACCCGGGGTCTGGGTCACATGACCAAGATGGCCGCCATGCCCATATATGTTAAAAACCCTTCAGAAATCTTCTTCTCTAGAACCAAAAGGCCTATGACCTTGAAACTTGGTGTGTAGCATCGGGCACGCGGGCCCATCTTAGTTTATACAAATCATGACCTTGCGTCGACCTTGACCTAATTTATGACATGGTCAACTTTGGTACGTTAGGCTTTTATATTGGAAAACGCTTAAACAGTGGATTTCTCAGAAACTATTTAAGTCTAAGGTACAATACTTGGTATACATGGTCGACTAAATGACCAGATGAAGATATTATGTCACTAAAGGTCAAGGTCATTCCGTCAGACCATCCGTCATCAAGATTTTCAAACATCTTCTCCTCTGAAACCACTAGGCCGATTGAAGCCAAATTTCATATGGAGTCTCAGTGGGATGGGGGAACGAAAGTTTATACCCGGGGTCTGGGTCACATGACCAAGATGGCCGCCATGCCCATATATGGTAAAAACCCTTCAAAAATCTTCTTCTCCAGAGCCGAAAGGCCTATGACCTTGAAACTTGATATGTAGCATCCGGCATGCAGGCCCATCTTAGTATATACAAATCATGACCTTGCGTTGACCTTGACCTAATTTACGGGATGGTCAACTTTGGTACGTTAGGCTTATATATGGGAAGACGCTTAAACAGTGGATTTCTCAGAAAATATTTAAGTCTAAGGTACAATACTTGGTATACATGGTCGACTAAATGACCAGATGAAGATATTATGTCACTAAAGGTCAACGTCATTCCGTCAGACCATCCGTCGTCAAGATTTTCAAACATCTCCTCTGAAACCACTGGGCCGATTTAAGCCAAATTTCATATGGAGTCTCAGTGGGATAGGGGAACAAAATTTTATACCCGGGGTCTGGGTCACATGACCAAGATGGCCGCCATGCCCATATATGGTAAAAACCCTTCAGAAAACTTCTTCTCCAGAACCAAAAGGCGTATGACCTTGAAACTTGGTATGTAGCATCGGGCATGCGGGCCCATCATATTTTATACAAATCATGACGTTGCGTTGACCTTGACCTAATTTATGACATGGTCAACTTTGGTACGTTAGGCTTTTATATGGGAAAACGCTTAAACAGTGGATTTCTCAGAAACTATTTAAGTATTAGGTACAATACTTGGTATACATGGTCGACTAAATGACCAGATGAAGATATTATGTCACTAAAGGTCAAGGTCATTCCGTCGGACCAGCCGTCATCAAGATTTCAAACATTTTCTCCTCTGAAACCACTGGGCCGATTGAAGCCAAATTTCATATGGAGTCTCAGTGGGATGGGAGAACGAAAGTTTATACCCGGGGTCTGGGTCACATGACCAAGATGGCCGCCATGCCCATATATGTTAAAAACCCTTCAGAAATCTTCTTCTCCAGAACCAAAAGGCCTATGACCTTGAAACTTGGTGTGTAGCATCGGGCACGCGGGCCCATCTTAATTTATACAAATCATGACCTTGCGTCGACCTTGACCTTATTTATGACATGGTCAACTTTGGTACGTTAGGCTTTTATATTTTAAAACGCTTAAACAGTGGATTTCTCAGAAACTATTTAAGTCTAAGGTACAATACTTGGTATACATGGTCGACTAAATGACCAGATGAAGATATTATGTCACTAAAGGTCAAGGTCATTCCGTCAGACCATCCGTCATCAAGATTTTCAAACATCTTCTCCTCTGAAACCACTAGGCCGATTGAAGCCAAATTTCATATGGAGTCTCAGTGGGATGGGGGAACGAAAGTTTATACCCGGGGTCTGGGTCACATGACCAAGATGGCCGCCATGCCCATATATGGTAAAAACCCTTCAAAAATCTTCTTCTCCAGAACCAAAAGGCCTATGACCTTGAAACTTGAATTGTAGCATCCGGCATGCAGGCCAATCTTAGTATATACAAATCATGACCTTGCGTTGACCTTGACCTAATTTACGGGATGGTCAACTTTGGTACGTTAGGCTTATATATGGGAAGACGCTTAAACAGTGGATTTCTCAGAAAATATTTAAGTCTAAGGTACAATACTTGGTATACATGGTCGACTAAATGATCAGATGAAGATATTATGTCACTAAAGGTCAACGTCATTCCGTCAGACCATCCGTCGTCAAGATTTTCAAACATCTCCTCTGAAACCACTAGGCCGATTTAAGCCAAATTTCATATGGAGTCTCAGTGGGATAGGGGAACAAAATTTTATACCCGGGGTCTGGGTCACATGACCAAGATGGCCGCCATGCCCATATATGGTAAAAACCCTTCAGAAAACTTCTTCTCCAGAACCAAAAGGCGTATGACCTTGAAACTTGGTATGTAGCATCGGGCATGCGGGCCCATCATATTTTATACAAATCATGACGTTGCGTTGACCTTGACCTAATTTATGACATGGTCAACTTTGGTACGTTAGGCTTTTATATGGGAAAACGCTTAAACAGTGGATTTCTCAGAAACTATTTAAGTATTAGGTACAATACTTGGTATACATGGTCGACTAAATGACCAGATGAAGATATTATGTCACTAAAGGTCAAGGTCATTCCGTCGGACCAGCCGTCATCAAGATTTTCAAACATTTTCTCCTCAGAAACCACTGGGCCGATTGAAGCCAAATTTCATATGGAGTCTCAGTGGGATGGGGTAACGAAAGTTTATACCCGGGGTCTGGGTCACATGACCAAGATGGCCGCCATGCCCATATATGTTAAAAACCCTTCAGAAATCTTCTTCTCTAGAACCAAAAGGCCTATGACCTTGAAACTTGGTGTGTAGCATTGGGCACGCGGGCCCATCTTAGTTTATACAAATCATGACCTTGCGTCGACCTTGACCTAATTTATGTCATGGTCAACTTTGGTACGTTAGGCTTTTATATGGGAAAACGCTTAAACAGTGGATTTCTCAGAAACTGTTTAAGTATTAGGTACAATACTTGGTATACATGGTCGACTAAATGACCAGATGAAGATATTATGTCACTAAAGGTCAAGGTCATTCCGTCGGACCAGCCGTCATCAAGATTTTCAAACATTTTCTCCTCTGAAACCACTGGGCCGATTGAAGCCAAATTTCATATGGAGTCTCAGTGGGATGGGGTAACGAAAGTTTATACCCGGGGTCTGGGTCACATGACCAAGATGGCCGCCATGCCCATATATGTTAAAAACCCTTCAGAAATCTTCTTCTCTAGAACCAAAAGGCCTATGACCTTGAAACTTGGTGTGTAGCATCGGGCACGCGGGCCCATCTTAGTTTATACAAATCATGACCTTGCGTCGACCTTGACCTAATTTATGACATGGTCAACTTTGGTACGTTAGGCTTTTATATGGGAAAACGCTTAAACAGTGGATTTCTCAGAAACTATTTAAGTCTAAGGTACAATACTTGGTATACATGGTCGACTAAATGACCAGTTGAAGATATTATGTCACTAAAGGTCAAGGTCATTCCGTCAGACCATCCGTCATCAAGATTTTCAAACATCTTCTCCTCTGAAACCACTGGGCCGATTGAAGCCAAATTTCATATGGAGTCTCAGTGGGATGGGGGAACGAAAGTTTATACCCGGGGTCTGGGTCACATGACCAAGATGGCCGCCATGCCCATATATGGTAAAAACCCTTCAAAAATCTTCTTCTCCAGAACCGAAAGGCCTATGACCTTGAAACTTGATATGTAGCATCCGGCATGCAGGCCCATCTTAGTATATACAAATCATGACCTTGCGTTGACCTTGACCTAATTTACGGGATGGTCAACTTTGGTACGTTAGGCTTATATATGGGAAGACGCTTAAACAGTGGATTTCTCAGAAAATATTTAAGTCTAAGGTACAATACTTGGTATACATGGTCGACTAAATGACCAGATGAAGATATTATGTCACTAAAGGTCAACGTCATTCCGTCAGACCATCCGTCGTCAAGATTTTCAAACATCTCCTCTGAAACCACTGGGCCGATTTAAGCCAAATTTCATATGGAGTCTCAGTGGGATAGGGGAACAAAATTTTATACCCGGGGTCTGGGTCACATGACCAAGATGGCCGCCATGCCCATATATGGTAAAAACCCTTCAGAAATCTTCTTCTCCAGAACCAAAAGGCGTATGACCTTGAAACTTGGTATGTAGCATCGGGCATGCCGGCCCATCATATTTTATACAAATCATGACGTTGCGTTGACCTTGACCTAATTTATGACATGGTCAACTTTGGTACGTTAGGCTTTTATATGGGAAAACGCTTAAACAGTGGATTTCTCAGAAACTATTTAAGTATTAGGTACAATACTTGGTATACATGGTCGACTAAATGACCAGATGAAGATATTATGTCACTAAAGGTCAAGGTCATTCCGTCGGACCAGCCGTCATCAAGATTTTCAAACATTTTCTCCTCTGAAACCACTGGGCCGATTGAAGCCAAATTTCATATGGAGTCTCAGTGGGATGGGAGAACGAAAGTTTATACCCGGGGTCTGGGTCACATGACCAAGATGGCCGCCATGCCCATATATGTTAAAAACCCTTCAGAAATCTCCTTCTCTAGAACCAAAAGGCCTATGACCTTGAAACTTGGTGTGTAGCATCGGGCACGCGGGCCCATCTTAGTTTATACAAATCATGACCTTGCGTCGACCTTGACCTAATTTATGACATGGTCAACTTTGGTACGTTAGGCTTTTATATTGGAAAACGCTTAAACAGTGGATTTCTCAGAAACTATTTAAGTCTAAGGTACAATACTTGGTATACATGGTCGACTAAATGACCAGATGAAGATATTATGTCCCTAAAGGTCAAGGTCATTCCGTCAGACCATCCGTCATCAAGATTTTCAAACATCTTCTCCTCTGAAACCACTGGGCCGATTGAAGCCAAATTTCATATGGAGTCTCAGTGGGATGGGGGAACGAAAGTTTATACCCGGGGTCTGGGTCACATGACCAAGATGGCCGCCATGCCCATATATGGTAAAAACCCTTCAAAAATCTTCTTCTCCAGAACCGAAAGGCCTATGACCTTGAAACTTGATATGTAGCATCCGGCATGCAGGCCCATCTTAGTATATACAAATCATGACCTTGCGTTGACCTTGACCTAATTTACGGGATGGTCAACTTTGGTACGTTAGGCTTATATATGGGAAGACGCTTAAACAGTGGATTTCTCAGAAAATATTTAAGTCTAAGGTACAATACTTGGTATACATGGTCGACTAAATGACCAGATGAAGATATTATGTCACTAAAGGTCAACGTCATTCCGTCAGACCATCCGTCGTCAAGATTTTCAAACATCTCCTCTGAAACCACTGGGCCGATTTAAGCCAAATTTCATATGGAGTCTCAGTGGGATAGGGGAACAAAATTTTATACCCGGGGTCTGGGTCACATGACCAAGATGGCCGCCATGCCCATATATGGTAAAAACCCTTCAGAAATCTTCTTCTCCAGAACCAAAAGGCGTATGACCTTGAAACTTGGTATGTAGCATCGGGCATGCCGGCCCATCATATTTTATACAAATCATGACGTTGCGTTGACCTTGACCTAATTTATGACATGGTCAACTTTGGTACGTTAGGCTTTTATATGGGAAAACGCTTAAACAGTGGATTTCTCAGAAACTATTTAAGTATTAGGTACAATACTTGGTATACATGGTCGACTAAATGACCAGATGAAGATATTATGTCACTAAAGGTCAAGGTCATTCCGTCGGACCAGCCGTCATCAAGATTTTCAAACATTTTCTCCTCTGAAACCACTGGGCCGATTGAAGCCAAATTTCATATGGAGTCTCAGTGGGATGGGAGAACGAAAGTTTATACCCGGGGTCTGGGTCACATGACCAAGATGGCCGCCATGCCCATATATGTTAAAAACCCTTCAGAAATCTCCTTCTCTAGAACCAAAAGGCCTATGACCTTGAAACTTGGTGTGTAGCATCGGGCACGCGGGCCCATCTTAGTTTATACAAATCATGACCTTGCGTCGACCTTGACCTAATTTATGACATGGTCAACTTTGGTACGTTAGGCTTTTATATTGGAAAACGCTTAAACAGTGGATTTCTCAGAAACTATTTAAGTCTAAGGTACAATACTTGGTATACATGGTCGACTAAATGACCAGATGAAGATATTATGTCCCTAAAGGTCAAGGTCATTCCGTCAGACCATCCGTCATCAAGATTTTCAAACATCTTCTCCTCTGAAACCACTAGGCCGATTGAAGACAAATTTCATATGGAGTCTCAGTGGGATGGGGGAACGAAAGTATATACCCGGGGTCTGGGTCACATGACCAAGATGGCCGCCATGCCCATATATGGTAAAAACCCTTCAAAAATCTTCTTCTCCAGAACCGAAAGGCCTATGACCTTGAAACTTGATATGTAGCATCCGGCATGCAGGCCCATCTTAGTATATACAAATCATGACCTTGCGTTGACCTTGACCTAATTTACGGGATGGTCAACTTTGGTACGTTAGGCTTATATATGGGAAGACGCTTAAACAGTGGATTTCTCAGAAACTATTTAAGTCTAAGGTACAATACTTGGTATACATGGTCGACTAAATGACCAGATGAAGATATTATGTCACTAAAGGTCAAGGTCATTCCGTCAGACCATCCGTCGTCAAGATTTTCAAACATCTCCTCTGAAACCACTGGGCCGATTTAAGCCAAATTTCATATGGAGTCTCAGTGGGATAGGGGAACAAAATTTTATACCCGGGGTCTGGGTCACATGACCAAGATGGCCGCCATGCCCATATATGGTAAAAACCCTTCAGAAAACTTCTTCTCCAGAACCAAAAGGCGTATGACCTTGAAACTTGGTATGTAGCATCGGGCATACGGGCCCATCATATTTTATACAAATCATGACGTTGCGTTGACCTTGACCTAATTTATGACATGGTCAACTTTGGTACGTTAGGCTTTTATATGGGAAAACGCTTAAACAGTGGATTTCTCAGAAACTATTTAAGTATTAGGTACAATACTTGGTATACATGGTCGACTAAATGACCAGATGAAGATATTATGTCACTAAAGGTCAAGGTCATTCCGTCGGACCAGCCGTCATCAAGATTTTCAAACATTTTCTCCTCTGAAACCACTGGGCCGATTGAAGCCAAATTTCATATGGAGTCTCAGTGGGATGGGAGAACGAAAGTTTATACCCGGGGTCTGGGTCACATGACCAAGATGGCCGCCATGCCCATATATGTTAAAAACCCTTCAGAAATCTTCTTCTCTAGAACCAAAAGGCCTATGACCTTGAAACTTGGTGTGTAGCATCGGGCACGCGGGCCCATCTTAGTTTATACAAATCATGACCTTGCGTTGACCTTGACCTAATTTACGGGATGGTCAACTTTGGTACGTGAGGCTTATATATGGGAAAACGCTTAAACAGTGGATTTCTCAGAAACTATTTAAGTCTAAGGTACAATACTTGGTATACATGGTCGACTAAATGACCAGATGAAGATATTATGTCACTAAAGGTCAAGGTCATTCCGTCAGACCATCCGTCGTCAAGATTTTCAAACATCTCCTCTGAAACCACTGGGCCGATTGAAGCCAAATTTCATATGGAGTCCCAGTGGGATGGGGGAACGAAAGTTTATACCCGGGGTCTGGGTCACATGACCAAGATGGCCGCCATGCCCATATATGGTAAAAACCCTTCAAAAATCTTCTTCTCCAGAACCAAAAGGCCTATGACCTTGAAACTTGATATGTAGCATCCGGCATGCAGGCCCATCTTAGTATATACAAATCATGACCTTGCGTTGACCTTGACCTAATTTACGGGATGGTCAACTTTGGTACGTTAGGCTTATATATGGGAAGACGCTTAAACAGTGGATTTCTCAGAAAATATTTAAGTCTAAGGTACAATACTTGGTATACATGGTCGACTAAATGACCAGATGAAGATATTATGTCACTAAAGGTCAAGGTCATTCCGTCAGACCATCCGTCGTCAAGATTTTCAAACATCTCCTCTGAAACCACTGGGCCGATTTAAGCCAAATTTCATATGGAGTCTCAGTGGGATAGGGGAACAAAATTTTATACCCGGGGTCTGGGTCACATGACCAAGATGGCCACCATGCCCATATATGGTAAAAACCCTTCAAAAAACTTCTTCTCCAGAACCAAAAGGCGTATGACCTTGAAACTTGGTATGTAGCATCGGGCATGCGGGCCCATCATATTTTATACAAATCATGACGTTGCGTTGACCTTGACCTAATTTATGACATGGTCAACTTTGGTACGTTAGGCTTTTATATGGGAAAACGCTTAAACAGTGGATTTCTCAGAAACTATTTAAGTATTAGGTACAATACTTGGTATACATGGTCGACTAAATGACCAGATGAAGATATTATGTCACTAAAGGTCAAGGTCATTCCGTCGGACCAGCCGTCATCAAGATTTTCAAACATTTTCTCCTCTGAAACCACTGGGCCGATTGAAGCCAAATTTCATATGGAGTCTCAGTGGGATGGGGTAACGAAAGTTTATACCCGGGGTCTGGGTCATATGACCAAGATGGCCACCATGCCCATATATGGTAAAAACCCTTCGAAAATCTTCTTCTCTAGAACCAAAAGGCCTATGACCTTGAAACTTGGTATGTAACATCGGGCATGCTGGCCCATCATAGTTTATACAAATGATGACCATGTGTTGACCTTGAATTAATTGACGACATGGTCAATTTTGGTATGTTAGGCTTTTATATGGGAAAACGCTTATACAGTGGATTTCTCAGAAACTATTTAAGTATTAGGTACAATACATGGTATATATGGTCAACTAAATGACCAGATGAAGATATTCTGTCACTGAAAGGTCAAGGTCATTTTGTCGGTCTGTCCGTCATTACAAGATTTTCAAAACATCTACTCCTCTGAAACCACTGGTCTGATTGAAGGGAAATTTCATATGGAGTCTAAGTGTGATCAGGGAATAAAAGTTTGTTCTCAGGGTCTTGACCAAGTTGGCCGCCATGCCCATATATGGTTAAAAACCCTTCAAAATCTTCTTCTCCAGAACCAAAAGGTGTATGACCTTGAAACTTAGTATGTAGCTTTGGGCACTCAAGCCCATCATAGTTTATACAAATGATCGTGCGTTGACCTTGACCTAATTTATGACACTGTCAACTTTGGTACATTATGTTGGCTTTTATATGGGAAAATGCTTAAACAGTGGATTTTTCAGAAACTATTTAAGTCTAAGGTGCAATATTTGGTATATATGGTTGACTAAATGATCAGATGAAGATATTTTGTCGTTAAAGGTCAAGGTCATTCTTTGACTTTTGTACAAGGTCATTGAGATTCTGTCACCTGTCAACATTTTCAAACATCTTCTCAGTGGCCACTAGGGTCAATTGAAGCCATATTTCATATGGAGCTTCACCGGCTTAAAGGAACCATAGTTTGTTCAGATGGTCTTGGTCACTTGACCAAGATGGCCACCATGCCCATATATGGTAAAAACTCTTCAAACGTCTTTTTCTCGAGAACCGAAAGGCCTATAACCTTGAAACTTGGTACCGGTATGTAGCATTGGGCACTCAGGCCCATCATAGTTTACACAAATGATTACTGTGTTTCATATATTATGGAGCTTTAATACTGGGTCAAAAGAATCAAAGTTTGTTCAGATGGTCATGGTCGTATGAACATGGTGGCCGCCACACCCATTTATGATAAAAACCCTTCAGAAATCTTTGTCCAGAAACAAAGGCCCAGTGACCTTGTGGCCTGGTATATAGAATTGGGACTCAACATTGATCCCCAAGGGAGGGGGGTTATCTGCCCCTGCCCTGGTGCTATATACATGTATAAAAGCATTAAAATATATACCAGGACCAAGTGGCAGGTGAGCTACAGGACCATTGGTCCTCTTGTTATTTACAGCAACTCTCTGTCATAGAGCAACTTATTGATAAGGCATTTTAATTGATGCTGAATAGGAGAAAAATGAATTGAGTGGCTTTAAGCGCTTCAGTTACCAACAGTATGGATGACTTTTCTCTTGCTTAAAACATATGCAATGTGAAAGCTAGAGTTGTATGGGAGAGATGTTTCTAAGGAGATGTGGCAACAGAAAATGTGCTTGAAATACATTATATTTGCATTATTTTGTTTTAAAGAAACAAAATTAAAGTGGTTTTTTGACTGTGTGAAAATGTTACTTTTTCATCTGTGTTAACCTCTTGTATTTCAGTACTGTAGAGCTAGCTAGGACATGTATAGGCACCCCTTACTACTTATCACCAGAAATATGTGAAAATAAACCCTATAATAATAAAAGGTATACTTTACTTATTCTAATGTAACTCTAGACACTCTCTCTGTTTCTCTCTGTCTCTTCTCTCCTCTCTCTCTACGAACTTGATGTTCTCAGATCTCCGGATCACTGACAGTGCAAGTTTGTCTTGGATGTTCCTGGATCTCTGGATCACAGTCGGTACATCTAGCATGATCCTGTGCTCTGGGCATATACACTCAAAGTGATAGAGAGGTTTGATTAATGTACTGATGAATAGTGTGTTTTTGTTGTGAGAGACACAGATGTTTGAGCTTTACTGTTCATAATGTATCTTTTCCATTCCATAAGATTTATTCAGTATTTCTTTGCAAGGAAAGTTATCTATGACAATATTAATTGAAATCACTCTTTATTTCATGTCTTGAATGACTTGGATTAATAATGACAATATTATTGAAATTACTCTTTTGGTCTCCTGGCCAAAAGTTTGAAATACAGTGTGATTTGGAATAATATTTCCCATTTTAAACTTTTTTTAAGGACCGATTTGAGCTGGGTCATAAGAAAACCTACATAGAGACAAAAAATAAGCTGAGCATGCCCAAACTGACATGCATATTTGTCTTGCCTGCCACAAGCAGAAGAATGACATTGGCTTTACTTTCTCCCTTTTCAGCAGTCTAAAACTTTTATCTGTTTAGCTCTGTTTTGGGACAATGTGCAGACAGGCAAGACCTAGCATTCTGCAGCTCCTAGACAGGGCATACAGTGTATCCCTATCAATAAATTTGATCTCATAGATTTAAGGTGTATGGATACTCTGGTTAGACAGCTCACCTGACATGGAATAATTGCCTCACTTTTTCATTGGGAATTCTCTCAAAGAAACAGTTCACTTTCCATAGGGAGTAATTGTTTTCTTTAAGTATTACCCCAAAAATTCATCTACCAGGATAACAATATTAGTCTGCTAAAGTGATCCCCTTAATAAAAATGCAGGCAAAACCATGAAATTTATCTGTAAATAGTAAATAAGGAAAATTTTGTATATTTTGACCAGACTGCTCCTGTACACAGGCTTGTCAGGGCTTTTCAGTTCAAAAGTGCAATAAGTGTGTTACCAATATGTGTCTTTCCACAATTTCAGTGATATATGGTCATTAGGATGTGTTTTGTATGAACTAACAACCCTGAAACATGCTGTAAGTACACATATTCTATGGTGCAACTTTGTTACAATTACCATTGATGGGAAGGCATAAAATTGGCTGTTTCAGGGAGGGGACCACTATAGAGAGGTCAAATATGTAGTTAAGATGAATACCTTGTTTCTTTTAATAAACACTGTTGAGGCATTGCATTTCACAAGTCCTATTGATAACATGTTTGAAACAAACTCTGTGCATTAAATGGCATATTTTGGTGGTCTAAAGCCAATTTTAGTGGAATTTTGGCTACATTTTTGTAGAAAACACGTGAGGGGGCATTTGTTAAAGAGGGGCATTCATTAGAAGAAACACAAGGAAAGATTTTGCTACTCTTGGAGCAATTTTTTCCTTTTAAGAGTAGACTTCTTTTTGGAAGGGTTTTGTTGCCCAGGGAAGTGAAAAAAGTTGTCTCCCTTTGAAGAAATGGCCGAAAACCAGGCGGTGTATCAGTGCACCTTAAACTGCACTTTGTAAAATCTGAAAACTGTCTCTTATAGAGAGATGGCTGCTGTTGAGAGGTGACCATGAATGGAGATTCCACTATCATTGCTACAGGAAAACTGATCTTGCTGTTGATTTCACCCTTTTGTCTTTAGTAAAGAACTGACCACAGACTTGTTTGTATTTCTTATGACATTGTACTTGGCAGCAAGTCTAAATAAATTCTGATTACTTTGAAAAAGTAAATGTTAACAATTTCCTCACCTTTACAATCATTCACTTGTCACGGAAAGAGCAATGACCTGTCTCATGCAAGTGTGCACTGAATTCCAAAATGGTGAATCAGATAAGCACAGGTTTCCTTGTCAGACATCATAAATTAGATAATTTTGTATTCACATCAGGTTTAAATGCAGACAGTTGATGCTTTAGAATGCTCTGGTAGCTGATTGTATTTTATTTATTGCAGTTTGAAGCTGGCAATATGAAAAATCTAGTTCTTAAAATTATCAGGTAATGTATGGTTCAGTCTCTTTACTTTCTTATATGTTTTTACCTCGGGGCTCCTAACTAGCGAGATTATTGATGATGATTCTGGCGGAGATAATTTTGCTCTTACTCCCTAAATTTGTATGTTGTGACCCCGCATTAAAACTGCCTCAGTACTGAGGCAGTTTTAATGAGGGGTCACAACCTCAGTACTGAGGCAGTTTTAATGAGGGGTCACAACCTCAGTACTGAGGCAGTTTTAATGAGGGGTCACAACCTCAGTACTGAGGCAGTTTTAATGAGGGGTCACAACCTCAGTACTGAGGCAGTTTTAATGAGGGGTCACAACCTCAGTACTGAGGCAGTTTTAATGAGGGGTCACAACCTCAGTACTGAGGCAGTTTTAATGAGGGGTCACAACATAGATTTTAGGGTTTTATTCAAAATAATAAATCTCTTCCCAGACATTCAGAACCCATTATTTAGGGCTCTGGTTTCAATAGTTCAGACTTTTCTGCAATATAAAATATCTTATGACTAATAACAGCATGAACCCATCGAAAGCTTTACATACAAGTCTGATGCATGTTCATTTCTTGATGAAATCAGTGACAAAACAGAATTATGCTATGTAAAAAAAATCAATAAAGTCAGATTTGTAGTCGATTCATACATGTTCATTTACATTTTATGGTTTTTTTTGCAGGAAGTTTTGCAACTTTTATTGAAAATATTTGAGACTTCAGTAGCATGGATATTATGGACCTAGAAACTGTTAAAAGCTGGACCCTGTCTGTTTTGGTTTTAAATTTTCTGAAAAAAAAAATGGTGACAAATATCAGAAAAAAAAAAACTGCATTTAAAATTTTAAAGGATGAAAGTTGTTTGAAATGTTGGCATAAATTCCTGCTTTATTTTAAGTTGCTTTCCTAACAGGGACAGAAAAGGAGATATTTTTGTTTTGCCATTTGCAAATGTATTGTCTCCTTACAAGGTGGCAAACTGTGGTGTAACTATTTTATAGCACTCTTATATATGTGGAATTTGGATGTTGTCAAACATTTCTTGCTAAAGTTGCATTTTCTGAAAGTGATATTATCTACATTAATTTTTTTTATTTATTTGATTATTTTTGTTTATTTTCTAGAGGATCTTATCCACCTATATCACCAAAGTACAGTTATGAATTACGAGGTCTTTTAACACAGCTTTTCAAAAGAGCTCCTAGGTATGTACATTGTAGTTTGCTTTTTAGGAGCTTTATTACACTCATCTCTAAACTCAATTACAGACTGGCAAAGCTGACAAAAAACAATAATGTTAACTTTCTGCAGTGAAAACTATAAAAATTGAAGAATCTTTTGTTGTTGAAAGGTTTGGATAGTGTAGTTTTAGGAAAAATAAAACAGTTAAGAAAAATTCTATTTCAGTTCGACCCATGACTCCATGATTACAATGAGAGCACAGTACCACTAGGCAGAATGTCAGGAAAGGTGGTTCTAATAGAGGCATAAAGGAAAATTCAGTGGGGTTACCATGTTTCTTCGGTTATAAGGTTCTAAACAATCCCAAATATCTAGATCCATCAAATACAATGGGATTGTTTTAGAAGGGACAAACCTATCTCAAAGCAGAATTTCATGCAGCTGATTTTAGAGGTTCATTCTTGAGACAGTAAAGCTCTGTTTTATAGCTATATAAATACAGGTAGAAAATTATTCCAGAATTATCCTCTAAACCAGTACTACCATATGAGCAGCGACACGAGAAAACCAACAATGTGGTTGTGCGCCCAGCGCAGACACAGATCAACCTGGGCATCTGCCCAGTCTGATCAGAGTCTTCACTGTCCGCATGGCTGTAGCTTAGACCTTAGCTACCTTTTAAAGGTAGGTTCCTGGACTAGCGATAACAATTATGTCCACAAAATAATTTCGTCTTTTTCTGAGCAGTATTGAATTCTCATATTTTTCTGAATTTGTTGCTACTGAGAAACTCATCAGATGTTGAAAAAAATAGTCGTTTTCCCTTTTGGTATTTTTTCTTTCGTTGGAATTCCAGTTCTAAAAATAACTATGTTTATTATGTCTATAAGTGGGCGATTTCTGATGCCATTCTCCAAAGGTCAATTTTCCCTTGCCGTGAGCTCTCCTAGAGGTCCTGGCATGGCGGATGGGTTAAAACTATCCCAAAATGCAATGCAGCATGACATCAGCCACGTTATCTATTTTTGGCGCGAACTAAAAATAGGGCTAACTGGTGTGCGAAGCAGAGTTAGGGAATCCCTTGCAAAACAACTTTTCTAATATTTTTTTTATTTACACTTTTTAGCTCGCCTGAGCACGAAGTGCTCAGGGTGAGCTTTTGGGATACCCTGATGTCCGTCGTCCGTCGTACGTCCGTCCGGACGTCCGGACGTCCGTCCGTCCGGACGTCCGTCAACTTTTGCTTGTGTACACTCTTGCGGCCACAGTTTTGATCCAATCTTTATGAAACTTTGTCAGAATGTTAGTCTTTGTAAAATCTAGGCCAAGTTCGAAACTGGGTCATGTCGGGTCAAAAACTAGGTCACTAGGTCAAATCTTAGAAAAACCTTGTGTACGCTCTAGAGGGCACAGTTTTCATCCAAAGTTCATGAAACTTTGTCAGAATGTTTATCCTCATAGTATCTAGGACAAGTTCGAAACTGGGTCACGTCGGGTCTAAAACTAGGTCACTAGGTCAAATCATAGAAAAACCTTGTGTACGCTCTAGAGGACACAGTTTTGATCCAATCTTTATGAAACTTTGTCAGAATGTTTATCTCCATAAAATCTAGGCCAAGTTCGAAACTGGGTCATGTCGGGTCAAAAACTAGGTCACTAGGTCAAATCTTAGAAAAACCTTGTGTACGCTCTAGAAGGCACAGTTTTGATCCAAAGTTCATGAAACTTTGTCAGAATGTTTATCCTCATAGTATCTAGGACAAGTTTGAAACTGGGTCACGTCGGGTCTAAAACTAGGTCACTAGGTCAAAGCATAGAAAAACCTTGTGTACGCTCTAGAGGACACAGTTTTGATCCAATCTTTATGAAACTTTGTGAGAATGTTTATCTGCATAAACTCTAGGCCAAGTTTGAAACTGGGTCATGTTGGGTCAAAAACTAGGTCACTAGGTCAAATCTTAGAAAAACCTTGTGTACGCTCTAGAAGGCACAGTTTTGATCCAAAGTTCATGAAACTTAATCAGAAAGTTTATCCTTATAATATCTAGGATAAGTTTGAAACTGGGCCACGTCGGGTCAAAAACTAGGTCAATAGGTCAAATCATAGAAAAACCTTGTGTATGCTCTAGAGGACACAGTTTTGATCCAATCTTTATGAAACTTTGTCAGAATGTTTATCTCCATAAAATCTAGGCCAAGTTCGAAACTGGGTCATGTTGGGTCAAAAACTAGGTCACTAGGTCAAATCTTAGAAAAACCTTGTGTACGCTCTAGAAGGCACAGTTTTGATCCAAAGTTCATGAAACTTTGTCAGAATGTTTATCCTCATAGTATCTAGGACAAGTTCGAAACTGGGTCACGTCGGGTCTAAAACTAGGTCACTAGGTCAAAGCATAGAAAAACCTTGTGTACGCTCTAGAGGACACAGTTTTGATCCAATCTTTATGAAACTTTGTCAGAATGTTTATCTGCATAAACTCTAGGCCAAGTTTGAAACTGGGTCATGTCGGGTCAAAAACTAGGTCACTAGGTCAAATCTTAGAAAAACCTTGTGTATGCTCTAGAAGGCACAGTTTTGATCCAAAGTTCATGAAACTTAATCAGAAAGTTTACCTTATAATATCTAGGATAAGTTTGAAACTGGGTGATGTCGGGTCAAAAACCAGGTCACTAGGTCAAATCATAGAAAAAACCTTGTGTATGCTCTAGAGGACACAGTTTTGATCCAATCTTTATGAAACATTGTCAGAATGTTTATCTCTATAAACTCTCGGCCAAGTTTGAAAGTAGGTCATGTCGGGTCAAAAACAAGGTCACTAGGTCAAATCATAGATTAACCTTGTGTACGCTCTAGAGGACACAGTTTTGATCCAAAGTTCATGAAACTTTGTCAGAATGTTTATCCTCATAATATGTAGGATAAGTTTGAAACTGGGTCATGTCGGGTCAAAAACTTGGTCACTAGGTCAAATCTTAGAAAACCTTGTGTACGCTCTAGAAGGCACAGTTTTCATCCAAAGTTCATGAAACTTTATCAGAATGTTTATCCTCATAATATCTAGAACAAATTCGAAACTGGGTCACGTCAGGTCAAAAACTAGGTCACTAGGTCAAATCATAGAAAAACCTTGTGTACGCTCTAGAGGACACAGTTTTGATCCAATCTTTATGAAACATTGTCAGAATGTTTATCTCCATAAACTCTAGGCCAAGTTCGAAACTGGGTCATGTCGAGTTATAAACTAGGTCACTAGGTCAAATCTTAGAAAAACCTTGTGTGCGCTCTAGAAGGCACAGTTTTGATCCCAAGTTCATGAAACTTTTTCATAATGTTTATCCTCATAATATGTAGGACAAATTTGAAACTGGGTCATGTCGGGTCAAAAACTAGGTCACTAGGTCAAATCATGGAAAAACCTTGTGTACGCTCTAGAGGACACAGTTTTGATCTAATCTTTATGAAACTTTGTCAGAATGTTTATCTTCATAAACTCTCGGCCAAGTTTGAAAGTAGGTCATGTCGGGTAAAAAAACTAGGTCACTACGTCAAATCTTAGAAAAACGTTGTGTAAGCACTAGAAGGCATAGTTTTGATCCAATCTTCTTGAAACTATGTCAAAATGTTTATTGTCCGTATATCTAAGCCCCCTATGAAACTGAGTCACGTCGGCTCAAGGTCAAATCTTAGAAAAACTTTGTGTACACCCTAGAGGGCACAGTTTTGATCCAATCTTCATGAAAGTCTGTCAGAATGTTTATCTTAATGAAATCTAGGTAAAGTTTGTAACTGGGTTGTGTCGGGTCAAAAACTTGGTCACTAGGCCAAATATAAGAACGACCTTGTATACGCTCCGGAGGGCACAGTTTTGATCCAATCTCAATGAAACTGTGTCAGAATGTTTATTCTTACAATATTCAGGCCAAGTTTGAAACTGGGTCATGCCGGGTCAAAAACTAGGTCAAATGTTAGTATGGTAAAAACTCTTATAAATCTTCACCAGAGCCAGTGAACTGATTAATGCTCAGGTGAGCGATTCAGGGCCACCATGGCCCTCTTGTTTGTGAAACTTATTCATTCCCTTTTATAAGTGCTTTCCAACAACTTGGATGAACGATCATCAAAATTATGATGCATTCCAAAGTACAGGAACCTACCTTTAAGCGCTTAGTGAAGACTCTGATCAGACTGGGCAGATGCCCAGGCTGATCTGAGTCTTCGCTGGGTGCACAACCACATTGTTGCACAACCACATTGTTTCTCGTGTCGCAGCTCATACGTGGCGCTTAAGATCAAATGTCCAGACTCTAGCTATTGTTATAGTGACCCAAATGATGTAATTTCATCATAATTTTGGGTTACATGAGTATTTGAAATTCACACTTACTTGATTGTCAGTACAAACAGTGTTTGCACACAATATGCTTTTAAACATTCTTTTCCAGGGATCGACCATCCATCAACTCAGTCCTAAAGAAACCCATTATTAGTCAAAGAATTCCAAAATTTTTGTCAGATGAGGTATTTCTTTTTACATTACTATAATGATTCAAATATTAAACCAAAATCTAAAGTGTATAGGCAAATCACCATTTTTTTTTAGCCATTTTATAAGGGAAGACAAATTTTGTGTCTTCATGTTTGCTTCTTATGACAAAGAATCTCTTCCAAATTGGAGTCTACTTTTTAAGGAAAGAATTTGCTTCGAGGGGAGCAAATTCTTTTAAGAGTTGACCCCCATCAAGAAGGAAGGCAAAAATAAGATAAAGGTAGAGTTGCTTCAAAAGTATACCCATTTGCCTAAATGGCAGTGAAGATATCTTACAGTAGTTTGATACTTGTTTCTGTTGAAACATTAGTCATGGGATTGCCATAGAATTAAAGAGACAAAAAAATAAAATATTTTAATGCCTTATATGAAGGTTTTCAATTATGACAGCCCTGAGTTACAGTGAAGCCAAAAATTAAGGTTAAAAAATCAAAATATTTGTTTTCTTTCTCCACGAGTAACATATACAGTCGAACTTCGATGGCTCTAACTCGCCGGGACCACCCAAAAAAGTTCGAGCGATCGGTAGTTCGAGCCATTGAAGACCAACTCACAAGGTCCAGCCGTATGTATTATGCTTTTCTATCATAGCAAGGGTGACTTCCTGTTTATTGATCGGTCATAATTTAAGCCATTCGGTGCCAGCAGAAATATCGGATCTGGGTATCCCCCCGTTGCCGGGACCTTCACCAGATTGCTCGGAAGCTGACATACTCTCTGACATGACTGCAGGAGTGAATGATTGGCCCTAATTTTTTTACGTATTTCAAGGCACAGACATAAATTTTGGCACGTTTTACTCAATTTCAGTGTGAAATTTTAATTGAAGAAAAATATTTTACATCTTTAATTTTCATATGCCGCCTCATTAGCCCAGGATGATAATAGGCGTTTAAATAGATAAGACCAAGCAAGCTATACAATCAGCTTAAATTGACAACCACTCAGCATTAATCGATTGACCAGTTAATCAAAGGGTGGCTTTAATTGAACTCGCGCCAGTCAAGTATACCTGTGGTTTCGGCAAACGCTTTGTCAATATCTAAGCGTCTTATGACAATGATCAAACGTCTGAGTGACCGTTATTGAAATGGAAATTATTTACAAGGTAATTAGTGCGAGCCATGGGTGGGTTTTTACATAGAAAATGTACCCTCGGGACCGGGTTTGGGGTTCGAGCATTCGAGCCATCGTAGTTCGAGCCAAAGGTCGCAGGTTAAGTTAAAATGAATGGGAGTTTTGCCGGGACTGGTAAGTAAGTTTGACCGAAGTATGGCGTTCGAGCCTTCCGAGTTCGAGCCAGTGAAGTTCGACCGTAACAAGAATTTTTTAGACTTTCCAAATTGGGATGATTCTGATGAGATTCATATTTTTCATAGAGATTTATGAAAAAAAGAGTAAACTTTTATCGCTAAAATTTGCCTTGTGATGGATCTCTGTGCCTCCAAACTCTTAAATCTTGTTTGATTTGCAGCAACTTGCCATAGAATTTAGTCATACTGTGATGCATGGTCAGAAGTTGGCCAGAGCACTTCCGCCCCCACCTAAACCATCTGCTTCAAGACCACCATCAGGTAATTATTTTGATAAATGACTTTCTGGTTTTCCCCAGCCACCATCATATTACTATAATCTTTAAAAGATTAAGTATAGTCCTACAGTGGTTCATGTTAGAATTTTGCCTGTGCACTTAGTCACCTAAACAACCTATTCATAGTTCCGTGAGTTCCCTTAAGCTCCGCCTACCCTCATTTGCATAAAATTTTTATTTTCAAACCAATTTTTGTCAAATTTAGTAGATATTTTTCTAATAACATACATAAGTTATTCTGTAAATTTCAGAAATGTAGGCTTTTATAGTTAATGAGTAATTTAGGTAAGAACTATATATTTTGATCATTTTCAGTGTGTTTGTGGGACTAGTACCCCAAACAGCTGAATTTGATCCCATCTCTCACAGCATGCTCAGTTAGTGGCACTTCTTACTGGCCGGTGAATAGAAGTTAAGTAGGTGCTAATAAGTTTGGAGTGGCGATTCGGAACCATGAAGTCATATTGTTCAGGTGTGTGTGTTCATTTGCAATTGTGTATGTGCACTAAAAATTGTTTCGTATGTCTTATCATATTGGATGGCAGCTTTTAGACCAGGTACAAGAAGAGGACATCTATTTACAGAGGTCATTTTTTCAATTTTTTTCAAATATCAAATAAATTTTGCAATTCGCTTGCCTGGTGTTTTGGTTTTGTTTTATCATGTGCAGTTCTCAAAATAGTTTCTACTAACTTCTTATTCAGTGATAAACAGTGACTGAAGACAGTTCAGTATTAAACAAGGAATAACAAGGAATTGAATTACGAGAGAAAAAGCATTTTGTTGAAAAATTCCCAAATACCATTCAAGTATCCAATGTGGTTTATCCATGTTATTGTTTTGCTTGTTTGCCCACTTATCTGTAGTTGTTGAAAAATCTGTCATGTTTGTTTATTCTTTGTCATGCTTATGGCATGTGTTAAAAGAGAAGACTGATAAGCATGTGCATCTGTGCAGTCTGATCAAAGTCTTCCCTTTCATTTTGTACAATCTATGATTCTTGATGAATCTAAAGAGTGAAAACTGAAAACTCTGATCAGTTTGTACTGATGCACAGGCTGAGTTGAGATTTTGTGGTTATGAACCTGTGGCCGTATTTATAAAGCCACTTAAGTCGTTGCTATGCTGTTGCTAAGGCTTAATTTCTATAAAGGAGATTTTCTACAACTATGAAATTTGCTCTGGAGGAACAGTCTTTTCAGACTGTTCCTCCAGAGCAAATTTCATGGTTGTAGAGAATCTCCTTCAAAGAAATTTAGCCTTAGCAACCGCATGACAACCACTTAAGTCGTTTTATAAATACGGCCCCTGGCTAAAAGGCCCTCATACTAACTCTGTGGAGCAAAACAGGAGAAAAAAATCTCAGTTTGTTCCAAAATTTGGCTTATCTACTATAATGGACTGGAAATTCTATTTTCTGTTTGCAGCCGGCCCATCAAAATACCGTCCAGAATCAGCAGCATCTGCAGCAAAGAAGTACGACCCCTCAAAAATATATGGTGCCCCAGTAGTTAGAAAATCAAAGGAAAACAGGTAACAGTCAAAGACAAGCTGTACCATTATTACCATAATATTGGGACACCCTTACTATTATTCCACTTATTATCTGTAATGAACTTTTCCTTTCTTAAATTTGAAAGGTCTACAGGTACTCCTGTCATAGGGTCATTTAGGATTATGCTTAAAACCATTAGCTGAATGGCAAACAGTACAGACCCCAATAAGACAGCTTCTAGAGGAACTCTTTGATCTAAGTCAACATTGGTTGCACCAGCTCATCTGTCATATGAGCCGCGACACAAAAAAAAAAACAACAATGTGGTTGTGCGCCCAGCGCAGACTCAGATCAGTCTGGGCATCTGCCCTCTTTGACCAGACTCTTCGTTAAGTGCTTAAAGGGTAGCTAAGGGTCTAAGCTACATCCATGCGGACAGCGAAGACTCTGATCAGACAGGGCGGATGCCTAGGCTGATCTGAGTCTGTGGTGGGCGCACAACCACATTGTGGTTTTGTCATGTCGCGGCTCATATTGTTTTGAATCATTATGGTATGGCCAGTATTGCAACACTTCAGCATTGTTTGATCAGTACCTTTGGATTGACATGTGTCCTTGTTAGAAGGGAGATAGGTATTTCCAAACCATAGTGATCATCCTTGGAGTTATAGCTATACATCTTAACTGGTTCTATATGTTCTTTGCAAGGAACTGTGCATAACTGAAGGAAATGTAAGAGTGGTTGTCCCACTTTCATGACAGTTGAACTGCTGGAAAATTGGCTTAAGTGATATGTGGAGTCTTTGCTGTTGGGCCTTATTATAGATATAAAACATTGGGGGACCTCTCTGTTACAGTCATAAACAGTTATAACATTTAGCACAAGACAGACACACCAAATGTTTAGCATGCTTAGCTTAAAAAAACTTGGTAAAAGAAGTGACATTATTATTTTGCATGCAGTCTTACGGTAAAATGCCACCTACATAAAATCAATTTGTGCAGCCTTGTAAAATAAGTTTTCAGCTGTAAAATTAACAATAGAAGAATGTCTAAAACTGAGTACTATAATGAGGGCCCACAATATATGTGGTATGGAGAAGAAAGAGAGATTTGGTCGAATTATTAGTTACCTATACTCCTTTTTCAGGCAATCTGGCCTTTTATTCTAATTTCATTACAGAGCCTCAGTAGATGTGAAGAAACGACCAGGAAGTGCAGGTTCACGACCTGGAAGTGCTGCTGGTTCTCGGCCTGGAAGTGCTGCTGGTTCTCGGCCTGGGAGTGCTGCAGGGTCCCGACCATCCAGTAGTAATCAGGTACTATAAAATATTTGTAATAGATTATACCATTTCTTACTGTATTTGTATGTTGTTGCAATGTTGTATTTC
Organism: Ctena decussata; assembly: GCA_963989385.1. Taxonomy (NCBI): domain Eukaryota; kingdom Metazoa; phylum Mollusca; class Bivalvia; order Lucinida; family Lucinidae; genus Ctena; species Ctena decussata. The sequence continues at coordinate 40,985,414 of OZ022506.1, read as the reverse complement.
GTCTTAAAGTGTCTGAAGTTCATGAAAGACAGTGAAAGTGAAATTTTAGAAAAAGATATTGATTTGTCTTTAACCCATTACATTCTGGGTATTTTTTGCCGTCTGCTGAAATTGTCGTTTGCACCAAAAAACTAGAAAATTCTGACAATATTGGTCTAACTAACTCTTGCAGAAATGATGTCTAAACAACAAACAGTTTGGATCTCAGATCAGGCCCCAACTTTGTGGGGCCTGATCTGGATCCAAACTGTTTGTCCAGATACCCCTAAAGGGGTATCCCGAATGGAATGGGTTAATGGCAGTTTCACTGTATGCAAATGTTTATTTGCAGGATTTACAGAAAAAGAAACAAGAGCTACAGGCCAAGGAGAAGAAAAGAAGAGAAGAATTACAGAAGAAAGAATATGAAAGAAGACACAAAGAAATAATAGAAAAACAAAAGGTAAAATTATCAACAGTTAGTCTGATGGGTATGGTATAACAATGTACAGATGAGGAGTGCAAATGATAAATCAGAGAAAATTTGAGCCACAACACGACATAAACAAATTGGCATTTGCGTCCAGCAAAAGACTCATATTAGCCTGGGCATCCACCCAGTCTGATCAGAGTCTTCGCTGTCTGCATGGAGGTAGCTTAGACACATGGCTATCCTTTAAGTTCATAGTTAAGATTCTGATCAAACTGGATGGATGTTCAGCCTGATCTGAGTCTTCGCTGGATGCACATGCCACTTTGTTGGTTTTGTCATGTTGCGGCTCATTTATGCTCATTCCATAAGAATTAAAATTGCTTTTCATTGTGTTCTTATGGAAAAATCGGTAAACTACCTCATTGAGACTGATGTAAAAAAAGGGTCCCAGCATATGAATTTAGTGGGGAAGTAAGAAAAACATGTACATCTTCAGGGAAAGCAACTCTGTCACTTTCATTTGATACCCTTTTTCAATGAGGTTCAGCTCTTAAAGTATTGCTGCCACAGGAGCAGTCTCTTACACTTAAGAGTAGATCCCATTTTGTGGGGGGGGGGGGGAGGCTGCATGGTTCAGGGATAAACAAACATGAAGTCGCAAAGTTGTTTTCTCTGGCAAAAGTAAAGAAAACATAAAGTATACCCATATATATTAATGTGGAGCTAGTTGAGCCACATCATGTGACTTCCGATGTGAATGTGGCTGTTATATCATGTGATATTCAGATCATCCTTCTCATTTATATAGGGTAATCAGAGACCTCACTGTTGGCTCTATGGCTTTGGTCACTTCCATACATGTAGATGGCTGATGTGACAAGCCAAGGCTATGATCAGACTGCACTTCTGTGCAGTCTGATCAGAGCCTTTGCTTGTCACTAGTGCTACATTGTTGGAAATCACATGTTGTGGCTCTGAGAGTTAAAGTGTTGGAAAGGAAGATTTTTTTTTTTTTTTTTTTTTAGATTTTGATATTCATATACCTCATGTACACTGAATGGCATATTGAATAAATCTGAACTTAACAATAATCGAAAGGTGCATTTGTATGCTTCTGAATATGTCACTTGTGAAATCTAAATGTGTAACAGCATTGTATGTAGTGTCCTTGCTGGATAAAAGAAGTGACAAATGTCAGGATCCAGCTAAGTAAAATTTTTAGCATGCTGGCTGACTTTTGACAGTGCAGTATATTTTTGCAGACTTGCCAGAAAAAGTTGAATGACGCTCACAATGAATTTTAATCATTCTGTCAGTTTATGTTTGCTGAGTAGGCCAGTGCCAGAGCTTTGCATGCAATTACTATTGACACTTTAACATGTAACTTGAGACCACAATTGAAAGCCTGTGAAAAAAAGGCAAAAAATCTTTTTTTTTCCTTACAGCGTGCCATTTATAACAAATCAAGAGAGGAAGGATGGAAGAATGTATTGAGTTCTTTAGAATCAGATGACAGTGGGGTGAGTGTCAAGAGAAAATTTTCATGGGTCTGCTCAGTTGCTCACAGTACTGTGAACTGCGAAATTTTCAGGAATTTTTATCTCCCCATTTTAGTGCTTAGGTGAAAGGGTACATTACCATTTTGTTTGTGGGGGAGGGGGGGGGGGGAGGGGGGGCAACTTTTATGAAGTAGAACAACTTTTATGACTTCCTGTTTGCTTCCCCAGATGAGGAATCCCTTCTAAAATGGGGACTACACTTAAATGAAAGAATTTCCTCCCAATGGAGCAAATTCTTTCCTTTAAGTGTAGAACCGAATTGAGACGTGAGGCTAGAAAGTGTACCCGTTTATCTTAAAAGAGATATTGGTGGATTCAAAATTTCATAATTCTTAAAAGGTTTATTTGGATTTGGAAGTAGCAAGTATGTGAATTCATATTGGTATGTATCTGCCCATTAAGTTTAGGGTTCGGAACTTAAGCATTTTATCTGAGTTATGCCCCTTTTAATACGATTTTGCTCTAGTTTTATGTTTTTGTGGCCATTTTTTTTTCTGTGATTTTTTTCTGGATTTGATCCCTGGAGCCAGCATAAGATAGAGTTGACTTGAATTTTTCTGTTCAGGGATGAGCTATATATTTGTGGTTTTCATAAAATGTGTACTGCAAGCTAACTGTGACTTACTGCTAAATGTGGAAGCATGTAGTAAGACATGCTTACTGTCACTTCTGGTTTGTATCTGACCTAATTTTTTGTTTCAGAAAAATGAGAATAAACCACCAGAGGCACCAAGGGATCAAGTACGATGGCCCCAGCCAGCTGCCCCACAGCCGGGACCTCCTAGAGTAAGTATATGTAGTTAGCCTGGTTCCAGCTTCATCAAATTCAAACTGTAGATGCCCAAACTAGCGATGTACAAGCTTATTTGAGCCAGGCCTTGCTTGTTCAGTTCACTTCTGATTTAGCATGGTCTGTGTGAATTTTGTATACTCTGACAGGACTGAACTCATGGATATTTCAGTGTCATGTGCCTAAAGACAGAGTTTCTTGTCACAAGCAGATTACATATATGTAGCTACAATACAGAAAGGAAGTATTGTTATAGAATTTTCATATTTCATTTCTCATTAAGCTGACATGACATGATGATTTTGCATTTCGCACAAAACTTCAAAAACTAAAAGTTCATATCCATAGCCAAAGACACATTTCTTGTCCACATTTTTTTTTCTTTTTTTGGGGCAGGAGATGATGTTTTTGTAAAATCTATAAATTTTTAATTGGATTAAGAACAAGACATACCATCAGTAAGGTTTTAACAGTGCCCAGAGTTCAGTATGAGAGGAAGTATTTGATGATAATTCTGCATTAAATTTTCATTTCTTCATTTAAAATATATAATTGAGACACAACACAACAAACCAACAAATTGGGATGTGCACGCAGCAAAGACTCAGATCAGCCTGGGCATCTGCCCAGTCTGATCAGAGTCTTCCCTCTCCGCTTGGAGCTAGCTTAGACCCTTAGCGAGCCTTTAAGGGCAGGCTGAAGACTCTGATCAGACTGGGGGGATGCCCAGGCTGATCTGAGTCTTTGCTGGGTGCACATGCCACTTTGTTGGTTTTCTCATGTTGCGGCTCATATGTTGTGACACCTCATCATAAGGAGTTAGAACTTGAGTTTTCATGATGGTCACAGAGTTCCAGATAAGGTGAAGTTTTGAGGATAATTAAGAGATAATTCTTATTCTTATTTCTCAAGGAAAACATATCCTGTGACCTTTCATTTAAACCATCTTGTTGAGATGGTCTCTAATGAGGGGACACAACATATGCTTTAATGGAAGATAAGGATACTTATCCTGAAATTGTCTGTATTATCTGGATCAATGTTTGATGGAGATTTGAACAGAAATTATTCATAATACTTATTTCTTGTAAACAGCAGGTTGGAGCAGGAGGAGACAATGGGGATAGAGGGAAATATGAACAGTATCATCAATACTTAGACAAACTGAAGAGAGAACAAGACGTCAGGAAGAGACAAGATGGAGTTCCACCGCCAGGTAAACAAGCCTGTGTTAGATTTTGATGGTGTTTAAAACACCATGAAACTAAAGTCACTGTTTCACTTTGGATACTTACCATTGGAAGTTTGGGAAATCAGTCAATTTCATAAGAAGTTCTGTGGGAAATCAGTCTGTTTCACAGGAAGCTGTGTGGGAAGTAAATCAGTTTTATTTGAAGTTTTTTTGGGAAATCAGTTTCCTTTGAATGTTTGCAGGAAATGGAAAAAAAAATATTTGAAGTTTGGTGGACATCAGTCAATTTCGTCGGAAGGTAGTGGGAAATTAGTTGGTTTCACTGAAAGTTTTGTGAGAATTTAATCAGTTTTGTGGGAAGTCAATAAGTTTTATTGGAAGTTTTGTGGGCAATCAATGTCTGTGGAACTTTTGTGGGAAGTCAGTAATTGTCATGAATTTTATTTGATCAGGAGGGAAAGCTTCCATTAGAAATGCAAGTCTAGTGTGTACTCAAGCATAAACAGGAATATTCAGTGTTGATTCTAAGACAGTTTTCAATAGAATTTTTTTAAGCTGCATATGTTATGGCTTTATTTCCAATGAAATGCCTGGTGAAGGCTGTTTTGATATGTTCCACAACATGTGATCTTGTGGAGAAATGAAAAAAAAAATTAGTTATCATAAAAAAGAAAATATGAACTGAATAATGTCGTTTGATTTGCATGACTCTATAAAGCTTCAGTTTGATAGGCCTTGGGATATTAGATAGCAGGGCTCCAGATAAAGTAGTTTCAACCACAATTTGTGTAACATGTATTTTTATTAACAAACATGATGGCAGCTGATTAAACATACTTCAAGGAGAAATAAAGAATATAATTTTTGAAGCTATGTTCATCAGTATATACATGAAAGTAAATATCTGCTCTTAAAATTGAAGAAAAGGTTGCTTCAGAAATTACAATGGATGGATGAGTTATTTTTACAAAGAAACATCTTGCCAAGATGATGCTAGCCAGATGGTTAAACATAATCATTCTTCCTGATCTAGAGTACTGGACAGAGTGTTGAATTTCTCATTTCAGCACCAGCAGCAGCCTACATGGGAGCACCCAGACCTCTTCCTGATGCCCCTAAACCTGCCCCAGTCTGGAGACAAGCTCCCAAACCAACACCATATCAGCCTTACAACCAGAGGTATTTCTTCTGTTGTTGTCCATTCCTAATGTTGAGGGATTTATATGAATGATTGTTTCTTCTTCATAGGACAATATGAATTTTTGATTAATGAGCCACGATACAACAAAACCAAGGAAGTGGTTGTGCACCCAGCATAGACTCAGATCAGCCTGGGTATCCACCCAGTCTGATTAGAGTCTGTGCTCTGTGCTTAAAGGGTAGCTAAGGGTCTTAGCTACCTCCATGCACACAGCGAAAACTCTGATCAGACTGGGCAGATGCCCAGACTGATCTGTCTTTGATGAGTGCACTTGCCACTTTGTTGGTTTTGTGGTGTCGTGGCTCATATATGAAACCTCATAACATTTCTATTTCAATTCAGATCACTGAGATCCTTTTATTCTCAAGTACAATTTGTTCCAAAATTTTGAAGTGAGAAAATTTATTGACAGATGTGATTTGTGAAATTGTTGGTTAGAAAGGAAACATTATCCTAAAAACCCACTCTTTGGCAACCTCTGTGTAATGATAGGCTATTTTATAGAGGCCATTACTAAGAGGTTGCTTGCAAAATTATAGTACATGTATAATCATATTTTAAAAGAATTACAGTCAACTCTCGATAGAAGTTCTTTCCAAACTACTGATATATCAAAGTAAATTTTCTGGTCCCAGAAAATTTGAGATGTCAGTAGTTTGAGATAAAAGGAGTTGATATCTAATTTAAAAAAAGTAAATGTATCCAAATTATATTCTTTGATATAAGAGGGTACTTTGAGATATCTATGTTCAAGATATCAAGAGTTGACTACATGTATCTTCAACTTTTCTAGGGGCCAAGATCAGCAGGCTGAGAGGGCAAGACTGGTTGATGACTTTATTCAAAGAAAGAAAGACGCAGCTATGAATAAAATGCGCGGACAAGAACAATTGTTTGGAGTGAGTCAACATATTCTGTTAATTCAAATTTTGTTGAGACTGGGTCAGCCATAAAAACAGAAGGTTTGCTTTATTCCAACTACACTTACTCAGAACACCATTGGGGCCACTGTCAATATACACTTTTTGTTCACTTTTGCTTCTTTTCTGCCAAACAAATAAGGAGCCCTGGTAGCTCAGTGGGTTAAGTGCTTGCCTGCTGATCTAGTGATCCAGGAAATTGATTTTCTCTGGAGGCGGAATTTTCAAACACTAAAGGGGTTCATTTGCACACAGCCTTCAATTATCACCTTTTCATCATCCTGTTATGACTCAAATACTATTGTGAGACATTCACCATATACAATTTTATTTGCGGGACCATATCACATGTGAAGAGTTGTTGTTGCATTGGGCAGTTAAACGCTATCAGATGATTTGAGTAACATTGTGGGTGTGGCTCAGAAAGGTGTATTTATAGCAAAACTTTGAATACTAACGGTGTGTTTTTACCAAACTTTTTTTTTTGGAAAGAAAATTGGTTGACATTTGTCCTGTCAGAAACAATTCCGCGATTATTCCATATACATGTTTGTCAATGAATTGGCTTCCAGGCTCCTAATAATTGTTCCAGGTTTCAAGAATTTAAAAGTTAGGGGCCTAAATGGCCCATTTCTTAAAAGGGTAAATGTCCATGCGTGGTCTTACTGGGTTTACAAGTGTTTTTAATCCTCCAGTGTTTCTTTTCGTATACAGCGAGGGCCATCCCACCAGGAGCAGCAGAGACCCAGTGGTGGGCCTACACCCCAGCAGAAACCTTCAATAGCTGATGTCAGAAATAGGGAGGAGCAGGTAGTTTGTTCTTAAAGTGCCAAAAATTAAAATAGTTGAATTTGCAAACTGCATAGATCCAGATGAGGTGGCTAATTATGCGCCGCCTCGTCTGGATCTACACTGTTTGCCCTTTAGCCTTTGAATTTTCATATGTTAAATCTAGGACAAAACATTTTTTGCAAGTCTGAAGACGTAAACTTTGTCAACAGCTTTGAAGAGTTGATAGATGATTGACAAAATACAGAGTATCTTTATTTGATTATTGACACAAACAGGGTGTCTTTTTGTAAAGTCTTGTCAGACGTAATACAAGTGACTTTTATAAAAATTCTTGATAGACAGAAAGTAGATATCTTCCCATAATATTATACAAAAAAAATCCCAATATTACATGTATATCTTTATTTAAATTTCCTGCAGAATTCATATTTTTATTTAAATTTCTGACAAAGCAAAGGTGTTAGAAAAAATTCTTGACTAGATATATACATGTATGCCTGTTTTAATATGTGACTGAAAAAAACCCAGGTGCCTTAGGTATATTTCTCAAAGAATAATTATTATGGTTGTCGGGAAGAAAAAAATTTACAATTTCTATAGTTGTGCTGCTCAGGCCCCTCCGCCATCTCCAACCACCACACACAGACAACACACAAAATGCAAACTGACGAGTTTAGACTCCTTTCAAACCAGGTGTCACATTTGTTATTGCTGTTGCTGTGTGCATGTATACCCATTCAGATATAATATGCCTTTATTTTGCAGGAGTATTTAGAGAAGCTGCGGCAGATTCGGCAACAAAATTACAATGAGCGTAGAAATCTCCAAGGAAAGGTACAAGCAGATAAGAATCCACAGATTGAAGCAGAAGAAAGGAAAAGAAAAGCAGAGGCATTAAGGGTAAGGTGGCAGCAAATCTTTGCAAAGCCATGTTTATGTGCCATGAGAAAGATTCCAAACTGCACATGGGAAGAGTTAAGACTAACGTATTAATGACCAATGAATTCTCTTACCTGACTTTTTGGATGAGTTCATTTTCAATTCAGAGGACGTCAGGTTTATTTAACTTATGTCAATTTACAAGAATTCCAATATTTCAGGGAAACAGTATAGACCCTGATCAGATGTGGCTTTTGTGATGTCTAATCCGGGTCTAGTGTCCATTCTATGGGTCTCTAGGCATTAATGAGCTAATATAGTGTGCACATCGATGCAGACTGAACAGTTTTTTGTTGTTGTTTTTTTATGTATATTTGTATGGTGATTTGACAGTTTGTTTTTGTAGAATTCATTTCAGGATTCATTTTTGTGCATTTAATATTGGAGAAGGAAATTTTATTTCCCATTTGATTAATCATCAACATCTTGAATAATGATATTTTGAAAACAAGCAGAAATTGAGCCAAACCTGTCAGATCTATAGTAGATTTCATATTAAGCAGAAAAAAATAGGACACTAAATTGTTTTGCCCAGCACTCATCTTTATGAATTTTCAGACGTGAATAATTTCATATATTTGGATTTCCTGTGTGTAAGGTAGTATTTCACATTTGAATCGCATTCATCATGTAGAAGTGTAATATTCAATTATATTTACATTGTTGGTGTATTTACTGAAAAGCCCTATAGTAACCTATTGCAACGTAATGTAGTTTACATTCCAATAATTACATTGAGACACGCGAGGTCAATGACGTAAAAATAAACAATGGCTATCTACCAGCTGATTGGACATCAGCAACGTCATGACTTCATGCATGCCGTTCTGCTGATAGCAGAAAACCTTGCGTGTACATGTTTTACTGCTTCAATTTTAGGGCTTATATAAGATTTTTCGTGAAAGATTTGATTAGAACGAATGAAATATAAGCAATGAACTTAATTTTTCTGATGTTTATCGAAGTGTAAACTACATTGGGTCACTAGCAAAGTTTACATGAACCCCTTCGGGGTTCATTCACTTTGCACATGACCAAATGTAGTTTACACTTCAATTCGGGGTTCATTCACTTTGCACATGACCAAATGTAGTTTACACTTCGATAAACCTCAGAAAAATGAAATTCATTCCTTAAATGATTAAGTTTCTATTGGAATTACATCATTTGGATCTTCATATTTCAGATGTGACATAATTTCCCACTTGAATTTTCCATTTGAAATTGCAAATGTGATTAAGTTCCCATTAGAATTTGCCATTTGAATTGCATTCATCATTCAGAGTTATCACATTTAGGATGTGTGACATAGTTTCCTATCTGAATTTTCCATCTGAATATAGAATTATTTATAATTTAGAAACAAGCAGAAGATTGGGCAAAGCAGCGTAAAGATGCTTTAGAAGAAAAGAGACAGGACTTGATGAAGAAACAAAAACTGATGCATGACCAGAGGCAGCAACCAGGCGTGAGGTAAATTGAAGTTAGATAACTGTATTTATTTTGCTATAACAAAGTTTTCCCCTATCTGGGAGGATAGTGAAATCTGTTTTGGTAGTCATCCCTACAAAGTCTCTATAAAGTAAGCATTCTGTATTAGGCAAACATGCATTCAGTTTTGAAAATGGCAGATTACCTGAAATTTACCTGTATTAAGCAATGAACTCTCATTATCAAGCATATTTTGATTACCTTGTAGATGCTTGCTTAATACAGATTAGACTTTTATCTAGATATTGATGAAATTCTGGCAAACAATGAGTTTCCTTTTTATAACAGTCCCGAAAATCTATATCCATCTTATAGACAGACCTAGATTTGGGGGATTTTATGGAAGGGAAAAGATTCTTGCAGATTTTTTGGAAGGGGAAACCTCCATTATGTAAACAAAGAAATATAGTCCCATCTTTTAAGTGAAGAAATATGGTAAGAGCATTTTTTAGTGGAATTGTAATAAAAACTGCACTTACCTTAACTGGAGCTCTAGTTATATCATGTTTCATTTCCAGGCCTCAAGTTCCCATACATATAGCAAAACCACCAGTTGCCATGACAGGAGCTATGAATGCTATTGGAGCTGTTCCTAAGTTTGTTCCTGCAGGACAGCCAGCTGCCAAGTAAGTTCTTATTTTCTGCTTTTATTAAGGTGTTTGGGTATTTCCTCCATCTTTACAAAGGGAAACAACTTTCATGGTTTCCTGTTTGCTTCCTTATAAGACGTAGCCCTTTCAAAAAGGGTCTACTCTTAAAGGAAAAAATTTGCTCCTAGTGGAGTATATTCTTTCCTTAAAGAGGTGACCCCCATTGAAAAGGGAAGCAAAAATGAAAATGGAGTTGCTTCCCTTGAAAGTGTATCCAGTCACCTTTAGATTGGGTAGTGCTAATCCTAGATGAAGCCTTCTAGAGATCCAGCGCATAAAAAATTTGAGATTTTGATCTAACCGGACCTTTGACCTTTGTTCCAAATGGAAAATTAGTTAATTTTAGGTGTCACAATATTTGAACTTTATGTGCGTTAATCGTCAAGTTGTTTGGAACCAGTTGTCTTGTTAAAGCTGTTTGGGTGAATCCTGTAATGGCCACTATAGTTCAGGTGCTATGGTGACAGTGTCAGCATATGTGCAGTGGTGACAGTGTCAGCGTAATTATGATCCATGTGAATGATTCAGAGCACACAAAATTGTCTGGTTTTCCATGAATCACCATGTAATCTGCACCTTATATGTACCTTTGAATATAAAATTTGAAGATTAACCTAATGTGCTTAAATATTGGGACACCAAGAAAACAATAACTTTCCATCCACTTGGGACAATTAATGGTTTTAGGTGTCCCAATACTTAAGCAAATTACAATATATGTAATTTATGACTTTTAGACAATCAAAAACTGTAAAATATTTATTATTCAAGATAGTTTAAATACAAGAAATTTCAGATGGGACCAGCTGGGAATATGTAAATGGAGAGTTAGGATGCTTGTATGTAAGCATCCTTGCATCCTTTCTTAGTATGCTTGTATATATTGTGATCAGTTTCACAAGTACTGAATAACAAAGATTTCCAATATCAGCAAATATAAAAGGCCTGCCAAAAAACATGTTTTACAATGTATGATTGTTCTACAGGGCTCCAGCTATGACTGGTATAATGGCAGCTATAGGAGCCACACCTCGGGTAGTAGAAGATGAAAATAAACCACCCTCACCACCAAAGTAAGTTCACCTTGTGTCTTCATTGAAACAAAGTTCTGTTCTTATATGATAGTTGTATAAAGGAACTAAAGGCTGGTGAAAGGTGGGGATGCAGATGGGTAGATGATATTTTGATTTTTTTTTCTGCTGATTTTGCGTAATATTGACATTTCCTCCGTATGTGAAGTGTATTACAGTAACATTGCCTGTGTATGTGTCTGTATTTTGCTACTTACTTGTATGTAAAAGAATATTCTGAGTAGAACAAAATATTTCTGTAGTATTATTTGATACGAAATTTGATGTTAAGTTAGTGTTCAAGATTGCCATCATTGAATTTTTTTTTATGTAAATTACTGTCATATCTTGCCAAGCATCAGTTCAAATATTCTTTGTAAACTTACAAACGTGGTGATAGCAATTTTGGAGTTCTACATAAGCTGAATAATATTTGACGTACTCTTTGACAAAAGATATTTTTCAAGATCAGTGAAAAGTCAGCAAATTTTGCAAAAATGGTAAATACCAAGAACATCAGGGAATTTTATGATTTTGGCTTTGGATATGACAAATTTATTTTTCCAATTCTAGTCCAATTCTAATGATCAAATTAAGTTGATTTTATTCTCACTCCCTTTGCTTGCGCGAAATGGTTGAAAGTCAATCATCAAATAGAAAAAGTATGCTTCGAAACTTTTAACTCAATAGACAGTTGAACAAATGGGGATGCACATGTCAGTTTTTTCAGAAAACAAGTTTTGTCATTTTTCTGCTGCAGGAAGTGAAAAAAAATGTTCAATGTCAGCATTTGGGCAGAAAAAAAGAGAATTTGGTTGGGGAAAAGTCAGTGAAAAGTCAGGGAATTTTTTTCGCTTCATACCTTGCAACCCTGAGAAGGGTTTTCTCTCTTTTATCAGAAAATGTTTTATTTCCCTAATACTTGGTTTTGTGAGAATGATAATTCACTGAAATGTTTCCCTAGAAAAAAAACAGCATAAAAATATGTAAATTTTCCTGCTCATCTCAAAGATTTTAGATCCCAGTGTTGGACTTTTAGTCCAATCAGCCTACAGTTTGACCTCAAACTAATTGCAACAGAAATTTTCTTTTTTGCATTTGATAGCTTAATGCATATATAATAACATACTAAAAGTCTTAGAAAATCTTATGTGGGGAAGTTAATTAGATTTGAAGTTTAATTATGCAAAAATCCTGTTTCACTTGCGCAGCAACTATGTGCCACCATACATGACTCATTCTCAGACTCTGCAGGCGTTTACCTTTATAAACAATGATTGACCCAATAAAAAAAGTGTGAAATACTCAAAAGAAATGAGGTAAGTGAATATTTATACTACAATTGTGCTTATTGTTTCAAAAACTATTAATCTTGAGCTTTACTGAATGCCTGGTGATGTCTTTGGAAGTATTTCTGAAAGAAATTACAGACCGTAATCTATTGCTGTGTCCCTGGAAAAATACTTTAATGCTCACTCATATTTCAATTCTGTTACATAAAATCAAAATTATCAAACAAATATCTGTTTCTTCTAAACATATATTCTCAACTGCCTAGCCTTTTCCATATATTAGTTTATAAATCTTAATTATATCATGTTTCCTGTCAGTCATAAGTTTTTTTTCCCATGATACTTAATTTTTGGCTTGCGGCCCAAAGGCCGCAAGCCTTATAGATTGAAAAGCTCGTTCCGGTTTGAGACTGGATTTGTTCATGTTTTCCTTCACTTATACGAGCGTTTCATCGCAATAATCAGAGAACTCGTCCGATTTTGTCTATTTATATCCATATCAGGTTTACCGCATCTGCTAAAAATAATGATGGAATTTTATTCTATTTTTGGTCGCATTGTCGCCAACAGTCGGCACTTTCCGTATCCACGACTCTCAGCATACAAGTATACGCTTTTCCCAAAAAGCTTGCTATCTTTATTTTGCAGCGGCGTTGGGCGAAAAAAGGGCCTTAGAGTATTGTGTAATGTATTTACTTAGAGCAGTCACCACACTCGAGCTAAAGCATCTGTGCAGACTGACCAGGGTCTTTCTTTTTCGGCAGATCCAAAAGTATATCATGCTAACTGGGGATAGATTGATCAGATTGTTCTGAAGCGTGGGCCGATTTATATATCTGTAAACCTGTCAAAGCAGAAAAAATCAAAGTCAAAATTTATTGTTTAAATTCAGCAAGCAGGCGCTACTGATTTTTTTCCTCATCACTCATCACATCTTACCAAATAAAGTATATGATTTATCTCTGTGTGTGTGGCTAACATGCACAACTAACCGTGTTTATACATGTACAATTGTTAAGCCGGTGTATAAATGACGCATATTCACTGTAAAGGTCATGTCGTTCGCAAGCAGCGGTGCAATGTGCACAATTCAACATCTAAATAAAATACAGTACCTTTCGACCATCCAGGAGTAGTCTGTCCTAGAAACTTCTTATAGGGATACGGATAACGAGAAGAGTGGAAAATTTCAGAACCGTTGGGATTTAATCTCTTTGAGGCTAGTTTTGAAGGAATCGTGACAGATCTCTCTCAGCCAGAACAGAACCAGCACTCGAAACAATGGAAACATACCAGCATATCCCGCCATGTCTCAAAGAAGGGAATGACTATGCCTTCAGCTGGCAAGGTAATCGTTTCAGTCATTCTGGATTCATATAGCGGTTACATGTTTACCACCTGTATAGGGACAGGGGATGCTAGGTCAATTACTGAAGCAGCTGAGGCAATAAAACCAGATTCATCGCCGAGGAAAGCTATGAAAGCTACGGTGGCTTTGCCTGTGCTGCATTTCTGTTGATCACTTCAACCTTTTTCAAGAATTGGCTGGGAAGCAGTTTGCCAGTGATAATAACGTCATTTTGGTTGTACAGGAATTTCTTGTCAAGCAAGAACCTTTGTATGCAACTGGAATCCAATCCGTCCCCAACAATTCTCCTCACCTCGATATAGTCACGCACGGAACTGAAAATTCAGTTTTTGGATGTAGGGTAGTATTAAGTTTGTAAAAAATGACCGTACAAATATTTCTTTGTTTTTGTTACAAAATGTATCAAAAGATTTGTAAGATAGTGTAGAATACTAGGATAACACAACTTTTTTTTTTACTTTGGATCCGTGCTTTAAGAAAAACGTAGAAAACTGAGTAACTTTTTGTTCATTTTCTTTATTTTCCCTATATACTATTAGGAAATGATGGCCATATTACTCAGAGCATTAAATGTAAATTTAAAAGTTTGAAAAAATATCTATGTGCAGCCAAAAAAGTGCACTATATTGACCTAGCACAACAGTTTTCATTTTTTATTCAAGGAAGACAAAAACAGAGAAAAACTGTCAATGTCCTATATGATTTAATGCTATTTAAGCTCACGCGATATCGTCGTTTACAGGTAGATTATACGGGTCTGAGGAAAAAAGTTGCCCATGCACTGCAGCATCGCTGGCCTGAGTGGGGATTTAGTTAAGAAATAAATTATAACGAGAAATGAACAACAACAACTTCATAATTAGGCTGAATTCATTTCCTTCAGTCCTCAAACGCTAGTTCTTATAATTACCATTCTGTTAGTATTAACATACTGTAATGTAAACAAAATGTAAAAACTCGGCAAGCCTTTCCTTTTTAAAAGGAAACTTTATCTTTGTCTGGGATGGAATCTGTCTAAAATAAAAAAGTATGGAAGCAAATTGTTGCCATCAGAACGTCCTAAGTTTGCTGAAAATCACAGAATTTCTGCTGTATTATTGTGTTTAGCTGATTTAAATGCTGCAAAGGAGTAGTAGTAGTGCATGTTTATCAGTTTAAAAAAAAAAAACGGAAAAAACAACCAAAAAACAGCAGTTGGGCTAAAAAGTTGCATACACAAATATAACAAATTTGAACAAATTCTCCTATTCCCATTATAGTGTCAGCCCATTTTTTCACTTCAGTGTATCAGATGAGTGTTGCATCATATGCAAGCTTCCAGTAGACGATGAAAACTTGGTTGTAGGCCTAAGGGAAAAGGGAAGTAATGGTATCAATGAAGCAAGCAAGGCCCGAGGTGATGACATTTGTACAAAGCCGGTGACAGAGTTCACAAAGAATGCCGTCGTTTGTACTGCAATCCCCAGCAGATTCAGAAGGCACAGAAATCATCAGAAAGAATGCAAGCTAGCTCCCCTTTACTTAGATCTGGGAAAACCAATTTCCAGTTAACCACACACTGTCTGTTTTGTGGCCAAGCAGCTAAATATGAAAACAGAAAGAGAGGCTATGACGTTTTTCCTGTTCGAACACTAGAATTTGGTCAAGTAATTGAACAGATCTGTGATAAAAGAAATGACCAGTGGGCTGAACAAGTTAAATTCAGGCTGAAAAGTGTGCATGACTTGCCGGCAGCAGATGCACTGTATCATCAAACATGCAGTGTTAATTTCAGAACTGGGAAACAGTTACCTATGACATTTCAAACAGACAATGTGACACCGAATAAGAAATCCTATGGCCGTCCCTTAAATAATGATCAGACAACAGCATTTACACACATTGCACAATATCTGCAAGAAAATGACGATGAACAAATAACAGTCACTGATTTAGTAAACAAAATGAAAGAGTGTTGTGGAGATCTTGCTTACTCGTAGATATACATGAAGAAAAAGTTACAAGAACACTTTGGCTCGTCTATAATAATTACAGAAATAAACGGAAAACATAATGTAGTGACCTTTAGAAACACTGCAGCTTCTATTTTGCAGACCTTTTACAAGCGACCAAAGACAGAAGATCCCTCCGCCGAGAAAATGGAAATAATAAAAACGGCTGCAAAATTCCTGTTAAGCGACATCAAGTCAATAAATGCACCTAAAAAGAACTATCCTGAGCCTTCAAAATTATTGTCACAAGAAGACAATGTAGAATACATTCCAGAGTCCTTATATTTGTTGTTAAGAAATTTATTCAGTGAAACCAATGCTGACATAAAGATTGCTTCTATTGGACAAGCCATCATACAAGCTGCACGACCAAGGGTTCTCATTGCGCCACTTCAAATTGGGCTTGCAATTCAGATGCATCACCACTTCGCTTCAAAGTTTTTGATTGATACCCTCAATAAGTTAGGGTTTAGCTCTTCCTACACTGAAGTTCAGAGATTTGAGGTTAGTGCTTCAGCATGGCAAGGCAACAGTATTCCTACATTAGCACAAGGTCAGTTTGCTCAGTTTGTGGCTGATAATGTTGACCACAACATCAGGACTCTAGACGGCCACAACACTTTTCACGGTATGGGTATTATAGGGTGCATCACACCGGGAACAAACAACAGTGTCACTGTTCCGAGAAAAGCCGCAACAACACAGGATCTTGTAGAAATAGGAAATATAAGCATTCAATATTATCAACAGGAACACAATTTCATGACCTCATTGAATTTCGAAAATTTGCCAGTTTTTGATGGTCACGACTCTACAAAACATGTGGACTTATTGTCAAAAATCATTTGGCCACTAAAAGCCCCAAGGCCTGGCTGGTCTGGAATAATGCAAATGGTACAGAAAGGGACTTATCCAGGAAAATCAACTGTATACTTTCTCCCGATGATTGATCTAAACCCAGGAGACATGTCATGCATATATTCAACCCTTCATTACGTGTGTGGTCAAGCCAGGCAACAAAATACTAAGCCAGTGTTAACATTTGATCAACCACTCTTCTGGAAAGCTCTGACTATTATTACCAATGAAGCACAAAATAGTGACTTGAAATTGATAGTGTTGCGTTTAGGTGGGTTCCATATTGAGATGAGCTACCTCGGGTGTATTGGACGCCTGATGGAAGGCTCTGGACTTAATGAACTTTTGGAAGTAGTTTATGCTTCCAACACGGTATCTCATATGTTGACTGGTAAGGCTGTATCTCGAGCATTGAGGGGACATTTTCTTGTTGATGACAGCTTAAATGCCATGCTCCTGGCCAGGCTGTTTGACATTCAACTGCCAATCTTACTGCAAGAAAAAGATCTGGATTCAGCAGAAAATACTTCTGATTTGAGCCCTGAAGAACTTCCTGATGTACCACACTCAGACGAATCTACATCAGCACAAATAGAGGACAGGATAGACAATGTAGAAGATAAACCCCACACTGTAATGGAGACACTTATGCTTAATGACACTTTGAAAGAAGCATGTGATTTATATGAAAAATTAATGAGCGGAGAAATTGATGTGGAAGCAGTTTGTGAAAACCCTGTTTTAAAGACTCTTGAGGGAACACTTCTAAATGAGAAAAGAGCCTTGTTAAAATATCGGACTGCAAAATTGTGGCTTCAGTACATGACAATGATTGACCTTTTACGAAAGTTTCTTAAACAGAGCGCACTGGTAACTGGCAGCTACACCTTCAATCAGTGAAAGAAATGCTTCCCTATTTTGCCGCAGCTGGTCACAATTTGTATGTCAAATCAGCCTACATGTATCTGCAGATGATGGGAAAACTGGAGCATGAACATCCTGACATCTATCAATTATTCAATGACGGTTATCATGTGATTAGAAGGAGTGATCGTTACTGGGCTGGTCTATCATCTGATTTAATAATTGAACAGGTTCTGATGAAAAGCATCAAGTCTACTGGTGGTTTGACACGTGGGCATGGAATGTCAGAATCACAAAGAACACAGTGGCTCCTCTCGATGCCAGCATGTACTGATATCAACAATTCCATGCAAATGTTTACAACTGTAGATTATCACACAAGCGATCAACATGTAGAATCTGGCCTGTCAAGAAAAGAAAGAGACCAAAAGGACCGTCTGAAATTTTTGTCATTCCTTCAAGAGAGAAGCCCATTTGTTGAAGAAGTTTCCTTGAGAAATATTGAAACTGGTGTAGAAGGAGATCCTTCAGTTAATGTTGATATAGCTAAGGAAGTTGGTGATCGAGTTATTGAATCAATGGTTGGAAAATCTGTGATAGAGTACAGTTTTAAAAAGTCTGAACAAGCTGTGACCTTAAATGCCAAAAATTCTTTAAAAATTGGCAGAGAAGCTATTCACGTTGATCCTCAGCTTCTGTTCCAGAGACTCATAGCTGCTGCTGATAGACTCGTCGAAAATCAGGGCTGAAATCTTTTCTTATGAGTTAGCTATCCTGCCTCTCTCTTCGAAGCATC
Source organism: Ctena decussata (assembly GCA_963989385.1). NCBI lineage: Eukaryota > Metazoa > Mollusca > Bivalvia > Lucinida > Lucinidae > Ctena > Ctena decussata. The sequence continues at coordinate 40,967,228 of OZ022506.1, read as the reverse complement.
TGGTCTTCTTAGACAAGCAGATAAGCCATCTCTGGCCTCTGCTATCTGGTCCCTTGGTGTATGTGGTGTTCAAGAAACTCTCACTGAACCTTTACAGTACGTTTTAGATGGCGGCTCATTAATACAGCGGTTACCCTGGGCACGCGGAGCAACATTTTCAGCTATATGCAATATGTATGTTGACTACGTCAGTCGTAGATATCAAAATGCTGTAGTTGTTTTTGATGGGTATTCCGCAGGGCCCTCTACAAAAGATTGTACCCACCTTAGGCGTACACATGGCTTGTCTAGTGCCAAGGTAATGTTTACTGGCAACACTCCTTGTAAGTCTAAAAAAGAACAGTTTCTTGCAAATACTGAAAACAAGCAATCTTTTATCTATATGCTCAGTCAGCACCTACAGGAGAAAGGTTTTCAGGCAGTTCATGCAGTCAGCGATGCCGACACACAAATAGTGAAAACTGCAGTAGAGTTTGCTAGCGTTTGTAATACCATTGTCGTAGGGGAGGATACTGATCTGTTAGTTCTCTTGCTATATCACTCAGAGCTAAACAGCAACAGAATTTGTTTCATGTCTGGTGCAAACAAACCAAATGTTAAGGTTGTGAAGAAATGGGATATACTACAAACCAAGCGATTGTTAGGCCAGGATATTTGTAGTATGCTTCCATTTATTCACGCAATCACTGGATGCGACACAACATCACGTGTTTTTGGCATAGGAAAAGGCATGGCTTTGAAAAAAATGATTAGTGACAATTACTTGAAAGAACAAGCTGTAAAATTTACTGGTGTAGCATCTAAAACCGAGATTATCAAAGCAGGAGAAGAAACTCTTCTTTGTTTATACAATGGTGCACCATACGAAGGACTTGATCACCTCAGATTCAGGAAGTTCGCTAACAAAGTTATGACAAGCACAACATCTATTCAAGTCCATGCCTTGCCACCAACAAGTGCTGCTGCTAGTTGTCACAGCATGCGAACATATCTACAAGTTCAAGAATGGACTGGAAACATCATGAATCTGAATCCATTAGAATGGGGATGGAGACAAGCTGACAGCCTACTGTTACCCATTCAGACCCATCTACAACCAGCACCAGAAGATCTCCTGAAAATCATAAGATGCAGCTGCAAATCCAACTGTGAATCCAAACGTTGTACTTGTCGGAAACATGGACTTGAGTGCTCACCAGGCTGCGGCGAATGCCAAGGAAAAAGCTGTTTGAATGCTCAAACTATAACAGAGTTGGACCTTATGGATGATACTTAGTTTCAATACATGTAAGAAACAATCTTATTTTGAGAGGCATCGGCACAATATGCATACAGAACTAAAATCTCATGAAATGTCTCTCCTTTGAAACTTGGGAAAGATTATGCCTGCAAAATAAGGTTGTTTTACTCAGGTTCAATTCTCAGTTTGCCTGCAACTATCTTTTCTGTTACTCAAATAACTGAGTGTAAGTTAGCACATTCACTGACACATATAAAACAAGACGACTTGACTGTAAAGTTTGAAGTTATAATAATAATAATAATTATTATTATTATTATTACTATTATTGTTATTATTATTTGGCTAATTCATTTGCAAAATATTTCAGTAGTTATATTTATTTTAAGTATCTAAACATATTTATAAAGCAATAAATGCAGAAATTCGGGAAGCAACAATTAATAAACTAAAATTGTTTTAGTGCAATAACAGATTTTACATGCTTTTTTCATAAAAACACGAAATTATGTAATACTAAATTTTGTCACTTTCCCCATTTCCGACTGACTAAGACTTTTTGCATGTTGTATGTATAGTATAACAGTTGACAAATCAGGTGTTAAAGTTTCTGTTGCAATTAGTTTGAGGTTAAGCCTTTATCTTGCTTAGACTGACTGGAGTATTTGGGTAGATAAGTTAGATCTTAAATATGGAAAATTATTGAATTCCTGTGGATAATGTGCAGTCCCCCTTCAAGGAAACTTTGACAAGTGCATATGAGCCACGACATGACAAAACCAACAAATGGCATTTGCACCCAGCGAAGACTCCGATTAGCCTGGGCATCCACCCAGTCTGATTAGAGTCCTTGCTGTCCACATGGAGCTAGCTTAGACCCTTAGCTACCCTTTAAGCTGACAACGAAGACTCTGATCATACTAGGCGGATGCCCAGGCTGATCTAAGTCTTCACTGGGCACACATACTAGTTTATCGGTTTTGTCGTGTTGCAGAACTTTCTTATGCAAAAAAAAAAAAAAGAGATTGACATCTGTATATGCAGCCATGCAGGTTGATCAGATTGTACCTGGTTTTCATTAACAACTTATGGATCGAAGGGCATTTGTGTATTTGTTAAGATTTCAACAGTCTTATCTACATTATTTTCTGTATGATCTTTTCAGAACTCCCATTCAAAAGCAGAAGGAAGAAATTTTAAGAAAATTAAACCAAAAGGTATGAGATTTATCTGAACTGTCTTAGACAAGCGCCCAAAACTGGTATTTTAAGGGCTCTTTTCAGGAAAAATTACACCCTGGACTAGGACTGGAAACTAAAGTTTTGGTGGTTGAGGGTTGAAGAGCTAGAAATATTATCATTTCATATTTTACATTTAATTAAATATTAAATTTTTTCTTGGTGGTGCCTTTCACAAAAAGTTCTGGTCCTGCCCAGGGAGGTACTTTTATCTGAAATAGCTCAAAGGGAGATGCTTGCTTATTACACGCAAATGAAAAAAAAGTCATAGCTCCAAAACTACTTGGTCATCGTGACTAAACAGATTTGTTTACCCACAATGGCCAGGTCATTTGGGACCTGGGACTCCTTTTTGTTTGGTAACAGTCCTCATATATACATACTTAACCAGGAGTGTTATAGGTCAATTTACACTGAAAAAGCTGCTTTGGAATATGAGACTTTGGCCTTATAAAACTGGTTTTCCTTAATAGAAGTGGCCTTTAAGACAGGTTTGAATTTTGTTTTTTAGAAAAGCATGGTCCGTTCTTGACACACAGTAATTGTGGAGGTTGTACTTATTTTTGGAGGGTGCTTTTTGTCAAGCCCACTTGCAGTCAGCGAGACATAGTTGCCTGTTTGGTGGTAGTGTGTCCGTTCATCTATCTGTCCACAACCATATCTTGAGTTTAAAAAGACCCTGGGACCTTAAAACTTCATCACAATACGCCCCACAAAAAATCTAACATTGAAACTCCATCAGTGCATGCACATTACAACTCCAGGTCACACCCAACATTACTAGATCACTGTGACCTACTTTCACAAAAAAGTACCACATATTCAGTTTTCAAGTTCAGCCCCATATCTCCTTTTTCATAGGCCCCAAACCATTTCAACTTCAACAGTGCATGCACCTTACCACTTCAGGTCACACCCAACAATACTAGGTCACTGTGACCTACTTTCACAAAAAAGTACCACATATTCAGTTTTCAAGTTCAGCCCCATATCTCCTTTTTCATAGGCCCCAAACCATTTCAACTTCAACAGTGCATGCACCTTACCACTTCAGGTCACACCCAACAATACTAGGTCACTGTGACCTACTTTCACAAAAAAGTATCACATATTTAGTTTTCAAGTTCAGCCCCATATTTCCTTTTTTCATAGGCCCCAAACCATTGAAACTTCATCAATGCATGCACCTTAACCACTTCAGGTCACACCCAACAATACTAGGTCACTGTGACCTACTTTCATGAAAAAGTACCACATATTTAGTTTTCAAGTTCAGCCCCATATCTCCCTTTTTCATAGGCCCCAAACCATTGAAACTTCATCTGTGCATGCACCTTAACCACTCGAGGTCACCCCTATCAAAACTAGGTCATTGTGGCCTACTTTCACAAAAAGTACCACATATTTAGTTTTCATTTATCCCAGATGTTTGAAACACCATCAATTCATACAACTTACCACTCCAGTCCCCCTCCCATAATACTATGTCACTGTTTTAACATATTTGAGTGCTTATATCTCTGTAACTGCATGACAGATTCTTATCTTGAATGTGTGATAAGTAGTTACGAAGACAGGTTGTAACCATACTATCCAAGCAGACACTTTAGATTGAGGATGACAAGTTGCAACTGCTAAAGCTGTTGCCATCTTATGCTTAGCATTTTCACTACTGTCAAAGTGCCAACAGACTCAACATGCTTGCTGTGGCCATCTTGTTGATTTGTAGCTCCCCAGAGCAAAATTTATAGGGGACCTGTTGGACAGGCAAGCTCTGTCATCATTGTTGTCATCCTTTGTCCATCACCACTTGCAGCAATTTTTTAAGTGTTTTAGTGCATCAGGTAAACCATTTATGCCTAGGAGACTCGTCTAGCCTTATCAGTTGGATGAGTCTGTTTGTTAATTGAGGGGTGTCTAGTTTAATTTATTTTTATCATTTTCATTTTATTGTAAGGAGAAATGCTCATTTGTGCTTTGCAAATAGGGTAGACCCTGATCAGATGCCCCATTTTGCGGCATCAGACCTGGGTCTGCACTGTTTGTATATGTCCCTTTTATTGGACACTAGGCATAAATAGTTTAAACCATACAAATGCTGGACCTACATACCAGTGGTGGTTAGTCCATAGAATAAACCCTGTAATTCTGAAGAAAACAATATCATCATGGCCCTCGTATACTTAGTTTGGAAAAATGCGTCTGATGGCAGACAGAAATTTGAGTACTGAACGATCTAACTTGTTTTCCTTAGGGACCCCCTATAGAGGAAGAAGCTCAAGATTCAGCAAGGTCCAAGTGGGGAGCTGGAGGTGCTGAATTACGATTGGCTGAAAAATCTCTTGAAGAGCCTGATGACTCTGCAAGGTCCAAATGGGGGGCAGGGGTCAACCTAAGGCAGATGACCTTAGAAGAAACTGCTTCACAGATGGAAGGTAGCAATAACTGTTTGAAATTCTTTAACCCATTGCATTCTGGGCATTTTTTGTCATCTGCTGAAATTGTCGTCTGCATCAAAAATAAAGAATATTTTGACAATATTGGTCTAACTAACTCTTGTAGAAATGATGTCAGGGCAGCAAACAGTTTGGATCTCAGATCAGGCCTCACATTTGTGGGGCCTGATCTGGATCCAAACTGTTTGCCCAGATACCCCTAAAGGGGTATCCCGAATGGAATGGGTTAAACCAAATTTCTTGTCAAGTGAAATGGGTAGACGGATGACTTACATGTACCATTTTACATCATTTTCAACAGTATTTCAGTCATGCCAGGATGATGGGGGGGGGGGGGTTAGAGGGTGAAAATGAAAGGCTTTGTGCAGTAGAGCCCCTTTTACATTTGAAAAGTTCTCTGCCTCTTGCTTGAATCAAACTTGGGATCACTAGATCAGCAGGCCAGCCCTTTACCCACTGAGCTACTGAGGCTGCTCCATTGAAAAGGGACATTGTTAAAGTTTATCCCTACAGTTTAAATAAGTTTGCTTAAAGGTAGAGATGGTTACAAGTCCAAAATTTTTGTCTTATAATAATATCAGTAGCAGAAACAGAGGCATAGACCCAGCATCTCAACAAGAAAACATGACCAAGGTTTGAACTACCATACCAGGTGCAAATTTTGTCAAGTTTTCTGGCTGAAGCTTGTTTGGATGATTGCACACAAACAAGGGATTATTGTTACTGCATAAAGCACCAGAAATATATATAAAAAAGTTGAATTTGTAAACAGTAGAGATAAATAAAATCTATCATTGGTCTCCGATGCGGACAGGGAAATCCCAACCCGAGGGCATACGGGGTGTGTCGGAAACGAGGCTTGCCGAGTTTGCGACACACCCCGTGTGCCCGAGGGTTGGGATTTCCCTGTCCGCATCGGAGACCAATGATTGATTATTTTTCTTACCTACCATAATATTTACTTAAAATTGAATGGGGAACTGATAGGCCTATTTCATGCGAACGTGTACAAGTGTAAGTAGTACAACCGTGTCACCCTCATGGCTGCTGTAGTGAACTGACAAGTAAAAAATAAGTCTTTGACAAATCCGCATTTTTAGATTTTCTGATTGAAATTTTTAGATTTTCTAATCGAAATTGATATTAAAGAACAAAATTTGTATTGAGACGACTACAGAAAGCGCGTGTATGACGTTAATTGTGACGTAACGTCAACGTCATTTCATACGTCAGTTGGTAACATCTTCAAAATGGCGGCCTCCTCGACAGTGTTTGTCACGGTGAAACATTGACTATTTTGGATCTTCTTCCGACTGTAAGACCTTGAAACAGGCTATAATGGGATTATAAAGAATGAATAACCTTTCTTGGATTGGATTTTATCGATGTGACAATTCATTCCTATGAAAGAATAATGCATAAAGTATGGAATCGCCAAGCCGGGCGCACCATATTTCAAGGAGCGCGTAGTGGTACACAGAATTCAAGCTCGTGTGAGCTGTCCCAGCCCATGGGCAAGACAGAATTTTCCAGCACCGCTAAAAATAGAACAAACTCTGTCTCGTAGGTAAGAAAAAGATGTCTGATTTGTTTCCCTGTATATGCAAGTTAGCCTAAAAAAAATAGCTGTTGCTTAACCCTTTTTTGACCAGTGGACTTGTCCATTCTTATCATGCAGGTAATCCCATTTCTAGTTTTAGGGGTATCTGGTGAATATTTTCACTTTTATTGTACTTTGCATAGAAATTCCTGCAAGCAAACAATGTAGGCCCTGATCAGACGCCGCGTTTTGCGGCGTCTGAACTGGGTCTGCACTGTTTGCATAATGTCCCCAAAACGGGTATCCAGTCTAAAAAGGGTTAATTGGAAAAGTCAGGATAAATCATAGTAAAATTTGCAAGATTGATATTCAGTTCAGGTTTTAATACCTGATGAAGGCCTGAACTTACTAATATTCCTTATATTTCAGTGACAAGTGCCCGAGACAAGGTGATCTTGAACCCAGAGTCAGCCCGTCCTAAATGGGGCAAGCCAGGAGAAACTGTACTTAATGTATTACAGGGGGTACCTTTAGCGGAGGGTACTATTTCTAGTAATAAATCAGGTCAGTTCTCTTTATGCCCCCAACTTTGAAGAAGTTGAGCAGGGCATATTGCTTCTGGGTTGTCTGTCTGACCGTCCATGAGTCACGCATACCATCTCTTAAAAGCCATGCATGCTAGAGTTTTGAAATTTCACATACTGATTCATCACCAACAAAAAAGCTGACCCATATTCTTTTTCTTGTCCGAGTTGTCTCCCTTTTTGGAGTTAGTCCTCTTTGGAGAAAGTCTTAATGAACTATTGTGAGCAAGATATCTCAAAAAGTATTTGAGGTATGGGCATGAGTATTGGCCAGCTTTTTAGGAATGATGAGTAGATGAACTGATTAACTTTTGAACTAATTCTGTCAATTTTTTTTGAGTGATGGCCCTTTGAAAATTTCAGCATTTTAACCTTGTAAGCAAGATATCTCAAAAAGTATTGATGCTGGGGACTTGAAACTTTCTCTGCTGATTAGATATCATGAAGCAGAATGGGGAGGTTGATGAATATGGAAATGAAAATCAAAGACTGTTATGAGTCTGTGTGGATGTGCAGGAGGTTGGGAGCCCCTGCTGTTTTAACTTGCTACTTGGCAGGCTCAGTTTGTTTTTCTTGTTGAAAATATAATACATGTATTTACAGATGACAGTATAGGTGAAAGTCCAACCTCATCTGCTGTGGGAACTACAATCACTATATCAAAGAACCCTATTAAGAAAGGAACCATAGTCTTAAAAACAGCTGATGAAAATAACCAGAAAGGTACCAGAAATCAAATCTTGTTGTGTAAAACTGTTTTAAGTTATAAAGTGAAGGTTTTACATAGGGAAACAATTTTTGTGATTTCCTCTTTGCTTCCCTAGACAATGAAGTTTTAAGATGGAGGTCACTCTGTTGCTACTCTTTTGTTCATTAAGGAAAGAATTTGCTCCTCAAGGGTGCAGTTTCTCCCTTTTAAGAGAATCCCCACCCAATTAAATGGTAGACAGAGTAGTCTTGGTAATAATAACTTCTTGTAGGCATTCCTATTCACCTAATTAAAGCAGATTTGAAAGAACCTCATTAGGACTTAAAGTGACAGAAATGAAAAAAAGTTAACTCTGCAAACAGTGTAAATCCAGATGAGGTGGCTCATCATGAGCCACCTCATCTGGATCTACACTGTTTTTAGCTCACCTGGCCCGAAGGGCCATAGTGAGCTATTGTCATACCAATGCGTCCGGCGTGCGCCGTGCGTCGTCACGAAATTTGTCCGTCAACACCTAAAAACAAATATTCAAACATCTTCTTCTGTAAAACTACTGGTCCCATGGTTCTCAAATTTCACATGGAGCATGACCTGACTCCAGGGTCTCAGAATTGTAAAATTGGGTCAGGTTGAAAATCCAAGATGGCCACCGTTACTAAAAATAGCAAAAACAACAAAATGAACTTCTTCTCCAGAACCACTGGGTATATTTGTCTGAATTTTGGCATTGAACAGCAGTGAAACGTTGGTATTCAAAATTGTAAAAATGAAAAAAATCTGTAGTGGAGTTTTGTCACAGTGACCTACTTTCTGTTTACAAGTGTAATTTTGCTCAAATGCCAATGTCAAAAAACGACTTATTCAAAGACTTCAAACAACTTCTTCTCTAAAACAGGGATCAAGCTAGACTCAAAGTTTAGAGAGAAGTGACTTCTCCCTCCAGCTGAAATAGGGAGAAGTGACAGCCGTGAGGGGAGAAATGGTATTGCGCGATTATGACATTTTTCATTCAGTTTTAAAGAAAAATAGCTATTATGCATACTATTAACATTAAATTGAAAGATTAATAAGCTGCAATGGGTTTATAGGGCAAATTGTCATAACAGCTTGTTTGTGGAATGATTTGATGAAAATTCTACCTAAAAAAAAAAAAAAAATGACTGGTACCATGTAAGAGACAATCAGCCTTCTCCTGCTTATCATTCCCTTTGTTTGTCCATTTTTTCTTTCTCTCCAATAAAATTTCTGTCACAGATTTCTCAGGAACCACGATAGCTAGGATCTTGAAATTTGGTACAAACATGGGGTATGACTAGTTGTACCATGTAAGAGACAATCAGCCTTCTCCTGCTTATCATTCCCTTTGTTTGTTCATTTTTTCTTTCTCTCCAATAAAATTTCTGTCATAGATTTCTCAGGAACCATGATAGCTAGGATCTTGAAATTTGGTACAAACATGGGGTATGACTAGTTGTACCATGTAAGAGACAATCAGCCTTCTCCTGCTTATCATTCCCTTTGTTTGTCCATTTTTTCTTTCTCTCCAATAAAATTTCTGTCACAGATTTCTCAGGAACCACGATAGCTAGGATCTTGAAATTTGGTACAAACATGGGGTATGACTAGTTGTACCATGTAAGAGACAATCAGCCTTCTCCTGCTTATCATTCCCTTTGTTTGTTCATTTTTTCTTTCTCTCCAATAAAATTTCTGTCATAGATTTCTCAGGAACCATGATAGCTAGGATCTTGAAATTTGGTACAAACATTGGGTATGACTAGTTGTACCGTGTAAGAGACAATCAACCTTCTCCTGCTTATCATTCCCTTTGTTTGTCCATTTTTTCTTTCTCTCCATTAAAATTTCTGTCACAGATTTCTCAGGAACCATGATAGCTAGGATCTTGAAATTTGGTACAAACGTTGGATATGACTAGTTGTACCATGTAAGAGACAATCAGCCTTCTCCCGCTTATCATTCCCTTTGTTTGTTCATTTTTTCTTTCTCTCCAATAAAATTTCTGTCACAGATTTCTCAGGAACCACGATAGCTAGGATCTTGAAATTTGGTACAAACGTTGGGTATGACTAGTTGTACCATGTAAGAGACAATCAGCCTTATTTTTTTTTTTTTTTTTTTTTTTTTAGGGAGACTCCCACTTCTCCCTAAGCCCAATTTAGGGCAAAATTTCGGCCCCTAGGGCGATTATTTCGCCCAAATCGCCCCCTAGCTTGATCCCTGCTAAAACCACTGCACCCATGGGTCTCAAATTTCACATGGAGCATGACCAGACTGCAGGGTTTCAAAATTGTAAAATTGGGTCTGGTCAAGAATCCAAGATGGCCACAGTTACTAAAAACAGCAAAAACAACAAAATCAACTTCTCCTCCAGAACCATTTGGTATATTTGGTTGAAAGTTTGCGTGGAACATAAATGGGACCTTGGGATTAAAAATTGTAAAAATGAGAAAAATCTATAGTGGAATTAGGTCACAGTGACCTACTTTGCGTTTACAAGACCGATTTTGCTCAAATGTCAGTATCTCAAGAAAACTCAATCAATTGTGGTCAGATTAGGTCAGAAATGGTCCTTGAAAGGAATTATTTCAATTTTGTGCCAGTTGACTATCCAAGATGGCCACCATGGGGGCCGTTACTAAAAATAGCACAAACATAAAAATGAAAATTACTCAAGAACCCTTGAATGGAATTCGACCAACTTTGTGTCAGAATGTTCCTTGCATGAAGCCGTTTCGATAAATTGCAATTTGGCTTTCCAAGATGGCCGACATCTGCCATTACTAAAAATAGCACAAACATCAAAATGACAATTACTCAAGAACCCTTGTATGGAATTCGACCAATTTTGTGTCAGAATGGTCCTTGCATGAAGCAGTTTCGATCAATTGCAATTTGGCTTTCCAAGATGGCCGACATCTGCCGTTACTAAAAATAGCACAAACATAAAATGACAATTAGTCAAGAACCCTTGAATGGAATTGGACCAATTTTGTGTCAGAATGTTCCTTACATGAAGCCATTTTGATTAATTGCAATTTGTCATTCCAAGATGGCCAGCATCTGCCGTTACTAAAAATAGCACAAAACATGCAAATGACAATATCTCAGCAACAGCTGAATAGATTTTCACGAAATTTGTGTCTAAATGATTTTTGCATTGAGATGTTTCAAAAGTAACTAAATATAGACAAGTTTTAATGGCCTTTGTTACTAAAAATAGAAAAATGTGAAAATAAGAAAATCTCAGTGAAGTTGGACTAATTTTCTGTCAGAATGGTCCTCTCATTAAGCTTTTTCGATTTTCTGCATTTTGGCATTCCAAGATGGCCGCCATTTGCCGTTACTAAAAATAGCACAAAACATGAATATGACAACATCTCATTCGCTGAAGCGATTGAGACGAAATTTGTGGCAAAATGATTCTTGCTTTGAAATGTTTCAAAAATTAACAAATATTGACCTGTCAGGTTGGCCTCTGTTACTTAAAATAGCAAAATATGAAAATTAGAAAATTACAATGGAACTGGACCAATTTTGTGTCAAAATGGTCCTTGCATGAAAGCTTTTCAATTTTTTGCATTTTGGCATTCTAAGATGGTCGCCATCTGCTGTTACTAAAAATAGCACAAAATATGAAACTGACAATATCTCAGTAACCCCTGAATGGAATTTGTTGAAATTTGTGGCAAAATGATTCTTGCATTGAGGTGTTTCAAAAGTAAATATATAAAGACCAGACAAGTTGGCCTCTGTTACTAAAAGTAGCAAAATGTGAAACTGAGAAAATCTCTGGAATTGGACCAATTTTGTATCAGAATGGTCCCGTTGCACAAAAGCCAGGTGAGCGATATCAGGCCCATTTGGGCCTCTTGTTCATTTATTCCAGCCCAAAATTACTAAAGCCCTGTTAAAAGGGCAGTAAAACCAACTTGTACATTCATTAGTAATGAATATTTATCCAAAAGGATGGAGATTTTTGGGAGAACGTAATCTCAGTTTGAATAATTAAAGAAAGAAAAGCTGGTCTAAGTCCAGTCACATGAATTGGTTATAATGAGTTTTGGCACCTCCTACAATTATTGTACTTCCCATATTTAAAATCTTTATTGCAGATTAATTTATGCACCTTTATATATTTATGTTACCAAAATATTGTCTTCACAATATTTAAAATTTCTCATATGAGCTTCCAGCTCATACATCAGTTTTTCACATGTATTTAAACTCGTATTAGCTGGCAGCTCATACATTAATTTTTCACATTTATTTTAATTCACATATGAGCTGTCAGCTCATGATTAAATTTTTCTGTTGTAAACGTATTTAAAAATTCACATATGAGCTTGCATTTCATATGTGAATTTTAAATGGATATGAAAACAACCTGTCTTCAGGCATGTGTGAAATGCACATATCCAAATTATCCTGCATACTCACAGTGTAGTCAGGAGTCAGGATATATGCAGTTTACTCAAAGAGAATCTTACTTTCCTTCAAACAAGTGGGTGGGCAAGGGTATGTTTGATGATAATTTTGGATAATTTTTTTATTAAAATGTATGTTGTGCCTCTCATTAATAATAAGTTTATGGGAGAAAGGTGGCACAACATATGATAGGTTTTTATGAAGACCAAATTATAGTCAAAATGATATTCTTAGGTGTATGGGTACGTCTCTGTTTTTCTCTGCTATTTTAAGAAAGGGGAACAACTGTGTATTCCTTTTTTTTCTTCCCTGGACGACAAAATCCTTTCAGAATAGGATCTGCTCTTTGAGAAAAGAATTTGCTCCCAAGGGAGCACATTCTTACTTTTTAGGATTGATCTTGTTCTGCAGGGAGGTAAAAAAAAAATTACATATTCAGTATAATGTTTTCTACCTTCTCATAGATTATCCAAATTTTAGAATTCTGATTTGTGCTGTACTTGGGTAGCATTTTTTTATCTGTTTATTTTATTTTACTGTTCTTTAGCTTTTCACTCTTTCAAAGATCTTGATAAGAGGTAGTTGTTGATAATAATTGTAGGATATTTTCTTTTTCTCTCCATGGAATTATGTGATCCCTTACAAAAACCGCCTCTCAGAGGCAGTTCAAATGAGGTCAATGTTGTGTATTAAACAAAAAAAAATCTCTACTTAGCACCAAATGTTCCCTCTTTTCTAAATTTCTGCTCTGTCTTAGTGCTCTGTGCACCTGTTGTTTTTTGCTGCACTGCTAGATATTTTAGTTCTGTATGTCTTTGCTTTTGCTGTTGTCTTCAGATATATCTACCACCAATCAAAATCCACCTTCACCCACATCATCCAATCAGATCTCTCCCACATCAGCCAATGAAAATGAACAGTCTTTGGAAGCCATTAAAGAAGTCACAGAGAAAACAACCAGTCAGCAACCATCTCCATCTGCTAATAGCCAATCACCTTATGAGTCTGAAGTGTCACCTGATCTAGCTAACCAGCTGGAGAAGAGTGTTGCCAAGGAAAAACCACCAGTACCTGCAGGAAAGCCTCCATTGCCTGAAAAGCCTTTAGTTTTACCTAAACCAGTATTACTTCCTAAACCTGAAGCTCCTATGAACTTTGGTTAGTTTACTTGACTTTGCTGATAAAATTGCAAATTATGTGCTGGGGGCTATTTCACAACGAATAGTACGATTGACATTCGTCGTAAGATATTCGTACGAGAATCTTACGACCAAAAATCGCTTTCATGAAAAAAATCTCGGTTTCACTAATGTCCTCGTAGAACTCAATTTACGATCAAATCTACGATACCTAAAGGGCAGTCGTAAATTTCATTTTTTCTCCTCTTTCATCGCACAACATATTGATACTTAACTTTTGAATAGATTACATTTATCTACTGTCTTTCTGAAAAGCATATACCAAGTTTTGAGCAAATCAGCCAATTAGCAAAATTCCAAATTTATGATAAATCACCTAAGGGTGATTTTGAGTGAAGTTTTTCCTGTAAGATTATCGTACCATTATCGTGCGATTCTTGCGGGATAATTTACCTGCAATGTATTAGAGACTATTCTCAAAATCATGGCAGCAGCATTTGTTCTAATAGAGAGAAATTATCTTACAAGAAAATGGGAGGTTTTAGGACTGTTTGAACCCCTAACTAGGTGTTCTCTGATCTGAGGAGACTGCATGTTTGTGTTCAACGGTATGGCACGCCAAATGCACAATAAATCTTTAAACTAGGTTTAAGATATTTTACCCTAAGTTGAGCTTCAAACCTAGGTTTCAGTTCAGTCATAGGTTTCAAATCTGACTTCAATACCCGGATTTGTAAAAACGATTATAGAAAATTTCAAAAGTTAGTTTTGAAGTTAAAACAAAGGATTGAAAACTTAACACCTGAAATTGAGAATGCGAAATTTGGCTTGCTATACTATACAAGCGAATTATTGCGCTGACCACAAGGTTCTGCAGTGCAAGTCTGAAAGAGCTGATACAATCACAAACAGCATTTGGCAAAATAAAAAGACCCGAGTTTCATTCCTCGGAACTTCTATCTCAAAACTGTATTTCGAAAAATCGAGGAAGGGCATGGCAAGCCAATGCGTTATGAATTTCAAAACCCTGAGTTTCAGCCTTGTTTTTAGAGTTTCAGTCTTTGGTTTTGGATCTCCAATCCCCACTTTTGTAAAATGAATTTATATAGGAATTTTGTTTACACATCTTGGTTTTGAAGATCTGCAACTAAGGATAAAAAACTCTAAACCTTGGACTGAAAACTTCCCAGGCACGATCCTTCGTGTCTTTGGTTAGGAGTCGTCCATGTTTACTTAGAAGCCACCGGTAGCTCAGTGGTTTAAGCGCTTGCCTGCTGATCAAGCGGTCCTGAGGTCGTTTCCCGAGGCGGAAATCGTTTCAATCGTAAACAGGGTTCCATTGCACATAACCTTTCACTATCACCCTTCCACCGTCCTGATATGACTGAAATACTGTTGAAACGGACGTAAAATCACAAGCCATCCATCCATCCATCTTCCTTACTTCGGTGAGAAGGGCTTTAACCTCATTTGAGATCCTATTGACCCTTTTCTTTGACATGATTGCGTTGTATTACAAATCGCTACTTTTTGTGCTTATAAAACCGAATACACATCTGTCAAAGCTAATACACATCACGTCTGCGATCCATCATATAACTAAAATCCTACGAGAATGGTACTATTTGTCGTACGATGTTTTTATGAAAAGATCGTGCGAGAATCGTACGATTATGGCACGAGTCATCGTACGGTTAATTTTTGTGAAACAGGCCCCTGATTTGCATGGGTAGTATGTTTCTACATATGCAAACATAGAAGCCTCAGAACTGCTCTTAAAGAAAAGAAAATAGACTATGACCAGACTGAGCATCTGTTTATATACACCATGTAAGGATCCAGAGAAATCTATAGGCACAAAATGAAGGCTGTAGAAAGAATCTACAAATTCACTTTTGCTGTCTGAGATACATTTTAGCACCAATTTCATGTATAACAGCTTACTTATAGTATAAGTGCAAGATGACTCTTACTGTAGCATGCTGTCTGAGAATTTGTGAGATCAGGGAAAATTTTCTCAGGTTTTGTAGATTTTCAGATATTTGTCTAACAGGTTCTTGATCTGCAATAAAAGTAAGATTATACAGTGATAAAAAGAAAAAAAAAAGGATGAAAGAAAGAAGAAAAAAACTGTTGGAAAAAAACTTTTAATTGACCACACTACTATTTAACTGGTTCCTTTTTATGCCCCCGCCATTTAAAATGGGGGGCATATAGTATCACCCCTGTCCGTACGTACGTACGTGTACGAAATGGTTTCCGTTCAATATCTTTTGAAAGCATTGGTGTATTGAATTCATATTTCATACACAGCTATATAATCATAAAATGCAGGTCAAGTTCGATGTTGGGTAAAATCTGGCTATTATTGTGGGAGTTATGGCCCTTTTTCGACTTCTGTTTCTATGAAAAAATGGTTTCCGTTCAATATCTTTTGAAAGCATCGGTGTATTGAATTCATATTTTATACACAGGTATATAATCATAAAATACAGGTCAGGGTTGATGTTGGGCAAAATCCGTCGATTATTGTGGGAGTTATGGCCCTTTTTCGACTTTATTTTGTATGAAAAAATGGTTTCCGTTCGATATCTTTTGAAAGCATTGGTGTATTGAATTCATATTTCATACACAGGTATATAATCATAAAATACAGGCCAAGGTTGATGTTGGGCAAAATCCGTCGATTATTGTGGGAGTTATGGCCCTTTTTCAACTTTATTATTTATGAAGAAATGGTTTCCGTTCAATATCTTTTAAAAGCATTGGTGTATTGAATTCATATTTTATACACAGGTATATAATCATAAAATTAAGGTCAAGTTCGATGTTAGGCAAAATCCGTCGATTATTGTGGGAGTTATGGCCCTTTTTTGACTTCGGTTTGTTAGTTTTTGAAAAGTTACTTGTTTCCGGGCTATTTCTTTTGGTGTCCGTTTGTTAGTTTTTGAAAAGTTACTTGTTTCCGGGCTATTTCTTTTGGAAAGTTGCATGGCATCCATTTCTGCGATAAGATACAGAATATCATCACACATCAGTCCTTACACCCCCACATCAAAGCCCCCCCCCCCCCCATGTACTTCTCAAGAAGCAAAACATGTACCACAGAAGTGTGCCTTTGTGAACCTAGTTATGCTACAAGTGCCTTTACCTTAAACAAGGCACCATCTTACTTAGGGCACTAGGCGGGGGCATCCGTGTCGTATGGACACATTTCTAGTCTGTTTTCAAAGATATTCTAGTAACTTTATTAAAATCATTACATTTAATGTTGTGATACATTTTCGTTTAATGGTGAGTCAGCTTTTTCTCAGTTTTCACTGTATTTTAATTTGTCCGCAATTTCCCTTGTCATGATATTTACTCACCTTTAGTTTCTTCTCCTTGTTTTGTTGCAAAATTTTCGTACAATCTGTAGTGGTTTGAATTGTTTCCATGCAATTTAGCATTTCCATAATTAGGTTATAAAAATTATTTGACAAATGTGAAATAAAAAAAATAAAAATGCAGAAGTTTGCTGCAGTGAATGTTTAAAAATTAGTTAATATGAATCATACGCGATTCCAAAATTGGAAATATAAATTTACAGGATGAGCAAAGAATTGTCTGAATGGCCAAATATAATATTTAAAAAATTCTGTCAAATTATGATGGAAAGCTAGAACTTCTTCATGAAATGTTTTAATCTGTTTTGTCAGGTGATAGTGCCATGTTTCTATGCATGCAATTTGTTTCTGCTAGATGTTTCTACTGCTTTTGTTCATTTGTCAGCTCAGTAAATTAAAGATTGTAAATTTATATAAATTTGGTATCTTTATTAGGAAATTCTAAACCAGCAACAGTTGTTAAAACAGAGGGAGCAGGAAGCCTTTTTGAGAAAGTGGAATCAGAAGATGATAAAGTGACTAAACAGCAGACTTTGCAGAAAGAAGATGAGAATATTGGTGCTGGTGACCAGGATGTCAGTCAGAAATCTGGTGAATCAGATGATAAAATTGTCGTCTCAGAGCTTGAAGAAAGTGCTGAAGAAAAGTAAGTGAGCTGCTACACAACCAGTCTTCAAACATTGCAATATGTCAGGACAAGTAACTGTTGTTCTTACTTTTTACCCACTAAATAAATCTTGACTTTTTTACTCAAAAAGTAAATTGTATATGCTCAGATCTAAACGCACATATAAGAAGGCTAACCTGACCCAGCACAGTTCAGACCTATGCTGTATTAAGACATTTTTTTCTCATGTTCAGTCTGTTGTTTGTATATAAAGTTGGTGTATTAAAAAAGATGATGGTTGGAAATACTTAAAGTGTTTTAATTTTTTCAGAAATAAAAGTAAGAAAGGCCTGGCCATGGGTGTTACAATGGGAAGTTTTGACATGCAGCATGTAGAGCTGATGAGAACCTGTTCTGAGCCAGATCTGGCTGGTTTGTTCCGGACTATGAGTAAAGAAAGTCCAATGGGTAGGAGACACAGTCTCAGTGATATGAGCACAGTACAGGAAGAGGTAGGTTGTTGTTAATTTGGCAAATTGATGAGGAATATGTGCCACATTGACCATAAATGTTTTCAGGGTATGGTAGATCAAAACGGATAGTTGACTTGAGATTTTATGTCCTTTTCAACATATCAGTCATATCAGGATGATGGTAGGGTGATAATGAAAGGCTGTGTGCAATGGAACCTCATTTACAGTGGGTAAGATTTTCACCTCTAATGGGGCTCAAACCCGGGACCACTAGTTCAGTAGGCCAGCACATAACCTACTGAGCTACCAGGGCTCCTATGGTAAACCAAGGGCAGACTTATCAAGGTCTGCTATGTCATCCAACGATTTCTTTATAAACAGGATACGGCTGAATACCGTATTTATTTGGTGATAAGACAGAGGTTTTTTCCCTCTCAAATCAATCCCAATATCTAGATCCATCTTATAAGATGGATCTAGATTTTTGGATTGTTTTAGAAGGGAAAAAAAATGTCTCATAGCTGACTTTCATAAGACTGATTTAGATATATAAGTCAGTCTAAAGATTGCTAAATACCCTTTTATAGCCAAATAAATACCATTTATACTGAAATACTGCCTCAAAGGACATGAAACAGAAACAGTGAAACAGTCAGTTACATTAAAAACAGTCCATGACAGGGCAGAGAGACTGCTTTTAATCGGAAGGAAGAAATTGTCCATAATAAAAAATGGTTACAGTTCCATGGTAAGAGTAAATGCATTGTCTTAAAGGAGCAGTCTGATCAAGTTGTACACTGTTTGTCATTCCATCTGGTTCTTTTTTGAGGCAACACTGCATTGCTTAATTTTCAACATTCTAGGTGTCCCAAATTAAGAATTTGTATGGTATTTATACAATCTCCTCCAGGATGATGACAGCATGGCTGCAGTACTGAATAGTATGGAGAAAGCTACAGAGGCAGGAGGGGAACAAGAGGATGAAGATGTCAAGAATGAGGACCAGGAACCAGAACATGAGGGCAGTGAAGGAGAGGATGAAGAGTAAGTTTGTTCCCTGTCTTGAATGATACTGTATTATGCCTAAATTTTGGGACACCTCAAATATTTAATTTTCCATTTGTCCCAAATGGAAAATTAACTATTTTAGGTATGCCAATATATGATTAAGCACATTACAGTGTATTACATCATGGCATTTATTATGTAGATCATTTGAACTGGAATGGCTTGGCAAACAATGATCCAAATCAGATTTTATAGGAGAAAGCAATTAGATTTGTCTGAATTATTCTAAGATAGAATTGTTCATCACTAAAACATGTTGCTGTCTCCAATTGTATTTGTAAGTTATTTTTTCCATGAATATAGACAACTTTCTCATCACAAATGCTGGGTTTTAAAAGTAAAAATGATTTGGAGATCAGAAATTTACAAATTCCAGGACACACCAAAAATAGTTGCTTTCTTTCTATATTTACTGCTACACCCTCTTTTCAGAGTATTATGAGCAGGTGTACTTTTGCACACTCCAGTGTTGCAGGATGAAAGCCTACATATAGCCATGTAGCTATAGTAGGGATCTTTAACCTGCACAGGGGATGACTCTCCCTGCACAGGGGGCCTCCAGTTAACATCCCGATTCGAAGGACGGCACACTTGTTAGCATTATCCCTGCAAATGATGCTAGAAAAACACGTTCGGACATAGGAAGATTTCACCCTGGGTGAGGCTCGAACCCACGACCTCTGGCATCAGAGTCAAGTGCACTAATCACTGAGCCACTGTGCTGGTTGTTCTAATAATTCTCTTGATGGCTGGTTCTTGCTGATTTCAGGGATGAAGACCTGGCTGATCTGCTCAGTGTCAGAGAGACTATGCAGAGTCTACTCATAGATGACTGTAAGTAAAGTTTTAATACCATTACCTTAATGACATTTAAAGTGTATGGGTTCCAGTCCCTCTTTTTTTGTCATATTTACAAGGGAAAATAACATCTGCACATGCATTTCTGCTTTCCTCGATGACAAAGTCCTTCCAGATAGGGTCTATTCTTAAAGGAAACAATTTGCTCCTGAAGGAAGCAAATATGTTTCTTTGAGAGGAAACCACAATGAAATTCTTGGTAAGAATTACTTTCCCTAAACAGTAACTGGTTGGTTGGTTGTTTTGTGTTTAACGGCCCTTTGAGACAGTATTTCAGTCTATATCGGGCCATCTCCCAAAGAGAGGGAAAAAGAAGAGAGAAATGATAGACGAGAAGGACAAATGTCCAAATATCCTCCACCCACACCCATTGCAAGCACAGTGGGCCCTTGCCCTACTATTATGCAAATCAGTTGGATGCCCCGGCACTGGAAGTTAAACCCAGCACCTGACCACCCCCAACAATAAATGACATTTTTGAGATACATATAACTGTCACAGTTGGAATTATAGAAAAGGAATTCTGTTTTCGTAGATTTCAGCTCTCTGTAAAAATTGGTGAAAAGCTCACAAAACTTTACAAAAAGCCATTCTATACTCAGTCTATGATTTGTTGGCATTTTACATGTCAATAAAAGCCACATAAATAAAGTTTATTCCTATAACAAAGTTGGTAAAGATACCAATCTATTATAGCTGAGGAAGACAGCAAGAAATCCCCCATAAAATTCAGTTTATCAAGTGACAGAGAGAGCCGAGGGGATACAAATGATGGAGATGATGATGAGACAGATCCTAAGGGTGATGATATCGATGGTAATGGAGAGGATGGAACCGATGATGATGATGATGAAAATATTGATGATGAGAATGATGACTTGATTATTGAAGAAGGTTTGTATTCAAACACATTGAATATTATATAAGCAGGGCTCTAGATAAGAGGGAGTATTGCATGATAATTAAGAATAATTTTTCTTATCATTCATTCAAACCATATGTTGTGACCCCTCATCTGAACCATCTCATTCAGATGAGGGGTCACAACATATGTTTTTATGCAGAATTAACAAAAATTGTCCCTAATTTTCACCAAATTCTCCCTCTTACATATTTAGAGCCCTGTATAAGTATTTTGACATATTTTACTGCATGTACTGTAATATGCTTGAGTATTTGGATACCTAAAATAATTTATTTCCAATTTGACCCAAGTACAGTAAAAGTTCAATGGTTCGATCAACCCTGCCTGGCTAAAGCTGTTTTCTGGGTCCCTAGAGGTCACTTTATACAGAAATCAACCCTGGATGGCTAGAACTACTCTTGGCTGGAACTAATTATCATGGTTTCAATCCTGTTCAAGCCAACAAAGTTCTGCTGTATACCATATTGTGCTTAAGTATTTGGACACCTAAAATAATTAATTTTACCATTTGTCCCAAGTGAAAAATAAATTATTTTTATGTGTCCCAAAATTTTGGCACATTACAGTACATACTTGAACATGAATCTGATGTATTCTAAATGCAGTCTAAATGCCTGTCAGAGAAATAGCAGTTATTACAGAGGTTTCATTGGCAAAGGCACTTTGTTCAAGGAAAGTGTTTAACTAGATCAGGCTGTCCTCACATAAGTAATGTAGTCTACATCTCCTTGCACCCCAATCCCATCCACCCATCCCCAGCTCAAAGGAATAATTCCATGGCCACAGTATGGGGCACCATGGATCTGTCCATCAGAATAGTTACCACTTCTTTAGTGATTTTTATCCTTTTGTTTACCATAATTATCTGACTATAAGGCTATACAGTTGCGTTTTCTTCCCTCATAAGCAACACAAAAAGTCTTGTAACATGGATCTAGATGTTTGGGATTGTTTTTGGAGAGGATAAACATCTTATAGCAGAATCAGTACTGAAGATTTTGTGTCATTCTGGAGGGGGAAAAAGTCCCATTTTGTCGCTGATTCAAGAAGGGCAGTTGTCAGTTCCTGGCAAAAATATGTGCACTTAGTACTGGTTAACTGCTTAGGAGGTCTAAGCCTGCCCAGGAATAGTGTGATTAGGTAAACTGACCGTCCCGACATGACCATAGTTGTTTACCGTGGATGTAAAGCAACAGAACAATCAGTCAATCAATTGTCGCCAAATAAATTTGGGAGTTTGTTTATTTATCTACAGATAATGAAGAAAATGATGAAGAAAATGATAATGATGGTAAAGATACCCATGCTGATGCTGGCATCAATAGAAGTATATCAGTGGATAATGAGAACCCACAAACACCTGATGAGAATGCTGATGCTATATCTGAACTCTTCCCTACAGGTAATGTATATCAATGATAAAGACACTAATACTGATGCTGGCATCATTAGAAGTATATCTGTGGATAATGAGAACCCACAAACACCTGATGAGAATGCTGATGCTGTATCTGAACTCTTCCCTACAGGTAATATATATCAATGATAAAGACACTTATACTGATGCTGGAATCAATAGAAGTATATCTGTGGATAATGAGAATCCACAAACATCTGATGAGAATGCTGATGCTTTATCTGAACTGTTCCCTACCGGTAATATACACAATGTAGATAATAATGATTATAAAAGTACTAAAATTGATGTTTGTGTCAGTGGAGATGTGTCTATAGACAAGGAAAATTCTCAAACACCTGATGAGAATGCAGATTTGACATTGGAGCTCTTTGCTATAGGTAATGGAGATAATTAGGATGATGATTGTAAAGTGATTTATGATGATTCTTGCATCAGTACAAGTCTAGAGGAGTAAATATAGATAATGAGAATCTACAAATACCTTATTAGAATGCTGGTGGAAGAACAGAAGTTTTCTCTGTATGAAATTGCATAATATTTTGAACAAGGTCATGGGAAAGTATTCCTTTTGGCATTTGTAATGAGCCAACATTCAGTTTAGCATGCTTATCCAGCCTGATTAAAGTTATTATCTTCTGTACTAATGAGGCCACTACATATATTATTTTTAAAGAAAATCAGGAGAAGCTTGTCAAGAACTTACCAAAAACCATCTTACTATAAGCTTGTAGATAGGTATACTATCTTGGCATAATCATATGAGCCACCACACCAGAAAATCAACAAAATGGCGTGTGCCCAGGGAAGACTCAGATCAGCATGGGCATCTGCCCAGTCTGATCAGAATCTTTGCTATGCATTTCAAGTATAGCTAAGAGTCTCAGCTACCTCCATGCAGACAGCAAAGACTCGGATCAGACTGGGCTGATGCCCAGGCTGATTTGAGTCTTTGCTTGATGTACATGCCACTTTGTGGTGTCATGGCTCAATTATTATGTCAGCATATTCATTGTCTCAGCATGGGTGTGGTTATTTCAGATGATGACAGTGACAGTGAGTTTCAAGATGGTGAAGATGTTGACTTTGACTTGTTTGGAAGACTAGAAGAATCTAGGGCTCAGCTGGAAGAGGAACTAGGAGCAGAAAAGCTCATTCATGTCTACAAAACTGTTCAGGTATTTATTGTATTTTATGACAAAGAAGGACTTGTCCTGCAAAATTTCATGAAAATAAGCTGTGAAGACTTTATGGGTAAATTGACTTCTTTGTCCACTATTCCTTAGTTTGGTCCTAAAACTTAAGAGTTGAGATATATTTTGTATGCTTTTCTGACACATGAAGGACTGAATTATGCCTGTTTATCAGCTTGGTCTGAATGGTGTTTCACTTATAGAGGTATTTTTTAATGGATTTTCATGAAACTTAATTTGTTTGTACATACTGAAATGGAATCTTGCAGATACATGTATGATCTATTTAAGGTGGATGGATAAACATCTAGATTTTCCTGAGGTTTTTATTATTCAAACAGAACTTGGCATTTTGTGTTGACTTCCTTTTGAGAAGAGGTCCCACTCAGTTGGGGTCCATGCTTAAAAAAGTTTGCTTGTAGTGGAGTAAGAGCTCACTGCCATTGAAAAGGGAGGTAAAATAAAAATGGCAGAATTGTCTCCCCTGAAAGTGTATCCATTCACCTTAAGATTATAAAATAGAGGATCTTACACGAGTGTTCATGTCATAAGAAATTTATGAAATTAGCCTTGATGATATGAAACGACCATGAGTGTAAGATTTTGTTTATCATTTGACTGTTTGAAATCACTGTAAAAGTTGATATTACCTGAGCAGAAAAAGTAACATCACAGAAGACATCCTGATGAAACAAGTCAGTAACCAAATGTTATTAAATGTGTGGTCATACAATTTGTATGACATGAAGTCATCCACTGAATAATAGTGAAGTTGTATGATATAAAAGAATTGTTATATTTTTCAGGCTTTACAAGAAGATGAGGATGAGAATATGGAAGAAGGGGCAAGAATAGCTACAGAAATACTGGGCAAGGATAAAGAGCATTTATATCCCAAAATATTCCAACTAGTTATGGCTGATGCAGCCTTTACAGATGGTAGGTAACTTTGATAATACCTTTGTAGTTTTTTTGCATTTATTATAAGGCATTTGATATGACAGAGTTATGAAAGTCAAAGCTCCTAAACACCAGTCATATGATAAAAAGCATGATTTCAGTGTACATTTCATTACTTATGCATAGTATATCTGGTATAAGTCTGTACAATTTTGTTGTTTCAAAATACATTGTATGTCAATATTTCTTACAATTGTATGTGTCTCTCTAATAGCCATCACTGCAACTCTTCTTATTCAGCTTTTATTCAGTATGATTGTCAGCATAGATGTATTTATGGCCCTAAAAGATTGCCTTGCCTAGTTGTAAAATAAACTAGTGACCCTTGGATCAGAATTCATGCTAGCCAATAAGCTTTATAGTTAGCTCAGATAGCTCAGACTGGATCATAATGAAGCTTTTTTGCAGCCCCCCCCCCCCCCCCCCCCCCCATCCCTTTTAAACCATTTTGTCTGTCATTTTGTCTAAAAGCCATTTCGTCTAAAAACCATTTCGTCTAATGACCATTTCGTCTAATAGACATTTCATTTAATACAACACTTCATCTAAATTTCGTCTAAAAATGCCCAGAAACGTCTAAAATTTGTCTTGTCTAAAACCATTTTGTCTAAATGTCATTTCGTCTAAAGGCCATTTTGTCTAAAAGCCATTTTGTCTAAAAGTCATTTTATCTAATGACCATTTCATCTAGTAGATACCTCATCCCATGAGCCACGTACAATACAACAATTCTTCTGAAATTAGTCTAAAAATGTCTAAATTTCGTCTAAATTTCATCTCGTCTAAAACCATTTCATCTAAATGTCATTTCGTCTAAACGCCATTTGGTCTAAAAGCCATTTTGTCTAAAAGCCATTTCGTCTAATGACCATTTCTTCTAATAGACATTTCGTAGAATACAACGATTCGTCTAAATTTTGTCTTAAAATGTCTAAAAACGTCTAAAATTAGTCTAGATTTCGACTAAAACATAATTTATAAGGCAAATATTTTTGGAACATCAGTTTTATTCACAGATCTATTCAAAGACACTGAAATGTCCAGTAGTTTAGCTATAGAGAAGGTTCCGTCACCATGACATAGTGTACTCCTGGCCAAATACTTAAAACCTGAATCAGTTCCAAGAATAATGACCCAAATCTGTTCATCTGCATCAATAGTTCTGTGGCTTACCACAAAGCTCTCCCCTTTAACAGTCTTACAAACTGACAAGTCCAGGTCAAGAAGACTTTTCGGCAACTCTGGTAGGTGCTTTCTATGCTGTCTGCAGATTTTTCTTTCAGGTGCAACATTTCGTCTAAAAAAATCTTAAATTATTTTTAGACCAAATGTCGCACCCGGCCAATTTTTTAGACGATTTGTCCATTAGACAAATTATCCATTCGACCAAATGTCATTTAGACGAAATGTCATTTGTACGAAATAGTCATTAGATGAAATGGCCTTTAGATGAAATGATATTTAGAGGAAGTGGGTTTAGACCAAATGTTGTGCACCCAAACACACACACAAATATGTCCCCACTCACCTTGATGTCACTTTCCACTGAAACTGTGCTTGAATGAAATAAGATAGGAATTAACACAACATTCAGAATAGCTTGGATGCCACATTCTTATTCTGACCCATGTCTAGTTAAATGAGGCCACTTGGGAAAACCAGAAAATGAAGATTCTTAAAACAGGTGATCTCCTCAGACATATTGTTGTTGAAAGGCTCAGCTGATTTGGATACTTTCATCTGTAATGGGTATCTATCAAAGATTAATTAATTTCCAAATTAGCTTATTATATAGATGTTTTTAATATTAAGTAATGGTTCATATTGATTAATTTACTGTTGGTTTAAGGGCAGAGGCTAGAAGGTAAATGCCTTTTATTAACACAGGTTTACTCAGCTTCAAGAATTATTAAAGTGTTGTAGTGTTTTAATCACTGTACAAGGTTCACCATACACCTTCTAACCATCTCTTGTGTCTGTTATTCAGTTTCAGTAAAAATAAAATGGTGCTGTCAGTATGGTTACATACGGAATAGTACATCTTCAGTCTGCTTATCCATAAATTGGTACATACAGTGTTTGCTTTAATGGGTCTCTTCACACATTTTACTGGCCTGATCATAAAAAATTGGAATTTTATAATTTGAAATTTGTTTGCATTGCTTGCTTTTAAGTGGGCTGTGGGGGTAATAATTAATTAACTTCGGTGCCAGGGATTTACTACACAATTTTGGTCTATTTCTGTTTCAGTTTTTTTTTTTTTTTTTTTTTTGGTGAAAGTGAATTTGAGGTCCCATAGTATTAAATTTTGAGAGTGACAGTATCATGTACAGTAAAATAGAGTTTTTAGTACAAGAATTTTCACAACACTTCTGCACATTTCTCCTTTCAGATAGTTCTGTAGATTTTGATGATGATTTCACCTCATTCAGGTGTGATTTTGTTTGTCTGTCTATGCATGTTCAGTGTGTTATATCATAAAAGCAACCTGTAGGCATAAATAAAGTTATCAGCATTTATATGTGTCATTGTGTTATTACTTGGAGCTTTTATTAAAAGTCCTGTTGCATGCCAGGCCAGATTTGCCAGGTTTAATTGGTGACTTGTTGTGGGGCATACAAATAACAGAACACTGGCACATATCATTATTTATTCATGTAGCCAACAAGCTATGCTAGAATATACTGCTAATATATGGGAATCAGCTGATTGTTTAGCTGCTATTATATATATATCAATTTCTGGTGGAGTATATAATAAACATGTTTCATTGCAAAAAGTATTCTCATGTTACAAAAATCCATTATAATCTTTACAGCCATGAAAGTCAAGTATTAGAATAAACCACATGAAGTAAACACTCCTCAGTATCTGTTCTACTGACATTGGAGAATAATTAAACATCTGGTTGAAAATATTGAATAGTTTGGGAGATGCATTATTGTTTACAAAAATAAGTATTGTTTCTTTGATCCAGTTTAGCAGACTATCACACCCTGCTTTAAACTGTTTAAAAGATCATTCCATTATTATTACATAAAGAAAACATTTGAAGTATGATTTCTGCAAAATAACTTCTTCTCTTCGTAAAAGTATTTGCAGATTAATTCTAGATCTGATTAACCAGGAAACTAGTTTTAAAAATGAAAATTAACCCCAGTATTTGTGGCTTTGTTTTGGTTAAGATGCTGTTTTATACCCATAATAGTATCAGTGTAGTGTACAGAAAAGCTTAAAAACTACAAACCAACATCTTTGCAGAGTTTTGCTTCAGCATGACTGTCATGGAGAAATCGTATCAGTTTGATAGCTTATCAGATGCATACCTAAAAAAAAAAAAAAAAAAAAAAAAAAAAAAACAGAACTGTTAGAAATTCAAATTTCTAGAAGTCAGTAGATACAATTCTGTTGGTGACACCAACTACTGGAAGACTGGTTGAGGTTTGATTCAGAATATCAAGGCAAAAAACGCTATTTGCACATTTTGGGATAAAAATGCATTTTAAGAAAAATGCCCTTATTTATTTAAATAAGCCTTTGTAGGCCAGGTTGGACTATAAAAACTGACAGAATAAGAATGGACAGCTTGAACTCAATCCAATTGACAAGGAAATCCTTACACAGGGTGCCTTGAGCTGAAATTGTTAAAACCTGTTTATCAGAGAATAACTTTGATCACTGGTTCTCATGTACCCATTTAGGCAAAACACTTCATTTAGCTTTCAGAGATCCCTGAAAAATCTCTTAAGTTTTTCCTCTTATAAATGCATCAGTACATTACCACCCTTTTCTGTATATTAAGAGTCAATGTCATAGGCTGTTCAATTCCCAAAAAGAAGATATTATGAAGGTTTGTACCATATATTGGCATGATGGCCATCTCAGCTATGTGACCATGACCTTTTGAAGGAACTCTAATTACTCAATCCTTGGTCGCCCTCTATGAAATTTGGCGTCTGTTGGCTTGGTGTGTTCTTACAAGATATTAGAAGATGTTAAGGAGTGACAACGGAGGATTGCCAGTTACAAGCTGTAGGCTTAGTTGAGCCAAAATGCAGTTATTAGGATTGGTATGGTACATACATTGAAATATTCTACCTTAATATATAACAATAAAATGATCATATGAATATAATTATGAATGCATGTAACTTGCATGTTTGTTGTAAAATTAACTCAAATGTACATGGCTCTTGGGATGAGGTGTAATATTTAGGTGAATGGGTACACTTTAAGGAAAGTTGCTCTACCATTTTCTCATTTGTCTCCCTTTTCAGTGGGGTCACTTTTTTTTAAAGAAATTATTTGCTTCCTAATGAGAAAATTCTTGACTCTATCTTTGACATCGTTGTAGGCTTCTTCATCCAGGGAAGCAAACAGAAAGATAAAAAAGTTGTTTCTTTTTGAAAAAATGGCAGAAAAAGATAGGGGTTTACATTTTCACCTAAAACATAACATACCCAGTAGGCACATGACATCGTAATGACGTCATATTGACATTGATGCGACGTAATGATGTCGCATCGACGGTACTATGATGTCATTTTGACGTCATGTGCCTCTGGGTAGTAATGTCTGTAATGAGCTTTTTTGACTAGTACACTTTCTGTATCTAGGTGCTTTATTAAGCTGTTGTCTAAATGGCAGCAGTGCAAACCATGATCAGACTGCTCCCTTATGGATATGGATCAACACTGTTTGTCAAAAAGAGGAGCAGCCTGATCCAGGTCTACATTACACTCAAACTTAAGCTAAGGGTACTGACACTATTGGCTTTGTACAAACACCAAGAAATAGGTCTCTGTTCTTGCAGCTTTGACCTTAGACCATTGATGATTTTATCCATTCATGCTCAGTTTGATTTCTTGAAACACATTCATATTGGTACAATCATTTCAGATATAAACAAAATCACTTCAAAAGCCATAACATTTGCAGAATAGGCTAGAAAAATTTCTTTGAATCTTTCCAAAATCATTTCTTTAAACACATTGAGATTTGTTATAATAAAACATGTAGACCAGGACCTACCATACAAAGTAGGTCAACATCATGACCAAAAGTGAAGCAAAACTGTTTGAACGGTCTAGCTTTTACAGCTTAATCACATACCTGTAAAAATGTCATTTATAAAATCGTAAGTCACAGATTACTCATGAACAATTTCTTTGAATATGTTCAAAAACTTTTAACGTAAATTATTGTTTTGATTCTTGTTTTGGCTGGGTTTACTTCTAGGTTCATACAGATTAGTTGACATCCTCTGCTGCAAATGTTCAAGGTCACAGACATCAGCATTTGTGTTAAAACCTTGTGTCAAGTTTATATTCTTTGCTGATATTTATACTATCCTTGATTGGAAGTTTTTAGCTTCCCTGAGCCAAGAGCTCTTGAGGAGCTTATAGGATGATAGCTTGTGTTGTCTGTTGTCAGTAAACATTTTCTAAGGACTTCTTCTCTGAAACTACTATGCCAATATCAATTGAATTCATATGCAGCCTACAGGCAAAGGGGGAAAGAAAGTTTATATATTTGGTCCAGGTCACATGACCAAGATGGATGCTGTCCTCAAGTCACTAAAACAAGAGTGAAAGAAGTTAATGTTTCTGCAGTGGATGGATGGATGGATGGTCTTTTACTTCAACAGTAGATGGATGGATGGATGGATTGTCTTTTTCATCCCTTTCAACAGTATTTTAGTTGTATCAAGACAGTGGTAGGATGAAAGTGAAAGGCTATGTGCAATGGAAGCCTATTTATGATAGGTAGAATTCCGCCACTGGAGAGATTTGAACCTTGCAAAGCACCACACAGTCTGATCAGGGTCTTGAGGTCAAGTTCCAATAAATCGCTTCAGTGAATGCCTCTCTGCCTTTTCTTCGAAAAGAAAAAAAAAAGCTTGTTTACTGACCTACAAAATTACTCTCAATCCTCAGATACTGTGATTTATATGGGCCTTGAGGTGTTAAATGAAATTCTCAGCTATTTTATATGATGAGAAAATTTAGTGCAGACAAAAATCAATTAGTATTTTATGGAACCTCTTTGGCCAGAGGCTGAATAGTTTTTCTACATGTTCTGCATTACAGTTTAGTTTAGTAAATTGCAATACCCTCAGGTCGTTTATCAGGATGAATATGGATTATAAGTTGAATGTTGATGCAAGTAGTGAAGACCCAGTTCAGGCAGCACAGACATGCAGTCTGATCTGAGTTTTCACTGAGTTCACATGTCATAAGGCACCATTTCACTTTAATATCTTTTATTTGCAGATAACCTCAGCTGATACAATGATAGAAGTTAGCTAGGTCCATCTCAAGAAGGAAACAAGTGCTTTTTACAGTTGAGCCCAGGGATAACAGTTTACTGCATCATGAAACTGAGTGTTTTCTTTCATTTGATCCCAGAAACAGTTACTTATTCAAACTTCCATGGTTGATACCAGAAATCACAATTTACATTCCAAAAAAAAAAGTGTTGAATCAAGGGATAGCTGTTTATTTTTAGGGAAAACAGAAGTACTGATAAATTGATCCCAGAGACATCAATTTATTCCAAATAGGACAAACATACTTTTTCATTTGTCCAAAAATGACCATTTCCAAATAAAACAGAAATACCTGTATTTATTTTGCATGCAGCTATGTAAGAAGAGATCAAACAGAAGACCTTTGTGATAATGTAGTAGAAGAAACTTGTATGAGGTTGTGGTAGAAAAAAATACCAATATTCTCTAGAAGAATCATGAGTTATATCATGTTTCAGGTTTGAAACTTGCCATTAATTGTAGCATGAACATTGTGCATGATTGTAAGCAGTTTTGATGGCAGTGTAATACACTGACACCAGGATTATTTATGATCAACACCACACCGGGTAGGCGGCAATCGAAAACGCTCGTGCAATCGACGAACGCGGATCAAAAAACGTTAGAAACAGCGTTTTCGATTGCAAATTGTCGCCAATTTGCAATCGAAAACGCTGTTTCTAACGGTTTTTGATCCGCGTTAATCGATTGTTAAGAGCGTTTTCGATTGCCGCCTACCCGGTGTGAACACACTGTTTCTGATAAAAAGTACTTTTGGTGTGGGTGTAATACAATATCATCAGGACTTAATAATCAACACTCTGTTTCTGATTATAAGTAGTTTTGATGTCTATGTAACACTCTGACGTCAGGACTTTATGATCAACTTACTGTAACAGATAATAAGTACTTTTGATGTCAGTGTAATCAGAGCTCCAGATAAGAAGGGATAATCGGGATAATTCAGAGATAATTTTTCTTATTTCTCATAGAAAACATATATTGTGACCCCTCATTAGAACTGTCTCAGCAGTCTGGGGAAGGACATCTAAATGCAGGAAACCATATCTGATGTTGACCAATATTTCGTGGTTCACTGCACTTAGTAAAACTTAACCAGCTGTTTTTAAGTCAGTTTCTCAGAAACTACAAATGATAGGACATAATATTTGGCATACCCTTACATCTCGGAAAGACCAACATAATGCAGTGAGCTATATCTGGTGTTGACCTATATTTCAGGGTCCAGTCATTTTGCCTCATATATATTTTAACACTATTCCATTGATTTGCTTATACCTGGGGTAATGGTTTCAGCTGACACTGTGAGTGACCTCATTCTAATTGTAAGACAGTGTGACCTATATTTCATGGTCCAAGGATTTTAACCAATAACTCTTAACACTTTTTCATTGACTCGTTTCATACTTGATGTAATGGTACATTCAGATTCAGTGATTGCTCTTTTATCACTTAATAGGTCACTACAGCCTTGATTTCATAGGTCAGTGATATTGTTATATCACTGGCAGTATTTTAGGGGTTTGAATAAATCTTTGGATAACTTTTTATTCTGACACTGCACTTGATCTTATTCTGACTTGGCTCATATTGTCCATATTTAACAAAACTTGTTAAAATCAAGCTCCCATAAGGTGTGCTATACTGTCTTCTGGCAATTCTTGTGTACCATGTAAATTACTCTGATTGAAACAACCAATCCCTTACACCAGAGATAAGCAACCCCAGACAACAACCTTATTCTGCCAAAATTTACTTCCTGCTAGATATAGATAAGTGTGTCCAAAGTTACAACCTGATGTTTACAAAATTTTGTCTCAACATAAATCATATTTTTTATCGCTTTTACGTAACTGTGTGATATCTCTAAATGTTGTGACCAATATTTACCCTGTACCATCTTTACCCTAAATATTTGATACGCGGAAGAAAAAATATTAAAACACACAGCATAGACATTGAGTGCTGAGCTGTCTGACCAAGGTTTGAGGTTATAAATTTGAGAATAATCCCAAACTCAAAATAAAGCACACTGATTGGCTGCTTCCGAGCATGTGCTAGGAACAGACATCTGTCAGGGCAACTGTATCCAAGTATGCACCATTTGAGCTGTGGCAGGACCAAACCGACAAAGTGGCAGCTTTGTGTGCCCAGCTTTAAAACTCATATCAGCCTGGGCAGATGCCCAGTCTGATCAGTCTTTATTCTGCACTGAAATGGTAGCTATAGGTCTACATAGCTCCATGTGGACAGCAAAGACTCTAATCAGACTGGGTGGATGCCCAGGCTGATCTGAGTATTTGCTGGGTGCACATGCCACTTTGTTAGTTTTGTTGTGTCCCAGCTCAATTAAGCTCATTTAAGGTAAATGACCAACTTTCAGGGGAGGCAATGCTGCCATTCTCTTTTTTGCCTCCTTCTCAATGGGATCAACTTTTAAATGAAAGAATTTGCTCCTGTGGGAGAAATTCTTTCCTTTAAGAGAAGATCCCTTTTTGGAATGGCTGCATACGTCAGGGAAGGTAACAGAAAGTCACACAAAGTTATTCCTCTTTGAAAAATGATGGGAAAAATGAAAGTTTGTTAGTAAATTTCTGGTTTTCATTTATTCACTGCTATTAGAAGACATGAAATTCTAATGCAGAAATGCGTTGGGTAAAACTGGTTGATTGGTTGGTTGTGTGGGGTTTAATGGTTCTTTGAGACAGTATTTCAGTGTGTGTTGAGCTGTCTCCCAGAGAACAGGAGAAAGAAAAGAGATATCATAGGAGAGAGAAAAAATGCCCAAACAACCCCACCCACACCTACTGCAAGCACAGTAGGCCCTTGCCGTACTGTTTTCCAAATTAGTAGAATGCCCTGGCACTGAAAGTTACCCAGCACCATTGCCAGACCACAACCACCACCTGTAGGTTAAGAATAAAGATGTTTGAATATATAGGGCTAATACTTATTGAGTGATATGTGTATCTTTATCTGTGGAAAATCTGCTGATGTAATTTAAGGTTTATGAGTACTCTAGATAAGCAGGGTAGTATTTATACCCCCGACATACGAAGTATGTGTATGTCAGGGGGTATATAGTTTTTGTCATTCCGTCCGTTCGTCCGTTAGTCCATCCGTCCGTCCGTTCGTCAACTTTATGTCAAAGTTTTGCGTTAAACCTTTTGTAATTGCTCATATTTCTGTAACCTTATATCAGATTCTCTTCATATTTGGTTCATTATATCTCTATAGCATTACCTTTGATTTGATATATCTAGACAGCCGGGTCAGGCCCCTGGGTGGAGGTCAGGGGTCAATAATTAGGACATAGGGGTTTTCATTATGTCAAAGTTTTGCGTTAAACCTTTTTTAATTGTTCATATTTCTTTAACCACATGTCAGATTCTTTTCATATTTGGTTCATGTTATCTCTTAAGCATTACCTTTGATGTGAAGAGTCTATGCCCCAGGGTCAGGCTCCTGGGTGGGGCCAAGGGTCAATAATTAGGACTTAGGCATTTTCATTATGTCACAGTTTTGCGTTAAACATTTTAGATTGCTCATATCTGTGTAAATGCATTGTAAATATCTTCCAGATTTTATTCATGATAACTCTATAGCATTACTTTCAAAAGGGACTTCTGGGTCAGGCTTATGGGTGGGGCCAAGGGTCAATAACTAGGACTCAGCCATTTGTTTTCTTTCTCTTTTTTTTTTGCTTGTACTAATATATTTAAATGGAATCTGGTGATGCATGACTGATTTTATCTTATACTAGTTTACATTATATGGATGCTGCTGCTGACCTAAAGTCAAGGTCACAGACTTTGAATTTGTCCTTTTATAACATGTTTGTGTTAAAGTTTGCTTTCATTAAGCGGTAGCACTGGTCGGGGGTATACGTGAGCCCCTGCTCACTTGCTCTAGTTTATGATAATTTGGGGATGATTTATTGGCTTGCCTTTATGAAAGTAAAGGAAGAGCGATATTGGTCACCATGGCTCTTATCATGAAAAATGAGAGCATATGCTTTTGGGAGTAGAACAGTTGTCTTGCTCTAAAAATATATAGATTTCAGGTACTCGTTTAGCGGTTTTCTAAACATTACCATTGCAGTGGTTACCATAATGTGCTTATGTATTGGGACACCAAAAATAAGTAATTTTCCATTTGTTCCTAATGGAAAATTATTTTCGGTGTCCCAAAAGAATACATTTGTTCAGTCACAATTTTGATTTTTCAGAAGCTTGTACTGTGATATTGTATAAAGAGACCAAGATGACGGGATATTCGATGGTAGATCTGGTCTTTTTTGTTCGTCAAACATTTGTATATTGAGAGATCATAATATGATTAATGGGTACACCTTCTGGGTAAACTCTGCCATTTTCGTTTTTGCCTTTCTTCTCTATGGGGCTCAGCTCCTAAAGGAAAGAATTTGCTCCTTAGGGAGCAAATTCTTTCCTTTAAGAATAAAGGAGCAAATTCTTTCCTTTAAGAATTGAGCCCATTTGGAAGGGCTGTGCTATCTAGGGAAGCAAACAGGAAATCACAAAAGTTGTCTCCCTTTTGAAAAATGATGGAAAAAAACATGGCTGTGTACCCTTACATCTTACATTTATCTGGTTTGATACTACAAGATAAAATTTTTATTTGTCCATGCATGATGGATAGTCCTGGCCATATCAACCTTAAATATACCCCCGACATACGAAGTATGTCAGGGGGTATATAGTTTTTGTCATTCCGTCTGTTCGTCCATTTGTCCGTTTGTTCGTCCGTTCGTTCGTTCGTTCGTCCGTTCGTCAACTTTACGTCAAAGTTTTGCGTTAAACCTTTTTTGATTGCTCATATCTCTGTAACTACACACCAGATTCTTTTCATATTTGCTTTATGATATCTCTATAGCATTGCCTTTGGTGTACACTATTTTAGCCCCAGGGTCTGGCTCCAGGGTGGGGCCAAGGGTCAGTAATTAGGACTTAGGCATTTTCATTATGTCAAAGTTTTGCGTTAAACCTTTTTGTACACATCAGATTCTTTTCATATTTGGTTTATGATATCTCTATAGCATTGTCTTTGGTGTAAACTATCTTAGCCCCTGGGTCAGGCCCCACGGTGGGGCCAAGGGTCAGTTATTAGGACTTAGGCATTTTCATTATGTCAAAGTTTTGCGTTAAACCTTTTTGATTGCTCATATCTCTGTAACTGCATTAAAGATTTCTTCCATATTCAGTTCATGATATCTCTATAGCATTGCTTTTGATCTGGACTAGCTACATTGCAGGGTCAGGCTCATGGGTGGGGCCAGGGGTCAATAACTAGGACTTTGCCATTTGTTTAATTGTTTTGGGTTATAGTTCTGATCATGAATGGAACCTAATGATACATGACTAGGTTTATTGCATACTAGTTAACACATATGGATGCTGCTGCTGACATAAGGTCAAGATCAACGACTTTGAATTTTGTACATGTATTTGCATTGTAGCTTTGTGGTAAAGTATGCTTTCATTAGGCGGTGGCACTGGTCGGGGGTATACGTGAGCCCCTGCGCACTTGCTCTAGTTTAGTAACTTTTTCTGAAGTGTATGCATAATTTTTGCAGCTGCATAATCTTTTTTATTTGCCATAGAGACAGAGAGGTAAATAACATGGTGTTTACCCACATGCATTTGGATTGTGAAAAGTCTTCATTGGAATCGTTTTCATAGCATACCCTAAATCAGCAATTGTTCATGAATGGTTGTTGTTATGCGAAAAAGTAGCTTAAGACATTTGCCGACAGGGAAGACTCAGATCAGCCTGCACACCTGTGCTCTCTGATCAGTCTTAATTTTTCACACATACAATTTATTGAGTCTGTGGAATACTAAATTCTCTAATGCACTGATGAATATTATACAATTATTGAGTATGGAGGCATTGGATATGATGTGATATTCACCAGAGACTACCAATATTGACCGAGGCGACAGCCTCGGTCAATATTGGTAGTCTCTGGTGAATATATCATATTTTATCCAATGACTTCATAGTGAATGGGTTGAAATCAGGTCTGAGCCAATGAAAAATGCTTTATTTATAGGTTATATAATAAAGCGTAATATTTGATTGGATAAGGTGAAAAATTTTCGACCACATATGCGATATACTGTGGTCATTAAGGAACGTCACTTCTCATTGGCTGATGTCTGGTTAAACATTACTGGAGGTGCCTGCTTTGGGTGCAAAGAAGTACACTTTGAAAAGTAAAAATGTGAAAAGGTGCATTAGAATAGGAATAATGGTACTGAAAATTCTCATATGAGGAGTTTTGGGTTTTTGGTCGCAAATTACACTTTGTGGCTCTGCTGACGTGTCACAGTAAAACGAAATTTGCGACCATAGAACCTACAACTGACCTTAAATGACAATTTTGAGTAGAGTTATTTTCTAAAGGAAAAGTGAAGACATTGATTAGTTTGTGTAAATGCACAGGCTGATTATAGCTTAAGTTTTTTGAAAGTTTTAGAAATGGTCATAGACTGCTTGGATTCAGCAAGAACTCATTTGCATGAGGTCAGATCTGACAGTTTCATTTTTTCCTTCTGTCTAAATGGGTCCAACTCTTGATCCTGCAGAGCAAATTCTTTCTTTTATGAATAGACTCCATTTTTTGGAGGGCTTCATTGTTCTGGGGAAGCACACAGGATGTCACAAAAATTGTTTTCCTTTGAAAAAATGGTTGAACACCCTCCGAGTTCATATTTGGATGGTAAGAAAACAGTTGGAAAGTAAAGACTTAGATCACCATATGTACTTATATGCTCCAAATGTTCTCTGCATTTTATCATAGATTCCTCTTGATCCGCAGATTATCAGAGTGAACAGGAAGACCAGCCTGACTGCTCAAATGGACTGGTTGGAACTCCTTTGTGTTTTGAAACACAGAATGCTTAAAGGAACTTTTCTTGTCAATTCTGGCTGATGTGTTAATGTGATGTGATATTTTGTATAAGAACTTTGCTTTTGCAAGACATTGCAATCACCAAAGAATAACCTTTATTGTTACACAGTTGCATACTTTGTACTGTGTGTCAAGGACATAATTATATCATGATTTTTTTTAACATTCATTTTCAACAGATAACCATTATAAAACAGTCACAGTAACTGCTGTGCCAGCTGTTTTATGAATCTGGATATCAGTCGCAACATGAGAAAATCAACAAGGTGGTTGTGCGCCCAGTGCAGACTCAGATCAACCTGGGCATCCATCCAGTCTAAGCAGAGTCTTGTCTAAGTGCTTAAAGGGTAGCTCAGGGTCTAAGCTACCTTCATGTGGACAGGGAAGACTCTGATCAGACTGGGCGGACGCCCAGGCTGATCTGAGTCTGTGCTGGGGGCACAACTATTTTGTTGGTTTTCTCATGTCGCGACCCATATATGTCTGGCTTTGTAACTGTATTGGTAGTTTTAGGTAGCTGTAATAAGATTTTTGGACACCAATGTTTTAATTTTTGGTTATCCAAAATTCATCTTGATTTTTAGATATTCCGCATTAGTTTTACAGATATTCAGAAATTGAATTACAGATATTTAAATATGATACAGAATATTGGATATTCAAATTTTGAACTATGCATATCCATAATACTATATCCATAACTGAAATACTGGAAATCCAAAAATCGTGATGAATTTTTGATATCCACATATCCACTATGAATATTCTTATTTGAATGGCAAAGAATTTAGACATTGAGCACAGTGCTCCTTGGGGAGCAATCTGATCAGGGTCCACACTGTTTGCAGCCCTAATAAGACTTCAATAAGACTTCTTAAACAGGGTCTGTACTGTTTGTTTAGGTATGTCTGACCCATCTTTATGTTGCATTGTAGTTTTGTTTGTGAAAATTTATTTATGAGTTAGCCATATTGTGCTATATGTTACTTCCGTCCAGAAGCATCTTCTGATTGTTAGGTTGTTTTTGTTTATTTTTCAAGTAAAGCAAAACTTGTTATCTGTCACTGTACAAAGTTAGGTTGTGTATAATTATTCGTAATTAGAGTTTTATACATTATAGTAAGTTTATTTTGTTCACAAAATGTATTATTTTGTTTCGTGTTTTTGACATTCCAAAACATTTCATTGCAATAGTGTCATCTATCTTAGAATTGATTATTGAAATGTATTTAGGCTTAAAGAATGTTGAACGGAATTCGTGACTTAAGTATTCTTTATCAAACATTACATAGATAATTTTTTCCATGTATGTGATGTATTCATAGTCTTAAAATATGTGGATAAAGACTTAATATGTGTGCAGATATGTGTGCAGAAAGACTTAATCAATATATATGCATAAAGTATATACATGTATGTAATATGTTCCAGATTCTATGGTACAAGTGGGACTGCTGTAAAATGGTAGAAATATCAGGTCAAATTATGTCTTAACATGCAGTTTTGCTTGTAATGATTGTTTATTTGAATATTATACTATTTATTTTTAACTCACCTGAGCTAAAGGCTGTTATACAGCAGCCTGCCATGCAGCTTTGTAGTTATTGTAGTTTTCATCCAGCAGTCAGAAATTTCTGAAAGCTTCAATTGAAATCAGTGAGACAATTTAAAATAAATTTGTTTTGTCACTTCAAGGCAACGAAGGGAGGAAATTTTGCTTCTGAAAGTGAATGGCTACATCTCCAAGGGAAGTCACTCTGACCTGAAAATTCATTGCCTCCCTTCTTTCAAAAGCTACTCAAAAAAGAAAAAAATTGCTCTCTCTAGAGAGAGAGCAAATTCTTTCTTTTAAGAGTAGCCTTTATTACAGAAGAGATTATCTTACCAGGAAAGCAGATTGTATTCTATTAAACTTGTCTCCCTTGTTACATTGGTGGCTAAAGCATTCATACACTTCGACTTTTTCAGCTAACACGTTCCCAGTATGCGTGTACCTCCTACTGACCACCAATGATGTCAATGTGGATATATGTGGATCAGATGAGCAAATCAGGTCCTTTTGGACTCCTGTTTCTGATTCATATATAAGTCAACATTTGAACATACCCTTGTTGTGGATGCTTTTTCAATTCTAAATGTTTTTAAAGAATTTGTACATACCCTTGTTGTAGATGCTTTTTCAATTCTAAATGTTTTTAAAGAATAAAACATATGTCTTTCACAAAAAAATTGCTGTTCATCATTTGTTCAGACCAAATCTTTAACATCTTGGTGTATATGCTGTAAAAGCAAGACACCTCAGGCTTCTATATCCTGGCACCTCAAAGGTCTAACTGTACTACACAGTACAATTTCCCAGGCTTCTTAATATATAGCAGAAATTCAGGCACCTCAGACATTTTACTGTATTATACAGTTAAAATTCAGACTCTTCAGGCTTTTTTTGTACGAGGGATGATTGAAAAGTTCTGAGCCCAAAATACTTCCATTGAATTATCACATGCATGTTTGACATGAATGTTATTAGCTGTCATTCACTAGCTTTCTGTGGAAGTTTCAAAAATTTCTAGTGAAAGGTTTCTTTTACACAAAGGGAGTGGCATATTTTAAATTAGCATTTATTTTCTTTAGCAGACAATCCATTTTGTCACTGATGAAGTTAAGAATGTAGATCAATCACGGGGATGGATGGTTGTAGGTACAGTGGTGTCCTGACTGGCTCTTTTTAGGCATGGAAATACAGCTCTCGGTATAGGCCGTTTGCTGTCCATAAAACAGGTCATTTTGCTAAATATCTCTAAAACTACCACAGCTATCACTGTGAAGTAAAGCGCATCTTTAATGTCTATCTTATACATAACTAATCTATAATTGTCCTCAAAATTATATTTTGAAACTAAAAAGTTTCTTTTGAAAACTGCCCAATTTTAGAAGATATTTTAACTGTATTTTACAAGGGAGTAAGTTTATTTATGTAACAGACTTAGACTGGTCAGTATTTACCTATGTCAATTGTTAGTTAATTGTACAGAGTTACTCAATGGCACCTGTATACCTGTTAATCTTTTCATCTGAGTAAAAATGAAATTCACTTATTTATTGGTTGGGAAGAGAATTGATTGGTGATGAATAGAATTAATTATTCTATAGAAACGTTTCTTGTTTGTGACGCATATATGGGCACTGCTTTTAACTATTACATCAAGTTATTGTACTCCCCTTTACTTAAGCTGAAAATTTTGTAAATTTTTGTAAAGGATTTAATAGACAAAAGCAAAAAAATGACAAGATAAAATTCGGAAAGTCAGTTTCCTGTTATGTATTAGTTTGACAATACTAGTGGAGAAA
The DNA here is from genome assembly GCA_963989385.1 of Ctena decussata. Taxonomy (NCBI): domain Eukaryota; kingdom Metazoa; phylum Mollusca; class Bivalvia; order Lucinida; family Lucinidae; genus Ctena; species Ctena decussata. Next base: position 40,926,379 of record OZ022506.1, on the reverse strand, counting down.
CAAAATCAATTTTATCACCAGTAATAAAAGAGAAAATCTGCAAAACGACCTGTTTTATAGACAGCAAATGGCCTATATACCCTTTCATCCTCAGACACATAATGACGCTGCAATGATTTCAAACTACACAGTATAATTGTCCCAATTTCCGTTTTAAAGAAAGGAAAAGAATCATTCTCAAAAACACTTTACTTCGGGCTGAAGACTTTTAATATGGGGTGGTTTTGATGGTCTATCATGTTGATATAATGCTCGAGCCTTTAACCAACACTTTTCCAAAAGACCAATTTGGGCTGACTGAAACCTTGAACATTGATCCCGATCGGACGTCACAGTGTGTGGAGCTGATAGACCCAGTGGGGAGCCCCATTCTGCTATCCAGTGCTTGTTTCACTGTCGAGGTCTGATGCTAAAATTTCAATAATCTGAAATTTTATATGTTTTGGGGAGTGATTGTTAGGTTAAAATGATTAGCGACCAGTGTGTCCCTTTGATTGCGGGTGTCACGTTGGTGCTCTATCATTCTGACCTTTGTTTCTCTTAGTTTCGCTGACTTCTTGTTGATTGCAAAGTTCGCCTGCTATTAAATAGACAACAATTCTCGTTGTGCAGTGTCCTCTCAGTGCGAATTTATAATTGTACTATTAGCACGTATTAGTGAACACTATATATTTGTTTCTATAATGTGCAATATTTGCAATTCATCGTAGTACAATCTTGTACTTGGTTTTTGTGCGTCAGGCCATTTTGCCCGCGTGTTTATAAGTGAGTTTTCCCGAAGAATCTGAGAGTACGGTATGTCATACCAAGTTTTGGTAAAGTCGGTGTCGTCTTTGGCATGAATATGCCGTTGATGGTAAGGCCAGATAGTGTGATGTTTCTTTCTATACATTCCCCTGAGATATTCGCCAGCTGTCTTGTTCTTGTTAACTTCGACAGGTGACCTCTAGCATCTATGTAGACTAGGTAAATTTCTTGTAGTAGCTCTAAAGTTTTCCTCCTCATCTTCTTTGTCGTCCCTTGTCCGCTTTTTGGGCGTTCATTAGGCCACTGTGTTCTGTGAACTGCCAGAAATTGACGGTGTTGTCAGAGTTAGTCCGCTCATGCTGGTGCTGACTGACATATCACTGTTAGTCCTTGTTGGACTCTCTGATTTGGACTGCTACGACGGTGCATCCCGGTCCGGACGCTAAGTATAGATTATAAAACTGGAAAGTAGTGACTGGAGACTCGGGCCTGGGTCCTCGTCGTGGTACTTATGTGCACTCGTAAGCTTTGCAACGTTTTTGACTATAGTGTCGTCAGATTATTCTGACTCCTCAGAGATTTTCGTGTTTGAAAGAGCCTGTTGCTGGCTTGTTTATATTTCCTGCGCGCCGCTCACATGAACCGCACCGGCACTCCCTGTCACGTGAACGGCCCAGGGCCGCGCTAAACGGCTCCGAATTAGCACGTGATTGGTGCTCACTTGATCACGTGAGCGGCCCCATTGTTGTGTGAGCGGTCATAAGCCTCCCACGTGAGCGGCGCTGGGCTGACCACGGAGATGTACCGCCGATAACGGGAGCAGTGCCGAATTGGCACCGCCCACGTGATCGGCGCCGTTGATCACGCGAGCGGCGCCAAACTGGCACCGCTCACTTGAGCATGTCCGCTCACACAACACAGATTTACTGTTCAATACACAAACTGTTTAAATTGCTAAAATGGTTCCGCTCCGCTGAACAAAATGGCCACCAGAGCTAAAACTAGAAAAACCTTTAAACGACATCTCCTCTGAAGCCAATGGCTCGATTTAAAAAAAAAAATCACAGAAATGTTTTACTCATGGCCCTGAACCAAAATTGCTTAAACGGTTCCACTCCGCTGAACAAAATGGCCGCCAGAGCTAAAAATAGAAATCTAAAAATAGAAAAACCTTTAAACGACATCTCCTCTGAAGCCAATAGCTCTATTTGAAAATAAATTCCCAAAAATGTTTGACTCATGGCCCTGAACCAAAATTGCTAAAACGGTCCCTTGAACAAAATGCCCGCCAGAGCTAAAAATAGAAATAACTCTCAGAATGACACAGAGGGCACAGTTTTGACCCAATTATCATGAAACTTTGTCAGAATGTTTATCTTAATGAAATCTAGACCAAGTTTGAAACTGGGTCATGTGGGGTCAAAAACTTAGTCACTAGGTCAAATCTTAGAAAAACCTTGTGTACAGTCTAAAGGGCACAGTTATGATCCAATCTTCATGAAACTTTGTCAGAATGTTTATCCGTATACAATCTAGGCCAAGATTGAAACTGAGTCATGTTTGGGGTCAAAAACTAGATCACTAGGTCAAACCTTAGAAAAACATTGTGTATACTCTAGAGGGCACAGTTTTGGTTCAATATTCATGAAACTTTGTCAGAATGATTATCTTAATGAAATCTAGGCCAATTTTGGAACTGGGTATTGCCGGGTCAAAAATTACCTAAGGTCATTAGGTCAAATCATAGAAAAACCTTGTGTACACAATTGTGGCTTTATTTTGCATTGAATCTTCATGAAACTTTGTCAGAATGTGTATCTTCATGAAATGTAGGCCAAGTTTGAAACTGAATATTGTCTGATCAAAAACTAGATTGCCAGGTCAGATCTTAGAAAAAACATTATGTTCACTCCAGAGGGCACAGTTTTGATCCAATCTAAATGACTTTGTCAGAATATAGATTAGAAAGTGCAAAACTGCTCCTATTGAACCATCATCAAATAGATGATCTTCCATGTTATTTCATCATAACTCAGGTGAGCGATTTAGGTCCATTATGGACCTCTTGTTAAGCTTCCTTTTCAATCTGGGACTATGTCTCTTAAGAAAAACACTCTTCTTTAAGAGTAGACTCTTTTGAGTTGAGGGCTTTTAGATTCATTGATCTGAGGTATATTGGTCCACTTCAACGTTTCCCTGCCAAATGTACAAGGGCGAACACTTTCTGTGACTTCATTTTTGCTTCCTTTGAAAAGGGAACCGTTCCAAAAAGGGGACAAATCTGAAAGGAAAGAATTTTCTCCAAAGAAGCAAAGAAGAGGAGATCCCCTTTGAACAGGAGGCAAAGATGAAAATGGTTTGGTTGCTTCCCCTGACAGTATACACACGCACCTAATTTATAACAGAGAATCCTATACTAAACCCTAAAAATTGCCCCCGCGCTCCACTTTGAGAAAAAGCAGGAATGTGCATCTCCAGTTGTGAATGTGATCACAGGCACTTAAAGTTTTAACCTTATGCCATATCTAGTAGGGTATGATGTTTATAAAAATACTCATGTTATTTGTTATATTTTATTATTATTATTTTTTTATTTTTGTTTGATACTTTATTTATTATCCGTTAAAGTACCAAAAAGCAGAGGGCAAAATTTATGTCTGCAAAATTATAAAAACAGAAAGAGAAGCTATATCACATTGAGAATTCAAAGTGGGCAAATAGTCAGGTAGATCCTGCTAAGACTGCTCATTATGACCTGCGTATCTACGCTGTTTGCAAAATCAACCATGTTTATGTCTGGCAAGTTTAAGTGTTACTGGACCATACTTCAAGTTCATGTAGTGCGAAAACAGACATTGGCCTTGCTTTCCTCAGGATTTACTCTTTAAATGAGCCGCGACACGACAAAAAACAAAGTGGCATGTGCGCCCAGCGAAGACTCAGGTCAGCCTTTGCAGATGCCCAGTCTGATCAGAGTCTTCGCTGTCCGCATGAAGCTAGCTCACACCCTAATACCCCCATTCGACTTTGACTGCTCTTATGGCGATCATGGCGCTTCTTAAAATTTTTCAAAATCGCCGCAGAAGCATAGGCATTTGCCAAAATTTGGGACGTGCGCTTCGAGTACGCTGCCAGTACACTTCTACGAGGGTCATCCAATAAAGAGTGGGACTTGTTTGATATTTTACGAACCCTATCCCGGTACTTGAAAATTTACCTTCATTTGCAAGACCAATATCTCACCTCTCTATAGTGTATGCTTCATCAAATTTTGCTAACATTTTTTTTCGGCTTAGTTCGAAATGTACGGCACCAGATAAGTCATTGGCCGGGATTTGCTTTATAATTTAACCACAAAGACAGGAAATAATGTCTAACATTTATCCAAATAGTGGTGTTCAAACATATTATGACATTTTCTACATTTGATTGCATTATGTTTGAATTTCGCTTATGTATACCAACTGGTCTATAGATTATCCCATTGACGAATGGTTTGCTAGCAGCCAGTTGCTAAGCAACAGAAAGCATATCAACCGTGTGTTTCTTCATGTACATTGCAATTTTATATGGTATCCCTCACCGTTTAGAGTTAAGTGTTTGCCATTATATAAACCTACTTTTAATTTGTGACACCTGTCTCACGCCCACCCCCAATTACAATGCTTCAGTTTTGCATTTTTTTTTTTCAATTTTTAGACTATACTTCCTGGATTTTTCGACAATTTCAGTCCAAAATGAGTTATTTTCACAAAGTATGATCCAAACATAGTATGGTATGAAACAAAATATTTTTGGACTTAATATGAAGGTTCCAGTAAACATGGCAACCATTTTTACGAACATGGCCAGGAGCTTTTCCCTTGCCTTCTGCCGTTGCTAGGCAATACAAAATCAAAAGACAGATAAAAAGTTGGGATACTTTGTTGTATGAGCTATACGATTTGCCACGCAGTAGTCATATTTTCGATATGAAAAAAAGTATAGAGTCACGAGTTATTAAGAAAGTCTCACTCTTTACTGGATAACCCTCGTAATACTATCTCGCTACGCTACTCCAGTAGCTGCGCTTCTGTCACGCTTAACGGACTTCAAGGGCGCTTCTAATACGCCGCCACTACGGCAAACGATTTCAAACTACGCTTGATCTACGCTCATTACGATGCATTTGCGATCATGCTACGATCTAAGCGGCGGAGCTGCGCTCGTGCTGCGCTTCTTTTGCGCTTTGTAACCGTTTCTATGTAAATCGGCGGAGAATTGGGGTTCAGAAGCAGTTGTCCACCAGCCTTCATACAAGATTGATAATGCAATAATGCCAGTAGCTATGATCCAGCTAGCAAGTATGAACTAGTGACTTCATACACCTCGTCTTGCTCTTCTTGCTGCTCAGGCTCAACTGAGGCCTCTGCTCTGCGTTCTGAAGGGCACCGCTCTCGCTCAGTTTAGAGAGCAGTAGCCTGGGAAGCAGGAGTTAGGATACGCTCTCCTGCGGTACAGGTTGCGAGAAAATGGTCTCCTGACCAGGCCTGGGTGTGGATTTCGCCTTCTGCTTTTGACGGGGGTGGCATCTTGAATGAAATGTGAGAATCGAGTTCTGAAACCTTTCGAGCGCGAGCGCCGGGCCGGGTAGCGCAATCGGTAGGGCACCTGACTCGTAAGTCAGAGGTCCTGGGTTCGAATCCCGGTCTGGCCACATACTTTCGTTTCTCCTTCCGCTGATTCAAGAAGGGCAGTTGTCAGTTACTGGCGAAAGTATGTGCACTTAGTACTGGTTAACCGCTTAGGAGGTCTAAGCCTGCCCAGGAATAGTGTGGTTAGGTTAACTGACCGTCCGGACATGACCTTAGTTGTTTACCGTGGACGTTAAGCATCAAATCAACCAACCAACCAACCAACCAATCGAGCGCGAGCAAATAATGACGATCGCCGTGGAAACGCGACGTTTTCATGCTCAGATCGCCATAAAAGCAGAGGAAACGCAGATAAAGCACCAAGAGCGCAGCAGAAGCGTCGTGGTGAAGCTATTCATAAATTATAGAGTCGCAGCGAAAGCGGCAAGAGCGCCGCGAGAGCATATAGAGCGCAACGGGAGCACAAAGAGCGTAGCAGAAGCGTAGCTGGGTCGTGGACGAATATCCAATGCGCTGTCAGCGCGATTCCACTACGCTGGTGTTGCGTTGCTTGCGCTGCTGCCTCGATACTGCTGCGCTCATAAATTTTGTGCTGCGCTGTAACTACGCTTTCGTTGCGCTTTGTGTCCACGGCGATTCCTCTACGTAAATTTTGAGCAAGGTCAAAACAAGCGCCGTGACTTGGCGATCATGCCGCTTCAGATACGCTTTCACTGCGACCTACAAACTTTTGCTGCGCTGCTGCCGCTTCTGCTACGATTCATGGCGTTACTGTATATCCAACATTGGGCGGATTCCCAGGCTGATCTGAGTCTTCGCAGGATACACATGCCACTTTGTTGGTTTTGTCGTGTCGCAACTCATATCAGGGAGCCCCGGTAGCTCAGTAGGTTCAGTGCTGGCCTGCTGATCTAGCGGTCTCGGGTTTGAGACCCGCTGAAAAAAGGAAATCTTTCCAAATGTAAACGGGCTTCCATTGCACACAGCTTCTTAACATTACATTCTTATCATCCTGATATGACTGATTTACTCTTTGTATCTGACAGCCCCGGTAGCTCAGTAGGTGAATCGCTGGCCTACTGATCTAGCGGTCTCGGGTTAGAGGCTCGCTGGAAAAAGAAATCTTTCCAACCCTAAACGGGCCTCTGAAACTTCGAAGTATGACCCATGTTTCTTCTCTTGAGTGCGTTCTCTGCTCTTGAAGGAACTCTTTAAGATTTTAATTCCATTTGCACAAAGCCTTTCATTATCACTCCCACAGTCCTGAAATGACCGAACTACTGTTAAAAAGGATGTAAAATCGCACGTCATCCGTCCATCCATCTTTGTATCTGACCAAATTACGCTTGGTGAGCAATTCAGTATTATGGATTTCTTGACTAAAGGTTGTATAATGGTAAGACTGTATGCAGGTGTAAATAATTTCGATTTTCACCTCACACCTATTCTCAGAATAGACAATCAATAAAATTTCAAAAACATGAAAATACTTTTTCTATGGGAAAACATTTTTTCTTTATTTTATACAGGTAGATAATACTGTGAAACATAATTGACAATATCTACACTCGGGATGCATTTTTAGGGAAACTGCAACTCACTACAAAGGTCAAGGGTAAATAAACAAGTAAGCTACGTGATTTACTACTCTATAGTAGGATTCCACAGTCACACTGTGCATCAGGCATTATTAAAGTGACTTGATATGATATGCTTATGCATATATGATTGTTTTACATGGAGAAAGGAAACATGACTTGTCCTCTGATTTCTAGACAATCAGAATTTTAGAAATGCATATACTAATAATAGTTTGTTTCTAAGCATTGTTTAATCGGATGGCAGAAACTACAATAAGTATGAATATTTTATAATAAAATGGATGTAATATTTATATACTCAGAGGCAAAAGAAAGTATACACTTTTTGAATGCCTATATTTTACTAACTTTTCACCGCTCAGGTCTGAAATTCTGTTTTTACTCAATGTGGATCAATGTGGTGGAGTAAAATTTCTGATTGTGACACTGTACGTACATGCCGCTTTAGCATGTTTCCCACGAGCAGCAAAATGGACAATATGTTTTTGCTGTTAAGGTAGACGAATACTGAATAGAAATATTGGCGGGGCATTCGAACCATTATACCGTCTAAATAACCCAAAGAGCTATAAAACATTTGGGTAAGAAAAAAACAATTTTCACCGTTTTGTTTTCCTAAAAAACAATATTTTGTATTTCTACATACTTTTTTTACACATTTTCCATTAAAATTCATATCTCTAGCACATGAATGCACTTTCATTTCAGCAAATCATATAATCTGTAATATAGGATATTTGAAACAAACTGATAACAAAAAATTGCAGTTTTCTTGTTAATAAGTATATTTTTACATTCTTTGAAAAAATGCAAGAAAATTTAATTCCATGAAAAACGTCATGAAAAATATCATCAATCGATGGGGCATGCTTATGCATATTATTTTAGTAAAACTTACATCGTATGTTAAAGAATAAAACAAAAAAACAAACATTTCACCGTTTTGTTTCCTAGAAAAACAATGTTTAAGTTCAAAATATCCCCAAAACAGACTGCCCAAATTCTGCACCTGCTGCAAGCACAGCCGGTCCTTGCCCTATTATTTATTTTCCTGTTATTCGGTTCTACCACAGAGTAATGTCGACAAAAATGCGCAGATGGAATGGAAACTGTGAAGATCTTGATCATTCTGGTTCCTAAGGAACAGTCTGATCTCAGTTTCCACTGTTTGTACAGACCTATGTGCCCGAAAACTTAGGATCTTTACGGTAGATATTGTAAGTGTATATTATAACTGTATATACTCCACAGTTAGTCGATTTGATGATGAACAATAACTCTGTTTGCTTTTTAAACAAGCAAGAACAGAGTTCTTCCGGGATCGTCCACCTTAATCTGCCATTGTAATTCCTGGTGTTTTTCTAAATTAACCACAACTTTTGCGTTTCATTTGCACCATGAAAAAGGCTCCCTGTGGCAAGCACGATTCTTACATGCAGAGGCAAAAGAAGATACATTTTTAAATGCCGGTATTTTTCTTATTATTCACTGCTCAGGTCTAAATGTTTACACGATGCATCCTTCCTCAAAGTACAAAAATGTGGATTCGTAAGATTACAAAATAACTTGAACCGCTTGACTAGTGACACTATACGTACATGTTTGTTTTGCCGTTTTTGCACGTGCATGATATTAAACAATACGATTAGGCTGCAAATTCAGTATTTACATTTTCGGTAGTTTTTCTGAACAAGCCACAGTGTATGCATTTCATTTACATGACGACAATGCTTTTGGCACAAACTGAAGTCGTAACAGGCTGACTGCTCAACGCGGTTTGTGGCTGGCTTAATAAAATACACTAGAGTCACGACTGATTGGCAATGAAGTGGATACTTTCTTTGTGCCTCTGGCTACTTTTTCCTCTGCGTGTATGATTTCTGTCTGCCACAGAGAGCCTTGTCATCATGTAAATGAAACGCAAGCGTTGTGGTTTGTTTAGAAAAAGAACCGAAATTTCAAATACAGATTTACAGGAAATTCGTATTGTCCAGTTTGCTGCACGTGGAGAAAGTGCAAAACCGGCATGCACGTTCAGTGCCACTAATGCCTGCGCCCGCGGATTAATACGTAGGCGTCTCTTACCTGATGTCTGCAGCTAATGTGTCCCGCGGAATGCGACAGTAAGTGTGGCTCGGAGAGGGATGCTCGTTGCCTGCCGAGACCTGCCATCATATCTTTTCTATCAAACTTTTGGGGTTAAGCGACACTGAAGAAGTTAAATACAGAAACGTGCGTCTGTCGCACTAAATTAGGTATGAATACGTTTATATTACAATAAATAATTTTCCTACACCACACTGATTTACCTTGAGTAACAATAGCTTATGCAAAATTTCAGACCCGAGCAAAGAGAAAGAGTAAAAATATGCATTCAAAAAGTGTATACATGTACTTTCATTTGCCCCTCAGTATATATATATAGAATTATCATGGAAAAACTTACAAAAAATGCAAGCATTTACAGCTGCAGAATGAAAATTGAAAGGATAACGTAGCTTACAATACCAGAAAGGCATAGCTCTTGTACTCGATATCAAGTTTGCCTGAATGAAATTAAACGTTTCAACAACCGTTTCAACAACCTTTAATAAGTACGTTTCAAAACCCGTAAGAAGTACTGAATTCAAATAAAAGTACTGCTTATTTCCAACTTTTGGAATCAATTTACAGATCTGATTAAACCCAAAGCGTCTAATTATGTCAAGTAATGTAACTACTGGTTCTATATGAGTATGAACAACGTTTGTAATCTCGAACGTCTGAGATACTTTGTCTTAAACCCTTCGACACTTTTAAAGCTATGCCATTATGTAACTATTTCTCCACTTTTCCATCCATTCGTCCGTCTGTCCGTTTGTGAGACTTTAATATTTGCTTAAATGTTTTGCCTTAAATGTTCTAGATTCGAGACATTAAATTGAACTTGTTTTTTCGTACTTAGTGCTATTGCAGGATAAATATACATGTATATATTAATTTCCATCATTTGGATGATCATGTTAACCTAAGGCCAAGGTCACATACTGGGAGAAACGTGTAACAATTTTGTCAAAGCTTCTGCTATGGACTAGGTTGACTAATGGGCTTGATATATCATTGTGTGTCCATCCATTCCTGAGTCCTTTTTATATTTGCTTTAAAGTATGTATTAGGTTGGTTTCATTAGGCGGTGGTGCTTGTGGGTGGTATGCGTGAGCCCCTGCTTACATGCTTTAGTTTTGTTGTGCATTAATAGCATTACGCAAAAAACGCCAGTAACGTAGCTTACATAACGTAGTTTACATCATACATTGTGACTCAGTATCTTTCGTCCAAGGAAATAGCTGGTTAAGAGTTTTTGTTAGTATTTTCACTTCCTGTGTAAGTAACGATAGTAGTTATGTACGAATAGTCCCCGTCATCTATTGTTTATTCAAAACCCTGATAACGTAGCTTACATCCTTATCTATTCTGATAGTGTATTGCTGAGAGAAGCAATGCTCTACATAATATGCAATGCATTCGTACATGTGGTGGTTTATTCATTTTAACATTCATAAAAGCACGAAATACTACTTTATATTGAGGTGAAACATGTTTTACAGCTTGCTTGCTACTCAGTAAGATGCATGTAACGTAGCTTACATGCATTTTCACGACAGTGCTGCTAGAAAACAGAAATTGCCAAACAAGTGTGATACACTAAATACGGTTTCAGCTTTAAATGAAAACATATTACGTACCAATTGGACCTTTCGTTTTATGTGTAAGAACAAATATTTTATGGCAATTAGGACGTAGTTATGTGTACCATGTAAAAAGACATGCAATTTATTCCATTTTCAGCCTCTTTAAACATCTGTAATGGAACAATTTGTCATTAAAATATTTTAATCTGTTAATGTAAATGGGTAAACACATCTGTTACATAGACTGAAAGTGTATATCAGCAGTTGGTTATACTTCTTATAAGTGTTTAGACTATACGACATCAAATTTAGGCACTTGATTGTCTATTCTGAGAACAGTGTTCTGCGGTTGTAATTTCTACGGATTTCAAAAACCCGGTAATACCAAACTAAATGAGATCAAGAAATAACTAAGAAGAAGAGAATATGTACTGTTATTTATATGTGTAACGCACATAGCGAGACTTATACGAATCATATTTTTGCTGACTACATAGAGACAAAATAAATTTTAAAGGTAGGTTTTGGACTAACGATACGAATTTTGTTCCAAAAAATATTTTTTATTTCTGTGTTGTATTACATACTCTCATTTTTCTGAAATATGATGGATGGCTGACTTCTGATTTTACGTCCTTTCCAACAGTATTTCAGTCATACCAGGCCGATGGTTGGGTGATAATGAAAGGCTGTGTGCAGTGAAACCCAGTTTACGCAACAGGCCAGCGCTTAACCGACTGAGCTACCGGGGCTTTTTTTCTGAATTAGTTGCTATTGACAAAACCGTCGGATTTTGTTGAAAAGTGTTGTTTTTCTCTGGTTAAACGATTTTTCAAATTCCGGTACAAACAATAACTTTGTCATCTGTCCATAAGTGTGCAACTTCTGACTCAGTTCTGCAAAAGTCAGTTTTCTCTCGTTGTGTGCTCATTTAGAGGTCCTGGCATGGCAGATGGGTAAATACTATCCCAAAATGCTATGCAGCATGCTGTCGACCGTGTTATCTATTTTTTGCGAGAACCAAGCATGACACTAACCGGTGTGTGAGGCAGAGTTAGGAAACCCTTGCAAACGACTTGTCAAATAGTTTTCACTTTACACTTTTTCGCAAATCTTATTTGCTTTCCGACTATTTAGAAAAAAAATAAATCGACAAAATTATGGAGCATTCAAAAACTCCATGAACCAACCTTTAATAATAGACTGTGTATGTTGTTACGACTTGGCAGTGGTAACAAGAAAGATGGAAGTAAACCAGCCACAAGCCTGATTTAGAAGTTAACAAAAAATATGTATATGTGCATCAAAATAAAACAGTCATTAATCAATCAAAAACATGTAATTTACAATACCTTGTTTTATTCTGAAGGTCCCTCAGAATATTTTAAATACAAGATATTTAACAGTTTCTGATCCCAGAAGATAGTCAGTTTTGTATGCAAAAATTTCCAATCCAAAACAAATCCAAGGAGAAAGTCACAAAGTAATCCAATATATTTAAATTCCAGTTCAAACTTATTTAAATATAGACTGCTGAAAGTTTACAAAGACATACAGTATTATCTAGGAACATTTAGGAATTAACCAGAGATAGATTTTACCAGAAAGTTCTCAGTTCTGACATAATTTCAGACAAGACGATTCGTAATGTTTACAACAGAAAGTTCTACTCTTTTTTTCAGTACAAAAATAGTTTTTTCTAGAAAACTCTCAAACTATCTTGAAAGTTCTCTAAGCTTCCTGAACCTTCCACAACCTTTTGACAATGAGGAACAATTTCCAGAACTTTCTAGACAAGTCTTTCTATTTCGCGGACATTCTAAAGTTTCCCCAATTTTCTAGAATGTTCTAAAGTACAATATGAACAACTTGTATATTTTAAACCTACAAAACATCTAGAATCTTCAAAACCATGGTTTAAGAAATTATTTACAGCATTTAAACACCATATTCATAACGCTTCTCCTCTTCAAAGAAAAGAAAATCTTATGAAATACATGTAAGGCTTTCTTTTGCCATATGACCAATTAATATCAAACACAATTATATTTAAAGCTTATACACTGTAAACATGACAGTACAGATCCAAACATCACGTAGCTACAGCCAAAGTTAAGCTCTTGTAAGTGTATCTTTTCCTCTGATATGTCTGATGTCTAGATTGTACTCCTGCAACATGAGACTCCACCTGAGTAACCGTTGATTCTTTTTCTTTATTTATGATGAAGGTCAGTGGATTGTGATTACTTAAGACAATAATCGATGTGGCTGAAGAAGTTAAGTACACCTCAAATTGCTGAAGAGCAAGAATGTAAAATAAACACTCTTTCTCAATAGTCGAGTAATTTCTCTGATGTTTGTTAAACGTTTTAGAAAAGTAACAAACAGGGTGATCCACACCGTTATCATCTTCTTGAATCAAAACACTGCCTGCACCGACATCGCTGTCATCTACTGCCATCTTAAATGCTTTGTTGAAAGTTGGTGCCAAGAGAACTGGAGCATTTTTGAGTATGCCCTTAAGCTTATCAAAGAACTTTTGACAGTCTTCATTCCAAATATATTTCTTTCCCGTACCTAGTAAATTTGTCAAGGGTTCTGCCGTTACAGAGAAGTTATTAAGAACTTCCTATAATATCCTGTCATAACAAGAAAACGCATCAGTTGTCTTTTGCATGTAGGCACAGGAAAATCTGAGATAGCTTCCACTATAGCTTCTACAGTTTTTGCTGTCCTTGACGCACAACATGCTTTAGAAATGTCATTTTAGCATGACAGAATTCACGTTATGCTAAGTTGACTATCAATTTTGTGTCACTAAGTCTTTGGAAAAAATGTCTGATGTAGGTGTTGTTCCCATTCATCGTTGAAGATGATTTCATCGTCGATGTATGCTTTACAGCCACCTAAATCAGATGCCAAGCTATTTATTAGTCTCTGAAACGGAGAGATTTTTATACCAAATGGCATAACCTTGTATTGATAAAGACCATATAGTGTAACAAATGCTGAAATCTCCTTACCTCCGTCCGTCAACAAAGTTAGCCAAAATCCTTTCAGAAGATCAAACTTTGTAACATATTTGGCTTGTCCAATTTGATCAATACAGTCATGAATACGTGGAATTGAAAATGTATCTGTTTTAGTGACAGAATTAACTTTTCGATAGCCTGTTTACATGCGAAATGTTCCATCAGGTTTTGGCACAAGAATACAAGGAGAACTCAAGTCACCTTGACTTGATTCAATAAACTCATTGTCCAGCAAATATTGAATCTCTTCCCTGAGATACTGTTGTTTCACAGGGTTCATTCTATATAGATGTTGCTTCACAGGCTTTGCGCCACATCATGAAAGATTTTGTCAGTCCTGTGCTCATATTCAAGAATTATCTGTTTCAGTTCAAGTCTCTGGACTGGATCCAGGTGTGACAATTTCTGGGCGAGGTTCTTTAAGATGTCAGAATTCTGAAGTTTCGACAATTAGAGATCAGATTTTATGGAGTTCACATCTTCAGAGGCCATTTCAGATTGCTCATGAGGGACAGAATTATCTACTCGTATTGACGAAACAATTGGATTATCCCTATTAATGTACTCTTTCAACATATTTATATGACATAACTGTTTTTTGCTTGCACCTCCCAGGTGTGGTGATAATGTAATTTACATCAGTGAACTTTAAGATGTCAGAATTCTGAAGTTTCGACAATTAGAGATCAGATTTTATGGAGTTCATATCTTCAGAGGCCATTTCAGATTGCTCATGAGGGACAGAATTAACTACTCGTATTGACGAAACAATTGGATTATCCCTATTAATGTACTCTTTCAACATATTTATATGACATAACTGTTTTTTGCTTGCACCTCCCAGGTGTGGTGATAATGTAATTTACATCAGTGAGCTTTTTGTTTTGTTAACAGTGTAGGGCCGTAATATACAGGTGCGTCGCATTAATTTTATACCTATGCAAATTTTTCATAAGTCTTAGCATACCCCCACTTGCATTCTAGCTTCAGCTGAAAGTCTTTGTTGTCAAAACATCTTACACTTACCGTGGGAATAAATAAAGGGACACTGCTTACGATTCCAGAAAATTTTCCTGTATAGATTATTGCGGATAAGCGATTTTGCAACCGATCAAAGTTACCTTAACCATATTGACAGGTGGTGAAACGCTTCCTCGTACTTTAAGTCTTTTTGCGGTGTACAGAAATGTAATGAAAAACCGAGATCGACATTTCAATATCAGATATTCAAACATGTTATATTTAATGAAAACCCGGATTAATTTCTTTTGTGCGAGAAGATATTTATCTTTAAAAAGAGCATGACGAGACCGTCTTTTGAGTAAATAAGTGTAGGTCCTATGCTAGGGACATTTAATCTTGCTTCAGACATTAATAAATAGAATACCTCCACCATCCTGTCTGCGAGCTATGTTGCAAAAAGTACTCTTAATGCCATTTTGCTTTCGGTTAGGCACTGAAAAAATGGAAATTTAACATGACAAAAAGAGTGGGGTTGAGTAATTTACTTTTGCTGATTTTTATTTGCTGTTTTCATCTCCTGTCTTAACCATTTAACCATACTGAAGATGTGATTTCAATCACCCATTTTTTGTTACTGCGAAAAGGTGTGACTAATGTTTGCTGCATGTAATAGGTGCACTGCTTGCATAAAAGATAAAAAAACTAGACGCTTCATATACATGATATATTTCTATGCTCGGTCGTTACGTTTCTTAAAATTCATTTCTGTGCTTTGCTAAAATATTGATAGGAAGAAAAATTGATAAATTCAATGAAGAATGAGAGCCATTACCTCAGTTTCAAAGCCTGTAATACAACAAATAGGGATGTAATAAGACGTATGAAATACTTGCATAGGTATGCTGTGTCCACCTCTCTCTTCTGTCCTGTTTTTCAGTTGTCAGTGTCAAAATGCCGTAAAAAGTATTCCTTCAATAGCTCGAAAATAGGATAAAAAAGGCATTCTATTATTTAAATGTCTAAAGCAAGCCTAAGTGTTTCAACAACAGGACCTATATTAATTCGCTCCAAAGAAGGTCCCGTCTTGCTCTTTTTAAGTGTAAATATTTTCTTGGAGAAAGGTAATTTATCCGGGGTTTCATTAAGTATAAGCAGTTTGAATGTCAGATACTGAAATGTCGATCTCGGTTTTTCATTACCATATTCCTGTACACCGCGAAAAGACTTAAACTACGAGGAAGCGTTTCACCACCTGTCAATATAGTAAAGGTAACTTTGATCGGTTGCAAAATCGCTTATCCGCAATATTCCATACAGCGAACTTTTCTGGAATCTTAAGCAGTTGCCCCTTTATTTATAACCATGGTAACTGTACGAGTTTTTTTTTGACAACAAAGCCTTCCAGCTGAAGCTAGAATGCAAGTGGGGGTATGCTGAGATTTATGAAAAATATGCATAGGTATAAAATTAATGCAGCGCACCTGTATGGCCTGCAGAGGTCTGCCAGGAATTGGCAAAAGAGCATGTATCTTGTCTCCAGGTTTAAAATTTCTTTCCCTGGCATTTTCATCATAGTGAAATTTCATTTTGCTTTAAGTTGATTTGAGATTGGACCGAGCAGCTTCACAGGCTTTTGACAGTCTGGTATTGAAGTTTGAGACATGCTGAAGCAAATTCGAAGAACTGTCATCATCTGAGAAAAAGTTCTCTTTCAAAAGTTTCAATGGTCCACGCACTGTGTGACCAAATACGAGCCCAAATGAGCTGAAACCAAGAGATTCTTGCACAGATTCCCTAGCAGTAAATGATAGCAAATGAAAGCCTTCATCCCAATCCTTTTCAGTGTCAAAGTAGTAAGATCTGATCATGTTTTTCAGTGTTTGATGAACGTTCTAAGGCACCTTGGCTTTCAGGATGATATGCTGATGACCAATATTGCAATTTTGCTTAATGCCTAGTTCATGCATTACTTGCTGAAATATTCCTGACATGAAATTTAATCCTTGATCCGACTGGACAGATTTAGGGAGACCTACAAAAGTGAAAAACTTCACAAGAGCCTTCACTATGGTCTTTTTCTTGATATTCCTAAGTGGAATGGCTTCTGGGAAACGCGTGAAAGCACACATATTAGTCAAACGATATGCACAACCTGATCTTGTTTGGATTAAAGGACCTACACAGTCGATAATTATTCTGCTAAAAGGTTCTTCAAATGCAGGAATGGGCTGCAAATGAGCTTTGGGAATAGTTTGATTTTGTTTTCATACTATTTGACATATATGACAAGATTTGCAGTGTTTAGAAACATCAGATTTTAACCCTGGCTAGTAATAATGATTCAGAATCTTGTGATAGATCTTGTTTACACCTAAATGACCTGACATCGGGGTTTTATGGGCCAGCTTTAAAGTTTCAGGTTATAACCCCCCCCCCCCCCCCTCGGAACCACATTTTGGTGGTTAACAGTACACTCGTCTTTTGCTACGACATCAGGAGGACGCCATTTTCTCACCAAAATATCATTTTTGACATAATAGCAAACACACACCGGGTAGGCAGTAGTCAGGCTTGGACAATAATGTGTTGTGAATAAAGTCTGTCTGCATGTCAGACAGGCTGGGTGAAAGAGATTATAAAATTTCGTCAATAAAAGACTGACCTATAAACGTATTAGTTAAATCAATGTCCTACTTCCCATCATTTAATATGGCTGTCTTTGCCATAGCCCTAGTGACAGCATACGAAGGGTAAAGGTCAGAAATTTCCTGCTCAATGGGATCAGCTGGTTGATCAACACAAGGTGTGTTGGTCGAAAGTGGATTATAGTGGAGCAAACTTGATGGGCTATCTTTCAAGGGGGTGGTCTACGGAGTGTAACATTTGTTTTTATATATCAAAATGATCGTCTGGGTCTCTAGTTGTCAAATTCAGCGTTTGCCACCTTGGCAAACCTTGCATAACTCTGTAGTGGCCAGTTATTTACATTACCCCTTTAAATTTTGAATATCAAAAATATTTATTGAAGTCAATAAGAAAAGTGTTTAAACTATGTAAATGTATCAGTTAACATGCTATAAATTAGGCTGCTCAGAAAACAGTTCAGAGCTTTGGTGTTGCTACTTTCGTTACAATATATCATGTACCACTTGAAAATTTAAAATTGGAACTTAAGTTCTTGCATTTTACAAAGACTCTTACAAAAAAGGCCCAAAATAATAATTTTTCTCACTATTCAATTGGCCCTTTCAGTGCGTTTCTAGCAATACTTTGTCAACCACGTCCTGTTGAACAGTTACACCTATTCCCTGTTATTGGCTGAAAAGTCATTTTTCGTATAATTGTTCGTCCAAAAAATGGCTAATAATCAATTTTAACTTGACAAATTGGGGCCTTTTGCAAAAAGATCATGTTAACCATGATATAACACAATAGCTTAAAAATTATTTTTGACCTTACAACACATTTTAGCCAGAGTAACGTACTTAACAGATAAAAATGTTTGTGTAAAGCGTCTGTCATTCACATCAGGAAAACACTCTTTTCAAATTCAGACTTTGAAACAACGCAGTTATGATAAATATGTTTATTGTTTATCGTAAAATGAAATTTTTGCATAGTAGTCGCCTACGTAGACGGAAAATAATGTTATTTACATGACATGCGATGCTCAGATTGCACCGATGTTCAAATGAAGCCTTCATGAGTTAATCTGTACATGATTTTTTTTCATTAATATCCAAATAACTTTAAAAGTTTAAACAAAACCACAAAATATCAAATAACTTGTAATAATGTACAGTTTTGTATTCAGAAAGGTAATGTTTGTAACATTTGAAAACACTCCCCGAGATTAAATATTGCTACTGCCAAATATGCGTAAGCTTTATTATTTTGAGTAAAAAACATTTTTAGATCCACTTAAATCCACTAATGTAACTCATTATTGACAGCCCCAAGGTGGAGCATCAGTTCTGGTGTATCTATATCATCATATGTGCTGCCCACTTATCTGTCGTCTTCGAAAACTCGATTTGTTTCATATGTATATTTGCCATCATTCTGGTGTATAACTGGCATATACGGAAAACGAAAGAAAATAGATAAAAATTTTGTATGCGTAATTTTGTTTGTTTAAGGCTAGCTTTGTATCCATGAACTTGTAAGGGGCTGCATTTTTATCTGGCTAGCTTCTAATATCGTCTTACTACTTGTCTTATATCTTTATTCAGCTATATCCAGTTTGGTATCGTAGTAGGGTTGTTGCGCAGATAACATTAATTCCTGCTCATTGCCCCTTTACTCTAATTTACCTTTTCTATAAAAACAATGTATAAACCCAAAGTTGCCTTGTAGCATATATTTTCACCAAAGTAACGTACATAACAGGTTGAAAGTATCTGCATTTTTCCCTACTGCAGCTACAGTAAAGTACCGTTGGCTACTGTGGAAAGCTTCCTCGTACTTCATCATATTGAAAATTATGTTTGGAATCATCTGGGCTCAATTTGAGTCAGTTAAGCTGAAGCTGGTGCTAGAGACACCTTATTGCATTATATCAAACAGAAAATATCATTAAAAATCATAAATCTAATCTGACAAATCGTTTACATTTGAATGTTGTATACGTTACATTTTTAGATACAAAACGAAGAAGCCAAAGTAAGTGAATTATCATTGACTCAATTAAAAAGGCATTTTGGTAATGATTTTAAAGTAATAACAATATGTCATAATCATCTTATCCGTGCCGCTAGGCAATATCATCCGATTTTGAAAGGAATCAGTTAAAATGATTTTGCTATGTTCTTTCTCGTGTGTGTTCCTCGCTTCAACATGATCTTCTGGCAAGTCTTTGCAATAATACTGTATTAATATGAAATGACACACCTCAGTATTTTACTGCAATTTGTTAGAAAGAAACAATATTTATTTCCGTAGATGTTTCCTATTCGCTTCTGAGAAAGCTATAACCTTTTCAAAAATGGTCTGCTCTTAAAGGAAACATTATTTTTACAGCAGCAAATTCTTTTTTAAAAGTTTACCCCATTAAGAAAGGAGGCCAAAGTAAAATTGGCAGAATAACTTACGTGAAATTGTATCCCTTCACCTTAAATTCTAAGACTGATAAATACTTAATTAAATTCTGAAGGATGAGTCTCTGGAAGCAAGGGATGAATCACAAAAAATAACAGCAAGCTCGGTTTAACTAAGGAATGTAATGTTGCGACACTGCCAATGCCACATAGCACCAGCTATTTCCTTTTTCAAACTAACTCAGAAAGAGCCCAGGTGATTCCAAATGACCAGAACATGAAGTACAAGGAAGCATTTCACCTTAGCCACATGCCACTTTACACTAGCAGCAGTGGGGTAAAATTACTTTTTTCTTTTTAAACTGTTATATTCGTTACTTTGTTTTAAATATATTCTATACGGCCAAAAGTAATTAAACTATGGTTTCATATATTGCGTTTATAGGAAAAGCCCATTACAGGTAAAGAAGTGTAAAAGGGCCATGATCAGAAACTGATTCAACTAGTGCCACAACCCTCCCACAACACCAAACTAAAAATAGTTATATAACGCATACAAAAAGCACTCAAACGATACTAGTGGGTAGCAAAATATACGTGCGCCCATTCCATGCAGATGTCCATAAGTTAGCTTTCATCAAGCATACTCAGGCACACAAAATGTATATTTTCACCTTCTTTCTTTCTGTTTTACATACATCAGAATGATGGCGAATAAACAGACAAAACAAATCAATTTTTCGAACGCTACAGATAAGTGGCCAACACATTTACTAGAACATCGTTACACAACAACAGCTGCATCGCCGTGGAAATTTCACTGTTAAATTCCATAGGGTGGGTTTAAACCAGTCCAAAGTGCCGCTTTAAAATATTTTTAACAAAACTAATGAGGTTTAGACATATCTTTCAGTAACAACACATAATCTCAGTGATGTTTTTTTTTTTCAAATAATTATTACAAACGTTACATTTCTGAGTATAAAACAGTAAGTTCTGATCAGTAAATTTCTTATGGTGTGATATTTTTATGTCATATGGATATTAATGGGGTAAAAAATAAAAGTGTTATATGTATAGTCATTCACGAAGGTTTTCTTTTCTAGTTTTAGGACAATCTCATCTTTGCATGTAATGTAAATAACACTATTTGCTGCCCGATTAGTTTATTAAACAATGCAAAAATTTTATTTTTGGGGAGATGGTCTTTACAAGCATAGAACGTCCGACCAAATCCCAATAATTGATTCTGTACAATTGTATGTGCTCGTTTTCTTGAAATAAATATTGTTTAAACCAAAATTTTATTTTACAATAGATAATATACATGTATATCACAACTGCGTTGTTTAAAAGTCAGAATTTGAAAAGAGTTTTTTTGTGTATTTTTTCTGGCGGGAACGATAGACGCTTTATGCAAACATTTTAATCTGTTAAGTACGTTACTCTGGCTAAATGTGCTGAAAAGTAAAAACAATTTTAAGCTATTGTGTTATATTATGGCTAACATGATTTTTTTGCAAAAGGCCTCAATTTGTCAACTTTAAATTGGTTATTAGCCATTTTTGTACAAATAATTATACAAAAAATGACTTTTCAGCCAAAAACAGGGAATAGGTGTAAATGTTCAACAGGACGTGGTTGACAAAGTATAAAAGCTAGAGGCCTCATATTTGTTTTGCTAGAAACGCACTGAAAGGGGCCAATTGAATAGTAAGTAAAAATGATCATTTTGGGCCTTCTTGTAATAGTCTTCGTAAAATGCAACAACTTAAGTTCCAATTTTAAATTTCCGAGGGGTACATGATATATTGTAACGAAAGTAACAACACCAAAGCTCTGAACTGTTTTCTTAGCAGCCTAATTTATAGCAAATTAACTGTTCTTACTGAAAATATTTAAATTTGATACATTTATATAGTTTAAACACATTTCTTATTGACGTCAATTAATATTTTTGATATTCAAAATTTAAAGAGGGGTAACGTAAATAACTGGCCACTACAGAGTTATGCAAGGTTTGCCAAGGTGACAAACGCTGAATTTGATAACTAGAGACCCAGACAATCATTTTGATATATAAAAACAAATGTTACACTCCGTAGACCACTATCTTCCTTTTCTAGGCCAATTATGCAATCAAATTTGCTCCACTATTAACCACAACCTTGTCTCCTGCCAGGTCAGTGCCTAACAGTAAGTGAACACCTTTTCAACGGTAATGAAGGTCTAATATCAACAGCCACTGGACCGGAAATTAAATCTGAGGACAAATAAATGTTATGAAGCGGAACATTAACAAAGCCACATTCTACACCCTGAATAAGGACACTAGTCCCGGAAGATGTCATCTCGGAGAATGGCAGGGTATAGATCTGCAAAAATAAGGGATTGAGAAGCTCCGGTATCTCGTAAGATGGAAATAGGGATAGACTGGGCCAAGTCACTATTTAGTGACACAAAACCTTCCGATAAGAATGGTTCATAAATCTTCATAACAGAATCAGTCTCAGAAATTTTGGCCTGAATAGGAATTTGATCCTCAACACAAGACTGTGGTGTTGACCGTAATGAGGTAAGACCTGTGGGTTTTGGACCCTCTTGTTTGTCTCTCTTCCTCTTAAGAGTACGCACGCAGAAATTATACGTCCTGATTGCTTACAATTATTACAAATAGGCTGAGATAAGGGATTTTGACCTTTATTTCCACCAGGGTGTTTGGATGGATGGATGGATGGATGGATGGATGGATGGATGACTTGCGATTTTACGTGCTTTTCAACAGTATTTCAGTCATATCAGGACGATGGGCGGGTGATAATGGAGGCTGTGTGCAATGGAACCCCGTTTACGGCAGAAAGAGTCTCGCCTCAAGCGGGACTCGAACCCGGGTCCGCTAGATCAGTAGGCCAGCGCTTAACCGACTGAGCTACTGGGGCTCCCACCAGGGTGTATGGATTTTGGAGTATATGTGGGACTGGAATTGCCAGATGGATAACTGAGACTCGATTTTGGACCTGACTGAGGGGAAAATGTCTTTTTAGGAAAAGGTTTGTGCGCAAAAGAAGTACAGTCAACCCTCTTTACAACGGCACTCATTACAACGGCAAAATTCTTTATAACATCATTTTGATATGCACAAAAGGCCAAATTGTTCTAAATATGCATTCTTTACAACAGCAAAATTTAAATTCAGTTTAAAGTCAACATTTTTGGGAACAAATGCCGTCGTTGTAAAGAGGGTCCACTGTATTATGAGTTAAAGAATAATATAAATTGTCGACTTGCTTTTCATCTAAGAAGGATTTGATGTCAGAATTAATGCACCTTTCAATTCTTCAACAAGCATGAGCTGTCTAAGTTTTCCATGATCAGAACCTACTTCCTTTGATGAGCTCCACCTATCAAATAATTGTTCTTTTGTTCTAGCAAATTCAACATAAGTCTGGACATTCTCTTTTCTGTAGTTCCTAAATTTCTGCCTGTAAGCCTCAGGGACCAATACATAAGTTCTTTTACTTTACGAGGATTGTCCAAAAAGTTCTGTCACTGGACTCATAACGTTGCTCACAGACGTGATAGCTCACCACGGTTTGCAACAATCGAAAGAACAATCTTTTATCTATATACTGATATCAGGTACATGGTGAAAACGTGCCATCTGGTTGAGTTATAAGCTCAAATACAGACCTTATATTTGACACTGGCCTATTTTCATGATTTTTGTTTTTCTGCTGGCTTGGCTCATTCTGCATATCTCATCAATTACATTTCGCAGGATTCTGAAATTTTCAGGGTTGCTGTCTGTTGCATTCTGTGGGACACTTCATAAAAATCAGCGAATTCTGTCAAATATATGCTATGCAAAATATTGATATATAAGATATGGTGAAATATACAGTCATGTGATTTTCAAGGACCCACTGTGCCTTCATTCTAGGGATCCTTTCTGAAATTTTGATTGAGATCACATTGTCATGATCTACTGCAGTAAAATATGCTTCAGAGTTTGAAATATTATACGTTTATGAAGCGTTTGTGCTTAGAACATGACCTAGTCGATTTTCCTATGTCGTTGTTTGCATACAGTTGAGATTACGAAATGCTGTAAACTTTTTAAAATGGACATAATAACTTGGAGATTTTTTCGCTGTGTTTATTAGTACCTGAGATATCTTAGGCACCAGGCAGTGATAATAGGGATCCCGTAACTAGAAATTGCCGGAGTTGCATCTACTAATTTGCCAGTAGGGTGATGGTACCCTTCTTTTAAAGCAGATTGTGAATGTTATGTCATTGATACAATAATCAGTTTTTTACAGCTGTGTGATAAAAACAGGGTTTTTGAATCAATTTTATTTTAGGTGAATAGCACTTTTCGTTTTTTTTTTAGATATAAGCCAGTGACAGAACTTTTTGGATGACCCTCGTATCATAATCTGAGCTCTGCTCAAGAGAAAGTTGAGTATAAATTTCGCGATCTTTGCCGATCACAACGCTCTGTAGAAGCAAGGTCCAATGCTCTTTTGGCCAATTCAAATTTTCAGCAACTTTTTCAAAGTGAAGAGAATATTTGTCACCTCTTCTTCTTGAAATAAAGGAAGGAGTCTAACGTGTTTGGTAACGTCAAAACTTTTGTAGAGTCCAAGGGCAAAGATTTTGATTTGGTACTTTCTTGAATTTCAATTTCTTTCATTCTAATTTAAAATTGTCTTTCTCTTCCTTTCTCAAATTTTATTTTTTTCCTTTTCTATACTGAACAAGAAAAGAAACGTTACATAGATTATTTAAGAATTTGAAGCTAAAGAACAATATTTCCTAATATTTGTGAGTTATTCTCTCACATGCCAGACGTCAGACAATTTTATGAACTAATCGGTTTTCGATTTGCATCAATTGTTGCAGAATTATTCCACTTTGACTGAAAACACCACAGACAATCTGAAACACTAAATGCGCATGCACAAAGGCTTAAACTTTAACACGTTCGGATTGGGCTTGTAACCGCCAATAAGAAGCCCTATGAACCTTATGACATTTAATCAGCAGTTCAAACAGATAAGCTGTCAAAGATTTTATGTCTTTGAAATTATCTCCCTAGCAATAAAAGTATAGCAAATCGTTTACTCCGATTACTCAATACATTTCAATAAAATTGTCAAGTTTAATTCATCTTATTCCAGTTTCTCCAAGCAATGGTCCATGATGAAAAAGTTTTATTAAACTGGGTAATTATCCTCAGTATATCACCTTGCATTGTCTATGGGATGTTCAGTGCATAGCATGAAAGTCAGAGTCAAATGTCCTGAAAAGCGAGGAGCGGCTGTAGCGTAGTGGATAACACTCCGGACTACCAATCCAGGGATCGCAAGTTCGATCCCCCGCTTCTCCGGTCTTTCGGATGAGACTTTAAACCGAGGTCCCGTCTCCATATGACCTCGTTGTTGGTGGGACGTTAAACCCGAGTTCACTCACTCACTCCTGAAAAGCGAAATTCCAAGCCTCGAGCTTCACGGATCAGCCATTTAGAAGCGGTGATTGGACCGTGCCTAATTAACGTCTCAGAAATGACTCGCTCACAAGGGCTGACAACTTGAGTGAAATACGGGTATTCAAAAAGCACCTCAAAATTGCACTTTCGAATTCTGACCCTCATTGAATCAAGCTGATCTGGATATAGTGCTAGGCCCGAAATCTGTATCTACGCTAGAAAACACTTTCGCTCTCCCTAAAGAGTAGAGTTTGGCACCCATGTGGATGTTATAGCCTGTACCCCTCTGGACATAATAAAGCCCGGAGACATTCTGAGAAATCCCTCTGGGGCGCTATAGGGGTGAATTTGTAAAAATAACAAAAAATGACTATTTTCTGTCATTTTTTAGATTTTGAAAAAAAATCCGGTTGTCTTAATTTTGTATTAAATTACACCCATGTATTTGTTGCCACATATGTGTTCTAATAAATAAGACCTTCAAAGGTCAGGTAAATATCACCAAAGGGGCCCCACGAAGGGATAATTACGAGTAGTATAATTTTCATAATATTTACCCCACCCTATAAAAATGCTATGCTCTGAATCAATTCTAAAAGATTTTGATTTTATTTAAGTATGGATGGTTTGCAAATAGCCTGTGACAGTTTTTAAGTGCATAACATTTTTGTTCGAGATAACGGGCGTGCCATGAAAAAATGGGATATATGAATGCAAAATTCTCTTAAACCAATGACCAAACTATTTAGGTTTAAACTACAACTGTCTCTCATTGACATGAAATAATGCATTTTGGTTGGAATTTCGTTGATGAAATGTTTAAATAAATATATAAACATCGAATCTGATGCAAATTTGGCACACATGTCAGTCATAAATATTAAGTTTATATAAACCCTGAAGAAAAAGCTACCCTTCTTTAAGTTTAATCTGTATAAAAAATAAAAAAAAAATAATGTAGTAAATAGACATTTCAGAAAGTTCCCTTACAAGGTGGTAGCATATTAAAGTAGAATATATACATATTCGTATGTGCTACTGACATATATATGTTGCATATTTATGTACGTTTTATATGGACATATTTATATGTAAAATGCAATTTATACAAAATGTATAATATGATTCAATTATACTGTGTTAAGATAAAATTTTACATTAAAAACTTGTGGAACCAGGGCTATTTCGAACTTATAAACTTGTGGAACCAGGGCTGTTTCGAACTTATAAGTGTATGGGTGCATAGTGTAACCTAATCGTCATGGTACCATGTTGTCCAATACTAACAGATGCATGTGAGCAGATGGGTCTCATCAGCCTGTGAGGGTAATAAGAACTACATGTAGAAGGGTAGGTGCAATCGTTAGCCTTGGTTGGCAGTCCACCTAGGAATTCAATTCATTGCTAGGTCTGTGAACAAAACGTGCTAAAGAACACCTATGAAAACAGCAACACCGGGTTGAAGACTTCCTAGAAGAAGCCAACGGCCAGTGTAGAGCACCAACATGAGTTCAACAGTCGTGTGTTACTTGCAAGTCCCGAGCGAGCCTTGCTCAGCTTGGTACAACATCTAGATTACATAGATCACTGTTGATTCGGATAAGTCTAATAATCTTGGCCCTTTCCGTCTGGCTGTACTATATTCAGTGGCTTGCTTGGAGAAAACAAGACGCCACTTCCACCTCCATGAGTATCCCAAGCCTAGGGGTCAATTTGGGTTGGTGTAGACCCAACATCAAAGAATGAACGTCTTCTTACCAGAGATAGACTCCCGTGGTGGAACAACACTTTTAGCCAACGGACACGTGTTCATGACCAAGGCGAGCCATATAATTTTCTTGGAATTTGGTTGTGGTCAACCTTATCAGCCTGGAGAAGTATGGGCTCCATCAGGTTGACTTTTGCCCAAGTAACATTTTGGAAGACAGACCCAAGGATACATTTTGTTGTTGTGTTATTGTTTAACGTCCACGGTAAACATCTATGGTCATGTCGGTACGGTCAGTTAACCTTACCATACTGTTCCTGGGCAGGCTTAGACCTCCTAAACGGTTAACCAGTACTAAGTGCACTTACTTTCACCAGTAAATGACAACTGCCCTTCTTGAATCAGCGGAAGGAGAAACGAAAGTAAGTGGCCGGATCGGGTATCAAACCCGGGACCTCTGGCTTAAAAGTCATACGTGCTACCGAGTGCGCTATGTGCCCCCCCCCCCCCCCCCCCCCCCCTCAATGATACTTGAATACCGCAGCCCGGCTTAATAATGACCACGCCTACCCTTTGACGTTAGTAAGTACATGTAGTTGATAAGTGTGCGACTGATGTGGCAAAGGTCAAGAAAATGAGAGGTAGGGAGAACATCTCAGTAGAAAACTGGTATGTGAGGGCTCTGAGGCGATCCGGGAAACTTGAAGAGTTGATCCACAAGAATGGACAGGTACTTCAGTAACATACTGGAGCTCTGAAAGATGCATAGAGAACTTTGGTGAAATGTCAACGGATGACAGACACAATGATTGCCTACAGCAGCAGCAGACTCTCCGTTTGCGAGCAACTCTTTTCAGTGTCACAACACATCATAAAGATCTGAGCAAGATGACAAGAAGGTAGACCATTTCTGTCAATAATTCCAGTAAATTATGAAGGACATGCTGGTTGTACAAGGTGATTGGAATGGCAAGTGGAAGGGAATCACAGACAGACTGGAGAGACGTATGTAGACCCTACTACAACGCCGAGACAAATGAGAGAGGTCTCAAACTCCTAACTTTGCAACTATAACAACCTGTACTGACAAATTACTGGGCCCCACAAACCATCCACAAAGTGGACATAGCACAGCCGAGACAGGGAGCATTAAGACCAGATTGACTACATCTTGGTGAGGAAGCAGTTCAAATGAGGAGGACAAGAAGCTTTCTTAGCGCAGACATAGGAAAATTTAAAGAGTAGCTACACTTTACACCAAGTTTACATTACCTGTTCATGATTACCTCTCAAGTTCGCCTGGAGGAGACTAGAAAGACAACCCAGCCAAGACTGTGGTTTCACCGTAAGAAGTTCGAAAACCCCGATGTGGACATGCACGTTCCAAGTAACAGTAGTCCGGAAATTTGCATCATTCATCAGTCTGAGGGATGATGACAGACACAGATAGCATGCACTGTGAAAATGTGTTTAGAATCTTAACAAAAAATGCAGTCGGATTTTTTATGTGTTTAAATCGTAACATGTTCAATTTGCAACATGTTTTGGTTTATGTTTAGAAATCAAACATGTACAAAACTGGTTGTATTTACCTTTTATTTTGAAAATTTCCTCTGTCAACATTTTCGTTTCTTTTTTTCGATCTTCAACGGGGAAACTAGAGAATGGATTCATCCGAAACGCGCAACAGAAGAAAATGTGTTTAGCAGACTTTGTCCGGGAAAATAATAGAAAAAGCGTTCATGTTTAGCTATATGATATATTCCTAAACATGTTTACACCTAAACATGTAACCACTTGTGTTTTATAGCTAAGCGCGATTTTTACAGTGTGATTACAAACTACAATACAACACTGACTGACACAGTCAGTGAGATTCTTGGGAAGAAACGTCAGAGGACAACGCCCTGGGTCATCAGATATGTTCTTGATCTCGCTGATGAGAGGAGAGATTCGAAGAAGAGCCGGTATGAAACAGAAGGAGTGAAAGATTACAGGACAACTGACAAGAGTGGTCAAAACACCTGAAGAATGCAGAGGAGACTGAAACCTGCCTAAACAAAATATCAGCATAACAAATGGTGAAGGATCTAACTTCAGGGAAACAGGGTAGATCAACAAATATCCAGGACTAGTCTGGAACATGTCTAAAAGAGCACCAAATTTTCAGCAGATGGGCAGAATATTGCTCCGAGCTATACAACCATGTGTCATGGTGACAATACAGTTCTGGACTGCACTTGGCACTAAGAAAAAGATCTACAACCGAACCTTCGCGAGGCAGCTTAGATTGCAGTAGCTGCACTGAAAAAAAGAAAAGTCTGCCAGGGTTGATAATATTTCAGTAGAACTTGTTCAAGCAGGCGGGGAGTTCTGAAGAAAAGAAGAATGGCCGACCCCAATGACTCCGTCGCTGGTTACTAGGCTCCCTCAAGAGGGCCAACAGCAGCTCTGCCAGAACTACAGAACCATCAGCCTCAAAGTAAAGTCATGTTGAAAGTCATCTTGAACAGGCTGAAACCCTAAGTTGAAGAGATTATCGCTGAACAAAAGGCTGGTTTCAGTGTCGGAAGTAGCACAACAGAACAGATAGGCCTTTTCTCTGTAGAAATTGCTCAGGTGAGCAATGGTCATTTTTGAGTCTCCTGGGCGTTTCTCGAAATGTCTCCGAGCCAAAATCTATGGGAAAATAATTGTATATTTTAATGCACAGGGTTGCCAAACTCTACTATTAAAGGAGAGCGAACCTCTTCTTTTTCTTCTGGGCTCCTGGACTAATACATTAATCTCGAAGTTTTTGACGTGATATTCATTTGCGGATCTGTGAATACTTTTTGTCAGTTAGACATAAAATAAAATTGGCAAACTCTTTATTCAGTTCAAAGAAAACATGCGTTGAAAAGTACATGTAACGTTTCTTTATTTGATCAGTAGATTTCAATTTTTAGCTCACCTGAGCACGAAGTGCTCAGGGTGAGGTTTTGGGATACCCTGATGTCTGTCGTCCGTCGTACGTCCGGACGTCCGTCAACTTTTACTTGTGTACTCTAGCGGGCACAGTTTTGATCCATCTATATGAAACTTTGTCAGAATGTTAGTCTTTATAAAATCTAGGCCAAGTTCGAAACTGGGTCATGTCGGGTCAAAAACTAGGTCACTAGGTCAAATCGTTGAAAAACCTTGTGTACGCCCAAGAGGGCACAGTTTTAATCCAAAGTTCATGAAACATGTCAGAATGTTTATCCTCATAATATTTAGGACAAGTCCGAAACTGGGTCACGTCTGGTTAAAAACTAGGTCACTAGGTCAAATCATAGAAAAACCTTGTGTACGCTCTAGAGGACACAGTTTTGATTCGAGCTTTATGAAACCTTGTCAGAATGTTTATCATCATTATCTCTACGCCAAGTTCGAAACTGGGTCATGTCAGGTCAAAAAATAGGTCACTAGGTCAATTCTTAGAAAAACCTTGTGTACACTCTAAGAAGGCACAGTTTTGATCCAAAGTTCATGAAACTTTGCCAGAATTATTATCCTTATACTATTTAGGACAAATTTGAAACTGGGTCATGTGGGCTCAAAAACTAGGTCACTAGGTCAAATCATAGAAAAACCTTGTGTACGCTCTAGAGGACACAGTTTTGATCCAATCTTTATGAAACATTGTCAGAATGTTTATCTCTATAAGCTCTAAGCCAAGTTTGAAACTAGGGCATGTCAAGTCAAAAACAAGGGCACTAGGACAAATCTAAGAAAAACCGTGTGTACGCTCTAGAAGGCACAGTTTTCAACCAAAGTTCATGAAACTTTGTCAGAATGTTTATCCTTATTATATGTAGAACAAATTGGAAACTGGGTCACGTCGGGTCAAAAACTAGGTCACTAGGTCAAATCGTTGAAAACCTTGTGTACGCTCTAGAGGACACAGTTATGATCCAATCTTTATGAAACCTTGTCTGAATGTTTATCTCCATAAACTCTAGGCCAAGTTTGAAACTGGGTCATATCGAGTCAAAAACTAGGTCACTAGGTCAAATTTTAGAAAACCTTGTGTACACTCTGGAATGCACAGTTTTGATCCAAAGTTCATGAAACTTTGTCAGAATGTTTATCCTTATACTATCTAGGATAAATTTGAAACTTCATGTGGGCTAAAAAAATAGGTCACTAGGTCAAATCATAGAAAAACCTTGTGTACACTCTAGAGGACACAGTTTTGATCCAATCTTTATGAAACCTTGTCAGAATGTTTATCTCTATAAAGTCTAGGATAAATCTGAAATTGGGTCATGTTGGGACAAAAACTAGGTCACTAGTTCAAATCTTAGAAAAAAACTTGTGTACGCTCTAGAAGGCACAGTTTTCAACCAAAGTTCATAAAACTTTGTCAGAATGTTTATACTTATTATATGTAGGACAAGTTTGAAACTGGGTTATGTCAGGTTGAAAACTTTGTCAGAATGTTTATCCTTATTATATGTAGAACAAATTGGAAACTGGGTCACGTCGGGTCAAAAACTAGGTCACTAGGTCAAATCGTTGAAAAACCTTGTGTACGCTCTAGAGGACACAGTTATGATCCAATCTTTATGAAACCTTGTTTGAATGTTTATCTCCATTTACTCTAGGCCAAGTTTGAAACTGGGTCATATCGAGTCAAAAACTAGGTCACAAGGTCAAATTTTAGAAAACCTTGTGTACACTCTGGAATGCACAGTTTTGATCCAAAGTTCATGAAACTTTGTCAGAATGTTTATCCTTATACTATCTAGGATAAATTTGAAACTTCATGTGGGCTAAAAAAATAGGTCACTAGGTCAAATCATAGAAAAACCTTGTGTACACTCTAGAGGACACAGTTTTGATCCAAACTTTATGAAACCTTGTCAGAATGTTTATCTTTATAAAGTCTAGGATAAATCTGAAATTGGGTCATGTTGGGACAAAAACTAGGTCACTAGTTCAAATCTTAGAAAAAAACTTGTGTACGCTCTAGAAGGCACAGTTTTCAACCAAACTTCATAAAACTTTGTCAGAATGTTTATACTTATTATATGTAGGACAAGTTTGAAACTAGGTTATGTCGGGTTAAAAACTAGGTCATTAGGTAAAATCATAGAAAAACCTTGTGTACGCTCTAGAGGACACAGTTTTGATCCAATCTTTATGAAACTTTGTCAGAATGTTTATGTTCATAAACTCTAGGCTAATTTCGAAAGAAGGTCATGTCAACTCAAAAATTAGGTCAATAGGTCAAATCTGAGAAAAACCTTGCGTACGCACTAGAAGGAATAGTTTTGATCCAATCTTCATGAAACTATGTCAAAATGTTTATTGTCCATATATCTAAGCCCTCCTATGAAACTGAGTCACGTCAGGTCAAAAACTAGGTCACTAGGTCAAATCTTAGAAACTTTGTGTACATCCTAGAGGGGACAGTTTTCATCCAATCTTCATGAAGCTCTGTCAGAATGTTTATCTTTATGAAATGTAGGTCAGGTTTGAAACTGGGTCATGTTGGGTCGAAAACAGGTCAAATATAAGGAAAATCTTGTATACGCTCCAGAGGGCACAGTTTTGATCCAATCTCAATGAAACTTTGTCAGAATGTACATTCTTACAATACCCAGTCCAAGTTTGAAACTGGGTCATGTCGGGTCAAAAACTAGGTCAAATATTAGGAAAACCTTGTGTAAGCTCTAGAGGTCACAGTTTTGATCCAAACCTGATGAAATTTTGTCAGAATGTTTATCCTTACAATATCTAGGCCAAGAATGAAACTGGGTCATGTTGGGTCAAAAACTAGGTCAGATCTTAGAAAAACCTTGTGTACGCTCTAGAGGACACAGTTTTGATCCAATCTTTTGAAAGTTTGTCAGAATGTTTATCGTCACAATATTTAGGCCAAGATTTAAAGTAGATTATGTCGGGTCAAAAACTACGTCACTAGGTCAGATGTAAGAACGACCTTGTGTACACTTAAGAGGGCACAGTTTTGATCCAATCTTCATGAACCTTTGTCAGAATGTTTATCCTCACGATATCCAGTCCAAGTTTGAAACTGGGTCATGTCAGGTCAAAAACTGGGTCACTAGGTCAAATCTTAGAAAAACTTTGTGCACACCCTAGAGGGCAAGTTTTGATTCAATCTTCATGAAACTTTGTCAGAATGTTTATCTGCATAAAATCTAGGTCAAGTTTGAAACTGGGTCATGTCGGGTCAAAAGCTAGGTCACTAGGTCAAATCTAAATTAAGTTACGCTGCAAGAATCAGAACTAACATTGCAATGATGCCAGACACAAACTCCTTGGAATACATTAGTTTCACCACAGTGAGATAATGATGCTACCATTCTATCATCTGTCTTTGCTTAGTTCAGTCTAGTTCAAATCCATCAAAGATCCTCAACATGAACGAGAACTTTTCGGAGAAGGAACTCAACATAAAAGGGAACTTTTCGGAAAAAGCGAGTCTGCCATTTTCAGCTCACCTGAGCCTTACAGTATTGGTGTTAGCTGCCTCTGTCATCAATCCATAAACATTTTCAAACATCTCTGAAAGCACTTGGCAGACTAAACTCAAATTTCATATGGAGCCTGCACATGGGTCAAAGGATTGAAAGTTCTTCAAATAATCTTGGTCACATGACTAAGGTGGCCGACATTCCCATGTATGGTAAAAACTCTTATAAATCTTCACCAGAGCCAGTGAACTGATTAATGCCCAGGTGAGCGATTCAGGGCCACCATGGCCCTTTTGTTTCCTTTTTCTTTCTGCATTTCACTTTCTTTTTTTCTCGTTCTTCCATTTCTAACTTTAATTGTTCATGTTCTAATTTTCAGAGCCTAATTTTCTCTTCAGACTCTAATCTTAACTTTTCCATTTCAAATTGTCTCTGAATTTCAAATTCTCGCATCTGCAAATCTGTCTCAGTGACAAGAATGTGAGATGTTGCAGACGAATAAAATATTTCCTCATCAACAAAGGACTGAATCAAAATATTTTTAATTTCATGTTTCAGGAAGGACCTTTGTACTGAGGTTAATTTTTATGTGTTGCAATTTCCAGTAAATTTAATCTGCATTTTTGGCAAAGTTCAACAGTTCCTGTGAAGGCGCAACAATGAACTTATTGAGATCAAAAGACATGATCGCAATGAATAGCAAACAGTGAAAAAAAATCAGTTTAAAATTAGTTGATGCACAAGAAGTTTCAATCCCGGACGACGAGCCCCCATTTGTTACACGGCTTGGCAGTGGTAACAAGAAAGATGGAAATAAACCAGCATCAAGCTTTTTTTTAATTTAACAAAATTTATTTACATGTTCAACAAAACAAAACAGTCATTCATCAATCAAGAAAAATGTGATTTACAATATCTTGATTTATCCTGAATATCCCTCGGTATATTCTAAACACAAGTCCTTTAACAGAAGATGGTCAATTTCATATGCACAAATTTCCAATCCAAAATAAATCAAGAAGAAAGTCACAAAGTAATCCAATATATTTAAATTCCTGTTTAAACTCATTTAAATATAGACTGCTAAAAGTTTACAAAGATGTCTAAATAAAAATTTGTGTTCTTTATTTATTATCTATACTATTCACTAATTAACAAGTGATAGAAGAAGGTTCTCAGTTCTGACAGAATTTTAGACCAGAAGATTTTTAATGTTTACAACAGAAAGTTCTACTATTTTCTTCAGTACAAAAATAGGTTAATCTAGAAATCTCTCGAACTATCTTGAAAGTTCTCTAAGCTTCCTGAACCTTCCACAACCTTCTTTTGACAATGAGGAACAATTTTCAGAACTTTTCTTTCTATTTCGCGAACCATTCTTAAGTTTTCCTAATTTTCTAGAATGTTCTAAAGTACAATGTAAACAACTTGTTTATTTCAAACCTACAAAACATCCAGAAACTTCAAAATCATGGCATAAGACAATATTTACAGCATTTAAACACCATATTCATAACAATGTGCTCATGAGAGACTGTCTAAAATCTATGCTGCTTTGTCTATGATAGAGTATCTGTAATAGTTTGTCTCTCTGTGTGTCTGAGTTAACACTTTAAGAGCCAGAAGTGAAAATAGTTGAATTTGCAATCAGCGTATATCCAGATGAGGCGGCTCGTTATAAATGTTTTTGAAATTTTCCAGACGTAATTTTTGTTGTCTACTTTTTGGCGTTTTAATGGTTAGATTGTGTCTGTGTCTGTGATAGATTGTCTGGAAAACTGGTCTTCTCGATTTAATTTTCCAATGTCGCATATACCAATGCAACATCATGTCAATTAAAAAAACACTGACACTGACACTTTCATTGCAGTCGTAAGATAAGACTTGTAAGTAACCTTTGTCGCGTGATGGATTGGTGGAAATTTTTCTGACTGTCATGTGTCGACATGTCGAGAGGTGCCCTGATCGAGTAATCAGAGACGCCTGTTTGTAGTGCAGAAAGTTGCGGGTTTAAATCCGGTTTCGGCCAACGGCAACTGAAAAACTTTTTCTCCTTGACGTTGCTCGTTTGTAGTGCAGAAAGTTGCGGGTTCAAATCCAGTTTCGGCCAACGACAACTGAAAAAAACTTTTCTACTTAACTTCGTCGTCATCGACGTCATGTGACGTCATTTTCTGTCTACATGTTTATTACACTTGAAAAAGATCAGTGGAGGCAAAAACGTCGTGATAATAAATGTTGTATAACATTTTGGAGTTGTTCTCTGGTATTTTTGCTAAACTGTCTAAGTCTCCAAATTCAAGTAGAACAATACAACAATTATGATAATTTAAAGCTGTCGACAGTGTCCTTGTAATAACAAGATACAAGAAATTGGTGAGTTTTATCATCGTAGACAATGGCTTCTGGTTTTCTACCCAGACTGTCCGGTGTAGACAGAAGGATCTTCTCATCAGACAAGTCTCCTGATAATCCTGATACCTCATTTGTACTCCAGTAACAGACATATACGTTACCAGCAGTGTCAGTGGTTACACCTCTGGGCCTCTTCCTCTGTAGCTGACGTCTAGTGATAACATCACCAGTCTCGCCATTTAACAATGTCAACGTGTTGTTACCCCAGTCTGCTACTATCACAGTCGATGATCTTCCTTCCTCAGGACTGGTCAAATAACGAGGAAGCATAAACAATGATTCTCCCTGTTTATCAGAGGACACTGACCAGCACACCTTACCAGTTAGGTCAATCAGCTTCACAGACTCAATAGGGCTGTCTGAAGAAATGACAAGTTTATTGGTGTATTTGGTGATACCGCCGACATCGTATGGTACTTTGGTTGTGGCCTTGATTAGCAGCTGACTACCGGAGATGTCCAGTGTGACCAGTGAGTTGTTGGTAGTTGTGACAACAGCCTCCTTGTCACTGATCACAGCTATATCTGAAGGTCTTGGATCGGCCAAGAACGCATATCAGTGTTTGTCAGGAACTAAGACAGAAGACATAAAATTCATGTCATGAGAGAACAACTTAACTTTAGAGTTTCTTTTATCAACCATAAGTATTCTGCCATCCTCGGTTATTGCCATACCAGTGATGCTACATGTTTTCTTGTCTTCCTTCAGCTTTACTTTGTACTCACATAGTTTAGTAGCATTCATCTGTGGTCCTGGTCCAGTCTGTTTAGCAACATTTATCACTGACACTGGCATTGTCGGCAATCCAATTTCTCCTGCTTTGTATCCAGTTGATTGCGTTGGCGGTGCCACAATATTTGGTCCCTGTAGAGTAGAGGGAAACACAAGATCAATTAGTAAGATGTTGGTATATGGCATTGTACGTGAGTTCGTCACGGAACCCAGTGTGAATGATGTAGACAGAAAGTCTTCAATAATCTCACTTGGGATAAATGACAGATTCGCGAAAAGCATTGACTCATCTAAATTTCTAAACTCCCCAATGATTTGATTTATGTCACGTACATTTTTTTGTATCTTGAGAAACAATTTCGTGTCTACAGGTCTTCCTTGGATCTTTTCTGTATTAATTATGGAAGAGTCCAGCTTGGCAATCATCGCATTAATTTTCTCTTGGTGCTGAGACATCAGCAATATCTGGGACTGACAGTTAGCCTCAATATCAGATTGTATGTCTTTGTATAGTTTGTTCACTTTTGAAATTATCTGATCATATATCGTTTGGGCTTCCGTCAATGCTGATTTCCTTTGTTCTTTCACTTTCTTAATGTTAGTTTCCAATGACAACGTGACTGATCTCATTTGATCTTGTAAATTTTTTAATGCATCATACAATGAATCCGTTTCTGAAGAACTGATATGTTTACAGACATCTTCTATACTCTGGACGATACAGTTTGTGTGATTTGAAGAACATGAAGAACAAATCATGTTCTTATGTTCACTACAAAATTGGTCTTTCACCAATGCTGGATGGTCATCACAGTGGTGAAACTTTGGTGGTTTATCAGCCTGGGACTGTGGCATGCTGGACCCTTTCAAAATAACATGACCTTCGGCTACTTGGAATTTTCCATGGAATACATGACAACCAGAGCATAGGAACTGAACACAGTCTTGACAATATCCGTACACCTTGACGTTGAGACCCTTTGTTTCAAAACAGATATCACAGTAAGGATCTACGTATTCGTCAGATGTACCACGCTTTTCGTCCATGTCATCGGCCATTCTAAAAATACAAGCAAACAATATTTGTTATTATTTTTAACCCGTCAACATTTTAAATATATTGTAGTAAAACACTTGTATTTTATATGCTCTAGAAGGAAGTTTCTACTTAAACTCAATTGGTAATATGTCGGATAACAGTTCAGAATTTAATGCCCCCGCCATTAAAAATGGGGGGGGGGGGGAGGGCATACAGTATCACCGCTGTCCGTACGTACGTACGTCCCGTACGTACGTACGTCCCGTACGAAATGGTTTCCGTTCGATATCTTTTGAAAGCATCGGTGTATTGAATTCATATTTTATACACAGGTATATAATCATAAGATACAGGTCTAGGTCGATGTTGGGCAAAATACGTCGATAATTGTGGGAGTTATGGCCCTTTTTTTGACTTCATTTTATATGTAAGAATGGTTTCCGTTCGATATCTTTTGAAAGCATTGGTGTATTGAATTCATATTTATACTCAGGTATATAATGAAAGGATACAGATCAAGTTCGATGTTGGGCAAAATCTGTTGATTATTGTGGGAGTTATGGCCCTTTTTCGACTTCATTTTATATGAAAAAATGGTTTCCGTTCAATATCTTTTGAAAGCATGGGTGTATTGAATTTATATTTTATTTACAGGTATATAATCACAGAAGACAGGTCAAGTTCGATGTTGGGCAAACTCCGTTGATTATTGTGGGAGTTATGGCCCTTTTTCGACTGCATTTTGTATGAAAAACTGGTTTCCGTTCATTATCTTTTGAAAACATTGGTGTATTGAATTCATGTTTTACACACAGGTATATAACCATAAAATACAGGTCAAGTTCGATGTTGATCCAAGAAGCACAATAAATCTGCCCAAGGAAAACAATAAAGCATGTACCACAGAAGTCTGCCTTTGTGAACCTAGTTATGCTCCAAGTGCCAGTACCTTAAATAAGGCGCCATCCTACTTAGGGCACTAGGCGGGGGCATCCGTGTCCTATGGACACATTTCTAGTTGTTTATGGTATTCTGAAACGTAAAGCGCAAACTGAAGAACTATGTTTTTGTAATATTAAAGTGCGTACATCGTCGAATATTGCTGGTCAAGTACTTTATAGCTCCGCAGTGTGAACTGTGATGAAGGCCCTTCCAAAAGAATCAGCCATGCCAGTTTCATTTTTGCTTCCTTTCTCAATGGGAATTTAACTCTTATAGGATTATGTTATCTTTTCTTTTTAGTAGACCCCTTTTTGGAACAGATTCCTCATCCAAGGCAAAAGAAGAAACTCATGAAAGTTGTTCTTTGTAAAAATGGCAGAAAATTTGGAGACAACCCCATTCATTTTAGGTAGACTGAACTGTTACTTCTTCTTTGTAGCGGCATTATATATAATGGGCGGAAATTATTGAGAATTTTTACCAGATTTCAGCCAGAATTTTTCTAGCTTCATATGGAATGAATAAAACCGGTTCGATATCTTGTTGCTATATTCATCACAGTACTACAATGTGACGTTTTGATATTTGTCATCATCCATTTGACGTGGTTTTCTTTCCTTTAATCAAGAAGCATGAAAGTTGAGCAAAATCACAAAACAAGATGAAATTCGAAATAAAATGTCTACAATAAAATGCTAAAGAAAGACAATATATTTAAAATTATTTTCCAGATACAGAAACACCACTGCTATACAATCAGCAACTATGTGATATAATATTTGTCTTATAAGAATCTATTTAGCTCTGAACAACACTGAGATTTTCAGATTTTCACAAAATTCTAAGAAATGGTAAATTTGCCAATAAAAATCCCAAAGCGAGATATTCCCAAGACCAATTCACGTGCGAAGTTTTAAGCAATGAATCAAAAATACTCGTCATCGAACGGAACTGAAGTGCTAATAGATGGACGGACAGACAGACGGACATACAGACAGACGTACATACGATAGACCGACAAACAGACACACAGGAAGCCAGCGGGAATACATCATACCCCACCCCGCTTACAAAATTGTGATCATAGGAACGTTCAAATCTGTCAAAACAAATTAAAAATTGAAAACATTTTCGAGAGCAGTTGACACTTGTCACTGTGGCAGAGGAGGTGTGGCCTAGCTGATAATGGAAACTGACTAATCACATGTTTCTGATAGGAGTTTATTTGGTGACACCACGGTTAATTCAAAATCTTTTCTGTTTTCTCAAGTTAACAGAATGACAAGTAATTAAATCAAAGTGTCAAAACGAAGTCTTAAGACCTGATTTGAAACTTTTATACTGTGATAGATGACAAAAATACAAAGTGCTAGGCATAAGAACTGTAATGTTGAAATAAGTGCTAAGGTTTTAAGACTGTAGTATGTAGTGAAAACCATGTTAAAGCCACCTGATGACTACCTTTAGCAGGGAAGAAACAGAGCCGTCATTCCAGTACCAAACGTATTTGTCACAAAAAAATCCTAAAATTGGCCAATCGACCAATAAAATTTCAATCGACCAGTAATGACCAGTATTGACCACTTAAGAAGTATTGGCCGGGGCGGTTATAACCGGTTAAAACCAGCGGTTAAAACCGGGGCTGGTTTTAACAACCCAACCTTGGCTATTTGCTGTCTATAAAACAGGCTATTTTGCGAAGTACCTCTAAACCTGATCTATCACTAGGAAGTAACGCGCATCTTTAATGTCTATATAATACATAAGTAATCTTTAATTTTGTTGAAAAAAGTATTTTGAAACAGAAACGTTTCTTTTGAAAAAAATGCCCATATTTAGTTATTATTTTGACTGTTAGTTACACGGGAGTAAATTTATCAATGTAACAACCTTCAGAATGGCCAACATTAGTATTGCATACAAATAGAAGCTAGTATAGTTGCATTCAGTAACACCTGTATTAACTGTAAAACTTCTTGATTGTAATGCATAAATTGGCATGATTTATGGCTGTTTCACTACATGACTGTACTCCCTTCACTAAAGCTTAAAACTTTGTTTAGATTTAGTGGAAAAACATCTGAAAATGACAAGATGAAATTCTGAAAGTCGGTTTCCAGTTATGTATTAATTTGAAAATACCAGTGGAGAGAGAAAATCATTTTTATCCCTTTTAATAAACGAGAAAAGCTAGAAAATGTTTTGTTTTATAGACAGCAAAAAGGCTATACCTATTTAATTTGAGCGAATGGGTCTCGTCAGCCTGGGAGGGTAATTAAAACTAGAAGGGTATGTGCATTCTTTAACCTGGGTTGGCAGTCAACCTAGGAGCCCATTGATTGCTATGTCTCTGAATAAAACCTGCTAACCAACATCTGTTCAAACACCATCACTAGGCGGAAGTCTTCTTAGAAGAAGTCAACGGCCAGTGCAGATCTCCAGCATCAGTTCAACATGCAGCTATGTGTTACTGGCAAGACCCGAGCGAGCCTCCCAGCAGGCACATAAAGTTAAAACAACACTGAGCCAATATTGTTTCAACGTCAGGACGTTGAATCAGCGGAGATTCAATGTTGAGTCAACACTGTTGGCCAGTTGGGCTTGCTTACCTTGGTACAACGTCCAGATTAAAGGGATCACTGTAGGTTAACAAAGCCCAATCGCCTTGGCCCTCTAAGTCTGGTTGTTCATACTATAGGCAGTGGGCAAGTCAGTGACTTGCTGGGGAGGGTGGGAGGGAGACGCTCCCACCTTCATGAGTCTCCCAACCCTATCGGTCAGGATCGATCCACAACTATCAAGGAAAATCTGGGTTGGGGCATATCTAACATAAGAACAACAGATTCTCAGATAGGCAGAACGATGCACAGAGCTATGCAACCATGAGAGTTATGGTGAAAACGCAGGTCTGGACTGCACTCAGCACCCAGAAAAAAATCAACAACCGATCCTTCGTGACTGAGGAAGTTGAGATTGCAATAGCTGCACTGGCAACGGGGAAGTTCGTCGCCGGAGTTGGTTATATACTAGCAGAGCTGGAGAGCCCACGACTGATGTTCTACAAAGATCTGTAACAAGATCTGAAGAACAGGAAAATGGCCGACCCCATGGACCCAGTCGCTAATTACTACACTCACTGAAAATTGCCACCATCTGCTCTTCCAGAAAAACATCACCATCAGCCTAATCAGGCGACAGAGTAAATTCATGCTGAAAGTCATATTGATCAGGCCCAAGCCTCAAGTTGAAGAGGTTATCGCTGAAGAACCGGCTGGGTTCAGAGCCGGAAGAAATACCACAGAACAGATAGGCCTATCCCCTACAGAAATTACGCAGGTGAGCAGATAATCATTTTAAGTCTCATGGGCATTTCTCGAAATGTCCCCAGGACAATATCTATAGTAAAATGAATGTATATTATGATGTACAGGGTTGCCAAACTCTACTTTTAAGGGAGAGTGAACGAACATCTTTTTTCCTGTGCCCCTAGACTATAAGGCTGGTTACTAGTACTTTGCTACTGAAAGCAGTATTCATACGCCTGGTCCATGTGTAATGAATTTCTCAAACCCTTTATTAAATTGTAGACTTATTATATGATTAATTTGACGAGTCCATTTCAAACTGTCTATAGATTCATTCATTTGGTCAATATCATCTGTTGGCCACTAAAGCGCTATTTAAGGTGGTGATAATCACTGATTTGGGACAAAGACAAAAATTTGCATAAAATACTCAAAATAACACTGATCTTTCCAAAACTTAGCAGATGCCTTCTTTATGTTGTTTCTCATAATTTAGAATCCCAAAATGCAGCATTTGTTAATGTTAAAAAGTGTTTTTATAAGAGAAGATCAAAGGGTAATTTTCTGCGAATAAATCTGAAAAAAAAATGATATCATTATTGAAAATATACTTAGTGCTTAGAGTA
The DNA here is from genome assembly GCA_963989385.1 of Ctena decussata. Lineage (NCBI taxonomy): Eukaryota > Metazoa > Mollusca > Bivalvia > Lucinida > Lucinidae > Ctena > Ctena decussata. The sequence continues at coordinate 40,883,973 of OZ022506.1, read as the reverse complement.
CCTTGTTGCATAATGGAGAGCGTCCTAGCAATCATTTTTTCCATCTCTTTCACACATTATCAGGCTGAGCAGTTGAAAAAAGATGCAGTCTGTGTCCAAATTTTTTTGTCAAAACACACAGGTGAGACAGGTGATACTATTTTAACAAGGTTGAACAATTTCATCTACACACCACTGATCATGTCAGTAATGTATTATTTATATTGTAGGTGTTAACATAGGTATGCTTGCCTACCCTATATTTAATAAATGCGTCCAGTGTACATTGACTTTGTACATGGCTGAACATTGAGAAAAAGCTACCGTTTTCATCTGGTCTACATTATAATTTGAGAAAGAGTTGGAAAAAATAATTGCTAGGACGCTCTTCATTATGCAATAATGCACCTTCAGCACTACGTAAATTTTCGATAACGATAATATTTTTTCAGATTTATTCGCAGAAAATTACTCTTTGATCTTTCCTTATAAATCACTTTTTTATGCAGTATGTACGTCTATTTTGTATTCTAAACTGTAAAGAACAATGAAAATAAGAAGTCTGCTAACTTTCAGGGAGATACGTTCCTTTTTAATGGTTTTATGCAGATTTTTACATTTACCATAAATCACCACCTTAATGGTTTAAAATATGAAAGAAATCCTCTGATGATTAAAAAAAAAGGTAAAAAAGAAAAGGTAAATATGTAATAAAAGTGAATTGAGGCTTATTGAAGCTGACAATAATAGTCTGTTTAAATGACGCTTTTCCCCAAATATACGCTATGTTTATATTTCTTTCCTTTTTCTGTCTTTTCACTTTTTCCTCTGCCTTTCTACTTTTTCCCTATCAATCTACAATGTAAAATGTTTGCTATGCCAACAATGATCTGTTATGTTTAACTGTTTCTCATATGTCACTTTATGTGACCTGGGAGTGAAATAAAGATTTGTTGAGTTGAATTGAGTATAGAATTTCACAGTAAGTATTGTCACATTAATACATTAAAGAATAATTATGTGACTCAATATTGAATTTCATAATCGTTTTGGGGTTGACGGAACAGGGGTGAATTGAATCAATTAACTCGAAAACAATGTCATTTTAAAAGCAAAATAAACACAATGTTTTGCTTGCATTATTAATTTAACGTCTTACTTCAGTAATATTCTTTTGGGTGGGGGTTAGGGTGGGGTTGGGGAGTTGAAAACAGCAATAAAATGTCTTCTTTTTTTACTTTACTTTTTATTTTGTAAAACAGATAAAAAAGTTAAATTTTGGTTGATAATGGAATAATTTGATAAATCTAGCTCGTATCTGAAATAGTTTACACAATAGGCTGTCCATCATATCCGAAACGTATCCCCTTTGTCCTAATACGCGGCCCGGTTCTGTTTGTCCTATAATTGACGTGGTTTGTTTTGTCCTGAAACGTGGTCCGTCATGTCATGAAACCTGGTCCGTTTTGTCCCGAAAACTGGTCCGTTTTGTCGGGTCCGTTTTGTCCGAGGATCGTAACGACCACACTAGCGCTAAATAACAATTGACTGGTCTCCCTGGTTTAAGATTCCGCCAGGTGGCTACAACTTTGTAAATAGCAGAAGACATAGCGTTTATTTATAGCATACGCGCTGACGTAATGGAATATTCCTCATAGTTCAACAAAAATGTGCTGAGGCAGGTATATACCAGGTACTCGATGGGATATAGTGATAAAAGTGTTATTATTTTCGTTCTAAGCATATTTTCTCGGCGATATGAAATTAAATTTATTACAAGGTCATAGTATAACGGGCTGCAGTAGTAAACAGACGCGCTTTTCCGGAAAAGCGCTATTGCATTAGTATTTTTTTTTCTTCCTATGACCAATATACTGCTTATCCATCGTTATTTGGTAGCCGTCTAGCATAGCTGCACATTTACGGAAGGAGACCGATCTAGAATAAAGTTTCCTTTTAAAGGAAAGGCTTGCCAAGTTAGCGCTTTGTTTCTGAAATACATGTATTCAATGTTTGTGGTATTTTGTCGTTTCTGGTTTGTGGTCTTGAGATGGTATCTTACTTGGAGACACTTTCTTCATTTAAAAACTTCCACTGTAGTAAACAATGAGGTTACGCTACATTCTGGCTGTTCTGACAATCATATGATAACCTTCAGTGAAAAGGTCAATTTTTGTATTACTGCTAATGAAAAATATTTCATAAAAGCATTTAAAAATAAGGATTTTCGTAAACTGTTATGTATTGTTATATAAGAAATTTTACGACCTTAGCAGATTTACTGGGAGTTTCTTCGTTTATTTATCTATTTATTTATTTATTTATTTTGTGAAACTAAGCAGAACTGTGTTTATACTTTGGAGCAAATGGACTACACATAGCTGGTGAAGTGTAAAATGAAAATAGTTCAAAGGGTATTCAAGTTACAGAGTGGACAAGAAAATGTTAATGGACATACTAATATACGGACAGAGACAGATGGACGAGAATTTGATTGCTATGTTCCCTGAACTGTTCGGTTAGGACAAAGTTATGTTTATTATAAGATCGTCTTGTCTTGATGTTAAAAAAATACATCTTACATTGGAAAAGTACTTTTACATGTCTCTTACATGTAAGATGATATATGGGTCTTGATTTCTGATATGAGAAGGAAATAGTGAAGTAGTTCGTCCTACTAGCCTCATTTGTGACAGATTTGTAGGAACAAAAATCTTACTGTTCGCAACAATGGATATTATTACAAGGAGAATTAACTTTTTGGACTGTGTTCCTCCTTGTTTCTGTTGGAGCACATTTAAAGGCTGACTACCACTGAGAGTCTCAGAGGAGGTTATAATGAAAATGATAGTGCCTTCCCAAACAGTTGCCATGGATCGTCTGCAAATATTCAGCTTATTCTTTTCGGTATTTTGTCATCACTGAGTTTATTTATAAGTACTGGTAAAGCCAGTGGTATGTTGTTGTTGTGTTATTGTTTTACATCCATGGTAAACAGCTGCATGTATGGTCATGTCAGGACGGTCAGTTAATTCAACTACAATATTCCTGGGCAGGCTTAGCCATCCTAAGCGGTCAACTAGTACTAAGTGCACTTACTTTCGCCAGTAACTGACAACTGCCCTTCATGACCCAGCGGAAGCGGAAACAAGAGTAAGTGGCCCGACCGTATATCGAACCCGGGACCTCTGTTTTTTTAGTCTGACGCGCCACCGACTGCACTATGCGACCCAGCAAGCCTGTGGTATAGAGTATAACTGGTAAATGTTAATGATAACAAGTCAATGAAGGAATTAGTGTATTTTTGTTGCTTCCAAAGAATGTTTATTTTCAGAATCTTGCGTGCTGCCCTTGGTCATCACAAATTTTGTCATTAGGGATTTAATGCAAAAGAAAAAAGAACTCTTCTATATTTTAGTAGTTGTTGTTTTGTTGTTATTTTATTGTTTTACATTCACGATAAAAAGCTATGGCCATGTCGGGACGGTCTATTACCCTAACCACACTATTCCTGGGCTGGCTTAGACAATCTAAGCGGTTAACCAGTACTATGTGCCCATTGTCATACTTTCACGAGTAACTGACAAGTGCCCTTCTTGAATCAGGGGAAGGAGAAACGAAAGTATGTGGCCGGACCGAGTATCGAACCCGGGACCTCTGGCTCTTGAGTCAAAACGCACTACCAACTGCGCTACGCGGCCCGGTCCCTCTAAATTTTAGTAAGTTTTATTCAGAAAGGAAGGTAATTGTTAAAACTACATAGACCTATAAAAAGGACGATTTGATGGTAATTGTAAGATACTGATATTCTCCCCCACATGTTGTGTTTCCTGAACTGATTTTTTTCAATAGGACACTTTCATGAAACTGGATTAAAATGTACGTTTATGAAAAAAATAAGAAACTGATTCTCAATATACATTTATGAAAAATAAGAAATAGTATCTCGTAAATACGAGCAAACACCTTGTCTGTAAAACCAGTAAATGCGAAGGGCTGTGAAGGCCAGGATACCAATTTTCAGGCTTCCAGAGTCCATACACGAGACGCTCTCCTGTTTTGTGAGATCACTGATTCGAATTTGTGATGTTAATTATTTTCTATTTGATATCGCCTATTCGTTGAGTTTGATGATATTACTAATTACATTGTGATATTACAAAGTTTTTGTAAATTGTCTAACTATTTTGTAATGTCACTTACACAAAATCGTTTTTTTTATATATAAAACTCAGTTAGAACTTGTGATGTCATTATCGAATAAGTGACAACTAGAAATGGAATTAATGATATCACAAGTGCTCACAAATTATTGGGATAGCAAATTTGCTATATCCTAAGTTCAGTTTACTGATATCACTAACTCGACCCCAATTTTGATTTGCTGACATTTATTTTTAGTATTTTGATATTTTTCATATTTTCTGGTATCACAAAATTCATTCAGTTAAGTGATACCACTAACTCAATTTAGTGTTTCACATAGGTTATACATCTGTTTGCGATTCTTATATATTTTGTGATATCACAGGATCGATTTTGCGGGTATCACTAGTTCATAATTATAGTTTGATATTACTAATTCTTTTTTCGATTTCAATTCTAACATTTAATGATATCGTAGCAATCATGAAATAGTGATATTACTAAACTGGTTTTGTGATATCACAAACTAGAAAAAGTGACATTACAATTAAATTATGATTTTGGACATCTTCATTGAGATGTCGCAAATTTTATCTGTGATGTCAAAAAATCACGCCAGTTTCGTGATATCTCAAAATCGAATGTGATACCATAAACCAAGGTATTTACAGTAATGGCGCCTCATACATCCATGAATTGTGCACGGCCGGTCTACGCAAGTCCGCAAAACATCAGTTTCTACTATTTGGGGTATAAATGGGCAAAGCGAATTTTAATGATATAGTACCGACTGCGGACAGTTCGCCTATGCAAGACTTACATAAGAAGTTTCATGAGCATGATTTCGATATTTAAGGTGTATGGGTACACCTCCATGTTTTCTCGCCTCACAAAAGGGAACACTTTTCGTGACTTCCTATTTGCTTCCCTAGAGGATGTTATCCTTCAAAATGAGTCTACTGATATAAGAAACAATTTGCACCAAGGGGAGCAACTCCTTTCCTTTAAGAGATTATCCCGATTGATAAAGGAAGCTAAATTTTGTCAGTAAATCTTGTATGAATAAAACATTGTTCAACAAATGGTAGAATTGCTTTCTCGGAAAGCCCATACACCCAAAAATTTAAAACAATTGTTATTTTTCCTTTCGATTTCGATCACTGAATGATGACACACACATAAATAATTTAATAACATTGTTATATTAAGGAAAAGATTAAGCCCATGATTAAACTACTGTCTGGCAACAAAATAAACAGTGAAAATAAAAAATACTTACATTTTAGTCACAGTACAGAAATCAGATCATATTATATCTGACCTCTGTTTCTTTATGGCGACAAAATAACAAGATAGTTAATGACATTTCTATATTTAGGAAAATATCGTCACGATTTAAGCTCACCCGTACGAAGTACAGGAAAAGCTATCGTAGTCAGCCTAGAGTCGGCTGGCATACTAATTTGACTGATGTTTTGGTTTCAAGTTTTTATGCCCCTGCCGTCGGCATGATGCCGGGGGCATGCAGTGTTTCTGTCTTGCATACGTGTGTGCGTTATTACGTCTCTACGTCCGTATGTACGCACGTGATCCTGTTAGACTATGGTTTAGATTTCTGGGTTTCTATTATTGTAGCACCTTCAAAGGGGGGTGCCTATAAGGCCCTTTTTCTGCCCAAGAGCAAAATGTTTTATTTTCAGCTGATGGTTAGACTATAGTGTCCGCTATACTGAATCAATAGTGGTTAACTCCGTAATTTAATCAACATGTTGCACTCTCCCAACGGTGAACCCATGTTAGTTTGGTAAGAAGTGATCCATTGGTTCTAGAGATATGGTAGAATATATTGAATTCAAAGTACCAAAATTAATGAAAATTGACAAAGTCGCTAAAAGAAATTCTGCAGACATAAGATTTTACTTTAAAAATAGAATTTGAGAAAAGATGTCACCAAAGACATTACTTCGACTTATAAAGGAATGTATTTATGAATGCCATTAAATTTGAAGGAGAAATATAGCTTATAATATGACACACCTGGTTCATGTTGATTTACCCAACCCACTTTAATAACCCCATTATTCCAAAAGTAGGGCTTACGGAGCTTAACCACTATTGATTCAGTATAGCGGACACTATCGTCTAATCATCAGCTGAAAATAAAACATTTTGCTCGTGGGCAGACAAAGGGCCTTATAGCCACTCCCCCCCCCCCCCTTTCAGTAAAGAATAAGTCTTAAAAAATGTGAGGATCCGTGTTTATTGTTCCGTCAAACTTGTAGTTTTAGTTACCTCCCCTTCGTTGATATTCATTACAGCGAATCTCATAAAATATTTAAGCTAGGATGATGAAATTTCATATACAGTTTGGTTGTGAGATATGCTACATCAAATGAACTTTCGGAAAAATGTCATTAAAAAGTGACGTAGTTATGCCCTTTCTAGGATTTTAGCATTTCCCCACTTTCAGACAAGCAAAAAAGCATCAAGCTTGGAAAATTTCTGAAACATTTCTGTAAAATGTAACAGAACTGTGTCCCTTTTCAGGCTTGGACATCTAAAGTTTGACATCTGTTATGACAAGCATATGGTTGGAGGCATAGCGTTTCACAAACCTAGTTTCCAGTTTATTTTGTTCCAGATGCAGCAACTTTACCTTTTATCGAAACTTCCACAAACTTGTCAATAACCAGGACAGGAATAGATCCTCATGTAAAATTTACCTAAGAGTTACTTGCCCAAGAGCACTTAGATAGCCCATATTTGACTTTGTCATGGGCATAATGAATGCTTGAACTCAAGTGAGCGATCGTTGTCATTGGGCGACTTGTTGACATTTCTTCTTCAGTCGGTGTCTAAGGTAAGTTGTAGAATGTGATGTGATTGTCGATTTTCTATGTCTCTGCTATGTTGTTGGTTCTGCTTGTCGAGACTCATCATTGATCTACCAGATCAATCAGGATACTTATGTTAAATGTGAAGACGTTGAAAGAAAAGAAAAAGTAAAAGTTGCAAATACACATAATGTTTTAAAAAAAAAACTATTTTAACTCTCACCTTTTCTCTGAATTCCGAAGCTAAATCAATTGAAAGTTTGTTATTTTTCAAATTGTTCAATAATCATATCACGAAAGTATTCGTTTTATCTCATTAATTATAGTTGAGCCGCGACACGATAAAAGCAACAAAGTGGTTGTGCGCCTAGCGCAGACTCAGGTCAGCCTGGACATCCGCCCAGTCTGATCAGACTCTTCGCTGTCCGCATGGAGATGGCCTAGACCCTTAGCTGCCCTTTAAGCGCTTAGCGAAGAGTCTAATCAGACTGAGAATATGTCTAGGCTGATTTGAGTCTTCACCGGGCGCACAACCACTTTGTTGGCTTTCTGGTGTCGCGGCTCAAACTGTTGTTTTATGTACAAGACAACTTATCACCTTATGTGACGATAACAAAAATGTTATCTTGCCATACTCGTAAATGTACTGTTTTAATGATATGTTATTGAGAGTATGCTGTCGTAGATAAATAAATATTAGATTACTGTCTGTTGACACTAGGTATAGTATTTAGGGGATATTTCGGGGTAGTCTGGTATTCAATGTAAGTCCGTCATTCCATCACTGACAATTGTAAGCTCTAAAGCTACACAAACACATGTTTTTTATGTATTTTGAACAGCATTTAGAAACTAGGGCAAATATTTGGTGCGTGTACTTCTTTTTACTTCAGACCATTCTATGGCGGTGGTTCTTTTTTGTTTAATATTTTTGTGGCCATTGGGACTTCTGTGTGTGTTAAGTCTGTTTCCTTGTTTGTCAGCGTTGTGGTAACCTTAATGGAGAACGGAAAGCTGGTTGTTTTGCTTTGCGTTACGTCTATTACATACATATTGCAGGTGTTTTAGTTTCCTTACTCTTCCTCTTGGTAGCACTGGTCAACTATGTTCTATGATGATGGCACTTCGTACTTTATACGCCGCAGAATACCTATTAAATGTAATCATTCCTCTCAGTGGGCAGTTCTTTCAGAATCTATTAAGTTGTATGGGTATACCTCCGTGTTTTCCACCATTTTTACAAAGGAGAACAACTTTGGTGATTTCCTATTTGCTTCGCTGGAGGACGAAACTCTTTCAAAAAGCGTTCTACTCTAAAAGGAACGAATTTGTTCCTAGGGAATCAAATTCTTTCATTAAAGAGTTGACCCCATTTAAATAGGAGGCAAAAAAAAGGAGTAAAGGAATTGCTTTCCCTGAAAGTGTACCCAGCCACCTTAAGTGCCGTGTGTCTCTTAGAGGACGACCCAAGAAATGTTTCTGAAAATAATTCAGACCTAAGGCAGCAAGAGCCGGTTTTCAAATTCTACTGGAATCCAATGACAAAGATGCTACCAAATTAATAAAAAGACTGACAAGAAAAACAGTAATCATGCAAACGCTTACGCAAGAAGTCATTCACTTTCCAGCTTAATGCCTTCTGAGGATTTTTTTTCTTTTGTTTAGCCATTTTGCTATTACCGTATTTATAGCAACAAACCAATGAGTTGTTCGCGGAAGGCTAAAAAAAGTACAATATATATGACTGACAGAGGACGAGATTATGAATAAATATTTTTGTAAAGGATTTGTCATAATAAACATATATGTGACAGTGCCTCGCATTTTGAGCCTTGTGGAGGTGCGACGTTGACGACATGAAACGTGAAATGACAGTCACTTCATACAATTTAATGGTTTTCCGCGCACTGACTAATAAATTTCAAAGCGTCACCTGAAAAGTGATTCAACATTTCTATCGGCGTCTTTAATTTTCTTCATCTACACTCTATTAAGAAATTTCGCACTATAGATCTTTGAAAGGCAATGTCACGAACCACAGTTATAAAAGTTTATTCAGCTAGTATTCAAATTGTATCAAATCAGTTTTTTGAGAGTTATTATGTCGTTCTCTGTTTCAACGTCAGCGCAGAGCTGTATTCTGTAGACAAATGCATGTATCGACATTGACGTTGTCTTTCAATAATGATCTGATTGACGAATTTGAGAGTTTCTCAGATACAAGCCGTAGGCTTCACGCAAATGTTATGGTTGAATTTAGCTCAACAAAAACGCGAAATTATGCAGTTATGTTCTTGTCACTGTAAGCATTATTTTTCCTGTCAGTGTAAAGGTTTTAGCTAAAAACGTCATCTTCAGGATACAACTCAGTGTTCTTAGGGAGAAAACCTAAGCACTAATAACATTGCAATATCTATACAAGTTATCGCGCATAAAACAGACAACATATGACATGCTCATTTAGCTTCATTTGCGGAAATATCAGTGTAAGTATTATTCTATTGCAGATAGAAATACTTCGGTGGCTATGGCAGTTTAAGGTGGTGATAATAACTGATTTGGGGCAAAGACAAAAACCTGCATAAAACGCTGAAAATACAACTGAACTTCCAAAAACGTAGCAGATGCCTTCTTTATGTTGTTTTTCATTATTTAAAATCCCAAAATGCAGGATTTGTTGATGTTAAAAGGAACGATCAAAGGGTAATTTTCTGCGCAAAAATTTTAAAAAATAATATCGTTATTGAAAATAGTTTTAGTGATGAGGGTACCTTGTTGCATTACGGAGAGCGTCTTAACATTTATTTTTTTCCACTTCTTTCACACATTTTCAGGCAGAGCAGGTAAAAAAAGACATAGCCTGTCTCCAAATTATTTTTGTCAAAACACACAGGTGAGACTATTTTAACAAGGTTGAACAATTTCATGTACACACATGTTATTGTGTCAGTAATGTATTATTTATATTGTAGGTGTTATATAGGTATGCTTGCCTACCCTATATTTAATGAATGCGTCCAGTGTACCTTCACCTTGTACATGGTTGAATATTTGAGAAAAAGCTACTGTTTTCATCTGGTCTACATTACAATTTTAGAGAGAGTTGGAACAAATATTGCTAGGACGCTCTTCACTATGCAATTACGTACCTTCATCGCTAAGTAAACTTTTAATAAAGATGTTATTTTATCAGATTTCTGCGCTGAAAACTACCCTTCGATCTTTCCTTACAAAAACACCTTTTTAAGCAGCATGCACATCTATTTTGTATTCTAAACTGTAGAGGACAAAAAAAAGAAGTCTGCTAACTTTCTGGAAGATATGTTATTTTTTATGGTTGATGCAGATTTTTGCATTTACCATAAATCACCACCTTAAAGTAGTCACTGGCTTTAACGGGAACGCTAAAAATATTTTTTGCTCTGACAGTCTTTGTATTGCAGATATAATAATAGAGAAATGCTTCTTCAGTAGTGCCCAATCAATAATTTGCGTTTTGTGCCATCTGCTTGAACCTCAACTGCCACGAGCTGGAAAAGCAAAAGCTTCATAGAAGTATCAAGTAGTATCGCATAAGCCTCTGCAAACATACTTTTACTAGATTAATTGCAACTTGGTCCAGAACTTTGTTTGTGCAACTTGATCCAGAATTTTGCTTGCTTTCCTAGTGCAACTTGGTCCAGAACTTTGCTTGCTTTGGGAACTTGAAGCCCCTACTGACTTTCAGTAGGCTTTTACGCCCATTACAGGGCAGACCTGATTGCAACTATTGATTTACAAACAGAAATCCTTATCTAAATCAGTCTAACCCAGTAGTACGTATCTGATTCTTGCAGGAGGGAAGTACAAACTATGGGAGAAGAGGGCAACTTTCTGTGTTGCTGATGTATAGAATCTGTACGAAGTGATTTATTAATTGTTAAAGCAATTATTCTGCAAGGGTCCCTATCTTTCTTAGTGGGCACAACATGTATTGCACATGCCTTTCCTATAAACCATTTTCAATAACAGAAAATGTGTTTAGAATGGATATTGAGTTCCTGTTTTTCCGTCAAGCTTTTGCCCAGTGTCTGGTGCATGTCAATTAGAATTTTTGTGACGCTAGAACTGATGAACGTACTAGTAATTGATATAAAGGGGGGTCTGGGGGCGTAGGCCCTAGAAGCCAAAACAATTTGAAAAACCACATTCTGTCAGACAGTGCTCCCCAGCTCCCCAAAATTATAAGCATGCTCCCCAGCTCCCTGAAAATAATTGCAAAAGCTCCCCAGCTCCCTGAAAATAAATGGCCTTTCTCCCCAGCTCCCCAGAACCCCTGGGAGGGCCTCCTTATTATACTGATTGGGGTCATCTTTGTTCCATGATGTTCCTTGTTATACCCTCGCTTTGAAAGTGTGTATGTGTGTGTGTGGGGGGGGGGGGTCCTGGTTAATTTCTGCTGATGTGCTGTGAATATTTCAGATAATTTTGATTTTGCAAAACATTGAAATCAAAAGTGTGATATTGGTTAAAATCTTCCTTTGATCACATCCGGTTGCATATTTTACCGGTGTGTCTGTGATATGATGATCATTTATTTTCATTCACTTAATTGCCACGGCATCATAATGTGGCATTTTTATGGCAATACCAAATCGACACAAACTAATTAAGCCTTTTCATAAGTCGGTATATACAGTCACACTTGCCTTATGGGGGTCGCATTATTGGGGGAACATGTGTTTTTAGCAGCCATTCTTTTGAGGTCCTGTGAACACAATACACTGCAAAGGACCTGTATGAGGGTATGACCTGTCTTCAGCCGCCAATTTTTGTGTTTCCTCCAGTCAGGTTTGACTGTTTGGCTGGCTGTTTAGCGGCCCAGTCTCACTGTCACGTAGGGCTAGGTTGTGCTACTCCCCCCCCCCCCCCCGCCGCATACTTTTGGCAAAAGAATGTACCCCGTTTTGTAGGTATTTAGGTGTTACTACGTGTCAAGTACGTTTCTAATATGTTTAACTACGATTTACATGTACTTCGTATTACCCGGTTATCAAACGGTTTAGTGTCACGCTTTCAGAAGGGATGAGAACAGTCTCTTTACCTACTACTGTTCCGTACGTTTTACTAGGGACTATTAGGTAGTGTCCGGGATAACTTCCTAGTCAAAGTGACGTTTTACTTGGTATCGTAAAACATACCAAATCGTAGTAAAACGCAGAATAAAACGTCACAAAACGTACTAAGACGTGGAAATGCGTAGAAGAACGTAGAGGAGCGTCACATATGGCTACGTATTTGTCACATTTCGTCAACGTTTTTGTACGTTTAGACTACGTTTCAATACGTTTTTACTACGCATACATTAAAAATTTCGAAATGCTACATGTACGTGTAAGTTGATTTTTCAATTCAAACGAAGACAGGCCACGTATGTATGTAGCTGTATATATCCGTATATAATACGTATGCACTACGTTTAATACGCATATTCCCGTTTTGGTACGGTTTGAATACTTAGAAAAAATACGTGACAGCGAGACTGAGGCGTAGAGGACCTGTAGGTTATTGTTATTACAATTCGGCTACGTTTTAGTACGTTTTGACCACGTTATACTACGTGTTGCTACCTTTTGCTAGGTATACGCTAAGTATATCAAAATGCCATATTTAAGTGAAACATTCTAAATCAAACGTATCTAGGGCACGTATGTAGCTAAGATTATGTACGTATTCACTGCTCTTTACAACGTACACTGCCGTTTTGCCACGTTTAAAAAACGCAGTAAAAACCTAGCCCTCACAACATGACAGTGAAACTGTGGCTTAAACGTATTGACAACTGAATATTGATGCGCTTTTCTATTGGCACTCTTTGTGTTTGCTGCCTATAGCCCTGAAGTAAGCACTTAAACCACCAGGAGTGAAAACGGCGCAGATCCAGATGAGGGGTCTCGTTATGAGTAGTCTCATCTGGATCCGCACTATTTGCGCTCTGTTCCTTGAGTTATCAATGTGATAAATTTCATCGTATACTTTTTTGGCATTTTAAGATTTAGTTTTTTTTGATTGATTGATTTGATGCTTAACGTCCACGGTAAACAGCTATGGTCATGTCAGGCCGGTCAGTTAACCTAACCACACTATTCCTGGGCAGGCTTAGACCTAAGCGGTTAGCCTGTACTAAGTGCACATACTTTCGCCAGTAACTGACAACTGCCCTTCTTGAATCAGCGGAAGGAGAAACGGAAGTATGTGGCCAGACCGGGTTTGGAACCCAGTACCCCTGACTTATGAGTCAGGGGTACTACCGATTTCGCTACGCGGGCCGGCAATATTTAGGTACAGCCAAATTTCTGCGTTTAAGTTTCAGGGTAGGAAAGTCTGCTATTTTCATTTTTGCCTTCCTTCTCAAATGGGATTAACTCAAAGACAATAATTTACTCCCCTCGAAGCTATTCCTTTCCATTAGGAGTAAATCTCCGTTCGGGAGGGTTTTGTGGCCTACGGAAGCAAACAGTAAGTCACAAGGCTTGTGCTCCCTGCGAAAATGGCGGAAAACATACCAAAACCCCTAAATACAGTATTTGTACACCTCAGCCATTAATTGGTATAATTATGGACTGTTTCATCTTTGAGGACGTGTTATATAAATTATTGTCTGAATGGCAAACAATTTAGACCCTGATTGCACAGTCTGATCTGGGTCTACACTGTTTGTAATCCCAATTAGACTGCTTAACAGATTATATTTAAGATTTTATTTTCGTCCTTTGAGATCAGAGGATATATTCTGAGAAATCTAAAATTTGAGACCGATTTAGACTATTATTCTAGATCATTGTCTTTTATATTATTTGGATCCTTTTTTATACTAATCAGTCTTTGAATCGACTGCCGAATTAAAATATAAACGTATCCATACGTATCCATGGATTAAACCGTTTTTGCAAAGATTGGTGTCTAGATCTAAATGTCTCAAAAACAAAAGTTTTAATCTTCAATAAGGCAGGGAGAATACTTAAAGACAATTTAAATTTTGGTAGTGACCGTCTAGATTGTGTCCAGCATTACCGATATCTTGGAGTATATTTTTCAGCAAGTGGTTTATTTAACTATGGCCAACAAGATATCTTTAATAGAGCCAAGAAGGCATCATTCAAATTAACAAAGACTAATACTTCGGCCAAGCCAAGTATTAATACAAGTTTACACCTGTATGACCATTTCATTAAACCTATTTTGTTATATGGATCTGAAATTTGGGGTGTTTTTAAAACTAACTCAAAAGCTTGTAAAAAGGACGAATCTTTCTTATTTGCATCTATATACAAAAATAGTATGACTGACAAATCGCAAGTGAGTTTCTTAGAATATATCTTAGGAGTGAATACGTATTCTTCAAATTTAGCTGTATTGTCAGAAACTGGTCGACTGCCAATGTACTTCTTAGTTATTATTTCTATTGTGAAATATTTACACAGATTAGAAAATGCTCCTGATGGATTACTTAAGGACTCTTATATTTCGTCAAAGCATATGCATATGGAAGTTTTGCAGTCATGGTACACTTCCGCAACGTTCTTCAGCTGTTAGGGTTGAAAATTTCGTCTTGCACAAATCTTACTATAAACCACTTGAAAAATATTGTAAAAAGCAAATTAATAAAACGATACCCATCTTACTGGAATCAAGAGCGGGATAAACATATGCTTTCGGGTAAGCTTGACATATATTTTAATATAAAACAACCTTTTTGCATGGAGCCTTATCTATCTTTATCAAATTTTCACCACAGGCGAGCAATTTGTAAGATTCGCATTGGTGCTCATAATCTTATGATTGAATTTGGAAGGTATCATAAACCAAAACCCTTACCAAGAGAAGAACGATTATGCCGAAATTACAGTTTACATGAAGTTGAAAATGAGATACATTTTTATCACAGTGCTCCAAATATGAAACAGAAAGAACATAATTCTATAAAACTATATGTTTAAATAACCCAAACTTTCACTTGCTAAATGATATGAATAAAGCTCGGTGGTTATTATCACAGGAAAGGGAAGATGTTTTAAGTGAGTTAGCTTATTATATTGTAAAATGTCTAGATAAAAGGAATATCAACTATATTTTGAAATAGAATAAGTAAATATTTCCGAAACATGAATATAAATTAAATGATTTTTTTAACGAACCATCTACATTCCTTGAGCATTGATGCACACAAAGTCGTATAGATATGATCAACTAATTGTTCTGTTGTGTTTGTAATATGTAGTTAATATATGTGCGTTTGTGTGTGCGTATTTTTCTGTATTTAACTGCTTCAGTGTCGCTAAACCCCAAAATTTGAAAGAAAAGAGATGATGGGCAGGTCTCGGCAGGCAACGAGCATTCCTCTCCGAGCCACACTTGTCGCATTCTGCAGGACACATTAGCTGCAGACATCAGGTAAGAGACGCCTACGTATTAACTCGCAAGCGCAGCCGTCCCCCATCGAGCCACCTCAGCCCCTGTGTCTCGAGAGAAGCCACAGACAAGGGCATCAGGAAAGAAATGCTCGATGCAGCAAGAATCCGCAAAAAGTCAAAACAGTTCAAAAGAATGTAAGCCAAACTAAGCTAAGATTCTTGTCACTATGACAAGTTTGTCTTAGTTTTCGAATAATTTAGAAATTTTACCAGATATACATTAAATGGATTAAGGTTACTTTAAATCAGTATTTCAGTGGTGACCCCAATACTAGAGAACCAGAATCAACAGTGAAACACTGACTAACTGGGTTGATGATATCCTCGGGGAAAAATTATCCACCAGCAGCGATACCGGCCAAGTGGTTCTCATATAAACGTACATGTATCCATACCATTTTTAGTGCGACAGACACGCGTTTCTGTATTTAACTTCTTCAGTGTCGTTTAACCCCAAAAGTTTGAAAGAAAAGAGATGATGGGCAGGTCTCGGCAGGCAACGAGCATTCCTCTCCGAGCCACACTTGTCGCATTCCGCAGGACACGTTAGCTGCAGACATCAGGTAAAAGACGCCTACGTATTAACTCGCGAGCGCAGGCGTCCCCCATCGAGCCACCTCAGCCCCTGTGTCTCGAGAAAAGCCACAGACAAGGGCATCAGGAAAGAGATGCTCGATGCAGCAAGAACCCGCAAAAAGCCAATTTTAACAGTTCAAAGAATGGAAGCCAAACTAAGCTAAGATTCTTATCACTATGACAAGTTTGTCTTAGTTTTAGAATAATTTAGAAATTTTACCAGATATACATTAAATGGATTAAGGTTACTTTAAATCAGTATTTCAGTGGTGACCCCAATACTAGAGAACCAGAATCAACAGTGAAACACTGACTAACTGGGTTGAAGATATCCTCGGGGAAAAATTATCCACCAGCAGCGATACCGGCCAAGTGGTTCTCATATAAACGTACATGTATCCATACCATTTTTAGTGCGACAGACACGCGTTTCTGTATTTAACTTCTTCAGTGTCGTTTAACCCCAAAAGTTTGAAAGAAAAGAGATGATGGGCAGGTCTCGGCAGGCAACGAGCATTCCTCTCCGAGCCACACTTGTCGCATTCCGCAGGACACGTTAGCTGCAGACATCAGGTAAAAGACGCCTACGTATTAACTCGCGAGCGCAGGCGTCCCCCATCGAGCCACCTCAGCCCCTGTGTCTCGAGAAAAGCCACAGACAAGGGCATCAGGAAAGAGATGCTCGATGCAGCAAGAACCCGCAAAAAGCCAATTTTAACAGTTCAAAAGAATGGAAGCCAAACTAAGCAAAGATTCTTGTCACTATGACAAGTTTGTCTTAGTTTTCGAATAATTTAGAAATTTTACCAGATATACATTAAATGGATTAAGGTTACTTTAAATCAGTATTTCAGTGGTGACCCCAATACTAGAGAACCAGAATCAACAGTGAAACACTGACACTAACTGGGTTGATGATATCCTCGGGGAAAAATTATCCACCAGCAGCGATACCGGCCAAGTGGTTCTCATATAAACGTACATGTATCCATACCATTTTTAGTGCGACAGACACGCGTTTCTGTATTTAACTTCTTCAGTGTCGTTTAACCCCAAAAGTTTGAAAGAAAAGAGATGATGGGCAGGTCTCGGCAGGCAACGAGCATCCCACTCCGAGCCACACTTGTTGCATTCCGCAGGACACATTAGCTGCAGACATCAGGTAAGAGACGCCTACGTATTAACTCGCGAGCGCAGGCGTCCCCCATCGAGCCACCTCAGCCCCTGTGTCTCGAGAGAAGCCACAGACAAGGGCATCAGGAAAGAGATGCTCGATGCAGCAAGAACCCGCAAAAAGCCAATTTTAACAGTTCAAAGAATGGAAGCCAAACTAAGCTAAGATTCTTATCACTATGACAAGTTTGTCTTAGTTTTCAAATAATTTAGAAATTTTACCAGATATACATTAAATGGATTAAGGTTACTTTAAATCAGTATTTCAGTGGTGACCCCAATACTAGAGAACCAGAATCAACAGTGAAACACTGACTAACTGGGTTGAAGATATCCTCGGGGAAAAATTATCCACCAGCAGCGATACCGGCCAAGTGGTTCTCATATAAACGTACATGTATCCATACCATTTTTAGTGCGACAGACACGCGTTTCTGTATTTAACTTCTTCAGTGTCGTTTAACCCCAAAAGTTTGAAAGAAAAGAGATGATGGGTAGGTCTCGGCAGGCAACGAGCATCCCACTCCGAGCCACACTTGTTGCATTCCGCAGGACACATTAGCTGCAGACATCAGATAAGAGACGCCTACGTATTAACTCGCGAGCGCAGGCGTCCCCGATCGAGCCACCTCAGCCCCTGTGTCTCGAGAAGAGCCACAGACAAGGAGATGCTCGATGCAGCAAGAACTTGCAAAAAGCCAATTTTAACAGTTCAAAAGAATGGAAGCCAAACTAAGCAAAGATTCTTGTCACTATGACAAGTTTGTCTTAGTTTAAGAATAATTTAGAAATTTTACGAGATATACATAAGATGGATAAAGGTTACTTTAAATCAGTATTTCAGTGGTGACCCCAATACTAGAGAACCAGAATCAACAGTGAAACACTGACACTAACTGGGTTGACGATATCCTCGGGGACAAATTGTCCACCAGCAGCGATGATTAAGAAATTACAGTGTGCTTTCTCTGGTTCCGTCACCAAATATTGTCAGGGTCATTGACGAGGCTGTATTAGCCGAAACTACGTAGTCTGGCCCATGTTCCTTCTTCTGAATGTATTCTCTGCTCTTGAAGGAACTGTTTCAGATTTTAATTAAACAGGGTCTGTACTATTTGAATAGGTATTCTACCCCATTTATTATGTAGTTTTATGGAAAGATATACATGTTTACTAAACCGACAAAGAAACACAGGGTAAAAAAATATGGAATGGTATTTCAACTGCATTGTAGAAAATAACGGACATAGGTCAGATGATTATCTGAAGCACTGTGCACTCAACACGGTGCCAAAAATTACCCAAGCGTGTAACATAACATGGCAGGTAGGGCAAGCGGTGAAAAGCGTAATCTACCAGTCATTGTCATCACAGTAGTTATTCCAGCTGTCAACACAATCGAAAAGCTTAAGCTTGAACCACCCAGTCTGGAGATTTAAATCACATTTGCTTTTACACATCAAGGCAATAAAGGGAGGAAAATTTACCACTTAAGATTTGCTGCTCTAAGGGAAGTCAGTCTGATCTTGAAGTTTTTGTCCCCCTTCTTGCAATGGCTACCCATAAAAAAAGAGAGTTTGCTCTCTCTAGAGAGCGAAATCTCCTTTAAGAGCAGCTTTTAAAAGAGAAAAAGTCACTGACCTGGAAAGTAAATGCTATTCTATTTAATGGTAACCAAAGCATTGGGGTGTATTAATCATACTTAAACTACCACTGTTTTAGCCAGCATCCTACCGTCCACAATGTCAATATAAAAAACGTGGATCAGATGAGTGTGTAGGTCCTATTTGGCCATTGGAACTCCTGTTTCAGATTCACATATCTCTTCATTTGTACATACAGTATAATAGATGTTTTTTTTTAAATATTAATCTAAATGTTTTTAAAAAATAAAACATTATGTCTTTCACAAACAAATTGCTATTTGTCATTTATTCAGAACCATATAGTTTAATTCTTATCATACACACCATAAAAATTCAGATGGCTCAGACTGCCTTTTGTATAACCTGTAAAAAATCAGACATCTCACTCAGGCCTGTTATATTTATGCAAAATACAGGCACCCGTGATTTCTAACTATAAAAAAGGAAAAAACAATCAGGCTCCTAATGCTACTTATTGTTTATACTGTCAAAATACAGACACAACAAGCTTCTTATTCTGTGTTTAAAAATTCAGGCACCTCAGACGTTTTCTATAATAGAACTAGATGGTTGTCCAGGGACAACTTGTCGAGCCCGCTGTTTGCTTTAGTGACGTATAAGTATGTCAAGACTAACTATATCTAAATCATTAGTGTAATGTGCCAGTCATGTGAAATCACAGTTCCCCGCCTTTGAAAAGTCATTCACTCTTTTTGTTCTGTCTCCTAATGCAACTGCAATCGTCCTACTCTTTATGGATATCATAGCACGGGCACTTTCTCTGCAATGCGGGGACAACTGAAAAGTAAAAAAAAAACTATTGCCTGACAAACTTCCCCACCAGCCTCCCCTCCACTCTTCCCCGTCCTACTGTAAAATCCTTTGATTATAGGAATATTCAAAATGGATAAAACCTTCGAATTTTTGGGAAGGTAATTTCTGAGCAATGGTGTGTTTCCCTCAGTTATGGTCTGCACGGGTTGTTTGCTTTCAATTAACAGTTTAAGGTCAAATGGTGCACTTTTCAAGGAAAGCAACTGTGTCATTTTCATTTTTGCCTTCCTTCTGAATGGGAGTCAAGTTTTCAAGGACAGAATTTGCTCCTGTATGGCACATTCTTTCCTTCGAGAGTAGATTCCCTTTTGGAAGAGTTTAGTAGTTCAGGGAAGCCAACAGAAAGTCATAAAAGTTGTCGGTTTTGCAAAATGGTGTACACAGGGGGACAAAATAAAGGCTTTTAATTGTAAACAGTTAAACACCGTGTCAATTTTCCCAACATGTGCAAGTTTTAAAATTGTAAAATTAAAGCGTTTGATACCAACCAGGAAACGTATTTTATGATAACATCTTTAAATCAACTTTATGTTTCAAGTATCTGGCCACTTGTGCAAAATTTCGGCGTAATATCCAGTTTTTGTGAAATTCAGAAACAATAGGGCATTTATGAGAAATTTCTTTATTTCAGCAGAAAAGAAACTGACTGTGGAAAACGTGAAACACAGCATCATGTAAAATTTCTCACGCAAATGTATCTTATCAAAAATTACAGTAAATCGAATATAACAGATTTTACATTTCAGTCTATGGGGAAAAAGTCAAATGGGGAATGATTTCTTTTCGCCATTATATTCTATGTGCCCCTGATATAATGATTTTCTAAATGTCTATGATACGCTGTCTTTGATAGAATGTTTATGATAGGCTGCCCATGTTCTCTCTTCGTGTCCCTGTTAATAGACTATAATAACACTTGAAGTTCCAAAAACGAAAACGAAACTTGTTGAATTTGCAAACAGTGTAGATCTTGATGAGACGGCTAATAATGAGCCGACTTATCTGGATCTACTCTGTTTGCCCTCAACTCTTTGAATTCTAAGTATGATATAGCTTGGATGAAACATTTTTTCTTCTTATTTTGCAGACGTAATTTTTCTCGTCTGCTTTTTGACGCTTAAAGGGTTAGCTTGTCTCAGTGTCTATGGCAGAGTGTCTGCAAAACTGGTCCGATCAATTAATTCCCTAAGGTCAGGTATAACAATGCTACAGTTTTCGTGTCAGATAATAGTCGGTTGACATGGTGACTTGCTGATTTTCATCACACACATTTTTGATGGTTAACCATGCACTTCAAAGTAACTGAAATGATGGCAGACAATAACATACTAACTTAAATTTCTGACCACAAGATGTCACCACCTGTCTGAAGAATGAATTGTGACGGAAAGCCATACCGTTAGTTGCCTCTGGTGCTACATATATGGCTGACCATAACGAAAACAAGCCAAATACACAGCAATATTTACCAAAATTTGAAAAATAACCAAAATACAGGCTGGTCATAAAGAGAATAGTTACGGACTGGACCAAATATCATTTTTATCGTAGACGGGCAATACTGAACATTGCCAGTTCGGTCCAGTGGGTTAAACTGTCATTTTAGTGAGTTGGATTAGCAAAGTGAAAGGGGTATCGCTGACTATCACAAACCTGCGT
Organism: Ctena decussata; assembly: GCA_963989385.1. Classification (NCBI taxonomy): domain Eukaryota; kingdom Metazoa; phylum Mollusca; class Bivalvia; order Lucinida; family Lucinidae; genus Ctena; species Ctena decussata. Next base: position 40,862,673 of record OZ022506.1, on the reverse strand, counting down.
AATGGAAACCCGTAAGCCCCTCCCCCACCCCCAACAACTGATCAATAGATAATGAAAATGTTATTGTGCACGTAAGATATGACAAGTTAGATTATTACACGCGATGTCTTGATTGGTATTTTTCAGTCCGTTATGTGTAGACAGCAGAATCATCTTCGACAAGTCTCCTGATACAATGTAAAACTGATATTTCACGTGTCCAGTAGTAACAGACAGAGACGTTGCACCTCTGTGAGACTACCGTTGCAACGGGCGTCTAGTGACAGATAGTCAACTGAATCAATGAAATTCTCCAAAATTAAATGAGCCGCAACACTACAAATCCAACAAAGTGGTTGTGCGCCCAGCAAAGACTCAGATCAGCCTGGGCATGATCAGAGTCTCTACTGTCCGCATGGAGGTAGCTTAGACCCTCATCTACCCATTAAGCGCTTAGCAACGAGTCTGATCGGACCAAGCGGATGCCCAGGCTGACCTGAGTCTGCGCAGGGCGCACAACCACATTGTTGGTTTTCTCGTATCGCGGCTCAAGTAGAACAATGGTACAACTATGACAGTTTAAAACTATCGACAATGTCTGTGTCAAAGTAAGCAATGAGAAGTTGGTGAGTTTTATCATCATAGACAATGGCTTGTGGGTAATCACTCAGACCGTCCTGTGTAGACAGCAGTATCTTCTCCTCAGACAAGTCTTCTGATAGTACTGATACTTTCTTTGTCCAGTAGTAACAGACATAGACATTGCCAACTGTATCAGTGGTTACACCTTTGGGATTTATCCTCTGCAACTGACGTCTAGTGATAACATCACCAGTGTCACCATTTAACAACGTCAGCATGTTGTTACACCAGTCTGTTACTATCACAGTAGATGATCTTCCTTCATCATGGCTGGTCAAATATGAAAGACTTCTAAATAATGACTGTCCCTGCTTATCAGAGGGCACTGACCAGTATACCTTACCAGTCATGTCAATCAGCTTCACAGAGGGAGGGTGACTGCCAGAAGAAATTATAAGTTTATTCTTATATTTGGTGATACCTCTTATATCGTATGGTACTTTTATTGTGACCTTGATATGCAGCCGAGTTCCAGAAGTATCCAGCAAGACCAGTGACTTATTACTAGTTGTGACAGCAGCTTCTTCATCACTGATCACAGCTATATCCCAGGGTCGGTCGTAAGCCGAATCAGAGGACAAGAACATGTGCCAGGGTCGGTCAGGAACTGTGACAGATGACAAAAACTTCATGTCATGAGAGAACATCTTAACATTAGAGTTACCGTTATCAGCCATAAGAATTCTGCCATCCTTGGTTATTGCCATACCAGTGATATCACATTCTGTCTTGTCTTTCTTCAGTTTTACTTCATAACTACATTGTTTAGTAGCATGCATCTGTGATATTGGGCTAGTCTGTTTAGCAACTTTCATCTGTGATACCGGCCTTGTCAGCAATGCAGTTCCTCTTGTTGTGTACCCACTTGACTGCTGTGGCAGTGCAACGAGTTTTTTTGGTGGCTTTATAGTAGAAGGAAATATAAGATCATTGACCACGACGTTGGTACAAGGCTTTGTGTGTGACTTCGAGATGGAACCCAGCGTGAATGATGCAGACAGAAAGTCTTTAACAATCTCACTTGGGATAAATGACAGATTCACTAAAAGCATTGACTCATACAAACCTCTAAACTCGCCAGTGATTTGATTTGTGTCAGTTACGTTATCTTGTATCCTGAGAAATAATTTCGTATCAATAGGTTTTCTGTGGAACTTTTCTATATCGGTCATAGAAGAATCAAGCTTGGCAATGATAACATTAATTTTCTCTTTGTGCTGAGACATTAGCAATATCTGGGACTGATAGTTTGCCTCAATGTTAGATTGTATGTCTTGGAATAGTTTGTTTACCTTTGAAATAACATTATCATGTAAGTTTTGTGCTTCCTTCAACATGGATATTTTTTGTTCGTTCAGTTTCTTAATGTTTGCTTCTACTGATAACATGGTTGCTCTTGCTTGATCCTGTAATGTTGTTTTGACTGTATAATATAGTGAATCCGTTTCCGAAGAACTGATATTTTTACATACATCTTCTATACTCTGGACGATGCAGTTTGTGTGACTGGCAGAACATGAGGAACAAATCATGCTTTTATGTTCACAACAAAATTGATCCTTCACCAGTACTGGATGGTCATCACAATGGTGATACCTTGGTGGTTTATCAGCCTGGGACTTTGGCATGCTGGACCCTTGCAAAATAACATGGCTTTTGGTTACTTGGAATTTTTCATGGAATACATGACATTTAGAGCAAAGGAACTGAAAACAGTCTTTGCAATATCCGTACACACGGACGTTGAGACCCTTTGTTTCAAAACATATATCGCAGTAAGGATCGACGTATTCATCGGATGTCCCGTGCTTTTCGTCCATGTCATCGGCCATTCTGAAATTAAAAGCAAAGTAATATATATATTGTTATTTACTAGTCAACACTTTCATTGTAGTTAAACACTTGTATGTTATATGCCTTAGCAGCCTCTAAAATACAAGTAAACTCAGATGTTACTATTTTGGATAATAGATAAGATAACAGGTTTATGAAGTTCTGAAAAGTAAAGTACATATTGAAGATCTGTTCCTTCAGAGCAAATTTCATAGTTTGTTGGAAATCTCCTTTATAGAAATTAAACCTTAGCAACAGCATAGCAACGACTTAATTGCTTTTATAAATACGGCCCCAGACCTCTCTGTAGAACGGCTTCGTCGGCTAGCGAAGCAACAGGAAGTCATAGGAGTTGAATCCCTTTGTGAAAATGGCGGGAAAAAACTGAGATGTAAGTGGTATAAACCGATCATCATAGTTCTCGTGAAAAATCGAAATATTGGGACAGACAGGTACGAGTTCCTAGCCGCATAAATTATCACCGAAGGAACCCAGAAACATGCGCATAAATATGAAAATTGAAGTTTATCTAAATATATTACCCTTATTCATTTCTCTTGCAGCTGGTTAGATATGTTTTCATCCATTAAAATTGAGGAAATGACTGCAGTTTCCTTCATTTCTACTCATTGTAGGTGTTTGTCAGCTTAAAATGATGTCATTTTGGCCAAATGGTAATTTTCTCTTCCGCTCCAGGATTGCAAGATTGGCTGACACTTGTCAACCCCATAAGAAGCCATTGGTGGTCACCTTTGAAATACAATTGCTACCAATGGCTGCCAACTTCTAAACTATAATCATCATTGGTGAGTTGTTCTATGGAATGTGACTTGATTCTTCCATGATTCTGTTCAACTATATACGTTCTGCTCGTAGATATACTCATAATTATTAGACTTAATCACTCGATCAGTGCTATAAATTCGTTAAATATTTTATCGTGTTTTTTTTTTTTTGGTGTGTGTGTGTGTGTGTGTGTTTTCACTAAAATATCGTCACTATAAATGACCGTTAGCAAATAAACCTTATTTTAATTTCTGATCAAAAGGGTTGAAAACATTATTTGGAACATTTTAGTTGGTACCCAAAATGACCTATTTTCTACATCATAAATTTTTTGGTAAAATTGGTAAAAAAAAGAATGTATAGGTCCTGGAGTGTTTTCTATTCACTGCTTTGTTTATGTCGCACTGCTGAAAATGAAATGGCGTTAAGTGTTATTGTATCAAACTTTTTCACCTACCTTTTGCCCGCTATATGACAATATGTGCAAATCGACCTTTATTTTTTGCACCAAACGTGAAGATACGTGTACATGTAGAACCGCGTCTCATAGTGATTTGTATTTAGATACTTATACCACTGGCAAGACCATGGAGACTTTAACCCTCAATCAGAGTTGTCTACCAGATCAAGCAGAATATTCATGTTAAAAAGTTTTTAAATCTCACCTTTCCTGCAAAATGTCGCAATTCCGAAGCTAAATCGATACAAAGTTTATTAAACCCCAAAATGTTCAGAAGTCATATGACAAAAGTATTCGTTATAACCCACTTATTCAAGTTATCTAATGCGACTAGCAATCAATCGCCAAATTTGAAGATAACAAAATTGTTATCTTGCCATAAGTGTATCTTTTTCACTGCAGCATAAGTAGTTAGTGTCAAAATATATTGTCTTTGGACAGTAGTTTATATTATTTGGTGAAGACTTTGTTGTAGTCAGGAGCCGTATTCATAAAACGACTTAAGTGGCTGCTATGCTGTTGCTAAGGCTAAATTTCTTTGAAGGAGATTCCCTACAACTAGGAAATTTGCTCTGGAGGAACAGTCTTACAAAGACTGTTCCTCCAGACCAAATTTCCTAGTGGTAGGGAATCTCCTTTATAGATATTTAGCCTTAGCAACCGCATAGCAACGACTTAAGTGGCTTTATGAATACGGCCCCAGTTTTTTTTACTGTTGTTCGATATTTGGCCATCATTGTTGGCTTTTTCGGTTTCTTTCTTTCTTTTTCACTTTCATTAAATTGTTTTTCTTCGTGCTTTAGCTCTGTGGTCACCTAGGTGAGAAAGAATGAGCTGGCTGCGTTGTTTTTGGGTTTACGTTTAACATCAGTGCTAGGCCCGAAATCTGTAGCTTTGCTAGAAAAAAACTTTCGCTATCCCTAAGAGTAGAGTATGGCACCCATGTGGATATTATAGCCTGCACCCCTCTAGACATAATAAAGACCGGAGACCTCCTGAGAAATCCTTCTGGGGTGCTAGAGGGGTGAAAAGGTAAAAAATGTAAAAAATTGACTTTTTTTCTCATTTTTTTCCGTTTTGAAAAAAATCACTTGTCTGAATGTTGTATTACGTTACACCCATATATGGGTTGCCACATATGTGCTCTAATAAATAATACCCGCCAAGGTGAAGTAGGTGTAACCAAAGGGGTCCCTTGAAGGGAAAATCACCACTAGTGTAATTTTAACACCACCCTATAAAAATGCTATGTTCTGATTCACTGCTGAGAGATTTTTATATTATGTTAGTATGGAGGGTTTGCATATAGCCTGTGGCAGTTTTAAATACATAACAATTTTGTTGTTGATGAACGTTGAAAATGTATAAATTGGTGCGTATATGCATGTATAATTTAATGCAAGTCTGGCATGCATACAAGACATAAATATACTGCTCTCAAAACGTAAGGGATATAACGACAGTTAAGACAGCAGAGTTACGAAACTACAATTATTTATAAAACAAATGTTCAGAGAGACTTTCAGTATAAATATTGAAATATTTAAGCTTGTTACGTGACTTCGAGAAAATTGGAAGTATACAAAGGTCGGCACCCAAACTTTGCAAGAATGCAGCAGAAAAATAAGTAACCATTTTTATGCAAACTTTATAAAGACAGCCGCCTAATGCTTCAATCAACAAGATACAGAAACTTTTTCATGTTGTTTATCAAAAGACACAAAGGCAGGCGTAGACGATACTACTGGGTGGTGTATTGTCTCACCAACAGTGACATTTGCATGGACCCTAAGCCTTAAGTAATGAAAAAAAGCCTATCTAAGATAAGTGGGTGTTCTCAGTTCGAAACAGAAAGAAGAATGTAAATTTATCATATGACGTCGCTGTTATTCAGTGGATAACGTCATGTCATAAAAATCGTATGACCACACGTGTAATAACACTTTGGCGCGTACACGTAACATCATTGACAGCGTCCATGTCAACAATGCGTTTACTTATTGAAATAATGTTCAGTTTGAAGGCATGAAAATCCCATTTTAAAGGGTCATATGATAAACAGAATCTTACCTACAGAAGTTGAGAGTCTAAAAGAATTCTTCGCCGATGCGAAATGGCGGTCTAGACCCGATAGTCCTGTACTTGTTGCTACAGGTCGCGTGACCTGGTATGGATGTTTCTGCTGAATATGGTCACTCGAATGTCTCTCTATCAATATACAATACTATTGTAACCCACCCATTATTTCAATTCTGGTATTCGCCTCTATGCCAAAATATCACTTACTTTCTGTGAGCAGTACAGGAATGTTTTATTTACCCTATTTAAAGATAGACTACATGTACATGTAAACTTAGTTGATCCGCGACCCTGTGTTAATCTGTATCGAAATAAAGTAGTAAATGTACAGTTTATAAGGTTAATATACACCCAGGTTCCCTTGCGGCAAGGTGGGAGCCTGGTAAGGGATAATATACATATGTGCTACCTACTTATATATGTTACATATTTATATATGTTACATATGGACATATTTCTATGTAAAATACTGTTTATACAAGATATACAGTATGATTCCAATACACTGTGTAGAGAGAAAGATAAGATAAAGGAGTTCTGTCTTTGACCGTTTCAAAATTGAACCTTCCAAGACAATACGATACATACAGCAGTGGAGGCAAGGAATGCCTTGCAGCACAAGACTTTGGACATATAGCTGTGGAAACAAGAAGCCCCTGGGGTCGTATTCATACAACGACTTATGTGGTTGCTATGCTGTTGCTAAGGCTAAATTTCTATAAAGGAGATTTCCTACAGCAATGAAATTTGCTCAGGAGGAACAGTCTTTGTAAGACTGTTCCTCCAGAGCAAATTTCATAGTTGTAGGGAATCTCCTTCAAAGAAATTTAGCCTTAGCAACAGCATAGCAACCACTTATATAATAAGTCGTTTTATGAATACGGCCCCTGACCAGGCCAGAAAAAAAATCTGCTACTGTTGCCATGTAGTCCAATATTATCTGTTGCATGTGGGCAGATGGGGCTCATCAGCTTGGGAGGGTTATTAAAACTATGTGTAGAAAGGCCGGTGCAATCCTAAACCTTGGTTGGCGGTCCACCTAGGAGTTCATTGCTTGGGCTCTGAATAAAACCTGCTAAAAACAACTGGGAACACAGCATTACTTGGTTTAAGCCTTCTAGAAGAAGTCAACGGCCAGTGTAGAGCTCCAACATTAGTTCAAGAGGCATATGTTTCTTGCAAGACCCCAGCGAGTCTTGCTCAACTTGGTACAACGTCTAGATTCAAGTGGTAACAGTAGATAGTGAAATGCCCAATCAGCTTTGTCCTCTTAGCCTGGTTGTATATATTTAGAGAGTTTGCTTCGGGAAAAGAAGACGCCGCGTGGGTCAGTTAAGGAAGGTGTGAACACAACATAATAGGGTGGAGACCTTCCCGGAAGAAGTCAACGGCCGGGGCGGAATAACTCTTTAAGCCAGCAACCACTTTCATGACCAAGGAGAGCCATATAAATTTCATAGAATTTGGCTGCTGTCAAATAAACAGCCTGGAGAGGGATGGGCTCCGTCAGGTTGACCTTTGCCCAAATAATACTATGGAAAAACACATCAAATGATACTTTAAAACTTGGTCGGTCGCGGCCCGGGTTAACAATGATCACACCTACCGCCAGACGCGGCCGGTGTGAAATAGGTCGAGAAAACGAGAGATAGGGAGAACACCTCAGTTGGAACCTGATATTTGAGGATTCTGAGGCCATCTCGGAAACTTGAAGAGCAGACTCACGAAATGATAAGGTACTTCTGGATCAAACTTAAGCTCTGTGAGATGCGCTGAAAGAACTTTGATGAAATGACAACGGGTGATAGACACTAGGTTTACATCTGTGAAACAGAGGTTCAAAATGCATACAAACATGGGGAGTGCTGTGTTAGGTTGCCAAGCAGTCTCCAGCAGACTCCCCGTTTGAGACTAGTTCCTTTCAAGGTCACCATCATACATATTCGTGCACCAACATCAGAACGCGATGGCAACAAGGTCGTCAGTTTCTACCAGTAGCTCCAGTAAATCATAGACCAAACACCTACGAAGGACATTCTGGTTGTACAATGTGATTGGAATGCTAAGTTGGAAGGGATGCACAGACAGACTAGGGACACGTATGTGGATCCCACTGCAATGCTGACACATATGAGAGACGTTTCAAACGCTTAGAATTTTCAAATGTTTAACAACCTAGTACTGACAAATACCCTGGGCCCCCACAAACCATCCAGAAGGTGGACATAGCGCAGCCGAGACAGGAAGCATCACGACCAGATTGACTAGGTTTTGGTGAGAAGCGGTTCCGAACAGGAAGGCAAGGAGTTTTAGGTAGTCACCATGATCTGCTTTGAGTTCGTCTGAAGAAGATCCGAAAACCAACCCAGCCCAGACTGAGGTATGACCATGAGAAGTTAAAATACAGGTGTGGCATGCACGTTCAAAGCAACAATAGAAGTGACTTTGCATCATTCGTCAATTTGAGAGATGATGTCATAGATATTATGATTACCACCTTCAATACAGCCGTGACTGCAACAGCTAGTGAGACGCTTGGGAAGAAACGTTGCAGCACAAAGCCCTATACCACTAGAGATGTTTTTGACCTCTCTGATGAAAGGAGGAATTTGAAGAAGAGGCGGTAAGAAACAGATGGTGTGAAAGAATACAGGACAGCTGACAAGAAGGTGCAAAAGGCTCTGAAGAAATCAAAGGAGGACAGTGTTAGGAGACTGAAATTTGCTTGAACAAAACAACTGCATAAGAGCATATGAGATGGTGAAGGATCTAACTTTAGAGAAGCAGAGTAGATCCACAACTATCCATGGCTAATCCGGGACATGTCTAAAAGCCGAACAACAAATCTTCGGCAGATGGACAGAATATTGCTCAGAGATAGGGGAGAGTTGGGTAACTTCGGACAGGCGGGTAAATTCGGACATACCATTGCAAACAGTGAAATTCCAGATGAGACGGTTCATCATGAGCCGTCTCATCAGAATTTTTACTCTTTGGCCAGTTATTGTCTTGTTTTAGTTCCAGACAACTGACATATAAAGGAAAAATGTCACTGCCCAAATTTACCCGCTGTCCGAAGTTACCCGACCCTCCCCTATACAACCATGAGTCATGGTGACAATACAGTTCTGGGCTGCACTCGGCACCCAGAAGAAGATCTACAACCGGTCCTTGGTGAGGAAGTTGAGATTGCAGTAGCTGGACTCAGAAATAAGAAATCTGTCGGGGAAAGACTATTCCAGCAGAACTTGTTCAAGCTTGCGGGGAAACCATGCCTGATATTTCCCACAAAGATCTGTAACAAGTAATGTTGAAAAGAAAAATGGCCGACCCCATGGACTCCGTCGTTGATTACTACACTACCTCAGAAGGGCCATTACGAGCTCTGCCAGAACTACAGAACTATCAACCTCCAAGTAAATTCATGCTGAAAGTCATCTTAAATGGGCTTAGACCCTAAGTTAAAGAGACTATAGCTGAAGAAAAGGCTGGTAACAGTGCCGGGAGAAGCACCTAAAACCGTTAATTTTCCATTTGTTCCAAATGGAAAATCAGTGGTTTTAGGTGTCCCAATATTAAAGCACATTAGGGTAGATTAGTTTTTTCTGATACAAGATCGGTTTGAGGCCCGCACTAGCTACCTGTAAACGATATCATGGTGAATAGCATAAATTGTATAGATATAGAATAAAGACTTCCTCCTCTGTTGTCTTCTTTACATAAAAAATAAAAGCATGTTGTTTTAGGTTCTTATAGTTCTTTAGCTGTACTGAGATCCTTTTTCATACTACTTTAAAACCCTTTGTCTTGGCGCAGACGGGTATAACTTTACTTTTGTTCCACAATTCACAAGATTTCATTGATCAAATCACTCGTATGTCAATTATATCAAAGGTCAATGAATATTTAATCTTCGGGTTTTTCCCCGATGTACTGCACTGCGTGAATGCTAGCACTCTGTTTGTAAATTTACAATGGAAATTTTATCGAAAACAGACGCAGATATTCAAAACTTTCTTTTTTTTTCAGCATAGATCAACTTTTAATTTCTACTTTTGGTTTAATACACACACAATAGACAGTGCATCATGTTGGTAACTGTTTTGGAATCAGGTCAGTCTCAAGACTCACCTCGGTCCATTTTGGAATTCCAAACTGAACGGCTCAAGCTTGAGATAGGTCATAGTCGCTACCCAGTGTCAAAATTACGGTCGTGGGTGGCTACCGACATAGCTCACTTGTGAAATATTCATGAAAGTTATTGTCAACTCTTCAACAAGAGACATACTACAAAACACACTTCCATTTAATCTGTGCCAATTATCTGTTTTAAAGATTTTTCTTGTTTAAAATAACTTAAAATAACTGCGGTATCATAAATTCCGGGGTGGGGGAGTGGGGGGGGGGGGGGGGGGAGGAATGAAATTAGCATATTGGTGCAGATTAATGGCGTTCATGATATACCAGGACTCAAGATAATTCAGAAAGTTTTATGTCAATTTGCAACAATTTTTATTTCTTTCCAACTAAACTATACATCGTGGAATCTATAAGATTCGCTTCATCGAGGCGATTCTAATGAGATGTCACAATGTATAGTTTGGTGGAACGGTATAGAAAATATCTCAAACACACAACTGGGGCCGTATTTATAAAAACACTTAAGTCGTTGGTATGCTATTGCTAAGGCAATATTTCTATAAAGGAGATTTCCTACAACTATGAAATTTGCTCTGGAGGAACAGCCTGTTAAGCCTTAGCAACAACATAGCAACCACTTAAAATTCGTTTTATAAATACGGCCCCAGGTACTCCTTTTACTCCCTGAAACTCTGCTTTGCAGTGCGTATATGAATGTATTGAAAATCAAAATAACGCCAAAATTTAGTCACCACCAAATAAAAGCGTTCTTCACTCAGTCGATCAGGTTTTTTAGCTCACCTGAGCACGAAGTGCTCAGGGTGAGCTTTTGGGATACCCTGATGTCCGTCGTCCGTCCGGACGTCCGGATGTCCGGACGGACGTCCGTCAACTTTTGCTTGTGTACACTCTAGTGGGCACAGTTTTGATCCAATCTTTATGAAACTTTGTCAGATTGTTAGTCTTTATAAAATCTAGGCCAAGTTCGAAACTGGGTCGTGTCGGGTAAAAAACTAGGTCACTAGGTCAAATCATAGAAAAACCTTGTGTACGCTCTAGGGGGGGGCACAGTTTTCATCCAAAGTTCATGAAACTTTGTCAGAATGTTTATCCTTATAATATCTAGGATAAGTTTGAAACTGGGTCACGTTGGGTCTAAAACTAGGTCACTAGGTCAAATCATAGAAAAACCTTGTGTACGCTCTAGAGGACACAGTTTTGATCCAATCTTTATGAAACTTTGTCAGAATGTTTATCTCCATAAACTCTAAGCTAAGTTCGAAACTGGGTCATGTCGGGTCAAAATCTAGGTCACTAGGTCAAATCATGGAAAAACCTTGTAAACACTGTAGAAGGCACAGTTTTGATCCAAAGTTCATGAAACTTTGTCAGAATGTTTATCCGAATAATATCTAGAATAAATTTGAAACTGGGTCATGTCGGGTCGAAAACTAGGTCACTAGGTCAAATCATAGATAAACTTTATGTACGCTGTAGAGGACACAGTTTTGATCCAATCTTTATGAAACATTGTCAGAATGTTTATCACTATTAACTCTAGGCTAAGTTCAATACTGGGTCATGTCGGGTCAAAAACTAGGTCACTAGGTCAAATCTTAGAAAAACCTTGTGTACGCTCTAGAAGGCACAGTTTTGATCCAAAATTCATGAAATTTTGTCAGAATGTTTATCCTCATAATATATAGATTACCTTTGAAAGTGGGTTATGTCGGGTCAAAAACTAGGTCACTAGGTCAAATCATAGAGAAACCTTGTGTACGCTCTAGAGGACACAGTTTTGATCCAATCTTTATGAAACTTTGTCAGAATATTTATCTCCATAAACTCTAGGATGAATTTGAATTTGGGTCATGTCGGGTCAAAAAACTAGGTCACTAAGTCAAATCTTAGAAAAACCTTGTGTACGCTCTAGAAGGCACAGTTTTGATCCAACGTTGATGAAACTATGTCAGAATGTTTATCCTCATAATATGTAGGACAAGTTTGAAACTGGGTCATGGCATGTGGAAAACTAGGTCGCTAGGTCAAATCTTAGAAAAACCTTGCGTACGCACTTGAAGGCATAGTTTTGATCCAGTCTTCATGAAACTATGTCAAAATGTGAATTGTCCATATATCTAAGCCCCTTATGAAACTGAGTCACGTTGGGTCTAAGACTAGGTCACTAGCTCAAATCTTAGATGAATTTTCGTTTACACCCTAGAGGGCACAGTTTTGATCCAATCTTCATGAAACTCTGTCAGAATGTTTATCTTTATGAAATCTAGGTAAAGTTTGAAACTGGGTGGTGTCGGGTCAAAAACTAGGTCACTAGGTCAAATATAAGAACGATCTTGTATACGCTCCAGAGGATACAGCTTGATCCAATCTCAATGAAACTTTGTCAGAATGTTTATTCTTAAAATATCCAGGCCAAGTTTGAAACTGGGTCATGTCGGGTCCAAAACTAGGTCAAATATTAGGAAAACCATGTGTACGCTCTAGAGGTCAAAGTTTTGATCCAAACCCAATGAAATTTTGTCAGAATGTTTATCCTCACAATATCTAGGCCAAGTTTGAAACTGGGTCATGTCGGGTCAAAAACTAGGTCAGATCTTAGAAAAACCTTGTGTACGCTCTAGAGGACACAGTTTTGATCCAATCTTTTTGAAACTAAGTCAGAATATTTATCATCACCATATTTAGGCTAATTTGAAAGTAGATCATGTTGGGTCAAAAACTACGTCACTAGGTCAGATATAAGAACAACCTTGTGTACACTCTAGAGGGCACAATTTTGATCCAATCTTCATGAACCTATGTCAGAATGTTTATCCTCACAATATCCAGGCCAAGTTTGAAACTGGGTCATGTCAGGTCAAAAACTAGGACACTAGGTCAAATCTTAGAAAAACTTTGTGCACACCCTAGAGGGCACAGTTTTGATCCAATCTTCATGAAACTTTGTCAGAATGTTTATCTCCATAAAATCTAGGTCAAGTTTGAAACTGGGTCATGTCGGGTCAAAAGCTAGGTCACTAGGTCAAATCTAAATTAAGTTAACTCCTTGTAATACATTAGTTTCACCACAGTGAGATAATGATGCTACCATTCTATCATCTGTGTTTGCCTAATTCAGTCTAGTTCAAATCCATCAAAGGAACTCAACATGAACGGGAACTTTTTGGAGAAGCGACTTTGCCATTTTCAGCTCACCTGAGCTTTACAGTATTTGTGTTGGCTGCTTCTGTCATCCATCCATAAACATTTTCAAACATCTCTGAAACCACTGGGCAGACTAAACTCACATTTCATATGGAGCCTGCACATGGGTCAAAGGATTGAAAGTTCTTCAAATGATCTTGGTCACATGACCAAGGTGGCTGCCATTCCCATGTATGGTAAAAACTCTTATAAATCTTCACCAGAGCCAGTGAACTGATTAATGCTCAGGTGAGCGATTCAGGGCCACCATGGCCCTCTTGTTTTTATTTTATTTTATTTATTTATTTATCTATTTATTTTTTTTTTCATTTTTCCTGATTCACATAGCCATCTAGTATATAAGACAAATAGAGTAAATGAGCAAAACAATCATTTTCTTCAATTTTCTTAAAAGTAAAAGAAAAAAAAATTGTGTGTACGCGTATTAATCTACAATATCTAACAAATCTATTGATATGTTTTTTTAGGAAAATCTAAAGAAATATTAGTTCGCCCATGGTTCGCTCATTTTTAACAAAATTATTACTGCGTACACGTACCTTGTATCGCAAAATCTGTTTTCAGAAGCGTCCGTGACTATATCGATGTGAGGAAATTCTTGCGGACGTACAGAAGTCCATTGAATGTCAATGGCGGGAAACAGAACTTAACTTTGATGAACTATGAGCTCATTAAATATGAGCCGCGTCACGACAAAGCCAACAAAGTTGGTGTGCATCAATCGCAGACTCAGATCAGCCTGGACATCCACCCAGTCATATCAGAGTCTTCGCTGTCCGCATGGAGGACGTTTAGACCCTTAGCTACCCTTTAAACGCTTACCGAAAAATCTGATCAGACTTTGTGGATGTCCAGGCAGATCTGAGTCTGAGATGGGCGCACAGCCACTTTGTTGGTTTTCTCGTGTCGCGGCTCAATTTTCTAAGTATTGGGACAGATAGGTAGATTCTAAAGGCGCAGTCTGGCTAGGATCTACAGTCATCTCTCGATATCGCAAAGCCGACAATCATCTCAAACTACTGATATCTCAAAGTAAATTTTCTGGTCCCAGAAAATTTAATTTGAGATATCAGTATTTGGAAATAATAGGAATGAGAATGTGAATAGAAATAGGAAATGTGTCTAAACTATATTTAAATAAGCAGATACTTTGAGATATCGGTGTTCGAGATATCGAGAGTTGACTGTACATTATTTGGCATACCATCTGGATCTTTTGGGTGCATTACTGCATTGTAAAACCAAACTTCTCCTTTTTATGACAATGAGATTAATCATTTTAGACGTCCCACTTTTTAGAATTTTATTGTAAACATTTTAAACTTTAAAAACTAGAGCAAGTGAGCAGGGTCTCACGTATACCCCCGACCAGTGCCACCGCCTAATAAAAACTTTAACACAAATGGTTTAACACAAAACTTTGACGTAAAGTTGACGAACGGACGGACGGACGGATGGACGAACGAACGGATGGAATGACAAAAAATATATACCCCCTGACATACTTCGTATGTCGGGGGTATAAAAAATGAAGCACTTTACGTATAATTTTAAAAGAAACGTTAATGAAGAAAAGCTGAATATATTCTGATTTTGATTATGATAACTCAGCAACATTCATTAAATAATGAAACTGATTCTTTAGTTATTATTACCACATCTGATTGACTATGTTTTCAAAGATGTTACGAAACGAAAAAGAGTGATAGTTACCAAACAACCTGGTCATCAGGTCGTTTGATAACTATCACTCTTTTTCGTTACGAAAAAGAGCTGTTACGAAACGCAAAAGAGTGATAGTTACCAAACGACATGCTCATCAGGTCGTTTGGTAACTATCACTCTTTTTCGTTTCGCAACAGCTTTTTTTGTTTCATAATAGCCCTTGTATATACATAATTAACCAGGGGTGATTTCTCTCATGTGATGACACCAGACTCTTACATTATAGGCATCAAACATGTTTACCATGCATAACGTTCGCGAGAGTCCTAGTAGGATGTTGAAAATCGAGGTCGAAGGCCGAGGTTTACAACAGGAAAAGGACCTCTGACAGTTGTCTATAAAAATGGCGAAAAATGAACTTTCCATATACTTCAAAATTTTTATTGAAATGTGTTGCTCTGAACTTACTACAGTTGGCACAAAAATATTTTTTCAATTTTATCACACGTAGACATAGATTTTTGGTGTAAAAAGCAAGTTTTTACCATTGAATTTATGGAAAATAGGAAAAGATTTATAAAGATGCTTTCCCCCCCGTGCCTCAGCAAGCCACTTTGCGTGCACATGTATACTGTCAATATACACATTATATATAAGTGATGGGCTGAGGAACGGGGGGGGGGGAGATAGTCTACAGCTGAAAAACTGAAAAGTGGGTGGGGTAATTAGACCCTCTGTTTCTAAAAATAAGGCTAGCATACTTTTTATTTACATATAATTGCATACTATGAGCAGCTATAGTGTTTTACTTCATTTTAAGCATATTTAACAAATAAAATTCATTAAATAAGAAAAAGCGAAAAATATATGTATTTAGGATGACTGAAAATTTCACTTACCCCTCTTGCGAGAATCAGTGAGAGCTAGTATTTAGATGTAATAATTGTTCAAAAGCAATAGCAAAACCTCTTTATAATGAATAAGTCTACCCATAAATGCTAAAATTTTCATTTCTGGCTTCCCAAGAAAGCGGCAGTAACTTGTCGAAAAATAGGCAAATTTGCATGGAAACTGTCAGAGGTCCTTTGTTAATGCAAATAAAAGTTGTGTTTGATTGCTATTATTGCATAAATTCCACCAAATGCAACAAAAAATAAGGAAACTGTTAGGCACTATGTTCGGTCTCACCGCCATTAGCCAGTATACCTACACGCACTATTTCTATAAAAATCCTCGTTTCGGACCATAATAAAATAACGTGATTTTTTGTCGATCCTTTAGCAATAGTCCACAAGTAAAAATCATGTTCACTGAATTTTTCACTTAGATGTCGCAGTCTCTTCAATTCTTACAATGTTCGGATTTGTATATAACTATCGCATACAGTCTTTTATCAAGAATTGCAGCTGCAAACTACCCGCTTGCTTCTGTATTGACGGAGTATTGCCCTGAAACTTGCATACGAAAAACCACAAAGAAAGTCATCATCAGCGCGTGAATCGCTTTGTTAATACATGGTTTTGCGTTCGTCGAAACATACATGTTAATAACGTGTGACACCAATATTTATGCATATTTCTTAGGCTAATGGTTGAATAGTATAGAGAACGCATGAGTCATCTCAAAGAAAAGCTGTATCTGAAGGCATATCTAACAAGAACATACACACCAATTTTTCCATCCACGCGCCATTATCAGTGTGCCTTTTCGCATCAATAATCTATCGATCGTGTGGGATCCGATATATATTGAACGGGTCTGATTGAGCAGTTGCGCATTTTATACAATGGTTTGAACTTCTTGCCTTAAAACAATATTTTCATCCCCTTTCAGTTTCATCTCATGACAGAAAAAAGCGCAAATAAAGAAAAATGCAAAATTACAGCTGTCAATATTGATGCACGCGCAGTTGCTGATTTAATCCCGGAAGCACAGTCTGTGTTTGAGGTAGATTCCATCTTTCTACCGGAAGTCCAGTCAAAATTCAAATCTCTCTCAAACAGAGTAAGCGGACCACCGAAGTCTACTGGAAACAAAACGCCCGACACTTTATTTGTGTGTTCATCTATGATAAACTCCATTTTGACCGGGTTATTGTGTTCGTCCGATCCAGTGTAGTACCACAATTTGTCCACATAATAGCCAGAAAAGTGTGCCTCACTAACTGGCTGAAGATGCATCTTGCCAAATCTTCCAAATAACAGGAAGAGTGTGGAATTGTTTTCAGCAAAAACTGTTAAATTACCAAACCCTCTATGGCTATACACGCCTGCATAATCATGCTGATTTCTTGATATGTTCCATTTGAAAACAATGTAGTCTGGGTTGGGTTGCACTTGTTTTGTGGTGTTGGACCACGGTTCTGGAAGAGTACAGGTTGTGGTTGTGTTCAGCCAGGGCTCTTCTTGCAAAACCAAATCAGCAGCTCTAGAGGAAACAGCCTATGAAAGAAAAAGAGGTAAATGCATACAGACATACAGGCCTAGACTTGTACCAGCCTGCTACTTAAAACATAGTTTTCTTGTCTGTCTTTTGCAATCTAAAAGAAGCTTCAACTATAATATAAACTGGCTAAAAGTAGCATTTCCAGCTGTTCTTTAAACGGAGTCAGAGAAAAATATACTACATAATGCTGAATATGAGACAGAATATCAGTTTAAGGAAATATGAGAAGTGACATATATAATATGATTCGTGCACAGTCACGGTGGTAATAAAAGTTTTCCAGCCAGCCTGAGTGCTGTCGACCAAGCCAATTAATTACCATGACGTCGCGCACGGTATTGGGGAACAAAACGTAACGTCAAACTGTCAAGCGGCTACTTTTTCCGCCTTATGAGAATGATAACCGCGGGGTTTGACTGTCTTATACCGAATTTAGTGAACCAAAACCAAACACGCCACGGAAACAAAAGAACACCAGTCCGATCCTTTAAACATGCTGTAAGGACGACATCAGTGAGAATTTATTTACAGTGTTGCTTATTCATTTGCTTTTTCAGTATAGGACAGATCTATTTGCATTTATAAACACGATATGAATTGAGTTTGTTGTACAAATTCTATCGGAAGCTGCCAATACAAATTACACTATATCCCTGCACGATGGGTTTTAGCCGTTCACGATAATTTATTTCGTTATAGGAGATAGCGGGAATCCCCGCAGTGACGTCATCGGATGATCACGTGGGTGGATTGGTTGGCAAAAAGATAGCGACAGACAGTGGTTTAATATGGGATTTTGCTGAAAATTAACCGCTGAAAGTGCGAAAATGTACTTTGGAAGGCTTCGAATAAATAGCAACCGATGAAACCTTTGCAAATATTGTCATAATCGCTTGTCGCGCGAAAAAAGAGTTATTTAACATGTTTAATAACTTAAATTCATTTAATTACTCGGTCTGGACATATATTGACTCGCTCCGGACCCGGACTGTTTCTCTTAATAACTTCGACTGAAAAAGGAATAATTAAATAAAATAAATCTTTTTGACGATCAAGGAGATTTATAAATAAATATAACAGGGGTAATAAGAAAATATGGAAAATAGTATCTGATGAGAACTAATGCAAAATTAACAAAAAATTGATCTGGTCTTAGGGAAAGAACATTTAATAAATAAATGAGAAAATAAATTAAAATTCATGAATGCAATTCAAAAAAGGATGTTACAAAACGGTAATATCAAACAGAGAACCTTCTATGTTTTGAAATGGCTATCAGTAATTACCACATCATTTAGTCCGAGCTCATGACATCTAAACAACAATCTCTATCTCTCTCTCTTTCTCTCTCTCTCTCTCTCTCTAATAGTATATAAAGAGACAAACATATTATAACATCAATGATTGTAATAATCGAGTTCTATTTGATGTGTTACTTAGCCGCACCGCCAAAACATTTTGTTTATTAAATCTGAATGATTGTCACTACAGGACAGCAGCGGCTTCTTTGAAATATGATAATTAAAGACATCCCTTATCAAAACACCCACTGATTACCGGGTACATTCACTTATAAACAATAAACAACCGGTTTATGATCAGACAAATGTACACCAGATACAGACACAAATATAAAGCATCCATGATAAAACGTACATTTTAAAGCAATTCATGTGGAATCAATTTAAATGCATTATGACAGACAATAAAACAATATTTCACTCAGATACCTACAATTCTCAGCGTCATCATTATATATATAAAAAATATGCATCATAATGCGCAAAATACAAGACATGTTTAATTGCCTTTTTTAACATCGACCCCTTAACGGTCAATATAGCGTGAATGACTATCGGCTTTTTGCCAACCAGAGCGGGAAATCCCCTTGCAATCCTTATCGATGACGTCACCGCGTTTTCTCCTATACCATACTATCCTCTGTTTTTGTATCTCTTGCGTCACCTTTCCCGTTTCTTTTCTTTCTGCTAGTCATCTTGCCAGCAGAAAGATTTTTTATGCTGGTGAAATATCATATACATGTATTTATATATTTATTGGCTTCAAACTTTGAGAAAATTGTTCTCCGATTGCAAGAGAAAACATTGGTGTAAAGTCAAGCCTGCCTTATTAAACAAGTACCCAAGGGAGGTGCAAAAACCGCTTGCTTGAGACAGGTGGTTGCTTAATACAGGTCAATTTGTAAAGAAAATGGTACTTTTTGAAATGAATTTTTTGCCTTTTAATACAGTTATTTGCTTCACAGAGCTGACCTTTAAGACGTGTTAGACTATAATGACGCAGACCTGAAAATTGCCAGACAGCCACTTATAACTATAAGGTTTCATATGCATGTAACGTTTGGATTTCTTTATTTGACGCCGCGTTACAAAATTTAAGACCGATGTAAATGCGCATAACAATTTTATTGTTCAAGAGCATTTAATCCCAATTTAGCAGATAATACAAACACACAATGTACATTTTGGAAATTTGCTTTTTGCACAGATTGCTGTAAGTATTTTGTCCAAATCAACTTAATAACATAGATATGTGTAAGAATTAGGTGTCAATTTGAAATTTGTTACAAAAATTAAGACCGCGGATTTTTTAATTTCTTTCCGTGTCCGTAGAGAAAAAGTAATTATTCCTATATAACTTATAAGTGATGCATAAGTACATTTGAATCATATACATGTACAAATATTTTCAAAATTTGTTTATTCCGATACAATAAATACTCTCCGAAGTAAATAGCCCTGCAATTTTGACGTTAATTTGAGCGTGAGTTACACTTTTTTACTTTTAACAATAAATACTTAAGATGACAATTGTTGAAGAATAAACAATAAAATGAATATGGAGTTAATCTAGAAAATTTCCTCTTTTTCGGAAGCAAATTTCCACAAAAATTCACTTCGACATTTCTGTATAGCATTCCTTCGAGTATGCTCACCATGCCGACTTTGTTACAAAGTTACACGCGTTTTAGCGCAAAAATCCATCCGTTTTGCGCCCGCATTAGGATTTACATCGTCTCAAAACCAGCTATTATTAACCCAAAAATAAATTAAATACCAATTGAAGATTTCAAAACAGTTTATGGCATAAAATCCGAAAAAGCATTGCTTCCGTAGGGCACATTTCATTTCTGTCCGTGAATGTGCCCCAATGCCGTGCGCGACGTCCATACGTACAAAAGTGGTTCTCGGCCATGACAATCCACAGCAGTATCAGCTAGGTCGACTTCCATTTACTACGGTACTATTTACTGTTACTTGTGATGCTTACAACAAAGCTCTTGATTGACAGTCCCTTTATATAGTAGCGGATCGGTCGACAGTAAAGGTAGGCAAATTGGTACCCTAGTGACAGTTGCGAACAACGAAGACACTCAATACTTTGTAATAAACACTCGTCAGACAATTCATTTGTTCTCAAAAACTGATTTTTTTTGACAGACACTGATGGCTAATATCATGAATAAAGATTTATAGCACGGTTTGATGGCTGGTATTCATCTTAGCATGATTCGTTGTTTTGACAGAATTAATGGTTCTTCGTGAGAAATAAGTGAGAGAAAAATGTATAAAAATGAAGTAAACATTTTTAACAATTTTAATCAAAAGAATGTTTGTGAGGTGCGGGTTTCCAGCGACAACCCTGGTTTTCGACCCAGCTAACTGCCAACCTTTAAGGGCTCTGGGGTCAAACTAGCCTGCACATTTATGTCTTTAACTTTCACACACCTCATATTAAAGGACCCTGGGGACTCTAAAGACGCAATGAGGAAGTTCTGGCTATAAGCATAAAGACACATGCGGCGACAATATTTTTGTCCTTACCGCGACAGTTTCCTGTTTCTTTGATAACAGTACCCATAAATTATTTTATTTAGGATTTTATTTCGCGGAGAGAAATTGAGACTGTTCGACTGTCAAGCTTAAACGGGTGACGAAATCTGTTTTTGTGCATGATCAGTCTCTCTGTTGACGTATGTGTAAAATTAATATGGAATTTACATGTCCTTGTAAACGTTATCAAAAGGATTACAACGTAGAGTTTAGAAAAATAAAACGCAGCGGAAAGCAATGAAGCTGTAAAAAGTAATATAAAATGACCATGAGGATAATAAAACGAACGAACTCAAATGAAGCAATTTCAAGAACTAATGACATCAGTATTTTTCAATCATTATTTCATTTGTCAGCTTAACAGGTATTGCGTCATCAAAGGTGTCAACGCACCAATATCATTTAACAAACCTCGGTAGAAAAAAGTCAGTGAAATAACATGTGACGTTGATCTTACATCATATTATTATTTGAGTGACTGGATGCGTATTGAGGATACGCAACACTGCTATTTTCCTTTTGCACCCCACCCCCACCCCACCGCCCCTCCCCTTTAAAATGGGACTCACTCTTAACAGAAAGAATTACCTCTATTAGAGCAAATATTTCCCTTTAGTGGCAGACCCCTTTTCTGAAGGTTTTTGTGGTTCAGGAAAGCAAACATGAAGTCCCAAACTTTTCGGCCTTTGTAAAAATTGTAAAAAAGGTGGAAAAACATGGTAATAGCTCTCAAAACCAGTTTCAGCATGTGTGTGTTTTTTTTTTTTTTTTGATTTTTTTTTCTGTTTTTGTTTGTATAATGCTCGATGGAAAAATGAATTTTTACTCGGGACACTTAACCTTTTACAGGTGTATACATGTGCTCGCACTTATCGCACATATAATGGACTATTTACTATCCGGGGATGTTTTATAAAATTACGGGCAAATAGTCTGGCAAGAGCAGCTACACTGTTACATCTGGTACTCCTGTCCAGTTATGCTGGGGCATTACATGTACGTAATAATAATTACGTCTGACTGAATTTCCAATGCACTTTACCAGGAAGAAAAAATACGAATGTAAAGAAATTCATTAGCTGACTATCAAGAAAAATATAGCTTTCCATTTATCTCACAACTGGAATGTAATAACTTTTTTCAGGGTCGATTTATTTAACTGACATTCGTATGACAACAACAATGATGTAAGCAAATGATAAAACATATTTTATAAGTGACAGTCTGAATTTTATGGTTACTTTAGTGCAGAAGTTAATTAAGAATTGAAACTTGATTTTTCAACGTCCATCGTGTGATGAAGCCAGTGGGCAGAGCTAAAATTTCATGAAGCGCGAAGCATTTCTTGAATTTTAGCGACGACCACTGTGTTCTTCACAAGATGAACGCAGAAAATCAAGTTTTTATTAGCTCACCTGAGCCAGCGGCTCCGGGGGAGCTTATAGGATGGTAAGGCTCCGTCGTCCGTCGTCGTCCGTCCGTCCGTCCGTCCGTCCGTCCGTCGTCCGTCCACAATTTCAAACGACTTCTCCTCTGAAACTGCTGGGCCAATTATAACCAAATTTCATATGCAGCCTCTAGGGAACTTAGGAACGAAAAGTTGTTCAAACGGTCCTGGTCACATGACCAACATGGCCGCCACGCCCATATATGGTAAAAACCTAGAAAAATCTTCTTCTCCAGAACCGATAGGCCGATGGCCTTGAAACTTGGTATGTAGCATCGGGCAGGCGAGTATTACCAAGATGTTCAAATTATGACCTTGGGTTGACCTTGACCTTTTTTACGGTAAGGTCAAATTTGCTTCCTTATGCTTTTATATGGCAAGATGCTACAACATAAGATATCTTGGAAACTGTTGAAGATTTTGGGCTAAAAATTGGTATCTACAGTCATCTTAATGACTACATGAAGATTTACGAGTACAAGAGGTCAAGGTCATTCTTTGACCTTTGACCCTGGACTCTCATATTTTGATAAGTTCTAACAATCTCCTCAAAAGCCACTGGGCCAATTGAAACCAAATTTCATATAGAGCCTTCCGGGGTTGAGGGTACAAAAATTTATTTATACGGTCCAGGTCACATGACCAACATGGCCACCACGCCCATATAAGGTAAAAACCTTTAAAAATCTTCTTCTCCAGAACCAGTTGACCGATGGCCTTGAAACTTGGTATGTAGCATTGGGTACTTGAGTACTATCAAGATTGTTCTAATTATGACCTTGTGTTGACCTTGACCTTTTTTACGGCAAGGTCAGATATGGGAAAATGCTAGAACATGAGATTTCATGATAAGTTTTGATGATTTTGGCCTAAAAATTGGTATATACAGTCATCATAATGAGTATATGAAGATTTGTGAGTACAAGAGGTCAAGGTCATTCTTTGACCTTTGACCCAGAACTCTCATATTTTGACAATTTCAAACAATCTCCTCAAAAACCACCGAGCCAATTGTGACCAAATTTTATATAGAGCCTCTAGGGTTTGAGGGAATTAAAAAAATTTCTAACGGTCCTGGTCACATGACCAACATGGCCACTATGCCCATATATGGTAAAAACCTTTAAAAATCTTCTTCTCCAGAACCAATTGACCGATGGCCTTGAGACTTGGTATGTAGCATTGGGTACTTGAGTACTATCAAGATTGTTCAAATTATGACCTTGTGTTGACCTTGACTTTTTTTACAGCAATGTCAAATATGGGAAAATGCTAGAACATAAGATTTCATGGAAAGTTTTGAAGATTTTGGCCTAAAAATTGGTATATACAGTTGTCTTAATGAGGTCATGAAGAATTATGAGTACAAGAGGTCAAGGTCATTTCTTGACCTTTGATCCAGATCACTCATATTTTGACATTTTAACCATTTCCTCAAAAGCCAAAGGGCCAATTGTGAACATATTTCATATAGAGCCTCCAGGGGTTGATTGAATAAAAATTTGTTCAAACGGTCCAGGTCACATGACCAACATGTCCGCCATTACCACTTATGGTATAATTCTTTAATGTTTTTCTTCTCCAGAACCAATATACCTATGGCCTTGAGACTTGGTAAGTAGCATGGAGTACTAGAGTACCACCAAGTCTGTTCAAATGGTGACCTTGGGTTTACCTTGACCTTTTTTTGCGACATGGTCAAATATGGGAATGCTAGAACATAAGATTTTGTGGAAAGTTTTGAAGATTTTGGCCTAAAAATTGTGTATATGGTTGTCTTAATGAGTACATGAAGATTTATGAGTACAAGCGGTCATTCTTTGACTTTTGACCCAAGACTCATATTTTGACAATTTCAGACATGATAAGAAAAAGACACCTTGCCAATTGCCCAGGTGAGCGATTCAGGGCCTCATGGCCCTCTTGTTCTTATTTTAGATATTTCTGTGCCGTTTTCATGGTAGTTTAGTGTAGAATATGCAGAATATGGGTCGAAGAACGGTTAGTCACGAAGTGTTCTGCCGATACGTTAAACAGCCGTCGCCAGAACGTTCCGTCAATCGATCGTTACATGGACCAATCAAGCCGTTTGTTTACCTAAGATGTCGCTTGATGACAACGTCACAATTGTCGTTCATCGGTGTATGAAGCTACTTCCTCTAAAAGGTTTACCTATGGGGAGTCAGTGGCAAGTGAAAATGTATAAAATTGCTTGTAGTAATGATTTTCTAAACAGTTTTGGAAAATGATCTTGGAAAAAGATCATTTGCAGGATCTTGGCAAAGAAAATTTGTACATAAATGATTTGGATACAACATGAATGTTATTCGACAGACTGATTGCTTTCTTAAAAAAAAAAAAAAAAACCTTCAGTTACGAGCCGGGGGTCGGACGGCAGACCAAACTAGAACTTCTGAAAATCTGACTATACCCCCGCTGTAGTGCTTCCAATGCATATAGCTTGTAAAAGAAAATAAAACATGAAATAAACAAATCGACCATGTATGAATAGCCTATGATAATCAGTTGCTGAGAAAGCTGCTAAGTTTCATTATACACAGCACTGATAAAAGATAAATAACATGAAATAATAAGTAGGAGAAGGCCTGTTCTCAATCCCACAATACAACAAGCCATTGTCAACTCATATATATCAAATATGAATCTTCTACCTTGCACAGTTGCTGAGAAATCTTTACGCAAAAATTACAGTACTGACTGCTTGGAGAGAAAGAAAAGTGAACAAATACAGGGAAAAACATATAAAAGAAGGCTTGTTCTTTATCCCACGATACAACTTGTCATTGTCAACCTGTAAACCAAATATGAACTTTCTATCTTATACCATTGCAGAGATATCTTTGATGAAAAAGTGTGGAGAGAAAGTAAAAGGGACAAAAAAAAATAAAGAAGAGAAAGTCAGTTTTCAATCCAATGTCAACTCATATACCAAATATGAACCTTCTAGCTTGAACAGTTGCTGTGAAATCTATTACGAAAAAATACAGTATTAAAAGCATGGAGAGAAAGAAAAGTGAACAAATACATAGAAGAACAAATAGAAGAAGGCTATTTCTCTATCCCACGATACAACTTGTCGTTGCCAATCTGTAATACCAAATATGATATTTCTATCTCATATCGATGGGGAGATATCTTTGACGAAAAAAATTGAGAGAGAAAAAAAGGGACAAATACTGGGAAGAACACTTAGGAGATGGCCCGTTCTCAATCCCGCGATACAACTTGTCATTGTCAACCTGTGTACCAAATATCAAATTTCTATCTTATATGGTTGTGGAGATATCTTTAACGAAAACGTGTTACGGAATGACGGAAGGACGGACGGAACCACGGACAGACGTAAACCAGTATACTCAAACTTTTTCACGGCGGGGGTATAATGAGGGGTCCAACTTAACGTTTATTACTGGCTGAGGCCTGATATTATATGTCTGTGGTCGAGCCTAGTGAATTTTCTTTCTCCAAAGCTCAAGTGTCAGTGTTTCTGTCGATTTGACACATGTTTATTCTTCATTGACATTATTCATATCAAAATATCTTTACAACGAACCAGGGCAGAAGCACGGACACTGGTTGATGCATAAAATAGTAAATCTGAGCGCCGACACGACAAAACAAACAAAGTGGCATGTGCGCCACCCGAAGACCCTGATCAGCCTGCGCAGCCGCTTAGGCCGAAACGTTTGTGGCTGAAATGTCCAAGCACCGTCCCTTATATGGGTCCATATGCATCAATGGGTTAAACTAGACTACCACGTATGCTGTCTTATATTTGTGCCATCAGGTGCTTTTCTAATTGTTTCCCCATTTCCCCATTACATGTCATGAGAGGGATGTGGGCTCTTAATCAGTTCATTTATTTTCAAATCGGGCATTATGTGGGGGTGGGGTATAAAATGCAAGAATGCGTTCAAAGATGCAAATAGAACGGCGAACAGTGTAGAACCTGGGTCCTGTTCCAATACTTAGAATCTACGATACATATCAGCGCTAATAAAACATTTTAAGTGTCCTACTGGCACAAATTCTATACTGCTTTCAAGTCTACCTTACTAAAAGCTATTTAAAAAATGTAATTAAACAACAAAAGAAATATGTTGACACAAGTCGCCCCATGGACATGACCACAAGAGACAAATTAATTATTGTTTCTATTGAAGAACACTAAACAACAACAGCTGTCTGTAAAATCAGGTGCGTCAAGCAAAAAGGCTGCTAAACTTATCTATAAATATTGAGTACTTAAGCTAGTCCGTGAATATATGCGGCACAGTTACAGCCTTCGATTTGTCAGTTTATATATAAGGCTGTGATAGGCAGGTGTGCAGCACCTTTGTTGTTCGCATATGGTATAAACAGCCTTGTTTGGTTCACAGTATCGATTAAGAGTCCCGTCAATTCTAAAATTTTCTAGGAACCATAAATTCAAGCTAAAATGTTCTAGATGCGATTCCATGTATATTTTTGAAAGAAAAAAAAATAAATAAAACTCGCCCAACTGCCGTAGGCCGAAATGTCGTATGCCGAGACGTCCGTGGCTAAAATGCCCTACATTCGACCCGAACATGACTTTCATCAAGAACTACCAGCTGTTGGTTTTGGAAGAATGGCCAAGCCGAGCTTGACACAAGCTAAAGGGGTATTGATGCCGTTCCCCACATACAAAGATGCTCCGCTCAGCGAAAACCTAAATTTATCAACAAACTGTTGTTGTTTTTCTTAGCAAATGAAAATCTTCTATGGTGGGAGGTACCTCTTAAAGGAGAAAATGCTCTTTATAGACAGCCAATTATCTTCTTAAAGAGTAGTCGAGTATTAAAGGTAAATCAGAGTGATATCCCTTGAAGTTGTGTTCATACATCTTAAAGCAGTCAAAGCCTCAGTAATTATAGTTACCATTACTGTCGCCCAAAGATAATTTGTTTCCCGCGCAAATAGTCTAGCATGCCCATTTAAGGATAACAGGTAGTGAGTAGCCTCGGGCAATTATCCTCAGCTTTTGCAATACTTCCATGAGTATATTTCTTAATATTTCATCATTCAAACAGTTGGTACGTGGTCGAGTGGGTTAATGGGAGCAGTAGCGAATTCTATTGACAATAAAGCAGTTTAGTGCGAGTTCGAAACTCAGAAAGTGACATTTTTTTTCAAAGACTTTTTCTCAAGAGTTCTAACTTCCTTCGTATTTAATATTGTTACGCTTATATTTTGATTCTTGTTCATTTTTTTTCTTTTTTCTTTGTTTCTTTTTATTTTGTATTATCATTTTTTTTCTTTGTCAGTTTTATTTTCTATCGTTACTAACTTGAATAGATATAATGCGGTGGTATAATGACCGGTAAATATTCTATTCCGTGGGTGTCACTGGTTCGATCTCAAGATTCGATCAGACATGCCGGCACGACATTAAGAGACGTTAAAATTATTTTTCCAACTACACAGCGTAAGCCTATTTGTATTTCGAAAGCGTCGGATTGAAATCTCAACATCAATGGCGAAAAAATAAGATTACCCAGCAGCCACATCATGTTGAATTAACATTGAACTAACGTTGAATCAGCGTTGCGTCGACGTTGAATCAACGTTGAGTCGACATTGTTTCAACGTCGTGTGCCTAATGGGTAGGTATTTAGCACATAGAAAAAATAATAACCTCAAAAGCAAGAATATCAAACAAACACACACACACACACACACACACACACACACACACACACACAAAAAAATTTACACGTGTGATTCGAACCTACGACCGTAGACAAACCAAACTAGATGTTGGTAATCTGGTCCACTGAGCTACTCTGATTCGTGATTTATTCTGTGGCATTTTAACCATTATAATATGGTCAGGCGTCCTAACTTACTACAGGTAAGTACCTGTCACCCCTTTCAATGGTGCGTGCCATGTTTACACCAATGTTTGTCAATAACACATTATCGTTGGGCCACTGTACCTACCTGGATTGCCAGGGAGCCTTGTGAACTCAAGGGACCACTAACAACAACAAAAACACCCGACTTCATATCCGGAAACAACCAAAGCCGAGACTTGTGTGTTACAATTCCACCGGAATGCCAGATTTTGCGATATCCTAAAAAAATAATATCAATATTTACTACTTAAGTAAAAGTTTAGGCAAATACACACACGTATGAGAAGTAAAAGTATTCAAACAAAATATTTTAAATGTCAGCCACAGTTTTGAGACGGACACAAAAGTAGTCAATGCGATCAGGATGAACATCGAAAACCACGTGACAGACTGTAATTCTTATAACAGATTAATTCGTTAATTTTTTTATGAAATTAGTATCTTTTTACTTATTCGCAAGCATACGGCGTATATCGATAATACAAAAAGATGCGTAGATCGGAAGAGTTTAACAAGAATCTCAGCCCTGGAAACATACAGTTACATGTATTCCTGTTAAAGGACCTCTGACAGTTGTAATGTTAATTTGCCTATAAAATTAGTCAAAATTAAATTTTTGATATACCCAAGAATTTCTCATGAAATTTGTTGCTCTCAACTTCCGCTAGCTGGCTATGAATTTAATTTCTGATTTTTTAGCACATAGACTTCAATTTTTGGTAAAAATGCCAAATTTTATAATTAAACGTAATGGAAACAGGAAAAGTTTTTTAAAGATACTTTCCCCCCCCCCCCCCCCGTGCCTCAGCTAGCCACTTTGCATGTATGTGAGTACTATCATACTACACATTATATGTGAGTGGCTTGCTGAGGCACGGGGGGGGGGGGGGAATGATAGTCTACAGGTGAAAAACTGAAAAAGTGGGTGGGGTACTTACACCCTTCATATCTAAAAATAGGCTAAAATCCTTATTATTGAAAAAAATATTGCATAATATCAGCAACAGTAGTGTCTACGTCCATTTTAGCATAGTTATCAATTAAAATTTCGAAATATTTGAAAAACCTAAAAAATGGACTTATTTTCAGGGATTGAAAATTTCAAGTACCCCTCTTGATAAAATCAGTTTAAGTTAGTGTGGAGGCATGATAATTTTTCAAAATCACTTTCAAAACCTCTTCATAGTACATTAGTCTACATATTAATGCCAAATATTTCACCTTTTGCTACCTGAGGAAGGTGCAATAATTGTCGAAAATAGGCAAATATGCATTGATACTGTCAGAGGTCCTTACACCTTAGTTTGTACGAATACATAGTTTCGCGGGCATTCTGATGGACACTATCCGCGCGCACCCATCCAACTATACTTGCCGACTCATTCCTTTATGTGATGAGGCGGAGATCATTCAGGGGCACTTAAAAGTAGGTATAAATGCTTTGCAAAGCAATTCAACTTCACCTACAGGTACATGATGTTCTATCTCTGAATAATTATAAAATGGGAGTTTATTGATACCATCTACCCATGTGAACTTGAAATTAAAGATACTACAGAGCTCAGTTCATCTGCCTCATACTTAAACTCCGTTCTTTAATTCTGAAACTGAGTTTTTTCGCTGCTCATACTTTTATAACCAAATCAATCCAGGTTAAACTGTGCATAGTGATAAAACTCGACTTCCGCCGATTTTTCATCAAGGTCTCATATATCTTAGCCTGGCGTCTGATGCTGTAGATACGTGCACGAAACCGCAAATTTCAAAATCCCGTCCGCAAACTAAGACCAATTGATGAAAATTGACAGCCTAAAGTCATACATATTCAGATACATTCCACGTGGGTATCATGCTGGTCACTCGGGTAATAATTGTTGGTCCTCAAGCAAAGTCGCACAAACATGACGAAGGATGGTTCCAGAATTCCAGAACAAAAAAAACGTTTTGAAGTCCAGCTACGTTTTCTTTTATTTTTTTAAATAAATAAGATAAAAAATAAAATCAAGTTACTGCATGTGCTACATTTTTTTTCAGTTTTGACAGATTTAACGACTGAAAACCAGACCCAGTTTCTATACCATATATACTCGAAAAAATATTAAAGGGTCAAACTTTTACCTCGCGATTTCTGGAACATTTCAAACGTTTGGTAAAATAAATCATTTCCACCTTCCATTTTATTCATTTAACAAGTTTTGTACACATGAAATTTGAAAATGTAGCCTATATCTTGACCAAGTCAAGACTTCAATTCACACTACCCTCAAAATCAGATTTGTTTGAAGTCCATAGGGAACAAATTCACCAAAATTTTCGATTTCACCAATTCATGAATTTTTTGAAAAATTGATCGATAGTCATCAAGTTTAATCAGTTTTAAGGTCAGCAAGCTATAGGAAGTTAAAAACTCATAGCAATTTTAGAAGTTATTGCCGACCAAACTGACACACTATAAGTTCTCTATGGGAATTCAAACAACTTTCATTTTAGGAGTAGTTTGACTTAAAGCTTGACCTCGGTCAAGACAAAGGCTATAGGTTCAAGCTTCATGTGTATAAAACTTGTAAAATTTATAAAATGGAAGGTAGAAATTATTTATTTTACCAAATGTTTGAAATGTTCCAGAAATCGTAGGGTAAAAGTTTGACCCTTTAATATTTTTTTTTGAGTATATTTGAACACTCATTCTGATTCTGAGCCAGTTTGAAAGTAGAGTTCCGCTGAAGCCGGTGTTAGGCGTGGGCAGTGTTGCATTATTACATTACTGCACATAAAAAGACTGAGTTTAACCGAGTCTGCCATATTCCTTGCTTCCAAATGAGCTTCATGTGTGGTAGACTGACTAAGAAGGTGTGTGTTTTGGACGGGGGTCATGTCAAGGGGTGGCAGTTTGGGTGGTAGACTAACTGAGGGGAGGGGTTGTTGGTAGTGTGGGAGATATTATTGTTTTGAGGTGGGGGGGGGGGGTAGTAGACTGATTGAAAGCAGCTGTAATAAGTCTGAGCGGTGCACGATGTTGTCCTTGTATTTCACTTTGCAATTCTAACTCAATATTGGTAATACATGTTTTGGAACCTCAGAACTTTATTACATACTTTGGAAACCTGTAATATTTGCGTTAAAATAGCGCCAGTGAACATCATTACGTCGCAAAGACGTTGATATGACGTTGGGTAGACGTTGTTTGCCGCAGGCAAAGGACTGTAATGAAACACTGAAAACCTTGTCCAGTGTGAATTTATGCGGTGTGATCAATTTCAAATCGAGTCAGAGTTACGCGGATGATTAGCTTGTTGTCACGCTGACTGATTTCGCACGCGCAGAACATGTATTAGAACAATAACCCCACCCGTACACAAAACTATCTATAGCGACCACTTGAAATGGTATTAAAAGGCG
Organism: Ctena decussata; assembly: GCA_963989385.1. Taxonomy (NCBI): domain Eukaryota; kingdom Metazoa; phylum Mollusca; class Bivalvia; order Lucinida; family Lucinidae; genus Ctena; species Ctena decussata. The sequence goes on along the minus strand of OZ022506.1, from coordinate 40,830,822 downwards.
TTTCCAACCTGTCAGATGGACTTACATGTAGTCTTGGGTTGAAAATCTGTTATTTGCGTGCAGGTAAGCTCTGCATCATACGAAGGGCAGAGTCACAGGACACATTGATGAGAAATCGGCGGAAGTCTAGCATTATCACTAAGCACAGTTTTACTTGAATTCATTAGATTATAAAAGTATGAGCTGCGAAAACCCCAGTTTCAGAATTAATGAACGAAGTTTACCTTTATACTAACGATGGAAAGCTTGTTGCAAGGCTTTATGACGTGGGACGACTTCAATTTTTCCATAGTTAACTTTCCATATTCCTTCGGCACCTTAATACGGAGTTTATGCCTCTCATCTTTTCCGCTGTGCTACAGCTTGTTTAAAATGTTAAGATTTTGTTGACAGAGAGGAAGCCACTCACCAGAAAATTGTTGTAACGGGGTTATTGCAGAGCGAAGCTTGTGACAACACTTAAAAAAGTTCTATGGGAGACACCAGGACCTCTAGGATCCCAACGATGTGGCTGTTTCTTAAACTTATTTCCGGGCTGATGGCCAAGACTAAAATGGGTTTCGGTTACCGGACTTTCATTTTCACTTGTCCATCAGATAGATAAGAATGGGGTGTATTATAATGGACAAGTGATGCTTACAACTCGAGACAGCACTTGATCACACTTTTTTTTATCGAAGGTTTGTGTCTGTGTATCTAAATACTTTGGATTTGTCAATGTATATATGAGCCGCAACGCGACAAAACTAACAATGTGGTTGTGCGCCCAGCGCAGACTCAGATCAGCCTGGGCATCCGCCCAGTCTGATCAGAGTCTTCGCTGTCCGTATGAAGGTAGCTTAATACCTTAGCTACCCTTTGAGCACTTAATGAAGAGTCTGATCTAACTTGGAGGATGCCCAGGCTGATCTTAGTCTGCGCTGGGCGCACGACCACGTTGTCGGTTTTGTCTTGTCGCGGCTCATATGGTTTTTGAGTTCGGACTTATGATTTTGTTACTTTTATTGCTTTACTTTACTCTCTACTCTTGGATCCCTACAATGTGGCAGTTTCTTAACTTATTTCCGGGTTGATGACCAAAATGACCTATATTTATCGGACTTTCATTTTCACTAGAGTTGATGCTTACTACTCGAGAGAGCACTTGATCACACTTCGTTATTTGAGGTTTGTGCCTGAATATCTAAATATTTTGGATTTGTCTATGTATATGTGTTTTTTTTTTTAGTTCGGATTTATGATTTTGTTACTTTTATTGCTCTACTTTACAGCGTGACGACTGATAAGCTTCAAGAGCAAAGCGTCTCTTTCTTTTATTCTGTAAGTTCTGTCTTGTACTTGCATCCGCTGATCATTGCCTATCTTTTTTACTTTGCAAGTTGTCGCAACTTCAGGTGTCGCCTTCCTCGGGACGCAGAAGATGAGCCAGTTTGATGAGGGATGCCTGCGCTCGTCTCTTGCTGTGTATCGGGGAATGCGTCTAAAGGTGTGGCTCGGAAAAGGCTGTTCGTTGCTTGCCGAGACCTCCCCGTCATATTTTCTTGCAAAGTTTTGAGGTTTAGCGACATTGAAGAAGTTAAATATAGAAACGCGCATCTGTCGCACCAAATGTGGAAAAGGTATGTTTATTTTTTTAATCAGGAACACCATGCTCCACATCAACATAAACATCTTACTATCCTTCTACTTCTTTTAAAAATGTCATGTGGTAGTTTTCCTCTTCCTACGTTTCTATCTGGGGCCATATTCATAAAACGGCTTAAGTCTCTGCTATGCGGTTGCTAAGGCTAAATATCTATAAGGAGATTCCCTACAACTATGAAATTTGCTCTGGAGGAACAGTCTTTGTAAGACTGTTCCTCCAGAGCAAATTTCATAGTTGTAGGAAATCTGTAAGAATGTTCCTCCAGAGCAAATTTCATAGTTGTAGGGAATCTCCTTCAAAGAAATTTAGCCTAAGCAACAGCATAGCAACCAATTAAGTCGTTTTATGAATACGGCCCCTGATGTCTTTTTCCAAAATTCGTTTTATTCCCCTCTCTCTCCCTCCCTCTCTTTCTCTCTGTTTCACTATTATTTCCCTTCAGTGCTAAGATAATTTAATACACGTCTATCTTTGTTTTTGACCTTTCACAAAAAACGAAACAGCTTCTGTGACTTCCTATATGTTTGCCTGGGCGGGAAGCTCTCTTCAAGAAATGAGAATACTGTCAAAGGAAGAAAATGAGTAGGTCCTTCATAAAAATGTCTCCAATATAAAAGTGACCCACCCTATGATGGGAATTTATGCAGGTTTGTTTCCCCTTAAAGAAACAGCGATTCTTACCTCTATATGTGGAGGTCATCCAGCCAAAGCCATACGAAGCTGGAGCGTCTTCAACCGGATAGACGGGTTTGTACATATCTTCGGGCGAAAATGGTAAAGCCATTTGAGGTTCATACGTTTGATTTAACCATGTGTCGTTTACCAGTCTACGCCCATGCGCATTGCGTCCGTTGTTGAGATGAAACAACATCCATTTTGACATATCTGTGGCTGTAGAATATATAGAGCCAGCAGGATCCAATGGTGAGACTGCTCTGAAAATAAAGGAACGGATAAGTAGAGAGAGAGGGGTGGCAGACAGACCGACAGAAAAAGGGCAACACTCACAGAGACAGTGAGTGCGAAAAATATGCTCTTTAATATTTGGTCTTAATTACTAGTAGCCTATACCGATAATTTCGTTTCAGGCCTTACTGACCTCAACATACGCTTTCGCACGCATGTGTGTGTGTGTGTCTCTCTCTCTTTCTCTCTCCCTCTATCTCTCTCTCTTTCTCTCTCTCTCTCTCTCTCTCTCTCGTTCTCTGTAGGGCTGGGAAGAGAGGGGAAATGTATGTGTGATTCAATTTAGAATATATTTTCCAAAGCCAGTATGAACTGAAATTTTCAGCCTTTTGCGCAAGGTCTGAATATCAGACTACAAAACGCAAAAGGAGATAAATTTGAAGCTGCATGACTCTACAGTTATACTAACAGAAGATGCACTAGAGAAAGGACCGAAGTTTTGAAGGGAAATATGTATGTGTGGTTTTTGGCTTAGTGTTAACTCTGCGCTTATTTAAACCAATAATAACTACGAGCATTGCTACCGTGAACCTTAGTTTTATCTGGTAGGAGTAAGCATTGTCAGAAACGCGTGCTTCAGCCCCGATCACTAATCATTGAAGTAGCAAGGCTTATTGAGCGAATTTTCCAAGCCTTGACGTTGGCGTGTCCGCAAGTTAGAGGGCTGTTCGTCTTCCAGTCGGTGACAGTCAATGTTGCCTATATACGCAAGTGTCAGTAATGCCCTTCTTACACTAACGACAGCAGTAGCAATAGTAAGTGCCGATAATAAGGGTTGCAGAGTCTTAATGCCAAATGAGTTATAGTAACGTTGCAGTGGCAAAAGTTAGTGCTAGCACACTGGTCTGGCATTCAACACAGGTAACGAAGACAACGTACATGAAACTTGCTTGTTCCGCTCATCAGGATAAGTTTGTATAGTCTCACGGACCATCCGACCCCCGACCCTTGAAATAGGAATCAAAAGTTTTACTGAATTGATATGCATAGTCAAGAAATGCTTGAAAACAATTTTTGGGCTACAACGACTAGGTAACAAATTGGTGTAGAAACTTATTCAAGCACTGTATTTATACTACATGAAATTTCTTTGAAAATCTGATCTAAGAGGTATAACAAACTGCCGGGTCCATAAGAATGATAGTTTAAAATTAATCTAAGAAAAATTGCCTTCGTTGCCTATGTTGAATGCCAGACCAGTCTGGTTAGTGGGGTGAATAAAAAAACAGTTGCAGAAACAAAGCTTATTAGTAATAGGGAAGACCGTATTATCCTTCTTTGGCTACCATCCGGGCTAAGATTAGTGCTTCTATCGTCACCATAAAATACAGGACCTATAAGCTGACCTACGACTTACAAGAGGTTTGTGGTCGACCGTTATCTGACACCAGTATAATAATTATTATAGGAATAATTTTTTGTGTGGATTTTATCGATGTGTAAACGCCGGCGAACCACTCACAAACTTAACATAAAGCCGAAGGACTTAATGTTAAGTTTTTGGGTGATTTTGACTTTGTCGAGATGAAAATGTGCTGAAAGTGTTTTTGAACAGTGAACTTAAAACTGACCCACTCAACGCTAGATCAATATAAACTGTTTCATCATCAATACAACAAAAACCTGTAAAATAGTAAAAATATACATGCCCTTTTTGAAAGACAGACCATTATCATACATACATGTATACAGCTTATTAATAAAACGCATTTAATTGGTTCAGGGGCTAATCATGTGAGGTAGACATTACTAAAGATCGCATAGTTTTTTACGTAACCTTTTCATGTCGCATGGATGGCGACGTAACATCTCAGTATTTACACTTGCCATTGACTTCCCTTAGGTAGTCCTTTAAGAGCAACTAGCTTTATACACCGTACACGACAACTGATCATGAGACGTCATCGTCAAGTGATTTGAGTGAGTGATTGAACTCGGGTTTAACGTCCCACCAACAACGAGTTCCTATGGAGACGGGACCGCGGTTTAAAGTCTCATCCGAAAGACCAGAGAAGCGGGGGATTGATCTTGCGACCCCTGGATTGGTAGTCCGGCGTGTTATCCACTACACTACAGCCGCTCCTTCAATAAATGGTATTGAACAGTGAATTATCCATTTTGACCTCAGCTTCGCGTTGGTCAGTATGTTGTTTACTGTTCAAAACCATTACCTGTTCGTGTCCATCTAGACAAAACAATATCGCATTTTCTCACCCATTGGACAAGAATATCCCTTTCCAGAGGTGTCTGAGATTTTTCTATCTCGGCCTGCTATCTCAACCTAGGCTCTGAAAGCTGTCTCAAAATGCCAATCATTGCTAAATAGTACAGCCCAATTAATTACACACTTAAATTCAACAAATCCACGTGCAGGTAAATTGCATGCATAATAAAATTGACAGCTAGTGATGTGCATGAGGTGTCACTGTACATTTCTGATTAGCTGCCAGTCATGAAATATGCATGCACAAGGTGAAATTAACACACATGTCAGAACTATTAATAGAAAATTAGCTTGAAGTTTATAGGAATGGCTTCAACAAGAAGTTAAGGTATTCAATGGATATTCTGTTCTATAAAATAAAATGGGTGAGAAAAATAATCAATGATGGGGTTGAGGCCTCGACAAGGAAACCTCAGGCTCGTTTTCAGATTATTTAAGTCTTATGCTTGGCAAGCCTCGCATAAGACTAAATAATCTGAAAACAAGCCTGAGATTTCCTTCTCTCGGCCCCAACCCCATCATAGATTCTATTAATCTGTGCGTGACGTTACGTATTTTTTCCTGGCAAAAATCGAGCAAACCATGCGATATAAAGTATGGTCGGCCTCACGCGATCGGTTTCTGCACAAAAATGGAGACTTTATTTATAAACAAAATAATACGAACTGATGTCAGGTTGAGAAGTTCAGTGAATTTAGCCACTTAAAATATTCAAACACAAGACTTACAGGGTCAAATCGGTGTCTAACGGCAACAACCTGTTATTTTTCAGTGTATACGGCTTAGCAATGTCCTCTAAACGGTCAGTCTTGTGTAGCAGACCAGTGTTGCGCATTCCCAGTGGTACAAAGAGGCGGTCCGTCACCAACTTCTCCCAAGATTCATTAGCAAGTACTTCCGCCACGTGCGCTCCTAATGTATACATGTAGTTGCTGTACTTGAATTTTGTTCTGAAAGGTTCTGTGGCGGGCATGTACTGCAAACGTCTGTAAAGACAACAAAATGCAAATTAAAAATACAAGTGCTAAGATGATGTCAAATTAATTTCTGCCTGTGTATGGTATTCTTTTTGTGTTGTGTGTTTGAGAAAAATTAAGCACTATATCAAATTAAAATAAAGCTGTTTAACTCTGAATAATTACTTTTATAATATGTGTGTTACTTGCTTGTTATTGGTATACGAGTGTTATTGCGTATAACAGAGTTTTCCAATGATCCTTTCGTATCTTCAAATAAAATTAAATGTTATTTAATAAACTTATTGGTTTTATTATAAATGTACAGTATTGGTATAAAGAGCACAAATCAGTGTTTTATGTTTTACACCACCAGACAATTAAACGCAAGATATACGAAACACAAATCAACTCTAAAGCCACAGTGTCCCCCCCTACACACACGCGCGCACCCCCCCCTACACACACACGCGCACCCCCCCCCCCCCCCCTGCCACTCTCCCAGGTGTGTGCAGGGGCCAGTTTTACAGATCGTGTTAAGCGTGAAGTTCGTATGATATAAATAGAGGATCTTAGATGAGTGCTCATGTATTATTGAATTTATTAAACGAGTTGGGGAAAAAGATAAGATGCGAGACTTTGCCGAGCATGTTAGCGATTTCCCAAACGAGTTTAATAAATTTAATAATACAGGAGCACGAATGCAAGATTCTATTTATCATATGACACTAAAAGCGCATTTTATTGGCAAAATTTGCACTAAAACGTCACGATTTTTCCATTAGAATACGCGACGTTTTTATGGACGTCAACGTACAACGTTGCGACGTAATTTGCATATTTAATCCACTAGTGGATTATCGTTTTTAATGCATGCCTTTATTACACTCTCGGATGCGACGTCATGTGATAAAGTAAAGAAATGCGTCTACTCTTAAAGGAAAGAACTTTCTGACCTAGAAAAAAAGTCTCTCGTTTAGGAGATTAACCTTTTGAGAAGGGAGGCCAAAATGAAAATGACAGACTCGCTCTTTCCAGAGTGTATTTATTCACCTTAAGACGATATTTCAACGTTTCAGTAATTCTGATGTGTATCATACATGTACCTGATAAGTTCCTTGCGGGTGGTCTGCTGCGGGAATCCTACAAAAAGTGCGTGAAAATAAGGCGGGGTTCCAACTTTATGTGCTAGGAGGTCTCTCAAGTTTACGTTATCTGTTAGTAGGTCATTGCTAAGTCTGAAGCAAGGGCCAAGGATTTCCTTGACAGGTGTGTCCCACGTAATTCTGAAAAATAACTTCTTAGAGTCAGTGACATTGGTTTATTTCTAAACATATTTAAACCTTTTTTTTTTCGTATTTTAAAACTATTTGAATACATCCGTATAGACACGTTGCTTCTATGTGGTGTGGGGGTGCGTGCATGCGTGCGTTTTTTGTGTTTGTCTTGCATTTAATTCCGCTTTCAGACATCTTTCAGACAAAAAAGTGATGATGTATGAATGCATAGGTACTCGACAGAATACTTGTTAAACTTCTTCACGTTATAACAAAGTATCATCTAACACTCTATGATTTTTTATGTCCTTCTAAAGGTATACAAATCATCCCCAACTCCGGTCATGCTGATTATTTTAAGATTGATGGCGTAACTTACTTCGACGGAAATGACGAATTCAGAGACTCTCCATCCATTGCTTTGACAGTTTTCAAATCAAACAGATACTGTCACATTCTACCATATGTGGAATTTCCGCGACTGCTCTTACCTATTTTGTTTTGAAAGAACATCAGCAATAATGGTTGTCGTAAAAGCCTTCGTCAGTGATCCTATGCAGAACTTTGTGTGTTCAGAAGCCTTGATCCCTCGGTCGATATCCGCATACCCATATCCTCGAGACATAATCACGTGACCGTCTCGCACCAATGAAATTGAAAGGCCAGGAATGTTTCGACATGATACTGTTTCTTTAATAAACTTATCCAAATCATGTATTTCCGATTCCAGATCACCATTAGCTTCCACAAAATATAACACAACCAAAGAATACTGGACAATTATCTTTATAAACGTTACAATGGCATATATTTCCATTTTGAATATCTGCACACACTTTATGTTTGTAACCTATAAACATTTTATCGGTGTTTTTCAAAAACATTAAAATTCGTATTCAAAAATATTGAGTGTCTTAAGCAACCACAGCTATCATTAGATCAGAACTACTTTTCCTCAGTCCACAAATATATATTCCACAGACCATAAATCTGAATTCACAGACTATACATTCAATTTAAATATCAATGAAAAAAACTTAGAAATACAAAATGAGAAATGAAATGAAAGATGTTTACAAATATTTGTATAGTTGTTATAAATTCAACATATTCTAGTTATGTTACGCCGGATGAATTCAACATTAAGAATTGTTTATAAACTTTTCATTAAGGTAACTGAATACACCTACGCGTGTTTTCACCGTTTTACAAAGGGAAACAATTTCTGGGACTTCTTTTTGCACACCTGGATGACGGGTCCTATCCAAACGTGGGTGCTATTCCTAAAGGAAAGAACTTTCTCTCACTAGAGGCACCCTCAGTGAAACGTGAAGCAATTGTTATCATTCGTGGAAATGTTGCCAGTTACCTTACGCTATAAATACTGCATATGCCATTTCTGTCACACTTTATTATTTCAAAGTAATTTTTCATCTATTTCAACTATTAGATACTCATTAAACTGTAAAATGTTTGCTTTTAACGTTTCACCAAACTCGCAATCGGCTATTAGCTCTCAATATGTTGCTGAATAGTATTAATTAAAGTAGATTGTTACTAACATTTCATTTAAATATCGAATTTTAGCTATTTTATTTTAACTTTCAATGAAATGGATAATATCAGCTGTGAACTTTTCATTAAAGTATAGAAATTCAGCTATAAGCTTTTCATTGAACTCTAGAATATGTAACATTCCATTAAACTGTAGAATTTCAGCCATTAAATATCAACAAATTGTTGAATATTGTCAATTAAAGTACAGTACAGTGCGTTTCGCAACGAGTCCATTTGAATATCGATTTTCAGCAATTTTTCAATGAAATGTAGATCAGCTGTGAACTTTTCATCCAACTATATCAGTTCAGCTATTAGCTTTTCATTAAACTGTAGATTTTTCTTTTACTTTTCATTCAGTCGTAGAACGTCAGCTACTATTTTGATGGATTATTTAAGGAATAGTTTCAATTAGTTTATTGTCTCACTTTGATATCATTAAAACATTGTGCTGTATCTAGATCTATTACCTTCTCAATAAAATGTATAATATCAGCTGTTAGCTTTTCATTCATCTATTAGCTTTCATTGAACACTTGGATAGTACCAACAAAGGTATAGATTCATCATCATTTCATCTACATTGTAGAATTCACCTATTAACTTTCTGCCAAAATGTAGAATAGTATCAACAGAGGTATAGTCTCAACAAATTATCATCTAATTTCTCCAATTAACTTTCCGTCGAAATGTAGAATGTACATAATAGTCGCACTAACGAGCTCACCAACAAAAAGACTCTCACCTATTATCTTCTACTGAAATGTAGAATTTCATCTACAAACGTTTTTATGTAGAATTACAGCTTATGACTTATTAACATTCAGAAATTTTGTTATTCACCTTTTTATTAAAATGTATGGGTACACCTGCGTGTTTTCCTGCCAGTTTTACAAAAGGGAAAAACTTTAGTGACTTCTTGTTTGCTTCCCTGAAAGACGAATTCCTCCAAAGGGATCTACTTTTACAGGAAAAAATGCTCTTGTAGGGACAACATGAAACTGGCAGATTTTTCCCCCGAAAATACAAATTCGCCGTAAACTGCAGGTATAGTTCCACTGGTATCCTTGCTAACCGATGTAACTTTGAACTCTTTATGTGTATTTATGTATCATTTGTTCGTTCCATTAATGAAGCTTCTGTTAATACCATTAATTTAAAGTGAATACTTGTACAATTATCTCAGAGCGCCAGGTTTACTGGAAATTTGGGAATACCAGAAACATTCTAAGTGTTTGGACAGATATATCTTAGCAAATAGCGGAGATCCATTTCAGACTGAAGCAGCAGTCTGATAAGGATCTACATTGTTTGCCGTTCCATCAACATCTTTTGGTCTCATCACTAAAGTGTAAATACAAACTATGCCATTTTAGGCCAGTAAGACTTTTCGATGATTACTATGGGTGTTCCGATTTTTTACAAATTTAATGATAATTTTGTACGATTCTTTTGGTTCCTGCTTCGTAAGATTAATGTTGTGACCTCGATCATGGGATCAAGAACCTGGACCAAACCACTTTTTTTTTTTATTATTTATTATTGAGAAATAAGTTTAAGTCCTAAGAATTATCCTTAAAACCCACAATTTATTCTTTCTAAATTTTCCGAATTTTAATCCAATTCAATGAAACTGTTGCGGAACAGGGTCACAGACTGACCTCTCTCAGCCTGTCTTTGTCTCTTAATTGTGTCCATTTCAATCAGCAACTGAAATAATAGAATTTATTCCAGTGAGATCAACCCTTATACCGTAAAAAATCTAAGTTTTGGGACAGATCACTCTAAGCAAACAGTGCATACCCAGATCAGACGGCTGCTGTAGCAGCAGTCTGATCAAGGGCTACACTGGTTGCCATTCTACTTGCATCATTTGGATGCATTATTGCAATTTAAAAAAAGGTTACTGTTACAATTTTAGGACAAAAAGCTATCATTTTAGGTGTCCAAATTTTTTGATTTTTGCGGTAATACCGTTGATTACTGTCCAGGGACGAATTTTTAATTGGTAGTACAGGAATGTTAAAGAAATAAGCATTTCATGTTGAATATCTATATACATTGAATTGGTTTGCACGTATACATTGGCAAGAGAAGAATATTTTGCAAATGTATAAATTGAAGACTAAAACTTAAAAAAAAAAAAAAAAACAGCAAAATTATTACTTGTACCTTCGTCCTTATCGTTAGAAAATATGCGAATGTCATAGTACAATTAAAATCTTAAAGACTTTACTCTGCATGTATGAGCAACCTCTACAATTTTACACCGTAAAATCTACAAATTCGGACGCATGAAATCAATGCCGTGTAAAAGGGTTTGGTTTAACAAGCAGTAATGCGTCCTAAAATTTGATGATTTACGTCCTTTTCATCAGCATTTCAGTCACATGCATAGGTGATAGCGAAAGGCTGTGTGCATTGAAATCCTTTTTACGATTGATAAAAAATTCCGCCCCGCCTCCGGGAATGGATCCGCTCGGGACCTTAGATCTGTAGGCCAGCATTTAACCCACTGAGCAACAGGGGCCCCTTTGAGTCCGAAAGATGTAGAAGGAATGGCAGCAGACAGTGTAAAATCTGATCAGACTGCTTATTCTGTGTTGTACTATTTGCTGAGCTCTGACTGTCCAAATGTCCAAATATTTAGATTCTTACGGTATTTTACAAGGTCTATGCGAAAATCTGTACATGTATGCATTAGTAATGACGGTTCTGTGCTTGCAACTTTTGAAAATGTCTTAAATAGAAATAAAAAATAAAAAGTTCTTAGGACCGAATTTCAAGAGAAAGCAACTGTGCCATTTTCATTTTGTCTTCCTGTAGATCGAATGAAAAACAGTGTAGACCCTGATCAGACTGCTCCTGCACTGTTAAGTCAGACCAGTCTGTCCCAACATTTTGATTTTTTACGGTCCTTATGAAAAGTTTCTTGCTGTTTTAAGACGTTCCTTTGTGTTTTGCATCTACTGAAGGTGGTTTACAGATGAAATAAAATACTTCTTCATAGTGATTTATTTCTTTTTTCATAATCTCCTGAAAAGATTTAAAAATGTGCAGGTATTTTGCATATCAGTTTATCTATATCACTGTCTGCACGGTTCTTTAAAGTATTTCAAAGTCATGATTACCGACTTAGACCAAGTCAATGGTATTAACACAGGGTATAAACCAGTCCGCCAATTTTCGCTTCCTGCAGAGACTGTCTGTCATATTTGGCTTCCGCCGAGACTGTGCGCGAACTCTTGCTTCCTGCAGGGACTACTGTCCTCGAAAAATGGCTTCCTGCCGAGACTCCGCATCGAATGACTCTGCTTCCTCCCGCCGAGAGCCTCGGCAGGAAGCAGAAGCACGAGGAAAGTCTCTGCAGGAAGCCATTTATCATGTACAAAAGTCTCGGCAGGAAGCAAGAGATCGCGGACAGTCTCGGTGGAAGCCAGATATGGTGTACAGTCTCTGCAGGAAGCGAAAATTAGCGGAATCGATTATACGCTGTGAGAAAGGCGAATGGATGCAATTTTGGCTCCTGTTGGGGGCAAATTGTTGTCTTTAAGGTTAGATCCTGTTTTTGTGGGGTTTTTTTGTTTTTGTTTTTTTCTGAAGGGTGTCGTCTTCCAGGGAAGCAATTGTGAAGTCATTAAAGTTATCTCCCTTTTAAAAATGTATTCAGACACCATATACATGCAGACAGAACGCAAACAGTATAGACACAAATCGCAAAATTTGAACTATAGGAGACTCTGGTAACTTCGGACAGCGGGTAAATTCGGACAGTGACATTTTTTTCTTTTTATGTCAGTTGTCTGGAACTAAAACAAAACAATAACTGGCCAAACAGTGAAAATTATGATGAGACGGCTCATGATGAGCCGTCTCATCTGGATTTTCACTGTTTGCAATGGTATGTCCGAATTTACCCCCCATGTCCGAAGTTACCCGACTCTCCCCTAAATCCGTTTATAAATACTCGTAATCGAACGGAAACGAAGTGCGGGCGGACAAACGGAGTATAAAAGACGGACGGACAGACAGACGGACGAATACACGGGTGGCCAACTTAAAAACATAATACGTGGCGGGGTACATGTATAAAAACACGAAAATACAATTCATTTCTTATACCTGAAATTCCAACTCGGTCATCTTCAATCCGAAATTGTCGTATGTAAGAAATCATCGCACAGATAAAATTCGAAGTAGTTCTACGTTTCTTGTTCGGAGAATAATAAAAACGCCGTTTTCTGTTCGCTTTTGACCAGTCTGCAGATTGCTCTAAATCAGCATAAGAAAGTTGAGTCAATGGAATCATAAAGGGTTATCATTATTCTTGATGGAACACAAACGGACATGGCCCCGGCAGTTTGGATATTCCCAGAAAAATAGTTCTAGAAAATGATTATTTATCCGTACATCATTTGCTTACGCCCTTCCCGTTTTTAACCCATTATAATTATTATGAATATTTTCCAGTGAATCGAAGCGATGCTTGGAACTTCATAAAAGTGCAAGGATTCGGACAGACGTTTGGCAAGCTCTGCTTTTTTTTCCTAGTAGTTGCATATGCGATATCGCGCCTTTTCATATAAACGCCCTGATAACATCACAGATTTAGAATATCTTTTCGAATTCTTCTGGAAAGAAATCTTGAAATAGTAAATTTGTTTGATGAACCAAGACTACTGTAGTATTTATGACGTCAGTGTGTTTCTGAAATCAGTATGCTTCTTTGATTCTGCTTGGCTCCTACACAAACTGAGCCGAGCCACGAGAAAACCAACACAGTGGTTGTGCGCCCAGCGCAGACTCAGATCAGCCTGAGCATCCGCCCAGTCTGATCAGACTCATCGCTGTCCGCATGGAGGTAGCCTAGCCCCCAAGCTACCCTTTAATCACAAGCGAAGAGTCTGAACAGACTGGGCGGATGCCCAGGCTTATCTGAGTCTGCGCTAGGCGCACAACCACTTTTGTTTGTTTTTCTCGTGTCGCTCCTACACAAATACGCATTTTGAGACTATGATTGCCGCCAGACAGAATATCAAAGCTTAGTATCGTATTCCTTTATCTTTAAAGACAAGTATTGTCTACTATATAGAACACATCCCCAGTCTTCATTGGTTTTATGACCCTGTTATGTCATTACCTATGTGAGATGGGATATTTCCTTTGATGAAATAGCAGTGCCACTGGACTATTACATAATAGGATTATGATATCCAATAAACACGAATATTTGTCTTTAACGGTAAAGGGGCGGCCGTAGTGCAATGGGTAGGGCGCAAGAAATCAACCTGGGGGTCGTAGAATCAATCCGCCACTTCTTTGGCTTTAACCGAGGCCCAGTCTCCGTATGACCGAACTGTTGTTGGTGTCACGTTAAACCAGAATTCACTCACTCACTTCTGCGGTAATAATCTAAGTATTGGGACAGACAGGCTTGGGCAAAATTTTACCAAACGGAATATGCTGTGCCCTTTTGGCGTATATAATCTGCGATTCTGCTGTAAACTTTCTAATGCAAGAAATTTCGCTCTTAAATTTACCATGCTTAATATCGGTTTTTATGAGGTGCCGTTTTACTATAAATCCCCTTTTTGTGATATCACAAAATCGAATTTGTGATACCACTAAATCGATTAAGTGATATCACATATTATTGTGTGATATCACTAATTATTATGTGAAACATTGATATCACTAAATTGATGTAGTGGTATCACAAATTCGATTTAATGATATCACAAATTCGATTTTATGATATCACAAAACCGATTAAGTGATATCATGAAATAGGTAAAAGTGCATTACGAAGTCGATTTAGTTATATCACTAAATCGAGTTTGTGATATCAAAAAGTGGATATGATTTTGTGATATCACTAAATCAATTTTGTAATATCACTAATTCGATTTAGTGATATCACTAAATCGATGTTGTGATATCACTCATTCACATTATGTAATATCACTCATTCATTTAATTTTATTATATCACTAATTCGATTTAGTGATTTCACTAAATCGCACATATTTTGTGATATCAAAAAATTGATTTTGTGATATCACTAAATCAATACTATCGTGTTTTAAATGAGTAACCATTGTGTTTTTTGCGAAATCAGCATATTTTGTGATATAACAAAATAGATTTTGTTATATCATTCATTTACGTTTGTTTTGCAATATCACTTATTTGATTTTTTAGTAATCGATAAGATATAGTGATATCACAACACTGAATCTAATTTAGTGATAACACAAAATAGATTTTGTTATATCACAGTCTATTTAGTGATATCACTAAATAGTTGTGATTTAGTGATATCACTAAATCGATTTTGTGATATCACTTATTTTATTTTGTGATGTCACTAATTCGATTTTGTGATATTAGCACATATTTTATGATATCACTGACTTATTCGATTTTTTGATATCACTCATTAAAATTAGTGATATCTCAAAACAGGGAACTCATAGTTAAACGGCACTCAATAGGTTTCTACAAACATGAAATGAATTTACAAGCCAAATACTCTGATTCTTGATAAAGTATAATTTACAAAAAATACAGAGATTCTATTGTTAGTGCACAGATAAGCTGAAAATGGGTTGTCGGTTTTGATGGGTTAATTTGCGTTTTATGCATTGTATACTTTTTCATCTCCTATCTTTTTTCTGTTTTGTTTATTAGTGTTGAATATACATATAATATAACATGGGTTGCCATGATTTTAAAAAAGTTGGAAACGTTACTGACGAGATAAGTTTACATGAACGATAAAAAATAATAACAATTTGTTCGAGTTCAATGTGTATGAGCCGCGACACAAGAAAACCAACAATGTGGTTGTAGGCCCAGCGCAGACTCAGATCAGCATGGGCATCCGCCCAGTCTGATCAGAGTCTTCGCTGTCCGCACGGAAGTAGCTTAGACTATTAGCTAACTTTGAGCACTTAACGAAAAGGCTGATCAAACTGGGTGGATGCCCAGGCTGATCTGAGTCTGCCCAGGGTGCACAGCCACATTGTTGGTTTTGTCGTGTGGCGGCTCAATTATTTCGATGCATTAGTTGATTAATAATCAATTCGTGATCCTAGAGGAGCAAATTCTGTTCCCTTCAGAGTTTACCCCTAGTGAGAAGGAGGCAAAAATAAAAATGGACTAGAAATGTTTCCATAGGACACGGATGCCCCCGCCTAAAGCCTTTAGTATTATAGTGCCTAGATTAAAGTACTGGCACTTCTAGGATAACTAGATTTCTAGAGGTAGAGGCTTGTATAATATGAAAAGAAAATCAAGGGATCATGAAATAAAGGTCAAAGTGACTCTTTTATTTTGCAGTCAAACTAGTAGTATAGGCAGCGCTTTGGGTCAAATGACGTCATCTTGGATGACGTAGTTTCTATATTTAGTAACAGTCGGCCATGTTGTTTTTATAAATAGTAACTCATTTGCATATACGCAATTGGTGGGAAAACCCCATCATCAGCCCTATGGACCTGAAAGGTGAGGAGGTCTTGCGCATCACGGTCTACTCGGTATAGAGACCTGACTTATGAGGTTTCTCGATCTTAGGAATGATCTGGAGAGTGGGGTCCTTGTAATACATTGATATAGGTAACAAGCAACAATAAAATTAAACAGACACTCTGCTATCGTCTCGGACTGAATGACTCTGAATCCAATGTAATTTAGTTTCAGAATGTGTATCTATAAATAGATGTTGACGGAAGTAACTACAAATAATAACGATGTCATGTGAAGCGATGCCTTACGGCTTGCGCAATAATAATAAAAAAGACCCAGATCAACAAGCACTCCACTCAAAGCCTTCATTTAGAAAAGCCGTCTGATCAGGGTCATTCGGGTCCTTGTAATACATTGATATAGGTAACAAGCAACAATAAAAATTAAACAGACAATCTGCTATCGTCTCGGACTGAATGACTCTGAATCCAATGTAATTGAGTTTCAGAATGTGTATCTATAATTAGATGTTGACGGAAGTAACTACAAATAATAACGATGTCATGTGAAGCGATGCCTTACGGCTTGCGCAATAATAATAAAAAAGACCCAGATCAGCAAGAACTCCACTCAAAGCCTACATTTAGAAAAGCCGTCTGTTCAGGGTCTATTGACATACAGCGGTACATTTAACACTATATCACGTTCTTCAATTCTACAATTCATGCACAAACGATATCACTGTTGTAAAACTGTTGATTTTACCCATCTAGCCGTCCAACATACATACAGACACACGCACGGACGCACACACACAATAAAACATACATACAGACAGACGGACACACACATGCACACGCACACACAAAAACCGCACTCTGTCTCTCACACATCCACATATAAAAGCAGAAAGACAGATACACACACACAGACAGACAGACACACACACACACACACACACACACACAGACAGACAGACAGACACACACACACACACACACACACACACACACACACACACACACACACAGAGACTACATCCCTTCTTGGTAAAGGGGGGATATGTTCGGATAGGATCTCTGATATTGTTTGATTTGTGGCTTTTATAAAAAAGCCGTTTTTTTTTACTTTCTCCCTGTCCCTATTTATAAGATAGGGAATGCCGATATAACAAATTTGGCTCGGGCATCATAGATAACCCTCACCTTATTTGTAGGCTTTTTGTCGAAACCTAACAACCCAATTTTTTTTTTAAATGATTTTTCTAAAACTAAATTAAATCTACTATCGCAATAGCGAAAGTGAGGATCCTCTATACACTCCCGTATAGACTCCCTCAGAATCTGTTCTGAGAAAAAAAAACAGATGATGACCCCCCACCCCTGCCTAAATGCTTCGACAATATGTGTGGAGAAAGTTTCATTTTGTAGTTTCTGTCTCAGAATGAGAATCTTAAATAGATTCCAGGAAGCCAACTTCCCACCCCCATTTTTCGAAAACGTATTAGAAAAGAAAACGAAGAAAATTTATTGGTCCACATTTTATTACGGGAAAATGTGGCAGGTAAGAAATGCTCAACGTTCGTGTGTGTTTTTGTTTTTCTTCGCACGATAGTACACTTTTCTAATTAAATATCTGCATTGACCCTTGACAAAAAAGTACCCGTGCGTGTCACAATATATAGCCGTTTAATTGGCTCAGCAGATAAGTAATAGGTCTAGCGTTTAAAAAGTAATTATTGGTATTTGTAAATCTGCATGCAATAAAAGCGATAATTGATTTTTAACATGTTTAACGTACCGTTTAATTTAAATATTATTCGGCTCAGCAGATAAATAATAGGTCTAGCGTTTAAAAAGTAATTATTGGTATTTGTAAATCTGCATGCAATAAAAGCGATAATTGATTTTTAACATGTTTAACGATTAAAATGTACTCATTCACCTGTGCCAGTTACTCACAAACCACACTCCCTCTGTCTCTCACACACCCACTTATAAAAAAAAACATAAACAGACGAACAGACACACATACACACACACAGACACTCAATCACACGAACAAACCACACTGTCTCTCACACCCACTCATAAAAACATACACAGATGGACACACACACACACACACACACACACACACACACACACACACACACACACAAACCACACTATATCACACCCACACATAAAACATGCAGACAGACAGACATACAGACAGCGAGAAAGACGCACGCACGTACATACACACAAAAACGCACACATATAAATACACAGACGGACAGACACAAACACACATCCACACACGCACGCACATATAAAACACACACACACACACACACACAATATTGTACAATTCAACATCAGAAAAAAAAGAGAAAATGTACATTTAAACGCATCGAATTAAGCACCCTGTGACCTTTTTTTCCTGTATTTCACAACAGCCGACAAATATCTCATAAAAATGGTCACTACCGATACCAATAACCCCAACTCTTGTTTTTAAGGGTGATAAACGGTGACCTTCGATTAGTTTTCGGAAAATAGGAACATATTTCACCTCGAACTGCATTGCGTCGTGAGAAATTTCATCCTACTATCTATGAGCCCGTGATCATGTGCAGACTAATCATCGCATATGCATATTAGGGAACTGGAATCTTTTAGAAATTTTAGCTCGCATATGACCAGTCTCAGTACAATGCGTAGACTGATCAACTAACTACGCAAGAGTGTGAAAATCCGGCAAGGCTGCAGCAACCTTAACCGCAAATACGCAGATGCGTATTGAGAAAATTTGACAAATTTTTTACACGCACTGTTACAGACATCAGATTAATTCTCTTGTCATAAAGTGTGGGGTCATGATCTTTTATTAGAATTTTCGGCAGCTTACGTAAATTGCACAATTCAATGTCAGAAAAAAAATTGAACCTCTTTCAGCATGGAATTAAGCACCCTGTGACCTTTGTACTGTATAGCCACATGGGAAATACGTTCTGTGAAAGCAGGTACCTAATGAACAGGGGCTAGCAAGTTGCACTTTGGCCTGTAGGGACATGCTTCTACCAGTAGAGGCTATTTTCTGCTATATCATTGGTGATTAGTATCTGTGAAATTCCAATGCTGAAACCATTATTAATGTCAGAAATGCTAAACTGGCACCTTAATGGGTTTATACTGCCCCTTAACTAAACAATTAAGACCCTGTCTCGAGGAAAGGCGAGTTTGGCATTTCAATTATGGAAAATAAGGCTCGACCAGTCTCGCTGTATATCAAACCCTGTCTATCAACCATGGGCAATGCATTAAGGTTTCAGGGTTTGCCTTATAAGATATGCAAGTTTCAAATGACATTCAAACATTACTGCAGGCTTACACCTTTTCCCTTTGTATGCACGCAAATTCTTTATTGGAAGACAATTTTTCTGCAAGCGGCAATTTGACCTTAGGTTCCTCCCCAGGCCTGTTTATCTTATTACAGAGGTATCAGTTATCTTAACTTACGGCCTTTCAAGACTATATGTTAACGTCCCAGCAGTCAGTATTTCAGAATGAATGAAGCCAAAATTATAATCAATAATGCGAAGCACATACGGGGCAGTTTACGGCTCTTCAATACGTTGTAAATACGACCGACCATAATAGACGTATTTTTCATATTGTAGTATGACGTCTGTTACTATAGATATAACATAACGTGTGTCTGCTACCAAAAACAAGTAGTGAAATAATATGACGTCTGTTACTATAAATAGAATAGGTAGAGATATAACAGGCAGGGTATATATAAGAATGAGCCTGCACGACAAATGTCATTCTCAAAATCAACATAGAAATATTTCTGTTTTAATAGGCAACATTTTTGGAGAACAATAGGTGAAATGAACCAAGAGTTTGAAAATGCTGGGATATGCTTTCAATGCAACTCTCCGTGTTATCTCGAGTGTGGAAAATGTTTTTGCCTATTGAGATATTTGGGAGAAAAACACGATTGTTTTGATCCTGACGAAGGCTTTTACGAACAGGAAGCGTCGAATCGGCCTCTGTGTGTTGCCTGTGAAAATGTTGTTGAAATATCTGAGGGCCAATGAAAATTCTGATGTTTTAAAGGAAGCTATATACGGACATGGTAGACAGGATATGAAATCATTTTCAAAGCAATTATGCTTGTGACTGTGATGTATATTTTCCATGAATATGTGGCTAAAACTATGGTTCCTCACTGTAAACGCCAATACAAAACTAGAGATGCAGCCGATCGGTTGATAGAGATATTCGAAAACAATCCAGATATATTTACTCATTTTGATTGACACAAGCTAATACTGTGGTGACTATAGTTACCAGAATATATTGTGTATTATTATATAAGACTTCTGTCCATACTTTTCAAAATTAAACCATTATAAGCATTATTTGCGTTATTTTGAATTCATTTCCTGCAGGAGTCCTGGTAACTTAGTAGGTCAGTCAATGGCTGCTTGTTCTTGCGGTCCCGGGTTCGAACTCCCACTGAACGCCAAAATCATTTCAAGCGGGTTACCACTGCACACATCCTTCCATTATCCCATCGACCTGATATGACTGAAATACTGATAAAAAGGACGTAAAGTCGCAAGTCATCCTTCTATTTCATATCCCGCAGTTGTAATGCAATGTACAGATGGGTGTTACAAGGGGAAAGAATGACCAAGAGCATAAAACAAAAAACAACACCGATTATTTATTTTTTTCATATCTATTTATAACAATAGAAAAAAGAAAACACACTTGTGCAGTTTTATTTAGTTGTGTGACGTTTTTGTTCTAACATTGTCATCATTTTAGTCACTATGAAGCGATCATTGCGCTTCTCTTGTCGTGGATTAAAGTCTTTCACTATGTCTTTCATTGTTGTTCCTTCATGTCGTTTTATGACATAATAGGCGCAGTAAAGCCCGCATACATTAGATGAGGATTGTTGTAACTGTCCAGTGTACATGAAATATTTCTTGTTGAGAATCTTCTCAAATCCAACGCCATAGTCTTCGGGTCTGTTTCCCACAGAGTCGAAAAATTCGTATGATCCCCGTTTCGGAAAATAAAATGCAACCCAGTGTTTTCCTGGTCCATCACTCGTGTCCGTATTGGAAATGACAAATCTTCCTTTACGTGTATTAATTTGATCCGCAGAGCATATAGTGACAGGATATCCGAGAAGTATATTTTTTAGTTGTTTACTGTTCATCTTTTTTTAATATCTGAATGAATCCCAGTCCACGGTATGGTTTTTCTTTCGCTGTCGACCGCCCTTGGTACTCGCAGGCATACTATTCCCTTTTCGTTCTCGTTCTATTTCAGATTGGGCTATCTCTAACGCTTGAGCCACTGGTGTGACCAAGTTCACACGGGGTCGCTGAGCTTCTATTTCTTGCAGTTTTCGGTTTCGTCTTCCACTACCGACGATATATCGTCCCATATGATCGGGTACAACGTACCCGTCTCTCAAGTCTTTAAAATGTTGATACCATTTCTCTGGGTCCGGTACATAAGGGACCCATTTCTGCTGCTTGTTATCGTACACCTCTATCGAACCCATCTTTCTTGTTTAACAGGTAGTTACTCGTCATTCTTACGCTATTTATTCCTCTTCTGACTCCTCAGTGTCTTCGTTCTGTTTTAAAGCGTCTTTCTCGATATTATGATCGGGCCAAACATCGTCAAATAAGTTTTTTCTGAGTTTGACGGCCTGTCTGATAGATTCTGCTTGACTCATATCATGCTGTTTTCTAAACGTGCTCGCCGATTCCAGGACTTGCTGCTGAATAGGATCCCCTTGTAACTCGTAAAAGTCGATCAGAAACCGGGAGTACTCTTGTCTGAGTCTTTTTCTGAGATGAGGTAAATCATCGTTGGCAGCTTGATGGACGGCTTGGTTCAGAGTGGACCCTCCTTCTAGGTAATTGTTCACTTTAGCTTTAAATTGTTCTTTATTGGCCTGTCTGAGAGGATCTTGAAATCTCCCGTTCCATATGTCACGCCGCAAGCGTTCTTCTTTAATCTCCACTTTTCTGCGTTTACCGGGAGGTCCGAGATTATTAATAAAATCCTCAGACTCTTCGTCCTCGTCTTCACTATTTGCGTAGTCGGCCTCAGACATGCTTTCTTTGTCTAATGCAAGTTTATCCGTGGACTCAAGTATGTCGCTGCGTAAACGGTCTTGTTCTGGTGTACTCGATTTCAAGTCTACCACTAAGTAACCATAAGGGCGAGAAGTCGCTTGTTCAAACCGTTTCATAAAGGTGGCACTGCTTGACGGATAAATTCTTCTGGCCAAGGTCGCCACTTGCTGTCTGTCGATCGGATTATTAAAAAGCACAAGATACTGCGTGTTCAAAGCGATATCCCTGCAAGCCTTCCCTTGAGGAAATAAATTTTGGGTCAGATACACGATGGATATGTTTCTGTGGTGACTTCCTTTAGTGAAGAGATCGGCTATTCTCTGGTCGCATTTGGCCTCCGTCATTAAATCGTCAAAGATCAGCAGGTTCCTTTTCCTGGCGTTGATGTACTGAGAACTGTTTAAATAGTCAGGGATCCCGGGCACAAATTCTATCCAAGGGAGTCTGCTCTGAATGTCATCGTACAGAGGTTGCCATTGTCCAAAACACCATAAAATGCGTTCAGGTGGCGGCTGTATCAGTGAGGACAATAACAATTTTCTAGTCCATTCCGTTTTTCCGCTTGCACTAGGACCCGTAATAACCATTGAAAATGGATGCTGAAAGGTCATCCGTGTGGATTCAGTTGATGTTTGTGCTGAATCGGCATCATTTATATTACCATGCACATTGCGCTTATGTCTCAGCATAACGTCACGCCTGCTGAAGGTCTGGTTACAAATTGGACAGCGGTTCATTTTTGTCTTCGTGAACTGAGCCGTTCATCCTTCTTACGTTATTTTTGGAAGAATGGCGTTGGCGGCGGCGGCGGCGTTAGCAGCGGCGTTAGCGGCGGTGTTAGCGTTAGCGTTAGCGGCGGCGTTGACGGCGTTAGCAGCGGCGTTAGCGGCGGCGTTGACGGCACTGATGGCATAAGCTGTGGTGCCTCTATTGGATTGTTGATCAGATAGTCCTCCTAAAATATTTTTTTTGTCTAAGTTGTCTCTAAGATGATTGAATCTTACGCATCCTCGGCTGTACTTCTAGGATTCTCGCTGGGAACGTATTTGATCTTGAATAGTGGCTTGGAGATAATAGTTTCCCAAAAGCCTTGGTATCATAGTATGGTAATGAAGGAGGGTGGCTCTTTTTCTGCGAAAAGTGACTCTTTCTGAAAACAAAGTTCTTAGCACTAAGCTTCTGTCATCAAAGTAGGCCAAGTCACGTGTCAGCAATGGAAACGTCTGGCGGTATACTCTACGGGCTACCTCTCCTATACAGGCCAGTTGTCCCGGAGTTATGGTTTGCAGCATGATGATTCTGCCATCTCGTGACTCATTCCCTAAAGCTGTAAGGTAATGAATTCGGACAAAAACACTGGATAAATCCATTCTGAATGTTAATTCATCCCTGGTATCTTTGTTCTTACCCATTTCCCTTATTTGATGGCTCTATTCACATGGGTAGATACTCGTTGGAGAATAGTCCATTGTCTCAGGTTCAACTCAATACCGCGATTGGTCGCCGTTTGGTTTACGAACAGACGTATATTTTGTTCGTGTGATTGAGTGTCTTTGTGTGTGTGCGTCCGTGCGTGTGTCTGTATGTATGTTTTATGTGTGTGTGTGTGTGCGTCCGTGCGTGTGTCTGTATGTATGTTGGGCGGCTAGATGGGTAAAATCAACAGTTTTACAACAGTGATATCGTTTGTGCATGAATTGTAGATTTGAAGAACGTGATATAGTGTTAAATGTACCGCTGTATGTCAGTAGACCCTGATCAGACGGCTTTTCTAAATGTAGGCTTTGAGTGGAGTGCTTGTTGATCTGGGTCTTTTTTTTATTACGCAAGCTGTATGTTTTATGTGTGTGTGCGTGCGTGTGTCTGTGTGTGTGTTGGATGGCTAGATGCGTAAAATCAACAGTTTTCAACAGTGATATCGTTTGTGCATGAATTGTAGAATTGAAGAACGTGATATAGTGTTAAATGTACCGCTGTATGTCAGTAGACCCTGATCAGACGGCTTTTCTCAATGAAGGCTTTAAGTGGAGTGCTTGTTGATCTGGGTCTTTTTTTTATTGCGCAAGCCGTAAGGCATCGCTTCACATGACATCGTTATTATTTGTAGTTACTTCCGTCAACATCTATTTATAGATACACGTTGTGAAACTATCAGAGTCATTCAGTCCGAGACGATAGTAGAATGTCTGTTTAATTTTATTGTTGCTTGTTACCTATATCAATGTATGACAAGGACCCCACTCTCAAGATCATTCCTAAGATCGAGAAACCTCATGAGTCAGCTCTCTATACCGAGTAGACCGTGATGCGCAAGACCTCCTCACCTTTCAGGTCCATAGGGCTGATGGTGGGGTTTTTCCACCAATTGCGTATATGCAAATGAGTTACTATTTATAAAAAAACAACATGGCCGACTGTTACTAAATATAGAAACTACGTCATCCAAGATGACGTCATTTGACCCCAAAGCGCTGCCTATACTACTCAAACTTCACACCAAGATGACGCAAATGTTTTCATTATAGCCTAGTCATATAGCTTAAGTGCAGCAAAGTGCGCACTATGACTTTGACATTTAAGCTAGTGACAGGGTCCTTGTATGCAACAAATCGTCTTGCCAAATAACTGTGAAATCCCCTATGCAGGGCAAAGCTATGGACCAAATGCTTACAGGTTTTCACTGCGCCTATGCATCAACTTTTGAGCTAGTGACATGGTTCTTGCACTTGACACATCATCTTGTTATGATGATCATTTATGCCAAATAATTTTCAAATCCCACTATGCAAGACAAGGTAATGGGCCGGACATGAACATGGTTCACTGTAGCCTATTCACAAAGTTTAAGTGCTGACTGTGACCTTGACCTTTGAACTAGAAAATGGTTCCAGCATGCGACACATCATCATGTAGTGATAATTATTTATGCTAAATAACTTTTAACCTAGCTACAAAATTCTTACACGCGACACATCGTCTTGTCACGATGATCATTTGTGCCACATAATTCTCAAATCCCACCATGCAGGACAAAGTTATGGCTCGAACACGATTCTGGAAACACACAAACACGCAAACAAACAAACACACAAACGCACACAAACGCACACACGGACAGGGTAAACTCTATATGCCCGCCGCCATTTCATGGCGTGGGGCATAAAAAGTTGAATCTCCTGAAAGTTGCCCATTAATATGAAGCCGCTGGTGCTACACCGATTTAATAATAGCCTACTAAATTAGAAGATTTTATGTCCTTTTCTCTATAATATACTGGTACATTTATATTATTAATTGAGTGTTCTTGTTTTTGTCTAACTATCATCATCATACTTATTATAAGTGTTATTATAGTTGTTAAAGTTATCATTGTTATAATTTCATGCTTAAAGGTAAGCATGTTCTAGAAGACTAAAGAAATATTTAAATTCACAAGAACATACGTTTGTTTTTCATAATATCCATAAAACCGTATCCATTGTTTATGATATATAACAAAACTCACAGCCGTAAATAATAAATTGTAAAATATGACTGATAAATTAATGTTTTCCTGTGGGCATTTATTTAATTAACCTGTATTAGAATCTATAGACTAGCCACAAAGATATAGTTCGTGACGGTAATTAAGTTATAGAGTTATACAGTCAACTCCCGATATCTCGAACATTGATATCTCAAAATATCTTCTTGTATCTAAGAATATATTTTCTATTTATTTTTTTTACATTTTAACACCTGTTATCTCAAACTACTGATATCTCAAAGTAAATTTACTTTGGGATATCAGTAGTTTGGGCTGAAATTTGACTTCGAGATATCGACATTCGACTGTAGTTTATATATTTGTCTTTTAGCGACCGAAGGGTAGTGTGAAAGGCTCTACTCTTTATCAGCATGAACTATTTCATTCTGAAGTATCGCTGCAAGCTCCTTATCGTAGTGTCGCATTTGTAAAAGTGACCGTGAGTAGCCAACTTGAAACAAATAAGACATCTGAGTTTCACATTAACCCATTAATGCCTAGCGTCCCAAAAATGGGATATATGCAAACAGTGTAGACCCAGATCAGACGCCGCAAACGCGGCGTCTGATCAGGATCTACACTTTTTGCATTCGACAAATGGGTATTTTTCCTCAAAATAAAACAACAAAAAAATCGAAAAATAAACTAAACCTGACACCCATTAAATGACAAATGGACTCGGCCAATATATACAGATAGAAGAGTCCACTAGGCATTAATGGGTTAAAGAGGTTTGAAACAATTATTTGCATCATTGGCCACTAAAATGACCAACTTACGATGTCATAAACTTGAATGACATGGTACAAATACAATGTACAGGCACCATTTATTTCCTGCTTTTGTTTATATTCCGTCGCTCGACTGGTAGACATTTGCATTTTGTGTCCAGCGTTCAATCCTTTTGGGAAAAAATGTTCCTACTTCTTTTTGCCCGCTATTTGGCTCAATATATGCATATTAACCCACATCTTATCACCAAACGTGAAGATTGACAGAGGAGTTTTTCGTAATGACTTGTTATTAGACGTTCTAATTACTGGTAGGCATGTGAAGGTTATTCTTCTACCGTAAAATCTACGGGATTAATACGCGCAATAATGGCCAGTTTAGCGTATAAACATATATGCCAAAATATGGTCTAGTAAGCCAGGTTCCGCATGTATTTATAGGAAAAATGAAGATTTTTTTTTCTCAAACCAGCCAAAATGGCTCCTGAACCATAAAAATCTTGAGTTAGGTATTCACACCTGTTTCACTTTGTTTTCAAGGATGTTACGAAACGAAAAAGAGCTGTTACGACACGAGAAAGAGTCATAGTTACCAAACGACCTGGTCTTCAGGTCCCAAGCTCCTGAGCGGTTAACCAGTATTACTTGCACATGCATTCGCCAATAACCGACAACTGCCCTTCTTGAATCAGCGAAAGGAAAAACGAAAGTACATGTATGTGACCGGGCCGTGTATCGAACCCCGGGAACTCTGGCTCTTGAGTCAGACGCGCTACCGACTGCGCTACAGGGCCCGACAACCAAAATTCGGCTCGAGATGTTTCGGCTAAAAATTGTTAGGTTGGAAATGGCGCTGAGGTTGGGGTTGGGGATGGTGGTCGGGCGATGGTGCTGGATAACTTTCAGTGCTGGGGCGTACTACTTATTTAGATAATAGTAGGACAAGGGCATACTGTGCTTGCAGTGGGTGATGATTTTTTCCTCACCTATCATCTCTTTTCTTCTCCCGCTCTGTGGGAGATGGCATGAAATAGACTGAAAAACTGTCTCAAAAAGGCGCTAAACTCAAAACAACCAACCAACCAATTGCGCGGGCATGTGCCTAATCTTTTCATATGTGGAAGAAGTAGCCTATACATGTACTAGCATGCTCAAAGTTTACATGCTTATGTTTTCAGATAATACAAATAGCCCAATGCTTGAGCCGGTGTCGCATTTGTTTATATTTTTTTATAATAACCTTCTCTAAAACTGGAAATTCCTCACACGGAATTCCATTATCTACCGCAATTTTGCATGCGAGCGTCTGGTACGCGTGTACACGAACTACCATGGTATATTTCAAAGTAAATTGAGTCGCCATTCTATGGCGTTGTTTCATCGTTGAGCCCGCTGGTGTTGAGCCCGCTGGGTAATACTTCAGTTTTAAGGTGAATGTGAAGACCTTCATGTTTGTCCATCTTTTTTATTAAGGATAATAACTTTTGTGCCTCCTGTTTTCTTCCCTGGGAGAAGAAATCCTTCCGAAATGGGTCTACTCATAACTCTTTAAGTCCCAGTGACAAAATCAGCAAAATTTGCAAACAGCGTAGATCCTGATGAGCCGCCTCGTCTAGATATACACTGTTTGTCCCCTAGTCTTTGAATTCTCAATATGAAATGTCTTAGACAAGGCATTTTTTTAATTTTTGCAGACGTAAATTTTGTCGTCTGCTTTTTGGTGCTTAAAGGGTTAAGGGTTGACCACAATTTCGGCGGGAAGCAGACAGTTAATAGTTTTGTTATTTTCACTTATTATTACATTTTTAAACAAGAAGAATATTACAGCTCCCTAACTGTTGTGGCTAATCTCTGTTTTATCAAATTGACCGAGAAGTAAGTGCTCATGTGTTGCGCTTAATTTGATTTAACATTTTTTCTGGTCTGGCAGTCTGGTAAAACGATTGTCCAAAAGACCGTAAAATGTTATTTTTGTACAATATTCATAATGCACGTTAAAGTCTGTTTCTGATTTTGATCCCACGCAACTGAGATAATACGGGATCCCTGGCTAGAATCTCATTTGAGCCAAACCTATCACACGGTGGGTAATCTCGATAAACAGAGCCCCTGGCTCCACACCTTAAATCTTATGGAGAACTTCCGCGTCACGCGCAGCTCTGATGTTGTAGCTGGGAAACTTGTGAGTGTGACATCAAGACGTAGGTCTGGCGTTTATCGAGTTTTATCTATTATTTCAGGGATTCAATAAAAAAAAAGTAGGATGCTATTAGTTGGACGTGTCTTTTAACTGACGCTACGTGCAGAGAAGGGTGTGTAAATGTCACTTGGCTTTCTTTTAAAAAAAAAATAAATAAATAAAACGGTTCCGAGGCGAGTCTAATCATTCGGTGGCATGGAGTACGAGAAACTTCACTACATTTTTCCATAAACGGCCGGGTATGTTGACTTGAATGCTGACGTTAACGTGTTGATTGGTCAATATAGTTCCCCAATTTCCCTGATCAGTTTTCTGAACGAAACTCCGCGGAACTGCACGAAATCTGCACCAAAAGGATATGGCTCCATTTATGTATTGTGGCTCCGTCTATGGAATGCGGCTCTGAAGTTGTCGACCCAGTTTCATCTGGACCATAATGGCTCATTCTAAACCCGCACTTCGAGACTAAACAGACAGTCAACGTCTGTCACGTGCAGACTCGACACACGCAGACTCGCTAACACTCTACCAAATATTATGCGCAATGGTATAATGAAGCCATCGCGCGTAACTGTGAATTATATTATATATGTACATGTTAAGTGGATAATGTTTAATAAAAGAAGAAGGTTGATGACTTTTCACGCACCTGCCAGAACACAAGCGCAAAAGTATTTCACCAACAATACTTTTGCTTGTCATCATTTGCAATGTCTGACTTAACCATTATCTTGAGTATAATGATATAAAATGTTGAATATGTAAGGAAAAAAATGTGAACCATTTAATATATGTCACAGTGACCTACAAATAGCAAATGTTAAATGGTATGAGGATATTTTTTTGCATCGTTAGACTGACCAACTATTTCTTATTATATATAAATCCAAGAACAGTGTTTGAGATATAAGTAAAAATCCTGTTCCATGACTCAGTGTGCCTGGTTGCTTTGCAGGCCCTACATTTTAAGGATAATCGTAAGATCTGATCAAATACCAGCACTCTTATGTCAAAGATATCAAAAGAAGCAAGGGAAAAACAGCTCATCCAAAACAGTAACTTTTCAAATAAAGTCAGTGGACCGGAAACAGTAACTTTTCAAATAAAGTCAGTGGGCCGGAAGTCCAAGGTCACATTATTCTACAATGCAGCAACTTCAGGCTGAGGATACATCATCTGACCACGTAGCCACGTAGGTTATATCACAGCATGATGACGGAGGACATTCAGTCAAAAAAAAACGCCATACCTATAAACATGCCCCTCGCTGCGCCCCCCCCCCCCCGCACACTTCCCAGCCCAACACACTCACACACTAAATCCTTGGCGGGGGCATTAGGAACAGTTCTGATAAGGATCACATCGCTTCATAGACGGTCATTTCAAAAAAGGTGCGTTGTGTCGAATAATGGTTTTATTTTCTATAAATTTCAAAATATACTGATGCGTCTTTGATTTTGATCCTTCAGTCCTAGTGTTGGATACATAACAACTTACACAAAAGTTTATATTAACTCCTACTTTCGTAACCACTGTAATATTACCCGTTTATGATGAATAAATCTATGAGGAATAATTATGTATAAAAATCGCTGTGGTAACGAGGGTAGGATAAAGTGAAATTTGAATGCATAGTGGACATTGGTAATTCAAATTTCCGTAGGCTCAATGTTAAATGTTGCAGACAGTATATGTAATCAATCGCAAAATTTCCATAGAAGACATTAAAATATGAGAAAACGAAACGCACAGCATAAATTTACATTTCTGCATATTTTTGTGGTTAACTGTTTGTTTACCTTCGAAAATCGGCCTTTTCAGTGGGCACAATGCAATAGTAAACTGTAACTCGTCCTTGAGTCACCACCAAAGATATCTCCAGCAGCAGCCATGTGAACAGCCATTTCCCAGGTAGGTGGTCATTTCCCAGGTAAGTGGTCACCGGGACAGCTTTAACATCACAAACAATATATCAATCAGTATAGCAACAAATAACAATAAAACAACCAAGAAAAACCAACACAGAAGTGCCGCCAGTAGTAAAGGGTGTCACTATGGCCCCCTTCGTCCGGAGACTAAGTCCGCAACCTGGGGCAGTCTCCGGCCGGGAGGGGGGCCATAGATGACACCGCTTTAGTAAACTTGAAAAGGCTAGTTTGAAATAACTTAGTCTTTTTTCAGGGCAAAAGTCTATGTTAAATGGCATAGGAGATGTCTTAAGAGGCTATACAGTAATATGCGTCTGCTATGAGTCTCTTGGCCCTGTATCTCAAGACCTCACTATACCAGAGGCATAACTCTATAGCGTCAGTTGATGGTGTAAGTTGCTGTGGCATACTCTTGTTCATTCTGTTCAATTTCTGAGGCTTTACAGTAATATGCGTCTGCTATCAGTCTCTTGGCCCTGTATCTCAAGACCTCACTATACCAGAGGCATAACTCTATAGCGTCAGTACTTGTTCTTGGGGATTATAAAATCTTGTATCTCAAGATTTTAATGTTCTGGACTGAAATTATTTCTTACTAGCCTTCTAAAGCCTGACTACTACATTTGATGACGAGAAGATCTCTGCTGCCAGTGTGCTTGAACTTGTGGGTATCTAGTGGAAGGTCCACATATCCACACTGAAATTGTGGAGCTGATGTGGATGTCAAGTGGAAGGTCCACATATCCACATTGAAATTGTGGAGCTGATGTGGATGTCAAGTGGAAGGTCCACATATCCACATTGAAATTGTGGAGCTGATGTGGATGATGTGGACTTGATGTGTATGCAATGTGGAGGTTATGTGGATGATGTGGATCCACAATGTGGAGTTTCCACATGTCCACATCTACACATTAGACAAAACCGGCTTACCCTGTCCCATTTCTGACAGACTGACACAATGCATCTCAAAACCTTACTGTTACAATGCCAACTGCCCAGGGGTTCACTTGTTCCTCATACATCCTAATTCTGAGTTATATCGGATTCCTACCTTCTATTCTGTACATGCATATTGTGGTTTATTATTTTGAAACAAAATTTGGTAGGTGTTGACTTGTTCTTTCCAATAAAAAAAAATTGAAAATCCATTGAGGCAATTTGGAGTTATTACAGGTATATTACCCTCTATATTCCGTGCATGCGCAGTGTGACAATTTATTTTAAGAGTATTTGGTAGGTTTTGACTTGCTCTTTCTAATAAAAAAAGAATTATGAAAATCCATTGAGGCAATCTGGAGTTATTACAGTTTTCTTACCCTCCATATTCCGCGCATGCGCAGTGTGACAATTTATTTTAAAAGTATTTGGTAGGTTTTGACTTGTTCTTTCCAAAAAAAAAAAAATTATGTAAATCCATCAAGGCAATCTGGAGTTATTACAGTTTTCTTACCCTCCAAATTCCGCGCATGCGCAGTGCACATGCCTGGCAAAACATGCTTCTTTTATTTTAGAGCTAGTAGTTAACACAAAATATACTCATAACAAAAGTTCTTATACCATACAGGTATTCACTTTTCATTTGTATCATTTTTCTGAAAGCTACTACTTGTTTTGTCTATTTATAGTATAAAAGAAAGTCAATACAGATTTACCTCCCTTGTAATAACACCATAATATGAAAAATTGAATAACTTTGTTATTTTTCGGCCGATTTTGATAAAATAAACACCAAAATGTAGATTTTATTATTCTCTAATTAATTTTTATATTTTTAAATGTGTTACTATAAATAGCAACATGACCTTAATTGAAATAAGATATATGATATGCAAATGTCCAATCTTGTCTCAAGTAAACTGGTTTATGTTTAGGTATATATATTGGGAACTCGCATATTAATATTGCTGGTTTGCAGGTCACCACTGGACTGGAACTGGTGTGCACAACGGTTATACCGCCTGGGCCCGCAGATGCGAAGTCTATCGATTACATGTGAAACAGTAGAAGCCTTATGGCTTAAGGGGTCGGAACATCCATGGTTCCGTAAAAGGTACCTCCGCTGGCAGGTCAGAGGTCCACAGCGACATTCAGGACTTGTGATCATGTAGATATGGCTTCAAATCGCCAAGGCTTCCCAGGCATAGGTTAACCGACCGGGGAAGAACAAGGTGCTGAACAGCACACTCTTCTTGCTAAATTTTTAAGTGCATATTTTTGTCTTTACTGGCATGCAAGAAATAAAGATTGCATTTTTCTGTGGCACTATAATTTTGATGAGAATTGTGTGAAATAATATATGAAACTCAAAATGCTATCCGGTATATAAGTGTGATGTTCAGATATGAATTCATTCTAGTTTTGAACAGAGAGAAGTAAGAAGCAAGAGAAAAAAACAAAGCAGTTTAAGATATTTGATGGGTTATAATTCATCTCCTGATCATGAAGGACTTCTATCTGACACTTCTGAGCGATGGTTCTCTGAAAACTTTCCCTCAAAACACACAAAGCTCTTTTACTGTGAGACTAGATCACCCGATAAATATCGAAAGCGAAAAGTGGGAAGTTGCTTTGGTGGAATTAATTACACCATCTCGAGTCAATAATATTTCAGAAAACAATAACTTTTTCTTTTTGTCATTTCTGGACCAAGCGGTATTAAATGCTCAAGGAATAGATACCACAAAGGATTTGTGTGCTAGTGGAGAGGGCTGTCATGAATATAAATTATTTCTTCCTGAAGGAAATTACAACTCTCCACAGCATTTGGTGGATGAGATGCAATCTGTTATAGATACAAAACATGGATCTTTAATGAAACAAATAAATGCTTCTATCAGCATTACTTATGTTAAAAGCACAAATCGTCTAAAAGTTGTTGCACAAAATCCAAACCAGGTCAGGATTCGCTTTCCAGCTTCACTTGGACAAGCTCTTGGAGTTAATCCGGATATGTCAGAAAACCCCATTGGAAACGAATCATATGCTTTCAAATATGGAGTAGACCTAAATATATTGCATAATCGCTTGTACGTGTACTCAGATGTAGTTGATTATACATACCTTGGTGACGTGACGGCCCCTATTTTGAGAGTTGTACCATTTGAGAATTCAAAACGCTCTCAGCAGTCACACAAAGAATTTGTCAACATGCACTACGTTCCAGTGGGAAAATCTTATATTGATCAAGTTCATATCAGTATCAAAGGTGATACCGGTAAAAATATTCAGTTCAGCTCTGGAAAGACTTTAATTAAGTTACATTTCAGGCGGCGAATTAAATAAAAAAAGAAATACAAAATAAGTATAAATACAACACACTGTTACAAACGTCACCATTTCAAGTAAAATCTTGAGAGAAAGCAGAATGTCTGGTAGTTTCAATAACCTAACAAAAGCACACTGTGGGCTAACTTGTGAATCTTCAGGCTTGCCTGTCATTCCTGTTGTACAAAAAAACAAAAAGAAATCCTTCTACCTTTGGACAGATTCGATACCTCATGAAACGATTGTCAACTGCTTTGGACAAAAGGCTCAGAGAGGGTAGACCTTTAAAGTATTGCCGACTATGCAGAGCAGAAATTCGTTCATTATGTCGTGAGGAGAAAGAAAAGCAACACAAACTCAAAGGATACATACACAAGAAGAATAAACAGTTAAGACGTTCCAGGCGGACAAAGAATGATTCTGGGGGTCAGAAATGTCATAGACGTAGTGAAGCTAAAGAAGATATCAACAGACAGACAGGGAACAAGCTGGAGTTAAAAACAATGAAATAAAGTGTTAGTCACTTTTTTAATGCCATGATGATTGAGTAACATTGGAAACTTGTATCAGTTTACTAAATGTAGGTTTGTTAAAATTCAGTTGGTATTTAGACTATTGACAGAATTAATAAAACTGATATTAAATTATACACATTTTTTTCACAATTTTCTACATCATTTAGTTCACAAAAGTGCATGCAATTGGTAAAAATGTAAGAATTGCAGTGGTTTACCAAACTTAGCACAAGTTCTTCAATATCTATTGGAGACTATAAAAGAAAGAGTCAAAGGATAAAACTTCATTCTTCAACCAGTCGTTAATGGGTCGATACCAGTGCAAGCAGTGCTTCCGTGAATTTGCTCAATCAGACAGCCTGAGAAGACATACGTCCAGTGGTGTTTGTAAAGCAACTACAACTATGTCTGACAGCGAAGAAAGTACTATCTCAGAAGCATCGGATGTAACTACAAACAGAAAATATTTGAAGGGAATGAAAGGACATGATATCTTTGGAGAATATGATTATAGTAAACTCTCGGACGATCCAGACACAGAACCGTCAGAAGTGGAGACAGACAGTGAGTCTGCCAGTAAAGAGGAAAAACAGAAAGCCAAACGCAGGAAAATTCAAAAGACAAGTCCTTGGGATAGACTAATGAGAAGTACTTACAGAGACAATCAAGATCAGTTCGATGAAACAGTGGAAAATACCATGCAGGAGACACCTAACATCGATGTTGAATCAGCTGAGGAAATGGCATATGAAGAACTGAAACCAAAATACAGATCAACGCTGGTTACCAAGTATCAAGACCTCGTGGCACTCGGGTCTGCTTTGAGAAAAGATCCTATCCACAAGAAAGTAATATCAACAGCTCACAGATTGAAAGAAGATGAAGACTATGATGAAGAAGAGGCGATGCAGTATGCAGTGAAAAAAAGAAGATATCTACTTGAACGAAAACTTGACGAATATGAAAGACCAACTTTAACTGTTGAAGAGGAAACCCAATGACATTGATTCTTGATAGGACTTTGAAATTAACCGTTTCAGCGATGGCAAAGCATTGAGATCATTTAAATAATAGTAGACCTGCAATGGGACCTATCAAAAAGTTTTATTTACTATGAAAGACTAATGATCATTATGTAAACGAAGACAGAGGGACGGTCCTAATCCTCTGTCTGTCGTAATGAATAGATGAGCGGGACAAATAAAGTTGTTCTGAATTTAAACTGTTGTTAATTGTTCTTTTCTTCCTAGTTCTTATTATTGTAACAGTGAGGTTTTGAGATGCATTGTGTCAGTCTGTCAGAAATGGGACAGGGTAAGCCGATTTGTCTAATGTGTAGATGTGGACATGTGGAAACTCCACATTGTGGATCCACATCATCCACATAACCTCCACATTGCATACACATCAAGTCCACATCATCCACATCAGCTCCACAATTTCAATGTGGATATGTGGACCTTCCACTTGACATCCACATCAGCTCCACAATTTCAATGTGGATATGTGGACCTTCCACTTGACATCCACATCAGCTCCACAATTTCAATGTGGATATGTGGACCTTCCACTAGATACCCACAAGTTCAAGCACACTGGCAGCAGAGATCTTCTCGTCATCAAATGTAGTAGTCAGGCTTTAGAAGGCTAGTAAGAAATAATTTCAGTCCAGAACATTAAAATCTTGAGATACAAGATTTTATAATCCCCAAGAACAAGTACTGACGCTATAGAGTTATGCCTCTGGTATAGTGAGGTCTTGAGATACAGGGCCAAGAGACTGATAGCAGACGCATATTACTGTAAAGCCTCAGAAATTGAACAGAATGAACAAGAGTATGCCACAGCAACTTACACCATCAACTGACGCTATAGAGTTATGCCTCTGGTATAGTGA
The DNA here is from genome assembly GCA_963989385.1 of Ctena decussata. Lineage (NCBI taxonomy): Eukaryota > Metazoa > Mollusca > Bivalvia > Lucinida > Lucinidae > Ctena > Ctena decussata. The sequence continues at coordinate 40,794,506 of OZ022506.1, read as the reverse complement.
GGTCTTGAGATACAGGGCCAAGAGACTCATAGCAGACGCATATTACTGTATAGCCTCTTAAGACATCTCCTATGCCATTTAACATAGACTTTTGCCCTGAAAAAAGACTAAGTTATTTCAAACTAGCCTTTTCAAGTTTACTAAAGCGGTGTCATCTATGGCCCCCCTCCCGGCCGGAGACTGCCCCAGGTTGCGGACTTAGTCTCCGGACGAAGGGGGCCATAGTGACACCCTTTACTACTGCCGCCTTGAGACAGCTAGTAATGAGATTACTGGGAAAGGCGTGGGGGTGGGGGGAGGGGGCTTAACCGGTTTGACCAACCCTCGCCCTTGGTTCTGTCTTGGTTCATGAGACACTTAATTGTTCAACCTAACCACATAACACACAAATGAAAGCATAAATTTTGACAAGAAGAACAATTTATACGAAAAACATTAAGTAAACAATTTTACCTATATTTTGTAAAAAAAAAAAAAAAAATTTTAGGACTAGCATTACAAGCATCCTATACACTATATCAATAACAGACACACACAAAATAGTCAATACAAACAAAAAAAAAAAGAAATGCCGCCCAGGGACGGCCATCAGCAATGAAATTACTAGGGGGCTTAACTGGCTTGCGGTCTAGCCTTTAGTTCTGCTTTGGTTCATCAGGCACTTAGTTGTTTGGTTTGCTTGAAAGATTCAAAGCTCATAAGTGCAATATCTCAGGAACGTAGAAATCATAATCAAAACTTAATTACGGAGCAGAAGAAACCTACCAGTTAAACCACGGCCCGACCTTAGACGTCCAGGAACGGGGGTCAGGCGCCAAACTCTTTACCATAAAGGGTGTGGCCTGGACGGATAGACTGACGGATGGACAGACAGAGTTAAATCTTAACATCACTGGCTATGGCCACGTAAAGAAGGGGGAGGGGGGTTGGCGTGTGGCTAATAGCATGTCACTTTGGAATACCTTTTCTAGCGAGCAACATCTTATCAGTCATCCGTTCACAATCCTCGAACATTGATAATGTTCAAGAAGCCCTCAATTTGACTCCCGGATAAACAGTAAAATACTTTTAACATACCTCGGCGGAGGCTGAAACATTACCCCTCGTTCACTAGCTGTAAGATAATCGGCATATGTATAGGATGGGCAGCTTTAAGAACTTTATACCGAAATGCATAGGCAGAGTCCCAGCGGGCACATGACATCGAAATTTTGTCGGAATGACGTCGATGCGATGTCATTACGTCGCATGGACGTCAGTATGACGTCATTTCAACGTCAAGTGCCTGCTGGGAGTCTGCTGGGATTTATCTCAGAAGGCACTTGTCGTCTAAATGACGTCGTATTGACGCCGATGCGACATGACGTCTAAATGACGTCGATGTGACGTCATCCAACGATTTTAACAAAAATATCTAGAGTAAGAAGGAGTTTTTCAGTGTAATAAGATCACTATAAAAGAAGAACACTGAAAACATGCTCGCACGGCAAATACTAAGATTAGTATGCGCGTTCGCGATCACATCGCATTGACGTCAATACGACGTCATTTAGACGTCATGTGCCTGTTGGGATGATTTTGGTACTTAGACCGCTTTTACATGTACTTTCATTTTCACTTTCATTTTCAAAGAATACAGAGTGTTATTTCCCAGGAAGCTAAAAACAAACATCAATTATTCATAGATTTTTTTCGATAGTTGAGGCCAATTTCTGGTGAGTAATTATTATTTATTTAACTATTTATTTTTTAAAATGCATCTGTCATTTTGAATCACAAAAAATTAGTGTTCTTGTCGTGAGAAAGGCTTGTAAATAATAATAATAATAATAATGATAAAACTGTATGCCCTTATTAGCCCGCACGCGTGCGCAATCTTGTTAAAATATTCTAATAAGTTCAATGTCTGGTTAATTAGATATCAAGTGAGGAGAATAGTCAGATTCTGATCCGACTGCTTATATACACAGGCTGGTCTTCGTATACACAGCTCAAGTTCAACAGTTTGAACTATAAGGGTGTCCATTTTATGTTATTATCTGGTGGTGTCCATTTTCGGTTTCGATCACCTAGTTGTTGTCCTATATATTCTGTGAAATTTGGTTTCCGGCTGGCCTGAGTATACGCAGCTTCAACAGTCTGAAGTAAAATCCTACTCAAGCGCATCCTAGTTGAATTTGGTCCTTCTTATTATGCGGCGGTGTACTTTCGGTTTCGATCACCTACGTTGTCAACGCGCATGTCTTGGTGAAAATAAGCTAACAATTATAAGCATGTCGGTTGATTTGACCATGCATTTGAGGATTCTTCAAAGTTATACATGTATTCCTTAAATATGTTTCACGATATAGGCCTATGCAATAGTTATGCGCAGATTCTGTTTCAGTTTCACAGTAGTGCAAAATTTTGAAGAGTGGCTTTTTGAGGGTTCGATGCGTCTCCTACATGAAGTGCGTCCTAGTTGTCCTATTCTGTGAAATATGGTTCCAATTGTGCGGCGGTCTACTTTCGGTTTTAAATTGTTCATGTGGTCAATACGCATATTTGGTGAAAAAAATCTGTCAGTTATAAGCATGACAGGGCGTTTCTCTTAAAAACGGATTTTGCCAGGTTTTAAGAAGATTCTTCAAAGGCAATATTCCTTTAATGGTTCTTATTGTGCGGCGTTTCGATTGCCTGTGCTGTAGTCAGCACGTATGTTTTGGTACAAAAAAAAATATGAAGGGTGATTTGACAATGCCTTTGAGAAGTCTTTAAAGGGTATATTCCTTCGCATTTAAGGCAATATTTAACAAACCAATTTGGTTCTTGTTAATAAGACTGAGTCCAATTTTCGAGGCTCAATATCTAATGGTAAGAATCTCTTTCTATTGAATAAGTCTGAACGAATTTGGCTGTTAATTAAGAAATCGGGTTCCTCGATGATCGTTTAATATTCTGTACGTTACGATGCGTTCCATTGCCGAAAAATAACGGTAGTAGCACCTTATTTCCAAATTTTTGTTGACCGTCCAGTAGTACAAATACTGTTATTGCATGACGCGTTTCTTAACAAATGAATTCTTTATGGCAAGCCATTTTACAATTTATTAGGGAACTTAGATATCTCATTTATTATATCAGATATCTAATATATCATTTAAGATATCTTATTTATTATATCAGGTATCATAAATATAAGATATCATACAAAAAAAGATATCTTATACGGTATATTAGATATCTAATATGCCAGTGAAGATATCTAATATAATATATAAGATATTTTATATCCTATAGCATATGAAATATCTTATTTATTTTTCATATAAGATATCTTATATGTTATATTAGATATCACATTATATTAGATATCTGAATTAACATATTAGATATCTTATATACTGTATAATATATCTGATATATTATATTAGATATCTTTTTTAAAATTAAATAAGATATTTCATATCCAAATTAAGATATCTTATATCCTATATAAGATATCTTATATGCCATATAAGATATCGTACAAACTATATAAGAAACTGATATAGGTATATAAGATATTTTATTTGACATTTCCATAACACACAATACAACATATAAGATATGTGACATAGCATATAATATAGCTTATATAACATATAAGATATCTTATTTAGTAAAACAGATATCGGGCATCGGATATAAGATATCTTATATAGTATATGAGATATCTTATTTAATTTTACGTTTAAGATATCTAATATAATATATCAGATATCCTATATATTATATTAGATATCTAATATGCCAATTAAGATATCTAATATAACATAGAAGATATCAAACATAGCATATAAAACATCTTATACGAAAAATTTTATAAGATATCTCATATCCTATATAAGATATCTCATACGTTATATAATATATCTAATATGTTATATTCGATATCTTAATTGGCATATTAGATATCTTATACACTATATAACATATCTTCATGCATAATAAATAGTAAAATGGCTTGCCATAGTTCTTAGCATTTATTAGCCTCAAGTATAAAGAAAATATTTGTCAGAAAATAGAAGAAAAACTTAGTTTAAACATATTTTATTGCCTAAATAGCATAGCAAAGGGGTCGGGCTACAACTTCTCACAACATTAGTTACAGCCCTTCCCCTACAACAATAGAATATATATCAACATGGCAGGTAATTTTCTAATGACAGAACTATAATAACAATGCGAACTATGCTACCGAGGAGCTCCAACACGCCATCTATATACATGTATATATGCTACCAACTTCGACCACAGCCCCGCCCCGACAGCCGTAACAGAGAAAATCGCAAAATACAAACATCGTTATCATAGTAACAAATTTAAATGAACACAAGACAACATTTTGTCGGAACCAGGCGGTAGTCGATAACTACAAGGTAAAACGCACACCTACTATTAGCGTCTTTAAGCCACTCAGCAGTTAAGTGATTACATTATTAAAATTAATATCTGTGAAAATCAACTAATTAAGAAGAAGAAAAAAACAAAAGAAAAAAAAAAAAAAAAAAAAAAAGAAAGTACAATGTGTGTGCTGCGAACACCTGAGAAAAACTTCTGCTAGGTAGTTATTTCGGACTTAGGTCGTTACAGGCTCTGCCTCTAATGGCACAAGGCGATTGTGGACAACATTTCAGACTTGACAGCATACGGTAGAAAACTCCAAAAAACTTATGGGGTTTAATGTGGGTTTTCAGCCATACGCCAGTGAGAACTTCTTATGCCCTTATAACGGTCGGAGTCTGCATTAAAATGTGGAAGAAGAACCGGAGTGCCCGGAGAATGATTCACTGCAGGCTTGCTCGGTATACAGACAGAATCAAAACAGACTTGGTCTCATTTTCCTATGGCGTCAGAGATCAGCGATGTGCGCTGTCGCTGGTCAAAAACCTTGGAAAACAAGCTGCAGCATGACAGTAATGGGACAAGCTGCTTCTCTTGAAGTCCAAGCCGCCCTTCACAGTTTGTATCATCAAGAGAGCAGTAATTCGGCCTCCTTCAAATATAATATCAGGAGTCCATCCTGCTGTCCCCACAGAAAAAGCCAATATTCTACGGCCGATAGTTGCTTATTTTTTCCCCTTTGATCACCCACATTTACAAAAGTTGAAATATTACATGTCGCTGAGGATCTTCAATTCAATAACGCCAACGTATGGCTACATATTTTACATTAATTATATCCAAAATATCCACGGCCAACAATACTTATTGTAGAAGAGAGCATGGTTGGTTGGTTGTTTTTTTTTGGGTATAATGGGTCTTTGAGACAGTATTTCAGTCTACACCCAGGGAAACGTGATATCGAGATTTCGGAGGTTGCTGGAATTCGGAGGGTAAACAAAGCGGTCGCACGACACTAGGGTAAGTATTTATCCTTTTGTTTCTTATCCAAAAGAAATTCATACAACTTAAAACATAAACAGATAAATCAAACATATTATGACGAAAGCATATACAACGCTGTTTTGTTCTGTGCTCACCCTTTACAATCTGAAATCAGTTTTGAATCAGAAGTTTTAATATTTTTGGACAGCAACGCATTTTTATTCGCTTATATTCACAGAGAGGCATATCTAATCTAGTGAATGACATCTCCATTTAAAAATAACATCTTTTTTGGCTTGTGTGTGAGTTTTCAGGTTCCAAATTAGCGCAGTTTTGTCCTAATGTTCAGATAAAACTCGATTGGACCATACTTGTTGTTAACAGGATAATCGGAGGCATGTTGCAGAGGTTTCGGAGGCAAGCTGTATTATTGTTAACACAATTTCGGAGTAAACACAAATTGTGTGTTGCCTTTACACGAGGATTCTGACGTTGGTTTTAAAAGAAAAGCTTTAATGCTTTCAAAAATGTATTCCTGAAATATCATACATTTAATTAGACAATTAGAGATCTGCAGAGATAAGTATAAAAGATAACTTAGAGGCTAGAAGTTTTTTGAGCTGCAACACGCAAAAACTTTGCTAACCCGTACATAAATCAGTGTGATCTAGCTACAGCCGTCGTCTTGTACCTGTAGATTTCTCAGGATCAATATTTGGTAAGCACAGGCTCTGACCAGTCTGCAGCTCCGACCAGACTGCGCATTTGCCTTTTCAGTTTGCATATGCCGTTTAGCAAACTGCATGTTATTGCTCATAAATTTCAGACACAAACTTTGACGGATGTATTAGGGGATAACCATACCCCCAAAGTATCATTTTGGGAGGTTACTCGTCAGATTTTTTGGTCGCTTATCTCTTTTCACGGTGACGCATCAGCGTAACAGTAAAAAGCAATTTGCGCCCATAATACTTAAGACTAACATCCCCTAATGTCGCTTTTCAATACTATTGTCCCCATTCTAAGCATTTTGTCACATTTTCACCTTTCAACCTGTATATGTACTTCTCTCACTCATAGCAAACGTTTTCAGCAACGTAAAGCTAAACGTCAGCCAGCGAGAAGCGATGGGTTGATACTGTTGGAAATTTTTGATGTTATCCAATCATAGGTTGCGTTATAGCCATAGGTGCATTAGAATGAGATTCAACGTTTTTGGTAATTTTGTGTGATTTCTTTTCATCGGAGAAGAATGACAAACTTAAGCCCCCTTCATAAGGTACTGGAAGCTCTGCCGCAGAGGCTCTGTGCGATCAATCTCTTTCATGCATACTTATGGATGAGGCCAACGCTGACGCTGTAGTAATAGTTTCGACTTGAAGATTACCTAAATTTCGATCAGTATTGCGTCTGAGCAAACAGTTTTGATCCATATAAAAACGCTGTTTTATTTGTGACGCAGCCAGCGTTTGGTCACACGTCAGCTTGCTATATCAAAGCAATAAGATAATCACGAGCTGTACAGGTAGATCATCGATGTTGCCGAACCGAACTCTGAAAACAATATTTCAATAGTATGAAGTACATTTGCAAAATAAAACACAGCATTTGGCATTTAAAATTCTGAAAAGAAGCCATATTCCGACCAGACCGCAAATTTCAGTTCCTCCGAGTTCCTGCAACCGTTCCTCCGAATTCCTGTATAACACCTGTCAAAGTTCCTCCGAGATTCTTGTTAACAACAATTACGACAGACTGTATTTTTATTGAACATTTTGCCCCCTTACTTCATGATTTCTTGCGTGGGGAAATCGCTATTTTTATATAGGAGCCATCCAATTTTCATTGTGAAGTGCCCGTGCTTCAACTAGACGGATATTCTGAGTGGATTATTCAAGCGGGGCAAAACTTTTGGAGATAAAACTGAAAACGTTTGTATTCATATTCTTAATTTACCGTTGTAAAACTGTTTGTAGAATATTTGCTGGTTTTAAGTCTTATACCATGGTCTTCTAAACTGACCTGTCTATTCAAAATATTACGATGTTTTTGTTAGTTTAAACGATATTTTATTAACTATAAATTACATACATATACTACAATACAATTGCAAAAGTATCAGGATTTGACAGTAAGCAAGATGCTTATTTATAAAGTCATTTCCTGAAAAGTTAAATATATTTAGTTTAAACGATATTTTATCAAAATATCGTTTTTGTTGATACATGTATGATATAATAAAGATTAAATCCTGATCCTAGTGTCACGCGAACGTACTGTTTACTCTTCGAATTCCAGCCACCTCCGAAATCTCGATATCAGATTTCCCTGGGTGGTCTATATCGAGCCGCCTTCCAGAGAGAGGGAGAAAGAAGAGAGATATGATAGGGGAGAGAAAAATGTCCAATCAACCCCACCCGCGCCTACTGCAAGCACAATAGGCCCTTCCCCTACTATAATCCAAATGAGTAAGACGCCATTACACTGAAAGTTACCCAGCACTGAGAGCAGCCTCGAGCCAATGGCGGACACCCCTGGCGATCGTCATGCGGGGAGGGGGGGGGGGGAAGCATTAAAAAGATACTGCAAAACCAACTAAAAAAACTAAAAGCATGTCATGTTGGAATACCTTTTCTAGCGAGTATAAACCTCGAACATTGAAAAAAGGAAGCCCTTTATTTGACTCCCGGAAAACAGTCAGATTGGTTTTTAACACACTTCGGCAGAGGTCAGTTTGAAGCCTTCCCACTTGTGCATTTTCTGTAAATAAGTCGGCATATGCTTTAAACGAAACAGAACTTTATCCCATAGCATGACGGCGAAATGACGCCATTACATCGATGTTACGTCATAACGTCATTGACGTCGTCAGTTCAACGTCAAGTGCCAGCTAGGAGTCTCTTTAGTGTTCGTGTTCAGCCGTTTCTCTGTATTTACCATTAAGTGATTTGACCGCATTTACTTTCATTTTCACATTCATTTGCAAGGAATACCGAGTGGGGTTTTTTCCCTGTAAACTGAAAACAAAACAAGAGAAATAGCTCTTGTTAATAGATAATTTTCGATAGAAAAAGGTAATTTCTGGTATGCTATTTGTCCTTATTTATTTCTTTTGTAAAATGCATATGTCGTTTTGAATCACAAAAAGTACTTTTCGTGAGAAAGGCTTGTAAGACATAGAATAAAAAAAAACTGTATGCTCATTTTAGCTTGCACACGTGCGCATTCTAGTTACAACATTTGCGATTCACATTCTAATTTAGCTAGTTAATACTTGTAATTAAAAAAGAGTGGAGAGAATAATGCAGATTCTGATCCGACTGAGTATATATACACAGGCAGGTCTGAGTATACGCAGCTTCAAAAGTTTAAGCTAAAAGTTTCATACGACGCTTCTCTTCCTTAAGGAGCGTCCTAGTTATTATGCGGTGGTATACTTTCGGTTTCGATCGCCTATGTTATCACCACGTATGTTTTGGTGAAAAGAATCAAGTAATAATTTTAAGCTTGACGGGTGATTTGAACACGCTTTTGGGGAATTTTCATAGGTTAAATTCCTTAAACATGTTTGACGTTGTGTGCATAGTTAATGCACCAATTTGATTCCAGTTTAACACGGCAGTCCAAAATTTTGGAGAGTGGTTTTTTGAGGACACCAAGCGTCTCCTACATGAATGGCGTCGTAGTCGTCATATTCGGTGAAATTTGGTTCCAACTGTGCGGCGATGTACTTTCGGTTTCAATTGTCCATGTGGTCAACACACATGTATTGGTGAAAAAATGACCAATTATAAGCATGACAGGGCGTTTCTCTTGAAAACTGATTTAGCCAGTTTTTTTTTTTTTTTTTTTTTTTTTTTTTTTGCCGGAGGAGGGTGGGGGTAAGATTTAGGGGAAGAAGGAGGAGGGAGGGAGGGTTATTCTTTAAAGGTAATATTCCTTTTAGATGCTTCGCTTTTAGTGCAATAATGTATGCACAAACGGGATTCTTGTTAAAAGGTTGTGACCCGTTTTGGAGGCTCAATATTTAAGGGTAAGAATTTCTTTCAATTGAATCAATCTACACGGTTTTAACTCTTTTTATTAAGAAAATTTATTGGCATCCAAAATCACCTACTTTTGATTACATACATATTTCTAAACTTCATAATTTGCAATGTACAGGACGAAAAAATCCATTCGTGACAACGATATTACAATCGTTGATTACGTGCATGGTGGGACTGAAATGTTTGTAGTTATGCAATTTTAGACATTTTCAGAGAGACTAATAGTCGCGAATTTTGTCAGTAATACTACATAATGTATTTACGGCTATCGACAAAGCCATGATGTAGTCACATACCCCAGAAGGATAATTATGAGGGGTTTAAGTAAATACATCCTTCGTGAACAAATTCAAATAAGGTATGGAGATCAGTAACAAGTACTTGGAAGCCATTAAATGGTGAATAATTTGACATATTTGAGGCTGTAGCAGTACACTGCCAAAAATACCGCGGTTTTTTGTTTTTTGTTTTTTCGGTGCTGAAGGCTTATTACTACATGTAGACGACTATATTAGTTTTTGATATTTTTGTGTGTTTATTTGAGAGCTTCGTGGTCATCCGCTGGGAGAGAACAGGGCCAGAGGTTATAAAACTTGAGTAAATTCTCAAACTCAAAATAAAGCACACTGATTGGCTGCTTCCGAGCACATGCTCGGAAGCAGCCTATCAGTGTGCTTTATTTGAAATTTGAGATTATTCTCAAGTGTTATAACCTTGAACCCTGACCTTAAAGTTTTGCTTTGTGTGCTGTCTATTTTTCCTTTTTCAATTTGGTGTTTATGGCAGGATGTGGTAAAGCGATTGTTTCGGTAGATTGATTTTTTGGGGGTTAACGGCCCTTTGAGACAGTATTTCAGTCTGTATCGGGCCGTCTCACAGAGATCCCGGAGAGGGAGGGAGAAAGAAGAGAAAAATGTCCAAACAACCCCACCCGCACCTACTGCAAGTACAGTAGATCCTTGCCCTACTTTTATATCTAAATCAGTAAGACGGCCGGCACTGGAAGTTATACCCAGCACCATCGCACCACCCAACCTCCGTCGATAGTTTCAGTACCTGATCGTTGCATTCTTATCTACGTTACACCTTGGACTGTGATGCTTTTGGCCGAGAGCACAAAAAGATGAATACGCATACTTTTTGGCATATTTAAGGTTGGCAACATTAAAAGAATTTTAATTCCCATTTTCTCTGAGCAGTTGCCTTCAAATGGCCGTACATTCAAGTATATGCAGCTTATTCTTTTTCAGATCAAAAAGTCATTCAGCTTCAGCACAGGACAGTCACAGATTACCTACGCATAGGTAAGAAAGAATGGAGATTTTTCGGTCTTAATGTGTATGGGTACACCGCCATGTTTACCGCCAATTTAACAAGGGGGAAAACTATCGTGACTTCCTGTTTGCTTCTCCGGACGACTACACCCTTCTTAATGAAAAGCTAAAGGCCCATTTTGAACACCGCTCGGCCAGTTCCGTGATTCATGGAATTGGCCGAGCAGTGTTCCGAATGACTAAAGGCCATGCGTCACTCGATGTTTAACATGCGACAAAAACTTCAGGCCTTTATTCCGTGTATGCGTATTAACTGCGTATTAACTGTATGCTTTAGAACATATTAGAGAATCTGTAAGCGTCTTAATGGTATAAAACTGGCAATTGTCGGGACATTTAAGCTTTTAGATATGAATCGTTCAATTTATACAGTTTAAAGACTGTAAATTTCTGTTGTCCAAAGAAGGGGAAGAACTCTGTCAATAAAGATATAGCAGAACTACATCAGAATTATCAACACATATCGCCGTTATAAGAAAACTCCGGTCTCTAAGTAAAGTAGTTCAAAAGTTGTAAAACTGCCAACATTGAAAAAAAAAACAGTTTCTGAAGATGAAATAAATAATGAAAATAAGATAATAAAAGAAAAAGAAAAAAGAAAGAAAGCATGTGCAAATCTTCAGATTATGGCGAAACATTGTGCCTCCTACAACGTACACCAGATCGATTTTAAGTTGTGCAGACTATCTTCCTACCATCTGAAGATGTCCATGTTTTTTGTTTTTTTATTATTATTATTTCATCATTTTTGATGAAGTACGAATCTTGGTAACTTAGGCCTTGATTTTGTGGGGTGAGGGTGGAGCGTTTTTTATTTACTTCTACGCGAATTGTTATTTAACTTCACGCAGAGGGGTCATAATATTGTGACCGGGGGTTACTTTTCTTTTAAAATAATGACCTCGGGTCGTTATTCTATAGGTCTCAATTTTTCGCGAGGGGTCGTTTCACTTCGCGCGGGGGTAGTCATAATATTTCGACTTGGTCTAATAAAATTATGACCGTGGAGTCATTTTTTCCTTGAAGAACATAACTTTACAAGGAAAATGGCAATCAGTTAACAACCTGTTTCCATTATAGTTTTGTGGTAAATGGCAATCAGGTGTAGGATAGGGTTACTTTTCATATCAAACAATAGAGAATCCATGAAAGTGTCTTTTGATATCAAGTTTATCGGGCTCGACCAGTGACCAGTCCTAAGCCTGATAAACTTGATATCAAAAGACACTATCATGGATCATTATTGATTTTTAGACACAAATGAAAAGCAAGAGTACTTTTGTCCGAACTAACTGATTTCGCGACTGGGTGATAGTGTAAGCCGGTTATGACATTTAACCAGTCAAACATTGCTATCACTGCCAACATCAGTATGCAGCCAATAGGTTTCAAAGATCGCTTCTCAAACGCTGCCTGATATCATTCGCGCAAGCGCGGTTCTAAAGTGACATCATATTACATAATGTTATCATACCCCTGTTGTCAAGGGAAATTTTGCAGCAAATACATGATAAACCGTCACCAACTCATTTCTGCCGATGCCAGCTTCGTGAAATGAAGTTGTCACGCCGATATTAACCTAATAATGCCTCGTGGACTCTTCTATCTGTATATATTGGACGAGTCCATTTGTCATCTAATGGGCGTCAGGTTTAGTTTATTTTTCGATTTTTTGTTTTATTTTGGGGGAAAATACCCATTATTCGTATGCAAAAAGTGTAGACCCTGATCAGACGCCGCATTTGCGGCGTCTGATCTGGGTCTGCACTTTTTGCCTATATCCCATTTTTGGGGCGCTAGGCATAAATGGGTTAAATGAGTATGCCAACATCAGAATACGAAGGTATTCGGTGCTTGGCGATATATCCAAAACAATTTAGCAAATAATTATGAAAATCACAATTTATGTATTTATTTGTTTTAACAGACCGCCCAGGATTTCAGCCCAACAATGCCTGTGATTTTCTGTTGTAAATGCAAAAAGAAGACGGATACCGCAAACGTACAAATAGTGGACACCAAAAATGGCAAACGACGAATGAATGGCAAACGACGAATGTAAAATATGCGGCGCCGAAAAAAGTGAAATTCTAGGAAAGTAGCAGCAAGAGAGGAGAACAGTGATCGAAATTCAAGCTAGAGGGTTACGTTCTGCACATAAACATATTGGGTTCACCCTTCAGATGAAAGACGACCTAAATCAATACCTTTTTTTTCTTGGAAAAAAGAAACTACAACATTGAATTTAATGTTCAGAAATGTCGTTTTGCGGAGAATGATGGCTACTTTAATTCTGCTCAGATGTACATACCTGGTTTAACTATATATACTAAACTTGAAAAATAACGCATTGCTTTGTTTACGTCTTGTGCATTTATCTCCGTTGTATAATGTCTTGGTATGATTTACATAATGTGCATTTAAAATATATCCAAATCCAGTCAAGCAAGAAAAGTCTAGCAATGCAGAGTAAACATTTTTCGTGCACTTGCTGCTATAATGCCTGCCGATAAAGAATGCACATTAGTCAGGCATATGACGTCAGGGGAAGTTGCACGTGACATGCAGCAACACCCCCATCCACTGAAGTGCCGTCAGTGGCGGTCTGTATCGTTTGCATAGTTTGGTTACATAACTTTGCTTCCTCTTCAGCCTTAATTTATTTGATTGAGGGTTATTAAAGGAATTTGTAGATATACGTTAAAATTGTTTGCTGAGATAAACAAAGGTTTTCAGAGACTAAATGTTGAAATATATTTGGTGCGTTATTTTTAAGAAATCGTATAGATTCATACGGTTTTTATACACCTACTGTAACCCTTTTCATTGTCTGTAATGTATATAAATTGCAGACCTAAACATTTACTACAGCCATAAGATGAAATAGTCACACTATACATTTCAATTAAAATTTATTTTGATGGCAATTGTTTTAACGATAGTACTAAGCAACAGAGAGAACTTTTAAGAAGCTTGGCTTTCCAACTTTTTCTTTCATTTGGAAGCCAATATCTTAACTAATGCTAATGGAAGCTTATATTATTTTGGCATAAAGTCAAAACATAGTAACGTGCATAAATTTGTATGAAACAGTATATCACAGGTAACCCCAACGGAGGTACTTAATATCGGTTGCGACAGGCATCCGGAGTGGTCTTTGACTGGTTGAAAACTATATATAAAAGGTAATTCATCCTTTACGATAAGTATATGATAACCAGAGAGATTATTTAAAATTGGCGAGTGTTGTTCGATCTCTATAGATATAAATTCTTATCGTATGTCATAACTCCCAGGCATTTCCATTAATTTGAAAGACACGACTTCTGAAGTGACTTTGAAGCAAGCGAAAGCCAGATAAAAAGACAAATATTGGTCGTTTTAGATCGTATCTTGGAACAATGATGTAAGGTACAAATGCACTCTTTCAAACAATCAACTTAAGTGACCTTTGATGGTTCAGAGGTGTCAGTGCTATAAGACAAATTAATTAAACACTCGTAGAGTAAGATCAATTTCTTCACCTGGATAAGTGTGACATTGCAATTTACTACCAAAATGCATATATGATGGATTTTACAAGCACCATTCAAAATAATTACTTCTGTTTCTGTTTTCATAATTGACAATCACACACTGACGGATTTTATGGGTGATGAAACATAACTCACAATTTCAGCGTTCGAATCGCTAATGAACTCTTTTCAGCGACAGTGAATCTTTATTAAACTTGCAGTTAAAATTACCTACTTTTCGATTTCATTAAGTTGAATAAAATGGTGAAAGTAAAATATACAGGCGTGGAGTCCCGATCACTATCCCGCCTATGTTTAAAATGCATTGCTAGACAGAAAACAAGACATGAAAATTTAGAGTATCCATCCATAGTCATATCAGTGGTTCAAAAAGTAAACTCAAATCATTATAAAAAGCGCTTCAACCTTCGCGTTTGGTAATAAAATGTGGGTTGACGTGCATATATTGAGTCATAAACCTGGCAACAAGGATAGAAAACAAGATTTTAAATAATAACAATTCACTCCACAAAGTGCAATTTCCTGGTCTGGTTTCCCGTCTAGCAATGCTTTATAAACATAGGCGGGATAGTGACTAGGGCTTCATGTCTGTACATTGTATTTTATCCATTTTCTTTAGCTAAATGAAATCGAAAGTAGGTCATTTTAGTTGTCAACGAAAATGACCCAAATGAGTTTTCAAATCCTTTTTGTGTGAAACTCAAGGATGTTTTATTTGTTTGAAGTTGGCTGGTCACCGTCATTTACAATGACGAAAATATGGCGAGAAGCTTGCAGCGATATCTCGTGATAAACTATTTCATGCTGATAGAGCAATGGGGCCTATTTTTTGTGGAGCGATTTATTATTTTTCCAAAAACTTGTTTTCTCTACCTTTTGTCAGTTATATGACTCAATATATGAACAATAACCCACATTTTATTGCCAAACAAGAAGACTGAACCTGAACCGCCTTTTACAATGATTCGAGTTTAGACGTTTTTTACCACTGATTCGACTATGGAGACTGTAAGAAGAAAAATGATAACATTAACTCAGCATCCATTTTCAGTCGATAGCAGCAGCTGATGTTTTCCTAGTATTCACATTGTGTGCCAAAACTTTTGTGTACCAATAAATTGACTTCCACTCCACCAGGTATACAAACACCTATTTTCACCCTCTCTCCACCATCCATCCGCATGCAAAAAGCCACTGTGACATCAGAATAAAAGACAACAGAACAAACTGTATATTCAAAGACTACAATTAAGTGGATACAACAAACAACAATATCGAAAAACCCAATGGAAGCGGCGCCTTGTAATAAATTATTTAGGGGGCGAGAGAGGGGAGGGGCGATGCAAGTTCACTTAGCTATCGTCTTTTTACAGATTTCTATGCGGGGCTGTAGGCTAACGTTGCCTATGCTGTACAAACATGACAATATATCAGTCAGACAGGTACTTGCTGTTGTTGCTAACCATTTCATTTTCAAACACAATTACAGGAATTTTCTCATAGACTTACCCCGGCGAATTCAAATACTTTCACATTGAGCACGTCCAAATCCATATAGCTCTGCAAGACTCATAAAAAGTGACTATTACTGAAGACATTTCTTTAGCCGCACGAATA
Source organism: Ctena decussata (assembly GCA_963989385.1). Classification (NCBI taxonomy): domain Eukaryota; kingdom Metazoa; phylum Mollusca; class Bivalvia; order Lucinida; family Lucinidae; genus Ctena; species Ctena decussata. The sequence continues at coordinate 40,778,621 of OZ022506.1, read as the reverse complement.
TTATTCATTTATACTTTGGTCTATATTATGTACTGTCATTCTTTGCCCTTATTTGCATGACCTTTATCTATAAAGAGCACATGGTTTAAATGCACGAAAGCTTACTTTTTCTTAAAACACTCATTTGAAAGTTAAAAAAAATCCGTTATGCAGCAGCAAGACTGATAAAAATTGACAGTCGCTGAGGACAGTATTTAGAGATTCTAACGCTAAAATTGGCAGTGGAGTTAATTAACACCTGTATGATTCGTCTATGATTGACTCACAAATGTGGAATATTTGGAAAGAAAAGAAGTTACTCTTTCAAATGGTGTTCGTGGAAGTTTGATGAGGAAATCCGCAATATATGCATTATGATAGTATATTATGACACTGAACAATTGAATCTTTCCAGGCATTGGCCTAGCGGTGAAGATGTCATGTCGATATTTGAAGCTAAATAATTCTACAGATTACCACTATATTTTTCTTACATAAGAGGCACCGCCAAGCCGCCACAGGCACTTCCAGTTGATATCGATAAAAATGTACATCCTCATTTGGAGATTATCGAAATGTATATTCGAAGCAGCAGCTCTGCTCTACATCATGTATAGAGATAAACAGTTTCTTAGGCATTATTGCATAAGACCAATATTGGCCTCTTTTGTTTACTTTACGCTGACTTCAAACTCACTTCAGAAGTCATTCCTTTCAAATTAATGGAAGTGTCGGGGAGATGCTACAGAGTTTAAGACTCTGCTTATCATAAAACGTAGATCAATATATTCCTTTAATTTAGTTTTCTACCAGTCACAGTCGGCTCCGGATGCCATTAAGTACCTCCGACACCTGTGATACTTTAAAAGGCGTGAAATGTGGTACATGTAGTTGAAAAGTACGTTTGGAGTTTGCTCCCGCTACATCAGTATTCCTGTAGACTGCTCACATCCTGAAAAGTATGGGGTTTGTAGTTTACACAGCGTATTTACCTTGTTATAGCTGCAAATGTGCCAGTACAAGAGAAAACAAGCAAAGAGGCATGTGCGCATAGTGCAGACTCAGATCAACCTGGGCATTGCAGATACAGTCAAACCTGTCTTAAAAGTCACCCTTGGGAAAGCCAAAATTTGGCTGCTTAAGACAGGTGACCCTTAATTCAGGCTCATATGCACTTTATATTGGTTCAAGGGACCCGGAAAAGGTGGCTGCTAAAGGGCAGGTGATCCCTTAATAGAGGTGAGCACATAAGCAGGTTTGACTGTACTTATTAGACTGCTAGGAACAGAATGATAGGGTTCTTCATTGTTTGCTGGGCACAGATAATTAAGGCAAATACTGTAAGTTGAACTTTTAAGTACCGCTGTGTGACTGTGCCATCTATTTGCCTCTCTTTTGATATGGCAATACATGTATATTTTGCTTCGTTATTTTCGCACGACTTACTTTCCTTATATATATTCAGTACTTCACTTTCCCCAGCAAACAGCTGTTAAAATCTGATAAGAGTACATATCGAATACACACAATATCTTCCATGATTTGGAAGTAAATATAGGGGAAAGTGATAGACTGTATTATGCTAATCTGTGTCGCACTTGAAATAGCGATGCATTACAATGACTCTTGTTTGCAAGACTTAGTGCATAATGTTTTGTTAACTGTTCTCCTCGAATAGATTACTACAAATCCTTTGGTTTGGTTTTCTTTATAAAAATATGATTTGTTTATTTATTCATTTCAAATACAGATTACGTAAGATGTTTTGCGTCGGCCACGAAAGGACTTTTCGTACTTTACTGAAGTGTAGAATTGATTTTCCGGTTAACTGGGATCATTTGGCCAGTTAGTATTCGTTCTGAAAATAAAAAAAAAATCCCGAGTATGTCTAGTGATGTATAATCTTAATTTTAAATTGAGATTCGCGTACATCTATTCTGTAAAGGTTTCTTTTCTATCTTGTTTGCTTTGTATGTCGAATTTACTCTTTTTTCGTCTTCTCATTTAGGGGATAACTATATTCCAAATTGTCATTTGGGGAGGTAAATCGTCGGTTTTATGGTCGGAAATTTCGTTTTACGAAACGCCAGCGTTATCCCCATTCTAATGCACTTTTTCACATTCTCACCTTTCAAAGTGTACTTCTTTGCACCCATTGCAGGCGCTTTCAGCAGCGTAAAAACAAACGTAAGCCAATGAGAAGTGACGTTTTATAATGACGTCGGATTTGCGACGGTATATCGTAGACTATACTGTCGCAAATTTTTGACGTTATCCAATCAGACGTCGCGTTATATTTGTAAGTGCATTAGAATTGGTGTTTAGGGCAGGATGTGCCAACCAAATGTTTCGCTTCCCTATCATTGCTATTCCATATACTTTAAAGAATAAACATAAAAATCGCACAAAAGCCAAACAAGACAAGCGGAAAGCCAAGAGGTACAATCTTTCCCAGTAGACGGTCGCGAAATTATTCTAAATAATGTTTAAAAAAGTCAAAGGCTGCTAGAAAGCCGACAAACAATGACAATAAAGGTAAACACACTAGTAGCACGGCCTTTTGAAATGTGTTCTTCGACAACACGTTTCAACAGGCCGTTCTGTATTGTGGTTGCGTTTTCCCTACTTCTTCTTCCGATGTACTTGGTGTTATTGTAATCTTTTCTGTGTAACTTCATTTACCTGTTTGCAATCATATCATATCAATATCATATCATATCATATTATTACACGGCTCTAGACTTTTTGTGCCGTTTATCGGTATAATTTTAATAAATATGATATCACATAATATATAACATACTACCAAATAATGATTATAATTATATAATTTCATATTATAATAATTCAATAGGATATACTATAATAAAGATAATATAATATTATATAATAGGTCAGTCAAGTTTAGCCGAAAAAAACTACAGTGAGCAGCCCTTTCCCAAACAGGTGGTCATTCAGCTAGCCTAACTCAAAATAGAAGTAACATTGAATTTTAGCTATTTTCTATTATAAACTACAAAACAAAACAGAAAGCAAAATGGGCAGCTATACAGTTGATAATACTGCTATATATGACCATAGACAAACAGACATAAGGACATGTAACATTGAGGAACCGGTTTTACAAGCAGGTAAACTTTAGCCTGGATTTTGTTACAGCTCATGAACATACACCCACTGGGCATAAAAAGGTTGAATCATTATTGAAACAACCTTGATTCATTATCATGATGTTGAATCACTGTTGAATCAATATGATGTTGAATCACTGTTGAATCAATATTGATTCAACGTCATGACGTTTAATTAAGGTTGATCGATATTGATTCAGCCTTGTGTGCTCGCTAGGACAATTTATTCGGCCGTTTGAAGAATTGTTATGTTGTGATTCCTAACTATCACTTGTTACTGTTTCCATATCGGTGTGCCGGGCCGGGTAGCGCAATCGGTAGGGCACCTGACTCGTAAGTCAGAGGTCCTGGGTTTGAATCCCGGTCTGGCCACATACTTTCGTTTCTCCTTCCGCTGATTCAAGAAGGGCAGTTGTCAGTTACTGGCGAAAGTATGTGCACTTAGTACTGGTTAACCGCTTAGGAGGTCTAAGCCTGCCCAGGAATAGTGTGGTTAGGTTAACTGACCGTCCCGACATGACCTTAGTTGTTTACCGTGGACGTTAAGCATCAAATCAACCAACCAACCATATCGGTGTTTTGTTCGCCTGTTGTTGAAAACGTACGTTTTGGAAGGAGAAGCTGAATGATCACCTGTCTGGGAAACAGCTGCTTATGCGGTCTACCCTGCGTGCATTTCGTGAATACCGTCAATTTACGTAAAAACTTCTTTCCGTTTGATTATTAGGGCGGGACATGGGATCTGATTGCATATTTAGTTCCTGATCATTGCCTATCTTTTTACCTTTTCTAACCGATTCATGTATTAAAACGGCAAACATTAAATTAGAATGAAATACTGGGATAAAACAAGACGAGCACTTAACGGCAAATGCAAGAAACTGGTGGCAAATTGTTCTTTCAAAACACAGACGAACTTTGTCGAGGAGAAGTCTACTGTCGATCAGGGCAGTTGAGGTTAGAGGCCTACTGTATCATGGGCATAGTATGTCAAATACGGAAACCATTTTTCTCCCTTCGACACCTTATCAAAAGGTACCGATAACTGCTGTTCTGACTAAGAGAGTTTTTCAGTCTCCGGCTGACCGAAGCCGGATTCGAACCTGCGGCGTTCTGCACTATAACACAGCGTTTAAAGCTTAGAAAGAGAAGAAAAAGTTAGCAAAACTATGGATTAAAATATAGAGTTCAGAAATGATAAACTTTTAGCAAAGCTAATTCTGTTACTGGTTCAGCCTACGGGAATAAGCGCAGCTACAACTGAATAGTTTAATATTAAAAATAACCTGGAATTTATGACAGAGTTTCTGGACAAACTGATTGCAACTGAAACTGAAACAAAGCCTTTAGAGGCAGTTATTCAAACAAATGCTTATTGAAAGATATTAGAAGAAATTTTCGTCAAGTTCATAAATGAAAATATAGATCTAGAACCAGTGTGTTTTGACAGTGTGTTTGAAAGACAACAGGGTACGCTTAATCAAATAAAGATAGGTATAGCCAAATCAAACGTAGATATGTTGAGCAAGATTAAGAAAAGCTAAGTTATGGCCAATGTTTGTAGGTATAATCATTTTTCTGAAATAGTTATTAACGCAGAACGAGTGGGAAACATTTAAACTTCTTTTACATTCTGTGTTAAAAAGGCTCTTATTCTTTCCGCATCTGGTCATAATCTTTATTTCAAAAGTACCAGTGTTTATTTACAAAGCATGGAAAAGTTTTCAACAACTTACACCAATATGTATATGACATTTCACGAGAGATATTGTGTCAAAGGAAGAAGTGATAGCCACTAGGCTTAATAACATGTATCAACATACTTGATAATTGAGCAAATGCTAATGAAAAGCCTAGAACATCTGGTTGTCTAACACGAGGCAGAGATATGTGTTTGATGCCAGCTGGATCTGACTTAAGACAAGCAATGGAAGAATCTACTAGTATTGCCTATTTGTCAACTGAACATTATAAAGACAGCACGAAGGCGATAATTTCTAGAGATGAAACTAATATTAAAGCGCTAGCAATGCTTCTTGAAGCACGAAACCCAACGACGTTGATAAATTACTGCATGCAAAGTATTGCGTTTGGAGTGACTGAATATGAATATGTAAAAGTTTGAGAAAGTACTCTGAAAGACATGGAAGGCAAGCATGTAGAAGTTTTATGTTTGAGAAGAAAGCGCAAGCTATCACAATTTACTACAAAACACAGTTACTAGTAAACCGAGAACGATAAGGTGACTGCCGATTCATAGCTACTTGTTCAAAGATTGATTGATTTGTGCTGCATTACGAAACACTAAACATGAGGAACTGGAAAATCTATTCACTTTTGACGCCACCACTCATCTCATCCTCTGTCATATTTTTGTTTGGACAACTTTATAAGAGCCGCGATCACACCATAGCTAACTACTGCTATATGCTATATGAAACCAGTTTAACCTTGTACCTGTTTCCATACAGGGGAATAACAAGTATGTGTTTGATGGCAGTGACTTACTCCAATGCATCCCTTGACCTCGTAGTTTAAGTAATAATAATATCTGCGATCTCTGATTGAAATATGTCACTCAGAAATATTGCGCTAGATCAGTTGTTTGTTGTATTTAACGGGTACAACGAAATGCTACCAACAAAAGACACAAGGACACAATCCACGTTAATTCGAAGGTAATACTATCAGCTTTTCAAGAGTAAAGACACTAGGGGCCGTATTCATAAAACGAGACAGATAAGTGCATCAGGAAGGAGATCAACGACGAAGCAAAAGCCTACGTCAAATCCCAAATAATCCGAAAGCATGGACACCAAACTCCGCTAAGATTCGTGTCGCTTTTGACAAGTTTGTCTTAGATTTAGAACAGTTTAGAAATTTCGCCTGATATAAGTTAAAAGGTTACTTTAAATCAGTGTTTAAGTAATGAAAACAATTATGAACAATTAATTTATTTTTCACTAAAACGGAAATCTTGGGTTGAGGTTGTTTTAGGAATCACGCCACACTTCGTTGATGACCTCTCTGACCTTTATACAAAATATTCTGAAGTCGATGTCATTAAAATGGTTAAATTTCCTATCGACAATATTTACGTAGTGTTAGGCTAAACAAGACCTGTCGCCTGACAGCATACCTCGCCTGAATAGGTGCTTGCCCATCACACAGTAGCTTTGGAGGTGTGGACTTCTATGCATAAAACTTCAGGCAAGCATGTCCATAATGACAATACATTTATAAACAAAAGCTATCTAAGAAATGAGTCTTAAAATAAAATCAAAATAAAAAAATCCACATGAAATTTCGAAGTCCATGAGCTTGTGGTCAAAGAACTAAGAGGTTCGGGTGGGGGTCGGGAGTGGGGGGGAGGGGGGCTAGGATGTAACAAAACCTTGAACTATTACCTAACATCTATCAACTGAGTCCATCGTGGCACTGTGAAATTATGTCTTCATAAATATAACACTTTAACCAAAATCTTTCAGACAAAATTCTAAGTCGATGACCTTGACTTCAAGGTCATCCAGAGGGGTAAGTATATAGTGTTTTGTAAAAACTCAATAAAGTGTCTAACATCAGTTCAAGTGTAAACTAAATCTCTGCCAAGCATAATGAATCAGTATGCAATTAGAAAACTTTAATAAAGAACAAATATCCAAAGTCCCTGACCTTGACATCAAGGTCACTAAGCGGGGTTGGGGTAGTACTCGACAAAACTTTGGACTAGTATCTAACTAAAGTGCAAACATAAAAAGAATTCATTACTGGGTTCAGGAGATATGTGTCTTTAAAGGACTTTAACCAAATCATCCAATCAATCAAAAGACAATTTTCTAAGTCCATGACCTTGACATCAAGGTCACTGAGGGGGGTGGGGGTAGTACCTTGGAAAACAAACTTTGGACCAATATCTAACTACAGTGCAAGTATCAAAGGAATTCATCCATGGGTTCAGGAGATATTGGGCTTTATAAAACTTTAACCAAAACATCCAGCCCCAAAATACTCCCAATTTTCTAAGTCCATGACCTTGACATCAAGGTTATTGAGTGGGGTGGGGTGGTACCCTGTTAAACTTTGGACCAATATCTACCTACAGTGCAAGTATCAAAAGAATCCATCCATGGGTTAAGGAGATATAGGTCTTTAAAAACTTTAACCAAAACATCCAATCCGGACGCCGACGCTGACGCGGACGCAGACGCGGACGCTGACGCCGGGGTGACAACAATAGCTCTTCCTGAACTTTCGTTCAGGCGAGCTAAAAAGGGTTGCATTTCAAAGTGAGCAGAGTGCAGATAAGTTACTAAAGCTTTAAACCAAAGATTGTCAGAAAATTGTTGGTTGGGGCCGGATGTTTGTCTGTTTCTTGGTCCACCGGGGTTCAACTGGTGGTCTTCTTTTGCTCCAGTACTCCAGTGGTGTTGCTGACGCCCCAGGGATCTCCGGGTGTCTCAACACGTTTTGGCTGTCGAGTCCTCATCCTTGCTTCATCACGGTCTTTTCTTTATCTTAATTGTTGACCGTGATGACTCTCTGATGAGTTAGGGGACCTCCATACGAACCGAAGTACCAACTAATTGTGTGCACCGCGGCGGAGGGTGAGGGTGAAGGTTTGGGCCCAGTAAAACCGGTTTAAACCCCCCAGTAGTTATTACTGACTGTCCCAAGGCGGTACTTTTCTTGCGGTTGCATTTGTTTTATGTTCGGTTCTGTTTAATTTATTGTGTTCTCAGTTTAATCCTTCTATCATAAAAATAGAAAATAGGTAAAAATAATTGTTAAATGTTTTTATATAATTTGCTTAGTCCGTTGTAACCCGTCTGTTGGTCTAAATTATTTAGTTCAATAAAGATAGCTGAGTTGCCATCTATTTGGGAAAGAACTGCTGACTCGGCTTATCACTTGTAATTTATTGTTTGTTGAGATGTCTTTGTCAATCTTTCCCTTTGATGTTGGGGATAGGGTTTGGGATCTGATTCAGTCAGTTCCTGAAGTGTAGATACTCTTTAAATTTACAATATCGATTGTTAATCAGTGAGCTATTGATATAATGGGAAGATTTAAAAATAGTTCTTTTCACATGAGTTGATTTTTGAAAACATATCTCAGAGACGAAAAACATATCTATTCAAGCGGGACATTCCTGTACTGTTTATTATAGGATATGTGTTTACGGACCTTTCAAGAATATTAAACGCAGTCGGTAGGGCGCCTGACTTATAAGCCAGAGGTCCTGGGTTCTATACCCGGTCCGGTCACTTACTTTCATTTTCCCTTCCAAGGGCAGTTGTCAGTAACAGATGAAAGTAAGTGCACTTAGTTCTGGTTAACCGCTCAAGAGGTCTAATTAAAATCTTAAAAAGTTCCTTCAAGAGCAGAGAATACATACTGAAGTAGGAACATGGGCCAGACTACGTAGTTTCGGCTAATAAAGCCTCGTCAGTGACCCTGACAATATCTGGTGAGGAAACCAAAAAAAGCATACTGTAATTTCTTAATTTTAATTGGGCAGTCGTTTCAAAGACTGATTAGTTTCAAAAGGATCCAAATAATATAAAAGACGATGATCTAGAATAATAGTCTTCATCGACCTCAAATTTTAGATTTCTCAGAATCTATCCTCCGATCTCAAAGGATGTAAATAAAATATAATCTGCACAATCTGCACTAAGCCTGCCCAGGAATAGAATGGCTAGGTTAACTAACCTCCCGACATGACCATAGCTGTTTACCGAGGACGTTAAACAATAACACAACAACAACAAGAATATTAAATCCAGTCGATCGTTAGTCAAAGGTGGGCAAAAACCGGAGCTCCTGCCTTTGTAAAGATCACTAGATATTCGCAAGCAGAAAGTGTCTTACTCACGGTTGTGCCGAGCGAGGCTCGAACCCAAAGCGGTTAGAGACCTAATATTTAAGGGTCTGCCCAGTTATCCATTACGCTATGGAAGCCCTCGTTCTATTGTTGCAAGAACCTCTCATACCCCTCCGGGAGTACAGTGTGGGAGACGGGTTTTTTCTTTGGAGTTCCCAACAAGAATTAACACCCAAACATCGTCGACAATTTTTACCCATTCATGCCTGGAGACCAGTAAATGGGAAACTGGCAAACAGTGTACGAAACGTTGCTGCAAATTGTGCAAATCTTTGTTAAACTGCAAAGAATATACTCTTGATAGTAAAAATGCGTACTATAGAAAACGTGTACCGACAAGCCGCATACCAGTGGCGGTCGAATTTGTTTTTCATATGCAGTTTCGCATGTGTCAAAGATTTCAGATGGTTTCTAAACGAACCGTAACGCCTACAAAAATCGGTAGAAACCGCATCCTAGAATACTTGCCCAAGTAACCATCTTACCAATATCATTTCTCTTTGAACTATGACTCTCAATCCTCACGTAGTAAAACCACTTGAGTTTGTATACCGAATGCGCTCAGACAATGACCGCAGTATTTTGTGTGTTGTTACATCAGGTAAGATATTATTTCGAAGGGACCAAAATATAGATTTCCTAACCGTATTGATTTCAAAAAATGTAGGGAAGATATAGCATGTTCTTTAAATGATTTTGGTAATCGAAGGTGCAAGCGGGAGCATGTTGAGTCTGATGCCTTAAAGGAATGGAAGGTGAACATTTTTAAAGTAATGGATAAACGTTTTAAATTCTATTCCCAAAACACAAATCTTTTGCCGCCTAAACCTAAATCAACATTCCGTCACCTGAAGTTGGGTATCCAGCAGTTTCATAGTAAGTATGTTTTGGTTCCAGCAGACAAGGCTGCAAATAACGTTGTCGTTGTTTGACGGTTACACTATATTAATGCATTAAAACAAGAACTTAGCGGCACTAAGGCCTATGAAGAGACTTCAGAAGACGAGAAGTCTGTTGTCTTTAGGCACTGTAATGATATAGCCCTCAAGTTTCCCGTAAATGTAGAGGAACGGCAGGACAAGCTTCCTACGATGTACTGGTTACATAAACTTCATAAACGACCATATAAAGCCAGGTTTATGGCTAATTCTAGTGCTTGTTCCACTACTGAACTTTCCAAATTATTAACTTCTTGCCTTACCGCTATCAAAATTCATGTAATTAGGTACTGTGAAAAAGTTTACGAGCGGTCAGGCAAAAATTTGTTTTGGTCAATTAAAAATTCTACTGAGGTTCTTGATAAACTGAAGTCTAGAGGATATCGCGCGTCTAGTTTGCTTACATACGATTTTTCTACACTCTATACAACTTTGCCCCATAATTTAATAAAAAAGAAACTAATAAATTTAATTGAGACTACTTTTCAGAGAGAGGGTGCTCTTTATCTTGCTTGTACTGATAAACATGCTTTTTTTTACTTCCGATGACCAAAAAAGGTTTAAAATGTGGTCTTGCCAAAATGTTTGTGACGCTTTAGTATATCTTCTAGATAAAATTTTCATCAGATTTGGTACTAAGTTACACAGACAAATTTTAGGAATTCCGATGGGTTCTAACTGCGCTCCTCTTGTAGCAGATTTGTTTTTATTTTGCTATGATAGAGACTTTATGATGTCTCTTTCTGATGATACTCAAGCTCATGTCATTGAAGCATTCAACTCAACCTCTAGATACTTGGACGACCTTTTAAATATTGACAATCCTTGTTTTGAAGGAATGGTTAGCCAAATTTATCCAGCTGAATTGCAGTTAAATAAAGCAAATACTTCTGATACCGAGGCCCCATTTTTGTATTTACATTTATCAATTTTAGACGGCTTTGTTTCATCTAAAATTTATGACAAACGCGATGATTTTGATTTCGACATCGTTAATTTTCCGTTTTTGGATGGTGATGTTCCCCGCACCACTTCTTATGGTGTGTACATTTCTCAACTTATTCGCTTCGCTAGGGTGTCTAGTCATTTGGCTGATCTAAATGCTCGTAATAAAAGTTTGACTGCCAAGCTTTTACAGCAGGGGTATCGGTATCATAAACTTCGGAAAGTTTTTGCTAAATTTTATCGTAGACACTTTGAGTTGGTTTCTAAATATAATACAGTGTTAAAATCGTAGGGAAAACAGAATTTCCTGATCAATTTAAGAAAATTATCATGCGATTTAAACGCATTGGCTATAACATAGATGTAATGCGACAGTCTGCATGCTTAGTGGTTAACCCAATCACGGTTGACAATTTTGCTGTCCTCTTTAATTGCACGTCGGTGGGTCGGGGTTCAGACTCTATGATAGCCCCTACATAAAACTATATATTAGTTGGTTGGGGCCGGATGTTTGTCTGTTTCTTGGCCCACCGGGGTTCAACTGGTGGTCTTCTTTTGCTCCAGTGTTTCAGTGGTGTTGCTGATGCCCCAGGGACCTCCAGGTGTCTCAACACGTTTTGGCTGTCGAGTCCTCATCCTTGCTTCATCACAGTCTTTTCTTGATTATAATTGTTGGCCGTGATGACTCTCTAATGAGTTAGGGGACCTCCATACGATCCGAACTACCAACTAATTGTGTGCACCGCGGCGGAGGGTGAGGTTGAAAGTTTGGGCCCAGTAAAACCGGTTTAAACCCCCAGTAGTTATTACTGACCGTCCCAAGGCGGTACTTTCGTTGCGGTTGCATTTGTTTTATGTTCGGTGCTGTTTAATTTATTGTGTTCTCATTTTAACCCTTCTATAATAAAAATAGGAAATAGGTAAAAATAGTTGTTAAATGTTTTTCGTATAATTTGCTTCGTCTGTTGTAACCCTTCTGTTGGTCTAAATTATTTTGTTCAGTAAAGATAGCTGAGTTGCCACCTATTTGGGAAAGAGCTGCTGACTCGGCTTATCACTTGTAATGTATTGTTTGTTGGAATGTCTTTGTCAATCTTTCCCTTTGATGTTGGGGATAGGGTTTGGGATCTGATTCAGTCAGTTCCTGAAGTGTAGTTACTCTTTAAATTTGTTACTCGCTATGTCTGTGATTGAGATATTGTTTTGATGTTCAGGCTAGCACGTTGACCACCTACTTGGGAAATGGCTGTTCACATGGCTGCCGCGGTGTTGTGACTAATTATGTGTTATCTCTTTTCCACAAGGTGTCTTGGGTTGGATCTGGGACTTATTCAGTTGTGTCAGTTCCTGAGAATTTTCCTCCATACTTTAACCTTACAACAGCAAATTATTATTAAAAGTTCAAATTGGCGTACCTTTTCGGAACATACATCATTCAACGTTGACAACCATGCCGCCCCTGGTACAGTATGTAGATGTTTTGTGCTATGTATGTTACGGGGTAAAATGGCCGCCACTGGTCGCATAGCAAACTGCCGGGTCCGTTGGAATAATAGTTTGAAATTAATCTAAGAGATATGCGAAAACAATCAAGTTTTATAGTACGTTGCCTTCGTTGGCTGTGTTGAATGCAAGACCAGTGTGAGTGATAGACGAGTGGAAAAAAAATGTCCAAACAACCCCCACCCGCACCTACTGCAAGCACTTGCCCTACTATATATAATCTATATCAGTAGGACGCCCCGGAACTGGAAGTTCTACCCAGCACCATTGCACCACCCAACCACCCCAATGAATAATCAAATACCAATCTAATGACGCTGAAAAAATAATGCGACCCTATCTCTGAATGGTGTTGCTATTGCACTGTATTTGCTATAGACATAGGATTCTAATATGTTAACAAACACTAAGTATCCTGATCGGGCTGCTCGTACTGAGAAACCTCATCAGAGTCTACAACGTCCTGGCTAACTCCTCTGTGATAACGCCTGTGTCCGGCTGTCAAAGTTTGTAAAATTGTCAAAGATGTAAAACAATGGGCGAATGCATTGTTCACACCGACTGTGAAATCTTACGACAAAATGAGAAATGAAATTACGCCATCGGGGGTACTATGTGCGCTTTACTTTTAATTTTATTTTTTCTTTGTAGAACAGCATACGTTACAGTAACAAATACAATTGAGCCGCGACACGACAAAACCAACAATGTGGTTGTGCGCACTGCGCAGACTGAGATCGGCCTAGGCATCCGCCAAGTTTGATCAGACCCTTCATTAAGTGCTCAAAGGGTAGCTAAGGGTCTAAGTTACCTCCATGCGGACAGCGAAGACTCTGAACAGACTGGGCGGATGCCAAGGCTGATCTGAGTCTGCGCTGGGCACACAACCACATTGTTTGTTTTCTCGTGTTGTGGCTCAGTCATAGAATTAACACAATTACAATAGTATACAAGATGGGATTCAGAGAAGGATGCTTGACTAACACGAGTCTGTGTCCTCATTCTGTAATTATGATGAAAGTACACACATTGTGTGATTTGGAATAACAGTCAACTCTCGATATCTCAAAGTCGAAGTTTATCTTAAACTACTGATATTTTGAAGTTCATTTTCTGGTACCAAACATTTATTTGAGATACCATTACTTTGAGATATCCGGAGTTGAAATGTAAAGAAAAGTATATTCTTTGATATGAGAAGGTGCTTGGAGATATTAGTTTTGGGACAACGAGAGTCAACTGTATATAGAGTACAATATATTAACATAGTTGCTATTTCCAAGGTTTACATATAACCGATTAAATGGAAGAGATCTGAAACTGTTTTAATTTACTCAAACGCCCAGCTCCACGAGGTGTAGAGGTTACAAATAGCACAACCGTCTTCGGACATGTACATTACACACACCTTTATTAACTGGTCGTCAGTTTAGGTCGACGAAAGTTATAGAGGCAAAATTAAAGAGTAGTTGCCTTACAGGTACACATTCAGATGCAAACGGACACGGCCGACACCATTCATGGCACGACCGGCACCAGCCCTCGAGCACAATCTCCCCCTACAGTCCATGCCTAAGTCCAGGCCTCGAGGTTATAAAACTTGAGTACATTCTCAAACTCAAAATAAAGCGCACTGATTGGCTGCTTCCGAGCACATGCTCGGAAGCAGCCAATCAGTGTGCTTTATTTTGAGTTTGAGAATATACACAAGTTTTATAACCTCGGACTCAGTAATCGGACTTCAATTGGCCGCACAAAAACTGCTCTAAAGCAGACAGACAAAGATTGCAGCACGACCGGCATCGACCGCAGTTGTTCAGTTCTCGAACGTATAGGGTGTTGGTAGTTGCATATAAATAGAATGTCAATAGTTGGCCGTTTTCTTACTTGTAGGTTTTTGTCACTGTAATTGTTATCATTAGTGAAATAGAAATAAAACGTGTGCGAGCGCGGGTAAACATCCAGTCATGCGGGTATCAGGATGACAGAGTAGGTGTTGTGCCGTAGTTCAAAACATGGCTTGGATACTGTCCAGTTAGGCTATTGTGACAGTGACGTCACTGTTTGTTTACTATTTTGGATTATGCCTATTGTTCAAGATGGGGATGTTAAGTTTCTATATTAGCGATTTATTTATTATTTAAAACCACTTCAAGCAAATAGCAATTGTGGCCTAGTGGTTAAATAGAGGTACCAGTGTAAAAGTTTTGGTGTGTCAAACAAGATAGCGACGGTTCGATCAATGACATCGTTTTTTCTCCCTTTCGTTATATTTTTTTTTCTAATTATTATTTTTTTTTTCATTTCTGTGTATGTGTGCTTCAGCACATGGTGGCTAAGGCCCTTACTGCTTTGCTAAAATAAATGTACAAGCCAGTTATATCAGATGAATTAGACAAAACGAACAGATGATAAATGAATAAGATGGGTTGGTCGTGGTCGGCCGATGGGTGACTTTCAGTACCGGGGTGTCCCACAAATTTGGTAATAGTAGGGCAAGGGCCTACTGTACTTACAGTAGGTACGGATTGGGGTGGTTTGGTTTTCCTCTCCCTCGTAGCAGATCTCTTTTCTTTCTCATGCTGTCCTAGACGACTCCATATAGACTGAAATGCTGTCTCCAGGAGCCGTTAAACCCAAAACAACCAACCGAATGACCATAAATATAGCATGTTTGGAATAAAACAAAACAGATCAAACTTACAAGAACATGCAGATAAAAGATTAAAATCTAAGACTGGAGAACTGTAGGCATCAAATTATCTAGTTTCATCTTAAATAACAGACAAAAAAATAATGATTTTAAACTGACCCGGATTCGAACCTGCAACGCTCTGTCGGAAAATCGCCACGTTACCTCTACACTACACCACGTTGACTGACAGAAGATAGTCAATTTAATACCTTGTTAAAATAACAGACTGAACATTTTACGATTAGCTATGGTTTCACCTATCGGAAAATAATGGTTCAGTCTGTTTACATTCTGAGTATCCTAACTGGACAGTACTTTGAGCACCACAGCTGAAAACATATACGGTACAACATGCACCTTCTCATTCTGATACTCGCATGACTAGACGCCAAAGTTCATTTTCTATTTCATATTCACTAATACATGTAACATTTTTGCAACATACAGTATCATAACAATTTAGGTGCATTATCTACCGTTTAATAGGTACGAGTTCAAAGTCATGAGTTTCTGCGATATTACAAGGGGAACAGCTTTTGGCCTGTTCCTCGATGTAAGTCTACTCTTAAATAAAACTATTTGCATCTTGCAGAATAAACTTTTTCCTGTAACAGAACCGAAGTACCAACTAATTGTGTGCACCGCGGCGGAGGGTGAGGGTGAAGGTTTGGGCCCAGTAAAACCGGTTTAAACCCCCCAGTAGTTATTACTGACTGTCCCAAGGCGGTACTTTTCTTGCGGTTGCATTTGTTTTATGTTCGGTTCTGTTTAATTTATTGTGTTCTCAGTTTAATCCTTCTATCATAAAAATAGAAAATAGGTAAAAATAATTGTTAAATGTTTTTATATAATTTGCTTAGTCCGTTGTAACCCGTCTGTTGGTCTAAATTATTTAGTTCAATAAAGATAGCTGAGTTGCCATCTATTTGGGAAAGAACTGCTGACTCGGCTTATCACTTGTAATTTATTGTTTGTTGAGATGTCTTTGTCAATCTTTCCCTTTGATGTTGGGGATAGGGTTTGGGATCTGATTCAGTCAGTTCCTGAAGTGTAGATACTCTTTAAATTTACAATATCGATTGTTAATCAGTGAGCTATTGATATAATGGGAAGATTTAAAAATAGTTCTTTTCACATGAGTTGATTTTTGAAAACATATCTCAGAGACGAAAAACATATCTATTCAAGCGGGACATTCCTGTACTGTTTATTATAGGATATGTGTTTACGGACCTTTCAAGAATATTAAACGCAGTCGGTAGGGCGCCTGACTTATAAGCCAGAGGTCCTGGGTTCTATACCCGGTCCGGTCACTTACTTTCATTTTCCCTTCCAAGGGCAGTTGTCAGTAACAGATGAAAGTAAGTGCACTTAGTTCTGGTTAACCGCTCAAGAGGTCTAATTAAAATCTTAAAAAGTTCCTTCAAGAGCAGAGAATACATACTGAAGTAGGAACATGGGCCAGACTACGTAGTTTCGGCTAATAAAGCCTCGTCAGTGACCCTGACAATATCTGGTGAGGAAACCAAAAAAAGCATACTGTAATTTCTTAATTTTAATTGGGCAGTCGTTTCAAAGACTGATTAGTTTCAAAAGGATCCAAATAATATAAAAGACGATGATCTAGAATAATAGTCTTCATCGACCTCAAATTTTAGATTTCTCAGAATCTATCCTCCGATCTCAAAGGATGTAAATAAAATATAATCTGCACAATCTGCACTAAGCCTGCCCAGGAATAGAATGGCTAGGTTAACTAACCTCCCGACATGACCATAGCTGTTTACCGAGGACGTTAAACAATAACACAACAACAACAAGAATATTAAATCCAGTCGATCGTTAGTCAAAGGTGGGCAAAAACCGGAGCTCCTGCCTTTGTAAAGATCACTAGATATTCGCAAGCAGAAAGTGTCTTACTCACGGTTGTGCCGAGCGAGGCTCGAACCCAAAGCGGTTAGAGACCTAATATTTAAGGGTCTGCCCAGTTATCCATTACGCTATGGAAGCCCTCGTTCTATTGTTGCAAGAACCTCTCATACCCCTCCGGGAGTACAGTGTGGGAGACGGGTTTTTTCTTTGGAGTTCCCAACAAGAATTAACACCCAAACATCGTCGACAATTTTTACCCATTCATGCCTGGAGACCAGTAAATGGGAAACTGGCAAACAGTGTACGAAACGTTGCTGCAAATTGTGCAAATCTTTGTTAAACTGCAAAGAATATACTCTTGATAGTAAAAATGCGTACTATAGAAAACGTGTACCGACAAGCCGCATACCAGTGGCGGTCGAATTTGTTTTTCATATGCAGTTTCGCATGTGTCAAAGATTTCAGATGGTTTCTAAACGAACCGTAACGCCTACAAAAATCGGTAGAAACCGCATCCTAGAATACTTGCCCAAGTAACCATCTTACCAATATCATTTCTCTTTGAACTATGACTCTCAATCCTCACGTAGTAAAACCACTTGAGTTTGTATACCGAATGCGCTCAGACAATGACCGCAGTATTTTGTGTGTTGTTACATCAGGTAAGATATTATTTCGAAGGGACCAAAATATAGATTTCCTAACCGTATTGATTTCAAAAAATGTAGGGAAGATATAGCATGTTCTTTAAATGATTTTGGTAATCGAAGGTGCAAGCGGGAGCATGTTGAGTCTGATGCCTTAAAGGAATGGAAGGTGAACATTTTTAAAGTAATGGATAAACGTTTTAAATTCTATTCCCAAAACACAAATCTTTTGCCGCCTAAACCTAAATCAACATTCCGTCACCTGAAGTTGGGTATCCAGCAGTTTCATAGTAAGTATGTTTTGGTTCCAGCAGACAAGGCTGCAAATAACGTTGTCGTTGTTTGACGGTTACACTATATTAATGCATTAAAACAAGAACTTAGCGGCACTAAGGCCTATGAAGAGACTTCAGAAGACGAGAAGTCTGTTGTCTTTAGGCACTGTAATGATATAGCCCTCAAGTTTCCCGTAAATGTAGAGGAACGGCAGGACAAGCTTCCTACGATGTACTGGTTACATAAACTTCATAAACGACCATATAAAGCCAGGTTTATGGCTAATTCTAGTGCTTGTTCCACTACTGAACTTTCCAAATTATTAACTTCTTGCCTTACCGCTATCAAAATTCATGTAATTAGGTACTGTGAAAAAGTTTACGAGCGGTCAGGCAAAAATTTGTTTTGGTCAATTAAAAATTCTACTGAGGTTCTTGATAAACTGAAGTCTAGAGGATATCGCGCGTCTAGTTTGCTTACATACGATTTTTCTACACTCTATACAACTTTGCCCCATAATTTAATAAAAAAGAAACTAATAAATTTAATTGAGACTACTTTTCAGAGAGAGGGTGCTCTTTATCTTGCTTGTACTGATAAACATGCTTTTTTTTACTTCCGATGACCAAAAAAGGTTTAAAATGTGGTCTTGCCAAAATGTTTGTGACGCTTTAGTATATCTTCTAGATAAAATTTTCATCAGATTTGGTACTAAGTTACACAGACAAATTTTAGGAATTCCGATGGGTTCTAACTGCGCTCCTCTTGTAGCAGATTTGTTTTTATTTTGCTATGATAGAGACTTTATGATGTCTCTTTCTGATGATACTCAAGCTCATGTCATTGAAGCATTCAACTCAACCTCTAGATACTTGGACGACCTTTTAAATATTGACAATCCTTGTTTTGAAGGAATGGTTAGCCAAATTTATCCAGCTGAATTGCAGTTAAATAAAGCAAATACTTCTGATACCGAGGCCCCATTTTTGTATTTACATTTATCAATTTTAGACGGCTTTGTTTCATCTAAAATTTATGACAAACGCGATGATTTTGATTTCGACATCGTTAATTTTCCGTTTTTGGATGGTGATGTTCCCCGCACCACTTCTTATGGTGTGTACATTTCTCAACTTATTCGCTTCGCTAGGGTGTCTAGTCATTTGGCTGATCTAAATGCTCGTAATAAAAGTTTGACTGCCAAGCTTTTACAGCAGGGGTATCGGTATCATAAACTTCGGAAAGTTTTTGCTAAATTTTATCGTAGACACTTTGAGTTGGTTTCTAAATATAATACAGTGTTAAAATCGTAGGGAAAACAGAATTTCCTGATCAATTTAAGAAAATTATCATGCGATTTAAACGCATTGGCTATAACATAGATGTAATGCGACAGTCTGCATGCTTAGTGGTTAACCCAATCACGGTTGACAATTTTGCTGTCCTCTTTAATTGCACGTCGGTGGGTCGGGGTTCAGACTCTATGATAGCCCCTACATAAAACTATATATTAGTTGGTTGGGGCCGGATGTTTGTCTGTTTCTTGGCCCACCGGGGTTCAACTGGTGGTCTTCTTTTGCTCCAGTGTTTCAGTGGTGTTGCTGATGCCCCAGGGACCTCCAGGTGTCTCAACACGTTTTGGCTGTCGAGTCCTCATCCTTGCTTCATCACAGTCTTTTCTTGATTATAATTGTTGGCCGTGATGACTCTCTAATGAGTTAGGGGACCTCCATACGATCCGAACTACCAACTAATTGTGTGCACCGCGGCGGAGGGTGAGGTTGAAAGTTTGGGCCCAGTAAAACCGGTTTAAACCCCCAGTAGTTATTACTGACCGTCCCAAGGCGGTACTTTCGTTGCGGTTGCATTTGTTTTATGTTCGGTGCTGTTTAATTTATTGTGTTCTCATTTTAACCCTTCTATAATAAAAATAGGAAATAGGTAAAAATAGTTGTTAAATGTTTTTCGTATAATTTGCTTCGTCTGTTGTAACCCTTCTGTTGGTCTAAATTATTTTGTTCAGTAAAGATAGCTGAGTTGCCACCTATTTGGGAAAGAGCTGCTGACTCGGCTTATCACTTGTAATGTATTGTTTGTTGGAATGTCTTTGTCAATCTTTCCCTTTGATGTTGGGGATAGGGTTTGGGATCTGATTCAGTCAGTTCCTGAAGTGTAGTTACTCTTTAAATTTGTTACTCGCTATGTCTGTGATTGAGATATTGTTTTGATGTTCAGGCTAGCACGTTGACCACCTACTTGGGAAATGGCTGTTCACATGGCTGCCGCGGTGTTGTGACTAATTATGTGTTATCTCTTTTCCACAAGGTGTCTTGGGTTGGATCTGGGACTTATTCAGTTGTGTCAGTTCCTGAGAATTTTCCTCCATACTTTAACCTTACAACAGCAAATTATTATTAAAAGTTCAAATTGGCGTACCTTTTCGGAACATACATCATTCAACGTTGACAACCATGCCGCCCCTGGTACAGTATGTAGATGTTTTGTGCTATGTATGTTACGGGGTAAAATGGCCGCCACTGGTCGCATAGCAAACTGCCGGGTCCGTTGGAATAATAGTTTGAAATTAATCTAAGAGATATGCGAAAACAATCAAGTTTTATAGTACGTTGCCTTCGTTGGCTGTGTTGAATGCAAGACCAGTGTGAGTGATAGACGAGTGGAAAAAAAATGTCCAAACAACCCCCACCCGCACCTACTGCAAGCACTTGCCCTACTATATATAATCTATATCAGTAGGACGCCCCGGAACTGGAAGTTCTACCCAGCACCATTGCACCACCCAACCACCCCAATGAATAATCAAATACCAATCTAATGACGCTGAAAAAATAATGCGACCCTATCTCTGAATGGTGTTGCTATTGCACTGTATTTGCTATAGACATAGGATTCTAATATGTTAACAAACACTAAGTATCCTGATCGGGCTGCTCGTACTGAGAAACCTCATCAGAGTCTACAACGTCCTGGCTAACTCCTCTGTGATAACGCCTGTGTCCGGCTGTCAAAGTTTGTAAAATTGTCAAAGATGTAAAACAATGGGCGAATGCATTGTTCACACCGACTGTGAAATCTTACGACAAAATGAGAAATGAAATTACGCCATCGGGGGTACTATGTGCGCTTTACTTTTAATTTTATTTTTTCTTTGTAGAACAGCATACGTTACAGTAACAAATACAATTGAGCCGCGACACGACAAAACCAACAATGTGGTTGTGCGCACTGCGCAGACTGAGATCGGCCTAGGCATCCGCCAAGTTTGATCAGACCCTTCATTAAGTGCTCAAAGGGTAGCTAAGGGTCTAAGTTACCTCCATGCGGACAGCGAAGACTCTGAACAGACTGGGCGGATGCCAAGGCTGATCTGAGTCTGCGCTGGGCACACAACCACATTGTTTGTTTTCTCGTGTTGTGGCTCAGTCATAGAATTAACACAATTACAATAGTATACAAGATGGGATTCAGAGAAGGATGCTTGACTAACACGAGTCTGTGTCCTCATTCTGTAATTATGATGAAAGTACACACATTGTGTGATTTGGAATAACAGTCAACTCTCGATATCTCAAAGTCGAAGTTTATCTTAAACTACTGATATTTTGAAGTTCATTTTCTGGTACCAAACATTTATTTGAGATACCATTACTTTGAGATATCCGGAGTTGAAATGTAAAGAAAAGTATATTCTTTGATATGAGAAGGTGCTTGGAGATATTAGTTTTGGGACAACGAGAGTCAACTGTATATAGAGTACAATATATTAACATAGTTGCTATTTCCAAGGTTTACATATAACCGATTAAATGGAAGAGATCTGAAACTGTTTTAATTTACTCAAACGCCCAGCTCCACGAGGTGTAGAGGTTACAAATAGCACAACCGTCTTCGGACATGTACATTACACACACCTTTATTAACTGGTCGTCAGTTTAGGTCGACGAAAGTTATAGAGGCAAAATTAAAGAGTAGTTGCCTTACAGGTACACATTCAGATGCAAACGGACACGGCCGACACCATTCATGGCACGACCGGCACCAGCCCTCGAGCACAATCTCCCCCTACAGTCCATGCCTAAGTCCAGGCCTCGAGGTTATAAAACTTGAGTACATTCTCAAACTCAAAATAAAGCGCACTGATTGGCTGCTTCCGAGCACATGCTCGGAAGCAGCCAATCAGTGTGCTTTATTTTGAGTTTGAGAATATACACAAGTTTTATAACCTCGGACTCAGTAATCGGACTTCAATTGGCCGCACAAAAACTGCTCTAAAGCAGACAGACAAAGATTGCAGCACGACCGGCATCGACCGCAGTTGTTCAGTTCTCGAACGTATAGGGTGTTGGTAGTTGCATATAAATAGAATGTCAATAGTTGGCCGTTTTCTTACTTGTAGGTTTTTGTCACTGTAATTGTTATCATTAGTGAAATAGAAATAAAACGTGTGCGAGCGCGGGTAAACATCCAGTCATGCGGGTATCAGGATGACAGAGTAGGTGTTGTGCCGTAGTTCAAAACATGGCTTGGATACTGTCCAGTTAGGCTATTGTGACAGTGACGTCACTGTTTGTTTACTATTTTGGATTATGCCTATTGTTCAAGATGGGGATGTTAAGTTTCTATATTAGCGATTTATTTATTATTTAAAACCACTTCAAGCAAATAGCAATTGTGGCCTAGTGGTTAAATAGAGGTACCAGTGTAAAAGTTTTGGTGTGTCAAACAAGATAGCGACGGTTCGATCAATGACATCGTTTTTTCTCCCTTTCGTTATATTTTTTTTTCTAATTATTATTTTTTTTTTCATTTCTGTGTATGTGTGCTTCAGCACATGGTGGCTAAGGCCCCTACTGCTTTGCTAAAATAAATGTACAAGCCAGTTATATCAGATGAATTAGACAAAACGAACAGATGATAAATGAATAAGATGGGTTGGTCGTGGTCGGCCGATGGGTGACTTTCAGTACCGGGGTGTCCCACAAATTTGGTAATAGTAGGGCAAGGGCCTACTGTACTTACAGTAGGTACGGATTGGGGTGGTTTGGTTTTCCTCTCCCTCGTAGCAGATCTCTTTTCTTTCTCATGCTGTCCTAGACGACTCCATATAGACTGAAATGCTGTCTCCAGGAGCCGTTAAACCCAAAACAACCAACCGAATGACCATAAATATAGCATGTTTGGAATAAAACAAAACAGATCAAACTTACAAGAACATGCAGATAAAAGATTAAAATCTAAGACTGGAGAACTGTAGGCATCAAATTATCTAGTTTCATCTTAAATAACAGACAAAAAAATAATGATTTTAAACTGACCCGGATTCGAACCTGCAACGCTCTGTCGGAAAATCGCCACGTTACCTCTACACTACACCACGTTGACTGACAGAAGATAGTCAATTTAATACCTTGTTAAAATAACAGACTGAACATTTTACGATTAGCTATGGTTTCACCTATCGGAAAATAATGGTTCAGTCTGTTTACATTCTGAGTATCCTAACTGGACAGTACTTTGAGCACCACAGCTGAAAACATATACGGTACAACATGCACCTTCTCATTCTGATACTCGCATGACTAGACGCCAAAGTTCATTTTCTATTTCATATTCACTAATACATGTAACATTTTTGCAACATACAGTATCATAACAATTTAGGTGCATTATCTACCGTTTAATAGGTACGAGTTCAAAGTCATGAGTTTCTGCGATATTACAAGGGGAACAGCTTTTGGCCTGTTCCTCGATGTAAGTCTACTCTTAAATAAAACTATTTGCATCTTGCAGAATAAACTTTTTCCTGTAACATTGCTTCTACTGAAAAGAGTGGCAAGAATGAAAATAGCAGCGTTAATTACTATACGAATGAAATTAAGAATATGACAAACAGGGCCTTGAGCAGACTGCTCATTGATGCAGCCTGATCAGTATTTACAGTCTTTGTTTACCTCTGTTCACACCCAGCAGGTTTTATGTTAACATGTCTTCTTTAAAATTTCTATTCCAAACGCGTTTTAGATTTCCTAGAACTTCCTAGGCGAATTAATTTGATATTTAGGCTTTATCTGACGTCTATAATTGCGCATAAAACTACATACAGGGTGTTTCATTATATCTGATACAATTTAAAATTATTTTCTCTTCTCTAATCATATAGATATCAATACACCGTTTACGTCATAATGATTAAGAGACATCACCATTTTACTTGCACTGTAAAAAGGGGGAAATGTTGACGTTAGGACGTCATTGTATGACGTCCTCAAACGTTGTTATTTTCAAAATGGCACTGTCCATTGAAAGTGCCAGGATACCCTGCTGCTCCTGGGGCATTCCTGGCTACTTTGACTCTGGTCTATTACACGTCTTCCGTACTCCTCAAATCTTTTCAGTACTCTGTTGTTAACTTGCAGTCTGGTATACTCTCCTGTCTCCAAGATAAAGTTTTCTCATCCTCCTGGTTACAGACAGCTTTGATAGTGCAATTTCATGATGTCCTGGCACATTTCCATGGACAGCGACAACTTCTTTTGACGTCATATATGACGTCATGCCGTCAACGATTCCATTTTTTACATTGCATGTAAAGTGGTGATGTCTCTTGGTCAGTTTGATCTAAAAAGTGTATTGATGCCTGTCTTATTAAAGAAGAGGCAATAATTTAAAGTGTATCATTTTATGAAACACCCTGTATACCAAGAGTCCTCTGAAATCGTCTGGTTCTGTAGGCTAAGCACTCCTGACAAATGCGCGATCCCATTTAGAAATTAAAATGGCAAGCGTTAGCTTGTGGATGTCTACAAGTAAAACAATTCAATTCAATTCTTTATTCAGATTGCCAAATACATTTTAGCGCATCTACAACATCATAGACACAAGACAATGATCTAATCATATATACCTTCCAAGCAGGCACATGTCGTAGCAGTGACATCATACTGACGCCTGTGCGAGGCCACCGAGACGCCCTGTGCCCGCTGGGTTTAAGGGCTGGGATGTTCTGGCCATATACCCTGGTCGGTCAGGATAGATGAGAAAGGAAGGAAGTCAGGGCAATGTCTAGAGTAGTGCATCCTTTATCAGCAGCTCTGATCCAGTCACTGCCCCCCCCCCCCCCCCGCGCCTAGCAACGCTCAGTCTGAACCACCCCCAGGCCAGGTTCCCAGGGGACATGACCAGGAGTCCCCTAAATTTACTACCACAAAGAAATATAACAATGCTACTTGACTCATATGTATGTAAAAGATATTGGAACAAAATTTCATCGTTGTGTAAAACTTTACTGGTGGGGGTTATCAGAAAACTCATGGAAATGATCAAAATATCGGTCTAGCACTTCCAGGAGTTTACTGATAAGTCCGCCAATTCTTTTAATTCTGACAAGAATTGCAAGTCACCCATTTTACTTCAAAGCGGAAACTATGCACTTTTTATGAGTCGAATAGCACTGTTGTATTGTGTTAACTATTTACAGAAGAAGTTTTATTTTATCCACGTGGATATCAAAATGTGTGTTTACCAGGTGTGAGTAAGATCAACCCATTTATGCCCAATGGACTATTCTATCCTTATCAAATGGCTGAGCAAATTTGTCAGTTGAGGTGTGTTTGGTTTATTTCATCTTTATTTTAAGGAAGAAATACCCAATTGTCTCATCCAAATAGTGTAAACCCTGAGAAGACGCTGCGTTTTGTGGCGTCTGATTGGGTTTGCATTATCTGCATGTGTCTTATGGGGCGCTATGCATAAATGGGTTAATTAAGCATCTGTCATGCGACTTTGGTCACTATACGTTGAAGGCTCTACGCACCGGCAGCCGCTCACACTTGCAAAATTAAGTCTACTTAGAGGCCCAGAGGGGGTGAGCATTTGAAGATAATTTAAAGGTCATTTTTGTTAATTCTTCATGAAACCATATGAGCCACGACACGACCCCTCATTAGCACGTGCGTCGAGACTGTTCTTATGACGGGTCATTACATATGAGCCGCGACACGACAAAACCAACAAGGTGGTTGTGCACCCATCGCAGAGTCAGATGAGCCTGGGCATCCGGTCAGTATAATCAAACTCTTCGCTAAGCGCTTAAAGGGTAGCTTAGGGTCTTTATTAGCCGAAACTACGTAGTCTGGCCCATGTTCCTACTTCCGTATGTATTCTCTGCTCTTGAAGGATCTTTTTTAAGATTTTAATTTTACCTCACTGCAGCTGGTGTTGTGCCGTGTGGCGGCCGTAAAACGTCTCCCCGTACATCATCCATAGTGCAGATTATATTTTATTTACATCCTTTGAGATCAGAGGATAGATTCTTAGAAATCTAAAATTTGAGATCGATTTAGACTATTATTCTAGATCATCGCCTTTTATATTATTTGGATCCTTTTGAAACTAATCAGTCTTTGAATCGACTGTCCAATTAAAATTAAGAAATTACAGTATGCTTTTTACTGGTTTCGTCACCAGATATTGTCAGGGTCACTGACGAGGCTTTATTAGCCGAAACTACGTAGTCTGGCCCATGTTCCTACTTCTGTATGTATTCTCTGCTCTTGAAGGATCTTTTTTAAGATTCTAAGCTACGTCCATGCGGACAGGGAAGACTCTAATCAGACTGGGCGGATGCCCAGGCTGATCTGAGTCTGCGCTGGGCGTACAACCACTTTGTTGGTTTTCGTGCGTCGCGGCTCAATTGTAATGATCCGTCATTAGAACCGTCTCGACGCATCTGCTAATGAGGGGTTACAACTGATATTTTGATGGAGAAATAAGAAAATTATCTCAGAGTTATCTTCAAATAGTCACCGTATTTGGGTTTTATAGTTGCTTTTAAAGAAAAGAATTTGCTCCTTAAGAAGTATGTCTTTCCTTTATGATCTAGTCCCAATGATAAGGAAGGCAAATACGAAAATAGCAGAGGTAGTCCCCTTGTAAAACTATCTTGAGATTATAAAACTGTCTCAAGACCTCGTACATGCTTTTTTCTGAAGGTAAGAAGTAGAAGTTAAAGGTTTTGCACACTGAGAATAGCTCACACTCCTAAATTTGAGTCTAATTCTGCTTCTTGGGAAGCGAAGCACATCCTTTCCTTGAAGAGTTGAGTCTGTTAGTTTCAATGAAAAAGGCAATCATAAAATAGCAGAGGTGGTCCTCCTAAAACTATTACAGAGTATAAAACTGTCACGAGACTTCTAAAATGTTTTCCCGTAAATTAGAAGTAGAAGTTGAAGGTTCTGTGGACTGAGAGTCGGACACACTCTTTGACTCGGTTACACTTCTTGTAGACTGAGAGTAAGTTTCTTTTTTCGACTGAAAATCGGCCACTAGTTTCCTGTACCATCCAAAATACTTATCTTTGAACATTTGTCGAAACTTTTTGGAGGAGAGGATGTATATAACGGAATCGTTGGCAGAATTCAGAGTGACAAGCAAAATGTTGAGGTTCAGTATTGTAACAAGAAGGTTTATTTCTTTGACTCGAAATGACGGATAGTCAGGAATGAAGAACTTAAAGGCGTTGGTTGTCATGTTTGGAGCCACACTCAAAAGGTAAAATCCCGACAAAATCAAAAGGGTTACCGTCAGTCTTTTCTCATCTGCATTCCTCTTTGAGTCTTTATGGACGTTTTTGCCAAACATCTTCGAGCGGCGCTTTAGGAAAAACAATATGGCGGCGTTCATCACCAGTACAATGAGAATAGGTAGAAGCATGTCAAAGATGACCATAAAAACTGGCAAGTATTCTGTGCGGAAGAGATGATCAATGGCCCATTCTCTGTAAGTTCTAATATAAAGTGTCCCGTTTGTCCGCTTGTCCGGAATTGTCTCGATTTTTATCCAAATCATTGTTGGAAGGCGAAACAAAAACTGAATAATAAGCACTGTCAAAACCACGGCCTTTGGATGCTTTTCAAGCACGAAAGTCTTGACATGCAATGGCAGCGCAACAGCGACGCATCTTTCTATTGACATTATCGTAATAAGGGACTGAGCCACACCCCATACATATTTCCCTATCAGGAGGCTTATGATGACTGCAGTGTAGGCTTTCAAGGGAGCAGCAATGCTGGTCACATTGGCACCAATTATGTCACACGTAAAACGAACCAGGCCGAAGAACAGCACGGACGTGTCGAATAGTGTTAGCGCCTTTAAGTAGGTGTTGAAAGCCATCGAGTCTTTTGTTTTAAAGATAATTGCCACGCTCATTAGATTCCCGGTGATTCCAACAATGCAAATTGACGGCATCAGAATCTGATATACCACAAATGTTATAACTTCAGCTTGTTCCTTTGACACAAGTCCTTTAGAAACTGAAAATGTCCCTGTGTCCACGCTGTCCGTTGTCAGAAAAGACTGAGTGCCATTGTCGACCTCTGGAAATGCAGTTGTAGAATTAGACATACTTGTTGCTGAACGTTGTCGAATGATTACTGCGCGTTACTGCTTCCGCTATATCCAGTTAGAACTTCGATCACAGAACAAAATAGATTTCGCAAATCGAAGCAAATTTCGACAAGTGATTTGAAACTTGTTATTTCAGTAAGTTCGGGATTATTTCCTTCTGATGACGTTTTATAGCCAAAGATTTATTTTTCATGAATATGCAAATGATTATGGTTATTAAAGGAAATTCCGGTACCGTAATTATCTAAGCCTTTGGACAATAAAAATTTGTAGACTCATGTCAGACTTCTGAAGCAATCTGATCAAGATCTTCATTATTTGTTAGTGATTTTATAGTCATTAGCGGTAGGAACAAAGTTACTAGCCAAAATTCGAAAATGAAATATCCCGCTTTAAGAACAATTGGCGTGCCTGAATATCTACAGAAAATACGAAATAACGTACCGTAGGTTTCATTCATAAAGATTAACCAATCATTGTAGGGACCCATCCCTTACTGAAAAAAATACTTAAATATTAATTGAAACATGTTTTCTTGCAATTTATGTAATTGAATTTATCTAAATGATTTTCTTTCATGGAAATAACGTCACCTTATTACTTAAAATTCAGCATTTTGACTGCATTTTTATACCCCGCAAATAACCGTAAAACATTGAATCAATGTATAGTAATGACAAATCTTTCTTTAATTGTTAATCTTGCTCTGCACTACACGACTTTATACGTTAATATGTGGCATTTTTCTCTTTTCTTTCGTTATTTTATTTATTTTTTTTTTTGCATAAACAAGCTGCGCGGCTTTTAAAAAGTCTGGTAAACGCGCACTTCCATTCCCATTCAGAAACAAAAAACTTTAAAGTTCTGAAAATGAATTTCCAAACTTTAGCAATGATGTTCGACTTGATTGTGTTGAATGCATAACAGTGTAAAAGGTCAGCTTTGTGAAAAGAGTGGCGGACATATCACATAACTTCCGATAAAGCGGTTTGGCGTCTTTTAGTAGTTTTGTGATGACTACCAGTGTTTTACTTCATAGCAAATTGTTGACCCAAATGTGCTAAATATACACATTCAAATCGAATAGCGTTGTTATAGTTAATTTGCAGAAATTCTGAGCACAGTTGTTCAAAGCATCGATTATCGACGATAGCTTGACGAAGTCGTTAGTCAGGGCTCGTTAAGTCTTTCAATACTCACAGCATCAATTGAAGCAGTTTTTCTGTATGTGGGGGTGGAGTGAGCGGCGGAAAAATTGTGGGGACCTTTTGCACAGCAAAATGCGATTTACGTTTTAAGTTTCAATGTCTCATAAACTAACGACGGGGTTAGCTTTGAACAACTTAGCCCTGATCGAAATAAAATTGTATGCAAACCAGGCGTGATATAATAACAGCAAGCCGAGCAAGATACGTTTGGATCGGTGTATGGATGGATGACTTGCGATATATTTCTTTTTCAACAGTACATGTATTTCAATCATCCCAGAACGATGGGAGAGTGATAATGAAGGCTGCGCGCATAGGAACCTCGTTTACGGTTAGAAAGATTTCTGCCTTAAGCGGGTCTCGAATCTGGGACCGCTAGATCAGCATGCTAGCGCTTAGCCTACTGAGCTACCGGGGCTCCTGAGCGAGTAACGTTTATCATATGACGTCGCTGTTATACAGTGGAAAACGTCGTGTCATAGAATCGTATGACCACATGTGTAATAACAATTTGGCGCGTACATGTAACGTCATTGACAGCGTCTTAGTCAACAATGCGTTTTCTAATTGAAATAATGTTCAATTTGAAGACGTTAAATCCCATATTAAAGTCTCCATAATCCTATCAAAGGTAAAAACCGTCAAAATACAAACCATTGTGAAACCTGTACACCCTTCAGAATTGATGAAAATATGTCCGTTGAAGTGCTTTTTTGTAGCATATAACTGGCAAAAAGGAGGGAACGAGGTATTTTGAAAACAATTATAAGTCTCTCCATAAAAATACGGGTTTCGTCTCTGGTTCCCCGTTAAGCAATGCAATAAATCAACAGCAGCACAATCAATGGGATCCTTGCCTAATTAATTTGTACATTGTATTTTTATCACCTGTTAAACGTTTGTACCTTATATTTTTACCGCCTGTACGTTGTATTTTTATCATGAAATAAAGCTTGTGAAATCGAAAGTAGGTCATTTTGGTTGGCAACTAAAATGACCTAGTTATTTTTTAAATCTATTTTATGGTAAACTCAAGGATGTTTTGATTTTTCAAAGCCAGCCAATCACGATAATAATCAGTGGCGAAACTGTAGTGAGAAGTTTGCAGCGATACCTCACGGTAAAATATTCCATGCTGATAGAGCAATGGGGCCTTTAAAGAGTCATATGATAAACAGAATCTTACACTCGTGGTCATTTCACATGAAATTTATGAAAATCGCCAAAGGCTCGTTTCATAAATTCCATACGAAATGACCACTAGTGTAAGATCCTCTATAATAGATAACCTTATCGTTTGGTTCAGTGTTTCTTGTATTTATTCTGTACATGTAACAGTAGTTTCACAAGAATTATACCAGCCGACAAATATTGTAAATAAAGGCAATTCGTGCGCAAATTAATGTTTCTTTGAAGCAGTTTCGATTATCTCATTTTGACGCATTCTTTTACAACGCCCCCAATGACGTCAATGGATTGTATTCAATAAACAAGCAAAGCTCGGTATATAATTGCACAAGACATATACTGCTTAAATCATTATTACGTTTGTCAATTACTTTTCGAATTTATTTGTGATTTAACTTCTATGGTCTTTACATGTACTTAAGGTAGTTGGATACTCAATAACTGTTTTTTTTTTTCATTTGCAAACACAAAACAGAGTTATTGTTCATGATAAAATCGGTCATCTGTGGAGAATATACAATTATAACATACACTAACAAGGTCTCCTATATAGATCCTAAATTTTCAAGCAGATAAGGCTGTAGAAACAGTGGAAATCGATATCAGACTGATCCCTAGGAACCAGAATGAGCAAGGTCTTCACAGTTGCCATTCCATCTGCGCATTTCTGTAGGCATTTCTCTATGGTAGAACCGGAATGAGAAGATAAATAATAGGACAAGGTCCGGCTGTGCTTGCAGCAGGTGCAGAATGGGGATCGTCTTTTGAACTTAAACATTAAACGGTAAAATGTTTTTTTTTTTTTTTTTTTTTTTTTTTTTTGTCTTATTCTGTTACATACAATGTAAGTCTTACTGAAATAATATGCATAAGCATGCCCCATCAATTACGTATATTTTCATGATTTTTTTCGTAAATTCATTTTCCTTGCTTTGAAAAAAAAATACTTATTACCAAGATAACTGCATTTTTTACCAGCTTGTTTCAAATATTATATATTATAGATTATATGATTTGCAGAAATGAAAGTGATTCTAGTGCTAGAGATATGTATTTAAATGGAAAATATGTAAAAAAAAGTATGTATATAAACAAAATTTTGGGGGTATTTTTAGGAAAACAAAACGGTGAAAAAATGTGTAGTTTTTTGGTTATTGGCTTGAATGCCCTGAATTTGAATATTTCTATTCAGTATCCAACTACCTTAAGAATATGAAAATAAGTCACAGTTAACAAGGATGTTTAGCTATCGGAGGGTTACCACGTCCATGGTAGCCACATGCAAATGCATGCCAGTCGCTTT
Organism: Ctena decussata; assembly: GCA_963989385.1. Classification (NCBI taxonomy): domain Eukaryota; kingdom Metazoa; phylum Mollusca; class Bivalvia; order Lucinida; family Lucinidae; genus Ctena; species Ctena decussata. The sequence continues at coordinate 40,746,624 of OZ022506.1, read as the reverse complement.
ACTTACTATTCAGTGTCTATTAAATCGTACAGCAGACTCGGCAGGAGCATTAAATAATTTGAGCCGCGACACGAGAAAAACAACAAAGTGGTTGTTCGCCCAGCGCAGACTCAGATCAGACTGGGCATCCGCCCAGTCTGATCAGAGTCTTCGCTGTCAGCATGGAGGTAGCTTAGACCCTTAGCTACCTTCAAGTCTGATTAGACTGGACGGATGCCCAGGCTAATCTGAGTCTGGGCGCACAACCACTTTGTTGGATTTCTCGTGTCGCGGCTCATTTCGAGTTTGCCTACGTTCCATCATGGATTGTCCAAAAGAGCTTTCTAGCACACAGGTACATTTACAAGTAAGCAATTTGTAAATCAAAGGACAATGAAGTACCTTCAGACCTAAATGCATTGTCAAAACCGGAATATTAGTATTTTCCCCATATTGTTGTGCCGCAACTTGACCTCTGACCTTTTTCTTATGTAACCCCTTTTCTTTTTTCACCAGCAAGTCCCTCGACTGGTACTCTAAACTGTAGAAAACAACAAACGCCAGAAGCCTATTAAGCGTCTAGGAGATACGTTTACTGACTTTTGTATTTACAATTCCTGCAATTTTTAGAAAGTCTCCCTGGTCGCGGTCGAATTTCGACCTCCCTGGTATTATCTTAAATAGAATTCAGGCTGACAGAAATTGAAATGAAGCGTCATTCATATTTATATTAAAGCGTATAATATGAGTTATTATAAGCTAGTAACCTATAATGAGGTGAAATTATCCATCTTCACTGTCAAGACAATACTTATTTTTGCAAATTAGGAAATTCGAAACCCAAAATCCGGTAACCTGCAAAAATGTGTATAAGCCCTATCTTTATTGCAGCATACTGAGGTATTCGCGTAACAAGTCGAAATTTTGGAGTTCCATGAGGTGCCTTAAAATAGTGAAATAAACTTATTAAATTGCCTTTCAAATTAGAATGTCAATATATAAATGGAGAGATAATCATTAAAAGCGCAGAGTTTGTTTCTATCTAAGCGCCTTTCGACTTCATCAAAGGTTTTACGAACACTAAGAATGGAAACAATAAGCAAAATTATTTACAGTTTGAAAGAAGATTCTGAATACATTAAAGAGGTGGCGATTCTAAAATCAAAAGTGAACAAAGCAACTTCCTTAGCGGGCACCATAAGTCGAATTATACAATAAAATGACAGAGTCTGCAATTTTCTTGTAAATTAAATTAAATAGCCAAACACCCACATTAAAGTATTAAATGTGAATATGTACGAGCGATATCTAACTGTGTTGATTCTGTTGAAACCATGAAACTGCATTACAACTGGCGTTACGTTTGATGGGTTGTTTGGTTGTATTAAACTGAACGGACCCCCCCCCCCCCCCCCCCAGTCGGCAATTTTGTCCCTACAAGGGCGAGGGGAAAAGAAAAGAAAGACTGTAAGGGGTAAAAACATCCGCACCTGCTTTAGACGCAGCAAACCTTTGATTACCTTACCATAGGATCTTCAAAACGTCTGAATAAGATTTTCCCTACGAAGGAAATAATGGCACACAAAAGGCCAAAAATAAAGTTCAACCCAGGCCCTATTAATGAAGGGTCCATAGTGAGTCAAAGCCTTGAGGTAACAAAAGATGTTTTACTTGTAAACTGATGATACCAACCCAAATAGCCAAGTCACCATCAGGAGCGTCAGTGAAACAACTAAAATCTGCAAATGTCGTCTACCATATCAAGTGTACTCAATGTAGCAAACCGTACATTGGCGAAACAAAACGTGCTCTTAACGAACGCATGAATGGCCACCGCTCTGACTGGACAAAGCGAAGATATCAGAGATCACCTGTCGCCGAACACTTCCACGTACACGACCACAACTTAAAACAGCCATGTCTACCTTTGCTGCATCGAACATGATGCTCAGTGGTCGGATGATACCAGACAAGCCCGTAAGAGCTACTGGATCCGGCGACTGAAAACCATACAGGTCTAGCATTCAACACATGCAACGAAGACACAACTCAAGAAATTTGCTTGTTCCTCTCATCAGTATAAGTTTGTTTCAGAAGTATAGTCTCACGGACGATCCAACTCCCGACTCCTGAAATAGGAATCAAAAGTTTTACTGAATTGATATGCAAATTTTTTGGGCTACAACGACCATGACAACGAATTGGCGAAGAAACTTATCCAAGCACTGCATTTATACCGGATGGAATTCCTTCGAAAGTCTGGTCTGACTAAGAGGTCTAACAAACTACCGGGTCCGTATGAATGAAAGTTTGAAATTAATCTAAGAAGTATGCGGAAACAATCGAGTTTTATAGAACGTTGCCTTCGTTGCCTGTGTTGAATGCCATACCAGTGTAATGTTATTAACAAAGAAGACTAGGTCGGGAAAAATGATTTTGTAAGTGCATGGGAGCGATTGACTTCTAGACGTCTTCGGGTGGTCCCTGAAGAGTTGGTAAGGGGCAGAGAAGATGCTCGGCATTAGGGCTTCCTTCTGATATTTGACAAAAGTCAGGCAAGTGCCTGCTGTGCTTGCAGCAGGTGCGCGACATTTCTCTTGTCCTTCCTTTTTGTCTTTGTTCTTTGGACGTAGATGCCGTGACCTTATCCCACCGATAAGATAGTCAGAGGCCTGCTGCACCTGCAGCTGGTGCGGGTTTTCTTTTTCTTTTCCCCCTCACAGGCTTACCCTTCATTTACTAAACCCTTGGAAGGGACGAAAGTATCGGCTCTGGGGACCGTTGAGTTCAATACAAGCAACAAACCACCAAACGTAACGTCTGTTGTAATGCAGATTCATCGTTTCACGAGCTGCAACACAGCGAGACCGGAATCTTGTACATATTCATGTGACTCTGATTGTTGTAGCGTTGTGTTTATTCGGCGATTAACAAGGAAATTGCGAAACCAGTCATTTTCATAGGAGATTGCTTTGTTCACTTATGATTTTAGAATCAACTATTTCTTGTGTTCAGATTTCTTTTCCTGAATGTAAATATTTTGCTTATTGTTTCCAGTTTTATTTGTTAATCTCTGATGAAGGTAAAACAAATTATACACATATACAGAAAAAGAACTAAGGGACCGCCCATTTGATATTCTGGGGGAAAATGGAGGGGGGGGGGGGGCAGATATGTTTATTTATCAAAAAAATCCCTGTCTTTGGATATGCAAGAAAAAAATATCCTGGCTCATAAGGGGGTTTAAGAAAATAATCTGGCCTCAAAAGTAAGTGAAAAAAATAACCTGTCTCCACCCAAAGTTTCAAAAAAAATATAGTCTGCAGATAATTCCATTTGAACTGAGTTTTAATAATGTCTCTGGCTTCGGGGGGAGGGGGCTGCGCCCCCAGACCCCCATATTTATAGTAATATTTTCTACAATTGTTTTACACCAGCGGGCCCGCATGTGCATACATTTACAAAAACATCCTATACAACATTCACATACATGTATCATTGATCTTCCACTAAAACTGAATTGCAAAAGAGTCACAATACGGGCTTCTGAGTGTGTGTTTTGGGGAAGTTGAATATTTAGGTAAACACACTGTTTTTTTGACAAAGCCGTGATGGCAAAATAAAAACTCTAAAAGGCAAAAGTCCTAAAATAAGAAAAACCTTATTTGTATTATCATCCCTAGTTTTTAGCTCACCTGGCCCGAAGGGCCATAGTGAGCTATTGTCATACCAATGCGTCCGGCGTGCGTCGTGCGTCGTCCGTCAACACCTAAAAACAAATATTCAAACATCTTCTGTAAAACTACTGGTCCCATGGTTCTCAAATTTCACATTGAGCATGACCTGACTCCAGGGTCTCAGAATTGTAAAATTGGGTCAGGTTGAAAATCCAAGATGGCCACCGTTACTAAAAAAAGCAAAAACAACAAAATAAACTTCTTCTCCAGAACCACTGGGTATATTTATCTGAATTTTGGCATGGAACATCAATGAAACCTTGGTATTAAAAATTGTAAAAATGAAAAAAATCTGTAGCGGAGTTTTGTCACAGTGACCTACTTTCTGTTTACGAGTGTAATTGTGCTCAAATGCCAATGTCAAAAAATGCCTTATTCAAACGACTTCAAACAACTTCTTCTCTAAAACCACTGCACCCATGGGTCTCAAATTTCACATGGAGAATGACCAGACTGCAGGGTTTCAAAATTGTAAAATTGGGTCAGGTCTAGAATCCAAGATGGCCGCCGTTACTAAAAATAGCAAAAACAACAAAATCAACTTCTTCTCCAGAAGCATTTGGTATATTTGGCCGAAAGTTTGCGTGGAATATTAATGGGACCTTGGGATTAAAAATTGTAAAAATGAAAAAAATCTATAGCAGAATTAGGTCACAGTGACCTACTTAGCATTTACAAGACCGATTTTGCTCAAATGTCAGTATCTCAAGAAAATGCAATCAATTGTGGTCAGATTTGGTCAGAAATGGTCCTTGAAAGGAATTATTTAAATTTTGTGCCAGTTGACTATCCAAGATGGCCACCATGGGGGCCGTTACTAAAAATAGCACAAACATAAAAATGACAATTACTCAAGAACCCTTGAATGGAATTCGACCAATTTTGTGTCAGAATGTTCCTTGCATGAAGCCGTTTTGATTAATTGCAATTTGGCTTTCCAAGATGGCCGACATCTGCCGTTACTAAAAATAGCACAAACATAAAAATGACAATTACTCAAGAACCCTTGAATGGAATTCGACCAATTTAGTGTCAGAATGTTCCTTGCATGAAGCAGTTTCGATTAATTGCAATTTGGCTTTCCAAGATGGCCGACATCTGCTATTACTAAAAATAGCACAAACATAAAATGACAACTACTCAAGAACCCTTGAATGGAATTGGACCAATTTTGTGTCAGAATGTTCCTTACATGAAGCCATTTCGATTAATTGCAATTTGGCATTCCAAGATGGCCACCATCTGCCGTTACTAAAAATAGCACAAAACATGAAAATGACAACATCTCAGTAACCGCTGAATAGATTTTGACGAAATTTTTGTCAAAATGATTTTTGCATTGAGATGTTTCAAAAGTAACTAAATATAGACAAGTCATAATGGCCTTTGTTACTAAAAATAGAAAAATGTGAAAATAAGAAAATCTCAGTGGAATTGGACTAATTTTCTGAATGGTTCTTTCATTAAGCTTTTTCAATTTTCTGCATTTTGGCATTCCAAGATGGCCGCCATCTGCCGTTACTAAAAATAGCACAAAACATGAAAATGTCAACATCTCATTAACCGCTGAAGCGATTGAGACGAAATTTGTGGCAAAATGATTCTTGCTTTGACGTGTTTCACAAATTAACAAATATTGACCCGTCAAGTTGGCCCTTGTTACTTAAAATAGCAAAATTTGAAAATTAGAAAATTACAATGGAACTGGACCAAAATTGTGTCAAAATGGTCCTTGCATGAAAGCTTTTCAATTTTTTGCATTTTGGCATTCTAAGATGCCGCCATCTGCCGTTACTAAATTTAGTACAAAACATGAAACTGACAATATCTCAGTAACCCCTGAATGGATTTTGATGAAATTTGTGGCAAAATGATTCTTGCCTTGAGGTGTTTCAAAAGTAAATATATAAAGACCAGACAATTTGGCCTCTGTTACTAAAAGTAGCAAAATTTGAAATTGAGAAAAATCTCTGGAATTGGACCAATTTTGTATCAGAATGGTCCCCTTGTACAAAAGCCAGGTGAGCGATATCAGGCCCATTTGGGCCTCTTGTTCTCTGTTGTTTCCAGTCTTGAAATTGCCATCAAAATTGGGAAATAGCTTTGTCTTCTTGGGGGGTCCCCCCCAGACCCACTTGTTAACGTCTTAGCACAGAGTGAGTGCGTGAGTGAACTCGGGTTTAACGTCCCACCAACAACGAGGTCATATGGAGACGGGACCTCGATTTAAAGTCACATCCGAATAACCGGAGAAGCGGGGGATCGATCTTGCGACCCCTGGATTGGTAGTCCGGAGTGTTATCCACTACACTACAGCCGCTCCTCATAGCAGAACTTTCAAATAAAATGTCCTGTCTCCATCAAGAATACCAGCCCCCACCCCCGAATATCAAATGGTCGGTCCCTTAATAAACATTTATGCTTTTGTTCTGATTCTATTATTTGTTTCATGTTTACATTGTAATCATGTACAATTTATGATACAATAAACGTTTAAACTAAATTATACACAGTTTATAATTATCTCTCCGTATATAGACAATTTTGAATCATTTTAGCATTCCAAGTGGACTCAGTGCAACCGAAATATTTTTGTTAGATGTACATGTACGAGGGCTGATCCAGAAGTTCGTGGAAATCTTAAATAACTAAGGAATCTGAAAAGGACTATCGATGAAACGTTACATGCCTATTGCCACACCATTGGTAAACACATGTAAATTTTGAATCAGATATCTTAAACGGTTCATAAATAACAATGCATTTTGTTCAGTTACCCTAGGTTGCGCGGCGCACGCCACAACGTCTCCTTGACGTCTGGTATATGCTAGTGCTCAAAATGCAAAGCTGATAAGATTCACTAAAGAAATCATGACACTAAAATCACAATTTCAGCATTTATATAATACGAGGAACAGAGCAATAAAACAATCACAAGTTTTCCATAAGGTTTAATAAAGAACAACTTCTGATATCGCGTAAACATTTCTTGGGGTCAGTTTTGAGGTGTAAAATCCACAATTTCATCTAAAAAGTGCATAAATGCCATCCTGAGGATCGAAAATGTAGCTCGAAATTTATTTTCAGAACTCTTTTACACAGTATCTTGAAACGTGTATGTGTCGTGATGCTTCGTGTAAAATATGATTTGTTTCCATTTGGTTTTATGTCTTTTTATGTCGACCTTTAGACAAACTGCTTTCGTGCAGACGCTGAAAAAAAGTAGTTTTCTTTTTTTTCATGTCAGAGGGTGGTGGTATGTTTGGTTTGTACAGAATTTCATGTAAAAGGCCAGTAATGAATATCATTTGAAACTGGGATATGCTACGTTAGTTCTTGACTAAAATCTTTTTATCGATTTTTTTAGGAAAAAAATATATTTGATTATTTTAAAAGGAAAATTATGTATTGTCCTGCAAAACATCTTGAGTGCACCGTACAGACAACCCCTGGTATGTTCAAAAGTAGATGCCGCACCCAACATTCATTGAATTTACCTGATATTGTGAGAAGTCATTTCAGTCATATATAGAGAAGCATTGATTAAGTTTTGAAAGAAACAACTTATTGCAGGTGGATTTTATGGACTGTGTCCACTAATTTCTGGATCATCCCTCGTATATTCCCAAAATCTATTTTATTGGTAGTTGGGTGGTGCGATGGGGTTGGGTATATCCTCCAGTGACGGGGCGTCCTACTGATTCGGATAATAGTAGGCAATGGCCTACTTTACTCGCAGAAGGTGCGGGTGGGGGTTGTTTGGACATTTTCTCTCGTCTGTCATATATTTTAAATAAAAACCTTGCCTTCATATTTTAGCAGGTTGACTTATTTTTCTTGTTTCTAATTTCTCTTATCAAAGGCTAAAACATTTCCCTTGTTCAATGTCGTCTCTAAGTGTAACATCTCTATTTTTCTAATTATTATTTGTGGCTATTACAATGCTTTTTGATTACTATTAACCTCTTTTTTTAAATAAAATTGTCTCCATGCTTCTTGATTTTGTTGAAAATGAAATTGCCCCACTTGCACACTAAAAGTACGTACAAACAGTCGCAGTCTAAACTTGAATTAGATTGTCGGCTGTTAACGGGAATAACTGAAGTAACGGAATTGGCTTAAAATACGAAAATTATTTCCCTTCCTAACACGGTTATAATGTGTAGACATGTCTTAACTGTGGAAACTTCTTGATTTGATTTTTCGACATTTAAACCACATGATTTGATCATTCAGAAAGCCAAGTTAAACGTCAAGGCGTATTACTGCCTTGAAATGACACAAAGTTGAAAAACGTTGGGGGTGAGGGGGGGTGGGGGTGAGGCGAGGGGGGGGGTCTAAAGCAGAAAACAATATTTTACGATTGAACATTAAAATAAGATAAAACAATCAAAGAAGGGACATATGTACCAATCATTGAGATAATTGCTTCTGCTGAGTGCATGGAAAAACTGGATCAAATGTTTCTGAAATGCAAAAGTATATAGTTGCATTACTAGCAGTGACCAAAGTAGCATTCTAGTTAAATAATTAACATCTGCATTTTTGAAAATCACAATTTCAAAAACTAGGAAAAATCAGGCAGCCAATATGCGAGGCAAACTAATACTACTGGGGAGGGGTGGGGCGTTCAGAATAATATAATATGGATCGAGTTTTATTAACCTCTGTTTTTCGCAGGCGCAGAGAATCGAGAACGTAGTGGCAGATGTTTGCAGAAATCACTCTGGCTTTGAAGGCTTGAAATACCTACGTGTTTTCGGCCATTTTTTTACAAAGGGAAACACCTTTTGAGACTTTCTATTTGCTTCCCTGGATGATGTAGCCCTTCCAACATGGGGTCTACTCTTAAGAAAAACTTTCGCTCCAAGGGGAGCAAATTCTTTCATTTGACAAAAGCAGAGTTGCTTGCCCTGAATGTGTACAATTTACTTTAAAGGCTGCCCAAACAGTCAGGAAAAAACTGACCTTAACAGCAGGGCCCTTCCACAACAGGTTACAGTTGGTCGAGAAAGGGAGGCGATGAGTTCATAGATCTGTGTCAGCATCAATGTGGCGATATGGTGCCTAGGGGGAATTGCAAGACAAACCTTAATAGAAGAAAACTCTGAAGCCATACCCTACATCATGCATATGAGCTGCTACAATAGAAAACCAACAGAGTGGTTGTGCGCCCAGCGCAGACTCAGATCAGCCTGGGCATCCGCTCAGTCTGATCAGAGTCTTTGTTAAGCGCTTAAAGGGTAGCTAAGGGTCTAAGCTACCTCCATGTGGGCAGCAAAGACTGTGATCAGACTCGGTGGATGCCCAGGGTGATCTGCATTTTTGCTTGGCGCACATGCCACTTTGTTGGTTTTCTAGTGTCGCGGCTCATATAATGAAACTACATCACGTGGACCAAACTATTAACCAGTTGACAAGGGCCGTGTAGCGCAATCGGTGATCAGACTCGTTGTCGGTTTTCTAGTGTCGCGGCTCAAATAATGAAACTGCATCACGTGGACCAAACTGTTTACCATAGCGCAATCGGTAATCAGACTCGTTGTTGGTTTTCTAGTGTCGGGGCTCATAAAATGAAACTACATCACGTGGACTAAACTGTTTACCAGTTGACACGGGCTGTGTACCGCAATCGGTGATCAGATTCGGTGGATGCCCAGGGTGATCTGCATCTTTGTTGGTTTTCTAGTGTCGCGGCTCATTATACCCCCGACATACGAAGTATGTCAGGGGGTATATAGTTTTTGTCACTCCGTCCATTCGTCCGTTCGTTCTTTGTTCATTCGTCCGTTCGTTCGTTTGTTCGTTCGTCCCGCTGTTCGTCAACTTTACGTCAAAGTTTTGCGTTAAACCTTTTATGATTGCTCATATCTCTGTAACTACACATCAGATTCTTTTCATATTTGGTTCATGATATCTCTATAGCATTACCTTCCATGTAAACCATCTTAGCCCCTGGGTCATGCCCCAGGGCGGGGCCAAAGGTCAGTAATTAGGACTTAGGCATTTTCATTATATCAAAGATTTGTGTTAAACCTTTTTGATTGCTCATATCTCTGTAACTGCATTGAAGATTTCCTCCATATATGGTTCATGATATCTCTATAGCATTCCTTTGATCTAGACTACCTAAGCTCAGAGTCAGGCTCATGGGTTGGGCCTGAGGTCAATAACTAGGACTTAGCCATTTGTTATACAGTTTTGGGTTATAGTTCTAATATACTTGAGTTGAGCCTAATGATACATGACTAGGTATTTTTCATACTAGTTTACACATATGGATGATGCTGCTGACATAAGGTCAAGGTCGCAAACTTTGAATTTTGTACATTATTAACATTAGCATCGTAGTTTTCTTGTAAAGTATGCTTTAATTAGGCGGTGGCACTGGTCGGGGGTATACGTGAGCCCCTGCTCACTTACTCTAGTATTATAAAACTACATCACGTGGATCAAACTGTTAATCAGTTGGCACGGGCCGTGCAATCGGTAGGGCACCTTACTCTTAAGACAGAGGTCCTGGGTTCGAAACCCGCTCTGGCCACATACTTTCGTTTCTCCTTCCGCTGAGTCAAGAAGGGCAGTTGTCAGTTACTGGCGAAAGTACGTGCACTTAGTACAGGAGGTCTAAGCCTGCCCAGGAATAGTGTGGTTAGGTTAACTGACCGTCCCGACATGACCATAGCTGTTTACCGTAGACATCAAGCATCAAATCAATAATCAGTTGACACATGAAAGATTTTATATATGAAACTGTAACAACCGGGTACGCTAAATATGCCCAACGTAGGCCCTACATCGCTGAAGTAAGTATTGCAATCACATTTTTGAGTTTACACAGCTGTACCATTTGGAATCAGTACTAAGATACTCAATCAGAAATCCCAGTGATCCACAGTCTTTTCATGGTATAATTGTTAAATATTGGATTAAAACACAGAGAAAAGTGTTTAAATTGTCAAAACGTCACTACATGAACCTTTCAAGGCAGTGGTTTATCGCTTGACTTCACTTCATTTGTCAGAACTTTAATATTGCTGAAATTCGGACTTCTCGTTTAGTGCAGAAGTTAATGAATTTCCTTATTTCAAATGTGTAGTCCATAATAATGCACACGGGCACTAGTATTATTTGTTATCAGTGCATTGGTGTCGAACTGATTGGGAACATAGTAGGGCATCTCTCTCTCTCTCTCGATCTCTCTCTCTCTCTCTCTTTCTCGCAGACGGCCCGACATAGACTGAAATACTGTCTCAAAGGACCGTTAAACCCCAAACAATCAACCAACCGTATGTTCCTGACAAAGTGCCAGGCAAGGGTAACTGGGTTCGGGGTACAACCTTTTAGGATAATCTCAGCTTTATTCAGTGTGCAGTTGTTAAGTTGATGAGAAGGCAATGATCAGGTACCGACACAATCGCTTACCACATCCTGCTCTACACACCGGCAAACGAGAAAAGAAAAAATCAAGGCGCGACACGACAAAACCAACAATGTGGCATGTGCGCCAAGCGAAGACTCCGATCAGCCTGGACAGTCGCTCAGTCTGAGCAGAGCCTAGGCTGTAGGCATGGATGTAGACTCTTAGCTATCCTTTAAGCGCAAGCGAAGACAATGATCAGACTGGGCGGATGCCCAGGCTGATCTTAATCTTCGCTGGGCGCACATGCCCCTTTGTTGGCTTTCTCGTGTCGAGGCTCAAATAAAGACGGCATACAAAGCAGAACAAGGCAAGCGTAAAGCCAAAAGACCAGCTCAGGTCACGAGGCTACTCTAAATAAAGTACAAAAAGTCAAGGACTAAAAGAAAGCCGTCAAACGATGATCATGTTACTTTGTCGCCAAGCGACGTCTAAGGTACACGAACCTCTTGATTGGTCTACGTAACGTTCGTTTGACGCAACGACATGGCCACAGCTGTTTAACGTAACTGCCGTACACGTCGTTACTAACTTTTATTAGACCCATATTTTGCATCTTCCACGCTAAAGTACCACAAAACGGCACAGAAATGGTCAAAACTAAAGTGTAAATATAAGAATTAAAATTTTTCAGCATTCATTATGTAAAGAAGCTTGTGGTCGTTGCTAAATTTCTACAAGAAGTGCTTTCTTTTTTACTTTTTGTACAAATGATCCAAGTGAAAGCTTTCAGCTGTGTCAGATTCTAGCCATATTACTCTTTGCTACAATGATTCAAATGTCTTGTTGACTATATGGCCATCAGGGTTGTCGGCTGGAAGACCATTGTTATTGTGCCCCAACGCACATACTTTAATTTGTCAGGGACTTTCAGTGGCTCACAAGTACCAGTTTTATAGCTTACATCAGTCATGCCACTCTTAGGGGAGCGATACGGGACTGTCATGGTCCTCTTGCTATTTTTCTTATTTTTTTAACGTGATTCTGCATGCAACAAACCAGGAAGTTTTAAGATGTCTCCACCGATGGTTAATTTTAAATGTATCTGCACCAACATGGCTTCGTGACATAACCCAATCAACTTCAACCTTTGTGATTGTTTAAGCACTCGTGATAAGCAAATGGGGATAGATATTACATTCTATAAAACACACGGATGAGACTGAAACAGGTAAAGCGATTATAAAATTTAGATTCTGAAATAAAAGACATTCCCTTTATACTGCATTAAGCACACATACTCTATTAAGCACATGTAAGAGTTGTTCATACTTAAAGCGCCAAACGCAGACGACAAAATTGACGTCTGCAAACTTCCAAAAATGTTTTGTCCAAACTATATTATATTGAGAATTCAAAGTCCAGAGGGCAGTCAGTGCAGATTCAGATGAAGCGGATCTTTATGAGCCGCCTCATCTGGATCTACGTTGTTTGAAAATTTAACTGTTTCCGTTGTTGGCGCTACATGTCTTAAGAATCATTGGTATTTTATTGCTTCGATAAGTGATATAACTGTCGCTTTCCAGGTTATGACAATCAGCGGCCAGTTGTTGATTGGAACTTTTGCTCAGGTATTGCAACCATTGGATGTTGAAACAAATCGAGCAAGTTTTATGATTTAATTAACGATCGGACCGAAAAGTATGCGTGACTGAAACAATTTAAAAGTCACGGGATTTTTTGAATATGAAATTTATCTTTAAATATGGAATTTTATTACCTGAAACCCAGCATTTAGCTGCAATATGGAATGGACATGTATGAATCTTTGATAGGAAAGATATCCCTAACGTTCGTGTCCATTATTCTCAATCTATATACCTACACTCATCAAATCTGGTATAAGTTTCTTCTTTGAATGGTCTTGAGGAATAATGCACTTATTTTGACCTTTCAACTTTTTTATGCTCTGGTGACTCTGTAACACGTTACGTCAAATATAAGTGGAACCTAGTGTTTAAGTCTATTTCTCTGCATCTATCACAACTACAATCATCAAACTTAGTATAAATGTTTTTCTTGGAATGGTCTAGAGGATTGTTGCCTTTATTTTAACCTTTGACATACATTTTATGGTCTGCTGACATTGTAAAATTTTACGTAAAAATTACGTCGGCCCTAGCGGTCGGGTCCATTTCTCTCAATCTATGATACATGTACCTACGATCTTTAAACCTGGTATAAAGTTTCTACTAGAATGTTCTAGATATTGCGGGGTCTGAGGCTGAAGGTCTAATTTCAAGCTGATCTGAGGGTTCAAATTACCACGGCCAGGCCTGAAAATATACTATAGAAATATATTTACATGTAATACCAAGATATATACAAGAATGATGTATTTCATAAGATAACTTTAGAAGAAAAAAAATAACGGGTAGGTGACTGCACCTGAAATACAAAATTAAACAATGAATACATGGACATAAAAGACTTAATGAACGGTGCATATATACATGGATGGATGGTAGAACCTTTGTTTTCAGATAATAACCTATGCGCGTTCCATCTTGCTGAAGTCACCACCAAATAAAGAGGAAAATGAGCTTTTTCATAGAAATATAGGAAAACTTACTTATATACCATGGTACTGAATGCACTTTATGAATCCTACGAATCTGCTAAAAATGGCAACTAAATGAAGTAAATGAGTTACATACCTGAAAATATATTATAGAAATATATTTAATACCAAGATATATACAAGAATGGTGTGTTTCATAAGATAACGGATAGAAGACTGAACGCAAGCTGAATATATAAATCACACTGGACATCCATATTTCCAATATATACACACCCATCATCTTGTACATGAAGAGATGGAGATGAAGCCTCGTCACTGTTTTGCATACCAGTGGCTTGGCAATGTTAAATTACATAAGTATACAAAATTTGAAGCAAATATACCAAGAAGTCCAAGAGTTATGAGCATTTTCAATAAAAGAGCTTGACCGGCCAAATTGATGCTCGGTGAAGCCTCGTCACTTTTTTGCATGCCGGCGGCTGGACTATGTTAAAATACATAAGCATACAAAATTTGAACCATATTTACCACGGTGTTCAAGAGTTATGAGCATTTTCAGTAGTTGGCCGTTATTTTTCAACTTGTGCTTAGCAAAGCCTTGTCCATCAAATAAGGTTGTTATTCATGCGAGTCGTTAGACAATGTTGACATGTATAAGTATGCAAACTTTTGTCAAAATATCCCATGCGGTTTAAGAGTTATAAGCGTTTTCGCTAACTGATAACGGCTTTCGCTAACTGATAACGGACGGACGGACTCACACAGTGATTATAGTGAACACCTGCGGGTTGTGCCATTAATAAAATGATGCAAAGCTCCAGGAAGTCTCGGCAGATATCCATCCTGATGACTCGAAGTACCATAGCATTCCTGGGGACCATCCCATATGCAATACTACGTAACGGTTTTCCTCGGAAATATCATCATGGGAGCAACATCTTTCCGATATCACTTACAATACATGTATGTAACTGCAGCTCCGCAAAGAGTGACTGATGTCTAGATGTCAAAGTACTTACTTGTTTAACTCCTTTGTGCGCGACAATGTTTTCAGTCTTTATACTGTAGTTACATGTACCCTAGTGTCATCAACGTCCCAAATGTCTTTGGAAGTAGAATTATTCTGTAGCGTTACATGACCACCTAGTTTATCAATGCATGGTTTTACGCTTGTTTTGTTAAAATATGAGGGGCGTTCAGATTGTTCTAGATGTCGCTGCATAAATTTGTTTAGCTGCATTCTAGGGACAATTGCATTCCTGAAGAATGCTGCTATGCATGTTTTGAAGGCGCTACATTTTGCCTCTACTGTGATACAAAACACTTTGCAAAATACATTTCCTTACTAGGTTACAACGCATTTTATTAGGCCCCAGTCATACCACTGGACTACTTTCATGTGCGAATTTATTCTTGATATGACATTAGTGAAATCTACGTCCACGTCATTTTCTAAGATTGTAACAGCTTCGTTTCATTTACTTTAATTTTAATTTTTAGTGAAATCTACGTCCACTTCATTTTCTAAGATTGTAATAGCTTCGTTTCATTTACTTTAATTTTAATTTTTAGTGAAATCTACGTCCACGTCATTTTCTAAGATTGTAACAGCTTCGTTTCATTTACTTTAATTTTAATTTTTAGTGAAATCTACGTCCACTTCATTTTCTAAGATTGTAACAGCTTCGTTTCATTTACTTTAATTTTAATTTTTAGTGAAATCTACGTCCACGTCATTTTTTAAGATTGTAACAGCTTCGTTGCAGATTAGCTTGCGCGTCCGCACAGTCTGATCGGCGACTTTGTTGTTTGATGATTTGACAGAGTAGGAAGCTGTACATTTAAGAGGATCGTTATCCGCAGAATCACTGCATTTTTCCCGTAATAGAACCTGTTGACGTTGCTGTGCGACGTTGATACACCGGAAACTGGAGACCGTAACGGGAGTCCGAACACAAGCTTGCAGACCCGGCCATTTCTTTCAAAATGCTCATAGCCTGGATGTTAAGCGGCATCATTGAAATATATTTAATAGCATAAAACTGCAAGCGCCTGTGGTTTAAGTAGCAATGATAAAAGAAAAATTCCAAGGCTGCTCATATATGAGTTATGGCCTTCTAAAGTTAACCTGCAGTGGTTTTAGCAAAGACGTTAAAAAATATGTCCTTTAGAAAATATTCACCGCGTTTGCAGAGTTGTCCAGACATATCATAGCTTTATATATACTCCTCGCCAAAAGTTTAGCATAATCATTTCGAAGTGAGCAGCAGAAATAACTGATTAAGGGGACTTCTAATAAGTAAAAAAATGTGTGGTTACGGATCCTATCCGAAGCAGTAATATACAATGAAAGCACATACACACTGGATTTTTGAAACCCTGCAGCTGTTTGGATACACAACGACAAAAGTTAAGACCACCTTAATTAAAGTACAATTATGACACTTCTTAAAAGTGTGTCCAAAACATCATCAGTTTTATTTTTTCACACACCAAATTACCATAGTTTGTAGACGACATGTTTTAAATCGTAACTTGCTACATTGATTGTGTCTCAGTCATTTCTAAATCAGACATAAAAGAAACTCTTGTCAATACTTGTATCCTTAATCATTAACAATGCATTTCCTATGAATTCTTATCATTTTTGTTTTCCTGAAAACTGTCGGTCTTTTATAATGGCACTTCAAATTTTATGTGTAGCGTATTTGTTCCGTAGTGTCCTGTCTGACGTGCGACATTTTTTTCCTGGTACGACATTTTATAGGCAGAAAATATAAAAGATAAAAAACTATTATTTTACACAAAAATGTCAACCCGCCAAAACTCTTTTACCTGATAATTCTGGACAAAAATGTGATGAGGTCTATGCTTAAATATGCTATATTTCCAAATCCATAAATTATATCCTGTTGTTTTATAGTTTGCTAATTTTCTGCAGAATTTGTAACAAAGGTACCATAGAGCCGAAATATGCTAAACTTTTGGTGAGGAGGATATGTTTGCTATCAGACGTTCTGTCTATATGATGGTTACCTAAATAAGACGTCAGTCACGAACAGAACTTTCTGAACATCCCTCGTATGGAGCTCTTGACAGGATAGAGTGTTCTGGCGTTCTGACGACAAGGTTTTTATGCATTTTCATGAATGAATTAAACCAGTCTATTCCTGTTTTTGTATTATCTGATCATGACTGTGGCATATTTATGCCAGCATCTCGGCACATCCAAATGCAAAGATTCTGGTGTCTTTTTGAGGCCAACCATATTTAATATTAACCACAGAAACAAGGTTATGCTCAAGCGCTGCTTCTTGCTAATCACTGACAATTTCACTGTTTCCGAAGTATCCAATTTTTACATTTAATTTGGCAGTCCCAGCCTAGCGAATCCTAAAGATGAAACGCCTGAGTGTCATCCGATGAATTTTTATAGTTTTCAGCTGCAGATTTCACACTCCAGTTTTCCCAAGAACTTTTTCTTTGTTGATGCCAACGCCGAACGGGTCGCACTGCCGCGTTCTAATTTTTTCATATATTGTCATGTTTTGCACTTTTAGTAGTCGTATAGTAGTCGTTTAGTAGCCATCTTCGCCTGTTCCTTTTTGTGTGTCAGTCCCAAACATATTCTATGAAAGGATCATTCTGACAGAAGTTTGGTCAAATTTCATTCAGCCATTCTTGAGATATTGTCATTTCCATGCTGTGGTTGTGAGGTGTATATCAGGGCTTGCTCTTTGACTTTAAGATAACTTGTGTTTCTTTTATAAATTTTCTTGCCTGGAATTACTTCCTGGGTTTCAGTTTTGGTGTTAATTACTTCCTGGGTTTCAAACTAAAACCCTGGAAGTAATTCCATCCTGAGTTTCAGTTTTGGTGTTAATTACTAATTCCATCCTGAGTTTCAGTTTTGGTGTTAATTACTTCCTGGGTTTCAAACTAAAACCCTGGAAGTAATTCCATCCTGAGTTTCAGTTTTGGTGTTAATTACTTCCTGGGTTTAAAACTGAAACCCTGGTAGTAATTCCAGGCAAGTTAACACCAAAACTGAAATCCTGGAAGTAATTCCAGGCAAGAAAATCATATTTCTTCCTGGGTTTCAGTTTTAGTGTTAATTTTATAAATTTTCTTGCCTGGAATTACCTCCTGGGTTTCAGTTATGGTGAAACACCAAAACTGAAACCCAGGAAGTAATTCCAGGCAAGAAAACACCAAAACTGAAACCCAGGAAGTAATTCCAGGCAAGAAAATTTATAAAAGAAACACAAGTTATCTTGCTAGTCTGAATGAATGTGTAATTGTGCAATGCGTGCTCTGTAATGCTAGTGTAACACTATTACGTATCAGCGGCGTATTTCACAAAAATTACATACGCGTGTCGATCGCGAAGAACTATGGCGTATTTTATGCAAATTCTAGTACACGGCGTATGTGTGACGATTCTGCGGCGTACATATGGCGTATCTGAGGCGTATGCGTGGCGTATATGTGGCGTATAATGCGTTGCTGTGGCGTAAAGGTTTCGTTGGCACGGCGTTTCATTTTTAAATGCAACGTAACTACTGCGTACTAGCGGCGTAAACAGCTGCGTCTAAATGTTCCTGTGCTCTGCACTGCTGTTTTTTTTCTCTCAAAAGCAGTGCATGCAAGTCACTAGCAAAACATTATGCCCCCAAAAAAGTCTCGCCCAGGAAGCAGCACGGGAATGGAGAAATCGGCTGCACCCACCGAGCCAGACCTTCGGACACAGTCAGTTGTCATTACTGAGATCCAGCAGCAGCTGAGTCTGAGACAGCAGTCAACTAAACAGGGGACATAGAGGCAAGGACCTATGGAGTGCCGTTTTACTATGCATTCCCAATTTACAGATATCGATAAAATTGTATGGACATCCATAATTCGAGAAAGTGATATCCATTATCCAAATAAGTGATATTCATATAACTATGAGTTTCCCTACTTATTTATGGATATCCACGGGTCGAAATATGGATGTCCATAATTCGAATTATAGATACACAATCATCTGAAAGATTGATGGATATCACTAATTCGAATTATGGATATCACCTTTTCGAGTTATGGATTGAATCATGGATATCCATAACTCTGCCAATTTATGGATATCACTAAGTGATATTCTTTATTCAAATTAGTCATATCCACTTATCATTTAGATTTCTGGATACCATCCATAATAAGAATAAGTGATGTTCATGAATCGGATTGTGGATGTCAATTGTTTGGCCTATTTATGGATATCATTTATTAGAAATATGGGTATTCGTCTTTGCAAATAATAAGTTTAAATAACAAGCCTCTACGGTGATTTATGGCTATCCATAATTCGAGGTATGGATTTCATTGATTCAGTTCGGTTTATTGATATCACCGATTCAAGTTATGGATATCCATCGTTCAAATTATGGATATCCGTAATTCAGCTCATTTAAAGATATGCATGCTTCGAATTATGGCTATTCATTAACTGAATTTGAGATATGAATGGATAGGCTGAGTGATGGATATCACTTATTCGAATAATGAATATCTATTAATCAAATTGATGATATTTATAAATAGGGCTGCACCTCATAAAGACCGAGTTAAAAGCTCCCTTCTTCAGTACTGGAGAAAGTGGATCTTCCAGGTCCATGACTATGAAAAGAATGAAAACAAACAAGAAAAATGTGTCCTCTGCCTATGATCGTCGTGAAGACGTAGTAGGTGCTCATGCAACGCCGAACCAAAATTGACATCGTAACACCTACGCAGCGGCAACGCCACAACAGCGCAAGGTACGCAGTCCGTATGCAGTTCGTACGCAGTTCATACGCAGTTCATACGCCACGATACTCCATAGTATCATAATATACGTCATTCATTCGCACCTGATACTCTATAGATAAGAAAAGAACGCCGTAGGTGCGCAGTGAAAACGCTTTATACGCCATACGTACGCCACAGTTACACCGTACACGTTTTCATGGCGCACCAAGCGATCACGCTACGTACCCGCTGCGTCACTGCTGCGTTGTTTTCGCTTTCACGGCGTTCGTCTGACGTATGTATGGCGTATCAAAGGTGCTACGTACGTTCGGCGATTTTTTCAAACCGGTTTGAAAAAATCGCGGAACTCTGGCGTACAAGGAGGTCGTGCTGCGTATCAACTACGAAGGCTTTCGTTGCTGTGGCGATGCTGTGGCGTTCCTTTCTTATTGCCGCGTATCCGGATACGCCGTACGTACGCAAGCTGATACACCAATGTGTGACACTAGCATAACAATTGGTATGCACCATTTTTATCCCCCGACCGAAAGGTTCGGGGGATATAGCAATGAGCCTGGCGTCCGTCCGTCTGTCCGTCCGTTCGTCCGTCCGCCGTCCGTCCGTCCGTAAACATTTTCTTGTCCGCTCTATAACTTGCATACCCTTTGGAATATTTTCATGATACTTCACAGTTATGTAGAACAGGTCATGACGATGTGTCGCGTACAAGAATGGTAACTCTTGCAATTGTACTTTTTGAATTATCTCCCCTTTGGTGATTTTTTTGGCAGATTCGTGTCCGCTCTGTAACTTGAATACCCTTTGGAATATTTTCATGATACTTCACAGAAATGTAGAACAGGTCATTACGATGTGTCGCGAACAAGAATGACAACTCTTGCTTTCTTACTTTTTGAGTTATTTCCCCTTGATAGTTTTAGGTGTGATTTTTTTTGGCAGATTCGTGTCCGCTCTGTAACTTGAATACCCTTTGGAATATTTTCATGATACTTCAAAGAAATGTAGAACAGGTCATGACGGTGTGTCGCGAACAAGAATGACAACTCTTGCTTTCATACTTTTTGAGTTATTTCCCCTTGATCACTTTAGGTATGATTTCGTGTCCGCTCTATAACTTGAATACCTTTTGGAATATTTTCATGATACTTCACAGATATGTAGAACAGGTCATGTCGATGTGTCGCGAACAAGAATGACAACTCTTGCTTTCTTACTTTTTGAGTTATTTCCCCTTGATGGTTTTATGTGTGATTTCGTGTACGCTCTATAACTTGAATACCTTTTGGAATATTTTCATGATACTTCACAGATATGTAGAACAGTTCATGATGATGTGTCGCGAACAAGAATGACAACTCTTGCTTGTTTACTTTTGGTGTTATTTCCCTTTGATGATTTTAGGTGTCCGCTCCATAGCTTGAATACCTTTTGAAATATTTTCCTGATATTTCACAGATATGCAGAACGGGTCATGACAATTTGTCTCATACATGAATGATAACTCTTGCTTTTATACTTTGTGAGTTATTTCCCTTTGGTAGTTTGAGCTGCTGTTTGAGTCTCTGCTCCATAACTATATAACCCTGGCAGCTCCAGAATTTGAATAACCGTGTACCTTTAAGAATATTGATGATCATGCTGTGATATCTTATCAGTGTTCCTAACTCTCTCTCTGACCCCTCCACATTCCCCTGCCCCCTCCCGCACCCCCCCCCCCCCCCCCCAAAAAAATAAAAAAAAAAATTTTTTTTCCAGATTTGGATTCTTTGTCCAAATTCACTTACTAGAGAGCTCAAAATTAGGTTTGTAGGACTTGTACTTTAGAAGTTATTTACACATTTTGAAAGTTGAATGTATCGTATGCTATACATTTGTGTTTATGGTGGCTGTTTGAGATATTACCTCTTTTTAGCAGTCAAGCATACTGTTTTAGTCTGAGTGTTAGATAATCATGCATCTGTTAACAGTTAATGTCAATCAGAAGCATAAAAGAACGACAATATATTACTTATATGTGTTTTGAAGTGCACCCTTTTTACCAAGGCCCATGGGGGTCTTCGGTCGGGGGATTTGCCATCTCCTCTGATGGCTATTTTTATCGCTGTTGAAATGCTACCGGCTCAGTAGGCGGGCACATGACATGTTTGTTTGGATATGCTGCCAAATCACCGGGACCCGCAGTCCCACAGGAATGATCAAGCATGGGGATATGCGTGTTAGATGTTGAAGGAATTATTTATAATATGTTGAATGATTTATTTATAGTATGTTGAAGTACACGAACTTGCTTGTTGATAGTTCACGTATCTTGTTTTATTTGCAAACTTTTTTTGTATAATTAGGAGCTATTGTTTCTTATCCTAGAGTTTATTGCACGTCATCTTGCTATCGGTTACTTTGCTTTGAAATTGCCTCGTTTAGGCTTTATTTTGTTTCGTGAAGCCGAACATGACCGAAGGAACACGCAACATTTGTACATAGTTTGCCTTACGCTGAGCCAACGTCCATGGTATTGGGACAGCGTTGAGTACACATCGGGTCTTGAATGGAAAAGCTATCGTGTATGGTCCTGTGTTTCAAAATATATGTTCACCCCTCACGAGCGCTAAATTCGGGAATGGTGCAGTGTGCAGGCATCTTGGTTAAGCTGAGGCGGCTCATTATGAGACGCCGCTTCTAGATATACAAAGTTTCCAGAACAAACTTGAATTTAAAATCTCGCTCCATTTCTGACAAACTTTTGGTAGAATATTCATTACATCCTCAATTGGTAGATATGTGAAGACATGACCCCATATCATAGGAGGCAGAGGATTGTTCTCCTGCAAAGTAATTAATACAATCAACTCTCGATATCTCAAAGTCCGAATTCATCCCAAACTACCGATATCTCAAAGAAAATTTTCTGCTCCCAGAAAACTTTCTTTGAGATATCGGTAGTTTGAGATGCCCAATGTTAAACTTTAAATAAAAACAGGAAATGGATCCAATTTAAAATCTTTGATATAGGAGGGACTTTGAGATATCAGTGTTCGAGATATCGAGAGTTGCCTGTATATGTAAAATGTACTCAAACTTGTATGACAATGCGGAGGATGAATAAAACACGCTTTGTAAGCGGAATCTTTCTAAAGATTTGGGTCATCGGCCTGTTTGTTTTAGATAAAACAAAATGACGATATTTTGCCACATACGGAAATAAGGGCCATCTTGATCGGGTTGTCATTACCATTTATATGAATCATTCCTAATCCTATGGGATGCCAAATAAAACCACT
This sequence comes from Ctena decussata, assembly GCA_963989385.1. Lineage (NCBI taxonomy): Eukaryota > Metazoa > Mollusca > Bivalvia > Lucinida > Lucinidae > Ctena > Ctena decussata. Next base: position 40,723,896 of record OZ022506.1, on the reverse strand, counting down.
GGCTGTGAGTTTTCCAACGATCTTTGAAAATCAGGTGTTTGGCCGTTTAATTTTCAATAACCATGAACAAATGGCAGCCAGTGACCTTGACCTTTTTTATTTGAAACCCATACGGGCATCCGTGGTAATTAGGTCTCTCACCATTGTTGGTTCGCGCCATGGTTGGCGCAAACCTCTGCTTGCGGAAGGTCAGGTGGTTTTTCTCTAGGAGCTTCCGTTTTCGCCCATTTCGCTTAGTAACCGGCTACATATAAGTGAAATATTCTTGAAAGGATCGTAAAACACACACATAAATGATGAAAATGTTTAAAAAATAGAAGTAATAATAAAGAATAAATACATAAATAAATAATCTTAATCTGTCAAATCTACTGTTAAAGCATTTTTCCAAACAAAACAATATAGCCTTGTCACGAAGTAGGTCATGATCAAACCAGGAACATCACCTAATAAAATCTGTAATAGATGATGCATGCCAAACGGCCTTTCCAGTGGGAACGCGTATCCATATGGCGGAGTGATATTTTTATACAGATAGCAACGAAAAAACGTTCGAAATTCCTCGGATTCAGATTCAATCGACGAACGGGTCGCAATTTCAGTGCTGCTTTGTCGGCGAATCAAACTACACACAGCCGAAAATAATACACGGTTTTATTCCTTACATCTTAGTTTAATTTCCTAGTTCTCTGAGATCCGAACTGAACACCGAGATACTCGGCATTCGAGCAGTTGACACGATCGTCGAAAGACGACTTTTTAAGTCAACTTCAAAAGCAATTTTCAAAACAATTCGACTTTCTCCCGCCGGTGGACATATGCCATGAGAAACCATGGTATTCGCCCTTTCCCTGTGACAAAAATCAAGTAATTCGGTGTTTGGGACAATTTTCTTTGCAAAATAATCTTCGGATACTCTACGCAATTTGTTGTTGTTGTTTTCAACAAAATGGCGGACAACAGTGTTTACATCACTGGCCCGGCTATGCATTTCAACGTTTGCGACAAAATCGAGAGAATCATTATTCCATGTATTGCTAGAATACCAAGCGCGATTAAATTAAATATGTTTATTAAAAATACAATGCATGACAGAAGTCTATCTTTATATTTTATTCACAAATAACCTCAATTCCATACCCACCCGCAGAGTTTGTAAACAAGGAAGCTAGCTCAGTAGTGCTGGTTACGTCATGAAATTGTGACGTAAACAGTAAATTGATTGTATTACTGATATTAACTTGTGAGTCGGCTGACAGCCAGTGTGCCAATATATATTTCAAATGCTATATCGCGCGACCCTGTTTGAAAAATTAAAGCAAGACAAATATCGCTACACCACTAAACAACTATTCAATTAAGACAGCACGTGAAATTTCACTTTGGGAGAGAAAACTTAATGGGTCCTACATCTGAAGGATCAAATGGAATGGTTGTGCAGGCCCGTAAACATACTTTTGCCAAGGGATTATGGGCGGAGGGTAAGAAGGTGTGGCTGGAACGAATTTCAGTGTGAGTGGGGAGGTGGCGGGAGGGGAGGGGTGCCCTAGGGTGGTGGGGGTTGGGGTGGGTTAAAGGGGGTAAGAAAGTTAAGAAAATCCAGATTTTAAGGACACTTTTAGAGCTTTAGTTTAGGGGTGTAAACTCGCTTTCTGGCAGAAAACTGCATGTTTTTTTATGTAATTTGCTCGGTTATGGGAGGTGCACCCTCCGCTCTCCGTCGTACAGGCCCGGTGTGCTGGTTGGTGAGAGGAACGGGGAGGCGGAGTGGGTGGGTGGGGGGGGGGGGGGGGGGGGTAGGGGGAATCGACTCTGTCGCCTGGCAGCTTTGACAAGTCTGCACCTTTTCTCAGGTCAAATATAAAACAAATATCGAAAAGTATGTGTATGTGCGTTTTTGGTGTGATGTCATCAGCGACAACACGCGCAACAGACACGATTACAAAGATCTACAAATTTGTAATTTCCTTATTCTAGAAATCGTATATAAAATTCAACCCATTCTAGAGTCCGAATCTACAAACCAAACATTGTTTGTTCGGCTCATACCGACTCCCACAGTCCAAAGAGTCTCGGTAGCGCAGCTGCCAAGTGGAGTCTCGCCTGTAAAATTTACTTGATCAGTCGACTTTCTCTTTAATAAATGTCGACTCAAAATAGGTTAGGCCCTATGGCATTCATGGGGTGATAGCCAATGGACTGACATGGAATACAGAAGTATTAAAGGCCCAGCAGACATTCAATGCTGAATCAATGTTGGGAGTCAGTGTTGAATCAATGTTGAATTATTCATTGAATTGAACTGAAGCCTCAATACTCCATTAACAAATTCGCAAAAGTTTTAGCCTATTTCTAGCGTTTTCGTGAGTACATTTGGGCAGTTCGATACAAAGTAATATAATATAGAGACAAACACTTCAGATCTTGGTCGGACTGATCCCGAAGCAGGATCTACGCTGTTTGTCATTCCATCTGCATCTTTAGACGCATTACTGCAGTGAAAAACCAAACATCAGTTTTAAGACAGTTATGCTTAATTCCAATCTTTAGACTTCGGACTACCCATCCAGGGGTCGCAAGATCGATCCCCCGCTTCTCCGGTCTTTCGTATACTTTAAACCGAGGTCCCGTCTCCATATGACCTCGTTGTTGGTGGGATGTTCAACCCGAGTTCACTCACTCCAATCTTTAGAGACTTTATGGTACGTCAGCCAGTTCAATATAAGGGAAGTTACTTCTCAAATCACTATTATAATTCTTTCTGCACGAGTTTCTTCCCATGTGTTGCCAAACACGGTCTCCTTTTTTTCCCTTACTGAAGAGATTGAAAGTGGGGGCTGAAGAGATATACAGCATACTGTATAAGTGAAATTTTCACATATGTAGACTAAATCCTCCGAAGACCTTGAAAATAAGGTCAACGTGATCAAAATCTATTATGCTCTTATGTTTGTCCTAATGATATATCCATGCAAGTTTGGTGAAATTGGTTCAAGAAATATTGTGGGTACAAGAAATTGTCATGCTGACGCAGACCACAGAAGGTCAAGTCTAAGGCCTCTTGTGACCTTGAAAATGGGGTCAAAGTCACCAAAACCTAATCAACTTTTTAGACATCTTTACAAACCAAGGGTACTAAGACCACTATGCAATCCAAGGGTACTAAGACCACTTTTTTCCTTACATACATAAGAAACAAAGTGGCCTTAGTACCACCCTTGACTTGCAAAGATGCTATTTGGCTTTTCCAAACGATATATCCATGGAAGTTTGGTAAAATTTGACCCACTTATTCAAAAATATGGCAGATACTTACTGCCTTGTGCACAGAAACTGACTTCCCTTGGGTAAACCTGTTATAGCAAAATGTTGAGAGTCAGTGTTGAATCAATGTTAAATTATACATTGAATTGAAATGAATTGAATTGAAGCCTCCATATTCCTTCAAGGAAAATTACCGAATTTGATGAAAAAAAGTGATTAAAGTGCGATGAAAGTGCGATAGATCCCGAAGCAGGATCTACGCTGTTTGTCATTACAACTGCATCTTTTAGAAGACAACTTGTCCCACTTTCAGAAGACAACTCGCCCCATATTCTCAGACACTCACCTTACTAGAATATCTACGTTCTTGTCCCCGATGCAGAACACAACTCGCCCCCTCCCCCCACCCCTATGCCCCCCCCTCCCCCCCCCCAAAAAAAAAAAGGAAGAGCTTCGTCGTGACCCTGGTTGTGAATGGGTGGACCTTGGTAAATACATTAAATACTCAAAGCACTTCAACGATAACCTGGTACACCCAGGGGCTGAGCAGCGAGGTTTTGAGGGTTCTGCAGCTGCAGAGTAATTATCAAACTGTGGCTGGGAGGGAGGCATGCGAAAATCATGCATTAATTCTTATTAATATTTGTTGTCCCCTTTAGGGACCGATCATAAGAATACGGGCATGGGTTAGCTTGCATTTGCAAACCAGTGCCTGGAGCATGTTACCCTGTTCATCTATGGTACAGATGCAAACATCCCTGTATGCTTTTATTCGCACTTTTGAAAGTTTGATAAATACCAAGAGCCTATCACACAAGTGTGATGTGCTACTTGTAAATACTTATTGATAGAGTCACATTATAAATGAATGCAAGTTAATAAATGGCTAAAAGTTCTTTGCTAAGAAGTTAACAAAAGAGGTCTAGGGGGCAACGCCCCCCAGAAGCCAAAGCAATTTCCCAATTTTAATGGCAATTTTAAGATTGGAACAAGAGGGCCATGAGGCCCTGAATCGCTCACCTGAACAATTGACAAAGTGGGTTTTTCTGCAACTGTCAAAATATGAGTCTTGGGTCAAAAGTCAAAGAACGACCATGACCTCTTGTACTCATAAATCTTCATGTACTCATTAAGACAACCATATAAACCATTTTTCAGGCCAAAATCTTCAAAACTTTCCATGGAATCTTATGTTCTGGCATTTTCCCATAAAAAGGTCAAGGTAAACCCAAGGTCATCATTTGAACAGTCTTGGTAGTACTCTAGTACTACATGCTACTTACCAAGTTTCAAGGTCATAGGTGTATTGGTTCTGGAGAAGAAAAATATTAAAGTTTTATAGCATAAATGGGTATGGCGGCCATGTTGGTCATGTGACCTGGACCATTTGAACAAATTTTTGTTCAATCAACCCCTCTGGCTCTATATGAAATGTGTTTACAATTCGCCTTTTGGCTTTAAAGGAAATGTCTGAAAATGTCAAAATATGAGAGATCTGGATCAAAGGTCAAAGAATGACCGACCTCTTGTACTCATAATTCTTTATGACCTCATTAAAACGATGGTACAATCCAACCTGTATTAAGCAAGCACCTAAGGGATTATCAAGATTATTAAGACAGGTGCTTGCTTAATACAGGTACATTTCAATGTATGTGCATGTTTCGGGAACTGACTACAGTCTTGCTTAAATACAGGTTGCTTGCTTAATTGAGGTGGCCACTAAGACAGGTTTTACTGTATATACCAATTTTTAGGCCAACATCTTCAAAACTTCCTATGAAATCTTATGTTCTAGCATTTTCCCATATTTGACTTTGCCGTAAAATGGTCAAGGTAAACCCAAGGACATCATTCTGTAAAATCTTGATAATACTGGAGTACCCAATGTTACATACCAAGTTTCAAGGCCATCGGTCAGTTATTCTGGAGAAGAATATTTTTATAGGTTTTTACCATATATGGGCATAGTGACCATGTTGGTCATGTGACCTGGACCGTTTGAACAAATTTTCATTCCCTCAACCCCTGCAGACTCTATATGAAAAAATTAAGTTAAAATTGGCCCAGTGGTTTTTGAGGAGATTGTTTGAAATTGTCAAAATATGAAAGTTCTGGGTCAAAGGTCAAAGAATGACCTTGACCTCTTGTACTCACAAATCTTCATGTCTCTTTAAGATGACTGTATATACAAAATTTTAGGCCTTAATCTTCAAAACTTTCCATGAAATCTTATGTTCTAGGATTTTCCCATATTTGACCTTGCCGTAAAAAAGGTCAAGGTCAACCCAAGGTCATAATTTGAACAATCTTGATAGTACTCGAGTGCTCAATGCTACATACCAAGTTTCAAGGCCATCGGTCAATCGGTTCTGGAGCAGAAGATTTTTTACGGTTTTTACCATATATGGGTGTGGCGGCCATATTCGTCATGTGACCCAACCCGTATGAATAAATTTTCGTTCCCTCAACCCCTGGAGGCTCTATATGAAATTTGGTTCCAATTGGCCCAGTGGCTTTTGAGGAGATTGTTTGAAATTGTCAAAATATGAGAGTTCTGGGTCAAAGGTCAAAGAATGACCTTGACCTTTTGTACTCATAATTCTTCATGTACTCATTAAGATGACTGTAGATATCAATTTTTAGCCCAAAATCTTCAACAGTTTCCAAGATATCTTATGTTCTTGTGTTTTGCCATATAAAAGCACAAGGGAGCAAATTTGACCTTGCCGTAAAAAAGGTCAAGGTCAACCCAAGGTCATAATTTGAACAATCTAGGTAGTACTTGCACACCCAATGCTACATACCAAGTTTCAAGGCCATCGGCCTATTGGTTCTGGAGTAGAAGATTTTTTCAGGTTTTTACCATATATGGGCATGGCGGCCATGTTGGTCATGTGACCAGGATCCTTTGAACAACTTTTCGTTCCTAAGTCCTCAGGAGGCTACATATGAAATTTGGTTACAATTGGTCCAGTGGTTTCAGAGGAGAAGTCGTTTGAAATTGTGGACGGACGACGGACGACGACGACGGACGCCGGAGCCTGCCTATCCTATGAGCTCCCCCGGAGCCTTCGGCTCAGGTGAGCTAAAAAAATAGAGCAAAACTAGGAATGATGATAAAAGAAATAAAGGGTTGTTTTTTTTCAGGAATTTTGCCTCCTTTTAGAGTGTTTATTTTGCCATAATGGCTTTGTGTCCCACATGCTAGTGACTCTTTTGCAATTCAGTTTTATTTAGTAGAAACATTTACTTCGTAATGCGGCTGATCAATAATACATGTATGTGAATGTTGTATAGGATTTCTTTTGGTAAAATGTATGAACATATGATATGTGTATGGGGGTGGGGTGGGAAGGGGCGTTCTGCTGGTGTAAAAAATAAATTGTAGATATTAAAACATTACTGTAAATATGGGGAGTCTGCGCCCACAGAAGCCAGTGACATTTTAGAAACTCAATTCAAATGGAATTATCTGCAGACTTTTCTTAAGAAATTTTGGGTGGAGCCAGGGTTTTTTTTTTCCATTGTTTTTCGATGTCTGATTTTTTTAAATCCCCTCATGAGCTAATTTATTTTTTTTCTTGCATATCCAAAGCCCCCCCCCCTCCCCCCCCCCCCCCCCCCCCCCCCCAGGAATATCAAATGGTCGGTCCCTTAGCGCCTAACGGGACAGGGTTTTGACAGATTTATGAGTAAGAGCAAGCTGTCTCTTGTATTTTTTGTGGGATGCCTTCTGAAAGGGTACGTGTGTGTTGGGGGGGGGGGGGAGGGGCGGGGGCGTCGTCCGTGACAGAATTCTTTAGAAGGGCGAGTGGTCTCAGAATGGGGGCGCGTTGTCTTGGGGGAAGTTGTATGGGGGAGTTGTCTCAGAATGTGGGGCGAGTTGTCACCTGAAGGAGGGGCGACTTGTCTTGGGGCGAGATTTTTGTGGGGCGAGTTGTCTTGGGGCGAGTTGTCCGTAATTCGACTAAAGCATGTAGGTTTCATTTGAAATATTTATTATCATTCCGCTTGCTCTTTCTTGTTCCACTAAAAAAACAGCCGGTCAATCACTCAATGTTTTTTGTTTGTCAAACTTTGTGGTTTACTCGAGTACCAGTGTGTTTGTTTTGCTTTCTCTCGTTTGTTCTCGGCGTGTAGCCTAAACTCAGAAGCCCAAAAAATCACAGGCAGGCAGACTTACGCAAAATCTTAATAAATGCACAGTGTGCTAAATGATTACAAACTTTACTGTACCATAAATGAAGAAACAGTTGGTCTCCTCAACTGGCTCAAGTCGATCCAGCAGAAAAATGTCCGTGTGTTGACAAACGCACGTGCTGTAAAAATGACCAACTTCATTATCGATTTTCAACGTAAATAGACTTTCTCCCGTAGACACGCTATGTAATCACGTGACCTACTTGTACTACGACAGATGCTGCTTTGGTCACCGTACTGCTTAATTGGGACGACTTCCGCAGAACGGCGTTCGAATCATGTGAGTATTTTGAAGAATTCCTTTTCTAATATAGCCAGAAAGGTGAAAGTTCTTGCACGAATAATTGCACCATATGTGTTGGTTCTTGCAGCAGAGGTGTCATTTTGATTGGATGGAAAAGAGATGAGAATATCGCAATTTATCGGGTTTGAGTTAGTCGTTTACCACGTTTGTTGTACGAAAAAAGTATTTTTTTACCTAGAAATACAACGAAAAAGACAGAGAAAAGGCTGACTATGGTGCGACAGAAAGTGCATTTTTCCAAATGAAATAGAGTTTATCTTGACTAGATTAATATTCTATGAGAAAAATAGAATTTTGCGTGGGAAAAAGTGAACTGCTTTCGTAGCATGAAACAAATCCAACTGAACTGCATTTTTGGTTTCCAGGGGTCTGTTACTGCGACTACAGAATGACCAAAAGTTATTCAAATAAAACAGAATAAACTGCACAATACCTAAAATTTACAGATTACAGTACTAAGTATTGCTGTAAGTGTACTAGTATAGGCTGACATGCGATGATGCACGTGTTAGTGCATGTGTTCATGAATAGTTGAATGTCAACATCCTGCAGGTGTCAAAACTTGCTGGGATAGGTGGTGTTTTTCCTTTTTTTTGTCTTGCTGATTAACATTTTAGCTTGAAATAAGGGCAAATCTGGATAGTGAAGCGACATTGTATAAAGGGTGGGACACTGTCAAAGGGGGCAGGGGTCACTATAGAAGTCTATTGTAGAAACAATTATAGTTCACGCTGCCCTTTATAGGCACCCCTAATATAAGGAGTAAAACTTTTCTTCATCTACACAAGTAACACGCGAAAATATACGTTTGCTATGGTTAAGCCTACACCTGTACACAGGGTAGGGGCTATCGATTTGGTTCAGTGCATTATAAAACAGGTAAAGCAACATGCTCCTAACCAATCAGGGACAAATACTCGTTTATATCATTAACCATTGCATATCATGCATGTTAATTATGTGTCACAAATGTGTAAAGACTCATTGGTGTAGTGGACGTCTGCTAGTCACGCTGACCCTTTTTCATATCCTATAAGGATGCAACGTTCGAATCTACCAACATGATAAAGTCTGTTCTTTTCATTCTTTTTAATATTTTTAGGTAATAAAAATGAATATCTTGCATGACAAAAGTTTTCTTTTGTTTTGATTACTCAATATATCTTATGCTCGTAATCAAAAGGGAAAATCCTGCACAGTTGCTGGTCTGATTATGCCCAGAAATATACGCGGGGGTTGTAGGAGGGAGGGGGATTAAGTAGATTATGGTATCTTGTTCCCGAGAAATAGCGATATGCACGATGTTTGGTATTCACTTGTCAGTATCAAAGAGTCTTCATCCTAAACGCAAAATTATCGAACACTAAGACTTTGAATTCAAGGGTCAGAGACCCAGTCGCCAAAATTGTTTTACTTCATCGGAGTATCGCATCCGTTTTGAGTCTTCTAGACTATACCATCTGACTACATCTAAGAAGAGAAGATAAGCTATATTAGTGTCCGGCCGAAACAGCCTGACTCTGTCATCCTCATAAAATGAAGCCAAGGTTCTAGCTGTCCGTTTCTTTTTAAAGTTTCATAAACGCCGGGAATCAAATTCAACAATTCTTGGTATTCAGACTTATTTGTATATAACTCTTCTTCAGACAAAGTCATTCTACTAAACATTTCGCAAAGTTCATCCAGGTCACTTTGAGGTGACGACATGATGTTCTTTTAACTCTTGTTTGGCAGGGGTACTGGTGAACAGAGCACGCCTTATTTTGGCTGGTTTTATGAAATGAAATGGTTTCTTAATTGTTGATAGCCCGTCAATGCCAGAATGGAATAAATGTGAGTTCGAAGTTTTATCTACCTCCGTATCAAACTCATATGCTGCTGAAGTATCAAGGGACAGATTTAGGTATTTTTCTGACAGACCTCCTATAACAGTTTCATCATTACTCTGATCTAAAGTGACCTCTGTTCTGTAGTCAGAGAGTTTTAAGAATTTGTTTGCTGGACTAAATAAGTGTTCATCATGGAGTGTCTTTGAAACTGGAGAAGTATCGTCTGATACACTGACTGTTCCATCTTCTACTATCAAAGTTTTGCCCAGTTTTACTAATTCCCCCGGAATTATATTATAATTAAATGTTTTGTATCCTATCTTCGTAGCCTTCTCACAAACAATACATTTCAACTTGAGAAGTTTATCAGGATGGTCTTGGGTCACATTATGTAAAGCTTCAGTCTTATTATGATATGCTGCATTACAGTAATAACTGAGGTTTTCCATGATGATTATCTGAAATATTCAGGAAAGATACAGAAATTGTTTTATATTTATAGCCTTGCACTGAAACGACAAAGGATTTAGCTAACTGTTTGAGACTAAGTGGGCGGAGCTATTGTGTAATTATTATTTTACTAATAACAATTCATTAGAAAGTGCAAGGTTACTGGTCATTGAGATGATAAGACTGTCAGTCATTTTCAAGGTAAATGTCTTTACACAAACAGCAACCAATCAGATAATTTGTTGGAGTCTTATGACCTACTGGAGATGTTCACTCTTTGCTGTTCAGAGTAATACTAAGATGAGCTAATTTTGCTTTTTATAGTCCACCCAGGCCTTTGAAGGCCTCGGCGGACTATAAAAGGCAGAATTAAGTGGCTACCGTTGAGCCACTTGGGTAACGTCGATAAGAGAATTGAACTGAACTGAACTGTACTAATCTCAGTGTTTCTCCAGACACCTAAGGGTAAACATCTCCGATAGCTAGAATATATAAATAACTGATCAGAGTAGCTGTTGGTCGTGTATGGGAATTTACCTTGAAAAGGACAGACAACTTATTGGGGTTAATTTTCGTCGAATTTTCGGCCTCTAAAACCTTTAACCAAAACATCCAATCCGGACGCTGACGCAGACACGGACGCTGACGCCAGTGTGACAACAATAGCTCTTTCTGAACTTGCGTTCAGGCGAGCTAAAAAGGTACAGAAATCTTAAACGGTTCAAGTGACGCCGATTATTGCGGCGTATCGATTTGCAATGACGACATGTTCTTATAATACATGTACACAGCCCTCGCGGCCTAAAAGTTTCGATATAGTGTACATATAGAAGTTTTTTTAAATGATAAGAAAGGCTGCAATTAAAAAGGTTCTCACTATCTTTTACAATAGTAAACTGATGGGCGTCATCATTAGCAATTTGCGTCGACCATGCGTGAACTAAATAACGATTACTGACTCATATATTAGTCTGTATTCATTAAAGGTAGGTTCCTGTACTAGCGACTAACAATTATGTCCACAAAATAATTTCGTCTTTTTCAGACCAGTATTGAATTCTCTTATTTTTCTGAATTTGTTGCTACTGAGAAACTCGTCAGATGTTGAAGAAAATAGTCGTTTTCCCTTTTGGTTTATTTTCTTTCGTTGGAATTCAAGTTCTAAAAATAACTATGTTTATTATGTCTATAAGGGCGCGATTTCTGATGCCATTCTCCAAAGGTCAATTTTTTCTTGTCGTGAGCTCTCCTAGAGGTCCTGGCATGGTGGATGGGTTAAAACTATCCCAAAATGCAATGCAGCATGACCTCAGCTGCGTTATCTACTTTTGGCGCGAACTAAAAATAGCGCTAACTGGTGTGCGAAGCAGAGTTAGGAAATCCCTTGCAAAATAACTTTTCTAATATTTTTTGATACACACTTTTTAGTGAAACTTATTCATTCCCTTTTATAAGTGCTTTCCAACAACTTTGATGAAAGATCATCAAAATTATGATGCATTCCAAAGTACAGGAACCTACCTTTAAGATGATATTATGTGCTTATTGTACTACCTGTCACATTGTTTATTGTTTATATATGCATTGCATGTATGTACATGTATATGCTCAAGGGCTACATAGCCTATAGCACTTGAATAAGCATTCCTCTTCTTCACAACATAGACAGGAATTTAACTCCTGTAGAACGTTTTGCCTCTAGCAGATATGGAGTGAGAAAGATATGAGACCTAGCATACAAAATACTAATAGGCTGCAATATTCACACAGTTCTGTCGTTATAAGAAGTACTTAAATAAAGCACGGTGGCTCATTATGGAGAGCAGTGTAGAGGCAGTACAGCATAGGCATATTTTAACCATACTTTAAGGCTCAAGTCGAGGCGAATTGCTGTTACAGTCAAACTTGCTTATGTGGTCACCTCCATTAAGGGGCCACACGTATTTAGCAGCCACCTTATCTTGGTCTCTTGAACCAAACTACAGTGCAAATGAACCTGTGTTAAGGAGTCACTTGTTTTAAGGAGCCAATTTTCATTTGGGTGATCCCTTAGGACAGGTTTGACTGTACTTTGACTTTTTTTTTTTTTAATTTTCAGGCCGATACGGTAGTCTGAAGTCCTAAACTCTTGATACATCGTTTTACGAAAAGCAGAACAGTTGGTGGAATGTAATACCTAAAAAGCAGTTCATCACAACAAAAAGCAGTACATTAAACAAAACATGCAAAACGGCCCCCTGTCCTTTTCACCTAATAAATACCAGTATGTTTACAAAACATCAGTATAAATGATGTATAATACATATGTGATCATTCAAAAATAGCATAATAAATCGAGTGAAAACACAAATATTTGAGATGACAACAAACAGAAGCACGTGACCCATGCAGATTTTTTCAGATTGTCGCTTGAAAACCGTATTCACAGATTAGTTGTCAAAGTACAAAGCAGATTATTCACTGATACAACTTGCTGGATGTAAATCATTTCAATTTTGAAATAATTAGACAAGAAATAAACCAGCTTACCGTCACAACGAAGCGCGTGACTACCATTTTCCTTTACAATTTAGCAGTACGGTGACCAAAGCAGCATCTGTCGTAGTACAAGTAGGTCACGTGATTACATAGCGTGGTAGATATACCTCGCTGAAAGACGGTCGAATGTATGAACTACGGTTCAGTTATAATGGCATCTAATTTGGTTTTTGGGACAATTTTCTTTACAAAATAACTTTGGGGTACTGTCTTAGGGTTTTGATTTTCTGAAAAACGGTTGTCAAATTTTGATCGTTGTTTTGGGTGTGCAAACTGCATTGAGGTACCGATATGCATCTGATTTCAATAATAAAACATAAAATTTCATTGTGATCTGGTCCGTCAGAAAACCACGACTGCATATCTTTTCAAATGAGCATTATTTTGGGGCTGTTTCTGACAAAAATTTCCCGCCATTTTTCTCCGGCGAAAAAAGGGATTACTTTTTTGTGCGTAGACGACCATTCAGAAAATGAATTACTCAAATGTGATGAGTCTGCGTTCCCACTGTTCGGTTTTGGAGAAGAGTTTAAAAAAAAAATCACAATATAGGGGCATGTTTGAAAGAACTTCGTCTCCAATTTAAAAAGGTAATCCCAAAAGGTGGCTATGATTGGCCCAGTGCTTTCTAAACTTGAAGAAAAATTCTAGGGAGGACGATGGGCGGAAGGGCGGACGGACAGACTATGGTAAAACTTTACAGTACTTGCCCAGTCCTGCCATAACTTTACAGTACTTGCCCAGTCCTGCCATTTACGTCTCGCCTCATCCCCGGTGCGCTTTACTTGCGATACACCATTGGTTTTGCATGCTATTTAATTCCAGTTTTTGTTGTTGTTTTTCTATAGTCACGCCTGGTAAACTATCACAGGTACCTCCGCGGAGGTACCGATAAAAAGTTGTGACAGGCATCCGGAGCTACCTGTGACGGTCCAAAAATAAACAAAAATGGGTAGGCGTTCGTCTTTTTTGATAAAATACATAATAACCTGGGGCGTTATTTAAAATCAAAGAATGCTATTCGACCCTTCTATACATTAAGTTTTGTCACACAATATATCTCCGGGAACTTTACATTTTTTCGGAAGATATGGCTTTTGAAGTGGCTTTAAGGTCAGTCGAAAGTACTCAAAACAAGAACAAATCGGTTGTTCTAGGTCCTAAATACACTTATCTTGCATAAGAATCTGTTGATCTGGACACACTGACGTAAAGTAAACCTCCTTGCCCAAATATAAATGCCGATAAACTCCAAATAAGGCTGGATTTGTAAAAAAACAACTGGAGGTGCTTGTGACGGAATGGAGGTGCCTGTGATGTAAATAAATATAGCGAAACTCTCAAAATTTAATTGCGGTTGCAAATATTGATAGTCTTCATCTCTAGACCACTGCCTTGAAAGAATCGTTCATTCAACGTCGCAATAATCTATCATAATGCGAATACCAAGCATATTTTTGTTAAAACCACAGACAATGATCATGAACTAATACAATCAGATTCTACATCCTGCTCTCAAAACCAAGATGGAAGTAAACATACATTGGCAATAGTTCATAAAAGACACACATGGTAAACCGAATAAATAGCTCTTTCCCAGACAGGTGGTCATTTACCTACCCCAAATGAAAAACAACGCTAACTTCTGTTTTACCTATCTTATTCATGTATTTCAAATTATAAAACAAACCAGAAAGCAAAGTGGGCAGCTGTAAAGGTGACTTTATTGCCAGAAGACTACAGGCAAGCGGACATAAGAACACGTAACATTGATGCTTCACAACAGAAATCCAAAATCCAAATCATATCATCTCAAAGAGTTATTGCCCGTTTTGTTTCCATATCTGTTAGTCAAACATTGACGAGTTGTACATAGCTGTTGTAGATTTACTGCCTAATTCAATGTTAGAATAGTTATAAAATGCGCTTAAATAAAAGGCAACGTTTTTGTGAATGGTGATGACTGCCTGTTAGTCATTTCAAATTGTTAGAAATTGTCGAGGTCACACGCCATGCTAGCTACTCGAAACGTTTGCAAAAACAACAATCTTTCGGAAGATGACTTTTATGTAGTAAATGTGCTCTTTTGTTACCAAATTTGATGCAGTGGCTATTCGGAGACTTTGAATTACACATTGTTATAACTGAATTGTTATAATTTACTGTAAGATTCCGATCACTTCAACATACTATAAGGTGTAATGTTGAGAATATGTCACCTGCAGATGATGTCATTTGTATGCCTTACGGATGTATTTAGATTCTAGCGCCAACAATTCAAAACGAGGCAGATTGAATCACTTGTAGCACGTATCACTCCAGTCATCACAAAGTTAACACATACAGCGAGCGTCATACGACACATGCGAGCGACACGCATATGAGGTACCAAAAGGACCAATACGATAGATACCTGTACGTGTATGCCTGTTGACGGGTATCGGCAATTTTGACCCATTTGACACATCATACGTGTAGCTGGCATGACGTGTGACCTCGACAATTTCTAACGAGTTGGAATGACTCACAGGCAGCACCTCGCGATCACAGTTATCACCATTCACAAAAATGTTGACTCTTATTTAAGCGCACATTTTATGACGATTCTAACACTGAATTAGGCAGTTAATTTTCAGCAAGTATGTGAAATTCGGCAATGTTTGATTAACAGAAGCGGAAACAAAATGGGCAATAACTCTTTGAGATGGTGTTTTAGGAATTGTAACATGGAATTTCATGATATACGCATTATGATAGCTTAATGGGACATTGAATGAATGCAGTGGTTTAGAAAAGATGTCAATATTTCCAGCTGCAATAGCTATTCAGATTTTCACTATATTTGCTTACATCACAGGCACCTCCACACCATTGCAGGCACCTACAGCTGTTGTTTTTGAAGAATCAAGCCTTATTTGTAGTCAATCAACATTTATATTTGGGCAAGGAGGTTACCTAAACATTAATGTGCCTTGAAAAGCAGATTCGTATGCAAGATCATTGCATTTAAGACCAAAAACGGTCGAATTCTTTATGCTTTGAGTACTGTGGGCTGACATCAAAGCCACTTCAAAAGTCGTATCTTTGGTTAATATGGAAAGTTCTGGGGGATATGATGTGTGACAAAACTTTATGTCTATAAGGGTCGAATAGAACGTTTTGATTTTTAATAAAATCCCTGGTTATTTAATATTTTGTCCAAAAAGAGGAATACCTACCGTTTGTTGTCATTTTTATGACAGTCACAGGCAGCTCCAGATGCCTGTCACAACTTTTTATCGGTACCTCCGGCGGAGGTACCTGTGATAGTTTACCAGGCGTGATAGTCACATAATCACAAAAGCCGCCGAACAAAACTTGTTTCCTACATCCTACTTCATCACACAAGACCTCTAACTCTTCTTGAGAGTATCTGGGGCGTCTCTGCTTTTTTGGTCCATGTTTTCTGGTCAACAGTTGTGAGTTGTGTTGCAAGAAATCCTTTTACACGGCTTCTATACATACATTCGTTGCTTTAACTAATGACGCGCCAACTAACGAAGTGATAACGAAAGCTTCTTGTTAAAAGTATGTCGTTTTCGTTATGTCTTCGTCATCTCTTCGCTATTGTCTTCGTTAAGCCCTCGTTAGTAGACAACTAACGAAATGTACTTGTTACTTACCCCAGCCCTGAGTTCAATTTTCATTTTCTTTCGGAAAGCTGTATTGTGTGGGTATATAACTAAGCAAAACTGCTTCCACAAGATATTTTTACTGACGAAGAAAATGTCCTTCCACATTCAAGATATGTTTGAAGATTTGCAAACCATCTACAGTCCTTGAGAACGATAGTTAGAGGAAAGCTATATCTTGGATATAGCAAATTTTATGACGCGAGTCCGCTTTTAGAAATGTATATGACATAATTTGATAGTTTGTCACATGAAAGAGAATAATGATTCATTCAGATTATATTCGGTCACTAATGTGACCAATTCAATTCAGATGAATCGTTGTTGACGTAACGTCAGATGTTGGTGCCAATTTCATTTTGAAGCCATCTTTATAATTTTCCCTTGATACAGTATTTCTAATGGACGAGCAAACATAATAAATTTTATACCATTTGAAAGGTTATTTATTGAGTATTTGAAAGATATAAAGAAACTCTTCATTTATGAGACATAAAAATATATACACCGTCTTGAAATACCAAACAACGTCAGTTTTTACGCTGTAAGACGTTGCAACGCACTCGCAGTGCAAATTAGTTATTTCAACTTAAATTAATAACCAGAGCTGAAAAATCGACAAAATTTTCACCGTCGTTGCGAGTGAAGTAATGTAAACTAACATCGGAACGCCAACGAGTTAAGCCTTTCCGTATACAAGAAAACTCAAGATTTAGCGATTCAAGAAAAAAAGTAACTTTCAGATTTTTGGCACTAAAAAGCGGCACCCAACGAAGATCAAGGGACCACTAAAGAACAATACGAAGCAAAAGTAGAGATGAAAATTTACTGGTATACAATACCTATTTTGAAATTTCGAACTGTGAAATCAGACTTCGGAATGTATGATCCGATTCAAAGAAATACCAAATTTTCCAAATCTAGCAGTTTTGTCCGCAACGCCAAATTTCTTTATTTTGCATACTGGGTGGTATTTTCTGAGCATAAAAATAGTATCAAATTTTAATATACAGTAAATATAAATCAGGCGGACATGAAATACCTATTCCGAATAGTTCTTTACCACGAATGTTTTTGGAATTTATTTCTGAGAGCCGATGTAAAATACGAATGAGCAAATCTAGCGGTTTTGTCCGCAGCTGTATTTGTACGTTGGTTACGTTTAATTGAAATCAATGGATGTTGGATTACTTGCGAATTTACGTCCTTTTCAAACTGTATTTCAGTCATATCAGGACGATGAGAGGCTGACGATGAAAGGATACGTGCAATGGAAACCCGTTTATGTTTCAAAAGATTCTCGCCTGAAGCGGGAATCGAAGCCCGGACCGCTAGGTCAGCCCGCCGGCACTTAAGCTACTAAGCTACCGCGGCTCCCTATTGAAATCGAGCAAAATCGTAAGTTGTCCCGAAGTTGTCCCGAAAATTAATATCTTCCGAATATAGATCTAATCTGCTGTCAGTTGCAGTTAGCAGTTTACATTCATATTTGAAGAAATGCGCTTTGGCCGTTGCAGTGGACAACATAGCTCAAAATCTGACGTTTTCTGACGTTACGCTTATTGTCACCAACATCTGACATTACGTCTGACATTATCCTTTTTTACCATACAACAAGCTTAGTGAGTATAGCTATGGGGAAGAGTGTTAGAAGGGTACTCTATGGTGGGTGCAAGGCGAGCATTCATAAAAAATGTATAACGGTATGCTTCTACTTGACATTACCAATTTAATCCGATACTGATATGTATTCTGAATATTGACAAAACAATATGCTCTTTAGGGAATTTCTCAAAGTTAGAAAATAGTAGTACATGTATTTATCAACTAGGAAGAGCTATACTGGTACATATCCATCAAGCAACTGCAAGCGCTCACGTTGCCGAACAGGGATCTAAAATGTTAGGAATTGTAATTCTAAAAATCTCGTCCATATATGTCCTGAATATGTTGTCACTAAATGAAAACAGTGGTCTAGTATGTCGCCAGATGGACACTACCCTTTAACTCTTTCGGCGCCAAAGTCGCAAAAATGCGACTTTGCAAACAGCGTATATCCAGATCAGCCGGCTCTTAAAAGAGCCGTCTGATCAGGATCTACACTGTTTGCCATTCAAATATGAACTTAAAAAGCCTGATTTTATGAAAAATGTCTTTAGATTGTTAAAATTTCCAATTACAAATCTGTCGTCTGATGATTTGAGCAGACGAAAATTTGTCGTCTGAAAAATTTGGCGCCGAAAGAGTTAAAGTTTCATTTCCGCAACTGCATGTCCTACGGTCACTCTATAGAAGGGCTGCAACGAGCCTGAACAGGAGACTGAGGCACTCCGGTGTTGAATGCCCGTCCAATATTCGGTTACTGCAGAGGAATGGGGAGGGGGGAGAATGGGTCCTTCCCATGGGTGGTCGAAGGCTTCAGTAGGGAGCTCAGGGGACAAAGCCCCCTTCCACGAAGGAAAATAACGGCCATTTCCAGAGACTAACGTGAGCTAATTCTGAAGATAAATGCAACACTTTCTACGTTCAAAAAGTTTGAAATCGAGTGAAAATATATTATGATACACATACTTACCTAATCAGATATTTTTTGCCCAACAGCGGCCCACAAAACATGCAAATTTTCATGCAGCGAGTGATCTTTGTATGCGATTTGGACAGTATAGTAAACGGCATGAAATGCACATCATAATTCGCATAATTTAAAGCTGATATCAGCAAAATAGAAATGTAAAGATATATAAAATTTCCTTTTAAAAGGAAGGCTTGCACAGCTAAAACAGTGGAATTTTCATGAGTTGTTATTGAAGTAAACCCAATTGTTAGTGTTCTTTCTGTTGCTTACTTTTATTTAGCAAAGTATTTAATATCTAACTTCTTGAATGGTGGCATTATCCACGGGTGTAAGGTAAAAACAATTGTAGAATTTATTTGAAAAACAAATTGAGGAAACACACACACACACACACACACACACACACACAAAACAACAACAACAACAACAAAAAACAGTTTTCCAACATTTTGGCCGGCAGTTAGTCATGTCGCATGGAAAATAACTATATGGACCTATTTCAAGTCTTTTCTTTACGGCTGTTGAGTCACATTTAGTCTGAATCAAAATTTTAGGAAAGACTGTTTCAAACCCATGTCTATGGAATCTTAGCACATCTGAACTTGGCATTAAAAGAAGAAATGAATTAATATTTACTGAAGTTTATTTTTGGTTTAAGTGGTATCAGTGGCAGTGACTGGAACAAAATTTTGACACTCTGAGAAGAAAATGCATGCTGTTATTGTTTGGACGATAACTTGCTTTACACCATTTGGGAAAAACAAAGCACGGAACCTATTGCGTTCGTATTTCCATGAACTCCCGACAAATGAAATTTATCTTTTATATTTACACAATGTTTTTACATCAATTTTGTTTACTCATTCGTGAAGTTCTGACTATTTTAACGCCGAGCAAAGGACGAAGAATAGTTATTAACCAACGTGTTTGGTATTGAAGTACATCAGCCGTCACTATGACATGGCGTATATCAAACGTTACGTCGGCCAATCATCTATTTGAGTTATCCGTGACCCTGCTTACGCGTAAGATTGCATGAATGTGTGTTGTTCGTGGATGTATGAACATCGTCAGTCCAGTATAGGTTCATCTAAGGAAATCGTCGACGAGTGTAAATATTTCTCAGTACATTTGTATAGCTGAACGAGAGTGTCATAAAAGCAAGAAAAATGTCCACACACCCCAACCCGCACCTACTGCAAGCACAGTAGGCCATTGTTCTACTATAATCCAAATAAGTAGGACGCCCCGGAACTGGACG
The DNA here is from genome assembly GCA_963989385.1 of Ctena decussata. NCBI lineage: Eukaryota > Metazoa > Mollusca > Bivalvia > Lucinida > Lucinidae > Ctena > Ctena decussata. Next base: position 40,703,801 of record OZ022506.1, on the reverse strand, counting down.
TTATACCCAGCATCATCGCACCAACCAACCAACCCCTCCGTTGTCATAAAGCTGTCAATTAATCCCTAACAGTTTCAAATTTCAACAATTCTGAGTTTCAAATGTTAACAATTCTAAGTTGTCCCCTTTTTCTGTATCATTGTTCAGGCTATTCATGAACATGTTGATGACCAAAAGGAAATTTATCAGATGCTAAAATATCGCTTTGTGCCATGGAAAGGCCTGTTGCAATATACGTAAGCGTTAAGTACTCACCGTTTACATTCATAACAGGGTCAGTTCCACATATAAGCAAGCCACACACATAGATAGATGGAATAAAAAAAAATCAGTTAATGTGAGAAGGGGAAAAATCGTCAAAAGCGCTTGTTTCTAAATCTAAACAATAAATTTGAACTCTGCTCTTTCAGTTTTACAGATACACAGATCAGTCCACTCCGGCATAAGCGCAGTCTTATCAGTCTATCATCAGCATAAAAGATGTTTGCACCATGGATCATCATGAAGAATATATATGCCGAAAAAGACTGATCAGATCCCATGAATGCACCAGCGCTGGACAGGGTGCCGGCTGCTCTGACCAGTCAGATTATGCGATGCCCTAAGGTCTATTTTTCGCGACGCCGCTGCATGATTTTTGGAAAAGCTAATGCTTTGCGCTATTGCTATATATAAACACTGTTCCTTATACAGGTTTTGGTATATTTCTTCGGATGCAAAGCCAAATACTTTGCATTAAATTCAGAGTTTCATTTTTAATGCAACCAGTTTATAAAAAGCAAAAGAAATGTGGCCAAGTTCAAGGCACTTGTAAAAGAAAAACGTGCTTTTTAACGGAAATATTAGAAAAGTACATGTACTATCAAAAATAGAAGAAAAGTTTCCATCTGTTATTTTTAGCAGATGAGGCAAATCGGACATGGATAAAAATAGACAAAATCGGAAGAGGTCTTTGTTTGTTATGTCTGTGAAGAAAATAATGAAGAAATGCAGTCTCAAACCGGAACGAGCTTTCCAATCTCTTAAGACTCTTTGGCTTAATATTGCGACCCTAAAAACGTCTAGAACGAATCGTTGCAGTACACACTCTCCAGGTATTTTCCGACTAAGTGTGACGTATCGTTTCTTCCAAAAATAACTCGGTATCACTAAACCACTTGAATACTGGCTTGCCGCCGAAACGGCAAGCCAAATAGGTAGCCTATGTATGGGATACTCGTGACAAAAATGACTCGCATGATATTGAAACTAGGTTTATATGAGCCAAGACACGAGAAAAGCAACAAAGTGGCTGTGCGCCTAGTGCAGATTCAGATCAGCCTGGGCATCCACCCAGTCTGATTAGAACCTTCGCTGTACGCATGTAGGTAGCTTAAACCCTTAGCTACCCTTTGAGCACTTAATAAAGAGTCTGATCAAACTTGGCGGATATCCAGGCTGATCTGAGTCTGTGCTGGGCGCACAACCACATTGTTGGTTTTGTCGTGTCGCGGCTCAATTACGCAGTATGCGGCATCAGCTCATGAATCCCATTTTTCTGCCAGTTCACAAACAAAATTCTAGCAGACGAAAATAAAATTGTTTTTCTTAAGCAACCACTTACATATTATGTTCTGATATTTTTATCCCTTACCCCTGCATGCAAGTTCGTTGTTCATCTTCTTTCCATCTGATCCAGTTTCCAGCTACCCGAACTGCACCGGCAATAACCGTCCATTCATTTATATTGTCTTTCTACCTCATCCGTTGTTTCCTTTCACAGTGCCCTGTAGGATCGTAGTTGCTAAGCCAGAAGACAAAAAGAAGTCCAAACCACCTAAGTTTGACCATAGTTATCCAGTGGCTGATTTGATCTTTCGTAAATATTCTCAATAGGTACGTGGTCCTTATACAAGATCTTCAGTAACCTTACGTACATGTAGCATCTCACCTCAATAGCAAGCGTTAATTTCTCTTACCTTGCAGCAAAGGTCCACGTTATATAGGCATTCAATGGCGGATATGACATGGAAGTGCATCACTTTCACCTCTAACCGAAGAAAATGGTTGTTATCTCTCGAAAATTCAGCTTTATTAGAGTTTATTGGCATTTAAATTGCAACCCTTGAGAGAACCTCAGGTCTGGAGCTCATGTAAGACAACTTCGCCTGTTTTATAATTTGAGCCGCGACACGAGAAAGCCAACAATGTGGTTGTGCGCCCAGCGCAGACTCAGATCAGCCTGGGCATCCGCCCAGTCTGATCAGAGTCTTCGCTGTCCGCATGGGGGTAGCTTAGACTCTAAGCTATCCTTTAAGCGCTTAGCGAAGAGTCTGATCAGACTGGGCAGAAGCCCAGGCTGATCTGAGTCTGCGCTGGGCGCACAACCACATTGTTGGTTTTCTCGTGTCGCGGCTCATTTGTCAGTTTCACACATCTGTCTGTTTACCGCGAACTCCCTTTGGGTGCCTTTGGGGATGCTGTCATCAGTTTTGTTTTCTCAATCATCGTCTCCTTTTATGAGTACCAAATCGTTGCATTTTCAGTACCATGATTTGCATGTCACACGAAGGCTATCGGGATTTCTGGGATAATGTTAACATAAATTGTTACCATACTTCATGATTAAGATTCATTACAATTAATCCTACTTTTTCATTGTGCAAGCTTAGTACACAACAGGCCCGGATCCAGACTATCACGTACTGGTGGGGCTCTGGATAACTGGTGGGGCTGGGAGGTGCCGAAATGTATTTGTGTGGGAGAGGGGGGCGGGGGGGGGCTTGAAATATGACATAATTATGGTTCAGTTTCAAGAGAATTTTTTATGTATTTTTTTCCTTGAAATATATATTGTGATATCTCATTAGAATCGCCTCCCCGAGGCGATTCTAATGAGATGTCACAACATATATTTGAATATTTTGATCTAACCACATTGGATATTTTTCTCAAACTGTCATATCAGATACTTATTATTATCTGGAGGCCTACATATTATACATAACACAGAGGCCAAATGGCGGGGCTGCAGCCCCAAAGCCCACCCCCTGGATCCGGGGCTGCACAAAGTAAGTTTTGTTGTGAATTGACTATAAATTAGTATCGGTATTTCATACTGCGAAAGCCCCCAGATTTACAGCCAAATTTATCATAATCAGCATTGTATCTGTAGTCGGATTAAATTGGAAATGTCGACTACTACCATCACTATCAGTTCTGTAACTCTTTCTATTATGTCGTACTCTAGTTGTTCGTATTTATAAAACAGAGAAAATCAATACTTTCAATTTTTGATTGTGTTATTTTCATGTCTTTTCGCTGTTTATATGTATGCTGAATGGCGGCCATCTAAGATAGTCAGTTTGCAATCCAAGTTGGTCCAAATCCATTCAGGAGTTCTTTAGCTTTATCATTTTCAGGTTTTTACTATACTCAGAGGCAAAAGACTGCCAATAGTTTATTTACTTATTTTCCACTGCTCAAATCTGAAACTCTGCATGATTTACTCTTACTGAAGATGGATTAATGTGGTATAGTAAACTTACTCATTGAAAGGCTTAAGTAGTGGCACTAAACGTACAAGCCAGTTTTGCAAGCTTTCCACATGCAGCAAAATGGACGAAAAATCTCAGGTTTGAAATTCTGTATGAAATCTCAAAGTGCAAAAACGACTTTCTTGACTAGCGACACTATACGTTTTTGTTGCGTTTGTCTTTTTTTGCATGTGCATCAAACAGAACGAATTTGCTGCTAAAGCGATATTTGCAGTTTTGTTGTTGTTGCTTCACAATGTATGCGTTTCATTTACATGGCGACAATGCTTTTAGTACAGACACACGTCGTTACAGGCTGACCGTTCAAACCGGTTCGTGACTGGCTTAATAAGATAAACTAGAGTCACGAATGACTGGCGATGAAGTGTATACTTTCTTTTTGTCTCTGGCCACTTTTTCCTCTGCGTGTATAATTATGTCTCACTACAGAGAGCCCTGTTATCGGGCAAATGAAAACGCTAACATTGTGTTTTGTTTAGAACAACAGCCGAAAATTCAAATACAGACTTACAGTAAACTCGTATTGTCCATCTTCAGCACCTGGAGGGGCGGTCGGGTGGTGCGATAGTGCTGTGTATAACTTCCAGTGCCGGGGCGTCCTACTGATTTGAAACGTAGTAGGACAAGGGCCTACTGATCTTGCAGTAGGTGCGGTTGAGGTTGTTTTGGACATTTTTGTCTCGTCCATCATTTCTATTCTTACTCCCTCTCTGGAAGACGGCCCGATATAGACTTAAATACTGTCTATAAGGGTCGTTACACCCAAAAACAATTACTCAATCATGCTGCACCTGGGGCCGTATTCATAAAACGACTTAAGTGGTTGCTATGCTGTTGCTAAGGCTAAATTTCTTTGAGGAGATTCCCTACAACTATGAAATTTGGTCTGGAGGAACAGTCTTTGTAAGACTGTTCCTCCAGACCAAATTTCATAGTTGTAGGGAATCTCCTTTATAGATATTTAGCCTTAGCAACCGCATAGCAACGACTTAAGTGGCTTTATGAATACGGCCCCTGGAAAACGTGCAAAACCGGCATGTACATTCGGTGCCGCTGGTCCTGCGTTTCAATAAGTAATTTTACTTAACCACATTGATGTATAACTCATGCAAAATTTCAGATATGAGCCTAGATACAGCTGTGAGCATTCAAAACGTACATACTTTCTTTTGCCTCTCAGTATATTTTAATACCAGTGGTGTTCTTGAAGGGCCCATTGAATGAAATTTAAGGATAACTATGACCGAATTGGACCAAAAACGTTCAGTTTTACTTAAAATATTGATACTTCAGCGCGATCGAACTCTTAACCGTGAGTCACTATGTCCTAACTCCTCTACATTTTTAGCTCACCTGAGCCGAAGGCTCAGAGGTGAGCTTATAGGATGGGAGTCGAGCCGTCGTCCGTCCGTGGGTGCGTGGGTGGATGCGTGGGTGCGTCAACACTTTCAAACATAAATATCTCAGAGACCAGTGGGCCGATCGCAATCAAATTTTATCTGACGCATCATTTGGGTAGGGGAAAGGCTGCTTTAGGTTTTGGTGCCGATCAGCTCAGAACTCTGGTTTCCATGGCAACAGATAGCCCCCATAGGGTTATAATGGGGAAAATGGCGTCATCACGTTTTCTCGACTGTTTTTGATTAGATCCTTATCATACTTGCAGGTAATGATGACATACACAAGAGCTTGGATGAGTTCGAAATTTGGCCGGATTCAAGCACAGACTACGGAGTTAGCTGCCCTTGAGCGTTTGAAAATAATCCCATCGGGTTATAATGGCGAAAATGGCGTCATCACGTTTTCTTAACTGTTTTTGCTTAGATCCTTATCATACTTGCAGGTAATGATGACATGCACAAGAGCTTGGATGAGTTCGAAATTTGGCCGGATTCGAGCACAGACAACGGAGTTAGCTGCCCTTGAGCGTTTGAAAAAAATCCCATAGTGTTATAATGGAGAAAACAACATCATCACATATTTTTAGAAAAACTTTGTCATCGCTCTATTGCCTACATTTCTCAACGGATTTTTAAATAACTTCACACAAATGTAGGGCATGACAATATCTCGAGCAAATTCAACTTTCAGGATGCTGCGCCCAAGGTCAAGGTCACTGTGGCTATTTTTAGAAAAACTTTGTCAGCGCTCTAGCACCTACATTTCTCAATGGATTTTAAAATAACTTCACACAAATGTAGGGCATGACAACATCTCGAGCAAGTTTGACTTTCAGGGTGCTGCACCCAAGGTCAAGGTCACTGTGGCTATTTTTAGAAAAACTTGGTCATCGCTGTAGCGCCTACATTTCTCAACGGATTTTAAATCAACTTCACACAAATGTAGGGCATAACAATATCTCAAACAAGTTTGACTTCCAGGGTGCTGTGCCCAAGGTCAAGGTCACTGTGGCTATTTTTAGAAAAACTTTGTCAGCGCTCTAGCACCTACATTTCTCAATGGATTTTAAAATAACTTCACACAAATGTAGGGCATGACAATATCTCGAGCAAGTTCGACTTTCAGGGTGCTGTGCCCAAGGCCAAGGTCACTGTGGCTATTTTTTAGAAAAACTTTGTCATCGCCCTAGCTCCTATATTTCTCCATGGATTTTGAAATAACTTCACACAAATGTAGGGTATGACAATATCTCAAGCAAGTTCGACTTTCAGGATGCTGTGCCCAAGGTCAAGGTCACTGTGGCTATTTTTAGAAAAACTTTGTCAGCGCTCTAGCACCTACATTTCTCAACGGATTTTCAAATAAATTCACACATATGTAGGGCATGACAATATCTCGAGCAAGTTTGACTTTCAGGGTGCTGCAGTCAAGGTTTTTGATTAGATCCTTATCATACTTGCAGGTAATGATGACATACATAAGAGCTTGGATGAGTTCGAAATTTGGCCGGATTCGAGCACAGACTACGGAGTTAGCTGCCCTTGAGCGTTTGAAAAAAATCCCATAGTCTTATAATGGAGAAAACAACGTCATCACATTTTCATTTTTCATCGGATCCTCTTCATACTTGCAGGTAATGAGGATATGCATAAAAGCTTAGATTAGTTAGCATTTCGGCTAGATCCCACCACTGACTATGGAGTACCTGCCCTGAGCATCCAAAAAATCAATGTCGCCACTTTTTCTTGGTTTCTACTGATCCGATCCTTTTCAAACTTGCAGGTAGTGAGATAATGCATAATATCTTAAACAAGTTCAAATTTTGGCCAGATCAGGCCAACCACTACGAAGTTAGCTGCCCTTGACAGCTCTGTCTATTGTGCTCTTGATCGGATACTTTTTAAACTTGCATATATTGAATGAGGGCATACATAATGTTTTGGATGAGTTTAATTTTCAGCCTGATTGGACCACTGACTGTGGAGTTAGCTGCCCTTGAGCATCTTAAATATCCCTATAGGTTTACAATGTCTCTCAGGTGAGCAATTGTTGCCCTTTGGGCTACTTGTTTTTCTCCTTCTTCTTCTTAACAACTTAAAAAACTTGGGGCCGTATTTATAAAACGACTTAAGTGGTTGCTATGCTGTTGCTAAGGCTAAATGTCTTTGAAGGAGATTCCCTACAACTGTGAAATTTGCTTTGGAGGAACAGTTTGGGAAAGACTGTTCCTCCAGAGCAAATTTCATAGTTGTAGGAAATCTCCATTATAGAAATCAAGCCTTAGCAACAGCATAGCAACGACTTAAGTGCTTTTATAAATACGGCGCCAGAGTTCCACTAATGTTCCATACAAACTTCCCGCCAAATAAACCAGACTGTTCTGGAGAAGAAATTGATTTTGTTGCTTTTATACGCCCGTTTGAAAAACAAGACGTATTGATTTTGTTGCTTGTATACGCCCATTTGAAAAGCGGGACGTATTCTGTTATGATTCCTTAGTTTTAGAGCCACATCCATTTGATTAGGTTTTAGAGCTTACTCTTGTGAGAACCCTCACTACGTTACTGTTTGGAATATCTTGATGAAACTTAATAGCAATGTAGATGAGGTTTAGACAGTGTGTGTTGAATGAGAATAATTGCTCTTCCTTACTTACTTACAGGGTTACATCCCTTTAGGGGGTGGTCGGGTGGCGCGATGGTGTTGCGTGTAACTGCCAGTTCCGATGCGTCCCACTGATTTGGATAATAGTAGGGCAAGGGTCTACTGCGCTTGCAATGGGTGCGGGTTGTTTGGACATTTTTTCTATCGTCTATCGTTTCTCTCTTCTTTCTCCCTCTCTCTGGGAGACGACCCGATATAGACTGAAATACTGTCTCAAAGGGCCGTTAAACCCAAAACAATCAATCAATCAATCAACATCCCTTCATTTATTTCATAGACTACTTTTTTGCGAATAATTTCTAGGTAATTTATGGGAATTAGCTTGAGACTGTGGGTTGAGTGTGGGTATGGTAGGTTTCTTACTCTTTCTTTATTGTGGAGTTACAGCTCTTTGATTAGAACTTACAGACTATTCTCCTTAGTACCTGTGTGTTGCTGATTGTCAGGGCTTTAGATCTGCCAAAGATACTGACTTGGGCTGAAAGTCATTCAGAAACGGGCGTATATTGCTCCGCTTGCGGTGCTGTTGTTCACGGCGGCTGTTTTTAGAAATTGTGGTTCCTCGAGTTCTCGACTTGTTTGAATTCTACAATTCTAAGCCTTGCAGTCTGATCATGCTCCATTTGAAATTTAAGAACGATGGGTGCAGTGGCTTCAGAAAAGAAGTTGTTTGAATAAGTTTGTTGACGAACACTGTGACCCTTCGGCAAAAGTGAAAACACTACATTATAGGTGACAGTTTGTAACTAACACAATGATATTCTTGCCTTGATGTATTTTTTTTAATAATAATTGTGCAAGAGATCCAACCAAATAATGTTTGTGAAATAAGGAATCTGACCACGTTCATAAAAGAATAAGTCTACCTTAACCGGTTTTATCAACTAGATCAGCAGATGCAGACTCTTTGCTGGTCTGAAGCGCTACATTCAGACTGACAGAAACAGCCAAAAACAAAATAATAATTATTACTCAGAAAACTAGGAAATGACAGCTTTATTTTTCAAAATTACATACTATCCCCCTTTGCATTAAAAGTATATATACTTTTTATACTCCGCCACACGTTAGTGGCGGGGTATTATGTTTTCACGTTGGCCGTCCGTTTGTCTGTCCGTCCGTCCGTAGTACGTACGTCCGTCCGCACTTCGTTTCCGTTCGATAACTTAAGTATTTATGAACGGATTTCATTCAAATTTTGCGTATGCATTTGTACCTAGAATGTCTCGCTTGGGATTGTTAATGGGCGAATTTCGATTATTTCTAACAGAGTTATGGCACTTGTCAATGTACGGAAACTGGTTTTCTGCCTCTAGTTCCTTTACTATTTGGAGTATAATTATGAAACTTCACAGAAATGATCGGAATAATAAAAGCCTTGTATTACCATGGAAATTTTCCCTCCTGGGGTTATCTGCCCCTACCCTGGGGTTATATACATGTATGAAATCATGAAAAAATCTCTATAAAATCGGGGCTTGAAGCAGTTTTCCTGAATTTTACAGTAAATGATCAGAGTAATAGCTCAAAATTTACCCCAGTGGGGTTATCTGCCACTGCCTCCTGGCTATATACATGCATAAAATGATGATAAAATCTGTAAAAATTATAAGCTGTGCAGATTTGTATGAGACTTATATCAGATAATAGAAATAATAAAAGACTCTTGTGGTGAACAAAATTTTGCTTTAATGGGGTTATCTACCCTTACCTCATTGTCACATTCATGTCTTAAATCATGAAAAATGTAGATGATCAGGGTGGAAAGTGATTAATTGGAAGTGTACAGCAAGTGATAAGCTGTGATGACAAATGTTGTTTCATAGGGGTTGGCTGCCCCTACCCTAGGGTAATAAAAAGAAAAAAATAAATCAGGGGAAAATCGACATGTGAAATAGGTTTGCAGTGGCGGGGTATCACGCAGTCGTGTGTGATGCTTTTATTATATATACTTTTAATTTTCGATTTTTCTTTTGTTTCTCAATTTTCTGAGCAACTTGTTTCCTGTTGTTGTAGTACAATAAATTATGCACTTTACCTATTATAAGTTCAAGGAATATTGTGATACTATATCCCAGCAGGCACATGACGTCCAAATGACGTCGCACTGACGTCGATGCGACGTCTTTACGTCGCATCGACGTCAGTACGTCATTTCAACGTCATGTGCCTGCTGGGATGTGAGATAACAACAAACTACATGTGAATTCGTATGGAAATTTCCATTGTTCACCGTTTCTGATTGTGTTTTCTGAGAAAGCCATATTTCATAATTAATTTTCAAAGACATGTAAACACATATTGAGGTGTGCTTTTTCTTTCGACAGTTTAGGTACCTTCATCATTCAACCAAGGCAAAAGAAGGATAGCTGTATCATGTACTCCGTTTTCAATCACGGTTTAAAATCAAGTCTTAAGATCAACTATCCCGAATTTGCACAGCTGAAAACTGGACCCGTGGTCACTTTGAATGAAAGAGGTCAAAGTACCCAAATCATAAGTCTGAACTCGTAAGTCCTTTAAACATTGACAATTCCGGAATATTAGTGATACACAGATATGGACTCCGAAATTGAGGTGTGATCAGGTGCTCGTGAGTAGTAATCATCACCTGCCTATTATACTACACCCGCCATATCTATGTATCAGTAGGAAAAGTCAGTGGAAAAGAAAGTATTTGAAAGCCTAACTAAGCTTCGATTGAGGCCATCAAATCGGAAATTAGTTTACAAACGGCCACATTGTAGGGATAAACAAGGTCATGGTGTCTCCCAGAAAACTTTTGAACTGTCGACACAAGCTTTACTTTCTGATAACCCTTTGTCAACGGTTTACGGGTGAGCAGCCTTTTGAAATGTATTATCTTAAATGGCTTTTACAGATGTCCACTGGTATCTTGGCCTTACACATGCATTTAACATTAAAAATGCGTTCTTGCTTATTGAGCTTTCTGGTTCCATAAAACAGAAAATTTGAAGACAAATCACTTGTAGCATTTTTCTTTTGTTTAGTATATAATATGCTTTGGCTCACGCTTGATTAATATGGAGTGGAATTACAGCTTGTTACCCGATGATATGTAGGTATTGCTTCTGGCCCCTCGCTTAAACCATCAAACATTAGTATAGGCCACTGGGAGGAGACTGACTTTTAAGAGTTACGCCCTGCGATTCGTGTTGTAGAGCGCCCGGCATACATAATCTTGCTAGGGGAGAGTCGGGTAACTTCGGACAGCGGGTAAATTTGGACACTGACATTTTTCCTTTATATGTCAGTTGTTTGGAACAAAAACAAAATTTAACTGGCCAAAACAGAGAAAATCCTGATGAGACGGCTCGTTATGAGCCGTCTCATCTCGATTTTCACTATTTGCAATTTTATGTCCGAATTTACTCGCCTATCCGAAGTTATCCGACTCTCCCCTATACTTTGTCGAGGGGTAATCAGTTTTGCCATCCTGCCCATTTGCCCTTACGCGCACGTATGTCAAATAATATTTTACATTAAAGTTTTGCTTAATTTTCGTCCTTCTTTGTATATAATCTCAAAAATTTGAAAGGCAACTTTCACCTTGTCAGTTTTCTCCACTAGCAGAAATCAAAGGCTAAATAGAATTATTGGAAATATCTCAAATTTGAGGGAGTTAATAGGAGACAAATAAAATAATGGCTTTGATATGTGGCATGGTTTAGTACATCTTCGCTGGCCAAGGTACTAAGTCCACTTACTTACGTATTCTTGGCCGACGGCCTATTCGCAAATCGGATTTCCCGTAGCGCCTTATGGCTGTAGCGAGTTGCTGCCCTTAGCGCGTGTTATTTTTAGACCACTCAGAGGATCCGTTGCAAAACACAGTTGTTCCACAACTTCGAATAATTGTTCAAAACACTGATGAATTGGCTAGATCTTGGCCGTCCACACTTTTTTGGCAATTGTTTACGATAAACACAACATTTTCATATCGACTGCGGAAAATGTTTTGTTGCGGATAATTTCGTTGATGCGATGTAACTTGCTTCTATCCAATGAAATGGCGCAGTGGGAAAATTCGATCTACGAATAGGCCGTTGGCCAGTGGTACGAAAGATGGATGCTCAGGCTGATCTGAGTCTTTATTTGGCGCACATGCCACTTTTCTGGTTGGTGTTGTCTTGTGGCTCCTCTAATCCGAAGCACCTTATATTGTAATTTGTGGGGTAGAGAGTCCATTGGGTATTAATAATCTTATAAAGACTATCCATAGTGCAGATTATATTTTATTTTCGTCCTTTGAGATCTGAGGGTATGTTCTGAGGAATCGGAAATATTAGATTGGTTTAGAATCTTATTCTAGATCATGGTCTTTTTAGCTCACCTGACCCTACGGCTCAGGGTGAGCTATTGTGGTCAGTCAGTGTCCGTCGTCCGTCGTCAACAATTGGCTTTAAATGACAACTTCTCTGGAACCACTAGGCCTAGGGCTTTGATATTTGGTATGAAGCATTGTCTAGTAGACCTCTGCCCAGTTTATTCAAATGGTGACCCCAGGGTTCAAAATAGCCCTGAGGCAGGGGGTCATGTGTTCGAAACTTAAATATACTTAAAAATCTTCTACTCCATAACTGCTTGACTCAGATGCTAGAAGTTTTGTGTGTAAAGTCGCCTAGTGGTCCTCTACTAAGTTTAAATGGTGGCCCCAGGGTCCAAAATGGCCCTGGGGCAGGGAGTCTCAGGTTTGAACCATAGAAATACATTGAAAATATTCAAAAATCTTCTTCTTCAGAACTGCAAGGCTCAGATGCTTGACATTTGGTATGAAGCATTGCCTAGTGGTCCTTTACCAAGTTTGTTCAAATGATGGCCCCAGGGTTATAAATGGCCCCGCCCCACGGGGTCCTGTGTTTGAACCATAGAAATACATAGAAATATTCAAAAATCTTCTTCAGAACCACAAGGCTCAAATGCTTGAATTTTGGTATGTACCATTGCTTATAGTCCTTTACCAAGTTTCTCCAAATGATGGCGCCAGGGTCCAAAATGGCCCCGCCCCAGGGGGTCCTGGGTTTGAACCACAGAAATATAGAAAATATTCAAAAATCTTCTTCCTTAGAACCACAAGGCTCAGATGCTTGAAATTTGGTATGTACCGTTGCTTAATAGTCCTTTACCAAGGAGGGCGGTCGGGTAGTGCGATGGCGCTGTATGTAACTTCCAGTGCCGGGGCGTCCTTCTGATTTGGAACATTGTAGGGCAAGGGCCTACTGTGCTTGCAGTATGTGCGGGTGGGGGTTGTTTGGACATTTTTTCTCTCGTCTATCATTTCTCTTTTCTTTCTCCCTCTCTCTGGGAGACGGCCCGATATAGACTGAAATACTGTCTGAAAGGGCCGTTAAACCCAAAACAAACAATCAATCAATCAACCTCAACCAAGTTTATTCAAATTGTGGCCCCAGGGTCCGAAATGGCCCTGGGACAGGGAGTCCCAGGTTTGAACCATAGAAATACATAGAAATTATTCGAAAATCTTCTTCTTCAAAACTGCAAGGCTCAGATGCTTGAAATTTGGTTTGTAGCATTGTCTAGTGGTCCTTTACCAAGTTTGTTCAATTGGTGGCCCCAGGGTCCAACATGGCCCTGCCCCAGGGGGTCTTGGGTTTGAACCATAGAAAAACATGGAAAAAGTATCCAAAAAATTTCTTCTTCAGAACTGCAAGGCTCAGATGCTTCGAATTTGGTGCTTATAGTCCTTTACCAAGTTTCTTCAAATGATGGCCCCACGGTCCAAAATGGCCCCGCCCCAGGGGGTCCTGGGTTTGAACCACAGAAATATAGAAAATATTCAACTCAGAACCGCAAGGCTCAGATGCTTGAAATTTGGTAAGTACCATTGCTTAATAGTCCTTAACCAAGTTTGTTCAAATTGACGCCCCAGGGTCCGAAATGGCCCTGGGACAGGAAGTCCCAGATTTGAACCATAGAAATACATAGAAATTATTCGAAAATCTTCTTCAAAACTGCAAGGCTCAGATGCTTGAAATTTGGTTTGAAGCATTGCCTAGTGGTCCTTTACCAAGTTTGTTCAATTGGTGGCCCCAGGGTCCAACATGGCCCTGCCCCAGGGGGTCCTAAGTTTGAACCATAGAAATACATGGAAAAAGTATTCAAAAATTTTCTTCTTCAGAACTGCAAGGCTCAGATGCTTCGAATTTGGTATGTAGCACTGCCTAGTGGTCCTCTATCAAGTTTGTTCAAATGATGGCCCCAGGGTCGAAAATTGCTCCTTGGCAGGGAGTCCAAGGTTTGAACCATAGAAATGCAAAGAAAAATATCCAAAAATCTTCTTCAGAACCGCAAGGCTTAGATGCTTGAAATTTGGTATGATGCATTGCCTAGTGGCCATTTACCAAGTTTGTTCAAATGGTGACCCCAGGGTCCAAAATGGCCCCGCCGCAGGGAGTCCTTTGAACCATAGAAATACATAGAAAAAATCTTCTGCTTCAGAACCACTTGGCTGAGATGATTAAAATTTGGTATGTAGCATTGCCTAGTTGTCTTTTACCAAGTTTGTTCTAATGATGACCCTAGAGCCTAAAATGGCCTCGCGGCAGGGGGTCCTGGGTTTGAACCATAGAAATACATAGAAAACTATTTAAAAAAATTCTACTTTAGAACCACTTGGCTGAGATGCTTGAAATTTGGTGTGTAGCATTGCTTTGTAGTCCTTTATTATGTTTGTTCAAATTATCGCCCCAGGGTCCAAAATGGCCCCACGGCAGGGAGTCCCGAGTTTGAACCATAAAAATACATAGAAAAATATTCAAAAATCTTTTTCTTCAGAACCACTTGGCTCAGATGCTTGAAATTTGGTATGATGCATTGCCTGGTGGACCCCTTCAAAGTTTGTGTAAATGGTGGCACTGGGAACCAAAATGGCCTTGGGGCGGGGAGTCTTGGGTTCGAAATTAAAATATACTTAAAAATCTTCTTCTCCTGAACCCCATAGTGCAGATGCATGGAATTTGGTGTGATGCATAACATAGTGGCCATTTTCCAAGTTTGTTCAAATGATGGTGCCAGGGTCAAAAATGGCCCCGCTTAGGGGGATCCTGTGTTTGAACCACAGAAATACATAGAAAAATATTCAAAAACTCTTCTTCTTCAGAACCACTTGGCTCAGATGCTTAAAATTTAGTATGTAGCTTTGCCTAGTGGCCCTTTACCAAGATTATTCAAATGATCACCCCAGGGTCTAAAATGGCCCGCCCCCAGGGGGTCCAGGGTTTGAACCATAGCAATACACAGGAAAATATTCAAGAATCTTCTTCAGAACCATTTGGAAATGCTTGCAAACTATCAGGTTTGTTCAAATGATGACCCTAGTTTTACCTTTAACCTTTTTGCTCAGGTGAGCGATTCAGGGCCTCTTGGCCCTCTTGAATATTATTTGGACCCTTTTTGATACTAATCAGTATTTGAATCGACTGCCCAATTAAAATTAAGAAATTACAGTATGCGTTTCTCTGGTATCGTCACCAGATGTTGGCAGGTTCACTTGTGAGGCTTTATTAGTTTGGTCCATGTTCCTTCCCTGAATGTGCTCTCTGCTCTTGAAGGAACTCTTTGAGATTTTAATTTGTTCTATTCTGTTTTTCGTAACGACGAGAATTGAAACAGAACAGAACAGAACAAAGCCTATGCCTATCTGAGATCTTTAATACTCGATGGACTCTCGGGTATTAATGATCTCAGATAGGCTTTGTTCTGTTCTGTTTGTTTCAATTCTCGTCACGACGAGAATTGAAACAGAACAGAACAAAGCCTATGTGAGATCATTAATACCCGATGGACTCTCTTCCTCACAATTTCCCTATACAGATAGGCATTGCTTATTCCCTCATCTTGCATACCTCGGGGGTGATGTTCGGGCGATGGTGTTGGTTCAGTGCAAAGGCGTCCTATGGACTCTCTTCCTCACAATTTCCCTATACAGATAGGCATTGCTTATTCCCTCATCTTGTATACCTCGGGGGTGATGTTCGGGCGATGGTGTTGGTTCAGTGCAAAGGCGTCCTACTAATTTGGGTAAAAGTAGGGCAAGGGCCTAATGTGCTTGCAGTGGGTGTGGGATGGGGTTGTTTGGATATTTTTTCTCTCCTCTGTCATTTCTTTTTTCTTTCTCTCCCTCTCTGGGAGACGGCCCGGTATAGACTGAAATACTGTCTCAAAGGGCCGTTAAACTCAAAACAACCAACCAACCAACTTGTATATACAGGGTGGATGACCACATGGTTTCTCGTCACAGGAAATACCGGGCATTCCAGGACAACAATCTGCTCTGTTAAATTTTTCACGACATTTTCTTTATTTTCGAATGCAGGCTTATAGAGTATAGCGTAGAGAATGCGTTCTGGTAAGTACTTTAAACTGGTATTCATGCCTTTACTGAGAGCGTACAGCTTTTCATGTAAAACCTTCCTTAGTTTCGGAGCAACAACGACATTCATAGAAAAGAACATCAAAGCCTACTTTCGCTTTCGGATATTGGGGGACGATTAAAACTCCTACGATAAAATCCCGAATATCACCTGAAATGACTCATGATTACACATTCTCTTCGCTTCATTTTAAAAGCATGCATATAAACAGCGAACTTATTGCGTAAAACGTGAAGAAGTCAATGGGGTTTCCTCGTTCAAAATGACGTCAGAAAATGCCGCAAGGAAACACGTGATCATCCATCCTACCGTAAAAATCTAAAAATAGGAACACCTAAAATTACTACCGTAGTTATCCTAAAGTGAAATATTTATTATTCACTCCGTAGTAATGCGTCCTTTAAATGAAATGGCAACCATTGTAGACCCTGATCAGACTGCTCCTGTAGAACAGGGTCCACACTGTTTGCTCAGACCTATCAGCACAATATTTAGAACTTTACGGTAGTTTTCTTTTGTTTTCTCTTTCTTTAGACTTAACAAAATGGAAACAAAAATACTGCACTAATTCCGAAGGAAAAAGAAAATACAACTCAGTTTCTAATTGATAGGAAAGAAATATTTATTGGAAGTTGGAAAAATAGATTTAGATAAGGGATTTACAATTTCTTGTAGAAATGCAGTAACATAAAAGAAGGTTCTAGTAGTATTTCAATTCTCATAGCGACGTTGCCCCCGCACCTCAGCGGAACGAATCCATAGCCGCAGTAACGGGGCGCCGAGCGTCGGTCCATAAAAAGAAGGTTCTTAAACATTAACATTTTTAAATATATCGGTCAGAACAAATTGGAATATCAATTGTTCCTAACTTTCGGTATGTCAGATTATGAAGGCAAAACAAAGGTATCTAACCCTCTAGTGCCCTTTATATCATATTATACAAAATGGTGCCGATAACCAGGATAATCTGTTTATATAACTTTATATGAGTCTAAAACTACTCACATTTTTGAGATTTTTAAACTGTTTGCAATCATGTAACAGGTCTAATATGCTCATACTAACACATAAAATAGGACAAATTTAAATCTAAAAGTCTAAAATCTAAATCCTCAATCTCAAAGTCAAAGTTGGTCATGTACATGCATCATATATGATACGTGGAGTATCTCAGGTCCTATTTTGGAATTTTACTTTCATTTTTTTTCAGCTATGAAAACTATGCCAAATTTAATGGGTTTCGGTACGAATTTGTATGTGTAACATCAATTTTTATGTTTTATATAGACACTTAAAGGTAGGTTCCTGTACTTTGGAATGCATCATAATTTTGATGATCTTTCATCCAAGTTGTTGGAAAGCACTTATAAAAGGGAATGAATAAGTTTCACTTAAAAGTGTAAATAAAAACTAGAAAATGTGTTTATGAAACACTATGCCCCCAACCATATGCTTGCCTCTGCAGAAGGTTCATCCCATAATATTCAGGTCAGAAAGGGGTTTTAATCTGTTCATCTATATCATTGCCTGTAACTGTATGTTCCTATATCTTACAGTTCTTGACTGTAAGGGTACCTCAAATGTACCAACGACTTCAATGCATTAAGTCGAAAAAGGGGCATAACTCAGTCCAAAATGCACCAATGTTTTTCAAAAGTTAATCAAGTCATCTACCGCTTGGACAATGTCTTCCAGCGAAAAAGCACAATCCTAGCAGCAGGGGTTCTCTAGATATTTTGTTCACAAGGTTCCATAGGCTTACAATGCACTAAGTCAAAAAAGGGGCATAACTCCGTCAAAAATTCACTAATAATGATCAAAAGTTAATCAGGTCATCTACACCTTAGTTAATGTCTTCCTGCAAAGAAACACGATCCTAGCATCAGGGGTTCTTGAGATATTTTGTTCACAAGGTTCAATAGGCTTACAATGCACTAAGTCGAAAAAGGGGCATAACTCGATAAAAAATTTACAAACTTTTTTCAAATGTTAATCAGGTCATCTACACCTTGGACAATGTCTTGCTGCAAAAAAAAAAATGATCCTAGCATCAGGGGTTGTCGAGATATTTTGTTCACAAGGTTCAATAGGCTTACAATGCACTAAGTCGAAAAAGGGGCATAACTCGGTCAAAAATTCACCAATGTTTTTCAAAAGTTAATCAGGTCATCTACACCATGGACAATGTCTTCCTGCAAAAAAATATGATCCTAGCGAAAGGGGCTGTTGAGATATTTTGTTCACAAGGTTCCATAGGCTTACAATGCACTAAGTCGAAAAAGGGGCATAACTCGGTCAAAAATTCACCAATGTTTTTCAAAAGTTAATCAGGTCATCTACACCTTGGGCAATGTTATCATGCAAAAAGTCATGATCCTAGCATCAGGGGTTCTTGAGATATTTTGTTCACAAGGTTCCATAGACTAAGTCCAAAAAGGGGCATAACTCTGGAAATACGTGACCGGCGGAAAAAAGAAAAAATACGGGTCCACTCATTTTTCATGTACATGCCACATATAAACTTTCAAGATCCTAGCATAAGGGCTTCTTGAGTTTCCCAGCTGCCAAAAAGCGTTACGGACAGACGGACGGACAGACGGACAGACAGACGGACAGACGGACGGACAGGCCCAAACCAATATGCCCCCTCAACTTCTCCGAAGTTGGGGGCATAAAAATATTAGAAAAGTTGTTTTGCAAGGGATTTCCTAACTCTGCTTCGCACACTAGTTAGCGCTATTTTTAGTTCGCGCCAAAAATAGATAACGCAGCTGAGGTCATGCTGCATTGCATTTTGGGATAGTTTTAACCCATCCACCATGCAAGGACCTCTAGGAGAGCTCACGACAAGGGAAAATTGACCTTTGGAGAATGGCATCAGAAATCGCGCACTTATAGACATAATAAACATAGTTATTTTTAGAACTGGAATTCCAACGAAAGTAAATAAACCAAAAGGGAAAACGACTATTTTCTTCAAAATCTGACGAGTTTCTCAGTAGCAACAAATTCAGAAAAATAAGAGAATTCAATACTGCTCAGAAAAAGACGAAATTATTTTGTGGACATAATTGTTATCGCTAGTACAGGAACCTACCTTTAAATGCCCACTGTATCATATATGATACATGACCTTTCATGTGACCTTGACCTTAGAAATATATAAAATCACCAGAATTCTTATCAGTGCCTCATACCAAGCAACATATGTCGAAATCAAAGTTTTTCTACAACTCCTTGTCTTGAGCACTAGAGGGCAAAGTATGCAATTTAACATCGTTCTCTCATATTCCAAAACAAGTTATCAGATAGAGTACAAAATCAGTTCTCTTATTTTCGAGACATGAGCAGTGTTGATCAGTGCTCCAGATAAGAAGAGATTACAGTATAATTTGAGCAGCGACACGACAAAACCAACAATGTGGTTGTGCACCCAGTGCAGACTCAAATCAGCCTGGGCATCCGCCCAGTTTGATCAGACTCTTCGCTAAGTGCTCAAAGGGTACCTGAGGGTCTAAGCTACCTCCATGCGGACAGCGAAGACTCTGATCAGACTGGGCGGATGCCCAGGCTGATCTGAGTTTGCGCTGGGCGCACAACCACATTGTTGGTTTTCTCGTGTCGCGGCTCATTGAGAGATAATTTTCCATATTTCTGCATAAAACATATTTTGTGACCTCCCATTAGAACTGTGTCGCAGAGACGGTTATCATTGAGAAACAAGAAAAATGTCTCAGAATTATCTTTCAAACCCGGTAATGTAACCGAAGCCATTTTTTGTGACAAGAATCCTCGCGCTGCCCTTACAGCAATTATGTCTGCAATCATGTATACTCAGAAGCAAAAGAAAACATAGTCTTATGATGACAGTGATGGTATCTGAAGAATGAAACTGGTCAGTTCATCCAAATGGAAATTTCCGAATTTAGCTTTTCCAATCCCCACCACCCCTTCCCTCTGCCCTTCCCCTTACACACACACAGACAAGTGCGGAAGTGCCGATTGTTACTCACAATAAATAAGCTATGCTGAGAAAACATGGCAGCGAACGTTTCTTTGAGGAGAGGCATCCGACCCCGGCTTCTCGTCCAGTCAAACTGATCAGAGTCTTAGCTGTGAGCGTAAAGGG